>CM076672.1:34939206-36306706 GCA_038501925.1 Xenopus petersii
TGCAGTAAATGTGTTCACTTTTCAGTAGCTGAAGTGACCTCTGGGAAAATGTTTATGCGCTAACTTCATTTTGGGGTCTCTAAGAGCCAGATACTTTAGTAACGCTATGTACAACTGTTCAGTGGGCCCCTGGCATTCATATTTAGGAGGTTTTTTCTTGTTATTCTATCCTTTGTGGGAGATACGAATTTGCAAAGTGAAAGTTCAGAGATGATTTTTCAGAATTTTCGTATTCTCACATACCTCCCAACTATCCCTTTTTCGGACGGACAGTCCCTCTTTTGACAGCTCAACCTGCATTCCCTCATTTGAACTGGAAAGTCCCTCTTTTCTCTACACTGAACAGCCAAAAAAAGAGACAAAATTTCTCACTTAATTGGCTTTTAGCAGAGAGCCCAGAACAGCCTAATCAAACAAATAATTTATGCTTTCAAAGTTGGCTACAGGGGGTCACCATCTTGTAACTTTGTTAAACATCTTTGCAAGACTAAGACTGTGCACATGCTCAGTGTGGTCTGGGCTGCTTCGGGATCATCATAGATAAAGCTGCTTGACTATGATGATTTTAATTCATCCAGGTCATGGTATATCTAGTATAGGTCAATCTGAGTAATCTCAGCAAGTCCAGTTGTTTTTAGATTGACCTATACTAGATAAAGCTGCTTGAGTTCTGTGTCGTTGGGAAGTAAGGTGGGGGCTCCCCCTGCTGTTCATAAGTATGATTGTTTCTCTGCTCAGCAGTTAGGGAGCATCTGACAATTCCTATCCATAGCAGTAAATGAAGGGGGAATTTCACTGCATACAGTCAGGTTTTTTATAAAAACAGTATAGATTTTTTATTAAAGTATAATGCAGTTAGGTTTCTTTTTCATTAAAGAAAACAAAAATGGGATTTAATTTTTTTGCCTTTACATGCCCTTTAAGTATAAAGTAGTGTTAGGGGCAGATTTATCAAGGGTCGAATTTCGAAGTAGAAAAAGATTCAAAATTCGACCATCGAATCAGAAGTCGAAGGTTTTTTACATCGAATTTGGACATTTGCGGTCGAAGTAAAATCGTTCGATCGAACAATGAAATCCTTCGAATCGAACGATTCAAAGGATTTCATCCATCAATCTAACGATTTTTCTTCAACTTCAAAAAACTTAGAAAAATGCTCTAGAATGTTATAGGCTAACATAGCACTTCGGCAGGTTTAATTTGGCGAAGTATTGAAAATGAAGTTTTTTTTAAAGAGACAGTACTTCGATTATTGAATGGTCGAATATTTTACTATTTTACTTCGAATCGAAGTCGAAGTTGTAGTATTCTATTCAGTTCCAGCATAGACATTTCTATTATGAAAACTCAATTTCCCTTTTTAATCTGGTACTTGTTTTCGATGCGTTTTCACATTTTTTAAAAATGGAAAATATTTCCTAGAGTAATAATATAATACACAAATGACCATCTATTTCTACAGCAAGATTTTTTAAATCAGTCTTAATTGATCCAGGAAGCAATCTGATTTATATGTTGAGGTCAGAAAGGAAAATATTTCCCTTGTGTGGATAAATTGGCCTATTAAGGTTTAATGTTTTGCTTCCTGTTTATTAGTTCTTTAAATAAATTCTTTTGGAAGGCTGGAGAGTAATGGATTTTCATTTATATCAAACTTATTGTTCCAATGTAATGTTACTATTTCACAATGAAGTATAGATCTGTGTTTGAGAAAACTGTCCCTTATTTTCCTTATATTTACTTTTTTAATCCTTATAAATTTTTTTGCAAAAATAGATAAAAAATAACTGTACTAGGATTAGCATATGGTAAAAGACAGTCCTTGAAATTATTTAAGAAATGAAGGGGCAAATTTATTTATTTTAAATATTTTTGAATTTGTGTTTTCCGAACATGAATTCTTGAGATATATCAACAGAAGAAAAAGTCTTAATATGTGAATGAAAAACCTGGTGAGGGTCAACAGGAGTAAATTAGAGGTGAGACATTTAATTTTCAAGTTTTTTTAAAAAGTCAAATTTGTAAAAATTAATGGAACAATGTGGTTTTCATGTGATCTGGCTTTATAATAATTTTATTTAAAAACAAATCACAATCATGTTTTAAAAAATTAAAAATTAAAAAATATGCCTCAAAGTGTTATTTTCAGAACAAAATAGTGTCTCGTTAAGAATGCTTGCAAATGATAGACTGCATTTACATTATCCTCAAATTCTGGTAAAAAGAAATAAAAAAACTGAGCCACTGTTAAAACCTTCACAAGGAAATAGTTCATTATATTAATACTTAAATCCACAGTTACACAGCTTCAACTATTAAATGTAGTTTGATGACTCATAGTGCATTTGGTAGCATGATCCCTGGCACGGGGCATAGTGTTGAGAAATGTTAAGTGCATGAGAATATACATATTAGTGTTCTGTGTATGATTCTACCAGGCTAGTTGGAATTACATGTAGAAGTGATAATCCTCTGCTTGGGAGTTTGTGCTATTAAAACAATTAAGCATTTTACATTATGTCATATATTGTGAGCAATTACTGCCCACAGAGTCAAAATAAAATGACAGAATACAACAGGTGATAAAACTGCCGTACGTGATAGAAAATATTTTCTTTTCAGATGTCACTCAGTAAGGGGACATGTTGTCAGGGGCCTATCGGATCCAGACCAAGGAGGAAGCTTGGGGGTTAAAGTCCAGGTTAGCAGTATCCAAAGGGGTCAGGTGTAAGCGTAGTCGAGATCAGGTAAAAGTTCAATAAGGCAGGCAGCAAGAATCAGAATCAGGGTCTAGTAGGGGGTAAGAAATCCAGAAAACAGCAATTTAGGAATTTAGGAAACCCAGAAACACAAATCAGGAATTTCCTATAATCGGGCATTGAACCTGTGAGTGTGACCTGAAAATCCTTTTATTTTCAATTTTCGCGGCGGACGCATGACGTCACCATGGCCCATGTGGTTCATGGGCGCCGCCATCTTGGATGGGACGCAGCCGGAGATGGGAGCGCCATCGGGTGATCCTGACACATGTACACTTTTCATGCATTGTTAATTGTGTTTATTTTTTACTAACAAAAAAATTTAATTCTTCTTAACTTTTTCCTAGTTGGAAAGCCACCATATGAGCAATTGGCAATGGCAAATAAACCTGCACTGTATCTGCACACTTCAAACTTTTGTTTCTTGCTCTGTGACCAGGGGCAAGCAATTTGTTTTGCCTGATAAAACTTGTGTTATTTTCATAAAGCAAATTATTTTTTTGTTGAAACAAAATCCATGGTGAAATTCAATCACAGATTTGTCAAAATGTCTACACAAATCTGTTGCCAGTGAAAAAAATATGCTCATTATGTGCCAAAAAAAAGGCACAGAAAAAATGCCTATTGACTCCAATGGATTTGGCACAAGAAAAAACACCCATTGACTCCAATGCATTTGATGCTATTTGCATTTTGCATGCACAAAAACATAGTGAAAATATGCCCATTAATTTATTTGACACCCACTGAGATTTTGCCAAATTTTCACCATTTAACACTTTTTTGGTAAATTGAAATGGGCGGACTTGCTTATCATTATCTGTGCTTTATCTTTCCTACTAGATGAAGTGTTAGGAAATGTAGAGGAATGTATTCTCTTGTGTATGTACTTTTTTGGCTTGGGTCAGGGTTATTCTCCTTGTGCCAAAAAGCATACACAATCTTAAATGGGCCAAAAATGTAAGGAACAAAGGATAGCAATGACAAAACCATTTGTGGTGGCATAACTACAGTCACATGGGCCCAAATGCATGGTTTGTCCACAGGGGGTCCCTGTGGATCTTGTTCCTGAGTGGTCCCCGTGGGGGTGTGGGCCTGGGTGTAGATTAGCCACTGAGCATTGGTAAGATTGGGAAATTTCGAGATGAAATCTGACTAATCTGCAACTAAGATTTTTTTTTCTTCCTGGAGAAATGGCTGTACCTGCACCAGGCCCATGGTGTACAGCAAAAGAGGATACAGGTCAACCTTGTCCTTACCACCCACCATAGTGCAAGTAGTAATAACAGTGCTCCACTGTGGCCTGTGTCATCTTCCATTCCTAACTTGCAGAACTGAATGAGGCACAAGTTATGTGATTGGTAGGGCACAGAAGAGGTTATGCTTACATGCCTGCACCATCTTGAATACAGCTCTACAGAATGCAGGCAGCGCTGTATTCATCTGTTCTCTGTTCAATGGGGCAGGCAAAACAGACCCGAAGAATGTAGTGTGCGAGGAGCAAAAAAATTGATTCCTATTTTAGTGCACATTGCCTTCCTTATTGTAAATTACCCCTATTATCATTGCACATTTAAAGATGCTCCCATGGAGTGGTAATGGGTCATTATTCCTTTTTGTAGAGAAGCTCCTAAAACATATTAAAATCGAAACGGTTGAAACACCAATATACAGCACTGCCCTGTCATCTATTGTTAAGAATATTTTACTTAAAAACATGTATTCTTCCCAGCAGAGGACGGAGGAAATCCAAACCAAAGCATGTAAGCGAGTATATCCATGGGTCAATAGTGAGAAGAATCTAAATTCTTTGATGGAGGTCAACAGGAGGAAGGCTATTATGGGCGCAATAGAATATGTTGTATGAGAATATGGAAGGCTTGTTGTCAAAGGTACAAGTCATTGTGGGGACACTGGAAGCCTATGCTACGATCATTAGGAGGCTTATTTATTGACTTGCTTAAATAATGTTTTTACACTGTGTATGCTGTGCATTCTAAAGTTGTATTTGTTGGCTAGGTAGGTGTGTATGTATGGTAAGAATATACACGTTAAGGATAAAGAGTAAGTGTGTGATTTTCTTGTTCTGAAAAGACCAAACATTATTTTACAGATAAGTCTGCAGTGAAATACTGATTTTATCTGCCATAGTTACGAAAATAGTCACCTCTATCATTTTCTCTTAGGCTTTACTTCTCTCTTTGCCTCTCTTTTTAATATTTTATAACGTTATGTTTTTATGCATTTAAGTTATAAATTATGGCGAACTTGTGTTTTGTGCTATGATTTGTTAGGTCTTTACTGATGAAGCACTTACAGCTTTCTACATCTAATGAAAGAATAAGACTTATCCCTTTAAGCAATATTTTCAATTGTTCTTTGATCCGATTGATGTAGAGGAATTGGGCACCTCAGAGTAATTACATGTTAAACAAAACAGATCATAGAACTCTGCAGGAAACTGTGACCTACAGCATTTTAAAAGCCTTGGACAATACAATATAAACTACAAAGGTTCTTCCTGCTTTCCCATTAAATGCAATGCTCAATGTGATGAAGCTATAACACCCTAAGAACATTCTGGCTGCCTGTGGTAAACTGTAAATACATAATATATGGTGAGAAGTGAAATTCCCGAAGGGAGAATAGGAGATACCAGCAAGCAGAGCCTAAATCACATTTATACAGGATAACGTTAAGCATGAATGCATTCACTGGGACCTAAGGGAAAGGGATTCATAGCTAGAAAATGCAACACTAAAGGAAAAAGAAAGGGGAAAAACAGAACATATGCTGTTTTACATTAAGTGAATATAAATATTTTATTTCCCTGTTTATAAATCCTAGCAAATGTATTTGTGAGTCTGGGATGGTTGGGAAAATGTTAGCACTGTATTAAAAGGGATTTTAAAGCTTAAAATAGGGTGTAGCAAGTTCCTAAAAGTGATACTCTGTAAAAAAAAAATAAAAAATGGTTTATAGTCTAAAATTATTTTTTTTGTGCAACTATAGGTGTCAGTTAGGACCTCCAGGGCAGTATGCAAAGTGCAAACAAATTGGTGTAATGTGCTTTTTTTTTTGGACTTTGCTCACTGCCTTCTGCTACTGCAGAATCACTGCAGCCCCTTGCACTGCCTGTATTCAGAACAACATGTTGCATGCAAACCCAGTGGCGTAACTACCGGGGGAGCAGGGAGTGCGATTGGGCCAGGGCCCGCACCCCCTCAGGGCCCCCTGGCAGTTTGTGTGCCGCTTATTCCGGCTAGTTCCCAGCGTATGGAGGGGGCGGGGGCCCGGCTGCGCGCCCTGCGCCAGGGCCCGCACCCCTCTAGTTACGTTGCTGTGCAAACCACTGGTCAGCGATCACTGCCCTAACTTTTCAAAGTTGTGCAACACAATTTTGGGCTATTTATACCAACGGGGTTAACAACCAGCAAGTATAGTAGAGCATCGGTTACATTTGACTCTAACACTTAAGGCTGGGTCTTCGCAAAGTGGAAGAAACAGAAAACGTGGTGTGGTGTAACTACAAGTCCCACAGGCTACTGTGCATAAACTACTGTGAATAAAGAAAAGGGCACCAGGAGGTTCTTGCAAATCAAACAGAACAGAATATTTAATTTGTCAGAGACAAATTATCCACAGGGTTACTTACAGGGCATACAGACAGTGCAGAATATATATCCATAAGGCCAGGAGATAATAACATGTAGATCCCCTGAGTATGTAGTCAAGGCAGTACAGCAGACCTCCAGGCATAATTACCTCACATGTGGTCTGAATCCCACCCAGTGGAGTGGTCAAGGAGGAGAACCTAAAGCAGGGGTCTGCAACCTTGGCTCTCCAGTTGTTAAGGAACTACAAGTCCCACAATGCAATGAAGGAGTCTAATGAAGGAGTCTAAAGGCAAATGCATTGTGGGACTTATAGTTCCTTAACAACTGGAGAGCCAAGGTTGCAGATCCCTGACCTAAAGCCTGACACCCTATCCACTGTGTCCCTTCACTGTAGGCAAATCGTACAGCCTGGGAAGCTACTCCCTGCTATACCTCCTTGTTGGAGCACACATCTACTCTATCTATCTTCCCTCACTGTCTTACTCTCCTGGAGAGTCTATAACAGATAGTAATCTTGTCACTAACTTGCCTCATTCACAGGGTCCCTGCTCCCTGACTTATCTCTCTAGAGGTACTGGTCCCTCACTCACTATACCAGAGTGTGACAGGAAGTGATCACAACACCTCTTGGCAAATAACTGGAATGTGTAAATTACAACTAGCTACATGGGCATCTGCCCAGCAACTAGGGGGATCAGGAAGTGTAGGGATTTAAAGCCATAGAGGCATATTAACCCTATGGGTCCCTACAGCTGCTTGCTAGATAAGCCCTGCAAGCCTTTGTATGCAATGTCTACAGTGGTATTTTCTGAGATGGCAGCCAACAGTAGTGACCCTGACGTTCATCCTTGTGGCATACCAGTTCCAATTTTTTGGCTTAGTCTCTTCTGACCTTTTATTCTACTGTTAAGGTTAAAAGGTTGTTCTCCCTGAAGTCCATTCCTTATTGACGGAATACATTCATCTAATTTGTAAGATTCTAAACTGCATTCAAAATATCAGTGAAAATCAGTGAAAATATCAGTGAAAAGTCGAAATATTATTATGTGTAAAATTCCCTGTAGTTCATTTTGGAATGTTGTTTACTTTGGTTTGAATTATGCATTAAAGCATTTTTAGATATGGTAAGTGATTATTTATATATTAAATATATATATTACAGGACATGTAATCTATGATGTAATCAATGTATACTATATAATTTAGAACAATGGCTACAGGGAAACTCCAAAAATCACAAATAATTACTAGTGAAATAGTATTTGGAGAATTCATAAATATTCAATTGAAGCAGGACATGTCTTTAAAGATGCAAAGCTATAATGAATTAACTTGTTTTTCTTATATGGAGAAAATCTTTTTGAAAAGGTTAGGTTAATATTATTGTTGCATTCATTAGACAAAATGTCTTGTCTTGTAGCAACTGACCCTCCATTCAAACACAAGTAATCTGCGTATCTTACCATACCTGCTGATTAGAACTAAACATACTAAAGGTAAGACTAAAACATGGTTCCCTATACAGTAGTAGTTTTGCCCTTTCTGAAGTCTTGGTTGTATTAAAGGAATTCTTTTAGTGCATGGCATAAGTAGTGCAAATAACATATTTTTAATTTTTCTTTATAAGCTTATTGCTATGTTTTGGGCAGCCAAAGATGAATTTGTTTTTCCTACTATTTGTTAGCAATTCATCTTTTAGAGTCCCAAACTCACAGGTAACAATCAGCTCTCTCAAAGCTGCTACAAATTGTTCTGTGGTTTCGCCATTTCGTTGTCCACGTTGGCGGAATTTATTTCTTCCAGCCACCACATTTACTCTTGGCATGTACAGTTCTTTATAGCAGTAAGAGCAGTTTCATAAGTCTCATCAGCTAATGGTAATGTATTGCTCCCAGGCAGTGAATAAGTAAAGCACGCTTTCTAGCAGCAGAAATCTCCCCTTGGTCAGCAGCAATAATGTAATTTTCAAACATACGGATCCAAGCAGTAAAAGGTATGTTAGGGTTTGGAAGAAAAGGTGCAGGCTGCTGCAGATGTAGAAAAACCATCCTCGTCGCCATTTGTTATGTTTTGGGTAGCCGAGGATGAGTAGTATTGATGGGCGAATTTGCGCCGTTTCGCTTCGCCGAAAAATTTGCGAATTTCGAGCGAAATTTGCGAAACAGCGAAAAATTCGTGAAATGGTGCCGGCATCTCATTTTTGACGTCGGCGCCCGTGTTTGACGCCGGCATCTGTTTTTTTGAAAAAAAATTTTTTTGACGCCGGCGAATTTTTGACGCGAATTATCGCGGGAGTTTCGCAAATAAATAACAGATGCCGGCGTCAAACACGGGCGCCGACGTCAAAAATGAGATGCCGGCGAATGGAGCAAATTCGCCGCGAATTCGCGCCTGGCGGATAAATTCGCCCATCACTAATGAGTAGAGTATAACAGTGCTTTATTAGCAGAGTCAGACAGCCATTGCACAACAGTAACTTTCACGTTACCAGGAAGTATGCTCAGTATAAGTCTGAGCAAAGTGATATCTACAGGCCATTTGTATAAACACCACACTTATATTTGTAGCTATTTTTATAGAAATCTATAGGCAGCAAGGCCCTCCTGCAGTATTTTTACAGACCAACCCTTTTTGAATAGTAAAAAAGGTCATACCCTGCACCCCCTTCTTTTTCTAGATAATGGCAATGTGGTGCTCTCATAGAAAATGTAGCCTATGTTTGACCATCCTCTTAAAGATAAAATCCTAAATGGGAGTTTTTTCCCACTGTGACAAAGAGCTCTGTCCCAGTAGAGTGGCGGTATATGATGGCAGATATATAGCACACAGCCTGAAGTATTGGATCCTTTAAATCTCCAGGGTAAGACAGGCTAGGACCTTGAAGGAGACCTAAACCAGTACGCTGCCCAATCAGTCCGCAGATGGGGCTATTTAAGGTAACCTGGTAGTGCAGTGGGGGAGTGAACTGGGAGTCAGAGAGAAACTCTGAACACACAATATGATTTCTTTGGACAAACTGTGTATACTACTGCAACTCTAAAGAGGAACTGCCTTGTGATAGCAGTAAGGAGTATTTACTGTATCCGGTAAAACTGCAGACCTGTGAGGTTTTCACTTATTGTTTACTGTTGTAACACAGAACTTCATTTTGTCTGGTTTGAACAATAAACCCCAGACAGGAGCCTGTTCATTTTTGTTGCAAACCTAAGCCTCCTGACTCCTCTGTAAGAACTGTTTTACCTGAGCCCTACCCGCTGTTATGAGCAATTCCCCACACCACATATCTGTTGAGTAGGATCACATTCTAGAAAATTAATAGAATTTCTTCTGTGCCCTACATAAATGTAGTTTAGGTATAATGTGCTGCCACTCTACCACAGACTGTACTAGATACTTATGTACAGGGCTGCCATCAGGGGGACACAGGGGTACTCTTGTACTGGGCCCGGCCTAAAGGGAGGTCCTGCTGTGCTGCACTTTTGGAAATAGCCGGGCCCCCCTTGACAGCGTCAAAGCTGTGCCGCCTCTTCTGAAGTCCTGAACTGCCAAAGTCCTGAAGCCACAAAAAGACCTGAAGTCACGAAAAGAGCTAAACTTGAAGTCCCAAAGCTGCGAAAACCCGAAGTCTCAAAAAGAGCCAAATTTGAACTCTTGAAGCCGCAAAAAGAGCCAAAGTAACAAAAAGAGCCAAACTTGAACTCTTGAAGCCGCAAAAAGAGCCAAAGTAACAAAAAGAGCCAAACTTGAAGTCCCGAAGCCGTGCAAAGACAAGAGTTCAGTTCTATTGAATACCAATGTGTGTTTTTTTTATTTTTTTAAACTCATACCACCAATGTATTATTTTAATACTGTTTTGTTTTTAAAAAAATATTCTCTGGGGTCCCAATTTTTTTTAACTTGTAAGGGGGGGCCTTGGCACCAACATTTTTTTTAACTTATGGGGTGCCCTGACCACCAATGATTTTTAAAAAATTTTTATGGGGGACCCTGGTGCCAATGGTTTTTTTTTTTTAAAAAAAAAAACAACTTTTATGGGGGTCCCTGGAGCCAATGGTTTTTTTCTAATTAATAGGTCTGTGGTGTGGGCAGGATCTGGGGCGGGGCCTAGGGGGCCCCTAAAATTTTTTTGTATGGGCCCTGTGATTTCTAATGGCGGTTCTGCTTATGTACTATGCCTTGTGAGTCCAAAGTGATATTCATAGTCAGCTGATGTATGTTTTTCCTTGTATAAGTAGCATGTAATGGACACCTTGGGTTAGTATGTGCTTTCATCCACAATTTCCTCTTTTTAGTGATATCTTTCTCTTAAGCATGTAAATGCAGCTTTTGCCAAATGAGTATCAATTGTCACCCTTACATAAAGAGTTCATCTTATTGATGATGAATTTTACCACGGCATGATTTAGCACTAGAGGTGTTCTAAAATAAGGGGCAGATTTATCAAAGGTCGAGGTGAATTTTCGAATGAAAACATTTAGAATTTAAGCTATTTTTTGTGTACTTCGACTAGGGAATAGTCCAAATTCTATTCCATTCGAAAAAAATGATAATATCGAAATTCATATGTACTGTCTCTTTAAAAATTCGACATTGACCATTCGCCATATAAAACCTTTCCGAATTGCTGTTTTAGCTGATGGGGGACCTCCTAGAACCTACTTGGAGTCAATTGGTGGACTTTGAAAAAAGTTTTTTTTGGGAAAAACTTTGAATCGAATTCGATCGACTGCGCTGTTACTTTGATTCTACGATACGAATTCAGCCGAATACAGAATACATACGTGTCTAGAACTGCCTTTGTCAGTCAGAGTTGCTATTATTACAGGTATAGGATCCATTTTCCAGAAACCTGTTATCCAGAAAGCTCTGACTGTTTTATAATCAAATAATTAAAATAATTTTTCTCTGTAGTAATGAAACAGCACCTTGTACTTGATCTCAACTAAGATATAATAACTGGATAAAAAACAATCCTAATTAAGTCTAATTATTGTTTAAATCATTTTTTAGTAGACTTAAGATATGGAGATCTGGAAAACCCCAGGTCCCGATCATTCTGGATAACCGGTTCCACATCTGTTCAGCCAATTTGAAAGTTTCTCTTCCTAAAACTTTTTGATTCCACAAACCCTTTCTTTTATATTACTTGTCATCTCAGATGTATTCTTAGAACACCAAGATGAGTGGTGTAGTTGGATCGTAAATACTCAACCACTGCTTTGACATAGAATGTTTGTGCCTCAAACAAGAAGAAATTACATTTGCTAGAGAGACACCATAGGAGAAATGATGCTTGGCCAACTATATGAGATGATGATGTAGAGTTGAGTACATTTTATGGAGACATTTATCTCAGATAGGTTTCTGGGTGACAAGGGTATTTGAAAGTGTAGGATATACCATTGTCTAAAGAGAGCAAGTTGACCAACGAAACTATCGTAATTCTTAAAGTTATAAATGAAGGGGTGGTCTGGCTCCATGTAGTCTCTCTCTCTTGAAAATCGTTTTGTCTATGTAAATGCAGTCTGTACAAGTATACAGCAAATCTAATTTACACTGTAAATTTTATTTGGAACTCTCAAGTAGTGGCAGCTTGCAACTAGCTATAATTTTCTGGATATGTTCGTCTTTAAAAAAAAAAAAATAAGGAAAGAAAAACAACACCTGTAGAAACGTATTCACAGTTTATTTGGTTGAAATGTATTCTCTGTCAAAGCACTTCATAAGTGAACAATAAAAAGTGCAAAGAACCTGAGAGAAAATTAATGAACACTTGCCGGTTTTGTTGTGATGTTTCTAAATAAAGCGAAAATTTCATAGGGAAAGTTTTGCATACAGTAGCAACTGAATAATAAAACATATTTTGTGTGTGTTGCTGATAGGATAGGGCTGTTATACATGTAATTAATTACCGGTAGTAGTCCTTTGCACAAAGGTTCCATATTACCTCCCATCCCCATGTCCCTTTCACTTTCTGCTTCCTTGTGTTCATATTTAGCCCCCTTCCATTTATATAGACCTTTGCAAAGGTTTGCCTGGCAGTAAAGAGGTTTATTTGATGGATGTGAGGGTCACAGCATGTTGGCAAAAATATGGACTGCATAGACTTTAATGGGCATCGACGACATTTCGCCCTTGGTGAATTTTTTGCGAAACGAAATGGGTCCAATTCACCCATACCTAGCTATCTCGTTACCTTCCCATTGTTCTGTTGTTAGGCTGCTGTGGGGGGGGGAGGGGGTGATATCATTCCAACTTGCAGTACAGCAGTAAAGAGTGATTGAAGTTTATCAGAACACAAGTCACATGACCAGGGGCAGCTGGCCAACTGACAATTTGTCTAGCCCCCTGTCAGATTTCAAAATTGAATATAACAAAGTCTGTTTGCTCTTTTGAAAAATGGATTTCAGTGCAGAATTCTGCTGGAGTAGCACTATTAACTGATGTGTTTTGAAAAAAAACATGTTTTCCCATGACAGTATCCCTTTAAATTTTGACTGAATGTCTTCAAATGCTTTATGCCAAAGGTCTTCAAAGGTGGCATTGCTACATAATTGATGGAGAATTCTTTGATGAATGTAAAGTTTGATGGGTTTGATGGGATATGAATTAACAAGAATGTGATGATGTTGAGATCAATGGGTTACTATCTTGTGATTCCAAATCGAATCCCTGAAATCGCCTCCATCACAAACACAAACTTCAAAAAGAATCAGCAGCACCAAAAAGTGTAGGAACATCTGTTTCATAGTGGATCTTTTTTCAAAGTGCTCATGGTAAAATATGGAATAATTTGGTGACTTTTTATCAGGAGTGTTATTTTGTACAGATTATGCAGATGAAATCATAGCAAATGAAGAGAATTCCATGTCATTCTCAGCTGCACATTGTGCTCCCGGTACAATTGAGGATGACTGAATGAGATTTTACAACAATGACATTATCAGTACTACAGCACTTACAAACCTTTTAAACAGGAAATCTTTACATATTACTCAAAGTGCTTTAATTACTACTGAAAGGAAAGAGCCAAGCTTAGAAACTGAATGAACAGTGGCAATGGTACAATGTAGAGGTAACTTGCAGAAAAAACAGTGTTAAGTATAAGGAGATTAACTAGCATCTAAAGTAGAAACTTGAATTGTGAACAGAACCATTGAGAAATGGACAAGCTTTGCTTAATCCATACTGTGATATTAATTAATCAATTAATTAACCACTATTAATGTGCATACTGTATGCACTTTTGCTGTGTTTAAAGCTTGCAAATGAGCTTTGTTGTTTTAAGTCTCAGATGTTCAAGTACTTGGAAGGGAGAAAGGCAAGGAGAGAAATGTATGGTGTCAGATTGTATTGAAAGTCTGCTGAACTGCTGCCACTTCAGTGGGACTTATTAATCTAAAAGAGCTAATAGGGGATTTCTAAACCGGAACATTCAGAACGACCTATTAACTACACTATTAAGTCAATGTGCTAAGTAAATTGGCTTGAAGTGAAAGGTTTGCAATAACAGCACCTTTCACAAGTACTGACTGTCCTAATAACTGAGGTTTACAGGGTTTCTGAACAGATATCTAGATAAAGAAAAATACATACAGACATATATATATATATATATATATATATATATATATATATATATATATATATATATATATATATATACACACATAGGTATCTCAAGGTCCCATGTGGAAAATGACTGACCAGTAACCTTGTTTTTCCTAACAAGGACTTCCTTTGAAGGGAACAAGTGATTATATCCAAGAGTACCTCATGTTCAGTAAGTCAACATGGTTTTATGAAGGGCAGATTAGATCACAGTGTCAACCGATCAAATGCGAGTCTACAAGGAAGCAGGTAAGAATTTGTAACAAGGGAGTACAATTCAATGTATTTAGAGTAGCTACAGCATGAGACGATTCTTCATAAAATAAAGGTTTACATAAACATACAATACTGATATAGGAAGATTTCAGATATGGGGAATAAAATGAACTATGATAGTCTTATTGGTTTAAGGAATTTGTATGGCCTCTTTAAAGGGATACTGTCATGGGAAAAACATTTTTTTCAAAATTAATCGGTTAATAGTGCTGATCCAGCAGAATTCTGCACTGAAATCCATTTCTCAAAAGAGCAAACAGATTTTTTTATATTCAATTTAGAAATCTGACATGGGGCTAGACATTTTGTCAATTTCCCAGCTGCCCCTGGTCATGTGACTTGTGCCTGCACTTTAGGAGAGAAATGCTTTCTGGCAGGCTGCTGTTTTTCCTTCTCAATGTAACTGAATGTGTGTGAGACATGGGTTTTTACTATTGAGTGTTGTTCTTAGATTTACCAGGCAGCTGTTATCTTGTGTCAGGGGGGTGTTATCTGGTTACCTTCCCATTGTTCTTTTGTTAGGCTGCTGAGGAGAAAAGGGTGGGGGGTGATATCACTCCAACTTGCAGTACAGCAGTAAAGAGTGATTGAAGTTTATCAGAGCACAAGTCACATGACTTGGGGCAACTGGGAAATTGACAATATATCTAGCCCCATGTCAGATTTTAAAATTGAATATAAAAAAATCTGTTTGCTCTTTTGAGAAATGGGGTTAGGTGCAGAATTCTGCTGGAACAGCACTATTAACTGATTCATTTTGTAAAAAAATTTTTTTCCCATGACAGTATACCTTTAAGGGGCACATTTACTTAGGGTCGAATATCGAGGGTTAATTAACCCTCGATATTCGACCGTCGAAGTAAAATCCTTCGACTTCGAATATCGAAGTCGAAGGATTTACGGCATTTAGTTGATCGAATGATCGAAGGAAAAATCGTTAGATCGAACGATTAAATCCTTTGAATCGAACGATTCGAAGGATTTTAATCCATCGATCTAATGATTTTCCTTCGATCAGAAATTGTCTAGAAAGCCTATGGGGACCTTCCCCATAGGCTAACATTGGTGCTCGGTAGGTAGGTAAGTAGGTGGTCGAAGTTTTTTTTTAAAGAAACAGTACTTCGACTATTGAATGGTCGAATAGTCGAACAATTTTTTGTTCGAATCGTTCGATTCGAAGTCGTAGTCGAAGGTCGAAGTAGCCAATTCAATGGTCGAAGTAGCCAAAAAAAACCCCGTTGAAATTCGAAGTATTTTTCATTCTAATCCTTCACTCGAGCTAAGTAAATGTGCCCCTTATTGTTTCAAAATGTGGCTCTCAAAAATATGGGTGGGGACTAAATAGTTCTGAAAATGTATTAGTTCAGTTTTTTTTTTCTAAATTAAAAGACAAAGAAAAAAACAAAAGAAAAAAAAGTAATTGTAGGATTTGAAATTAAGTAAAGAGAAATGAGCATGGAGGTCTATTTTGCAAGACGCTGTAGATACTGAAAACTTGCGGCTGAGCTTAGCTATGAAGGGTAATGATACCATCACAATGCCACTGCATGGAAGAACGAAGGCCTAGCTTTAGCTAGATATTGATACAGAATTACTAGTTCTCAGGGAAGCATTTGGCCAGTTTTGAAATTCTTAGAATTTCAGCGTTTCAGTGTTGACGAATAGGTGCATGATTGTGGCAACGGTGATTTGTAACATTTTTAAACCAGTAAAAAGATTTAAATCAGAGAAGCAAAAAAGTGCATAAATAATGAGAGAAGTTGTTCCATTTTATCCAGGCAAATAATGATATGTGAGATAGATTCATCTAAAACAGTATTATTTTGAGATTTATCTGGCTAAAACACCGCAAAAATAAGGCAAGTATTGCTAGTTATTACATCAACTTTACAGTAAATAAATACACTTCTTTATTTATATACAGTAAATAGTATCAAATACACTTATTTGTTTAAAAAACAAACCATTTTATTATATTTACCTCATTCACAGGGAGTAGATTATTCTTTGCAGTCTAATGGTTCCTTTCTATGTCACATACAGTTATTTTATTGTTGAACAATTAGTTGTTAAGTTCCCACTTGCAATATATATTGTGGCTGTGCTTCAGATAAAACATATAAAAATGCAAGATTTTAATTATAAATATATGTATGAAAAAGCTGAATAATTAAAAATAATGTACATTATTTAGTGGATAATTAAATGAATAAGTTGTAAAGTTTAAAAAATACAAATCTCTAAAATGAAAAAAGTTTTTCAGATACAGTAATTACTAGTTAACAAAAATCCAAAAACCTCACAGTCTGAAATGCTTAAACAAATCCATTATGATTAGTGCAGACAGAAAGGTTCTAGGAGGTCCCCCATAGGCTAAACAGCAATTTGGCAGGTTTAAGGCGGCGAAGTGTCGAAGTTTTTTAAAGAGACAGTACTTCGATTTTCGAATTGTCAAATTTGTGAAGTTTTTTCAATTCAAATCGAAGTTTGGCCTATTCGATGGTCAAGTACCCAAAAATTACTTCGACCCTTAGTAAATGGGCCCCTTAATAAATCTTAAATTTTTCGATTTTTAGAGAAATTTTTAAAAATCTTTAATTTTTATAGAGAAGCCGAATGTTAGTAATGTAAATAGGTCCTCTTAGTCTTCTAAAGATCATTTAACCACTAAATAAACCAATTAAGATTATTTTATAATTATTTTACAATTATTATAATAATTACAGAGATAAAGGAAATGATTTGTAAAAAATGTAATTACTTGCTTAAAGTGGGAGCTAACAGGTTTCCATATAAGGGATCCCATAGCTGTAGACAATATCAGTTAGACTATATGTCTCCAAGAAAATATAAAATTAGCAAATTTGCACCAGTACAAGTAAACTCAGATTAACACTGTGAAGTTTTCACACAGAGGACATTCTCTATTCTCAGTGGTTACCACAATTCTTGTGGGCTATGTAATAAAGTTTAAGGAGCAGGGCAAAGTTTACAGCTTTTACAAACGGGGGGTCTATACTTTTCACTGGTTGACACTTGCCAACTCATTGTTACATTCCATCTCTTATTCTCACTCTGTTTTTTCTATTGCATGCTCCTACAGAATCTCTCATATACACTGACCCTTCACTGGCAATGTCCCTAGCTTTATGCTTAACCCCTCCCACTCCTAGTCTTATATACAGGTAAAGAGCTTTGATAACCCCTTACCTATAACCTCATAAGTCCATCTCCAAGGAAATAACTAGGGATGCACCGAATCCACTATTTTGGATTCGGCCGAACCCCCGAATCCTTCTTGAAAGATTCGGCCTAATACCGAACCGAATCCTAATTTGCATATGTAAATTAGGGGTAGGAAGGGGAAAACATTTTTTACTTCCTTGTTTTGTGACAAAAAGTCACGTGATTTACCTCCCCGCCGCTAATTTGCATATGCAAATTAGGATTCTATTTCAGTTCAGACAGGCAGATGGATTGGGCCGAATCTGAATCCTTCTGAAAAAGGCCGAATCCCGAACCGAATCCTGGATTCGGTGCATCCCTAGAAATAACCATCTCCTGTAAATAGGTTTAATTATGTATTAGGAGGAACATTATACAGTATAATATCCTATTTTTATATCCATAAGTCAAAACAATCCAAACTTCTCTACGATGCCAATCCACGTCTAATGAAAGCCCTGACTCATCTATTTTATCTCTAGCTCTTGATCCCTCCAATCTTGATAACCTCAGACCTATGTCTCTGCTATCTTTCCTCTCTAAACTACTTTAGTGCCTAATTTACAACACTCCTCTCTGAGAATAATCTGCTGCACCCTTTACAACCCGACTAACTAATGACCTTATAACAGCAAAAGCAAACAATAGCTTCTCAGTACTAATACTTCTTGATCTCTTGGCTTCATTTGACACTGTGGATCACCCTCTCCTCCTCCAGTCCCTCCATTTTCTTAGCCTTTGTGACACGGCCCTGTCCTGGTTCTCTTCTTACCGCACTAATTGTTCCTTTAGTGTTTCCTACAATGGAATATCATCTTCTCTCCTACCTCTTTCTGTTGGGGTTCCTTAAGGCTCTGTCATGGGCCCCTTATTATTTTCTCTCTATACTTCCTCCCTCAGCAAACTAATCAACTCATATGGTTTCCAATACAACCTCTATGCTGACGATACTCAGATTTCTCCACTCCTGATCTCAACCCAGAGCTCTTAACTCAGGTGTCCCTCTGTCTGTCAGCTATCTCTACTTGGATGTCACAATGCTTCATTAAATTAAACCTCTCTAAAACTGAAATGGTTCTCTTTCCTCCAACTGACACCCGTAACATTCCAGAAGTAGCTATCATGGTTAACAATTCCTCTCTCACCTTGCCTCCCCAGGCCCAATGACCTAAGCTATCCTATATTCTGTACTGTCCTTCACTTCTCATATCAAGTCACTTACTAAATCATGTAACTTTCATCTAAGGAACATATCCAATATATTCCTCAGCAACCGCTCCTCCTCTACCATGCCACTCTGTCAATCCCTGTACTGGCTTCCACTACATTTCAGAAAAAAATTCAAACTAATGACTCTGACATTCAAAGCACTTCATATCTATGCCCACCCTATATCTCTGAACGCATCTCTAGATACTCACCCAACCGCTTACTATGCTCCTCTACTGACCTGCTCCTCAGCTCTTCTCTCATTACCTCCTCACATGCTCGCATTCAAGACTTTGTAAGGGCTGCATCCCTCCTCTGGAAGTCTCTCCTACAGTCTGTCCGACTTTCTCCCAACCTTTCTGCTTCCTCTTAAATCTCTTGGATGTCCATAAACACACTTAGAGAACACATTTACAGAAGCTTATCCTCATTCTGTTTAGCTACCAAATGCAATACCATATGCTGTATCTCTCACCTTGCTTATTTTTGATCTTGCCCGCTCCCACACTTTGTGTCTCACTTCCTTCTTTTTTAGATCGTAAGCTCTTTTCAACAGGACCGTCCTTACCTTTTGTCCAGGAATGGGTTATTATGTATGTAGCTCTGTATGTTCTACGTATATAATTCATGTGATTTCTTTGCATAAAAAAAATGTATTTTACAGCGCTGCTCAATAAGCTGATGCTTTAAAAAAATACATGTTAAGCTCCAAGAGGTCATGAGTCAATGGTCCCTTAAACCATTTGAACATGTTAATAGCCTTCATGATGTTTGAGTTTTTTTCAGAGGGTTTTGCTTGAAAACTCTATCAATTTGAATGATTCAAGTTTTTTCCACTGAAAACACTATTAATTTGAGTTCATTCGAGGTATAAAAATCTTTAAAACTCGACCTCTGATAAATAACCCCCTAAGATTCTCTGCAGCACATGATACTTGAATACTGATACACCCTGTTGCATTTTTTACTGTAGGTACTGTAGGTAATTTCAATACAGTGGTGCAGGCCCAGATGTTCCCAGAGGGCATGTATACAGTTTTACAAAATTGGGGTATAGAGTTGCTGCATTCTGCAAGCTTTGTACCTGGAGTTGGTTATAGTTAGTCATGTACTGGTCATTAAAGGGACAGTTCAGTGTAAAAATTAAACTTGGGTAAACAGCTTTGCAAAATAAAAAATCTTATCTAGTCAGAAATGTAATCTATAAAGGCTAAAGTTAACGAATGTCAAACATAATAGCCCAAACCCAACTTCCTGCTTTGCAGTTCTTTAAGCTCTTAGCAACTTGAAGGAGGACCACATGGGACATAAGTGTTCAGTTAGTTTGCTTTTGATCCTTAGAATACAGGTTATATTCAAAAGCAAACAAACTGAATGGTTATGTCCCACGGGGCCCCCTTCAAGTCACTGATTGGTTACGTGGCCTCCTTCAAATCACTGATTGGTTACTGACTGGTAACAGATTAACTATACAGAAAACATATTTCATTTTGTTAAGCCTGTCTGTTTACCCAGTTTTGTTTTTTACACTGAACAGTTCCTTTGTTATAAACTGTTAGGTGAGAGGGACCATGATTCTTCATGCATATGCTGCAGTACACATAGGTTCACTGTCAACTGCAGACATGCTAATAGAAACAAATTCTGACTGGTTGTTGTGGTTCGTAGCAGAAGAGTAACACTACTGAACTGTTAGTCCCACGAAAATACAACAATTTAGAGTAAAATATTTAAAAAAACATGTATTTAAATAACATTGCAGTTATAAAAATGATTTGAAACTAGTTTAATTGAAATACTTGTCAAAAACAACAAATCAGTTTACCTTCTATTGTTTTGAAGTGCGCTCTTTAATCTAAATGTAATTATTAGTCCTGTGCAGTTCTAGGTAACATCTTGCTAATTATGCATAACTTCTCTGTAATATCATAACAGGCTTCTGATGAGTAAAATAAGCAAATGTTAGGCTACAACAAAGACAAAGACGTGTCTCTGAATGACTATTGTGCTGGTTGTTTTTAACTGTTGTTCTTGTTTTCCAATTAGAAACCCTCTGCCTCCACAAAATTGCTTTTATTTTGTTTGGTGCACATTAGTAAAATTGATGCGCTCAAGAGTTCTTCAAACTGAATTATGCAGAAGTATAATGTATTGCATCTGTCTGCACGGCAAAGTATGAAGTGAGAGAGAATTTGTAGAAACTTGGATAAAGCAAAAACTAATTAGGATTGGCAAGCTCTTAAAAGAAAGTAAACCAAAGCTTGGCAAATGCCTAGTAAATGCTACCCTGAATGTAGGAACTCAGATTATTGCCTCCTGGCACCAATTATACAGAACTATTAATTTGTATGTAATTTAGACCAACATAATTATTCAAATTTAAAATCACTGTTATCTTAGCATAATGGAGACAATTCTTTTGGCTTCTGTGGTTGGACTCACAGGAACATTTCAGGATATGTGATAGGAATTGTGAGTTAAACCATTGTTGTAGTGTATGAAAAACACTTTTTGAAGCATAAATATAATTGGATATTCAGTATCTAAATAGTATAATGCTAAAAGTAAGCATTTTTTGTAACAATCCAGAAAACACGGAATTAGAGAAAGGTTGTTTCCCATTGTACTGAAATGATTACACATTTTTAAATTTCCTTTTCTCTGTAATACAGGTAAAGGTTAAGTAATGCAGTACAGGTATGGGATCCAGAAACCTGTTATCCAAAAAGCGCTGTCTCCCATAGACTCGATTTTACCCAAATAATCCAAATTTGTAAAAAAAATTTTTTTCTGTAAAAATAAAACAGTACCTTGTACTTGATCCAAACTAAGATTGCATCTTTATTGGAAGCAAAACCAACTTACCAGGTTTATATTAAATATTTTTAGAACTAGTTTTTGAGAGTTCCTCTGATGTTCTTTTGTCTTCATTGAGTCCTGCTTAGACCTTATAATCAAAGAAGTCCTTTTATTTTTTAAACTGGTCCAAATTGTCAGTCCAGATACGTCCTATAGTATTTAACTGATATGGGGCAGGCAAGGAGGCATGATTGCAAAATCCTGTTGAATCCATTACTTTATTACTGCTTTTTTATGGATACTTTTTGGTAAGGCACCAGAAGTTCTAGTTGCCAAAATAAATGACATTCTGCAGCTCTCTCTTTTATTAAATCAATTGAATCAATTTGATGTTGATGCTTGCTGTATGGTCAGATTATCTTATTCTGGCAGACCTTTGGCAACTAACCATTTGTTGGAATGTCATAATGATAATGTAATTAGCAAGATAAGCAATAAGCAATACAAATATGGCCTTTCTGGTTGTCTATGCCTCTGACTATTTTAACTTCACAACATAACATAATATTCATAACTTATATGAATATGTATAAATAGTTATTTGCCTCTACTAGATGAACAACAATACAATGCTATTTTGTTTTCATATGCTCCTTTAAAGGAAAACTAAAATTTAATTTAAGAAGTAGGCTAGACATGTTGTACATTATGTTTTGGGCTTCTGTACCAGCCCAAGGCAACCAGAGCCCTTTAGCAGTAAAGATCTATGTCTCCAAAGATGCCCCAGTAGCTCCCCATCTTTTTTATGCTGATTCACTGCACATGCTCTGTGCTGCTGTCACTTACTGAGCTTAGGGACCCACTCACAATATACAGTACACATAGAATAGAAATGTCACAATATAAGGCTGACTAGTAATTAATAAAGATAATTACTACATGGCAGCACAGAAACCAGTGCAATTAGCATCAGAATTTAATAATCAGCCCTGTAGCATCAGCTTATATTACAGACCAACCTCATTTTCTGCTGGATAATTAGTGACGACCCCTAAGCTTAGCTTCTCAACAGCTGCTCAGAGCCCACTGAGCATGTGAGTGTCACAGACACTTTCCAAGATGGTGACCCCCTGTGACAAGTATGAAGTCCTGGGTCATTGCTGCTATTGAGAAACTGAAACGTTAGGCTGGTTCAATAAGTTCATTATATAAAACATGACAATTTTAGCCATATATTGATTTTTAGGCTTTAGTTCTCCTTTAAGGACTGAACTAGCATGAAATGGTCTACGGCAAGAGAATGCAGATAAGTGTCATGGCTACTGTGCTTAGAGGCTTAGAGGCACATAAGCCTCCATAATAATATGTGTACATGACAAAGGATTACACCTTTCACCTGCCAATAACCTAATATTATTGCAATGGTTTCCCCCTCCCTTACTAGCAAAAATAGATGCTTGCCCTCTTTTAGAGAAACAAAAATTTGGTAATATATTGCATCTTCTCTCTTCAGCATTCGTTTATTATAATATTGTGCTGCTGTGTATGACTACATTTTACAACAGCTGCAAAGTGGTCAGAATTTATGTGTATGCCTGTCTGTGCACAGATGTATTAATTAGAATATTTAAATGAATTCTGCCTTTAAGTAGTTTTTTTTTTAACTTTTACACGAGTGCATTTAAAAGTAGATGTTTTGTTCATAACACATTAAAAACCACAGCCTTTTTTTTCAGACTGATGCTATACATTTGCTCCAGTTTAAAAGAAAAGGCTGAACTCAAGGTCACTTTTCAGTCTGTGAGCCAGATTATGGAAGAATATTAAAAACACAGCAACAATGCAATGTTCAAGAATGCTTCTTAATACATTTGAAGGGAACATCTAGGGCAGATTAAAGTATCCCCAATATTTTTGCCCTTTGGAATATCTATGTGCTGGGGTGAACACTTGCAAGGGTGATTTCTTCCACAGTGATTTGTTAATGAGTGATCTAGATGAGTTCAACAAGGACAAAAAACAAGGAGAGCCACTGCAGAGGATTCTGATATCTGCCTGCTATTGGAATTAATGAACTTCTTAAAGGGATCCTGTCATCGGAAAACATGTTTTTTTCAAAACGCATCAGTTAATAGTGCTACTCCAGCAGAATTCTGCACTGAAATCCATTTCTCAAAAGAGCAAACAGATTTTTTTTATATTCAATTTTGAAATTTGACATGGGGCTAGACATTTTGTCAATTTCCCAGCTGCCCCTGGTCATGTTTTTTTCCCATGACAGTGTCCCTTTAAAATCTGCTTCTTAAAACAAACTATTCTCTAAAGAGTACAAGACAGTAATGGGAAACTACAAAACAGTAATGGAAAAGTTAATCAGTTTGTAGTGCTTTCATGCACAGTGATCCATAGGGTTGCCACTTCCTTCAACCATTGTCTGCCAGTATTCTCTTCACGTGTCTTCATCCCTTCTGCAATTTACATACTTCAGCTCTTTTACCCTTTACACCTATTTGCAACACCTTTGTCCGCCAGTTACTGCCCATTCATGGAAGTACAGTCAGTATAAATCTTCTTCTCCCATCTTCTTACTCCTTTTCCTACTCCTACTGGCTGCAGGGGATGTCTCTCCAAACCCTAGGCCCTGCTAATTTCCAACTCCTACTCATTAATATAACATGGACCAATAGTACTTGGTCCATTGTTATTCTCCATATACACTGTGTTTGGGAGATCTCATCCACTCATTTGGCTTTAAATATCATCTGTATGCCAATGATACCCAAATATACTTATCAACCCTAGGGTTGCCACCTGGCCAGTATTTTACTGGTCTGGCCGGTAAAAATGGTGGTTTGATCCCAATTTTATTAATAGGGAAAATATATAGGAAGACCAGTATTTTTTTTCCAGAAAACTTGGCAACCCTAATCAACCCCCATCAATAAAAGCTGAAACAGAGGCTTAAAACTTTAAAGGAAAACTATACCCCCCAAACAATGTAGGTCTCTATTAAAAGATACTGAGTAAAACATCTCATGTGTAAAACCCTGCTTCATCTAAATGAACCATTATCATAATAATATACTTTTTTAGTAGTATGTGCCATTGGGTAATCATAAATAGAAAATTGCCATTTTAAAAAATAAGAGCCGTCCCCTGAGATCGTAAGATTCACTGTGCACACATACAAACCACATGTAAGGTCACATGAGCCAATTAACAGACAGAGTTCTGCCTTTTGCTTCCTCACTTCTTCCTGTTACAGTTAGTGTTGTAGTATTTCTGGTCAGGTGATCTCTGAGGCAGCACAGATAGAGTCACGAAATGGTGGTTCAAGGCAAGAGATGTAAAAGGGCAATATTTATGTAAATATATATTCCAGTTTGGTAAGATTCTTTAATATGTCATTCAATTTGATATAAAGTATCTTTTGCTTAAGTATTCATTTTGGGGGTATAGTTTTCCTTTAACTGCCTATTAGCAATCTCCAAATGGATGAACCAATGCCACCTCAAACTGAACCTAACAAAAACAGAATTAATCATCTTTCCACCTAAACCTGGTTGTACTCCCCACTTGCTCAACACAATGTTTTTGAGTTATTTCACTTTTTATTCACCAGATTACTTTGCAACGACACAGTGGTTTGAATAAGAGACAAGAATAGGAATTCAACTTGAATATAAAAACTTTTTGGTGTTTGAGCCTCTAACAGTAAATACAAATGTACATATATAAATTCTTTTTTAATTAATTTTGCCAATATAAATACTTAAGTACCTGTTATCCCATCACTGGGATTATATTAAATGATGATGACCACAGTGACAGATACTATACAATGGCTACTTATTAGCTCCAGAGATAGATTCATATTTTATAAGATATTACACCAAACATATCTTACACCATTGAAACTTTATCGCATGGATAAAATTACTTCCCCAACTGCTTGAGATGTAACATACAAGTAGGCACCTTTGTTCACCTGCTATAGTAATGCCACAACTCTTTTCTGGATTAAAATCAACAAATTTATGGTAGAAGAAATTGACCTCCCACAGACACCGGAACCCAAAATCTGCTTGTTAGGCCTGGTGGACTCTGTAGTACTACTCAACAGCACTATTCAGACTTTTGCTATTTTATGAAAAATAAACTGTGGCAGGAGGAAATCACCACTAGGGATGTAGCGAACCGCCGACAATGTGTTCGCGAACGCCGTTCGCGAACACCGGCAAAAAATGCGAACAGTTCGCGAACAGTTCGCGAACTTCGAACATCCGAAAATCGTTCGATTCGAACGATCGAAGGATTTTAATCGTTCGATCGAACGATTTCCGTTCGAATCGAACGATCGAAGCCATTGGATCGAATGATTTCATTCAATCCAATGGCTTCGATCGTTCGATTCGAACGAAAATCGTTCGATTTTAGCGATCGAATGGTCGAATGGTCGAATGATTTTGACGCGAACGCCTATTGGCGAACGTCGCGCGACGTTCGCGAACTTGCGGCGGACGCGAACAGTCGAAGTTCGCGCGAACTAGTTCGCCGGCGAACAGTTCGCTACATCCCTAATCACCACCGCCTACACTTCCCAAACTGAAAAAATTACAATTCGAACTCCATAAACTGATGTCGTTAATATGAGGAGTGTCTGACAAATTTGAAAGAATTTGCATCCCCTGCGACGACAGCCAATCACTGATTTGTACTGGGTGTCACTGTGCAATTTTAAATGTCGTGTCTTTGTCTGCCCTTACTGTTTAATTGTTTAAACTGTGAAACTTAATAAAAATGAACCTTTAAAAAAAAGAGAAAAGCACTAGCTTTGCCTGGTCGTAATGTTGTATATGGATGAATTCCAGTGTGTAACCAAGGAATAATGCATTTTTAATGTCAAAATCCACCATGGCAGCAAAAAAAGGCCTTGGGTTACATGGCCCTTATATTTAAACTAATTCTAATTCATATGTAAACTTATTCACATGGCTGGTTACTATAGCAGCAGCAAGTAAGAGCTGCAGACTATACTGTGCTACAACAGACATTACATTAGAAAATTGTGGTCCCTATAAATATTATAGTTTATGGATTTGTTAATCTAAATGCAGCTGAATCTGTACTTATATCCATCAGTTTGATAGTAATTCACTTGGGATGCAATGAGTAAGCAAAGCTTTCAGTGAAGCTGAGACCCAGATGTAACACCATCTTTCTATTCTGTATATGTAGTGTATCTAATAACTATTCCCTGGCTTGTGTAATCATCCTACACATAATTAGAGACTGTTTTACATTTAACTTTCCAGGAGTCAGACTTGGTGAATATTACGTTGACAATAAATAATACATTCAACTCTGTTTTTCTGGCAGAAACTGAAAGATAGTTTTCAATTTGCTCAGCGAGTGCTTTGAAATGATACAGCAGTGATTGTTACTGGGCTGCATTTTGTTAATATGTATTTCTCTGAACAATAACAACCCAGAGAAAATTGAAATGACAACATTGTCTTTTTATGGCTAGATTGCACTTGAGATGGCATTGCGCGCCTGAATATTTTTACATGGCGTTGTTGTGTGAGATTTGCAATGGCTTTTTGTTTAAAACAGGTGTTGAGTTCAATTAAATATGTATCGGGAAAATGTACACAGATACACAATAGTCTTTCAGACATTACAAGGCAACAGAAATTGGCTGGGATCTGAAGAACAGAAGAGCACTTTAAGAAACAAGCAGAATGTTGTGAATAGAGATTTATTCTCAACAACTCAATAAAACATGAAGGAGAAAGAAAAACACTTTATTCCAATTGAAAGCAGCATCCTGTATTACTCTTGGGCTTCAAACTCAAGCTTAAATGGAAGCTTGTCCACATGCTTTATAAAGTGATTTCATATTATATTAAACACTATAATAAGACATATTTAAAATTACATAAATATATCCCTTGTAAAATAGTTGCTCTATACATTTATTATTGTATATACATAAGTAGGTCACATCGTTCATTTTACAACAAGGTCACATGCACCAATAATAGCCAATCCCCTGCAGCTAGATACCACTACACAAAAAAACCCATAGCCCATGCCTGCTTTAGTACAGAGAAATATAAATAAAAAGGAGCAACAGATTAAGACCTTATTTGCCCTTGATGCTGCTGACATTGTTTACTACATCCAAGTTTATTATCCACGAGGACTCCAAGTACCTTTTACATTATGGATTTGCAGTCCCAAGGGTATAAGTATCTTGGATACTTTTACATCCCAGGGTGCACGCCTTTACATTTATCAACATTGAATCTCATTTGCCACTTTTTTTTCCTGGTTCCTGGATAGTTTTGTGTCATCTGAGAAAATTAAGTAAGAAAAATAAAGTCCTCTCCCTCAACTTTACACCTAATCATTCTTCACCATCTCCTCTAACTTTGACATTGGTACCAATGTGTACCCCAAATGCCGGGTCTTCACCAACCCCTCACAATAATCTGTCCACTCGTTCCACCACATGCCGAACCCTAGCACCAGGCAAACAGCAGTCTGTCCGGCATGAAGGGTCCATACGGCATATTCCCCTATCCACCTTTCTAATAATTGAATCCCCTATAACTAAAACCTGTCTCTCCTTCCTTGTACTCCCCCACCACCCTTATTAGAGCCACTGCCTCCCAGGGTGCTCTGAGAGTCAGCCTGCTCCATACATGCCAGTTCAGAGCTGTTCTCCCCACCTTCAGCCAAAATGGCAAATCTGTTGCTTTTGACAAGCTGTGGACCAGCCCCCTACACTTCTGTCCCCTACTTCCCCTCTTGACTGTAACAAACCTACCTCCCTCAGTCTCCACTGCCCCTCTCCACCCCCACTACACAGGCCCCTGCCAGTGGTTGCTCTGTGAGCCTCCTTTCCTCCCCCACATTTGCCAAGACACTGAGTAATACCAGCAAACCCATGTGGACTCATATTTACACTGGGTACTTACAGTCTGCCATGTGCAATTCTTTACAAACGCCATTTTGGTTTTAAACGCTTTAACGTTTTTAACGCTGCTTCACACTTAGTTCACATGCAACACTTAGATCATACGCAACACTCACTTAGCAGCTCCCACACTCCCTGTGCAGACAGAAACTTATTGAGGTCTCAAAACACAAGCATTGTGGTTTCAAAACCTACGCATTAGATCCTATATATGTACAATACCTTAAAATTTGCAACATGGATAATCAGGAATTCTATTTCACTTAATATTACAAATGCCAGAAAAGTACATCAGTAAATATTCGGTATGTCTCATATGTCACAATACAATTCCACTCAATATTCTATTGATTGAAATATTTAATTTATTTGACCATTTTAGCTCAAACTACAATTTTAGTATATATTTAAAATGTATTTTTAGTTTTTGTGATGTGTTGAATGAAAATACACATTTAACATAGCATTTTGCTATGATTAGTGTGTCAGTGTATAAGAATGTATTTTACTGAATTGAGCATGCAGTTCTCTGCTGTAGGGTGTAAGAGCTAAGTGGCAGCAGTAAGCTCTAACACCCCACTCAATAGTTAAGTCTCAGTTAATTAATAAGAACTACATTAAATGAACTATTCACCTAAAATGAGTGACATACTTACTAAATAATAAACTAGGGAATCCAGAGTGATTACCAACGGTTTAATTAAAGCTTTCCTGCCCAAAAAAAGTGTTCAAATATTTCATACATTTATCAGAGCATTTACTGCTTTGACCAGTGTGTCAGGTCATCAGAATGTGTTCAGCTGAACTGAGAAGAAATTCTCTGATAAGCAGATTTAGATTTTAGTGGCATCACTGGATTCTAGACCCAATTGAATTGTTAATCCTACAGAAATTAACAAGCATTGCATTTCATTTAATACAATCCAGGTTAACAGGGTATTTAATATTTGGTAAAATGCATGCACTGATAAAGTGGTAGTAAATAATGAATCAGTCCTGCTTGTTAATTTTAAATCAATAGAAAGTAGTAACTATGCCCCTATATTTTTAAAGAAGTGTACAAGAAAAATAGGTTTACAAGGTATTCCTGAAAAAAGTGGATAATTTATTTTAAAGGCAAATATACATTTATGTTCAACATAAACCAAATAAAAATCCATATAAAAGTTATATTATTGTTATCTATTCCTGTTACAAAGGGCTAAGGAGTGTGGTTTTATATTTAGTCTTACGAAATCCCTCTCCTTACGCTTGGTGAAAGCATTGATTGTGTAAAGAGATTATTGAACTCTGTATGGTTCAGCCAAAGTACAATATCAGGCTCTCAGTGGGGAATATGGGGGGTAAATGTATGGTGGCTCAAATTAAATGTTTCCTTTTCTTTTTAAAAGTTTTATTGGATTTTACAAAAACAAGCAAGATATAAAATTGGTCCATTGAAGGACTATAACACAATTGTGTACAGCTTAGAGAGTTAGGTGTCCTAGAAGAATTTGATGATGGAGAATACACCTAAGCTGTTATTAGAGCTAAAGTAAAACAAAACATATTAACGTAATAATGCTCAGCTAATCTTGAAAGTAGAAGAAGAAAGATATTATTACGGATATGCCGGAACATGTAAGTGACCACAAACACATCACAAATGTAAATAAACATTTTGAATTGAGTTATAAACTACAATTATAAATGTAGCAGTCCAAGTGAACGGAGTTTTTTTTAGTAGAGTCAAAAAAGTCCCAATATAATGACCAATTGTTAATGAAATCTTGTTTAAGGTGAGGATCAGCAGTCTTAATCCTTATCGCTTCTTGCCAGCATAAGTGATTTAAGAAGGACAAGATAGCCTTTATTGAAGGTGTAGATACAGATAACCACTTTAAGAATAACAATTTCTTTGTAGCTGCTGTCAACAATGTAATAACGTTGTTAAGATTATTGAATAAAGGTTTTGGGTGTGGCTTCAGAGATGAATCAGGGTAATTTTAAAATGTTGAACTCTCCAATTTTAAGATGAAAAGTTCAAGTTATACTTATGAATGGATTGAGAAAGTTGGTTTGGTGAGATTTTTGTTTGTAAATAACCCGACCATTTATCCGGCACTTTAGCAAGAGGGTGATTTTGTTTACCTGATGATGGCCATAGTTTTTGAGAAATAAAATGTATAGAATTTCTCTATGAATTTATTAATCGAGTCGGCTAGCCAGTGTTCCTGGAGGGCAAGTGACATGAAGTGATCACATGACTTCAGGTTATTTTGACTCGTAAAATCACTCCAACTAATTAAATTGCCATCTGTGGGGTAATAACGTTTCCTTCTACCACAATTGATTTGAAGAACCAGGAAGGAGGGAGGAATCATAAAATAAAATGAACTTCACATTCAGGGGTTTGTACTATTTGGTACAAAATGGTGAAAATTATGGAGTTTAAAAAAAAAAATTAAAGCAAAAGGCAACATATGGATGCATAGAAAGCTCCATTCATTGACCTTATTTTAAATACACAAACATATTTCCCCTTTGGATTTTTTATTGAAATGGGAATATAATTTAAATTGAATATTTACTGATTTGAAATGTTCCAGTCAGCAAAATGGCCAAGAAAACAGAGTTCAGGAAAACAATATTTAATGAAATTATACAGTCAAAGTTTATTGAAAGGAATGTTCTCGAAAAAATAATTATATTACCTGAATGTTTTAGATAAATAGACAGCTAAATTAATTGTCCAGGTTAAAATACATGTTTAGTGAAACAGATTGTTTACTTAAATGCAATGTTAGTGAAATTCAGGTGAAATAAATGCCATAAAGCAATTAATAGAATGGAATGTTCACACAGAACTGAGTTTTCAAAGTAGCTGAATTTTCAGGCAAATAAAATAGTTAGTTCAGCTAAATGTTGAATCAAATTGAACTTTCAGGAGCTTTGCATATTTGTTGAAATAGTTTGTTTAGTTTAATGGATTTTACAAGCAAATCAAATTTTCTGGTAAATAGGATTTGTACTGAAATGGAATGCTCATGTAAGCAAAATGTCCAATTGCATTCAAATTTCAGGTAAAAGGAGTGGTCCCCTAAATGCATTTTGTTTGTTTACTTGAGTTGAATGGTTCAAGTAACTTGATTGTCAAATAAAATGTTCAGTAAGTAGATCTTTTTGCTGAAATTGAATGTTCACTTTAACTTAAAGTGGTAAAAAATGGGATCTTAAGCTGAATAGCGTTTAGGTAAATGCAAAATGTTATTGTATTTGGTAAAATAAAGATTAGTCGTGTTGTTGTCTATTTAAATACTGTCAATACTGTGAAGAAAAATCCCTTCATTAATATATTATATTTGCTATTTGTATGGATAACCTAATGGATGTAGCAGGTGGCAAATACAACACTATTCCTGGTTTTACTGCAATTTCTTGTGGTATACACAATACTCTGTAATTCCACCAAATCAGCCATCCTCAGTCATCCCATTCTGTGCATGCAGAACAATTTAAATGCAGTGTCCTATTCACAAAAGTTCTCCCATTTCATCTTATCATATTTCTTATGCATACAAAGTATATTATTTAACAAAAACATAAGCATTTCATCCGAAAAAACAAAATCCAAACATAAAGGTATAGATTGATTTTGTCTTTTTTTTTTTTTTTAGAGATTTGGAGTTTTGTAATTCTAATTACCATACATTTGTTTTGTTTAGCCTCATGCATCTAAATATACTGTCCTAAATAAACACAAAAGTAAACAATATGAATATCTTTGCCTCTAGGTACTTTTATATAATTCACAGCTCAGTGTTCTACAATGATTAACAAGACTAATCACAGAACACTCTAGATCTAGATCAAATATTATGTTAAAACTCAATACATGATGACATTATCAGCATTATTTGAAATGCATGTCTTTAACAAAACTAACGTCTAAAATAGAATAATGCTAGAAATTCTGCATTTTGTATACTAAACATAAACTTACTGCATCAGAAACCTAATTAAACAAATGATTTATGTTTTCAACAAGTTGGCCGCAGGGGGCTGTCATCTTGTAACTTTTTTAAACATCTTTGCAAGACCACGCACATGCTCAGTGTAGTTTGGGCTTCAGTTGGGAGGTTAAGCTTAGGGATCATCATAAATTATAACAGCACAATTCAAATAATATCTGCCATAGAAGTTGATACAGCAAGACTGATTAATAATCAAATATGCAGACTGCACTGGGTCTGTAGATACAAATCTCTACACAGTCACCTGCTGCTTTACAGGGAAACAAACAAAGCTGCTCGAGTTCTGGGAAGTAAGGTGGGGGGGTCATCCCCTGCTGTTTGAAAATATGATTATTTTCCTGTCTTCATTTTTTTCAGCTGTCAGAGCAAGTAAAATGAAGAAGGAATTTCACTGCATACAGCCAGGATTATTATACTGTATAAATGGTACACATTTTGTAATTAAAGTATATTGAAGTTAGATTTCTTTTTCATTAAAGAAAGTAAAAATTGGATTTTATTTTTTTGCCTTTACATACACTTTAAGCTTGAGAAAGAATAAAGTATCTATATAAAAATGTTTACTGTGATGACAAAAGGGAATCCTTAGATTAATTACTTGTAAATCTAAACTTTAACAATAGTAAGAATGCTTTTGTTTATATATTTTAGACTGAGTTTACAAGGTCACAGATTATGAAAGTTTTAGGTGACCTTGTGGGTTGAAAGGGTACTTATGTACTAATGTATATTGATGCTTTTCTTATACATTTTATTGACTGATTCTGAGTTATGGGGGGGGGGTTGAGGTTTTAGGCTAGTTTCTTTAAGAACTCAAATTTTTTCGGGATAAAAAAAAACTTGAATATTTCAAGATTTATTATGCCCCGAAGCTGCTAAAAACCCAAATATAAAAGTACTCCAGCTAAAACCTATCAAGGTCATGTAGAAGTCCATGTCAGAGGTCCCTTAAAGCATTTGAAGATGCGTTTTGCCTTCATGATTTTCAATTTTGTTTTGGTGGTTTTCGCTCATAACCTCGATCAATCCGAGGTATTGAAGGTTTTTAGCCTATAACCCGATTAATTCGGGTATTCATTGCATTCAGGCAAGGTTTTTATTTTTATTTTTTTTCCATAAATACGCAAACATTCAAATTGTTAGTTTATTGAGGTAGAAAAAAACATCACAAACTAGACCTTTGATAAATAACCCCCCTAAAGTCTGCTTGTAGAATCTCATCCAGTTCTTTCATATATGTAACCATAGAAACACCAGAAAGTCTGAGATAGCATTATTTATCTGCAAAACAGTCCCTATAATGATAATAATACCTTTTAAACATTGGACCACTTTTATCTGTCACTATCTAAAGTCACCATTAGACAATAAATTACATTTTTTAGACGACTCCTTTTTTTCTTGGTTTATCTAAATTTATGGCAATTTGTCTTATGCATTCTAAGGGGCAAGTTCACTAATCTCCATAACTTCGCCAGCAATGGCTTCGCTCACATCAAGCAAAGCTAAGTTGCGCTAGTGTTGGCTAATTTGTATACGGCGGGTAGTTAAAATTCAATGGACTTATATGTTGCAGCAAATACATTACACTACACAAGCCCAGGGAAACCTTAATAAGATAAAATTGTTATATTGCCCTACACATGTGGCCTGTGTATAGTTTATGTGCCATATGATAGGAAATGTATGGGGGAGCCCGGGTACCCAAAAAACTTTTTTACGGACTTTTTGTAGCCTATCACCCTGAAAAAACTAAAATACACCAGCGTTTTTTGGGACTTAGAAAATTTTTCAACTAAAAATTGAAGAAGCCCTATACATTCCATTGCACTTCACCTGGTCTGAGCTGGCAAAGGCAAAACTGTCTGAACAGGTAACGTTCAGTAAAATGCGCATTTTAGTGAATTTGCGAAGTAACACTCTTTTGCCAGAGTGAAACTTTGTCTGGCGTAAGTGTGCGAAGTAGAGCTAGAGTCTTCTTCACTAGCGAAGTTACGACAGCGCCCATTAGTAAATCGGCAAAGTTCCGAAATGATGTCACGCTGGCGAATTTTCACCAGCTTTAGTCACTTTGCCCTTTCTTAAATGTTCCCCGTAGCATCAAGTTGTACCAGTTAATTTTAATTATACTGGAATATATACAGTACTTCTTTTTTGAAAGAATGTATCATCTGAGAAGTTATGCCTAGTTGTGTCTGCTTTTTATGAACTAACCATCTGAAATATGTATCAAGATTTGTGACTTTTTTTAGAATGTAAATCATTGTAATCAAAAGTTTCTAGTATAGTTAGTTAGCCAAAAATGTAATCTATAAAGACTGGAGTGACTGGATGTCTAACGGAACAGAAAACAACTTCCTACTTTTCATCTCTCTAACTCTGAGGTATTCAGCAAATTTAAGGGGGGCCACATGGTACATAACTGTTCATTGAGTTTGCAATTATTACTTAGCATGCAGATGTCAGTTTCAAAGCAAACAGTTATGACTCATATGCCCCCCTCAAGTTACTGATTGGTTACTGCCTGGTAACCAATAGGTGGAAACCAAGAGAGCTGCAAAGCAGGAAGTAGTGTTCTAGCTATTGTGTTATACATCCAGTCAATCCAGCCTTTATACATTATATTTTTGTCTAACTATATTTAAAACATAGCCTATCTATTTACCCGTTTTTTATTTTTATACTGAACAATTCCTTCAAAGTATAGATTAGTGTAATGTATTATACACAAGAAGTGCCCACCAGAGCTGGACTGGGTGTAAAAAGCAGCCCGGGCAAAAAAAATCAAAGCAGCCCACATGTAAACAAACAATGCTCTTGTACTCAGACCAGCGCCGACTCTTGCTAAAGTAAAGGGCTGCCTGAGGCGGCTCCTGCAATGCTGCCCCCCCTTGCCGACTTACCTGTCGGGAGGGGAGGCAGGAACACTAATGCGAGAGAGCACAATTTACGCTCCCTCGCATAAGTAAAGCCAAACCGGAAATTCGGCTTTTTGCCACCCCTGGAAACCTCTCCGGCGTTGCCGTCTGAGGTGAGCGTCTCAGCTCGCCTCATTGGCGACACGCTCCTGACTCAGACACACTTATATATTGGGTTAAAACGTATATATTGGTGTCCACTTCATGAGTCTGTTTACCATCCATGTCTGCAAACAAAATGATCCTCAACATAATTGTTATATACTGGCATAGATGCTATAATTCAACAGTGCAGTTGCCTATATAAATCAATCAATGACTTGAAAATGAAAGCAAAGGTCCAAATTGCTGCTATGGGGAACCACTCTAGTGCAATTTAGCATCTGTTAGTAAATCAGTCCCAGTGTATTTGAAGTTTTTCTAAAGAACTACCCTCAAACCTTCTTGTTGTATGGTTAATAGTACAAGAGAATACCTATGCTGACATAGTTTACTTGAATCTTTCTATAAAGACTATGAGCAAACTTAGGGGCTGTTCCTGCTGAATTGTGCTTAGTACAGGGGAATAAATATACTGTCATAGTTTGTGTATAAATTTAAAGTCATGTATAAATACCCCATCAGGAGTGAAATCTGTTAGGTGACAGAGTGGCAATTCCATGTATAAATACCAAAAAAATCATAACAGAAGAATGGCACAACTGCAATTTTTGCTATCAAGGAAAGGGTTCAAATTCACAAGGCAATGTAATAAACATGATTTGTAGCCTTAAGTGGCCAGCATTCTTTCTGCACTAATAGTCTGGGGGGAGAGGTTCGGAACACGGGTAGGCAGCAGAAGAGGTATGTGCCTGCACCCCCCTGCCGTTGCACCCTAGGCATGTGCTTTTTCTGTCTACCCCTATTTCCGGCCCTGACTGTAGGAGTAAATTATTACAAGGTTTAGTTGTTGTTTATTCAGGGAGCCATAGCAGACATTCCTTAATGCAAAATGATCCAGAGGCTATGATTCAAGACACATTTTTGTACGTGTTTCTCTGTTTCATTTGCCAATTAACAACTAGAAAAACAGTGTTATTTTTGTAAATTTAATTTTAACACCTTTCTTAAATGCTGATCACATTGAATTATATTGCTTGGAGGAAACCAAATCACACACAATACTTTTACAAAGATTATTTTTGACAAATAATAACTGCTAATTGAATGGGATCAAATTAGAATGTAAAACAACTGATTTGCATACAAATGTCTGTGCTAATTTTAAGGAAACAAAAAAAGTAAATTCATCTGATATTTAAGATAAAGGATCACTCTTTGGCAAGAAACAGAAAGAGCAGAGAAGTTTGCCTCTACAAAAACTCACTAGTGCCTGATCTTTACACAATTATATTAAAGGGACACTGGCAGCTGTGAACACAGGTTGCAACCAAGATGTGGCCAAACTGCACATAATGATAACTTGGTGCAAAACTTTATGGTGCTGGGATATTTTACATGCCAAAAATGTGCTGTCAAAACATCTGAAAGCCCCTCCAGTAGGATGACAAAGGAAACTGTTTAATACTCTGTAACACAACACTTTAATGCACTGTGAGTGACATTTGTTATATTTAGGAGGTTATTTATTAAACTCAAATGTATCTCATATTTTTATTAAACCGAGCTTGACCAAACTCCCATCCAGGATTTTATCTTATTTATCAATTAAATAACCCGGGAAAAGTCAGGTTGGGAAAAAACTTGATAAAAACGAGTGAAAACCTGAATCGTACAAATTTTTCAGATATAACGCCTGAATCGCTCGATTTTTCCAGGTTATCGCCCTGAAAACCCCTATTCTTTCAGGTTATCGCCTCGAAAACCTCAAATATTTTGGATTATCATATGAAACCCAGCGCAGAACACAATATATTCAAATTGTAAAAGGGACATCTGCCATTGATTTCTACATGATTCTACATTATACAAGATTTTTGGATTTGGACTTTTTTGGAGTTTTTTTATTCATAAAAAATTCTAGTTTTTGCCCAAAAAAAACCTTAGAGTTGTGAATTCTATTTCATTTACTTTTTGATGCATACAGTATGTCACATTTTCTGTTTTGTGGGCATTTCAATTCAAAGTCATGTATCCGCAAATCTCATGAGCCCACTCATTTTTTACTTGAGCTGGGAAAGATCAAATTACTTGAGTCTATGGAGCCTCAGTCTGCCTGCTTATAATAATAATACTAATAGTGAAAACAAAAATAGTGTTGGACAACATGCTCAAAAGGAAAATAAGATGCTGGAATGTATGCTGAATAGGAGAATCTAATGTTAGATTTAATGGCTCATGGGAGAAATAAAAACATGTACTGGGCCCTTATATATGTTTCATATATGTTTCATAAGCATTCATTTGGCATATTCTGAATGGAAAAATGCTGGGCTATACAATGGGGTAGATTCACTAAAGGGCAAAGTGGCTAACGTTAGTGACATTTTGCCAGAAATCCCATCTGCAGGGACATCACGAATTCACTAACAGGTGTAGAGGACAATTCGCTAGTGAATGAGACCGTCTCTAGTGTTCTTTCGTACTCTATGGCCGGGCAAATTCTCGCTCTGGTGAATGGTCGTTACTGCGTAAATTCAGTAAAGTGTAAATTTTACTGAATGTTACCTCTTTCCCCAACGTTTCCTTCACCACCTCAGACCAGGCAAACTGCTAAAATGAAGCTACATCTTACTCAATCTAATGTCAGTTAAGGTGGCCATACATGGAGAGATCCGCTTGTTTGGCGATGTCGCCAAATGAGCGGATCTCCCTCCGATATGCCCACCTTGAGGTGGGCAATATCGGGCTGATCCAATCGTCCAGATCTCGATCGGTGAAGCCCGTCGAGGGGCCCCATACACGGGCCAAAATGCTGCCGACATGGTCTGTCGGCAGCTTTTATCGGCCCGTGTATGGCCACCTTTACATCATATTTTGTCTGCTGGAAATGCATTAAAGTTTTAAAATCGCTGGCAACTTGTCCATTTTTAAGCAGGATTGCCTGCAAAAGTACTAACTATTAAATATTTTTGTGTTAATATTTTTCTCCAGACATTGGAGGGGCATTGAATATTCATTTTAGGGTGGGCTCATGTGTAGGGCACTAGAGGATTTGTTTTGTCTTTATTCAGGTTCCTTGGACATTTGCAATAAAAAGTGGCCACTTTAAGCATTTGCACCAACATCTCTAATAAAGACGTCCATAGGACTTTAATGTTCCTGCACTATTCAAATTGACCTAAGAGTGAGGACTTACAAAGTTTCACTAGGCTGAAGCAATCACTGCCAAAGTAACGCAAAAAGTCGCCAGTGTTCAGTGCCCATTACGCAACTTTGCATTTTTGTGAATTAGCATAGTGGTAACTCATTTTTGCCTGGCAAAGTGGCGCAAAGTGTGGTAAAGTGTTCAGTGGCAACAATTCGCCCTTTATTTGCCCTAATCCTAAGTGAATTTGCCCCAATGTGTTTACTCATGAAATATAATGCTGGGCTCTAACCTGAACAGTGTCGGACTGGGATGCCAGGGGCCTACCAGAAAGCCTTAGACCTTGGGCCCACCAGAAAACCTAAAACCGTGAGCCCACCAGAAAACCTTAGATAGTGGACCTTTCCAAACTATTATTCCTCCTCTACTCAATCAACCTCTTTATTCTCCTAGTCTTTTATATATACTCCCATTTTGTAGCATTTTTCCCCATAAAGAAATAGGGAATGACCATGAAATAGGCCAAATGTTTAGAAACAAGAGGGCCCACTAACACCTGGGCCCACTGGGCGTTTTCCTGGTATCCCGGTGGGCCAATCCGACACTGAACCTGAATGGCATAGTATCATGCTTAAATGTATACTTCTGGAAAGTATAATACAATGATGTGTGGTAGAATATAAAACTGGTCTACATGCTGTCTTGGAGAACACAGTATACAGTAAATGACAAGGTGAGCTTAACACTTCTAGAAAAATATACTTTTAAGCTAGGTAAGTGGCAACCTTACTATGAGATTATAGTTTTGAAAAATATGAGGGCAATATAAATTTATTCACTAATAAACTCAAAGAAATAAGCAACATTTTTATAGAATTCTTCTAATTTTTTTTTAAAGAATTTAAATTTTTAAGTTCCAGGACTTTTAGAAAAGTAAAAGTTTACTACTGCAAAATGAATGAACATTACTACGGACATAGAGGTCATTAGAAGTTAACTCGTCAGATAACAGAAAGCTGTAATCAACTGAGGCAAAAGCCTTGAAGTGTTCAGCACACCAATGTGAGAGACGGACAAGGACAGCCAGGGACACAAAAATGGAAAACGAAAACACAGAACGCATTAGCAATTGCTGGTCCTGTGAGCAAAGGTTCATCATTTGAAATTGAACAATAAGCACTTAATAAAATGATTTGTTTAAAATATCCTCTTCCCTAACTAATCATGAAGGGAAATGGGAAAAAAGGTCACTTCTACGACTATGATTATAAAATTGAGCCAGAATTTCTGATTTGTATCTGCTTGCTCCCATTTGAGACTATTGCTCATAATGTGATTGACAGAATAAAGCAAGTCAAGACTACTTTTTCACTTATTAATATAATATGAACTGTGAAAAGATTAAAGTCCCATTTACATAACCCGAGATGAAAGGAGGTGAAATATTGTAATTATCTTTTCAAGCTAAATTTGAACTGCAGTTTAAAATTAACCTATGCAAATGAAAGGTTAAACCCAAGGAAAGTGGTATGTCTGTGAAAGTATTCTGAGTATATACTTTCATAGCCAAGCAGTTAATTACTACTTAGTACAAAGACAGCCATCAATATTTAGACAAAAAAAAAAAAAATACTAAAACATTTTTTTTATTGCCAGACTTGTTCTACACAAATTAAATGTGATTTACAAGCTAATACTGGGTGAATGGGGCATTTTAGAGATTTAATGGTGCTAATTTGAAATAAATTAATCTACTCTGTACCTTTGTTGAAATTTAACCTGTCATGTAATTCATTTTTTAAAGCTTATCATATCGGAAGAAACCAATTTTTTTGGGAGAAAAAAAAACGGTTTTCATTTATCAATGGAAAAACTTATACATTCAGTATGTAATATGGGGGGCCTTATTTATCAAAATTATTTAAATTACAAAAATCTGAACAAATTAGAATCCATGGTGTGACCTTATTTATTTATAAAAAAGCACAATGTAATCAGATCAGGGACAAACTAGATAAAATTGAGCGAAAATTTAAATTGTACAAGTTTTTTTCCTGAATCGCTCGATTTTTTTCTGGCTTTTTCCCAAAAAAACCCAAATTTTTGTGATCTTTGCCTGAAACGTCAGGCTAAATTCAGAGCAGACCACAGAAACTTCCAAATAGTATAGGGCCCTCTCCCATTCACTTATACACAACCTCGGTAGGTCTGAGATGCCGGATTTTTCGTATTCTGACTTTTTCCATCCTCAGGGTATAATAAAGCTTGAAAAACTTGAGTATTTTTTTTCACTGAAAATAGTATAAAAAACCAAATGATTCAAGTTTTTGGCATCCAGACCTTAATAAATAACCCCTAACATACTGGTTTTGTTATCAGTAAATAATCTTTGACTATGATTTTATCTGTGTATTCACTAAATAGAGAGACCAAAGCCATGAACTAGTGAAGAAAAGTGAGATACTATAATTCTTATAATTGATAATAATGAAATAATTTATATACAGTAATTCAAGGAGAAGACATGTGAAGCATAAAACACTACCCATATTTAGTCCATATCAGCAACGTGTCATGTATTTCCAGATCATGTTTAGGGATGTAGCGAACGTCGGAAAAAAAGTTCGCGAACATATTCGCGAACTTGCGCAAAAATGCGAACGGTTCGCGAACCCCATAGACTTCAATGGGAAGGCGAACTTTAACATCTAAAAAAGACATTTCTGGCCAGAAAAATGATTTTAAAGTTGTTTAAAGGGTGCAACGACCTGGACAGTGGCATGCCAGAGGGGGATCAAGGGCAAAAATGTATCTGAAAAATCTGCCTGTGTGTGCTTGGAAGAGATAGTGTAGGGGGAGAGCTGTTAGTGATTTCAGGGACAGATGATAGTAAGTTTGCTGGCTAGTAATCTGCTTGATACTGCTCTGTATTGGAGGGACAGAAGTCTGCAGGGATTTGAGGGACATTTTAGCTTAGGTAGCTTTGCTGGCTAGTAATCTACTGTTCTCTTTAAACAACTGCCATACGTTGACCTTGTAGGCATTGTTTGCCCAGTTTTTTTGGACGCAGCCACTGAAGCACAGTTGCCAGAAAAAATATGCCATATAAATGCTGAAAATAGTAATTTTTCGCCATACGTTGACCTTGTAGACATTGTTTGCCCAGTTTTTTTGGTTGCAGCCACTGAAGCACAGTTGCCAGAAAAAATATGCCATATAAATGCTGAAAATATACATTTTTATGGTTGCAGCCACTGAAGCACAGAGGCCAGAAAAATTATGCCATATAAATGCAGAAAATATGCATTTTTTTGGACGCAGCCCCTGAAGCACAGAGGCCAGAAAAATTATGCCATATAAATGCAGAAAATATGCATTTTTTTGGACGCAGCCACTGAAGCACAGTTGCCAGAAAAAATATGCCATATAAATGCTGAAAATAGTAATTTTTCGCCATACGTTGACCTTGTAGACATTGTTTGCCCAGTTTTTTTGGTTGCAGCCACTGAAGCACAGTTGCCAGAAAAAATATGCCATATAAATGCTGAAAATAGTCATTTTTTGCCATACGTTGACCTTGTAGGCATTGTTTGCCCAGTTTTTTTGGTCGCAGCCACTGAAGCACAGTTGCCAGAAAAAATATGCCATATAAATGCTGAAAATAGTCATTTTTTGCCATATACGTTGAGTCAACGTATGGCAAAAAATGACTATTTTCAGCATTTATATGGCATATTTTTTCTGGCCTCTGTGCTTCAGTGGCTGCGGCCAAAAAAACTGGGCAAACAATGCCTACAAGGTCAACGTCGTTGACCTTGTAGGCATTGTTTGCCCAGTTTTTTTGGCCGCAGCCACTGAAGCACAGAGGCCAGAAAAAATATGCCATATAAATGCTGAAAATAGTAATTTTTTTGGTCGCAGCCACTGAAGCACAGTTGCCAGAAAAATTATGCCATATAAATGCTGAAAATATAAATTTTTTTGGTTGCAGCCACTGAAGCACAGAGGCCAGAAAAATTATGCCATATAAATGCAGAAAATATGCATTTTTTTGGTCGCAGCCACTGAAGCACAGTTGACAGAAAAATTATGCCATATAAATGCTGAAAATATAAATTTTTTTGGTTGCAGCCACTGAAGCACAGAGGCCAGAAAAATTATGCCATATAAATGCAGAAAATATGCATTTTTTTGGTCGCAGCCACTGAAGCACAGTAGACAGAAAAATTATGCCATATAAATGCTGAAAATAGTCATTTTTCGCCATACGTTGACCTTGTAGACATTGTTTGCCCAGTTTTTTTGGTTGCAGCCACTGAAGCACAGAGGCCAGAAAAAATTAAACCAGTAGGGTTTGCACCCTAGTTTGTAACGGTGGCGGAGGGAGGAGGACGCTAAAGGACAGCTGTGTGTGGAGTCATGAGGCTTGAAGAGAAGGACAGCTGCATAGAAGTCAGAACAAGTCTTCCGGCGTGCAGTAACCCTCCGAGATCCACCCCTCATTCATTTTAATAAAGGTCAGGTAATCGACACTTTTGTGACCTAGGCGAGTTCTCTTCTCAGTTACAATCCCTCCTGCTGCACTGAAGGTCCTTTCTGAGAGCACACTTGAGGCTGGGCAAGACAAGAGGTTCATGGCAAATTGTGACAGCTCTGGCCACAGATCAAGCCTGCGCACCCAGTAGTCCAGGGGTTCATCGCTCCTCAGAGTGTCGATATCTGCAGTTAATGCCAGGTAGTCCGCTACCTGCCGGTCGAGGCGTTCTTTGAGGGTGGATCCAGAAGGGTTGTGGCGCTGCCTTGGACAGAAAAACATTTGCATGTCTGACGTTACAGACTGGCCAAAGGGCTTTGTCCTTGCAGGTGTGCTCGTGGCAGGATTACTGGCACCTCTGCCCCTGGAATGTTGATGAGTTCCTGAAGTGACATCACCCTTAAAAGCATTGTACAACATGTTTTGCAGGCTGGTTTGTAAATGCCGCATCTTTTCGGACTTGTGGTATGTTGGTAACATTTCTGACACTTTATGCTTGTACCGAGGGTCTAGTAGCGTTGCGACCCAGTACAGGTCCTTCTCCTTAAGCCTCTTGATACGGGGGTCCTTCAACAGGCATGACAGCATGAAAGACCCCATTCTCACAAGGTTGGATGCAGAGCTATCCATCTCCGCTTCCTCATTATCAAGGACTGCATCATCCACGGTCTCCTCCCCCCAGCCACGTACAAGACCAGGGGTCCCCAAAAGGTCACCACTAGCCCCCTGGGAAGCCTGCTCCTGTTGGTCCTCCTCCTCCTCCTCCTCCACAAAGCCACCTTCCTCCTCTGACTCCACTTCTGGCACCTCTCCCTGCGTTGCAGCAGGTGCCTGGGTTCGTTCTGGTGATTCCGACCAGAAATCGTGCGCTTCCAGCTCCTCGTCACGCTGGTCTACAGCCTCATCTGTCACTCGTCGCACGGCACGCTCCAGGAAGAAAGCGAAGGGTATTAGGTCGCTGATGGTGCCTTCGGTGCGACTGACCATATTTGTCACCTCTTCAAAAGGTCGCATGAGCCTGCAGGCATCGCGCATAAGCACCCAGTAACGGGGGAAAAAAATCCCCAGCTCTGCAGATCCAGTCCTACCACCCAGTTCAAAAAGGTACTCGCTGACGGCCCTTTGTTGTTGCAGCAGACGTTCCAACATAAGGAGCGTTGAATTCCAGCGAGTCTGGCTGTCAGAAATCAAACGCCTGACTGGCATGTAGAGATGGCGCGAACTGTTCGCCGGCGAACTTGTTCGCGCGAACATCGGGTGTTCGCGCTCGCCGGAAGTTCGCGAACGTCGCGCGACGTTCGCCATTTTGGGTTCGCCATTGTTGGCGCTTTTTTTTGCCCTCTCACCCCAGACCAGCAGGTACATGGCAGCCAATCAGGAAGCTCTCCCCTGGACCACTCCCCTTCCCTATAAAAACCGAAGCCCTGCAGCGTTTTTTTCACTCTGCCTGTGTGTGCTGAAGAGATAGTGTAGGGAGAGAGCTGCTGCCTGTTAGTGATTTCAGGGACAGTTGAAAGTTTGCTGGCTAGTAATCGTTTTGATACTGCTCTGTTATTGGAGGGACAGAAGTCTGCAGGGGTTTGAGGGACATTTAAGCTTAGGTAGCTTTGCTGGCTAGTAATCTACCTTCTACTGCAGTGCTCTGTATGTAGCTGCAGTGGGCAGCTGTCCTGCTTCTGATCTCATCTGCTGACTGCTGCAATAACAGTAGTCCTTGTAAGGACTGCTTTTATTTATTTTTTTGTTGTTTTACTACTACTACTACTACTACTATAAGAGCCCAGTGCTATTAGTCTAGCAGTGTTGGGGAGTGGGACTGGTGTGCTAATCTGCTGCTCCTAGTAGTTCAGCAGCACCAACTTTAATTTTTTTTTTTTAAATATTCATTTTTTTTTATTTTACTTTTTTTTATTTTACTACCGCTGTAGTAGTGTATAAGTTGACCTTTTAGGCATTATTTGCCCTGTAGGCATTTTTTGCCCAGTGTGTTATTCAACCAACTGCCATCTAGCATCACTAACAGCTCTCCCCCTACACTATCTCTTCCAAGCACACACAGGCAGATTTTTCAGATACATTTTTGCCCTTGATCCCCCTCTGGCATGCCACTGTCCAGGTCGTTGCACCCTTTAAACAACTTTAAAATCATTTTTCTGGCCAGAAATGTCTTTTTTAGATGTTAAAGTTCGCCTTCCCATTGAAGTCTATGGGGTTCGCGAACCGTTCGCGAACCGCTCGCATTTTTGCGCAAGTTCGCGAATATGTTCGCAAACTTTTTTTCCGACGTTCGCTACATCCCTACTGGCATGTTGTAGCGCTGCTGAATGTCAGCAAGGCGTGCCATGGCTGTGTAGGAACGTCTGAAATGGGCCGACACCTTTCTGGACTGGGTGAGAACGTCCTGGAATCCTGGGTACTTGGAGACAAAACGTTGGACTATTAAATTTAACACATGTGCCATGCAGGGCACATGTGTTAAATTGCCCAGTCTCAACGCTGCCAACAGATTGCTTCCATTGTCACACACCACTTTTCCGATCTGCAGTTGGTGTGGGGTCAGCCACCGATCGGCCTGTGACTGCAGATATGACAGGAGTACAGATCCGGTATGGTTTTTGCTTTCCAGGCACGTCATCCCCAAGACAGCGTGACAACGGCGTACCTGGCACGTCGAATAGCCTAGGGGGAGCTGGGGGTGCACAGGTGTGGAGGAGGAGAAGGAGGACCCAGCAGCAGAGTAAGAAGAAGAAGAGGAAGAAGACGAGGTAGAGAGCGATGGAGGAGTAGAGGTGGTGGCAGAACCGCGTGCAATCCGTGGCGGTGACACCAACTCCACTGTTGTTGTTGTTGTTGAGCTACCCATTCCCTGCTTCCCATTCCCAGCCATTACCAAGTTCACCCAGTGGGCAGTGTAGGTGACATACCTGCCCTGACCATGCTTGGAGGACCATGCGTCAGTAGTCATATGGACCTTTGGCCCAACACTAAGTGACAGAGATGCGGTAACTTGGCTCTGCACATGTTGGTACAGGTGTGGTATTCCCTTTTTAGAAAAAAAATTGCGGCTGGGTACCTTCCACTGCGGTGTCCCAATTGCTACAAATTTGCGGAAGGCCTCAGAGTCCACCAGCTGGTATGGTAAAAGCTGGCGGGCTAAGAGTGCAGACAAGCCAGCTGTCAGACGCCGGGCAAGGGGGTGACAGTCAGACATTGACTTCTTACGCTCAAACATGGCCTTCACAGAAACTTGGCTGGTGGCAGATGACTGGGAATGGGAACAGGTGGTCAAGGTGGAAGGCGGAGTGGAGGGTGGTTCAGACGGGTCAAGGAGAGCAGAGGTAGAGCAGTAAGATGCTGGACCAGAAGGAGTGTGGCTTTTAGTTTGCCTGTTGCCTTTGAGGTGTTGCTCCCAAAGTGCTTTGTGCTTGCCGCTCATGTGCCTTCGCATAGAAGTTGTACCTATGTGGCTGTTGGGCTTACCAAGGCTCAGTTTCTGACTGCACTCATTGCAAATTACAATGCTTTTGTCAGAGGCACACACATTAAAAAAATCCCACACTGCTGACTTTTTGGAAGTGTGCGATCTGGCGGTAACAGTAGAAGTTGGCGGCATTGGCGGCAATGGCGGGTGCGTTGGCCGGCTGAACACAGGTGCCGATACATGTTGTTGCCCTACTGATCCCTGCGGGCTGTCCTCCCTGCTTCTTCTAAGTCTTATTCTCCTACTGCCTCTCTGACTCTCCGTCTCTCCATCTGAACTACCCTCCTCTTGCTCTCTTCTACTAGGCACCCACAAAACATCAATCTCCTCATCATCATTCTCCTCAGATGCATCAATTTCTTCTGACACATCACAGAAGGAAGCAGCAGCGGGGACCTCCTCCTCATCACTCATCATTATGTCCATCTCTGTCGTGTTCTCTGCCAGAATTAAATCTGGTGTAACGTCCTCATCTCCTTCATCTTCTTCTGGCAATAATGGTTGCGCATTACTCAGTTCAAGAAACTCATGGGAAAATAACTCCTCTGACTCCAGTGAAGAAGGGGCACCGGTGGTGGAGGAAGTGTTACGTGGGGTGGCCATAGCAGTGGAGGATGAGGAGGATGTTGTGGTAAAGTTAGAAACGGTAGAGGATGGGGTGTGCTGTGTAAGCCAGTCAACTACCTCTTCAGCATTTTGGGAGTTCAGGGTCATTGGCTTTTTAAAACTGGGCAATTTGCTAGGGCCACAGGATTGCATAGCAGCACGGCCCCTAGCACGGCCTCTGCGTGGCGGCCTGCCTTTGCCTGGCATTATTTTTAAAAAAACAACAACAACAAAAACTCAGTTGGTTTTTCTGGAAACGATAATACACACAGCTAGATGGCAGTTTGAAGAAAACAGTGTGCAAATAATGCCTACAAGGTCAACGTATACACAGCGGTGGATACGGATTACGTAAAATATATGAATGCTGCTTGAAAAAAAGTAACTCAAGTGGTTTTTCTAGAGACGATAATATTATCAATATTTAGACAAAATGTGAACAAGCTCACACAGCTAGATGGCGGTTTGAAGAAAACAGTGTGCAAATAATGCCTACAAGGTCAACGTATACACAGCGGTGGATACGGATTACGTAAAATATATGAATGCTGCTTGAAAAAAAGTAACTCAAGTGGTTTTTCTAGAGACGATAATATTATCAATATTTAGACAAAATGTGAACAAGCTCACACAGCTAGATGGCGGTTTGAAGAAAACACTGTGCAAATAATGCCTACAAGGTCAACGTATACACAGCGGTGGATACGGATTACGTAAAATATATGAATGCTGCTTGAAAAAAAGTAACTCAAGTGGTTTTTCTAGAGACGATAATATTATCAATATTTAGACAAAATGTGAACAAGCTCACACAGCTAGATGGCGGTTTGAAGAAAACACTGTGCAAATACTGCCCACAAGATCAACGTATACACTACTACAGCGGTGGATACGGATCTCGTAAAATTTATTATGGCTGCTTGAAAAAAGTCACTCCAGTGTTTTTTCTGGAGACGGTAATATTATGGATATTTAGACAGAATGTGAACAAGGTCACACAGCTAGATGGCAGTTGGTTGAATAACACACTGGGCAAAAAATGCCTACAGGGCAAATAATGCCTAAAAGGTCAACTTATACACTACTACAGCGATGGATACAGATTACGTAAAATATGTTATGGCTGCTTGAAAAAAGTCACTCCGGTGTTTTTTCTGGAGACGGTAATATTATGGATATTTAGACAGAATGTGAACAAGGTCACACAGCTAGATGGCAGTTGGTTGAATAACACACTGGGCAAAAAATGCCTACAGGGCAAATAATGCCTAAAAGGTCAACTTATACACTACTACAGCGATGGATACGGATTACGTAAAATATGTTATGGCTGCTTGAAAAAAGTCACTCCGGTGTTTTTTCTGGAGACGGTAATATTATGGATATTTAGACAGAATGTGAACAAGGTCACACAGCTAGATGGCAGTTGGTTGAATAACACACTGGGCAAAAAATGCCTACAGGGCAAATAATGCCTAAAAGGTCAACTTATACACTACTACAGCGATGGATACAGATTACGTAAAATATGTTATCGCTGCTTGAAAAAAGTCACTCCAGTGTTTTTTCTGGAGACGGTAATATTATGGATATTTAGACAGAATGTGAACAAGGTCACACAGCTAGATGGCAGTTGGTTGAATAACACACTGGGCAAAAAATGCCTACAGGGCAAATAATGCCTAAAAGGTCAACTTATACACTAATACAGCGATGGATACGGATTACGTAAAATATATTATGGCTGCTTGAAAAAAGTCACTCCGGTGTTTTTTCTGGAGACGGTAATATTATGGATATTTAGACAGAATGTGAACAAGGTCTCACAGCTAGATGGCAGTTGGTTGAATAACACACTGGGCAAAAAATGCCTACAGGGCAAATAATGCCTAAAAGGTCAACTTATACACTACTACAGCGGTAGTAAAATAAAAAAAAGTAAAATAAAAAAAAAATGAATATTAAAAAAAAAAAAATTAAAGTTGGTGCTGCTGAACTACTAGGAGCAGCAGATTAGCACACCAGTCCCACTCCCCAACACTGCTAGACTAATAGCACTGGGCTCTTATAGTAGTAGTAGTAGTAGTAGTAGTAGTAAAACAACAAAAAAATAAATAAAAGCAGTCCTTACAAGGACTACTGTTATTGCAGCAGTCAGCAGATGAGATCAGAAGCAGGACAGCTGCCCACTGCAGCTACATACAGAGCACTGCAGTAGAAGGTAGATTACTAGCCAGCAAAGCTACCTAAGCTTAAATGTCACTCAAACCCCTGCAGACTTCTGTCCCTCCAATAACAGAGCAGTATCAAAACAATTACTAGCCAGCAAACTTTCAACTGTCCCTGAAATCACTAACAGGCAGCAGCTCTCTCCCTACACTATCTCTTCAGCACACACAGGCAGAGTGAAAAAACGCTGCAGGGCTTCGGTTTTTATAGGGAAGGGGAGTGGTCCAGGGGAGAGCTTCCTGATTGGCTGCCATGTACCTGCTGGTCTGGGGTGAGAGGGCAAAAAAAAGCGCCAACAATGGCGAACCCAAAATGGCGAACGTCGCGCGACGTTCGCGAACTTCCGGCGAGCGCGAACACCCGATGTTCGCGCGAACAAGTTCGCCGGCGAACAGTTCGCGCCATCCCTATTGATAAGGTGCCACACAAAAGGTTACTGGTTAAGCTGGCCTGGAACATAGTATTTGTACCTGGATAGAGAACAAAAGGTTACTGGTTAAATTAAGGAATGTTGGCCTGGAACATAGTATTTGTACCTGGATAGAGAACTGGCTAAAAGATAAACTACAAAGAGTGGTGGTAAATGGAACATTTTCTAATTGGACCAGTGTTGTTAGTGGAGTACCGCAGGGCTCTGTACTAGGTCCCTTGCTTTTCAACTTGTTTATTAATGTTGTTGTTTATTAATGACCTGGAGGTGGGCATTCTATTTTTGCAGATGATACTAAATTGTGCAGAACTATAGGTTCCATGCAGGATGCTGCCACTTTGCAGAGTGATTTTTCTAAATTGGAAAACTGAGCAGCAAACTGGAAAATGAGATTTAATGTTGATAAATGCAAGGTTATGCACTTTGGCAAAAATAATATAAATGCAAGTTATACACTAAATGGCAGTGTGTTGGGAGTTTCCTTAAATGAGAAGGATCTAGGGGTCTTTGTAGATAACAAGTTGTCTAATTCTGGGCTACTAAAGCAAATAAAGTTCTGTCTTGCATAAAAAAGGGCATTAACTCAAGGGATGAAAACATAATTATGCCTCTTTATAGGTCCCTGGTGAGGCCTCATCTGGAGTATGCAGTGCAGTTTTGGACTCCAGTCCTTAAGAGGGATATAAATGAGCTGGAGAGAGTGCAGAGATGGGCAACTAAATTGGTTAGAGGGACGGAAGACTTAAATTATGAGGGGAGACTGTCAAGGTTGGGGTTGTTTTCTCTGGAAAAAAGGTGCTTGCGAGGGGACATTCCACTTTACAAGTACATTAGAGGACATTATAGACAAATGGCAGGGGACCTTTTTACCCATAAAGTGGATCACCGTACCAGAGGCCACCCCTTTAGACTAGAAGAACAGAACTTTCATTTGAAGCAACGTAGGTGGTTCTTCACAGTCAGGACAGTGAGGTTGTGGAATGCACTGCCGGGTGATGTGATGCTGATTCAGTTAATGACTATAAGAATGGCTTGGATGATTTTTTGGACAGACATAATATCAAAGGCTATTGTGATACTAAACTATATAGTTAGTATAGGTATGGGTATATAGAATTTAATTAAAAGTAGGGAGGGGTGTGTGTATGGATGCTGGGTTTTCATTTGGAGGGGTTGAATTTGATGGACTTTGTCTTTTTTCAACCCAATTTAACTATGTAACTATGTAACTATATATGAGCTTACCATTCTTTTTCTTTCTCTATGTGCTTGTAAATGCTTTTTTTAAAATAAAAAAATGTTGATATCTGTTATATATAATTCCACATTTATGGCATACATCTCTCTACTAATAATTCATATATACATCTGAATTTTTTTCAACGTAAGTTTTTATCTTAAGCAATATTGTAATGAGTCAAAAAAAGAAAGAAAGCTGTCCTAGCTATAAGCTTTGAACTGCATTTGCAGCCCATTATGTCCAAGAGATAGTTGCAGTTTTGTTATTATTTTGTATCTCCAGTATATTACAGTATCCCTTTCTACATATGCAGTGTTGCCTATACATTTTTTTTTAATTCAGCTTTTTGCAGGTATTTTTCTATCTCAGCAGGCGATGGAATAAATTAACTTTAATTATCACATCTTACTATATTATTTTAAAATGTTTTATAGCTATATGTGCTACACCGTTTACATTTCTCAATGCCTGCAGCCTATTTTCTTTACTCTCAAGTGAAAATTTTACCATGCTGTTTCTGGCAAGATAAGAAAACAAAACTCCTTAGGAGTGACAGGAAATCACGTTACAAATGTTTTCATGAATCCATTAATAAAAAGGAACTTATTTCAGTTTGCCAAAAACCTTAAAAACGTTTTTAGGCAATTCACAAAATCACAGAAATCCATTGGAGTCAATGGGAAGGCGAAATTTCATTGTGGTTACTGTGTTTTTTTTTAAGTGGTGCACTAGCATATCTATTGAAATCTGGCCTTGATTGCAATCATAAATTACAAAACTAGGGAGCTTTGAGAACCTTAAGAAACAATAAGGGCAAGCCTCCACGGATGATTCCGCAGTGTGATGGCTTGAGCGTGCACGTTTATCTATGATGTGACACAAGGCAGAAGCAGCCAAATGAATTCTGAGGTGTTCAGAGACACTGTTTGTTAAAATCCAGCTAAATGCAGTCAAATTGAGGAGGCGTTTCATAATGACCCGAAACATACAGCCAAAGCAACCCAGGAGTAGGGATGTAGCGAACGTCGGAAAAAAAGTTCGCGAACATATTCGCGAACTTGCGTCAAAAATGCGAACGGTTCGCAAACGTCGCAAATCCCATAGACTTCAATGGGAAGGCGAATTTTAAAAGCTAGAAAAGACATTTCTGGGCAGAAAAATGATTTTAAAGTTGTTTAAAGGGTGCAACGACCTGGACAGTGGCATGCCAGAGGGGGATCAAGGGCAAAAATGTATCTGAAAAATACATTGTTGACACAGCGCTGCGTTTTGTGCTGTAAAGGGCAGAAATCACACTACGTCACTCAGGTGATGTTTCTGGACACGGAATGTGAAAAAGCTCACACAGCTAGGTGGCACTTGGTTAAAGACTGGGCAAACAATGCCTGCAAGGGCAACGTATACAGTAGTGGATACAGAATATATTATTGCTGCTTGAAAAACGTCACTCGGGTGGTGTTTCTGGAGACGGTATTATTATTGATATTTAGACAGAATGTGAACAAGCTCACACAGCTAGATGGCAGTTGTTTGAAGAACACACTGGGCAAACAATGCCTACAAGGTCAACGTATACACTACTACAGCAGTGGATACGGAATATATTATTGCTGCTTGAAAAACACCACTCAGGTGGTGGTTCTGGAGACGGTATTATTATTGATATTTAGACAGAATGTGAACAAGCTCACACAGCTAGGTGGCAGTTGTTTGAAGAACACACTGGGCAAATAATGCCTGCAAGTGCACTACTATTGGTGCACTACTATGAAGAACAGCAAACAGCACTGGACACGTTAAAGAACAGTAAAATAAGTAAAATAAAAAAATATATATATGTATATTAAAAAAAAATTACTCTGGTTGGTGCTGAACTACTAGGAGCAGCACAGTAGCACACCAGTCCCACTCCCCAACACAGCTAGACTAATAGCACTGGGCTCTTATAGTAGCAAAGTAAAAAAACAAAAAAGAAAATAAAAGCAGTCCTTACAAGGACTATTGGGTTATTACAGCAGTCAGCAGATGAGATCAGACGAGATCAGTGCCCACAGCAGCTACATACAGAGCACTGCAGTAGAAGGTAGATTACTAGCCAGCAAAGCTACCTAACCTAAAATGTCCCTCAAATCCCTGCAGAGTTCTGTCCCTACAATACAGAGCAGTATCAAGTAGATTACTAGCCAGCAAAGTTACTATCAACTATCCCTCAAATCACTAACAGCTCTCTCCCTACACTAGCTCTTCCAAGCACACACAGGCAGAATGAAAAAACGCTGCAGGGCTTCAGTTTATATATGGAAGGGGAGTGGTCCAGGGGGTGTGGGGGTGGTCCAGGAGGGAGAGCTTCCTGATTGGCTGCCATATATCTGCTGGTCTGGGGGAGAAATGGCAAAAAAAAGCGCCAGCTAAGGCGAACCCAAATTGGCGAACGTCGCGCGACATTCGCAAACATTCGGCGAACGCGAACAGTCGATGTTCGCGCGAACAAGTTCGCAGGCGAACAGTCCGCGACATCCCTACCCAGGAGTTTATTAAAGCAAAGAAGTGGAATATTCTTGAATGGCCAAGTCACCTGATCTGAACCAAATTGAGCTGCATTTCACTTGTTGAAGACTTAACTTTGGACAGAAAGGCCCACAAACAAACAGTAACTGAAAGCCGCTGCAGTAAAGGCCTGGCAGAGCATTACAAAGGAGGAAACTCAAAATCTGGTGATGTCCATGAGTTCAAGACTTCAGGCTATAATTGCCAGCAAAGGGTTCAACCAGGTAATAGAAATGAACATTTTATTTTCAGTTTTTTAATTTGTCTAATTACTTTTGAGCACCAGAAATGAAGTGATTGTGTTAAAAAAGGCTTCAGTTCCTCACATTTGTATGCACTCTTTTTGTTCAACCCACTGAATTAAAGCTGAAAGTCTGCAGTTCATTGTTTTATTTAAAATTAATTGTGGTAATGTACAGACCAAAATTAGAAAAAAGTTGTCTCTGTCCAAAGATTTATGGGCCTAACTGTATATCTGTCACCTGCACAAACAGGTTTTCTGGACACCACGAGTTCTTGGACCAATAAAAAATGTTTATTTAACACACAGAAAAACAACATAACAGTGATAACACCAATGATTGAGTTGAAGTGGAGTTGTATTGCAGAGCACACCACTCTGAGGAGAGACTTGGCAGGATCCAACTTTCTGTGACACCCTTTAGTGGACCTGGATTATCACCAGTGGAACCCCAATTTCACTAAGGGCTTATCTCCTTTAGGGCCTTCGTTTATTAGGACCTTGCTACCCCTGGCTCTCCAATAGACATCAACCTTCCTGAGCAGGTGGAAGCCAAAGAGGAAGAGACGTAAGCTTCCAGTCAGTATATTAAACTATTACAGGAAGTGGTCACCACCCAACCAGGTCAATAGGCAACACACACCCAGGTATTCAGGTTACAGGTATCACCAGTTACTTTAGAAAATAGCCGACAAATACATATAACTACAACTTAAATATCCAATAGAAATCCACCAAGTAACTGTCCCTCTCAATAATGGAATCTTATAAAGCTATTTCTTGTAATGTAATAACTGCCAAGGAATGAGCAGTCTGTGACCCAGGGTTCATATACCTGCCTATGTTGAGAATGCCTGAGAATTATGCCTGTAGCTGTTTTTCTGTTTAGTTCCTAGCATCTTTTTCCTGGTAACCAAGACTTGATATCCAGTTTCTTGTGTCCCTTTCCTGGTAGCTAGCTAGTGAATGTGCAGTGAATCAGCATAAAAGAAGATGGGGAGCTACTGGTGCATCTTTGGAGACACCGATCTTAAATGGTAAAGGGCTGTAGTTACATTGGGTTGTTACAGAAGCACAAAACATAATGTACAATGTTTCTAGCCTACTTCTTTATTTTAGCTTTAGTTATGCTTTAATCATTATTTATTCAATCTATGTTAAAAGACAATCCTACCTGATCACTAGGGTTAGTGAACTATAGATTAAAAACAAATGATAAAAAATATATTTGACTTTCATTTCATCCTACAAATTATTTCTAATTTAAGATTTCCCTTTAATAATCAAAAGATTGAAGAAAATATTAAAGAAAGCAAAATACAGAGACTTCCCTGAATTTCCGGCTACCAGAAAAAAAATAATTTAATAAAAAGATAAGAAAAAGATATTATATTGCTATATGTAATACTATACTATGCAGTTCGACACCTACGTTGTTTTGAAATATTTTAATCTTTCAGTAAATATTAATGTTACTGACCTGAATGTCACTGGCAGCTCATTAAAATTTACTAGATAAACTTTCCATAGCAACCAGAGTTGCTGAGGAGATTTTGAAAAAAAAAACAAAGCAAACAAAAGGTTAAAATATTTTTCAGTAAAGGCCAGAAAAACCAAGCACCCAAGATAAGTATATTCAATTTAAAATCTTTCACAAATGAAGTGTCTAATTGCATAGTTAAATGAGCTGTAAAGGCTGCAAGAGCTTAATTTTACACAGTTCAAGAATAGCGCACATAACAAGAAAATATTTTTTTCTGAACCAATAATTTCTCATGAACCAATTTCCTTTAAAGATGACTATTTTTAACTGAGAGTAGATCTGAATTATGTGAAGGCATGCTTTAAAAAGTAATGACAACAAAAGAAGGCCATATCCAGTGTCAAAATAGCAGTTATTTATGTTAATGATTTTGCAATTACAAGAAAAAAAATCTAAATATATACATGATAATAAAAATAATAAAAAGGCTAAATGTTGGGAAAACTGGGTATGTCTTAGAAATAACATACTATATGGGCTGGACTATTGCTTAGGTGATGCATTATTTTAGAAGTTATACAAGTACATTATGATCCAGTGAAAAGGTTAGGCAATATGAGTTTTTTTGCATTTAGAAACTCAGCAACTTACTCTGATTACTGAATTTGTTTAGCATTAACTCTTACTGTGGGGGCTCTGCACAAATTGAAACTGATGTCGCTTATTATTAGTTGCCCTTTAGCTTCAGTGGGTCTGGGTTTACCTTGCATCCACTTGCATTACCGCACTATAGTCTGATTTAACCAATTCTTTTTGAGACACCTCCTTCTGCTCCTGTCATAGTGGATGACCATCAAAAAATTTGGAGAAAAGTCTTGACTCCAGCCATTGCAGATTCTCCTTGCAGTATCTTATTCATTGTAAAGTCGTAGTCCCTGAGAAGTGTTCTTAGCTTAAACCTAATGATGTCCATGCTCCTCATTTGATCAGTTAATTCTCCAAGCAGTTACCTCAGAAATCAGGTAATCAGGTCATTTTGCCTTCCTAAGAGAAATGGTACTGTCAGGAGTTTTGAAAAGTGTCTCATTCCCCTCCATCATTAGATTCAAAATAGTGGAACCTATGGTTGTGATGTTGGAACTCTTCAAATTGGTGGCAAATTAGAAATATGTAGACTCTGATGACCAATTCAATATTCTGTTATTGATCCTTGACAAATCCTAGGTACACTGTTTCTGCTGGCTGATTAACCGGTTCCCTTTTGTCCGTCTCTGACCTGTCAATTCCCTTGCCAGCCCCGACCATTGCCTGTATACGTACTGAAATTTTCAATTAACCCCTTGGATATGACACTTTTGAACTTGGTGAAAAGTCCTTGGTTCTGACTTCCACTCAGAAAAGCATGTTGTACTTATTATTCTTGTCAATCAATATGTGACTTGTATCAGGTAAATACATTGTGAGTACCTTGCTCATCTCCTATTGGCCCATGTAGTCTATTCAATTAAAAAATGATGGTGAAGTCAAAGATTTGAGTTTATACATAGAAAAAAAAAGAAATGCTCTCTTACTTCGACTGTACTTATGTCTCCGGCTAAAAGTGTCAGCTGCTTTGTCAAGTGCCAGAACACCTCCCTCTAACCTTACTACAGAAGAGAGGAGAGCACTCAGCTCTCTGAGTAAGGACCCGAACATCACTATCCTGCCAGCAGATAAAGGGAGATGCACAGTTGTGCTCAACACAACTGACTATGACTGCAAGATAACCACTCTGCTCAGTGATAGCAATACATATGAACCCTTAGGGAAAGACCCAACCAGTGGTTACAAGAAAAAGGTGATTGGTTGCCTACAACAACTTGAAAAGGAGAAAGCCATTGATCGAATTTTATACCACCGTCTGTATCCCAGGGAAGCCACACCATGCTTATACGGACTCCCCAAGATACACAAGGAAGGAGCCCCACTAAGACCCATTGTCAGCAGCATAAATTCAGTGACATACAGCATTGCAAAATTCTTGGCTAACATCTTAGCCCCGTTGGTAGGCAATACAGTGCATCATATCCAGAATGCCAAAGAGTTTGTAACCAAGATTCACGGCGTTACACTAGAGGCAGAAGAAACAATGGTATCATATGATGTCACTTCTTTGTTCACATGTATACCTACTACAGAGGCGATTGAGACTGTAAGAAATCGACTGCAACATGATAACACCCTCAGCAGCAGAACGAAGCTCAGTCTGTCAGGGAGCCGGGAGCTCCCTCCAGGGAGGTAGTCGGGATCAAGGAGGAAGCCCTCTGTGGGTGCAAGTTCGCGGTGTCCAAAGGGTTAATCCAAAGAGTAGTCAGAATTCAGGCAAGAGTTCAGGGGCAGGCAGATAAAGGCAAAAGTCCAAAGTCCAGGCAAGGGTCAAAGATAATAATCAGGAACAGGATAGTAGTAATAGCACACAGGGAACCCAGGAAATACTTGGGGAAGATTTCCTATACTTGGGCGCCATTCTGGCATCTAAAATGGGTTTTTATTTCAAATTTGGCGCCATTGTGACGTCATTGACGTCCTTGCGCCGACGTCGGCGCACTGACGTCATCGCGCCGGCGCCGCTTACCCACGTGGCGGCCATGGGCGCCGCCATTTTGGGAGTGACGCCGGCAGGAGAGGACGCGCTGCCCGGAGCTCCTGGACCTGCTCCGGGCAGCGATCGCGACACAGTCCCAACCAAGTTTGTTTGTTGCTAGATTTGTGCCTTAACACCACATACTTCAATTACAAGAACCTTTTTTATAGACAGAAACATGGCTGTGCAATGGGTTCTCCAGTCTCTCCCATTGTAGCAAACTTGTACATGGAGGAAGTGGAAAGGAGGGCCTTACTTACTTTCCAGGGAACTACACCGACTCACTGGTTCAGGTATGTGGATGATACTTGGGTTAAAATCAGATCCAATGAAGTGGCGGCCTTCACAGAACACATTAACTCAGTGGACAATAACATCAAGTTCACAAGGGAAGATGTCCATGAGAACACACTTGCTTTTTTGGACTGTTTGATATGTATCCAAGAGGGGGGTAACTTGAAGACGGAAGTATACAGGAAACCCACTCATACGGATCAATATCTGTTGTTTGATTCCCACCATCCACTGGAACACAAACTGGGTGTCATTCGAACCCTGCACCACCGGGCGGAATGTGTGGCAACTGATACAGAGTCCAAAGAGCAAAAACATCTCAGAGGAGCTTTGAAAGCATGTGGCTACCCAGACTGGGCCTTTGTCAAAACAGCAGCAACCAAGCCCAACAGGAACACCAATAGAAATAACCGCCCGGAGACACATAGTAGGCGAAACATAGTCATCCCATATGTAGCTGGAGTGTCAGAGAAACTCAGGAGGATTTTCAACAAACACCATGTCTCTGTGTTTTTCAAACCTAGCAACACACTGAGACAAAAACTGGTACACCCAAAGGATAAAATACCAAAAGAAAGACAAAGCAATGTGGTATACGGAGTCCAGTGTAACGAGGAGTGCACAGATCTATACATCGGGGAGACTAAACAACTGCTCTCCAAGCGAATGGCTCAGCACAGGAGGGAGAACTCTACAGGGCAAAACTCAGATGTCTTTCTACACTTAAAAGACAAGGGACACTCCTTTGAAGACAGCAAGGTCCAAATCTTGGATAAAGAAGACCGCTGGTTTGAACGAGCCGTGAAAGAGGCGATTCATGTCAAGGTGGAGAGACCATCTCTGAACAGAGGTGGGGGCCTTCGACACCACCTGTCTGCTACATACAATGCTGTTCTAACATCTGTACCCCGGCGGATTCAGAACACTTCACACATCCATTCATGCAACTCTCACAAGTAACACCTGTATCTAGGAGTTGCATGACACATTGGATAATCCTATCACAACTACACAGAATAACACCTCTGTGAGTTTCTTAAAATGTCACCTCTTTGAAGAGTTACAATGTGCCATTGTAAATGGATTAGTGGAAGAGTTTATATGCCGAGAACTTCCCACACCAGTCAGTTGAACTGAAGAAGCTGCTCGGATGAGTAGTGAAACGTCTTCATTGATTACTCCTTACTCTTTGGGCTCATTTTTTGGACATGAAGATTATTTCATTTTGACCATTTACCGCTTAATTCTTAATTGCAGAGCCAAGGGTCCAGAGTTCTTGGCAGACATACAGTATCTTGCACAATTCAGGTACAACTTCCCTGGTTTAATATACCATACTGAACTTTGTTTTATAGTTGGTTCTTTTTTTTTGTGCTGTTGAAAATACTATTGATAAAATACTCTAGTCCTAAAAAATGATATATGGTGGTGAATCAACCCTACAATTAATGAACTTCTCTACAGTATTTGTCAAAGACAAAAATTAATCCAAACTGTCATTTCCATGCTTTGGCATAGTGCTACAGCAAAAACTTCCATTAAATTGAAAGACTAATAACTAACATGCTGCTTTGTACATACCAGCATTATTAGCTGCATTTAACTAAAGTAAATTTAGAAAATATGAATTGGAAGTCTGTCAGCACATTAGATCCTCGTAGACAGCACCCATTATAGCAGCAGAGTTCTATTCATTACTTACAAACTATATTTTATAGTAATGACCAAATCTTAAATGTAATAAGAAAACAGTTCATATAAAAAGCTATTTTGTGCTGTGTATGCCGATTACAAGCCAAGTCTCTTAACAACAAATTGAGAGATATTTAACCAGTGGTAGATTGCTTTTTTTTATATATACAATTTTGACCAAGACAGAATTTTCTATAATTTTAACTGATTTACAAGGGCAAAGTCAATTGGGCAAAGAGAAGAAAAATATTAAAACTTGCATCTGATTTTATGAACAGTAATTCCTTCCACCATAATGGAAACTTAATGGCTTACAATACATTATACTATGACATAACGGCGGACAGATAAATTATATGTGCAGAAATATTCACGCTGGATGGCTGTGTAAAGAGTTCCTTTGTTAGGAGATGATGGGTTTTATATCCTTATACAGCAAATAAGAAAATAGACTTCAAACACTAACAGAGAAAGAAAAGCTACATCTACTTAAACTACATCCTATGGCCTTCATTCTCTTTCTTATCCAAACAACGAGTTTCAAGCTGCTTTTATGATAAAGTACAAATAATGGTGCCATCCATGTATAAAAATGCAAATTCCTAGAGCTATTCCTATAAGCATTTTAGTGAGATGTGATATGCTGCCATAAAATTACGTATAATGCACTGTTCATTTTAATTATTAGCCTGAATATTAGCTTGAAAATGGAACTGGATTTGATGATTCGTTGGATAGCCTAAGGAGCAGGTTTACTCGAGGGTGAAGTGGCTAACGCTAGCGTCAATCCCCTGCATGCACATCACCAATTTACTAACCAGCGCAGACGTCACTTCGCTAAGGAAAGATATAGATGATAGCGGTCATTCACACTCTAGGCGACAATTCGCTCTGGCAAATGGACCTTACTCTACAAATTCAATGAAATGCAGATTTTACTGAACGTTACCTCTTTTGCCAGACTTGCCTTCGCCAGCTCAGACCAGGCGAAGTGCATTGGAGTGCATAGATCTTCCTCAATCTCCGTTACTTACATCATATTTTTTAGTGGAAAAAGCTTCAAAAAGCTTCCAAAAAACGCTGGTGTCTTTTCCTTTTTTCAGAGTGATAGCCTACAAAAGTCCTTAAAATTTTTTTCGGATAACCTGGTTCCCCAATACATTTTCTAACATATGGAACATTAACTATACAGTGGGCTCATATGTAGGGCATTATAACAACTCCATATTCTTTATTAAGGTTTCCTGGACTTGTGTAATGTAATGTATTTGCTGCGACATCCATTCAACTTAAAATTTCCCGCCATATGCAAATTAACCTGAGCGCAAGACCTCCAGCAAATTTGCGCTAGGCAGAAATGAATGCTAACATATCTTCGCTTTCAATTGTAAGTAACGATAGTGAAACATCGCCAGTGTTTGGCGCCCACAATGAAACGCTGCATTCCAGTGGATTACCGTTGTCTGAGTGAATTTCCGCCTGGCGAAGTGTAGCGATGGCTGCAAAGCGGTCGCTGGTGAATTTTCGCCCTGGAGTGAATCTGCCCCTAAATTAGGACAGTACCCACCAGCAGTTGTTATTGCACACATAGCCGTGACTGTTTATTATATTTAGTTTAAGATTAAATTTTCTCTAATGAACAGGGTCATGCCAGGCAACCTATGAACATTTTCCATTTGGTTAATTGCACCCAGACAGAGCTAGCAGTGTGAACTGGGCCTTCTAAGCTTCAAGTTATTATAAAACTCTTTTTCTTTGTTGACAGAAATAAGAGTTCATAACTATGATTTACAAATACATTTAGAGAATGAGGATCCCAATGAGATTGCCAAAAAGTTTGTTTTGATGGTTGCTTTCATTATGGAAACTATGCTAGACAAAGCACTAAGGGCCATGGTGCTCAAGTCATTTACTTTGCTAGCTAAGAAACACCTGTCAGTCACTAATCTATGGATGCCTGTCATAAAAGGAAATGGCCTAAAAACACTCAAATGCAGGATTCATGGCAGGTAGCCAAGAGGTGGTACGTAATACATTCAACATGTATGCCTGGTGTGCCCTGGGCCTTATTTATCGATAAATCTCAAACATTTCAGCTTGTAAAATGAAAAAAAAATTGAGGTTTTTAACAATTTTCTTGAATTATAGAAACAAATGCAATCTCAAATTCTACTGGCTTGCACTGTCTAAAGGCCATTTCTACAGTGTAGTGTAGTTTTACATGTCCCCTTGAAAAAGACTATAATGAAAACCCTAACAATGCTCATCCATAAAAGTATTTACTACTTTCAATAATTCTGCCTTATGTGTCCCCCCTGGATGGTGCGATCACAGTGTTTAAGGGCCCATTTACTATTTGAGTGAAGGAATAGATGAAAAATAACTTCAAATTTCGAATGTTTTTTTTGGCTACTTTGACCATCGAATCGATTGATTCGAACTAAAAATCGTTCGACTATTCGACCATTCGATAGTCGAAGTACTGTCTCTTTAAAAAAAAAACTTTGACCCCCTAGTTCGCCACCTAAAAGCTACCGAAGTCAATGTTAGCCTATGGGGAAGGTCCCCATAGGCTTAGCTATCTTTTTTTGGTCGAACAAAAATCGTTCAATTGATGGATTAAAATACTTTGAATCAAACCGAATCGAACGATAGAACGATTTTTCGTTCGATCGAACGAATAGCGCTAAATCCTTCGACTTCGAATATCGAAGTTGAAGGATTTAACTTTGACAGTTGAATATCGAGGATTAATTAACCCTCGATATTCGACCATAAGTAAATTTGCCCCTTTCGTATTATATTTCTGATATATTCTTTTAAGAGAGAATTTCCCTATTTGTTTGATTTACTGTCCTTCTGTGCATCTACTGGCCAGTAAAAAAAATCTTCTCTCTGGTATGCTTTCTTATTTATATTAAACACCTAACATATAAAACACAACCTTTACTGTTTGCAGTATGGCAGAACCAAGCTAAAACATAAAGAATAACAGATATGTACTATATTTGTGGTGTCCATTACTAAAAAAAAAAGTTTTGTGGTTAACTGAAACTTGAAGTTGAAGGACTTAATTATAATCAACAGAGTCAAAGGATTAACCAATCAACATTTTTGTGTCAATACTGTATTACATTTTTGCTTTCCTAATTTGGGCTGCCTTTATTGTTAATATTATATGTTTACAGTATTAAAAAATGGAATCTATAATTTTATGTTGCAGTGACACATGATGGAAACTTTAAGTATAAAAGGTTGTTTCAGACAGCAGGAACAATTTAGGTTCTGCTTAAGAGGAGATAGAAAGAAGGCTTTAGTAGTGATTGCAATGGGATTTTCTAAATGTTATTTGCCTTAAAGGGTAATTAAAGGGAGAAAAAACTTGAAGAAGCAGGACAGGATAAGAAAGCAGTCAATGTGGTGCTGTGAATTTTAAATGTACAAGGAATCTTATCCCAAAATACATCTAAATCTCCTCCCACTAGCAGGAACTGGTCGGTGCTTAAAACCCATAAGTACACAAACAACAACACATTGTGTTGCCCAAAACCTGTTCTAGATCTGTACTGCCAAAAGGGTTAATCAATTATCATTTGTTTGAATAATGCTTCCAAATGATGTCTTAGAAACAAAGTACAGTAAGTACCAATGTTGTCTTAGAAACTAACAAAATCAGTCAAATAATATTTTGTGAATGGCATAAATATGAATAGCTTAACATTATATATTGATGGCACAATACCTTGGCATGGATAAAAGTCTGTGGTTATATTGTGCAATGAATATCCCAATGCTTATACACTAGCTACTAGGGATGTAGCGAACTGCCGATTTGGTGTTCGCGAACGCCGTTCGCGAACACCGGCAAAAAATGCGAACGTTCGCGGACAGTTCGCGAACTTCGAACACCCGCTAAAATCGTTCGATTCAAACGATCGAAGGATTTTAATCATTCGATCGAAGGATTTTCATTCGAATCGAACGATCGAAACCATTCGATCGAATGCTTTTCATTTGATCGAATGCTTACAATCGTTCGAACTAATGGAAATCGTTCGATTTTTAGCGGTCGAAGGAATTCGAATGGTCGAATGGTCGAACGATTTGTATTCGAATCGAACGCGAACTCAAAATGCGAACGTTCCCAAACGTTCGCGAACATTCGGCGGACGCGAACGGTCGAAGTTCGCGCGAACTAGTTCGCAGCAGAACAGTTCGCTACATCCCTACTAGCTACAGAAAAATAACATTTTATGAGATGCTGTTCTTAGTAATCTGTCTGACCATCTACAGTAGACCAAGACATACCAGGGAAATCCAAGTCCATCTAAGTCAAATTCCAAGCTAGTTGGCCAAAATTACTTTATTGCTTTATTTTTGGACTGATCTCTTATAATGCCTGTTATGCTGTTTACGCTTGCATATGTTACTGTAGATCTTATAGGGATTAGAAAATGCTTTCAGTCATAATAGATTGTAGTAGACAGGATATACTGTAGTTGTGATAAAATGCAAGAAGGTGGGGTCCAAGATATTCTTTACTTGAATCACCCTAAAATAACTGGTGCAAAATGGTGCATTTTACTTCATATATATATTCTTTCTAAGTGGCAGATTGACAGATGAAGTTTAATGTCGATAAATGTAAGGTCATGCATATACTATGTAAAAATATGCAAGCCACTTCTACCCTTACAAGGATTACACTAGGAAAATCCTTAAAGGGGCTCTTTACTTTTAAATTTACTTTTAGTGTGATGTAGGGATTAATAATGGAAGACAATTTGGTTTTAATTCTTTATTATTTGAGGTAATTAAGTTATTAATAGTGATGAGCGAATTTCTCCCGTTTCAATTAGACAAAAAATTGTGAATTTCCTGCAAAACTTCGTGAAAAAAATAGTGAAAATCGGAAATTGACCCCGAATTGACGTCCGAAAAGTAGCTTGCATCAATTTTGATGCTGGCGTTAAAGTCAATGGGTGTTCAAATAGTGTTGACGCATAGCGATTTTGACGCAAGCGACTTTTCGGACTTGCGTCCAAAATGTATCCGCCCATCACTAGTTATTAAGCTTTTTATTCAACAACTTTACAGTTTGCAATTTCAGCAATCTGGTTGCTGGGGTCCACATTACCCTAGTAACCATGCACTAATTTGAATAAGATACTGGAATAGGAGAGGACCTGAATAGAAAGATGAGTAATAAAAAGTAACAAAAACAATAAATCAATTGCCTTACAAAGCATTTGTTTTTAGATGGGGTCAGCAGCCCTCCATTTGAAATTTAGAAAGTCAGAAGAATTCGAAAGTCTTTTAAAAAGGGATATACATTTGCAGAAAGAGAGGGTCATTCTTTTACTTTACAGAGTGCAATATAACATGCAATTTTGGTCTCTAATGCTCAACCAGCTTATTATTGAATTAGAGAGTCCAAAAAAGAGGAGCTACTGGAGGATCTACCAACAGACACGGGCATCCATTCCAATTAGAAGAAAGGAGGTTCCATCTAATATTTGGAGAGGGTTTTTTTTTTACAGTGAGAACTGTGAAGTTGTGAAATTCTCTCCAGGATCCAGGAACTAGCCCAATTACCATCTTGGAGTCAGGAAGGAATTAGATATGCTTTAGAGGGATTTTCCAACTAGCAGTTAGGCAGGGTATATATAGGTTCAACTTCATGGGTGTGTGCCTTTTTTAAACCTAATGTACTTTGTTACTATGTCATTTTATTTCCACAAGCTAATCTTCACACACTGGGTTTTAAAACAAAGATATAGTATGTGCTGAATAAATCTCAATTAGAGACAGATACTTCCACAGCTTCATTGCCACAATTTGTTTACTACTCTGGAACTGACACGTCACATTGGTTTTTATTGCTCAATAATTATTGAGGCTATTGAAAAGTTTTTTTCTAAAAAGTTTATGGAAACCTACTGAAATAAAGTTTTTTTCATACGATATTTGGCAACAGCGGGAAAACAATAACATATCCAGTCGAGATTAAAACCCCCTCTTTATCCCACAGTAATAGATATAAGCCCTTATATAGACTAATATTTTCTCTAGTTAATCAGTACAGTCCATTGTGATTCCTTATTATACATTTAAATGTATTCAGATTAAAAAAAAAACAAAAAAACAAAGACACCACAAATAATGATGTTTTGTCATAACTTAAAAACTAGATCTAACCCAGGAACTCAATATCTCAGACAAAAAAAAAAATTATTTACATTTGTTTTTGAAAGAGGCGGAGGGAATACTCTTTGAAGAAGAAAAAGCCTTTGAAAGAAGTCATGATACCTCTGAATATCTGTTTTAAATTCTTGTTTTATTGAAAAGGTTGAATTAAACAATCAAAGAAAAACAGAACTTTGATACTAAATTATGTGGAAGGTTTTCATTCCTTTAATGTCACTATGTTTGCTTGTCTAATTGGCTTTGCAATGCTATAAGGTGAATTAAATTATAAATTCATGAAATGGTTGTTATTTTTATGAGAAACTTCCGCATAATAACCAGACTCTCTGCTTCTCCTAATAGGATTTTGAGCTTAAAATGTTTTGATGTAAATGTTAATTAATTCATTCTGGTGGTTTCATTTCATTGTTTCATCCTTAGTGCCATGTTAAAGCTATTACCTCCTACTGTAATGTATTTTCTAGTCCAGTGTATGGATTAATCAGGTGCAAAGTAATTTAACAATTGAGTGGGTATCCATGCTGTTAAAAACTGGACATTTGTTCCAAAATAATATTTATTTTTGCTTGTATATATTGAAGGCTTTTCAACTAATTCGAGCTTTGGATTTCGTATTAATTAAAATGTTTTGTGGCTTGCATTGAAAGTTTTCAAAGTAAATGTCCTTTAAAATGAATGCCATGTGACATCAAAAAATTGACATCATTTACTTCTGCAGCTGAACCATACTAATTTTAAAGGGAATTTTAAATATTGTAAAAAACCAAGTATGTGCCAGTGCATTACACTGGAATACAGAAGGAATGTGCTTATATTTAACCTGCCTAACTGCTTGTTGATCCAGAGGGAGACAAATTCCTTCCTGACTCTAAGGGCCCGATTCACTAAATTCGAGTGAAGGATTCGAAGTAAAAAAACTTCGAATTTCGAAGTTTTTTTTGGGCTACTTCGACCATCGAATGGGCTACTTCGACCTTCGACTACGACTTCGAATCAAAGGATTCGAACTAAAAATCGCTCGACTATTCGACCATTCGATAGTCGAAGTACTGTCTCTTTAAAAAAAACTTCGACCCCCTAGTTCGGCAGATAAAAGCTACCGAAGTCAATGTTAGCCTATGGGGAAGGTCCCCATAGGCTTGCCTAAGTTTTTTTGATCGAAGGATATTCCTTCGATCGTTGGATTAAAATCCTTCGAATCGTTCGATTCGAAGGATTTAGTCATTCGATCGAAGGAATAATCCTTCGATCGTTCGATCGATTTTTCTGCGCTAAATCCTTCGACTTCGATATTCGAAGTCGAAGGATTTCAATTCCGAGTCGAATATCGAGGGTTAATTAACCCTCGATATTCGACCCTAAGTAAATCTGCCCCTAAGAATCAGACCAATCCCTGCATCAACTTGTACTATGAGCTATCTCCCATAACCCTGTATTCCCTCACTTGCTAAACACCATCCAACCCCTTCTTAAAGCTATCTAATGTATCAGCCTGTACCACTGATTCAGGGAGAGAATTCTACATCTTCACAACTCTCACTGTAAAAAAATACCTTCTGAATATTTAGATGGGAATTCCTTTCTTCTAATCAGAATGGATGCCCTCTTGTCAGCTGGAAGGACCTACTGGTAAATAAAGCATTAGAGATATTATTGTGCCTTGTTCACATACATTTTTAGTAAAACTTTATGAACTATATCCTGAGTCAGCCACTGACTAGATTGATGTAAACCAACAGTGCAGCTATGAGGTGATCTTGGAACTCTGACTCCTTTATTGTATAAACTGAAGAAAAGAACGATTTAAGACATTTGACTTTTCTGTATTTCTTACAACCATACTGGTACCATTATTTAAAGGAGGCACACTCTCAACCCACAACTTTTTCTATTAATATACTTTTTGAGGTTAGTCTTAGCTCCTGTTCTATACAGTGCACATAGAATAGAAATGTCACAATATAAGGCTGATTAGTAATCAATACATATAATTGCTACATGGCAGCACAGAAACCAGTGCAACTAGCATCAGAATTTAATAATCAGCCCTGTAGCGTCAGCTTAGATATATTACAGGCCAACCTAATTTTCTGCTTGATAATTAGTGACGACCCCTAAGCTTAGGCTTAGCTGCTCAGAGCCCACTGAGCATGTGAGTGTCACAGACACTTTCCAAGTCCTGGATCATTGCTGATATTGAGAGGCTGAAACTTAAGGCTGGAGCAATTAGTTCAGTATATAAAATATGGCATTTTTAGCCATATTGAAGGGATTAGGCCATATTGAAGGGATTAGTTCTCCTTTAAATGCCTTTCTCTTGATTCGTATTAACTTCATTACTTATATATTAAGCCACATAGGGTGGTTCTTGTTTCTTCTACATTTACTTCTTAGAGGAAAAATTGAGAACAGTAATGATTTAGTATCATTTTAAATGACAACCATTGCTGTTCTGTGTCAATGCCTCAGTTAGTGATGGGCGAATTTGTCCTGATTCACTATATCTACGAATTTCCTGTGAAATGTGAAACTCATTGAATTCAATAGGCGTCAAAATAATTTTGACACAAGTCAATTTTGACGCCCACAACAATTTTTATACTTGCGCCTATTTTGTCCAAATGCATTGAAGTCAACAGGTGTCCAAATAACATTTATGCATGCGACCATTACACCCATTTTTTTTACCCGTCTGATTTTTTGTCAGCAAATTTTCGCAGCAGTTTTGCGAATTTATTCACCGGTGGTGAAACACGGAAATTCGCAGCAAATGCGCGCCTACCAAATTTATTCACCCATTAGCCTCAATCTATGCTTTGAAAGGCAGCCCTTAAGACACTAAAATTAGTATTTCTGAAATACAGGGTTTTTGTTGCCCCAGTGTATATTTGTTTTTTATTAAAAGTAGAATTGTTTTTTTACCCCCCAAAAAAAACATTCAAAAACTCGATTAATTTGAGCATTTCAAGTTTTTTAAGACAAGGACTAGATCAATTTGAGTATTTGAGCTTTTCACCCTGAATTCACTTATTCGAGTTTTTCACATTCAAGTTTTTTCAGAAATCAGAAAACATTCGAGTTTATTTTAGGAACAAAGAACCTCACAAACTTCTAAAACTTGACCTTTGCTAAAAAATGCCCTTAATGAGTTCACATTACATATGGTATGGGATCCAGTGAGCTGCTAGGCTCACCTTGGAACTGAAGTCTGTCTTTGTTTGTGTGACTGCAGAGCTGTGGCTCCAGGGCCCCTCCTGCTGAGCTTCTGGCAGGGGTCGTTAGAACACATCCACCCCTCATATGAAACATGCACCATAGCAAATCTATTAGGACCTCCAATAAAGCAATTTTAAAGATGATGATATTTTTAAGTCCAGAGTGAAACCAGCAACATAGTATTTATTGTTGCCTACAATTCAGTTTCGCTTTAAGATAAAATATGAATGGCCAGTGTCAGACTGGCCCACTGGGATACCAGGAAAACTCCCGGTGGGCCCTGGTGTCAGTGGGACTCTTGCTTCTAACCATTTGGCCTATTTCATGGCCTATTTTTTATGGTAAAAAGAGGCTTTATAATGGAAGAATAAAATATAGTACGCAGATATAAAAGACTAGGGGGTCGATTCACTAACTTCGAGTGAAGGATTCGAATTTCAAAGTTTTTTTTGGGCTACTTCGACCTTCGACTACGACTTCAAATCGAAGGATTCGAAGTAAAATCATTTGACTATTTGACCATTCAATGGTCAAAGTACTGTCTCTTTAAAAAAACTTCGACCCCCGAGTTCGGCATCTAAAAGCTACCGAAGTCAATGTTAGCCTATGGGGAAGGTCCCCATAGGCTTGGCTAACTTTTTTTGATCGAAGGATATTCCTTCGATCATTGGATTTAAATCCTTCGGATCGCTAGATTCTAAGGATTTAATCGTTCAATCGAAGGAATAATACTTTGATCGTTTGATCGTACTATCAGCGCTAAATCCTTCGACTTCGATATTCGAAGTTCAAGGATTTTAGTTCCTAGTCGAATATCGAGGGTTAATTAACCCTCGATATTCGACCCTTAGTGAATCGGCCCCCAGGAGTATAAAGAGGTTTACTGAGGAGAGGAGGAATAATAGTTTGAAAAGTGGGCACACAGTCTAAGGTTTTCTGGTGGGCCTCTGGCTTTCCAGTCCAACACTGTTAATGGCTGAATTACAGAGGACTTTATAAGGAATGCTCATTTAGAAATAAAATACAACAGATTACATGACAATGCAAGTAGTAGAAGTAATTATGTGACCTAGTTTAATCACAGAGTGACACCGGTTTTGTGGACATGTGAGAATAAAATTGGCACTCACTTAGATTCCCTTCTTCTTTTGTCAGCAAACTTCATGGTGATAACAATAAAAGGACTGGGGGACAATGGGGCAAATTCACTAAACGACGAAGCGCCTAACGCTAGCATGAATATGCCAGCGTAGCGAATTTTCGTTAATTCGCCAATTCACTAACGGATGCTGGCGTAAATTCGCTAGTGTTACTTCGCACCCTTACGCCTTGCGAATTAGCGCAACGGACATAACTACGCAAATTCACTAACGCGCAAATAATTCTGAACGCTACCTTTTACAACAGACTTCCTTCGCCACCTCAGACCAGGCGAAGTGCAATAGAGTAGATAGGGATTGCTTCAAAAAGAGGTAAAAAGTTTTCTAAGTCCCAAAAAACGCTGGCGTTTTTTCATTTTTTACGGGTGATAGGCTGAAAAAGATCGAAAAAATTTTTGGGGCTCCCCTCCTTCCCCCCTACATTTCCTAACTCATGGCAACTTAACTATACAGTGGGCACATGTGTGGGGCAAAATTTTATTTGCTGTTTTGAAGGTTTCCCATGCTTGTGTAGTGCTGCTACATATACCTCCATTGTAACTTCAATTTGGCGCCGTATGCAAATTAAGCATCGCTAGCGTAACTTTGCTTTGCTTGGCGAATTAACGCTAGCGCAACTTCGCAACCTTACACTTTAAGGGGCAAATTCACTAACCTTTGAAAATTTGCCATTGACGGCTTTGCTCACAGTGCAACACTTCACCAGGAGTAGATTCGCCAGCGCTAATTCACTAAAATCCAAAGTTGCGTCCAGGGTGCTGAACGCTGGCGAAGTTGTGCTAATGTAGCTGTGCCAAGCGAAGCTAAGTTGCCCTAGCGTTTCCTAATTTGCATACGGCTGGAAATTAAAGTTCAATGGACGTATATGTTGCAGCAAATACTACACGAGCCCGGGAAACCTTAATAAAATAAATAAAGTTCTTATATTGCCCTACACATGAGCTCACTGTATAGTTTATGTGCCATATGTCAGGAAAAAATTTTAGAGACACACTTTCAAGAGAAGGAATACTATCCTCTTATCATGTCAAAAGCAAAAGAAAAAGCTGACAAAATGAATAGGAACTACACTAGTCCTACAAACACTGAGATTAGCAGCAAAATTCTATTTGTCACAAAATACAGTGTTTTATCAGACAAAAAAGGTAAAAAACACTGGCAAATAATTAAAACAGAGCCCATCTAAGAAAAACATGTGGAATCAAAACCAACCATATACTTTCGAAAAAAGACATCATTAAAGAGCATGTTAGCGCCTTCAAACACATTCAGCGGTCTTGATAAAAATGACCATTCCAAGAGCAATTAGAATTTGAAAGGCACAAATGCTTTAATAAGAAATGCAAAGCAAAAAAAAGTTTTTTGGATGCCAGCGCATTTTCGCCAAAAAAGCAGGACGGTGGCGTCAAAAACGGACGCCGGCGTAAAAAAAACAGACGCTGGCGTCAAAAACGAGACGCCGGCGTTGTTTCACGACATTCCTGAATTTTTTGGCGAAGTGTAACCAAGCAAATTTGCCCATCACTATCTACAATCATCTAAATGGTTTTTATGTGACACAAAGTCTTCAGAGAATAAGATATGTATTCTTTCCTCCCAATGGATTATTCAGTATAATATGCCTTAAGATAGAACAATTATTATAAAAACAATTTCCTAGACATAACATGCTTTGTGGCCATGTGCACAGCAAACGCGACCACATTTTTAAGCCGCTTTAACTTTTTTTAATCAAAAGCACAATACCAAGACTACATTAGCTCCACCTGTAAGTGAAACATAAGTAATATTGCAGTAGAAAACTGCTTAGCTCCTGAAAGTATTGATTCTATTTGGAACAGAACACGGTTTGCCTTGAGACTCTTGTCCGTGAATTGTACTAAAAGATACATGTTTATGGTAAATGTTTTTCAGGTAGATCATTTGCTAAAGATGAATATTTTTAAGTCTGAAAGAATGTATCTGAATGTTATTTAAATTGGCATTTTATTAGAACTGCAGATGGCACAAGATGTTCCAGTAATTACGTATACACCAATTTGTCTTACAATATATATATATATATATATATATAGAGAGAGAGAGAGTGAGAGAGATTATTTTTAAAAAGAAATCTGAGACATACAGTAGCTAGAATTTTTGTTAAACTATAATTATAAATGTATCCATAATGTACATACTGTAACACATATTGGATTTAACTTTCAATGAACATCTGACACAAAACTGCTGCGTGAAGACAGAATGAAGAGAAACAGATGCTGAGAGAGGGATAGTGAATATAAACTTGATTATTTCAGAAACTGTACAGAATTTTTAATTGATTGTATTTAGAACGTTTCTTATTTCAGTATGATGAAGCTTATATTAAATGTTAATTTTCACGATAGTTCCCTTTAAAGAGAAAAATGTCATAATTTAAAAAATATTGAATTATGTGATTAAAATTGAGTCTATGGGAGGTGGTCTTTCCATAATTTGGAGCTTTCTGGATAACAGATTTCCAGATAACAGATCCCATACCTGTACAATTCAACATACCACTCAGATGCTGGTGCTTTACTATCCTTGGCTGCTCCACCCCAATATCAATCCAATAACCCATGGGATGGCACATAGCTGAATTCTGTTTCACCTAGTTTTTCCTGATATTGCCATCAAAGAGTAAGGCGGTAGCCTTAAAGTGTGGATTACGTCAAACAAAGACGACAATGGAGCTGTGGCCTGATAAGTGCCATAAAAATCAAATTTAACCTAATTTGTTAAATTGACAATGTCATCACAGGCCATACAGTAGATCTATTAATACATGCTGCAAAAGGCTTAAATGGTTCCAAATTCCTTTTTGTTGTTTGCAATACAGTTTATTTCAGTTAGTTTTGTGTCACTGATTTTCTTTATGCAAACTACTACCTGTGAATGTCCAACTAAATGCTTTCTGTTCCAGATAAATACAGTTCTCCAGGTCCCATTCCTCTAAACCGCTGGCAAACCAGAGGGGAAAAATGTAATTGAATGTCGCCTTAAGGGATGGTGACAAAAACAACTTCATGTATTCAAATGGAAAACAGTTGAATGGATTATAAATTAACTTAAATATAACAAAAAAAAAGCCCTTGCCTTGACTTCAACTGAAATTATATAGTAATCAACAAAACCGCGCTACAAGATTTCAAAGTTTGACCAGGGGGTCGGCAGTTCAGTGGGAAAGGAACATGAAGGTCCAAAGCTATTTGCAGATTATAAGAATTTGAAAGTCAATATAGTGCCTGGCTTCCAGCCAACATTTGGATGTAAGATACAGAATAATAACCTATGACAGGCCCTGTAGTGCAACTAAGCATTTATATGCCACAATCTAGGTTTACCAGGAGTTTAGGTTACAGCAAACTTAAAAGGTCAGTGAAAGTGCATTTTTGAACTAAGAATGAATTGGCATGACTGGAATAAATAACTCACAGATCCAAAAGGAGCAGGAACGGAAAAACAGGATAAAGAATAATCAATGTTCACTGGAGAAAAAATAATCACCATGTCATTATCAGTCAGGGTCAGACACAGAAGCGCATCATTAGTGCTAAGTGTGCATTGTGGTACCTACTCTGTACCAGAGGACCTCATACATTCTGAACACTCATTTAGCTCAGGGGGTTAAGTGATGCTGTTCATTAAAATGATTTTCTCATTTGTTCACAGTACATGCTTAAAATGAAATATATCTGAATCGCTTGTGGTAAAATACCTGTTTCTCAAATAATGTGTCAAGTTTCAGCAACTAACATCGAGGCTGTAAAACATGTTTTTAAATCCCAGCCACTGGCTGCTGTAATAAAATACCCTATTTAAATATAGGCATTAAAATAAAAAATTAGAATATAAGAAGAAAAACATTTCTGTTTAATGCCAACACACTGCATTTAGCATAGACTATATTCCACAGAGTAAGGACAAAAAATGAAAAATATGCTAGATTTTACATGATATAAAGCCGTGGAAAATATTTAGCTAAGGAAATACATTAATTACAATAAGAATAAAGGGATAATACACCTTTACCCTTAATGTTTAGTATGTTATAGAATGTACTGAACCACTGCCTGGTTTATATATGTCTGTTAAATTGACTCATTATTAAATGGAAAATGTAGTATTTCCCCAATTTCTTCCATATCTGTTGTGCCTCTTTTTCTCCAGTACAGTTATATTAACATGACTAAACATAGGGAATTAATTATTACAGTCCGAATGCCAAAAAAACAAAGATTTTTCAGGAGTTATCATACCCCAAGGATGGAAAAAGTAAGAATCTGAAAATCCAGCATCTTAGACCTGCCGAGGTTGAATATAAGTCACTGGGAGAGGTCCCAAAGATATCCTGATCTGAGCTGGGTTTCTGCAATAATCCAAAGATGTTGTGGTTTTCAGGCAAAGATCAAAAAAAAATCAGTTTTTTTTCTGGATGAAAATCTGAAAATTTTGTACGATTCAATTTTCGTATCATTTTCACCCATTTTTTCCCACACTGGAATTTTTGGAAAAATGTTTTGATAAATAAGGGGAAATAACCTTAGTGGATTTGGTCGGAGTTTATTTTTAGAAAAAAATTAGATCATTTCAGATTCTTGGGAGGAGATCGGGAGTGGCTGTGCACGCCAGGCCCCTTTTAAGATTTTTTTGTTGTTATGCCACTGAGCCATAAGATATGGGCTGAACACTGTGGGGCTCATTTATCAACACTGGGCAATTACCAACATGGGTATTTACCTATAGCATCCAATCAATGATTAGCTTTTTAAAGCCAGCTACAAGTAGAACAATGAATGCAACAATTTCATTGGTTGCCATGGGTAACTGCCCACAGGCAAATTTGATAAATGAGCCCCACTGAAATTTTAATATAGCTATCCTGGTTATTGAGTTTAGCAAATAGGTTACTAAATGCCCCATTCAGTACTTCTGTGGTACTGAGGGCCAGAATTTTTCTGGCCTACGTGGTGGAGGGCAGATAATGGAAGCCAGTGTTAGCCACTCCCTGTTTTTAAACCACACCCACTTTAAACCACATCCATGTCCAGACCATATCCACATTAATGGTGGTAACACACCAAAAAAACAAATGGTTGGTGCTCAAGTCATAGTAAAAAATACCCTTAAATCCATATGCATTCTCCTCCCCTGTAGATAAAACACCACCCCCAGCAAATGATTAAACACCTTAGGGGCCCCTAACAACAATTTCCAAACGCTAACAAACTCCCAGAACAAACCATATTAGGTTCATGTCCAATAAGTAGTATAGGGAAGGCAGAACAGGACACATGCAGGTAGTATAGAGTGTTAGGCAGAACATGTCACACACAGGTAGCGAAGAGGGGCAGGCAGAATATGGCACACACAGAGAGCATAGGGCAGGCAGAGTATGACACACACACACACACAGGGAACAATGTGGGCAGTTTCAGTCTGGGTCTTGTGAACAGAACAGGGTTTTAGGGGTGTGAACAATGAAGGTGTTTAAGATTTAAACAATGCAGGGGGGATTACAGGTACGAACAATGCAGGAGTTTACAGTCTGAATTTGTGGTGTAAACAATGCAGGGGTCAATTAATCTCAGTACTTAATGGTCAATTACTTTTTTAGTTCCACTATAGACACCAAGTGACTTATATAATCAACTTATGATGTTCAACCTTTTGCTTGTTTCATGCTAATTTGTGCATGTTTGTTTGTATTGCATTTATCCTCTTACTTTATTATAAATAAAGCTTTTGTAAAAGTTTTTGTGTCACTAATATAACTTACTTTAACTCTAGACTGGACTAGGATTAATATTTAAGACGCTTATGGAGGCGGATTGAAAAGAACTGAGGCATTTTTTACTTTAAAGTTAATATATGAATGGTTGCTTGGCAACTTTTAAAATAGTATGTCGCTTGTGATGTATCCCATTGCATATGCGACTGTGAGATGTCCACTTCCCTGCAGGATCAAGGTCATGGGTATGTGCTGATAACACAGCTATTTGGTATCTATTTCCTACCTACTCAATAGGCATACGTACTTTAAAATAGAAGACTTAACGTACATTACCTTATCTTTTTCCTCATATGTGAGCTAAAGGAAATGTCCCCAAGAAGTCTTATTGTAAGGCAAGTGATGTATTCATAGATTCAATCAGCCCAGTTCTAAGAAAAAAACAACAATAACATATCTAAATGTACTACCCTAGACAGAAATTAACCACAAATCATCCCTGTACCACATTATATTGGAAATGTTGATTACGTAGTATGTTTTGTAAAATAAGTCTCTTAATAATGGCAGCACTAGTACACGGAAATAGGATAAGCCAGTATCAAGGACCAAACCTAGAAACCAGGCAGGGGTTTGAGAGAAAAGACTAAGGGGCCCATTTACCAACAATTGAATTTTGTTTTTTTCCACAAATCTCGAAAAATTTGGTTTTCTTATATTTTTTTAAGGTTATTAAGGTTAAAAACCACAAAAAAAACTCTAATACAACACTTTGCCAAGTAAAAGTTGTCATGGTCCTATAGAAGTCAATGGAAGCTTTGTTGATCAGACTGTTTGACATCATTATTTACAGGTTTTCGGATTATTTTTCGCTGGGAATTGTCCAAAAAAGTTTTAGTGGTACAGGTATAGGATCCCTTATCCGGAAACCCAATATCCAGAAAGCTCCGAATTACGGAATGGCTGTCTCCCATAGACTCCATTTTATCCAAATAATCCACATTTTTAAAAATGATTTCCTTTATCTCTGTAATAATAAAACAGTAGCTTGTACTTGATCCCAACTAAGATATAATTAATCCTTATTGGAAGCAAAACCAGCCTATTGGGTTTATTTAATGTTTAAATGAAATTCTAGTAGACTTAAGGCATGAAGACCCAAATTATGGAAAGATCCATTATCCGGAAAACCCCAGGTCCCGAGAATTCTGGATAACAGGTCCGATACCTGTTTTAGTATTTTTTAGTGCATTGTTCAGAGTAGTTTTCCATTCATACTTTTTTTTAGATCTTTTAATAAATGTTATGAAATTCATGGTTTTAGATAAATTGAGTTAAGTTGGGGTTTCAAAAACTTCTAAAACAACTAAAATTCGATCTGCAAAAGTTGCATGGGAGTTCAACAAATTTACTGGGCAATTGAATTCAAGCTCCATAGCATTATATGTTTCAGACTGGAAAGTGAAAGAATAGAAAAAAAAATAAAAAACTCAATTAAAAAAATTGACATGCTAATAGCATTTGCATCAGTGTCAACCAACCAGCAGTTAGCATTTGAAAAGCCTGTTGAAAAGCCAACATGTTTGAATGTTATTGGCCACTCTAGCTGGACTTTGTATTACATGATTCAATTCTTATTAAATATTCCATGTAACATAAGTATAAATATTCCGATTGGCATTTGTTTGATGCAGGGCAGATATGAGTGTCATGGGGAGAAGCGAGGAGACTTGTTTTTGCCAATTGTTGATGTTCTGCCAATAAAGGGGCAAATGTCTTTTGTTTTCTTGTAGCATTTTTTTGTGCTGAGTTACAGTTAAATTCACTCAAATTCACCTCATGCTCAAATTCACATAAAAAGATATCAATTGCTCCTCCTATCATTTATCTTTATCTGCATTCCACCGTAATCAGGCAGAGGATTCAGATTTATGCATCTTAATTGCATTGTTTGCCACATTTATCTTCCAATTCACTTTAAAAATTCATTTTGATAAATTATTCCAGGAAGATTGTTAAAATAAAAAAGGACTGCTGCTCTCTGCTTTAATAGTAATGATATGTCAACTAGAAAGAGATCTGTTCCAAATTTCCTTTTACTGTAAAGCATAAAATAATGACTTTTTGAATGAGCAATATCAATACAAGCCTTAATGCCCTCTGTCCACATTCATTGCAATGTCATTTCTACCTGCAAGGCAACAGACTTTTAAGTGAAAGTCCTTTTGGCTATCCTATATAAGAAGCAGAACAGTCTCATTTAACATTGACTGTGCACTTTCAAATGCTGGTTCCTTGAAGCCTTTTTAATCACATTTGTGCCACACATCTTTTTCCTGTCCAGTGAATCTGATCTTTCAAAGTGCCTTTCAGTCTCTCTAAAATACTGTATGATTTTTGGGCTTCTTTGTTCTCAAAAAAACATACACTATTCTTCTCTTGGTACAGAGTATATCTCCTCCAGATATATCCGCTACATTTCCTAATTTCTTTTTTTTTTTTTTCTCTTCTACAGTTAATCTCTATACATGAATCCGGGGGAAAAAAATCCCTAGAGTATGCATGATTATACAGGCAAACATCTTCTATTCAGTCATGAACAGGTCTGGAGAATTGATGTTGTACATCATAACCACTTTGCAGTGAAAAGGCAAAAATACTTTGAGGTTTAGATCTTTGGAAAACTAAAGTGCAATGAAAGGAGCAAAGGGGATAAAAAGTCTTTGAACTTCTGAATCTGTGAATGCAGCTAGTAGATCCTTATGTGGAAATATATGGGGTCTAATTTATACCAGCCTCTAATAAAATAAGCCGATGATTGTACTGGTAATGTGTAACAGGCATTTCATCTTGCCTTGATACTTTTGTGTAGATGCTTCCATTTCCACCCTTTTATGATGCCAAAGATTTGTTGTATTTTAGTTTTCTTGCATGCTACCCAATCTTTTTCATTTACATTTCAGTTATTCTCTAACAGCTTCAGCACATACGGCATTATGAAAATTCCCTCTTTGTTGAAAGGTGGCTTAGCGGAATCATTCTCTTTCAGTGGCTTGCAAGTCTCACAAACAGGAGGGCAGTAAAAATACTGTAGTTTCTGTTACTGTTGTAATGACTTCTGCAAACAAGCAAAATATATATACACAGAGCAGAATTTCTTACGACAACCGATAATGCCATGCATTTACTCAACAAATGGAAAATTAGCGGCTCTATATTATTTATTCACACGAGACATCTCTATATAGCTAAAACGTAACATTATAACATATTCATAACATTATTCTCACTCATTAGTGTCCAAATTGTTGGTATTTTCTAATTTAGCACAGTCAGAATATAGGGGCCTATTTATTAAAGTTCATGGAACAACACAATATGATTTTTTTTTTCTAATTTGCATTTGCATTTTCCAAACGCAAATTTTCAACATTTATCAGTTTGAAAAACATCTCTCAACCTGTATTTTGTACAATTTCCTGAGATACACTCCACCTGGGAGTTTCCAGATAATGGATCTTTCTATCATTTGGATCTATATACCTTAAGTCTACTAGAAAATCATTTAAACATTAAATAAACCCAATAGGCTGAATTTGATTCCAATAAGGAGTGATTATATCTTAGTTCAAGTACAAGGTACTGGTTTATTATTACATTATTATTTATTATTACAGAGAAAAAGGAAAACATTTTTTTAAAAAAATTGGATTATTTGGATTAAATGAGTCTACGGGCAAATTCACTAAAGCGCAAAGTGGCTAACGCTAGCGCAAATTCGCCAGCGTGACGTCATTTTGTTCCTTTGTCCATTTACTAACGGGTGCTGGCGTAAATTTGCTAGCGAAGTGGACCTACTTTAGTGCAAATTCGCACCCTTATGCCAGGCGAAGTTGTGCTATGGCGAAGGGACGTAACTACGCTAATTCACTAACTTGCGCATTTTACTGAACTTACCTCTTGCGCCAGACTTGCCTTCACCACCTCAGACCAGGAAAAGTGCAATAGAGTAGATAGGGCTTGCTTCAAAAAAAGTTGAAATTTTTTCTAAATCCCAAAAAACGCTGGCATCTTTTACTTTTTTAAGGGTGATAGGCTGAAAAAGATCGTAAATATTTTTGGGGCACCCTCCTTCCCCCCTACATTTCCTAACATATGGCACCTAAACTATACAATGGGCACATGTATAGGGCAATATAACAACTCTATTTTATTTTATTTTATGAAGCTTTCCCAGGCTTGTGTAGTGTAATGTATTTGCTGCTACATATACGTCCATTGTACTTTAACCGTATGCAAATTAGACATCACTAGCGTAACTTTGCTTTGCTTGACTAATTAACACTAGCGCAACTTTGCTAGCTTTCGCCTCCCTGAGCGCAACTTCGTATTTTAGTGAATTAGCGGCGCCCTGTCGAAACTTTGCCTGGGGAAGTGCTGCGAAGGCTTTGCTAGCATGTTTTCGGAGCTTAGTGAATTTGCCCCTATGTGAGATGTCCTTTACATAATTTGGAGCTTTATGGATAAATGGTTTTCAGATAATAGATCCCATCCCAGACATTGGGGTGATACAAGTTTGCACCAGTTCTAGTAAACAGCAACCAATCAACAGGTTGTATGTCCTGGCCATCTGTTTGAATGTAAACATCACATTTTCTGCTATGGGTTATTAGACCTAACGAGATCTATTACCCCCCCCCCACCCCATTCACAATCATAACCAGTCAGAAATCATAAAGTTAGTAACATATTGCTCTTCACAAGAAATATACACACTGCTGCTATATTTGAACACAGACTGCTAGGAGAGGTCCTTTAAGAGCATGGAACCTGAATCAGAATCAATGATAAACAAGTACTTTAAAAGTGCAGCGTTTTTTTTTTCTTATTTAATCAAACCTTCAAGTGCTTTGGAATGAAGCAGATCCTTATACATAATCTTAAAACTATATAAACAGCATCTGCATTTGAGAAAATATGGTGGCAGTAAAAAATGCAGCAGGCTTTAAGAAACGTTCTTATGTAGTAGTTGTAATTAGAGCATTTCAGTTTTCAACAACTATAATTAAATCTGACCTTTTAGTTAATTATGTCTTGACATTTATGATTTTAAACTAACTTTCCCTGTAGTGTCAACGTGTTATATATATGGAGGCTAATAAGCAGTTTCTGCATTGTACAGAAAGCACAGTTACTCATTTTAGATATTCAGATGGCCCTACATTGTCATCAGCTTCATTTCTGACACCCCAACAATGTAATGAGCTGTTAGGAATAGGATATAACCATGTAGATATTTCTCTTCCTCACACCTGCATGGTGTAGACACATGATATATACTCTATATATATATATATATATATATATATATATATATATATATATATATATATATATATATATATATATATATATATATATATATATATATATAGATATATATATATATATATATATATATATATATATGCATTATAGATTCTTTACATGTATTCTGTGCTGCATTCATCATCCAAGTCACAAAATACACTGGAAGGTTTCTGGCTGCTACATTTTGAAATGCATTGCTTGCTAAAAACTGACAGTGAGAATGCTCATTGTGCTAGCAGCGTATATCAAATGCATGTCATTTTGTTTCCAGAGAAGGGAAAAAAATTAAAATTATTTAGCATCTAATACAACGCAGAATTTTTCATGCAGGGCTGCACTTAAGCAAAGAACAAAACAGAAAACAACACAGAAAGGACTTACAATGTAGATACAGGGCAAAATATATCTACTTGTTATACCTGTACATGTTTATTTTTTATAGGATATCCCTTGGGTTATCCTTGTTGTGATTCTCTGGGTATTGTATCAGGCTTGGTTTACAGAAAAGCAATTGTATAGTCCTGCCCAAACAAGCCATGTGCTAAGACAGAAAATACATTATATAAACTGCCATCATCAGGAGAAAATGTACAGCTACATAAGGTCTGATTAATAGGGTCCCAGGGATTTTATCCTTCACTTACTGTATAGCCCTAGCTATCGATCGGGGGTGTAGAGCTATGGTCAGAATGAGTTATTCCTCACCTAAGTAGAAGCAAACAACATGACAGGTAGTAAATTCACTACTGGTCAGGAATGGAGTGTGGATTGTGCATGTAGTCCACTAGGAGTGAGAGATTGCTTTAGAACAGAGTAGTAAGTAGAACAAGGGTTAGTACACCAGGTGTGATCTGCCAGTGTAGAGACTTATGAAGGTAGGCTCAGGGTAGAAGAAGTTCTTTGTTAGGGCTTTGTGTGCCTGTGTGAGCACTACCACTGACTATAACTAATACTCTGCTTGTTTGTGACATTTAGAAGATGATTTATTTTGTATCATCTGTGAGATCTACTTTGTGGCCTAGCAATACATTTTGCTATTTTAAACTTCAAGAATCACTGGTCCCTATGTTATTGAGAACTGTTGAGAGTGTGTATTAAATCTTACCCCTGTAGAAGCTGGGGGGGATATATTGTAGATGACCGGTATATATCCCCATTCTTTAGGTTTTAAAATTACCTCTTTAAAAAACACCATGGGGTTAACCAGCCAGAGGTGGGCTGGACATCCAAGGGGTGTTTAATGGAAATGAGCAGCAGGTGAGAGGGGGTGGAAACCTCACTGCTGTGTTAAACAGAAAAGTTTGGTTTTCATGTGTGGCTACTCACTGTGGAGTTGGAGAAAGAGTCTGAAATTTGCACTTTGTTTGCAGACCATACCTGGTAATTTAACTCCCCTCTTAGCAACACTAAAGCAGCACTGCTTCATCGTAAATACATTGCACCAAATGCTATGTTTCATCACTAACAAATAGGGGTGTGATGTTTGGGGGATCACAGCAGGGTTTTTTTCACCAAACATGCAGGCCACTCCACGTTAAAGGAAACATTTAATTTATTTTCTTCAGTTCACATAAATCTCTCACAGACAAGCAGTGGCATAAAAATCAAAACAGCTTCAGTTCAGCAACAAATAAGTCCCAACAAAAGAGCCGTGTACTTGCCAAGAAAACTTGCAGTGTCCAGTCTGCCGGGAGTGAACTCCCTAGTCTTTTAGAAAATAACTTTTTCTGACAATTGAGCCTGCTGCAATTGTGTCTAATTTTTGAAAATCGGATGCAAGTTGCAGACAGGATTGCCAAAGTTGGGATAATTTCCTCCTGTGATCAGCATTCACATACCACTATTATGTGATTCTTTTTGCTCAAGTCTGGTGCACCTATTGATGCAGCCTGATGTGGAAACCTTGTTACTACTACTATAGGATTCCTGGTACTGTATAATAAAGTTCTATGTTATTTCTTTCCTATCTTTCATAATACTTTTGTGACTTTTTGTGACTGTACATTGTGTGTATACAATATACATATATATACTTGGGTTTTCCGCACTCCACATAGTAGTAAATGACCCAGGTGCTACCCACAATGAGGTTAATAATAAATGTTCGAGATACGTGGGTGTACACCAGGAATATATATATATATATATATATATATATATATATATATATATATATATATATATATATATATATATATATATATATATAAGACAAAAAGTGGGGTTTGTGGTCAAATCTTGTAAAATGTGTACATAATAAAATCCCTGAATCACATAGGGAGTGTATGGAGTGCTGGTCCTGAAATTAATTATTCTGTATTTGACATATATATATATATATTCACTCAAATGTTAGCTTTACCAATAACTTGTCAGTAGAAAGGCAGCAACATCCAGGTCATATAAACAGAAATCTATTTTATTTAAAACAGAGTCTTCAAGAGAGAGAATTAACAAAAGTAACAGTTCCCCTCTGGGCAGAGCTTCCCTCCACTAGGTGGTGACATCAATCACCATACCAACATTTATTATATTACATGCCAATTCCCCAGCCTCTATTATTCTTCTCATATTCTGGGTCTCAGAGAATATTCTGGGAGATATGTACCTTCTCTCGCCAGTGTTTTCCCAGCCACTGTGCCATAATATATACACAAGTCTGTGGATGCACAGGTCATTGGGACCTGCTGGGAATATACAGAAGGTTTGACATTTGCCTTTTTTGCCTAAAATTAAGTATGAAAAAAACCCTCATGTTTGCTAAATGTTTTTGTAGAAGGGTTATTAAAATTTACACACGAAAAGCTTCTTCAGCTTAGATCGGATCAACAGTGCAGGGTGATACATTGAGTTTTCGATGGACAGTTTTATCAAACCATTTGCAACTTTTGAAAATAAAAAAAGAGACAAAAAATAGGAAATGAAGAAATATACTGCTCAAACAGATAAACAAAATATTGATGTTATTTTTAGGATCATTTGACTTTCTTTCTTTCCACGGCAATATTGTATTATCGTGCATTACTCATTTTGGATAAACAAAATCAATCGTAATCATTTTGTTATTGTGAAACCGACCTATGTGTATCCAGCGCTACATGCTCCATTTTGTTTATGCAGTCTGAGGAAATGTCAGGATGGCTAAGTCTGGCTCTTTATGTAATTTTAATAGTAGACAATTATAGTGGACCCAATAAAACAAACTACATTTATGCTGAAAACCTTTTTTTGTCTGTGCAAGAAGATAAAATCAGGTACACCAATTTGGGCTGTACAATGAAAAAAAAAAAGTTATCCAGAAACTTGTTATCCGGAAAGCTCCAAATTAAGGAAAGGCTGTCTCCCATAAGCAAATAATCCAAATTTTAAAAATTATTTTCTTTTTTCTCTGTAATAATAAAACAGTAGATTGTACTTGATCCAAACTAAGATATAATTAATTCTAATTGGGAAAACCCCAGGTCCCAAGCATTCTGAATTACAGGTCCCATACCTGTGTACATATATATATATATATATATATATATATATATATATATATATATATATTTATATATATAATCCATTTAATTCTGGAATACATTAAATGAACATATGATATACTGCATGTCCCAGGGGGGTATGGCTGAAATACACTGTTTTGCCACAAAATAGAAGTCTGATGATGGGCACTGTAATGGAATATTTATATGGCTACAAGGCAAACATTTAGCAATTCACATTTCATTTTGTATCAGCCCTTGCTGAGTCATAAATACAGTTCATAATGCATATACGTTAGTAGAGAACTTACTGTTGCTCATAATGTATGACTCACTGACCATTGCAATTGACCTTTTTTACATAGAAGACAGTAATTTGTATTTGTAAATAGATATTTTTGCAGAGCAACACATTTATACAAATGATCAGCCTAAGGCAGGGAAGTGACACTCATGATGTAGCTATCCATGTCTGAACCACCATATTTACTCAAAAGTTAATTGTGTGAGGTGAGTTCTGCCATAATTCATGATTATAAAAAGTTATCTCTTATCACAAACAAACAGATATTAGGTATGGACATACATCGCTGACACACATATTCATTGCCAGGCACTGGTTTCTTTTGGTTCTAAATTTACCAGACAAGACTATTCAGTTTTAAGGGGCTAAGCAAATGACTGATTTGTTGCTACAGAATACTAAACAGGTTCAAATTTGCCCAGTGTTGGTTAATGGGCCCTACATACCAGGTTTTTGTTTGAATGAATTTCAATATTTATAAATAGGAGAGGGTCTGAATGGAAAGATGTTTGTCCATAAACACAAACAAGAAAAATCTAATTTTGCAGTATATCTGCATTCTGGTTGTTTGTGTCCTTCTTCTTTAACTATACAAGTATCATAATAAGGTACATTTTAAAGGGGATGCTCATCTTTAGCAAAGTCCTACTGATAATGTAAGTTGGTTGAAAAAACAAGAAACAAAAACAGAGATCATGATTCCTATCAGGTTCATGTGACTCCTCTGATGCCGCTATTATAGTACACTGATAAAGTGGGAAGTCAAGCTGTCTGTTTAGCTGCTACTGTACATGCCTTATCTCTTCTTCCTTGCTTTGCACAACATTGGCAGCCAATAGGACTAGTGATATACAAAAGAAGTTTATTTCCAAATATGTCACAAGTAGCTCCAAATGTTCTTTTTTTGCTAAATCACAGCATGTACTCCGAATTGTTGCCAGTTACCTGGGCATTGGAACAGACTCAAAAATTACAATATATTTGCAAAATAACTTTTACAATACAAGCTAAGTAGTAATTAATTGAGATTCACATTACATGGCACCAAAGCCAGTGCATCCTGCATCAGCCATGTAGCATCAATTTCTATGACCTCTGCTATTGTACTGTGCACTGTCCATGGCCTAGCAATTTCAGAAGACAGGAAGGTACTGTAGACAAATATTTTTACAGTATGGGACTGCTGAACTGTGTAATACATGAAATTAAGCATTTCTAGTCTTCTTTTTATTTAAAGGAACAGTTCAGTATAAAAATAAAAAAATGGGTAAATAGTCTGTACAAAATAAAAAAAAATGTTTCTAAATAGTTAAAAAATGTAGAGTAGAAAGACTGGAGTGACTGGATGTGTAACATAACAGAACACTCCTTCCTTCTTTTCAACTCTCTAATTCTGAGTTAGTCAGCGACTTTAAGGGGGGCCAGATGGGACATAACTATTCAGTGAGTTTGCAATTGATCCTCAACATTCAGCTTAGATTCAAAAGAAACAGTTATAACCCAGATGCCCCCTCAAGTCACTGATTGGTTACTGCCTGGTAACCAATCAGTGGAAACTAAGAGAGCTGCAAATCAGAAAGTAGTGTGGCTATTATGTTAGACATCCAGCCTTTATAGATTACATTTTTGGCTAACTAACTAAATTAAAAACATTTTTTATATTGCCTATTTAACCAGTTTTTATTTTTATATTGAACAATTCCTTTAAGCCCTGTCCGGACTACTTCTAAATTCTATCTGTCAAACTTGCATCAGCTATGAACACAATTGTTGGTGCACTTTCTTTGCTTTCTCATTTTATGGAAATGACCAAGCTCTGTTAATGAATGTTACTTTGTGTATTTTGTCCTACAATCTCACCTGATTAATTTACACCTCAACAGATCTGAGCTGTTTTTCAGAACATTCTTGCATTAAGACTAATATGCATAACCCATAACATGGTATAATAAGCACAACATCTTTTCTTGCAGAAATATGGCCTAATAAGCCATACAGTATATTGTGCATAAAATTACATTCAACCAGCCTCAAAATAATTTTCAGACAGAGCAAGGCACATGTTAGCACTTTATTGTACAAGTCTTCTGTTTGCAGCAATATAAATAAAACGTAAACTATCCAGCATATTACCAAGGTAAAGCAGCATTTAGATGTCCTTGTAATTTGTGGATCTACAACTTCCAGCACCACAAGTAGCATCTGTTGTTAAAATGGTAGAAATTGCAGGAGACAAATGCTCAGCTATAAAAACCCTTCTGAGCAGGATAACTTAAAAAGAATCAGCCTTAACCCCTCTAAAGCTTCACTTGCAGAAAATACTCAGTTTCTTTCATAAGCATTCAAACCTTCACTTTACCACCATGAACCAGTATTTTAATGAAGCCCTGGAGGAGAAGGGAGGTGGTGGATAAGCCATTAACAAGATGAAAGCCACACACACTTTCTTAAACCTACAAACAGAAGGGTAACACTGCATGTATAATATATTAGCTACAGGTGATGGGAAACTATAAAGAAGGTGTCAGTATATCAACCCTCCTGGTGCTCTTAAACTCTCATTCTCAAAGAGGAGTTGTTTGGAGTAAAAAAATAAATAGATTCTTTTGAGGATGTGGTTTTCCCATTGCCCTGTAATACATCCATTTGTTTTTAAGATATTTAATAAAGTTGATAAATTGCATGGGCATGATTATCCTCTGCCCATTAAGCCAAAGTTTGATTTGTCAAGATTTGTACACAAGCTCCAGATGCTTTAAAACTGTGTCTCTCATTATTGTCAAACAGGAGTCAAGTGTTTGGAATAAATTAGGTAAATATAAGGATTTCATTTGCACATACTGTGAAATAGCAATATACAGTGCAGGTATGGCATGTATATTATGACAAATAAAAAAACAAAAAGTATTGTAGAAGTGATACCTATATTGGCTAACAATAAAAATACATTGCAAGCTTTCGGAGCACCAAGGCCCCTTCGTACTCCGAAAGCTTGCAATGTAATTTTATTGTTAGCCAATATAGGTATCACTTCTATAATACTTTTTGTATTTGTTTGTTTTTTTATTTGTTATTTTTGCTACTGGCTAACACGGTACCACAGTTTTTGTTTTGTGCTTAACATGTATAATATGGAATTCTTGGGACTAAGGGATTTTCTAGATAACCGGTATTTCTGTAACAAAGAGCAGTATGACTTAAGGCTGTTTAAAATGTAATAAAAATACCCAATATTATTGTTTAGTCATCAGCATGCTAACTTGCCAAGTAAATAGTAGTGTATTGTTATTACAGGGTAAGCTTAGATCAGTCAAAAGTTAATTGTTACAAGAAAAAAGTAAATTCCAATATGGACCTTTGGAGCTTCATGGATAATGGGTTTAAAGAAAATAAACCTCCCATTTATTGAGAATCCACTTAGGGGGCAGATTTATCAATGGTCGAGGCGAATTTTCGAATGAAATAAAATTTGAATTTCAAGCTATTTTTTGTGTACTAGGGAATAGTCCAAATTCGATTCGAATTTGAAAAAAATGAAAAAATTTGAATTTGAAATGTATCATGTACTGTCTCTTTAAAAATGTGACTTCGACCATTCTCCATCTAAAACCTGCCGAATTGCTGTTTCAGCCTGTGGGGGGCCTCCTAGAACCTATTTGGAGTCAATTGGTGGACTTTGAAAAATCTAAAATTTTTTGGGAAAAAACTTTAAATTTGATTGAATGCGACCAAAAAGAAAACTTTGACTTAATTTCGGTTGGGCTTTTTGAATTTGAATTTAAATGTTTTTTCAATTCGAAATTCGACCCTTGATAAATATGCCCCTTAGTATGGGTATTGGTTTGAAATAATCATGGGATTATGTAATGATTTTTATGGTGTAGTTTGGTTGTAGTCAATGTGAGTGATAGAAATAATTTACATTGCAAGCAATGAAGACATGGAAATGTACCAAACTTTAGGTGATATAAAAATGCTGTACAATCTGTTCCCATTGCACCAATGACCAGTTTGCTTACTGACTGTATTATTATAGCCATTTACAAATACCATTTTCTTATTTTTACCAGTTTTAGGTTTCTCTTGGCAAGGTGTTCCTCTCTAGTTGTGGTTTTCATATTGTCGTGTTCTCTATTTAGCAACTCAGTGGGGTAACCTCTCTCTCTCCTTAAATCTGTCAAAAATGTTGTTGATGACAGTGTTGTAATCATTCAGGTGACTGGTTTATTCTTTTTACTCTTGTGAACTGGGATTTGGGTAATGAGCTTTTTCAGCGGTACCTTTGAAAATGATCAAAGTGTAGCAAATTATTTCTACCTGTTTTTTTTCAATATAATATGGTTTTCCATTCTTATTTATCTCTCCTTAGGTTAACATCAAAGAAATTTAGTAAAGGTAATCCCATATGACCAGCTGATCATCAGTATAGTGGAGGTACAGTAAGTGGTGTTTTGTGAAAAAGGGATTCCCATACATTTTGGTATTTTCAATGTGTGCCATGTATAAGTTGCCATTGGAGGTGCTACATTTCTGCCCATTTTTGTGCCTCTCTGCTGTGTGTAGTATGTATCCCCAAATAAGTAATAGCTCTTGTGTGATATGATTTCTGTAAGATCTAGAAAGTGTTTAACGGCTAAAAATAAAGTACAATCAACTGGTAAAATCAAGTTAAGTCATTGGAAGCTATTTTATAATTTGTCACATTTTTAAAAGTGAATGGGACAATAGAATTTATGAGGTGATTAATAGGGATGCACTGAATCCACTATTTTGGATTCGGCTGAACCCCCGAATCCTTTGCTAAATATTCGGCCGAATACCGAACCGAATCTGAACCCTAATTTGCATACGCAAATTATGGGTGGGAAGGGAAAATTTTTTTATTTCCTTCTTTTTTGAGAAAAAGTCATGCAATTTCCCTCCCCGCCCCTAATTTGCATATGCAAATTAGGATTCAGATTCCGAATCTGAATCCTGCTGAAAAAGCCAGAATCCTGGCTGAATCCTGAACCGAATCCTGGATTCGGTGCATCCCTAGTGATTACGTTTCTTGTCATTTGTGTTTTTTACTTAAATATGCTAATGGTCAACCCAAGAAAAATCACAACTGCAGAAAAATGCAATTGTGTTCAAAAAACTTGAATTCAAATTTAATTCGCCCCTTGGGTTAAAGTCAAAAATGAATTCCCATGAAAAATAATGTGAAATATTAAAAAATCTAAAATCTATAGTATATGTAAAGTATATTTTTTTAGCTACACAAATAAAATATCTGCTTTTATTTGTATGTGATTTGCTGAAATTCTGTACATAGATTTATTCTCAATTTCAAGCAATTACAGAAATAAATATGTTGTTTTTGGGACTATTTTAATCATAATGTATTTTTCAGATTTCCCTGTTAGCTCAGTAGCTCAGTAATTGACCATATACTTCTAAAGCTGGAATGTCATTTATTACTGACCTGAACCTTGTGTTTGTTTTCCCCCATCCATGAGCAATGTGACCAGATTTATATAGACCCTGATTTATTTCCTAGTTTTGAACACTATACAGAAATCTTCCATGATCAGAAAGAGGACATGAAAATAAGCCAAAGAAACCTGAAGGCAAGGCCAAACACAATCTCTTTACCTGACCTATCCATTGACTGTGTGTACTAATTGGTTAGTCACCGTAGCACGGCTAACATTCTACAGGGATGATATCTGGATGTTTAGCTTCAACATGGAATCGATCTAACAATAAATGGCCAAAAGGGCATAGCAAATCCTACTGAATAGGAACAGTGGCCCTTTTGCCTTGATATCATGGACTTTGAGCATTTCAATGTGAAGGATTCGTATGTATTTTAATCAATAGAATTTGGTGCACTGGGAATGATGAAGGTTTGCACAAAATACCTTTAAATGGTACGATGCAAGATGCAGACACGCTATGTTTATTGATGAAACTGTAACCCTTAAACTCCTTGGAATGCTACATGCATCAGTGTGACTAACACAGAAAATATGTTATTTACTGTGTGTACTGAAGAGTGCTCAGTGTATTTTAATATTAATAGCATTTTGATAAAAACTGAATAAAAAGAGGCTTTTTGTTTGCAAATGTATGCAGGTCTGGGAATTATAATACAGAATGTTTGGAGCCTGGGGATTTTGGATAAGGGTGTTAGGGCTACTATGGGAGTTACCCAGGATTACAGGTACCGATTAAACACATCCTTTACTAGAGCTAAAACACTGGACTTAAAAACTAAATACAGTTCTGGTTACAATATAGTAATACAAACTAGAGAACATGCATCTGGTCTAACATATCCAGTAAAAGAGAGTTTATTAAAGATAGATGAATTGATATATTTCTGTTATGCTACAAAGATGTAGACATAAAAACCCAGTAGAGTAGGTTTGCCTTTAAAATTGAGTTATGCTAACTTACTTAAAGGGGTTGTTCACCTTTGAGATACATTTAAGTATGGTAAAGAGAGTGATATTCTGAGACAATTTGCAATTGGTATTCATTTTTTATTATTTAAGGTTTTTGAGTTATTTAGCTTTTTATTCAGCAGCTCTTCAATATGCATTGTAACTAATCTGGTAGCTAGGGTCCAAATTACCCTAGCAACCATGCATGCAGAGACTGGAAGCTGCCAAGAGTCAGAATAAAAAGGCTAATAATTATAGAACTATAAAAAAGAAATAATGAAAACCAATTGAATAGGCAAATAATTATAAAACTATAAAAAAGAAATAATGAAAACCAATTGAAAAGTTGCTTAGAATTGGCCATTTTACAGCATTTATAAAAGTTACCTTAAAGGTGAACCACTCCTTTAACAACAAGAACAAGGTACTATCTTAGTTTATACATCTCGGGGCCCATTTACTTAGATCGAGTGACGGAATAGAGGAAAAAAACTTCGAATTTCAAATGTTTTTTTTGGCTACTTCGACCATCGAATGGGCTACTTCGACTTTTGGCTTAGACCTTCGACTTCGAATCGAACGATTCAACTAAAAATCGTTTGACTATTCGACCATTCTGTAGTAGAAGTACTGTCTCTTTAAGAAAAAACTTCGACCCCCTAGTTCGCCACCTAAAAGCTACCTAAGTCAATGTTAGTCTATGGGGAAGGTCCCCATAGGCTTTGGTAGCTTTTTTTGGTCGAAGAAAAATCGTTCGATCGATGGATTAAAATCCTTCGAATTGAACGATTCGAAGGATTTAATCATTCGATAGAATGATTTTTCGTTTGATCGCTTGATCAAACTATTTGCACTAAATCCTTTGACTTCGATATCCGAAGTCGAAGGATTTAACTTCGATGGTCGAATATCGAGCGTTAATTAACCCTCGATATTCAACCCTATGTAAATCTGCCCCCTCATATCTGTTTTGATAATGCAGCATATTTGATGTAAAGCTTCATTGTGTTGGTCACAGTGCAAGAAACTTTTTTTGCCCACAATGCAATGTATTTCCCAGCTATCTAGAGTGATTGCGCCTGTTGCAATCAGGTAGAGTTGCAAATATTTGAACCAGGTATTAGAGTACACATGGGCGCAAGTTGTTCTCAACGATGAAAGGGGTGGGATATGGAGAGTCCTTTATATGACCCTTGCTTGCATTGATTAGGTGCCAAGTAATCCAAGGGTGCCAAGGGTGTAATGTGCAGTTGGAGCCCTGCATGTAAGACTCCTTGGGCCTCTGATCATGATCTAAAATTTTAAACATATGCATTCATTGAGGTTGAAGTGTTCTTGAGGTCCAAAATGATCTACTTATAAAGTAGGATTATAGTATAGGAAAACTCTTTGAAAAAATTCTTCTCCACTGGAATAGTAGACAATTGAATGATAAAATAATATTGCCACCCTGCAGTATAGGTGTTAATTGGACATTATTTCGGAGATGAACCCTCTTACAGGAATATAACTGCTAATTCCCTCATTATGATACTGGTTTCCAAACAATAACAAATCATATTTACAAGTTATTGAGAAGTGTCCCTGAGAATGTGCATCCAGGTGGGCTCACTAATGCACATATTAGTTAAACATCCTGATATGACATTGGGAGTTGTTTGGGTGACTTGATTTGACACTAATTGAAGTTAATGGGAAAGTGATACATATAGTAAAAGAGATGCTTGATGACCCTTCAAAAGAAAAAAACACCACATGAATCGCAATGTTAGGTTAATAACAATAGCTAGTATTTTATTTATGACAGTTAAACATTCTCTATTTACCACACACCTACGCCACTGATGGGTTGACTAGCCTTCAGCTGTATGTGTACCTTGGAGCACTCGGAAAATATTTTCCCTGAAGCTTTCAACTGTTTTGAGTCTCCAGGCAAGACCTCAAGACAAATATACGCTTCAGCTTAGACTGTATGAGTTATCATATGTTATGCCAATGTTCTGCATGATTAATAGGGCTAGATACGGCAGAGTGCATGAGAACACATCATCTGAAACTAGATTGTGCACATGGGGTACCCCAATGTATCGTGATTCTTGTGTGAGAGTAAATGATATGGAGCCATCCCGTTATCAAGTTTGATAGTATATAATAAACCAGGTAAAAGAAAGGTACTAGTGCCTCAACAAATATGGCTTCAAATTCAGTTTGGGATACATCATCACTCATAAAGGCTGAATCCCAAAATAGTGGCTCTAGTGCATCTGTAATTACTAGTGATGGGAGAATAAATTCGGCAAGCACAAATTTGCGGTGAATTTTCACATTTCGCGCGAAAAATTGGGGAAACTGCAGCGAAAAATCCAGTGTGGCAAAAAAAAATTGTTGCGCGTCAGAATAGTCGCGTGTATAAAATTTTTGAGTGTCAAATTTATTCGGACACCCATTGACTTTTTTTTTTTAAATTACTTATATTAGACACATTGACTTTAATGCATTTGGACAAAATAGTCGCGCATATAAAAACTGTCACGCGTTAAAATGATTTTGACGCCCATTGACTTCAATGCGTTTTGCAAATTTTTTGCTGTTTCGTGAATTTTTCGGTACATTTTCTAATTTTTCGGGGAAGCGAAATGGCACAGATTTGTCCATCACTAGAAATTTCCAGTTCGATAATGAAAAGTGACATTTTTTGACGTGGTGCAATCTCAATTCCTATCAGCCCCATAATCCATAATAATTATGTTGTTACAAGCTGTAAAATTTATGTTACAGGGATTCTGTTTAGCAGTCATTTCATATTGCTTTCTTTCTAGTGTGAATGGCAAAAGGTTGAACACAAAGAATCATGGGTTAAAAGGTCTGTTAACCAGAAGCATATAGTTTAAACCTTTCTGAACTTGCTCTCGAAATTTCTTTCTAGGCTATAACTGTCTCACTTCAGTGGCTGTTATCCATTGCTGTAGGAGGCAAAAAACGCTCCAGTTTTATATGGCAGTGCTCTGCATTTTTAGATAATTGATTTGTGTCCTACTGAAAACTACCAGGACGTTCAAGAGTTTCTTGTCCTATCTCTGTTGTATTTGCTTAACCTCTCAGCAGGAAAAAAAGGACTGCAGAAAACACTGTTTGTAGTAGCAGAGTATTAACTGCTGTAGAGCGTATTAGGAGAATAACATGTGCAAGAGAGCAAGACAGCCTTTAGCCATGAACAGATGTACACTTCAAGGGGGGAACATTGCATCACCTTCTTTTCTCCATCTTATGTTCATTGAAACTGATATCATTAGAGATACATACCTTGAAACAGAAAAGGAATGCCGTTTTTGTGAAATGTTGTGCTGGTTAAGGTGATACAATTATACTTTCTATTAAAAAATGATTTTTTGACAAAATGTGTACTGAAATCTGTGCAGTTATTTTACAGGATAATAGTTTAAAATGATAGCATTAATTCTCTTAAAGATGCCAAATGTTAATCAGTGCATAAGTAAGCATCTGGCTGGAGCAGTGAGCCATTTCCTAAGATTGCATTAGGTACTGAAAATTAGAACTAGAGTACAGGGTAAGCTGCACCCTTTTTATTTCAATTGCATGTGATTTCCTGATTATTTCTTACCTCTCTAAAATGTAACTATGTTCATTCTAAGAATATACTCTGCTGGGAATGATGTCAAATTTCTGTAAAGTGCTCCAGAAAAGTGATGAACATTTTTTTTGGCTGATAGAAATTCATGTCAGAATTGGCAATTTTTTTTCTTACAAATTTGAATTATTTGGATAAAAAGAAGTCTATGGGAGGTGGCCTTTCCGTAATTCAGAGCTTTCTGTATAACAGATGGCATACCTGTACAGTATATTGCAATGTTTAGTGATGGGCAAATAAATTCGCCAAGCATGAATTTGCAGCAAATTTCCGTGTCTCTCCGCCAGCGAAATAAAATTGCGAAACGGCGGAAATATCCACAGAGACAAAAAAAGATTTGTTATACGTCAGTAATAGTCGCGCACATAAAATTGTCACTCATCAAAATTATTGGGACGCCCATTGACTTTAATGCATTTGGACAAAATAGTCGCACATATAAAAATTGTCGCTTGTGTCAAAATTGTGGTGCGTCCAATTTATTTTGACGCCCATTCACTTCAATACGTTTCATGAATTTTTCGCCACAGATTCACCCATCACTAGCTATGTCCTTACATCCATTAGAAACAAACAAGGGAAAGTTGTGCTCACCACTAATTTTTAAAACCATTAGGAGGGGGTGTAATGAGGCTGTGACCACAAAATACATATAAAAAAATTCAAGATTCCTCTGCACTCAACCCATTACCAATATATTTAAGACAGAGACATTTTGTGCATACTGCTACTGAAAAATGCCTTACCCTTTAAACAAAACAGGGATTGTTTGTCCATATATTGCAATATATTTAAGCTGGCCAACTACGTCAAAGTCATCCCATATCTGGCCAGTCCTATGGTCAATTTTCATCTGATCATTAAAAATTCTATTGCTTCATTATACATTTTAGAAAGGGACTAATTTTAGTCTAGTAGCGTTGCCACCCAGTACAGGTCCTTCTCCTTAAGCCTCTTGATACGGGGGTCCTTCAACAGGCATGACAGCATGAAAGACCCCATTCTCACAAGGTTGGATGCAGAGCTATCCATCTCCGCTTCCTCGTTATCAAGGACTGCATCATCCACGGTCTCCTCCCCCAACCACGTACAAGACCAGGGGTCCCCAAAAGGTCACCACTAGCCCCCTGGGAAGCCTGCTCCTGTTGGTCCTCCTCCTCCACAAAGCCACCTTCCTCCTCTGACTCCACTTCTGGCACCTCTCCCTGCGTTGCAGCAGGTGCCTGGGTTCGTTCTGGTGATTCCGACCAGAAATCGTGCGCTTCCTGCTCCTCGTCACGCTGGTCTACAGCCTCATCTGTCACTCGTCACACGGCACGCTCCAGGAAGAAAGCAAAGGGTATTAGGTCGCTGATGGTGCCTTCGGTGCGACTGACCATATTTGTAACCTCTTCAAAAGGGCGCATGAGCCTGCAGGCATCGCGCATAAGCACCCAGTAACGGGGTAAAAAAATCCCCAGCTCTGCAGATCCAGTCCTACCACCCAGTTCAAACAGGTATTCGTTGACGGCTCTTTGTTGTTGCAGCAGACGTTCCAACATGAGGAGCGTTGAATTCCACCGAGTCTGGCTGTCGCAAATCAAACGCCTGACTGGCATGTTGTACCGCTGCTGAATGTCAGCAAGACGTGCCATGGCTGTGTAGGACCGTCTGAAATGGGCTGACACCTTCCTGGACTGCCTGAGAACGTCCTGGAATCCTGGGTACTTCGAGACAAAACGTTGGACTATTAAATTCAGAACATGTGCCATGCAGGGCACATGTGTTAAATTGCCCAGTCTCAGTGCTGCCAACAGATTGCTTCCATTGTCACACACCACTTTTCCGATCTTCAGTTGGTGTGGGGTCAGCCACCGATCGGCCTGTGACTGCAGAGATGACAGGAGTACAGATCCGGTATGGTTTCTGCTTTCCAGGCACGTCATCCCCAAGACAGCATGACAACGGCGTACCTGGCATGTCGAATAACCTAGGGGGAGCTGGGGGTGCACAGGTGTGGAGGAGGAGGACCCAGCAGCAGAGGACGAAGAAGAGGAAGAAGACGAGGTAGAGAGCGAAGGAGGAGTAGAGGTGGTGGCAGAACCGCGTGCAATCCGTGGCGGTGACACCAACTCCACTATTGTTGTTGAGCCACACATTCCCTGCTTCCCAGCCATTACCAAGTTCACCCAGTGGGCAGTGTAGGTGACATACCTGCCCTGACCATGCTTGGAGGACCATGCGTCAGTAGTCATATGGACCTTTGGCCCAACACTAAGTGACAGAGATGCGGTGACTTGGCTCTGCACATGGTGGTACAGGTGTGGTATTCCCTTTTTTGAAAAAAAATTGCGGCTGGGTACCTTCCACTGCGGTGTCCCAATTGCTACAAATTTGCGGAAGGCCTCAGAGTCCACCAGCTGGTATGGTAAAAGCTAGCGGGCTAAGAGTGCGGACAAGCCAGCTGTCAGACGCCGGGCAAGGGGGTGACTCGCAGACATTGGCTTCTTACGCTCAAACATGGCCCTCATAGAAACTTGGCTGGGGCAGATGACTGGGAATGGGAACTGGTGGTCAAGGTGGAAGGCGGAGTGGAGGGTGGTTCAGACGGGTCAAGGACAGCAGAGGTAGAGCAGTAAGATGCTGGACCAGAAGGAGGGTGGCTTTTAGTTTGCCTGTTGCCTTTGAGGTGTTGCTCCCAAAGTGCTTTGTGCTTGCCGTTCATGTGCCTTCGCATAGAAGTTGTACCTATGTGGCTGTTGGGCTTCCCAAGACTCAGTTTCTGACTGCACTCATTGCAAATTACAACGCTTTTGTCAGAGGCACACACATTAAAAAAATCCCACACTGCTGACCTTTTTGAAGCTGGCAATCTGGCGGTAACAGTAGAAGTTGGCGGCGTTGGCGGCAATGGCGGGTGCGTTGGCCGGCTGACCACAGGTGCCGATACATGTTGTTGCCCTACTGTTCCCTGCGAGCTGTCCACCCTGCTTCTTCTAAGTCTTATTCTCCTCCTGCCTCTCTGACTCTCCGTCTCTCCATCTGAACTATCCTCCTCTTGCTCTCTTCTACTGGGCACCCACAAAACATCAATCTCCTCATCCTCATTCTCCTCAGATGCATCAATTTCTTCTGACAGCTCACAGAAGGAAGCAGCAGCGGGGACCTCCTCATCACTCATTATGTCCATCTCTGTTGTGTTCTCTGCCAGAATTAAATCTGGTGTAACGTCCTCATCTCCTTCATCTTCTTCTGCCAATAATGGTTGCGCATCACTCAGTTCAAGAAACTCATGTGAAAATAACTCCTCTGACTCCAGTGAAGAAGGGGAGCCGGTGGTGGAGGAAGTGTTACGTGGGGTGCCCATAGCAGTGGAGGATGAGGATGTTGTGGTAAAGTTAGAAACGGTAGAGGATGGGGTGTGCTGTGTAAGCCAGTCAACTACCTCTTCAGCATTTTGGGAGTTCAGGGTCATTGCCTTTTTAAAACTGGGCAATTTCCTAGGGCCACAGGATAGCATAGCAGCACGGCCCCTAGTGCCCCTGCGTGGCGGCCTGCCTTTGCCTGGCATTATTTTTAAAACAACAACAACAACTCAGGTGGTGTTTCTGGAGACGGTATTATTATTGATATTTAGACAGAATGTGAACAAGCTCACACAGCTATATGGCAGTTGTTTGAAAATGAAGAACACACTGTGCAAACAATGCCTACAAGGTCAACGTATACACTACTACAGCAGTGGATACGGAATATATTATTGCTGCCTGAAAAACGTCACTCGGGTGGTGTTTCTAGAGACGGTACTATTATTGATATTTAGACAGAATGTGAACAAGCTCACACAGCTAGATGGGAGTTGTTTGAAAATGAAGAACACACTGGGCAAATAATGCCTACAAGGTTAACGTATACACTACTACAGCAGTGGATACGGAATATATTATTGCTGCCTGAAAAACGTCACTCGGGTGGTGTTTCTAGAGACGGTACTATTATTGATATTTAGACAGAATGTGAACAAGCTCACACAGCTAGATGGGAGTTGTTTGAAAATGAAGAACACACTGAGCAAATAATGCCTACAAGGTTAACGTATACACTACTACATCAGTGGATACGGAATATATTATTGCTGCCTGAAAAACGTCACTCGGGTGGTGTTTCTAGAGACGGTATTATTATTGATATTTAGACAGAATGTGAACAAGCTCACACAGCTAGATGGGAGTTGTTTGAAAATGAAGAACACACTGGGCAAACAAGGCCTACAAGGTCAACGTATACACTACTACAGCAGTGGATACGGAATATATTATTGCTGCTTGAAAAACGTCACTCGGGTGGTGTTTCTGGAGACGGTATTATTATTGATATTTAGACAGAATGTGAACAAGCTCACACAGCAAGATGGGAGTTGTTTGAAAATGAAGAACACACTGGGCAAATAATGCCTACAAGGTTAACGTATACACTACTACAGCAGTGGACACGGAATATATTATTGCTGCCTGAAAAACGTCACTCGGGTGGTGTTTCTAGAGATGGTATTATTATTGATATTTAGACAGAATGTGAACAATCTCACACAGCTAGATGGGAGTTGTTTGAAAATGAAGAACACACTGGGCAAATAATGCCTACAAGGTTAACGTATACACTACTACAGCAGTGGATACGGAATATATTATTGCTGCCTGAAAAACGTCACTCGGGTGGTGTTTCTAGAGACGGTATTATTATTGATATTTAGACAGAATGTGAACAAGCTCACACAGCTAGATGGGAGTTGTTTGAAAATGAAGAACACTGGGCAAACAAGGCCTACAAGGTCAACGTATACACTACTACAGCAGTGGATACGGAATATATTATTGCTGCCTGAAAAACGTCACTCGGGTGGTGTTTCTAGAGACGGTACTATTATTGATATTTAGACAGAATGTGAACAAGCTCACACAGCTAGATGGGAGTTGTTTGAAAATGAAGAACACACTGAGCAAATAATGCCTACAAGGTTAACGTATACACTACTACAGCAGTGGATACGGAATATATTATTGCTGCCTGAAAAACGTCACTCGGGTGGTGTTTCTAGAGACGGTATTATTATTGATATTTAGACAGAATGCGAACAAGCTCACACAGCTAGATGGGAGTTGTTTGAAAATGAAGAACACACTGGCAAATAATGCCTACAAGGTTAACGTATACACTACTAGAGCAGTGGATACGGAATATATTATTGCTGCTTGAAAAACGTCACTCGGGTGGTGTTTCTGGAGACGGTATTATTATTGATATTTAGACAGAATGTGAACAAGCTCACACAGCTAGATGGTTGTTGTTTGAAAATGAAGAACACACTGTGCAAACAATGCCTACAAGGTCAACGTATACACTACTACAGCAGTGGATACGGAATATATTATTGCTGCCTGAAAAACGTCACTCGGGTGGTGTTTCTAGAGACGGTATTATTATTGATATTTAGACAGAATGCGAACAAGCTCACACAGCTAGATGGGAGTTGTTTGAAAATGAAGAACACACTGGCAAATAATGCCTACAAGGTTAACGTATACACTACTAGAGCAGTGGATACGGAATATATTATTGCTGCTTGAAAAACGTCACTCGGGTGGTGTTTCTGGAGACGGTATTATTATTGATATTTAGACAGAATGTGAACAAGCTCACACAGCTAGATGGTTGTTGTTTGAAGAACACACTGGGCAAATAATGCCTGCAAGTGCACTACTATTGGTGCACTACTATGAAGAACAGCAACAGCACTGTACACGTTAAAGAACAGTAAGATAAGTAAAAGAAAAAAAAATATATGTATATTAAAAAAAAAAAAATTCTGGGGTGAGAGGTCAAAAAAAAGCGCCAGGTAAGGCGAACCCAAAATGGCGAACGTCGCGCGACGTTCGCGAACATTCGGCGAGTGCGAACAGTCGATGTTCGCGCGAACAAGTTCGCCGGCGAACAGTCCGCGACATCCCTACAACTTACTTGCTGCTTTCAAAGTAAAACTCCCAAACTTGGCTGCCCTTTTATTAGACACCAGTGGGATCACCTGACTATAGCTGGGAAGGGTGGGAGCTACAACATGGAGCTGGTCACTGCTCCTGTATAACTATAACAAACAAGGAAAAGTTGTGCTCACCACTAATTTTTAAAAACATATCCGGGGTTGCAATGAGGCTGTGACCACAAAATACTTATAGACGAATCTGCACTCAACCCATTATCAATATATTTAAGACAGAGACATTTTGTGCATACTGCTACTGAAAAATGCCTTACCCTTTAAACAAAAAAGGGATTGTCCATATAAATAAATGTGCGAATGCATATCATTAACACATGCAGCATATTGCAGAATCCATAGACAAAATATTTATTAATGCAGATTCTCCATATATTGCAATATATTTAAGCTGGCCAACTCTTACCAACTCTGTCTTACATCCATTAGAGTCGGTGTTGGACTGGAATGCCAGGGGCCCACCAGAAAACCTTAGACCGTGGGCCCACTTTTAAAACTATTATTCCTCCTCCCCTCAGTCGACCTTTTTATTCTCCTAGTCTTTTATATCTACTTACTATATTTTATTCTTCCATTATTTAGCCTCTTTTTACCATAAAGAAATAGGGAATGACCATGAAATAGGCCAAATAGTTAGAAGCAAGAGTCCCACTGACACCTGGGCCCACCAGGAGTTTTCCTGGTATCCAGGTGGGCCAGTCTGACACTGACTAGAGTAGTCCTAGGTTGAACTCCAATCAGCTTAAAAATACATTAATTAACTAGTATATCGTAAGAATTGCACATTAGTACTCAATAAGTACTCATTGCTCATTAGTACTCAATAATTTGCAGTTAGATATGAACCAGAAACATTACTAAGGTGAAAAGAAATATTCTTAAAACATTCTAAAGACTCTAAAAACATTTAATTTTAACTTAGTATATGCATTAAGTATGCTAAATAAAATATGTATGCTAAATAAAATGAGCCATGCTTAATTTCATTAACACTAACACTTCCACGGTTTGAATATACTTGTTATGTATGAAATATTGAAAACATTCTCTTTCGATAATAAAAACTCAAAATGTAATATGTATGCAACTGGCCTCCGTCTTTTACTCATCTCTATTTTCTACAGCTCTCTAGATTGTAATTGTCGTTATAACTGCTATCTACTTGCTAGCTTTATTGGTCCTAGCAATCAAGCATATATTTTAATGTCATAATAAAGTATGGATAATACAGGGTCGATAGAGAAAAATGAGCAATAATAATAACAATATTAATGAAAATGTCACCTCCCAGTTGGTCTTCTTTCTTGTTGATAGAGCCACAAATCATCTTTGTATAGAGAAATTAAAATAAGACATCAGTGAAGTCCAAAGGCTACAGTATGTTGCTTAGATATGTTCAAGCTGAAAAGAAAGCAAAAAGTTGTTATTGTAACTTTTAATTCTCTTGCTTCTGTGGGGATACAGCAAATACAGTGATTACTGTGATGCTGGTTTTGAGACTTTGAATTGGGTGGAGTTGGCCTTTTGGTAGATTGAAGATGTTGGTGTCCTCATTGCAAAGTCATTTAATGAGTGGTGCAATTAAATCTGTACAGGGCCAGCCACATTCACGACTACAACTATTCAATACTTTTCAATACTTTTAATACAGCTGTCATTTTCCCTTATATTTTCTCCAGTTTTGTCTTTACAAATACAGTATGGCCTAGCGTGTGGCTTTTGTGCCTACTCCGGAGACGAAGGTTATGTGAAAATCTAAAGTTTGCCTTTCAAAGGGATTTTGAAGCTGACTTCTTCACAAAATGCTTTATATAATCTTATGGGAAAAATCTTTCTGGGCCTAACACATTGTCTGGTGAACAGTTTCTAAGAGCATTCAAGAGTCCTAAGGGAGGGATAAAAATTGATAGGATGTCTTTTGTTTGTTTTTATAACCTGAATAACTTTGAAAATAGAAATATCCTTCATTCCCACAATATGTATTTCACACGATTTTATGTCCTTCAAACGCTTTGATTTTTTTCCCAAATATCTGTAGTACTTTTGCAAAAATCCTGTGGGTAAAGCTGTTTTGATGCCTTCAGCATTTTATCTGCAAGGTTTGTTATATAAGTCAGGTTGTTCTTTCCTTTTTAATTCTTTGGTGAAAGTGTGTTTGTCACAGTGACTTGTGCTGCATCTTATATTGTTAGTTACTGGACCAAGTGGTCTTGTAATTTTTATCTTGTAGTTTTCTCATGTTTTAAATGGAAATTCCTATTTATGTTTGCCAAACCTTAAGGAGGTTTGAGAAGAATATATTTGCCTAGAAAAAAGGGGAAGATTTATTATTCATTTTTCACCTGGAAGTTACCCATGAATTTCAACATTTTCATATTTGATTATTTGGCTTTGTATTTTATCTCTGTCTAAAGTGAACCAGTGACCCACTTACTCTTAGCAGGTGTCCAACAAAATGCAATGGTCATAGTGACATAATCATGTTCAGCTGCATCTTGGGGCCTTGGCCACATATAATTCACTTTCCAATATAATGCTTCCCTTGCTTAAGATCCAAGCAAATAAACAATGATGGCATACAAAGCCAAATTCACATGGTTCATAACCTAGCCAGCTAAAAAAACGTTCCTATGCATGGTCAATGCTCTTTAAACATCAGAAACATCAAAAAGATAGCAGCCACTCTAACAAATATGCCTCCACCATCTTATCTTTCAAGCCAGCAGATTCCAAAAAATTCACCCTTGAAAGGTATTTTGCCTGATGAAGGGGCCTTGGTGCTCCAAAGCTTGCAATGTATTTTTATTGTTAGCCAATATAGGTATCACTTCTACAATACTTTTTGTATTTGTTTGTTTTTTTATTTGTTATTTTTGCTACTGGCTAACACGGTACCACAGTTTTTGTTTTTTACCCTTGAATTTGAAATCTATCTGTAGACACCCCCAATTTTAAAGTTGTTAGTATTAAAGGCTATTATTTATGAGGTAATTAGACTTAATCTTGGCATACAAAGCCTCAAGAGGTGCCTCAGATTAGGCTGATCAATTGATGGTCCTATGCTAATGTTTATATCATATAGAGACCTTTGCAGACTTACAGTATTGGGAGGGGCTGTATGTTTAGCCTGATGTAGCCCTTACTTTATATAATATATACTTTATTTTATTCCAACTCTCCCAAATGCTCTCTGGCCAAGCCAAGATCAAATATTGATAAAACAGGCCATTACTTTTGGCCACTAAACAGAAGCCAATTATGACCTGTGTACAGCCATCTCATATAAAGTCTCATATAAGCATTTAGATTATTCAATGCAATATCCTCTATAAACAACACCCAAAAGTGCAGAGAAGTTCAAATTATAATACCTTTTACTGAGGTTTTCTTGGTAGTAGGCTTGTTGCCAGTGTAGTGTTTGACCTAATAAACATACATACAACAAATATATGGTATATTAATGGCTACTTTTTTATGCATCTAGTCTTGACAAGAGACTAGGCAAGTGGAAGTCTTTCTATGGTCCCAATCTTAACTTGCTTCCACTTGCTACTAAGCATAACTAACAACAGCTTAATCTACATTGTGATCTGTTTAATTTATATATTATAATACTGAGAGCGGGCAGGAAGGGAAGCAGAGAATTCTATTTTGTTAATCATAACCTGCCCAATGCTCTGCCATACCTGAAAAGTAGACTGTTATTTTTAATCAGTGGATTAAAAATCCAACAACAGCTCAAAAGAAATACAACCACAAAACAAATCATTCAATTAAAGGAAAACTATACCCCCCAAACAATGTAGGTCTCTATTAAAAGATAATGAGTAAAACAGCTCATGTGTAAAACCCTGCTTCATGTAAATGAACCATTATCATAATAATATACTTTTTTAGTAGTATGTGCCATTGGGTAATCATAAATAGAAAATTGCCATTTTAAAAAATAAGGGCCGCCCCCTGAGATCGTAAGATTCACTGTGCACACATACAAACCACATGTAAGGTCACATGAGCCAATTAACAGACAGAGTTCTGTTTTTTGCTTCCTCACTTCTTCCTGTTACAGACAGGGGCAGATTCACTAACTTCGAGTGAAGGATTCGAATGAAAAAAACTTTGAATTTCGATTTTTTTTTTTGGGTACTTTGACCATCGAATTGGTTAAATTCGTTCGAATTTGATCGAAATCGAACGAAATCGAACAATTTGAAGTAAAAATCGTTCGACTATTCGACCATTCGATAGTCGAAGTACTTTCCCTTTAAAAAAAACTTCGACCCCCTACTTCGGCAGATAAAACCTACCAAAGTCAATGTTAGCCTATGGGGAAGGTCCCCATAGGCTTGCTAAGCTTTTTTTGATCGAAGGATATTCATTCGATCGTTTGATGAAAATCCTTCGAATCGTTCGATTCGAAGGATTTAATCGTTCGATCGAACGTTTAGCGCTAAATCCTTCGACTTCGATATTCGAAGTCGAAGGATTTCAATTCGAGGGTCGAATTTCGAAGTATTTTTAACTTCGAAATTCGACCCTTAGTGAATCTGCCCCTTAGTGTTGTATTATTTCTGGTCAGGTGATCTCTGAGGCAGCACAGATAGAGTCATGAAATGGTGGTTCAAGGCAAGAGATGTAAAAGGGCAATATTTATGTAAATATATATTCCAGTTTGGTAAGATTCTTTAATATGTCATTCAATTTGATATAAACTATCTGTTGCTTAAGTATTCATTTTGGGGTATAGTTTTCCTTTAATGAATTCCAAAAGATCCCATTAATGTCACAATAATTATCACCAACTTGGAAATATAGTATATTTCATAAAGTCCAAGTATGCAGCTTCTTGTATTTGTACAGGGTTATTACTGTCGGTGGAAGTACTTTATTAATATTATTCTGCATAGAATGTAATTAGCAGTTTGCGAAAGCATTGAAGTGGGCATCAATATTATTTTGATGCGTGTCAATTTTGATGCCCGCGACAATTTATGCGTGCCTATTTTGTCCAAATGCTTTAAACTCAAAGGGTGTCTGAATAATTTTGACGAGCCTCAATTTTTATGAGCGACTATTCCAATTTTTTTTTTTTTTTGCTGGCGAACTTTCTCCACAATTTCACAAATTTATTCAGTAGCAAAATGTGGAAATTCACCGCAAATGTGCACCTGGCGAATTTATTCGCCCATCACTATTTCTCACATCTACACAAACACACTTGCGGACACACATGGACATACACAAACTTGTGCACGAGTGTACACATGCAATACACATTCACACTGCAAATAATATTTTGAAAGCACATTTTCAGATCGGAATAAATAATTGAGAATAAATCCTCCTCAACATGAAACCTTTGGAAAAGATACAAATTAAATAGCATTTAGAAAAAATGTTTTTCACTTCTTGCCAATCTAAAGTATGAATATACAGTATAAGCACTAGTTGTCCAAATGAGACAGCTCTAATGAGAACAAGATTAATTATTCACTTTGTGCCATAAGGAGGTATATTGAGTGAAATCATTTTGTACAGTGTTAATGGAGCTTAAATGTTTCTCATGTATTTATTTTTCTTATGCATCTTGTACAATTTATAAGAGAAATACAATACCAGGATAGCTACATTGATTTTTATTAAAATGTAAATGTATTGCCCTTTTACATTATATTTTATATGATAATTTTATACATTTTGAATAAAATATATATAGTTTAAAGAGTCGGTCAATTAATAATTACCCTTTAAGGGTTGCCATCCTTCCCTGGAGATAATAAAATATAGCTGGCAAAAGATTAACATTAAAACTAGCTTTGTCCGTCATATAGAGTCATTTTAGTGCTATTGGGTATAATACTCCATAAAATGTTTCATAACTTTCCATATAATAAGATAAAAATATTGCCATGCAGGCCTACCAGCATGGGACATCTGTAGAAACATTTACATGTTTAGTATTCATGTCCTCAGAGGGAGAAAAAAATTATTATCGAAGATTTTCATGATTCGTTGGTAACATACACTGAAATGTAAGGGCATTTATTCTTGAGGAAATTCAAACACACAGTAACTTGCTACCTCTAACAGCAAATTGGGCATTTAGGGGCCTATTTATTAAACCTAGATTTCTTCTGGTTGAGTTTTTTTTTTTTTCAAACTTCAGTTTTATTTGCAATATTTAAAAGGAGAAATAGTGACGTATTGACAAACATGACAGTCAAGGAAAATAGTTTCTCACACGCAGGTGACATTTCAATACATAAAGAATAATTGCAGATAAAAGCAACCAGAAACAAATAAACATATCAGCTATCTAGGCACAGAAAATAAAAGGGAAGGAAAAAAAAGAGAAAATTTCACAATGTGTCAGCAAAAACTCGAAGTGTTAGCTAGGTTGGTCAGAAGTGACCATGAAAGTATACCAGTCACCCCAAATTTCAAAATGGCTCTCCAAAGAGTTATGTCTCTCTGCCGCCCCCTTCTCCATATTACCTCTAGCAGTAATTTGATTCAAGCATTCCTGCAATGATGGAGTTGTAGCAGTCTTCCAATATTTGGCTATGAGGGTGGTAGCGGAATTGAACACATGAAACAGCAATTGCCTAGTGGTTTTAGATATGCGTATAGGATAAAGTTGTAACAGGGCCACTGCAGGGGTCATAGGGAGCTGGTGTGGAAGCAATTGCGAAAGCATCTGAAAAATACGTTGCCAGAACGTGGAAATTATGTGGCAGTCCCACCACATGTGGAGTAAGGTACCCTCTAGTCCGCATCCCCTCCAGCAATTCCTGGGATAAGTAGGAACAATGGTAGCTAGCCGGACTGGGGATAAGTGCCACCTATAGATCAGCTTAATGTGGGCCTCTCTATGATTAGTACATTTCGTTGCTCCCTGGGGGGCAGCTAGTACCTTTTGCCATTGCTGTATAGTGTAAGTTGTGTGAAGGTCCTGTTCCCATTTAGTCATATATGGCAACTTATTGTCCAGATCTTGGGCCAACACTTGTTTATAGCACTCCGAAATAATACGTCTCCCATTCCACGCTTTGTGGCATAGATATTCCATGTTAGTTTTGAGTCGACTCTTTTTATAGTCCCTGGACTGGGAATGGAGCCAGTGGGTAATCTGAAGGTAAGTGTAATTGTCACGAGTTGAGTTTTTAAAGGGGAAAACTCAAATTTTTAGTGGGGAAAAAACTAACATTTTTAGATGTAGGGACCCTGAGTTTTAGGTATAGCAACTCAGGCAGTGGTCCTTTAGTATACCTAGGCAGCTAAATCTCCCTTCCTGGGTCCATTTAGGGATTTACTCTAAGCTATGGTTTGCCTACTAGGTGGCAGCATGTAAAAATATAAAGGGCCTGTGCTAAAGGTCTTTCCTGGGACCTCACCTCTCTGTGAGGCGTTACAGGCCCAGAGCTGCAGTTTGGTCAAAGTTAGAAAGAGTTATATAGTGCTAGTAAGTTTTGGTATAGTTGCTCTAGGAGCAAGAGGAAGGCTCAGGGAAGATAGTGAGCAGCTTCCGCTCCAGCGAGGAGAAATAGTGGGATTAGGACCCTGTGGTGAGTCCACCACTAGTGCAGGGTTTTTTAGTGGGTGAGTTGAGGACCAGTCAGGGTGCCAAGATACAATACCCCAGGCTGAGTATCCCTGCACACAAAACTCTACTTTATGGGAGGATTTGCCAGAGGAGCATGATATCTTGCCTATTTTCACCCAAGGTTCATGCCACCATAACTGTGCCAGTAGCCATTAACCATCAATATTGCCCCCAGGCCCAAGCCCCCCCCCCATCTGTACATGTACCAGCAGACAATGAGCCCATATCCATCAATACTGCCCAAGCCCCACCTATGCCAGCCCAGCAGCCATTAGCCATCAATATTGCCCCCAAGGCAGCAGGCCCCCATCTGTACCCGTGCCAGTAGCCAACAATGAGTCCAGCCATATCCATCAATACTGCTGCCCAAGCCCACACCCCCACCTGTACCTGTACCAGCCCAGCAGCCATCAATATTTCCCCCAAGGCAGCAGGCACGCCCAAGCCCCCCATGATCTGTACCTGAGCCAGCAGCCAACAATGAGCCCAGCCATACTGCTGCCTAAGTCCACGACCCCACCTGTACCTGTGCCAGCCCAGCAGTCATCAATATTTCCCCCAGGGCGGCAGGCTCGCCCAAGCCCCCCCATGATCTGTACCTGTGCCAGCCAAGCAGCCATAAATACTTCCCCAGGCCCAAGCCCCCCATTATCTGTACCTGTGCCAGCCAAGCAGCCATAAATACTTCCCCAGGCCCAAGCCCCCCATGATCTGTACCTGTGCCAGCCAAGCAGCCATCAATATTTCCACAGGCCCAAGCCCCCCATAATCTGAACCTGTGCCAGCAGCCAACAATGATCCCAGCCATACTGCTGGCCAAGCTCAAGCCCCCACCTGTACCTGTGCCAGCATAGCAGCCATCAATATTTCCAATTCCCCAGTCCCAAGCTCCCATGATCTATACCTGTGCCAGCAAGCATCAGTCACAGACAGACGAGTAATAAAAGCCCAAGCCAAGGCTCAGCACCAGTAGGACAGGTCTTCAGCGCGAGTTTCTCCGTAGCCAAGCAGCTGCCAAGGTAGATGACCTTCAGGAATTCTGAGCTGGATAATGGATTTACAGATAATCTTTCCCTGCAATGAAATGGGCTGGCATGACTGCAACCATTATATTGTTGATTAGTTAAGCAAATTTTGTGCCGCTACCTGAATTTTGCGGTAAACGCAACCAATTCGTCCATAATTTTTGTTGCTTTTTCAAAGATTAGGCCTATGATAAAGTACCCACATGGCACAAAATGCCGAAGGCTACATCATTTGAGATGTTTTTTGCTAAATAAAATGTACTTTAAATCGCAAAAGCATTGGAGGTTTGTGCCAGTCCTACAATGAATATCTAATTGTTTCAATATGTATTGCAGCCATACCTAGGAAGCCCATGCTCAATACTGTTGCAAGTTTTGTTGAACTTGTTTCATTTAGGTGGGGAGGCCTAGTTATCAAAATCTGAAATTGTTTTATTTTTATTTTATTCTATTAATTATAGGAATTTGTCGGTATTACTTTCTGTTTTTGCCATTTCTGAACATATCACAGAATAACATGAGAGTAGTGATGGGTGAATTTGGTGCAATTCGCGAAACGTCGAAAAATTCAAAAAACGGTCCCGGCATCTAGTTTTTTATGCTGGCATCCGTTTTTTTTCACGCCGGCGCATTTTTGCAGCAGTTTCACAAATGTATTCGTCGGTGGCGAATTGTGGGAATTTGGCGCAAATTCACGCCTGGCAAATAAATTCACCCATCACTACATGAGAACTACAAGAGCTAGTACTCCATTATTTGTTTAGAACACCTTAGCTCAAAGCACAGGTACAGAAATACTGTCACTACAGAGCTCCTTATTATAGTTTTCAAAAAACATCAGACAAATCAAAGTCTGTAATGATATATTTGTGAGCCCTAAACATGATGCAGCAGATCTTCATCTACTGTGATTGCCCTAAACTGAGCTAGCTAAAACAAAAACCAGACTGACCAGTGATTGAATTCGGTCCTGAACTCTATGATTAACACTTCTACCTAATGGTTTGAAAACCAAGGGAGGGGAAACCCTTGTATCTGTATAATTTGACTATCCAAATACATGACCAAACTGAACCAAAATCCTGCCAATAATGCCACAGATAGAGTAGTCTTATTAAGACTCTGGCCCATTTGTGGCTACCATAGGAAAGTAAATAGTTAGTCCTCCCTCTAAAATATTGTAATATCTTTACGATTTAAGTCAAGGGACATTCTTGTTTATTAAGGTCCATTATTAAAAAAAGAAGAAAAGCATTGCAAGCTTAAAACAAAATATAATGATGCATTGGGATTAATTGGTAAACTTAATTTTAGTGTATTTTCCTTGATGCTCAGCAAGCATTATCTGCTCCTACTCTTAGGCTCTAATGTTACCTTATTATCACTTCCATGCATATTAGTGGCCATTCCACTTCATTGCTGTAAAATGATTTTGAGATATTTTCTTGTCAACTTGATACAGTCCATAAAACTTCATTAATTACTAGCATGTGATACTGTGTAAATTCGTTTTCACATTGTTTTAATAACCACAATGAATTTTAATGAGTCTTTATGAATGTTCTGTTCCCACTGCGTAAAAATAAAAAGCTTGATTGTTATCAGACTTGATGTCCCAACAATACCATTCTATTATAAACACCTTTAGAAGAATAATGTATGGAAACCACTTTATGTTAATTATGATAGATATTTGCATGTGATGCCTCATACATACAGTACTTAAAAGGAATCTACATAAATCGACTGCATCCATGCTCCTATAGTCAAATATTCTCTTGGAGTAAAATACATATCTTGAATATATAAAAGAGTAACTAGAAATGAATGATAATAATGAATGATAATAATGTATGGTACAGGATTGCATAATTATTTAAAATTATAATTACATTGAAATCAGAAAAGTCCTTCTAGTCACCTTCTCCTTGTTGACTTGTATGCACAGAAAGCATCAGAAAAAGTGTTAGCCTTCTACTGAGAAGCCTCTGTCCAATGAGCTGCTCTTTTTCTTACAGCCTTATCTCACAGCCTTGTCTGCAGCTGGGGTAAGGGAGGGGTTTGTTTATACAAAGGGCTTCTCAGTAGACTGCTAATTTGTTTTGATTGAGCTTGGACGAGTCAGTAGAATGTTACTTTAGTTTCCATTTTAAATGTTGCCATGTTGAGAGCAAGAAATAAAAAAAACTTTAGATACTAAGCTGTTTTTTCCAGTGCAACATTTTGTCAATTGTAAGGAATAAGTCATTTTGGGGTAGACAGTGGCCCATTTTTTAAGCCACCCACTTTAAAATAAATCTGTTCAACAGTTCAGTAGAAGAAATGCAACTCAAACTTAGCTTTATATTTCCTTCAAAGCAAAACACAAACCCAAATTAAAATACTATGTATGCCCAGATCTAACTTATAGAGTATACACTGCTGTTTTTTAGGATTGTTGCCACCTTTAAACAAAATATAGTATGTTCCATCCTTTGGTGAGATTTAATCTGAAAACTGGAAAATGTCTGTTAACATAACAGTTTCTTATGAGTACATGGAAGATCGTGGTGCAAACCAGAGCTTCATAAAGAGCTTTAGATGGCCTCCATACAAGGTAAACCATAGAACTGCTGTTAAAGCATCTGAGATCAGAGTTGGATGCCGTGGTTATAATACAATAAATTTCTTTCTGCTGTGCAATTTCTGCGTTAGCCACAATATTATGTACCCAAGGGCATTTCAGTCTTTAGACATGATTTTCCATAAAGTTTAACCAAGCAAACTCTGTATGTATGCATGACTAGTTTGACTTTAAACTGTGTTTATGTTGTCTGCAAAAAGTACATAAAAGGTATATAAAAAAATAACTGTAGTTTGAAAACAGCAATACTTGATCTTTTGTACTACTTGTTAAGCTTCTGTAGAACAGGCAATGCCAACTTTACAAAACAACTGATTTAAGGGACCAGAAGAACCATTAGGGCTAGTCCACACGGGGAGATAGCGGCGCGTTTGCGGTCGCGGCGACAAAGCGCCGCGACAGTCGCCGCGACAGTCGCTACGACCGGCGCAGGCGACAGTTTTGTATGGGCGCCTATGTAAAAACGCCTGTGCTAACCACACGAGGCGATGCGCTTTTCAACAGTCGCCTGAAAAAGCCTGGCGAGGCATTTTCAGGCGACTGTTGAAAAGCGCATCGCCTCGTGTGGTTAGCACAGGCGTTTTTACATAGGCGCCCATACAAAACTGTCGCCTGCGCCGATCGCGGCGACTGTCGCGGCGATTTGTCGCCGCGACCGCAAACGCGCCGCTATCTCCCCGTGTGGAATAGCCCTTAAAGGAAAACTATACCCCCAAAATGAATACTTAAGCAACAGATAGTTTATATCAAATTGAATGACATATTCAAGAATCTTACCAAACTGGAATATATATTTACATAAATATTGCCCTTTTACATCTCTTGCCTTGAACCACCATTTCGTGACTCTATCTGTGCTGCCTCAGAGATCACCTGACCAGAAATACTACAACACTAACTGTAACAGGAAGACGTGAGGAAGCAAAAGGCAGAACTCTGTCTGTTAATTGGCTCATGTGACTTTACATGTGGTTTGTATGTGTGCACAGTGAATCTTACGATCTCAGGGGGCGGCCCTTATTTTTTAAAATGGCAATTTTCTATTTATGATTACCCAATGGCACATACTACTAAAAAAGTATATTATTATGATAATGGTTCATTTACATGAAGCAGGGTTTTACACATGAGCTGTTTTACTCAGTATCGTTTAATAGAGACCTACATTGTTTGGGGGGTATAGTTTTCCTTTAAGCAGCCAATACAATGCATTTACAAACAACTTTTCATATTTGTGTATGATAATAAATACAAGGGAATAACAGAATAGGAGGCAAAGTCTTTACTTACAATAGCAGAGCGTTTTGCAACTCTTCTCTGCATAGACAGGAGGAACATAATCTACAAAGTATATAACGAGTGCATAGGGTTTGTTTATTCCTACAACAAAGAACACAGATTCTAAACTCTAACTAGTGATGAGCGAATTTATTTGCCAGGCGCGAATTTGCGGCAAATAAATTTGCGAAACGGCCTCGAAAATTCACTGGCGAAAGTCCGCCGGCGTCAAAAAAAATTGTCGCCGGCATCCAAAAAAACGGACACTGGCGTAAAATCAGGCATCAGCGTAAAAACGGGCGTCGACGGCAAAAAAACGTGCCTGTGTACAAAAGAGACGCCAGTGCCGCTTCGCAAATTTTTCGCTGGAGCAAATTCGCCCATCACTAACCCTAACCTTGTCCAAATAATAAGACCAAACACTTATAATGCTTATTGCCTACTAGTTTTTGGAAGTCGAAGTAAAATCGTTCGATGGATTTGATTGTTCGATCGATCGATTTTACTTTGACCACAGAATACCAAAATTCGCTGAAAAAAACGTTGACTTCGATATTGAAAGTCAAAGTATTCCAATTCGATGGACAGTTTCCATTGATTACATTTATCAAGGGTCGAATTTCGAAGTAGAAAAAGCTTCGAAATTCGACCCTTGATAAATCTGCCCCCAAGTGTAATCAATGGAAACTGTCCTAGGCAAAATTTATGTGGGTTATTTATTCAAGTTTTTAAGTTTTTTTTTCAAGGATTTATTCAATCACATTTTTATTTGGATTTTTAATAAATAAGCTTACATTTGAGTTTAATAAAATTTCAAGTTTATTTAAAGTAGAAAAAATGACAAACATTTCTTAATAAGGCGCTTACTGTTAAAATGACATGTCTGTAGGGGATATTTTGTCCACCAAAAGACTAATCTGGGTTATCAGAATAAACGTCTAATGATAATACATACATCTTTTATTGTATCAGGTTGTATTATGTGCATTATAATTAACTTACTATGTTGTATGTTACCTTAAAAAAGTTCCTTAGAAATAGACATTTATAAATGACATTATGACCATACATAAGGATATACAGGTATAGGATCCCTTATCTGGAAACCCGATATGCAGAAAGCTCCGAATTACAGAATGGCTGTCTCCCATAGACTCCATGTTATCAAAATAATCCAATTTTTTAAAAATGATTTCCTTTTTCTCTGTAATAATAAAACAATAGCTTGTACTTGATCCCAACTAAGATATAATTAATCCTTATTGGGTTTATTTCATGTTTAGATGAATTTCTAGTAGACTTAAGGCATGAAGACCCAAATTACGGAAAGATCCATTATCCGGAAACCCCCAGGTCCCAAGCATTCTGGATAACAAGTCCCATACCTGTATATGTTTAATATCACTATTTAAATAGTTATTCCCCACACTAACCTCAAGCATCTGTTTAAACTCCATTTTACTTGTGTGCCTTTTTTGTCTTCAAAAAACTCACATAATGCTTATATGTAAAGCTTGTTTGAATGGATTTGTGAAATCCAGATAAATATTATCATCTCCACTGATGTTTTATTCTGCACGGTCATATTTTTAATAAATCGCCAAACAAATGAGGTTGGTGTGACAGTGCCATAACCTGCAAATCTTTTTATGTTTGTTCCATGCTTCAGTGATTATTAACGATGACTTTTTAATGGGTTCATATAATAAACTCCTTAATTTACAGCAAGTAAGGAACATCTTTATTCCTTGTAAATGGCCTAAATGGGAATGTTTATTGTGGAGAATTAGAGCACGGTGCATGCAGCGTGCCGTCACTGCGCTTTGCCTGACTCCATTCTCATTGTAAATGTAATGGAAGCATCAAACCATAACTTTGCCCTAAAGAGTAAAACAATGCCAAAGCATTCATCTTCATATCTTTTACGTATGAATTATTTTTAAATTATTATATAATACCAACATAATGAATTTACTCGGTGGCACTGTAAAAGGGTAAGTCACTAGATTCCTTTTTCAGATTTTTTCATTAAAGCAGCTGATTTACTTTTTGTCGATGTTAAAGGGTAGGTCACTAGATTCCTTTTTTAGTTTCCTTCAGTAAAACAGCTGAAACCCAAGTTTCATACTTCATATATCCAGCCATATCATTAACCCCTAAATGGTGCATTGTGCCTTGGCCCCAGTATCTTCTTTTATTAAAAAACCTACTGTAGATCTACTATATGCTTTAAGTCTGGGGAGTGGAGTCATGCTTCCTGCAGCCCTTGAAGATATGATTCTGCAAGGAAAATCTTTAATTCTATATATAGGATCTATTATACAGAATGCTTGGAACCTAGGGTTTCCTGGATAAGGGATCTTTCTGTAATTTGGATTAGCATACTCTTGTTCTGTGGTTGGCAGTTTTGTACCTTGACTCTAAATCAAGGTATCTCTCTATTTAGTCAAAACGATCTCCTAATCCTGATAGCCTTCATCCCCAAAAACAATACTTAGGGGTTTGTTTACTAAAACTCAAATTTATCTAATTTTTTTAAATTAAAACAAAGTTGACCTAGCTACCATCAACAAATGTAACTCATTTATCAAGAAATCAGCTTGAGAATTCATGCAGGAAAAAGTAGCGACTGAATCATGCAATTCGAATTATGTGAATTGTCGTCCGAATCAATCTTTTTGAGTTATCGCCTGACTATGGGCCGGATTCAATTTACCGTATATACTCGTGTATAAGCCGACCCACGTATAAGCCGAGGTACCTAATTTTACCTAGGAAAACTGGGAACCTGTATTGACTCGTGTATAAGCCTACACTACACTTTTGCCTGCACAGCTACATTTTACTAAAAGCTGCTCCCCCCTCCCTATGAGCTGAGCACTGACACGCACAAGTATAGAAGGTGCTGTTTCAGGTTAATTAGGCTGCTTATGTGACATTTGCGCATGTGTCAGTGCTCAGCGCATACAAAGGAATTAAGCCTACACTGAACTACATCTCCCATGATCCCTAATCAGCCAGAGGTTAAAAGCCCCACTAGACTAGATGCCTAGTTTGCATCACATTCGCCCCAATAGCCATGAAACTGTCTGACCTTTAGAGCCTCCTGGAGCCGGTCGACGTCCATTGCAGGAAGAGGAGGGTGTCACACACACACCGGCTGCCTCCCGTTGCTCCTCGCTCTCAGCCCCATCCATAATCGCTTCCTCCGTCACAGTGAGGGAAACCCACAGGAGGGAACGAGGTCCAGTCCCCTGCCTCCGGTGACCATGCTGAGCAACGACGGTACACGGAAGCGTACTGAGATCCCAGAATCCGCCGCGCAATAATGGCGCTCGTGACGTCACCAGAAGGAGAGGCTGGAGTAGGCAGCGGCTTGTCTGATACTGGGCACTGGGAACGAGCACGCAGCAGCAGGGGAGAGACTCGCGTATAAGCCGAGGTAGACTTTTTCAGCACATTTTCAGTGCTGAAAAACTCGGCTTATACGCGAGTATATACGGTAGTGAGAAAAGGTTATCTCCTGGGTTATCACGTGAAAACTCATAGATGGAGTAAAATTCAAGGAGAAAAAACTTTTCTCCAAATTCAGTCAGTTTTTTTTTCCATAGTTCCACACAAAGATGGAGTGCTCTACCTCAGGCAATGTATCCTTTCGGATCAGGTGCTTCTAGCAGTATTCGATCCAACCTGCCACGGGTCAGAAAATCAATTGTAGAAATCCAATATACTGCAGGACACTCCAATTTGTGTGTTTTTTTTCCATAGACTTCAATGTAGTTTTCACATGATAACATTTTTCTGAATTACAAATTGAATCTCGTCCATGAATTTTCATGTGATAAACCTTTTTCTCACTTAATTGAATCTGGCTCAGGTATTATCCAGAGCAGATCAGAATGTCAAGTAACAACTTCAGGGACATTTGCCATTGACTTCTACATGACCTTGACAGGTTTTACCTGGAGTACAGTATTTTCGTATTCAGATTTTTAGCAGCTTTGGGGCATAATAAATGTAAATTTTCCCTCAAGGCATCATAAATATGGCCCTAAAATAGTGTTGCCACCTGACCTAGCCGGTAAAACACCAGCCGAGGCTGGGGCTGGTATTACAAATTTACTGGCAATGTAGCTGCCGGTAAATTTGTAATACACCTAAAAAAAGCCCGTGGCCTGCCCCCAGCCTGCTCAAAACTCACCTTTTTTCATGGGATTCTTGCCAAATGCGCGTCATGATCCGGCCAGCCAATAGTGCGTCACGGCCCGCCCCCTTTATCATCACAACCCGCCTTATTTAACCCTGCCCCATCCACCTGCCGGTGAAGATTTTTTTAAAAGGTGGCAACCCTACACTAAAATAATGTATTTCTAAATGCAAAATAAAATAAAAAAATCATCATATTTCTATTTTATTAATCTCAGGTTTTGGTGGGCAAAGTTGCAAGATTTTCCTTGCTCTGTTCCATGTTCCATTCATGACTGATTTAATTTATTAATTGGGCAAAGTATATATTAAATAGAATCACACTTCAAACCAGACCCCTGCTATCTGTTCTTGAAAGGACCTTGTTTAGAGCTCGCTAGCACATTACACTGGAATCTCGCCAACTTTCAGGGAAGAATGACACGATCCTTCTCACCTATTGTTGGGAATTGTTCCAACAGTATATTCAAGAGACTTTAGTACTAATCATGCTTAGGATAGGTAGTAGTTTGAATAGGTAATAGAGCAGTTGGATTAAATTCTAAAGGGAAGTAGATTTGCATCACTACCTGGCAAAGTTGCTTGTCCATACTGGGGAATGCAATTTCTTAGTCCCTCAAAAAAGCAAGGTCCCCCTAGAAATTTTTTATATGTTTGAAAAGCTTGAACTCTTTCTCAGAATTTACTTTTGTGATGCAAAGGGTTAAAAAATCTAGAGCCTTCACACCAGCAAGGCTCTATTCCATTACATACTCCTTTTCTTCAATTTGTGGCATTTTCTGTTTTACAATTCTTAAAAATGTGAGTTTTTCTACTATAACTTTTTATCCAGTGATTACAGTGGCAGATGCTAATTTAATTTGTTTTCCAATTAACATTGCTGACCAGTGATTTTTTTTCTCAGCTTAATATTTAATGCAGCATCCATTCATTCATGTCCTTTTCCCCAAAGGATTAAGATAGGATTTAAATACTGTAACTGAATTAGCATTATTAGCTCCAAATCAGAAATGTACAGGATACTGCGTGCATCTTACCGTCAAAGCAAGAGAAGATACGTACACACAAATACATAAATAAATACATTAGTATAATATACAATATAATAAATTAATAATTTACACAGGTTTAAGATGCAACAAGTTCAGCCAGTGATGGAAAAGTCCAGATTTTCTATATTAAGAATTCAATTTATATATTTTTAGTCGTCCTTAAAGAAGAACTAAACCCTTAAAAAATAAATATGGCTAGAAATGCCACATTTTATGTACTGAACTTTTTGAGCCAGCCTAAAGGATCAGCATTTTGATAGCAGTAATGATGCAAGCTTCAGAGTTGTCTTAGGAGCTCCCCATCTTGGATTTTGTTATGAATGTCAGCTACACTGCACATGCTCAGTGTAATCTAAGCAGCTGCTGAACAGATAAGATTAGCAAATTATTATGCCACTTTATAAGACAAATCATTCCAACATGCCTATCCATTCACTACGATAACACATAATAGCTTGCACTCCAGTCCTGAACAAATCTGATCTGTTGACATAGTAAAGTAATTATGATTGTTTTTAAATGGTAAGAAAATGCAATATTTTTAATACTACTGGGGCTCATTTATAAATTTTGCGCAGGGCAGATTGGTTTGCACAGTGAATATATTTACCTTGCACCTGGTTATATTTATAAAGCTGAGTAAGTGTGCAAACAAAATTGCAAATTTTTTTCACACTGCCTATAAGAGCTTTTTAAATATGGCAAAAAAATGCAAATTGCAAATATTTATGTTAATATTTCTGTTTGCACACTCTTATTCAGCTTTATAAAAATAACCATGCGCAAGGTAAATATATTCACTGTGCGAACCAATCTGTCCTGCGTGAAGTTTATAAATGAGCCCCAATATGACTGCTTTCTATTATTTGTTCATGCGTTTTGTACATTCATTGTTATTGTGTGTTATTGTGTATTACGGGATTTTTTACCCTGCCAGATCGTCACCAGGCCAACTTTCGTCCAGATATGGATCAGAAAAGCCTGTCGGAGTGCTCTACACATGGCCCAATAAGCTGCCGGCTCGGTCTGTCGGCAGCTTTTATAGGCCCGTGTATGGGGGCCTTAGGAATGGGGATCCTAAATTATCCTAGGATGAGCATCTACTGCATGCAAACACACACACATTAATGAGAATTAGAATATGAAATATGATTTCTAAGATACCATGTGTTGCTTATACAGCTATTGGATTTATTATTCTGAAAGCTGTTAGGTATTCTCCAGAAAGCTCTGTATGATTTTCTTTTCTTCTGCAATAAGGCAGCACACTGTACTTGACGTTAACGTTGATAGTTTAGTGCAAATCCATGATGATGAAATAATGCTTTTGGGTTTTTAATAGTTACTTTCTTTCACACAATTTTTAAAGCATCTGGTGGCAAGCATTCTGGGTAATAGATCCTAAGCCGGGCCAAGGTATTTTGGCACCCTAGTAGTCCTTCAATCGCCACCCCCTCCCCCCCATGGTTCTGTATTACCATTGTGAATTCTCACAACAAATGTTATTATTCAGTAAAACCAAAACATAATTTTCAGTTGGATAATTTTATCATGTTTTATCAGCAGTATTTAAATAAACAAAGTGCAAACACGCCTAAGTGGAATATAGTAGAATCCCCATATTAAGCTTTTCAGGGGTATAATGGTGAAAAATCCAGGAAAACATAACATCAGAGAAATTTATTATAGATTATATATTGGTGGAACCTCAGAAAAGCAGTGAAATGTGGCAAAACTTAAAATCAGGGTATGATTGTGCCAGCAGCCATCATCCAGCCAAATAAATATAATCCCCCATCCTGATTGGCCCACGTACCTGTACCAGCAGTCATCCTCCAGCCAAATAAAATGTGCGCTCCTCCCTGATTGCCCCATCTACCTGTGCCAGCAGCAGCCAATGTCAAAAAAATTGCAAATTTCTGTCTCTTTATCCAACACGAGTAACACCAGTGCACCAGGTCTCAGCCTCCTCTTCCATCATCCGTGATAATGACGTACGCACGCGCAGCCGCATACAGCGCATGCGCACACTGCAAGGGATGGTTCTGGCCTGCAAGAAAGGGTGTCGAGAGCGCAAAGGAAAATAAAAGTGTGCGCGTCATATGGAAATCAGGTCAAGTAAAAACGCAAAAAGAAATAAAAAGAATTCTCCTATTTGCGCCCCCTGTTGATTGCGCCCTAGGCAGGTGCCTACCCTGCCTACACCTAGTTCCGGCCCTGAAAGGGACAGGAGTTTTCAAGTACTTTAGCATTATAAATCAAAGAAACATTGCTACATTAAAACAATTTTGCCATAGCTGTTTCCATCTAAGTGCTTGGGGTGCAATTAATTATATTCATTCACTCATGCCATCTGTTTAGTGTTGCTATACACATTCCAGCAATGCTTTGTTAAGGAACTTGAGAGCTGTAATATATATCACATTCAAAATTTAATATAGATGAACTATACATATATGCTGCTGTTAAAGTATAATAGTTACCACAATGCCACAGTCATTCTGACAGATCCCATAATGACAGTTAATGCTGTGCTCATTTAAAGTTATAATCTGTTGTGTCACGGAGGCTTAAGAATGTTTTTTTTTTTTAGTAAAGGAATGCTATGTTTAGCAGGACAAGTAAACACTGACATTTATTCCATGATTGTGAATTAAAAGTATACAATATGTATGGAACAGGTACATGGGGCAGTGGTACCCCAATATGTGTACCTCAGACCTGCTAGATCACGTTCAACTCCCAGCAACTCCTGGTAGGGCACATGGTACATGTGACTCTTAATTCTCAGGTGGGCTCTCGCTGTACTGTTGGAGGAAGGGTTAACTGCACTGTATTTCTTCAAATAACTTGGGTACCAGTGGTTCTTTAAAAACAGATGAACTATTTATTGGGCAGATGATACACTTTAGAATTGGTAGGAGCTGACTTTGATGGTTCAATATCAAGTCAGTAAAACTCAGATACTTTCTCAAATCAGTTGTTATTCACACAATCACAGCCATAGAGTTTGCAACACTCAGAGATAACATTGCCTGTCTCGCTGAACAATACCCAGTGCTAGGTAAGCTCACGGTTGTATATTACTTAAAGGAGAACTAAAGCCTAACTAAAGAATAAGCTAGAAATGTTGTACATTATGTTTTGTGGTTCTGTACCAGCCCAAGGCAACCACAGCCCTTTAGCAGCAAAGATCTGTCTCCAAAGATGCCCCAGTAGTTCCCCATCTTCTTTTCTGCTGATTCACTGCACATGTTCTGTGCTGCTGTCACTTGCTGAGCTTAGGGACCCACTCACAATATACAGTACACATAGAATAGAAATGTCACAATATAAGGCTGATTAGTAATTAATACAGATAATTACTACATGACGGCTCAGAAACCAGTGCAATTAGCATCAGAATTTAATAATCAGCCCTGTAGCATCAGCTTATATTATAGAACAACCTCATCAGGGGATTTTGTGTCTGGAAAGGAGGGGCAATTTATTATTTGTGAGACCTTTCATATAGGGATAAGTAGTAACTGAAGTAGTCAAGCAATGAACATATATATTTTTTTAATAAATATAGTTTTCTACTAAATATTGTAGTACATATTATTGTATTGTACATGAATACCTAATCTATGCAGCAAAATCATAAAAAGCTCCAAAAACCCACGAAAACCACTAAGACAAAACTTTGGCAGGTAAAACTTGATGAGGTTCTATAGAAGTCAGTGGGAATCAATTTTCTAGAGTACTTTTCAGTTCGTACTTTTTTTTATTGAGATTTTTAATAAATCTCATGGCATTCATAGTTTTAGTCATGGTCATAGTTTGGTCATGGTTTCCAAAATCACTAAAACCACAAAAACAAGACTGTTGATAAGTAGGCCCCTAAACCAATATACCACTGTACACCAGTACACCAAATTGAGAACAAAACTTCTTATGGAGCGATAGAGTTATCACAATATTATTTTCTTGATTGCTAGAATATTTAAAAAAAAAACTCAAAGAACTTCATTGCATTGTTACAAACAACTTCTATTGCAACAAAAAGTGCATTGTTCCATTAATTTTTTAAAAAGTTTGACTGTTCTAAAATTGAAAAATAAAATGAAAATGTTGAAAATACATTCCCCTTCGACTTATAGCTTAGTAGGTTTTAGTTGCTGAATTTTCACATTCAAATTTTTACATGTTTTTAATTTACATTTTGGGAGACTCAAATTTTAACAACTTGCGGTATCAAGAAAATGTGCCAGGCAAAACCAGTATCCTTACTTAAGTGGATAGGTTGTTCCAAATTCTGCCTAGCAACATATATTCACGTACGTCCCATAAGGCAGCAGCCATGAGATATATTTTGGCCTTTCTGCCATGTAGGACAAGTGGAAAGAAAGAGTTAATTTATGTCCAAGCTCCACCCATAAATAGAATCAACCAGTAAGAGCCCTGAGTGTTTTTTGTTCTACCTGTGGTAAGCAAGTGGTATATTTTTAGGTTTATTTCTGGGTCCATAAGGGGCTTGATGACTGTAGAATTGACCGCCCAAGAGGTGGATTGTTCGGAAGCAAGGCTTATGCCTCTTAGGTGGAGGTGTTTGTGTGATGGCTGCCCTCTTCCAAGATGGCTACAGATTAGAGTATGTAAGTCGCTCTATAAGGACAGTTGCTGTAAGAGCTGCTGAGAGCAGTTGGATTGGTCCCCCATTAAGTGACACTGTTCAGATGGACAATTTGGCAAGGACTGAGAGTACTACCACAGGTTGATGACGCTTGTCTGTCTAAGTCAGGATTACAGGTCTCTCCTACATTGGTGGCTGCGGAAAGAGAATCTTGTCTGTGACCAGTCATTCCAGCAGCTGAAATGGACTGTACTGACTACCACCACATCTCAGAAGGATTGGGGTGCTCATTTCAACAGGCTCACAGCCCAGGGCATTTCACAAGGACAATTTGACGACAGTGGCCTACATAAACAGGCAGGGTGGAACCAGAGCACATATTCTGAGTTAGGAAAATCCCAAAATTCTGATATAGGCAGAGATTAATGTGCCTCTCTTCTACCCCCCAGCAGCCAATAAAAAGGCCTGGTAGTAAACTCACTGAATGTGCAGATATCAGCTATTTCTGCTAGTGAACACTTGATAAAGAGCTACGCTCGAAAACATGTAGTGTTTAAATAAACAGCACGTTTTTGCAGCAACCCACTGCGTATTATTGAAGTTCATCACTACCACTTTATTTGGATTAATCTACTTCATTGGACGGAAGTATTTGTGATTGAACTGTGACGTTGAATCCTACACTCTCTTGGATACTCACTAGCTCTCATGGTTGTTGCCGTATGGGATGGAAGGGATTGAGTAAATTTATACTTACTAACATTTACTTTTCCCTTAGCCCCTTCTGCAGCTAAAAGATTCCTTTCCCATTAAACAAATTCAGTATAATTCTGGTGTGTCTACTTTTTTATACACTGAGGTTTCTTACTGGTTGGTTTTATTTATGGGTGGGGCTGGAGATAAATTAACTCTTTCATTCCACTTGCCCTACATGGCAGGAATGTCAAGATATATCTCATGGTTACTGTAGAAGGGACTAAAGTAAATTTTGTTAAGTATAATTTACTCAATATATTATATAACTTCATCAGTACCAAATACATCATTCTTATAAGAATTAGACAATTCAGGGTTTCAAGTAGTGTAAAATGTAAATAATATGCACAAACTTTGAATAAATTTCACATAGTTATCATTGTTATAGGGTCAGTGTGGTGTTTATACAAATTGCCTGTAGATGTCACTGTGCTCAGACATACTTTGCACACTTCCTGGTAGCTTAAAAGTGAAAGTTGCTGTTGTGTAATGCCTGCATGAGTCTCTGCTAATAAAGCACTGTTATACTCTCCTCATCCTCGGCTACTCAAAACATAACAGGCAGTATGCCTTCAAAACAATAATACATGCTAGGCATCAGTGAAGACAAAAAAACAACATGATGTCAGGTTTGGCCACAGGTGAGTAGTTGGCAGGTAGGAGCCTATGTGCTGTGTAACAAGGATAATACAGGAATCGGGATTGATGATAAACAGATGATATATTATGAAGAATGATGATTCATTATTGAAGCAGTAAACAATATAACCAATTCAATGCAAGGTAACAAAATACACAAATCCTTTTACCAGGCCAGTGGTCAGAGGCAGATGGCTAGCAAGGAGAGTCCATTAAATAGTCCAAAGGTCTGTACAGGCAGAAAACAAGGGAAGTCCGATAGGCAGGCCAGGTCAGTTGTAAACAAGCAAGGATCAAGAACGAGGGCACAGGAACAAGACAAGGAACAAGAGCTCAGGAACCAGGAATCAAGACAAGAGTATCAATTATTGAGCACTGGGAGGAAGCTTATAAAGCCCCTAAATTAATTTGTTGGGAACACGCAATGTTAACAAGGTGGGCAGAGTTGAGAGTGCAGCAGGTAGAGGAAACATAATCACCCATTCTAACTCAGAAAACCCCCAGTGACTCAGTGGATTAGTTCAGGTATGTTTCAAAACAAAGTCCAGAGTTAGTTCCAAAATGTACATGACATGACACCATTCAGCTTTCTTTCAAAATGTACTTTCTTATTTTGATCTTATTTCCTCTCTTTAAACACAACACATTCTCTCCTTTGATACTTTCCATATGATCAATTTGGGACACAATAATCTATGGCAAACTCTGTCTGTACTGTAATTTCTCTAACTTATACCTGAATGACTAATAGGTTTTTCTCCCTACATGATTTATGTTCCTGGCTACTACATTTCCGTAGACCTTTTATCTCATATTGATCAGTGCCAAATAAATTTTTTTCTGAGAAGCCTCAGCAATAACCATTAATTACATGTCTGACGTTTTGGGAAGTATATACACTACCTGGTTCAACTAACATCCTTTGTACTGGAATGTAAGCAATATTGTGGCTTGTAATGATAATAGAGATCCATTATTATTTTGAAAATATTGTATTTGTGATTTAAACATTCATATATATTTCTCTATTACCATTAAATTCTTTTTATCAGTTATTTCTCACCACCTTTCCCACCAAACAGCCCCTGACTTCTTCTGTAGCAACTTTCATTTGTATCTAACCCTGCCTAGATCATGTCTCCCTCTTCTTCTTCAGTAGATCACTTGTGTATCTTGTTTTGTTCCTGCTTTAATGGGTGATGTTTTGCTACTTTTCCAGTTTCCTGCACCATTCAGTTTTTTCTTTCAAATACTCAGAAGTTGTTTTTGACCTACTTTTTCTAAAACACTGCTATTGTTAAAACTTTTTGTACCAGTTCTCTAGGGTTATTTTATATTCACAGCCTTTTTAAGCATTCTATTACCTGCATAATGTCCGATCTGTCAAATCCTGGTCCTGCCTGTACCTGCATTCAGCATAAGGTCAATAAAAAGGGCTTGTGTTGTAAATACATTCTGGAATAGGCAATGCAAAGATTAGCTGCTCCCAGCTCACCATTTGTTATGGGTGAATTTATTCGGTAGATGCGTAATCGCTGCGAATTTGGCCGTTTCACCGTCGGTGAATAATTTATCAAATCTGCAGAGAAAGTTCGCTGGCGAAAATTTTGACACTGCCGAATTGTCACCGGCATCAAAATCGCTGTTACGTGAATTTTCCGCCAGTTTCGCTGGAAACTTTCGAAATTTGTGGCAAAGCGAAACTGGACAGATTCACCCATCTCTACTCACCATCTGTATTTGGAGAGGCTACACAGTCCTCAAGCTTTCCAAGACCTCAAACTTACTCCTCAAAGTTTGGACAGCAGCACATACTCCAATTAAAGTAAAAAAATAGTTTTTAATGGCTCCACTTTAAAAACAGAAGTTGTAAATGTATTCTGCCTATGGGGCAAATTCACTAAGATTCGTAGTTGCGCCAGGCGTAACTTCGCCGCACTTCACCAGGCGTAGTTTCGCCAGCGCTCCGCAAATTCACTAAAATCCGAAGTTGCGCTCATGGGTAGCGTAAGGTTGCGAAGTTGCACTAGCGTTGATTCGCTAAGCGAAGCGAAGTTACGCTAGCGATGGTTAATTTGCATACAGTGCCAAATTCAAATTTCAATGGAGGAATACGTACAATCACTACAAATGCCTGGGAAACCTTTAAAACAGCAAATAAATAAAAAAAATGTTGCCCTACACATGTGCCCACTGTATAGTTAAGTTGCCATGAGTTAGGAAATGTAGGGGGGAAGGAGGGGAGCCCCAAAAATGTTTTCGATCTTTTTCAGCCTATCACCCATAATATAGAAAAAACGCTAGCGTTTTTTGGGACTTAGAAAAATTGTTAACTTTTTTTGAAGAAATCCCTATCTACTCTATTGTGCTTCGTCTGGTCTGAGGTGGTGAAGGAAGGCTAGCGTTCAGAACAATGCGCGCGTTAGTGAATTTGCGTAGTTACGTCCGTTGCTCAAATTCGCCAGGCGTAAGGGTGCAAAGTTACGCTAGCGAAGTTACGCCAGTGTCCGTTAGTGAATTTGCGAAGTAACGAAAATGGCCAACGCTATCGAATTGACGCTAGCGTTAGGCACTTTGGCGCATAGTGAATTTTCCCCTATTGTTTTTCAGCATATGTTGTACCAAACAGTGTAGAACATCGATTTAAACCCACCTCCTAGGTTCTTTACTGCAACTTATTTATTTTTACCTTAACTAACATTTACAATCAAATTCCTTTTATAACAAACAATTACAAAGATATTTGTAATACAACCAATATTTATATGGTTCATGTATAATAGATATGTGCATTTCCAGTTTAAACCTCCCTTGACTTACAATTTGCATGTGAGACTTCATCTATTGGGTTTCTCGGGTTTCTCTGACAGCCCCCATTATTTTCCTTCCCATTAAGTTTGTAAAAAAAAGTTATGAAACTCAAGACAAATATTTAAATGTTGAATCCATTGTTGAAGATTGACAAATGTAATTTTGGCATTTTATCATATCTAAATGGTTTAATTTTCAAAAAAGGTAGGTTGATGATTTGTTTTTTTCCCCAAGTAGAATTTAAAATATATTGTATTGAGATATGCGCTCTGTTTTTCATTCCTCTAGACAGTTATAGCAGCTACAGTAGAACAAAGATGCCCCCTTGCAAAAATAATTTTATAGTAAAAATGATGCATCAAATTTAAATTGTTTGGTGTGAAAGAAACTACAATTCACCAAACCAACTACTCATGCAACAAAACATGCTTTCTCAAACATTTTATGGCAATGGTTGCACCCTTTCCAGCTTATTATTGGCCCCCCATCTCATAATAAAGGAATTTACCAGTAAATGAATCTCAAGCTCAGCCATCATTCCCTCATTTGCAGTCATGAAAAAATCTGAATGTGTTTTTTTTTTGCAAAAAAACATCTTGAGAAAACACTAATAAATTTCATGAAAATTTGTGAAATTCATTGAAGTCAACTGATGCTTTTTTTTTTTGCATAAAGTACATTGAAGACAATGGCCATTTTTTTTTGTGCAAATCGCATCAAGCTTCAGAATGCGATGAAGTTAGTCATGGGATATTTTTCTCAGGTGTTTTTTTTTTTGTGCAAGTCTATGCCTGGTGAAAGATTTCACTCATAGTGATGGGCGAATTTGCGGTGTTTCGCCGGAAAATGTGCGAATTTCGCGCGGTGCCGGCGTCCGTTTTTCAGTGAATTTTCGTTTCGTGAATTTTTTTCGCCGCCGGCGAATCGTGCGAATTCGCGCCTGCCAAATAAATTTGCCCATCACTACTCATCACTGCTGATTTGGGCTGCAGTACTAAATTAGTTTCATCATTTAGCAAGCCTCTACTGCAGTGATCCCCAACCAGTAGCTCGTGAGCAACATGTTGCTTCCCAACCCCTTGGATGTTGCTCCCAGTGGTCTCAAAGCTGGTGCTAATATTTGAATACCTGGCTTGGAGACAAGTTTTACTTGCATGAAAACCAGATGTACTGCCAAACAGAGCCTCCTGTAGCTGCCAGTACATATAGGGGTTACCAATAGCCAATCACAGCCCTTATTTGGCACCTCCCACAAACATTTTTTATGCTTGTGTTGCTCCCCAACTCTTTTTACATCTGAATGTTGCTCATGGGTGAAAAAGGTTGGGGACCACTGCTCTACTGTATGACTGGAATTTATAAGATGAATGTGCTTTGGCCAAGAAATGCATTTGAATGAAAATCGCATTGGCATTTTCTCAAAATGTTTTTTTTCTCTATCAACATACATACTGGGAAGTAAATCATAGCAAACCAATCTTTGTGACAAAACTGTTTTTCAGTCAACTGCAATTAAAATACAGTAAAGATCAGATTGGTTACCATGGATTACTGCCCAGGTGCAAATTTGCAAAAAGGTGTGTTTTTACAAGGGGATGTAACTAGATATTGCAGTTTGCACAGTTTTCAGTACAGGTATGGGATACTCATTATCAAGAAAGTCCTGAGTTAGAGGAAACATATCCCCCATAGAATCAGTTTTACGCAAATAATTCTTAATAATTGACTTATTTTTTCCTCTGTAATAATAAAACCGTCCTTATACTGGAAGCTGCATGAACCCATATTGGTGACAAAGAACAATTCTGTTGAGTTTATTTAGGGGCCTATTTATTAAACCTCCATTTTTTCTAGTTGAATTTTTAAAGGGGAATACATTTACAGTTTTAAATGAAAGCAAATAAACAAATATAAGTGGAAAGAAGACATAGCATTGCAGAGGGGAGCAGTGAAACATATGTATCAATAAAACATGTGGCAAAATGTAGTAACATAAGTGGCCAATTATCTTTCTAGTTAATGATGATCTTCAAATAGAATTTTAATTGAGAATGACTTAAATAACTGTATATTAAGGCTTTTTGGTATGACACAGATGTAAAAGTGTCAGTTTTTCATTTTCATGACTTAAATATCTGAAGAAAAAAAATGACTGTGGTCAAATCATATTGTGCCTCTCATTCTACAGCACAGGTCAGGAAGTGTGACCTCTGCGTGGATGTTACAGAGACATTTATAAAAAATACATATCATCATTTTGTGTATTCTTATTATAAATCCAAAGCAGAGCCATGATACAAATCAACATACAGTTATAAAAGGCTCCATCATATTCAGCAATATTGTAATTGCTACTTTCTGTTCTCTTAATTAGCCATCTCATGCAATAAACTGTGCCTTGTTTAGAATATGTGCTGTTGAGTTCATGAATTCGATAACTCTGTACATGCTGTATGCAGCTTTTGTATAACCCAAAGACAAATGTGGGTATTTTCTCTATCCAATTAACTGTAAGGAGAGTTTGAATCAAGTTGATGGCTACTAACAAATAATGAGAATTAGAACTATCTAAACCACTTCAGCAGAATAAGATAAAAGTAAGTAATTGATTAGATTTGATTGTTCAGTTCTGTCTCTCCTGGCACACCATATAACATAACAAGCTGAATGATAGTAGAGAAGTCAGGAGATGCTTTCTGCATCAGTAACTTAACTTTCTAGCAGCCAGCTAGCCAGTCGTCCACCCATAAGTAGATGTTGGCTGATTATGGCAGAAGCAGTTGAATTCTAATGCTATTAAAAAAATAATAATTCAAATTGCAATTTATTTTGGGGTGTTTAGTTATATGTGACATGTGAAGATGGATCCACTTTTCTGAATGGTTTATTTATGAGCACACAGTGGGGAGGCCCATTTATCAATATTCTAATTTTAGTGGTTTTAGAGGTTTTTGAAACCATGATAAAACTCATTTTCTCTAAACCACGAATTCCATGTAATTTATTAAGAGACCCAAATACAAAAAGTATGAACAAAAGAAACTAAAGAATGTGTTAAAAAATACAAATACTTTTAAACCCTCTAAAATTCGATTTTTTGGAAAGTAGCATAGAAAAAAAATCTGTAAACCTCTAACAGTCTGAATGGCTGAAAAATTACCTTGACTTTTTGTCACGGCTGGCACCCAATACCAGAACAAATGCCAAGGACCCTGGTTTCGGCTAGGCTTCACCAGTAGCGTGACCACCTTTGGGCTTGGGGAGGAGCCCTCAGCTTAATTGGGTGCCACCTGGACTTAACGAGGGGTACAAGGTGAGGTGTTCTGGCTGGCAAAGGGGCACGGCCGGATAGCAAGAGTCTTTGGGCAGAAGGTCAAGGACAAGGCGTCTGGAGGAAACGGAACAGACCGGATCAGGACAGGCAGATAACAGAATCGTCAGGCAAGCAAGGGGTCAAAACCAGATAATCAGACAGACTGGATAAGGCAGAAGGATGGTCGGACAGGCTGGGTCATCAGGCAGGCAAGGGTCGAACCGGGTTGTCAGTCAAGGGGTTAAGCAGGAAGAGTTGTCATAGGCAGGCAAGGGTCAGGATACAGAATGCAGAATAGTCAGGAACAGGCAGGGTCAAACACGGATAATCAGTCAGGATAGCAAATTCAGGAACAGGTAGCACAAAGCTCAAGAAACCACAGGATATGATCCTATAACGGGCACTGGCTGCAGGTCTGAATGGGCCTTAAATAGGGTCCCAATTTGCGCCAAAACGTGCACAATTTCGCGCCATTGCGCGCTGGTACAATCACGCCAGGCGCGCGCCCTAGGGATCCAAGATGGTGCCGGCAAGGGGAGAACAGGAGCGGAGCTGCTCACTAGACCACCAGGGTAGGTTTCTTACATTTTTATATGGTTTTTACACTTCATAACTTTTGACTTTAGAGACTTTTAGAGAAAAAAAAATTTAAAAAAATTTGATTCATGAAAAATACAAATATTTGTAAATAGGCTACATAGGGGGCGGTTTATCAAGGTTGGAATTCAAAACTCGAATCATATTTTCAAAAACTTAAATGTTTGCTATTTATTAAGATTGAAAAACTCGAATGTAAATGTAGAAGTTAATGGCAGTTGTCCTAGGCAAAAATTTCTAATTTTCGTGCATTTTTGAACTTGTAAAGGCAAAAATTCAAGTTTTTTGAGCTTGTAAACTCACAAATGTAAGTATTTGTTGAGCTTGTAAACTCACAAATTTGAGGTATTAGAGGTTTTTTTTCCATGATTGTTTGTATGTATGTATGTATGTATGTATGTATGCATGTGTGTATGTATGTGTGTACAGATGCAACCACTTTGGTTTGTCTGTTTGACACAGAATAACTAAACACAGATATCCCATTTATCTCATTTAACACAGAAAACTGCGTCACAACATCCCATCTAATTAAAGCATTCACCATTGTGAACAATGGAGCTTTGGTATGCTAATGAAAAGGTTAAATGCATTAAATGAGTTAAGATGACTTAAGATAACACAGTTTCTTCAATTACCCCTGAGTCATGACGCATTTAACTCACAAATCCAAGTGGCTTCATCTGTATGTATGTGTGTATGTGTATTTCAGTATTTATATTGTACCTGCTTTGGAAGGGATACATTGCTGTTCTGAAATGTCAGCAGCAATATACTACAAAAAATGTATACTTGTAAAGCTTGTGGGCCCCTGTAAATGCTATACAATCTCAACATAGTGGCAAAAAACAGAATTCCAGCTTTCATGCACCCAGGGTAAATTCTTCTCACACTTGCCTGGGAGCTCCCAGTGAACCTACTGACATATCATGTTAAACAACTCATTCCAATGTGTATATCCCACTTTCATCATCATCTCATCATCTTAAACTGAACAGAGAGAAGATATATAGTGAAGAACCATTTATTCATGACATAAAAGATGATAAAATGCATACTTTAAACACTCCAAAGTAACTCAAAGCAATCAAACATATTCTAGTGAATTGACACATTGATCTGCTTTGATAAATGGAACTATTCATTAAACACATTCCAGACTGTCAGGGAAGTGTTTAGAAACCACAATTTAGATTGCTGGGACTCCCCAGTTAAAATTTTAATAAAACTATAGTCATTTCTTGCCCTGTCTAAGGCTTCTCTGTGGTGCTTGGAGCAATGCCTGTAAAGGGCTCAGCTTGAAGGCCAGTTAGGGTGAGAATAGGGAAGAATGGCCATTTGCTCTCCTACATATCCCAACAACACTATCCACCTGGAGCACTCCAAAAATATATCAAACGCCTGAGTGCAGGTTATATAATATACAGCCAAATAGCAAAGAAACCGCACTCCAGGTCTTTTAAGGTGAAAAAATCAAATCATATTTATTTCGACTTTCGGCTCCTAACTCAAGCCGTCCTCAGGAAGTGATAACAACACAAACAACACACATATTTAAACCATAAGATGGCGCCAAAATCAAAGGTGAACGACCCAGCAGTGAATAGGTGTATACCCTTAGTGACTAATCAAACCCAGTGACAGACTTAAAAGTAGTGACAGCATCAACAGGACATACCTGTTTTATGGTACGTGTCTAAAGAAGGTATATCATACGTGCCCCTGTGTCATAAATATCCTCTTTGTGACTGCGTGTACATAAAAACATTGCATAGTGCGTTTCGCATAAACATAGCTCCTTACCCCTCTGGACCTCATCAACTGCATCTTTGTGATGTATCGCCTTATGTGTGGAACACGTACCTACGATCTGTGCCGGAGTAACCCTATTTCATTCCACTTCAATATGTCAGCGCCTACCCGCAACAAGCCTGCACTGATCTCATTGGCTCTCTTAGCCATTGTGGCTCTCTTAGCCATTGCTTGTGCTGCTTTTCAAAGACCTCCAGCCTCCTTCCTATTCTCTGAGTTGAACTGAACGGCGCACAGCACAGGATACCAACAGGCACCTATACTCCGCACCTCTCAGTCCATCCATAGGGTACATATTTTGCAAATATAGAGTATGGATAGGAATAGGAAGGAGGCTGGAGGTCTTGGTGCAGTGGCACAAGCAATGGCTAAGAGAGCCACAAACAAAGATGCTGTTGATGAGGTCCAGAGGGGTAAGGAGCTATGTTTATGCGAAATGCGCTATACAATGTTTTTATGTACACGCAGTCACAAAGAGGATATGGGGCACGTATGATATACCTTCTTTAGACACTTACCATAAAACAGGTATGTCCTGTTGATGCTGTCAAGACTTAAGTCTGTCACTGGGTTTGATTAGTCACTAAGGGTATACACCTATTCACTGTTGGGTCGTTCACCTTGTAATATGATCACCAATGAAAAGCACTTCCTGATAATAACGCCATGATTTGATTTTGGCGCCATCTTATGGTTTAAATATGTGTGTTGTTTGTGTTGTTATCACTTCCTGAGGACGGCTTGAGTTAGGAGCCAAAAGTTGAAATAAATATGATTTGATTTTTTCACCTTAAAAGACCTTGAGTGCGGTTACTTTGCTATTTGGATATATATATATTATCTTATGGAATGGGTGGCACTCCAGCTTCTGAACTTTGCGGTTAGTATAATTTCAAAAAGAACCAGCAACACCGGGTTATTTTTAGCCCCACTAGGGACCGAAACATCACGTTGGCTATACATGCCTTAATAAATATATTTTTTTCACTACTAAAAATAACCCAGTTCTTTTTGAAACTGTGTATATATATATATATATATATATATATATATATATATATATAGATAGATAGATAGATAGATAGATAGATAGATAGATAGATAGATATAGATATACTGATTTCATGAGTAAGGGGGGCCCTAACTGGGTGTTTCAAGGGGAGGCCTGGCTAAAGTTTGGACCTTTAAGTGCGGCTTGAATGGAAAGGTATGTCTTGTGGTGCTTATAGAAATGTGTTAGTGGGAAATCATGTTAATGGCATGTTGATGGTTGTGTTTGTGATGGCCAGATGACTTGGATCATGTGTGTACAGTATATGTCTGTAAATGTATACCGTGTCTTAATAAATTCATTTGTACAGTGTGTTTTTGTATATGTGTGGGGGGTTTATTTTCTTAAGCATCTGTAAATATATGGTATATTTATGTGTTCAATATATGTCAATTCATGCAAATGTACCGTATATACTCAAGTATAAGCTGAGTTTTTCAGCATCCAAAATGTGCTGAAAAAGTCTACCTCAGCTTATACTCGAGTCAGCGGGCAGTAGCTGAGATTGTAGTCACTTTTAATCATTCCTATACCAACAGTTCGCTTGGGGAGAGACTGCAATATCACACAGCGCCCTCTGTTGGTTATATGAAAGAATAACAGTAACTGCAATATCACACAGCGCCCTCTCTTGGTTATATGAAAGAATAACAGTGCACCCTCTATTGGTTATATGAAAGATTAACAGTGACTGCAATATCACACAGCACCCTCTGTTGGTTATATGAAAGAATAACAGTGACTTCAATATCACACAGCGCCCTCTGTTGGTTATATGAAAGAATAACAGTGATGGCAATATCACACAGCGCCATCTGTTGGTTGTATGAAGGATTAACAGTGATGGCAATATCACACAGCACCCTCTGCACATGGTAGTGGGACAATGCACACAGTAATCTATATATATATCTTATGGAATGGGTGGCACTCCAGCTTCTGAACTTCGCGGTTACTATAATTTCAAAAAGAACCAGCAATACCGGGTTATTTTTAGCCCCACTAGGGACCGAAACATCACGTTGGCTATACATGCCTTACTAAACATATTTTTTTCACTACTAAAAATATATCACACAGCACCCTCTGCACATGGTAGTGGGACAGTGGGACAATGCACACAGTAATCTGTTTGGCAATTCTCTGTCAACTTTGCAAAGAAGTCCGGTTGATCACTGCGGGGGTCGATTTGGTGGAATGTGCGCTGCTGGGAGACAGGGCTGTAGTTGTGTCTAGGCTTATACTCGAGTCAATAAGTTTTGCCAGTTTTCGTAGGTAAAATTAGGTACCTCTGCTTATACTCGGGTCAGCTTATACTCGAGTATATGAGGTATGTTCTTTTTTTATGAAGCACCTAAGCTTAACATTTGCTTTCAAGCCCACCTGTGACATGTACATAGCTTTTCAGTCACCTTTGAGACCACATTTCACATGTGCTTCGCACTCTGTATGTTAATCTTAATGCTTGACAGATTGCAGTGACTTTAAAACCTGTGGGGTATTAAAATTCCTTATAATGCTTAATGCTTGCTATCAGTATAATATTTCCCATTCTGCTACCCTTTGCAAGGAGGTAGACTAGTCTTTATTCCAGCTAAACTACTTTAGGCACTTTGCTTAGGCAGGGTGTTCCTTTTAACTAAATCAAATATAACCAGTGGAGCTTATTTGCTAATACTGGGCAGATTTGCCCCAGTGCTGTAACCAAGAGCAACTAGTCAGATAACATGAGAGCTGTCTTTGGTGAAAATCAATTTAAATCCCAGTAAGTGTTGCAATTCATATACAGTACTTGACTGTATTTGCACTTTTGCATTCTCTCTTAGTCCGTTTGCTCCAGCGAGGAGCATAGGGCCTCAACGACACTCCTCCAACGAACTTGGTTCGCAGCGGTCTTCTTCAGCTGAGCCCATGTCCATCCGGCTGCCTTCATTTCAGCCTCCATGCACCTCCTCCATGTCTGTCTTGGCCGGCCAACTTTTCTTTTCCCTTGTGGGTTCCACTCAAGGGCTTGCCTTGTGATGTTGTCAGAACTTTTTCTGAGGGTGTGGCCTATCCAGCCCCACTTTCTTCTTCTGATTTCTCGGTCGATGGAGATCTGTTTTGATCTTTTCCATAGGCTGATGTTGGAAGTTTTCTCTAGCCATCTGATGTGTAGGATGTGTCGTAGGCAGCGGTTGATGAAGGTTTGGAGCTTACTTGTGGTTGTCATGGTCAGTCTCCAGGTTTCCGAACCACAAAGCAAGACTGCTTTCACATTGGTGTTAAAAATACGAATTTTGGTTTGTTGTGAAAGGGCAGTGGAGTTCCAGATGGGATGTAAGGTGTTAAATGCATGTCTGGCTTTGTTGATACGGCTCCTGATGTCCTCATCTGCTCCTCCATCCTTGCTTACTACGCTGCCCAGGTAGACAAACTTGTCCACGTCCTTAATGTCAACTCCTTGCAGCTGGATTTGATCTTGCTGCTGGTTGTTAATCCTCATGGTTTCTGTTTTGTTAGTGTTGATCTTGAGGCCAGTTTTTGCTGCTTCCTCTGATAGACGTGTGAGTTTCTGCTGTGCATCTTGTTGTCTGTGTGACAGGAGGCTGACATCATCTGCAAAGTCTAGGTCCTCCAAGATTTTAGTGAAGGACCAGTGAATTCCTGTGTTGGCATTTTGTGTAGAACTCTTCATAATCCAGTCTACTTCCAACAGGAAGATGGTTGGTGACAACATGCAGCCTTGTCTCACCCCCGTCCGCACTTCAAAAGGCTCTGTCATTTTTCCTTTATGCACAACCTGGCATGTGGAGTTGTTGTAAAGTTGTTTGATAATGGAGATGAATTTTGGTGGTATCCCATAATGTGCCATACGTTTCCAGACGATCTCTCTATCTACGCTATCAAAGGCCTTCTCAAAGTCTACAAAGATTGTGTAAAGTGGAGACTGCCATTCCAGTGATTGTTCTATGATGATGCGCAATGTTGCAATGTGGTCCGTGCAAGATTTGTCCTGCCTGAAGCCTCCTTGCTCATCTCGCAGTCGTTTGTCTAGAGCCTCCCTCAGTCTCAGCAGCATGATTCGTGTGAGTACCTTGCTAGGTACAGATAGGAGCATGATGCCTCGCCAGTTGTTGCAGTTGGAGAGGTTGCCTTTCTTGGGAAGTTTCACCAGATGCCCTTCCCTCCACTCTTTTGGCACGCTTTCCTGCTCCCAGACTTTCTGAAGCAGTGGGTATATCATGTTCGTGGTTGTTATGACGTCCGCTTTTAGGACTTCAGGTGGGATACCATCTGGACCTGCTGCTTTCCCAGCCTTGATTTCTTTTACTGCTGTGATGATCTCGGATCTACTGGGTGGGTTGGTGTTGATGTCCAAAAGGCTGTCTGCTGGTGGGATGAGTGGAGGCTGCTCTAGAGGTGGCCTGTTGAGGACTTCTGCAAAGTGCTCGACCCATCTCGTTCGTTCTTGGCCTTCGTTGGTAATGGTGCGGCCTTCTTTGTCCTTTGTTGCACATGATGGCTGTGTGTTCTTGCCTGCGAGAGTTCTGGTGATCTCATACAATCGCTTCATGCCCTGTTTCCCCGCTGCCGTTTCTGCCTCCTATGTAAGGTCGTGGATGAATTTCCTCTTATCCGCTCTACAGCTCTTTTTCACCATCCGATTTGTCTCCCAATACTGTGCTTGGAGATCCATCTTCTCCTGATGATTTTGACGATTGTTCATCTTCTGTTTGAGTTCTTTTCTTTCAGTCATAAGATCCCATGTACCCGGTGACAACCATTCCTTGTGCTTTCTGTTCTTTTTCCCCAGGACTTCTTGGCAGGTATCCCTCCAGACTTTCTTCAGCTCCAGCCAGTGGTCTTCCACCATCTCTTTCTCCAACTCTGCTAGTGCCTCCACTTTTGCATTGCAAAGAATAAATGATATGTTTAAACTCTAATTGGTGCTATTCCGTCTACACAGTAGGTGTGGGTGTAATACATGTGATAAAAAAAGCCCTGTCATAGTTATAGGAGGAGGTGTGACCACAGAGTGCTAGTATAAGGGTGTAAGTCGAACAACTAGTCAAGGGGATCATATGGAACTTGTTAATGCCTGCGCATATACTGTATATGCTGTATATGAGAAAAGAGAATAACATTATATAACACACAAAAGCCATGAATATCTTGTAAATTATATCCTTATAAATGGTGAGTTCTGATGTCATCAGTTATAAACGGTGAGTTCTGATGTCATTTCTGTCACATGACGCACTGAAACTTGTGTATTATAATAAATAAAGTACCCCAGATGCAAAATATGAGGATATTAGAAGTTACCTTGGAGTTCCATGACCTGTATAAAAACACTCGGCCTTTGGCCTCGTGTTTTTATATGGTCATGAAACTCCTCGGTAACTTATAATATTCTTCTATTTTACATAAGGGGGTACTTTATTCACTATATCATTGAATATTTTCCGTTTCGCCCATCCTTCAGTTTTTTTTGTGCCATGAAATGTTATGTTGAAAATGCATATTAAAAAATACAGATAGCGAATTTCATGCTAATTTTCATCTCATTATGGAGCAGTTTCAGATTGTTTCCTGAATATATACACTGCTGAATGTTTTACGTACAGTAGTATCCTGTATATTCCACATTCAGGGGATGATAAGAAATTGCAATTTCCCGACCAACAACATATTGTATGGCAGCTCATCAGTCACGAGAGGAATCATCTAATTAGGTCCCAAGATATCTAAACGTATCCATACAGTATATATTTATATATATGAGTCACCCCATCCTTTGACTGGAGATAAGTGCCCATGATCAGCAAACTAATTAAGGCATACATTCTATTCTTTCACATTGTGAAATCGAGAAAAATAAACAAGGCCACATAAACGTATTTACCTTGTTCTTTCATGAGCACATTATTTCTGTGGATGGAACAAAAGCATGTAAAAGTATGTTTGCATTTTGTGGCCATTTTTTTTCCACCCATACCTGCTATGGTGTAGTTAAATTTAGGCTTGCACTCTCCAATGGTGACATTTAAAATTCTTCACAATGCCTCCAGCGTTGTTCTTGACATCATATCATCTTGATGCTGTTTTTATATCGAGACTGGATCGCTCTGCAAACTTTAACTTTTACCTAGGAGCTATAAAATGGGAGTTTATACTGAATCTATTGTGTGCATAGTGCTAAAAATATTACAGGTCTCATTAATAAATATGTACAATAGCTTAAAGGCTGAAATCCGGGAATAGTTCTATAAGTCTGGGGTTAAACTGCTGTAGCTAATTCAGCACATGGCACAAATGATTGGATATTGGATATATCATAAAAAGCATTGTTATTAGTTTTAATACAAAGAAGCACTTTAGGTTTGTAGTTTTATATTAATTCTGGTATAAGTTGATTTTATGAAACAACCAGACAATTTACAGGATTATTAGCTAGACCAGTGATCCCCAAACAGTAGCCTGTGAGCAACATGCTCTTCAACCCCTTGGATGTTGCTCCCAAAGCAGAAGCTTATTTTTGAATTCTGGGCTTGGAACAGGTTTTGGTTGTATAAAATCTAGGTGCATTGCCAAACAGAGCCTCAATGTAAGTTGACAATCCACATAGGAGCTACTAAATGACCAATCACATCACTTATTTGGCACCCCAGGAACATTGTTCATGCTAGTTTTGCTCCCCAACTCTTTTTACCTCTAGCTTACCTCCCTGAGCTAGGGCGTTGCTCATTACAGTAAGGTTATGTGCAAACATTTATACATAAATACATCTTAAAATGATTGTTGATGTGCATAGGTTTTTGATCAACTCAATGGGGCCCATTTACTAAGGGTCGAAGTGAATTCAAAGTGAATTTTCGAACTCAAAAACTTCGAATTTTAAGTAATTTTTGGGTACTTCGACCATGGAATAGACCCAAATTTCGATTAGAAAAAACTTAGAACATTCGACCATTTGACAATCGAAGTACTGTCTCTTTAAAAAACATTGACTTCAACACTTTGCCACCTTAAACCTGCCGAATTGCATGTTAGCCTATGGGGACCTTCTAGAACCTATAGCCAGTATTTGGCTAAGTTTTTAGAAGTCAAAGTATTTTTTATAAAAATCGTTTGAATCTAACAATTTAATCGATCAATTGAGATACTTCGATACAATAGATTGTAGGTTTGTCACCTTTTTCTGCAGGACAGTCCAAGCAGGGGATTTTTGGGTGGACAGGGTGACATCACAAAACCAATATTCCATTAAAAGGAAAGTGCAGAAGTGGGAAATCAGACAGTGTTTCTATAGACGTTTAAAACAAAATTGAACTGTTACCAATTTATAAACAGAGCAAAACAGAGAGATATTACTAAATAAAGGGCAGATTTATTCATGTTTATATAATAGACTTATGAAGACATAAGTGAGTTCCCCAGCAGTCGATTGCTCTGTAATGTAACATGTACAGTCAGTAACTTAATGCAACAGTTTGGTGTAATAATAAAAACTGGGTAAATATTTAGGCTGTGCAAAATAAAAAATGTTTCCAATATAGTTAGTTAGCTAAACATGTCATCTATAAAGGCTGGAGTGACTGGATGTCTAACATAGCAGAAGAGTAATTTCTGCTTTTCAGCTCTCTAACTCTGAGTTAGTCAGGGGGGCCACATGGTACATTCAGTGAGTTTGCAATTGATCCTCAGCATGAAGGTCACATTCAAAAGCAAATATGACCCACATGCCCCCCCCCTCAAGTCACTGCCTGGTGAATAATCAGTGGAAACCAAGAGAGCTGAAAAGCAGGAAGTAGTGTTCTGGCTATTATGTTTGACATCCATTCATTCCAGCCTTTATACATTACAATTTTGGATAACTAACTGTACTGAAAACATGTTTTATTTGGCACGGCCTATCTATTTACCCAGTTTTTATTTTTATACTGAAATGCAGGCCACAACAGGGCCCTGTACTTATTGCCACCCCTGCCTTTCAACACTGTGATCTGGTCCTTGTGCCAGGTTTTAAATGTGATTCAATTTGCAGAGTGCAGCTAACCCCAGGGCACAAGTGGTTGATAAGTGAGCACCAAGGTGGACTTTCACCCTTGGGTGAAGTAAATAACCCCTATGGATTTATGTAACCAGAGCATAGTTTCAATACAAGAAATTGTTAATTGTCTCACACTGGACATGTAGGGGGTTATTTATCAAGGTCTGAATTTACAATATCTCAGTATTTTTAACTGCCAACTCCGAGCAACTCCGAATTCCCAAATGGACCTTATTTATGAAGAAAAAAGCCTGAAAAAATAGGGTCTGGCAAAACTCCAAAAACAGCTGAGCTTTCCCCCTGAAAACTCCAAATTGTTCGGAGTTCTGTGCAAAAACTATGATTTTTTCAGAGTTTTCGCCTGAAATTGGCAGGTATCAGTACGGACATCAGCGCAGACGCTGGAACCTTCACTATTGACTTATACAGGACCACGAGAGCTTGTAGATGCCAGAGTTTTTAGACCATTGGACTTTAATACATTTTGAAAAATTCTTACCGTAGTTTATTTTTTTGCTCCAAAAACTTCAAAATATTCGAGGTTCGGATATTCAGAGCTTGATAAATAACCCCATATCGTCCCTTTAAACAACAGCATAAGAAAATATTTCGTAAACATTAGAAGTGAAATTATTTCCAAACCTATTAACAACCCCCCCCCTTATTAAACATATATGTGATATTAATAATTTGTTGTTACGTTTAAGTGAAGCTTAATAACCATCATTGAGTCTAAACAATACCTTGAGATATGAATTATTAATAACAAAGAAGCAACGGTAGCAGATATAAATAGATTGCTTTCTTAGAACTGACTGTGGAAGGTGCATTTCAGAGTTGCATTTATGATATAAGGGTTGTAACCTATGTCTAAGATAATTAATTTGTACAATTTTCTGTCCAGTCATATTAACCCACTAATAAATAATATTGTTTTTTTTTTATTGCTGTACAAAAATGCTAAAGTATTTGGTAAATTAATTCTAACATCAAAAAGAGGGACAAGGTAATCTGTGCAAGGAATATATATATAGGTCTGGGAATAGTAATAAATATATAAAATATAATAAATTGCAGAAAATCACAGCTTAAAGACATTTGTGGCCCATTTACAATAGATTTACATATAATTAGTACGAGGGAGCTCTTATACATAACCTATGTGCTCTGGTCCTAAAAAAAAATTAAAAATGTTGTTATTCATCCCTTTTACATTTAAACAGTAGCCAATAAATTCAGTATGTCTTTGAATTACTACTCAAACTTTTAACTGTTTAGATTTGACATACAAGAACAGGAGAAAATTAATCCATAATAAAAAGAGACCAGCAAGAGACTCTTTCTGTGGCTATTCAGAGTAAGGGATTGGTAGTACATTATAATGTTTGATATGTGCTCATTATACCAATGGGAGTGGATTCATTTATTTTTTATTTTCTATCAAGTATTATATACTGTATGCCTGCCCTGCCTATGTTCACATTTTCTCTTGTACATTGAGGAACAAAACCGGGCCTATTAACAGTACCGTAAAAATAGTTTCTCTGTAACACAAATGCACACAAAGGCAAGGCGCAAAGTGCAAAAATCAACCCAACCAAATATGGCAACCAACCAATATTTTTTCAAGAGTCCCTCTAAATTAACCTCTCTCACCCAGTCGGCTACTTACTTACCCACTCCACTGACATTCATAGAAATCTCACTGGAATCCCTCTGAAGTAGCTGAGGAGGGACTCGGCCAGAATGGAAATATGGGTGGTCGGGATCTGGGGACGTGGCCAGTACATGAACGGTAGAGCCAATATGCATCTTTGCCAGACCATCTTTAGCATGTGCTTTATTTTTGCATGCACAGTATACAAGTACCTTTTATATTACTCTGGTTTCATGCCTAATCAGCACTAAAGGGCACAATACCAGACCTAGGCTGTACCTATCAAAAGCCACAGTAGGTTCATTAAACAAGCACAGCTTGCAGTCATTCCGAGAAATAAAAATCTTCCAAGTTGTCCAAGAAAACTTTTTTGGTTTGTTCATTGTCATAATTTATTTTCATGTTTCAGAGTGATGTCAGATCTATTACAAATACAGTTTAGAAAGAGAGAAATGCTAGATATACTCTATAAATTAAAATGGCTCGCTTGGTGCAAAAGTGTTTTCTAACTTTAGATGTGACTTGTACTATATTTAAGGTAATTTTTAGCCATTTAAAATATGTAGCTTAAAAAACTCACTATAAAAAGCAGCCTTAGAGCTATTGAGATAAACACAGAGACCTATCAGACCGGATGGAGGAGTTTATTTTCTACATTAACACTTCTTAGCCTGGAGTTGATGAAAGCAGGCTACAAGAGTCTTTTTGGGATTGAAAATTGCTTGTTAAACAAGCTCATGCACAAACGCATCTACTTGACCATTTCAAGTAGATGGCAGCTGCTGCGAAGCGCAGAAAGTACATTTTAAATTGCACATTCAACATAATTGGGAGAGTAAATACAACATAGTGCACAAATCTCAATTATAAAATTGCCGCATAATGTGCACAGCACATCACTCAAGTGTGACTGAAACAAACCTAACAGAATCAGCTTCAGTGTCTGACAGGGATTCTATAAAATTTGTTTTAATGTAACAATAAAAGGATTTTGTCTGTAAGGATGTCTCAGACTTGGGACTCAAATGGTTTCATAAGGCAGCGAAAATGTGTATTTTTAAATTAAAGTACATCACGTACTCTTGTGTTCTTGTGATTGGGAAGTGCTTAAAGCAAGACAAGTTCAGTAGCGTATTCTTTCTGTGCTAACAGATGCTGGTGTCTTTAGACAGCATGAAAATATATAACACACGCAGAAGTTTGGAATTTATTATTCATCTTGGAGAAAGAATATTTGTCAATTTCTTCCAAGTATCCCTATGAGTAGGAGAGAAGGTTCTTTTATTTGATCATGTAAATCTCATCACCTGTCTGCACACCTGTTACAAATGCTTTAAGTTGTTTGTCAAAAGGCACAATTTTTTTATTTTTGCAAAAATGCAAGTTTTGTAGTCATTAATAATTAAGCCTTTCACTGTTACCAGCACATTCCGGGACCCATTCACTTAGCTGGAGTGAAGGAATAGAGAAAAAATAGTTCGAATTTCGAAGTGTTTTTTTGGCTACTTCGACCATCAAAAATCGAACGATTATTCCTTCGATCGTTTGATCAACCGAATTGCGCTAAATCCTTTGACTTCAATATTCGAAGTCGAAGGATTTCAATTCAGCAGTCAAATATCGAGGGTTAATTAATCCTCGATATTCGACCCTAGGTAAATTTTCCCCTCTGTGTTGTAGTTATTGTAGTCTTATTGTGGCCATAATACATTTAATCTGTATTTGTAAATTCATTTTAAAAAGTTCAGTGTAGAAATAGGGAGGTGATAAGAGCTGCAAATCAGGTGTTGTAACTTTGAAGGAAGACACAAAAAAACCAAAGCAACTCTAAGAAAAAGAAGCAAAAGAGGAACTACAAACATTGAAGTCACTCAACTCATGTTACAGTGCCACAAACAATTTCAGGAGAAAGTGTATCCATAAGACTGTAGAGGGCAGGTGCACTAGTAGACCACTTCCTAAGTCAATCTTGATAAGCCAGAGACTGTAACTATCAATCATTGATTCTACTTTTGACCCTGGGACAGACAGACCAAATATTGTAAGATACAGAAAGTTGTACCAGTACAAGAAAAGTTAGTTCAAATAGTTCAAACAGTTCCCTGCCCTAATTCATTATCTGGTACGAAACATAAAAATAATTGAATAAGGCTTATGGTGTGGAGCTGAAAAGAAAGACGTTAAATGCAGAAGCTAGGATTTGGGAGCAGAAAAGGTATATGGACCCATCTAGTTTTGTGACCTCCACTATAGACTACAGTATGCTTTCATTAATTGAGGTCATGGTATACAGTATGGATTAGTGATTAGTCCAAATCATCAGGACAGGGCCACTCTAGCCATGAGGCAAGGTGAGAAACTTTCCTCAAGTTGCAGCAGGTCGCAAGTTACAAAGCAAAAAGCTGCCTCTTGTACCTTTAAAGCTGAATTTCTGGGGTTTAACCTGGAAATTTGGCTCCACTAGAGTAGAGAGCATTATTGCATTTAATGCACTAGCGTTGCTGCCCCCCTTTGACCTGCTCTGCTCTGAGCTCCGACGCTGATTTTTAAGCACAAAGTGGGGGGGGGGGAGGCAGCAGCAGCCCCAGAATTACCCCCCGCATCAGGATTTTCTAAGCCATCTCAAAAATGTTCTCCCCTTGCCAAATTCCTTTTTTTTGGATTCAAGCCCATAACAAAAAGACTTCCCCTCCTAGGAAGATTCTAGATCAAAACCTACTGAAATGCCTAAAGCTGGCCATACATAGGGAGATCCTTAAGGTGGCCGATATCGGGCTAATCTGATCATGGGCCCTAGGGCCCAACAATCTGATCACAATCACAAGTATTTGGGAGGTCGGGTTGAGAGCCGCATCAACGAACTGATGCATTTCTCAACCATCAGGATTTTTAAATCAGTCCAATCAACATTTGCCTGACTTCACCCAGATATCAACCTGGGAAGCCTGTCAGAAGGCTTAAAGGGATACTGTCGCGTGAAAACATTTTTTTTCTCAAAATGCACCAGTTAATAGTGCTGCTCCAGCAGAATTTTGCACTGAATTCAATTTTTAAAAAGAGCAAACAGATTTTTTTTATATTTCATTTTGGTATTTGGCATGTGGCTAAACATATTGTCAGTTTCCCAGAAACCCTCAGGTCAGGTGACTTGTGCTCTGATAAACTTCAGTCACTCTTTACTACTACATTGCAAGTTGGAGTTTGTTGTTGGCATATGATTAGTCTGTATTTGACCTCTTGGTACTTACTATGCATTTAAGGGTTAACCAGAATACCAGAATATTCTGTGTGTACAATTCCATTTAAAACCTTATGTCTGTACAAACCTGAATAATATTGACTGAAATATTTTGCATATTTCAGTAATATTTTATGACTAGTATTGAGCAAAATGTTTCTCCAAGTTTTGCCACGAAAATGGCACCCATAGATTTCAATGCTTGTCAATAAAAATTTGTTGTGTGTCAAGATAATTTTGATGCCCTTAGACTTCAAAGCATTTCAGCAAATTTTCGCTCTTTTGCGAATATTCAGCGAATCAAAGCGGGTCAGATTCGCCCATCATTAATAATGACTGGAGCAGCAATAAGGTGATTTAACACGATAAAACATATCATATGTTTATTTAATTTAACATTATCTACCTTATTTATTGTTGCGCTTATAGATACATAGGAAAGGTTTTCATCTTCTAAAGGACAAAAGTCTTTGCTGTGGTCTGGAACAATACCTTTCATACAAATGGGATATAACTATATCTTTGATTCCAGTAATATTGGGTGTGGCATTTAAAAAAAGAAGCAGGGTAAGTAAAACTCTGAGAATAGTTTGTAACATTATCACTGAGAGGTTTGCTGATATTGCCTGACTCCTTAATGTTTTTATGGTGATGATTCATGTTTTAATGCGTATTGAAAGTAATACATTTTTTAAAGTGTTACATGCTTAATTGGTCATAAAAGTCCATTTTTGGATAACAAATCATGCGATACTTTGGAACAGTAGTCAGTCATACGCCTAATAAATGTATTTAAAACTAAGGATAGTCGGCTTTTGCTGAGAAACTACATTCCATCATCCCGCAATGTGCTCATCATAAAAATCCAGCCATGAATCAAAATTCCTGTAATGTCTTCAAATAGCTGTTATTGTCACACGACGTATAAATCAATATAGCACTTTCCCACTGAGTGAAAACCAATGTGATATGTAGAGAAAAGAAAGTAGCTAACTGCAAAGCTCTGCCATATCAGCTGTGCTAAAATCCCGCTAACAGAAGGTTGCAAGGTGTTCCTACTTCAATTTCCTTGAAAGAAAAGATCACACGTTTATATTATGCTCAATGCTAAATCTTAAAGAAAGTATTTTGAATTCGGCATGGGATTATAGCGGTATAGAATGGACCAGGCTTGTGAAGATCTCACTTTGCAGACCTCCGTATTGTTGACAAATAAAATATAATCTATGAAACACAAAACCAACACAGAGCAATGATCTCAGTCTGCATAATATTCACTAAACACAAAATAGTTTGACACAATTTAAATCGTCATTTTGCAAATATGGATTTCAAAAGTCTTTTGATCCTGTATCTCTTTCTATCACGTCTGGTTAGAGTAAGAGGGGACTCTCAGGTGTCACTGACATGCAGATAAAAGGAATAAGCACGGGTTCATTGTGTTCTACCTAAACATCGGGCCATCATTAAAATAAACAAATATGAATATGTTGCCAGAAGCATAAATTGCCTCTTTGGAGCCCAAAATAAATTCTTTGCAATGGTCATGATCACTGAGCTGAAGTCTCGTTTGGCACAAAAGGCCAATGTATACTGAAGGAATGAAGAAATAGTCTTGTGGCATCTACAAAGATGTTTAAGACCCAGATTAGTAGGGTCAAACAATGCGGCCACTGTTGCATATGAAGCTAGACTCCAGTAAAGACCCATAAATGTCATTTCATATTCAAATGGAAGGTTATTGATAGGTTTCATAAGCAAAAAGGAACTCAAACAAAACAAATACTTCATGCAAATGACTCTACTTCACTCTAAAAAAAAGGAATAGAGTAGTAAGATAGTAAGAGGCCTAGTTATCAAAATTTGTGTAGTGGTAGAGGGTTTTTCAACCACAACTAAACTTACATTTAAAAAAACATGAATGTCTACAATCTGAATATAAAAAGCAGGAATGAATAAAAACACGGAACAAATACTAATAAGTATACAGAAACCTTAAAATACTCCGCTTTTTTGTGTGTGTGTACAAACGGAAATTCTTAAACCTTGAAGTAACTAAGGGGCCGATTTACAAAAATTTGGATTTCTATTTTTTTCACAAATTCTATTTTTTCTATTAAACTTTGTTTTTTTTTTTTCTCTAAAACGCTATACATTTGAGAATTATGTGTAGAAACTCGAATAAAGTAAAAGCAGTTGAGGTCCCGGAAGTCAATGGGAGCTGAGCTTATCCTATTGGACCTTCTTTTAACCATTCAGGTTTTAGAATATGTTTTCTTCTTGTTATTGTCAGAAAAACTTACATTTTAGAGATATTCGTATATTCAGCTCTTTTTTCATTCGTGCTTTTTACATTCGGATCTTTTTACAACTTTCATGGAATTCGTGGTTTTATAGAAAAGTACTTTATCCATGGTTTCAAAGACCTCTAATACCACTAAAATGCAACCTTTAATAAATGGATCTATTTTTAAATGTTTTTTGCTGACTTCTACATGAGCTCAACAGCTTTTAGATGGTGTACGTTTACATTAGAGTATTTCATGTTTTATTAATAGAGATGGCGCGAACTGTTCGCCGGCGAACTTGTTCGCGCGAACATCGGGTGTTCGCGCTCGCCGGAAGTTCGCGAACGTCGCGCCACGTTCGCCATTTTGGGTTCGCCATTGTTGGCGCTTTTTTTTGCCCTCTCACCCCAGACCAGCAGGTACATGGCAGCCAATCAGGAAGCTCTCCCCTGGACCACTCCCCTTCCCTATAAAAACCGAAGCCCTGCAGCGTTTTTTTCACTCTGCCTGTGTGTGCTGAAGAGATAGTGTAGGGAGAGAGCTGCTGCCTGTTAGTGATTTCAGGGACAGTTGAAAGTTTGCTGGCTAGTAATCGTTTTGATACTGCTCTGTTATTGGAGGGACAGAAGTCTGCAGGGGTTTGAGGGACATTTAAGCTTAGGTAGCTTTGCTGGCTAGTAATCTACCTTCTACTGCAGTGCTCTGTATGTAGCTGCAGTGGGCAGCTGTCCTGCTTCTGATCTCATCTGCTGACTGCTGCAATAACAGTAGTCCTTGTAAGGACTGCTTTTATTTATTTTTTTGTTGTTTTACTACTACTACTACTACTACTACTACTACTACTATAAGAGCCCAGTGCTATTAGTCTAGCAGTGTTGGGGAGTGGGACTGGTGTGCTAATCTGCTGCTCCTAGTAGTTCAGCAGCACCAACTGTAATTTTTTTTTTTTAATATTCATTTTTTTTTTATTTTACTTTTTTTTATTTTACTACCGCTGTAGTAGTGTATAAGTTGACCTTTTAGGCATTATTTGCCCTGTAGGCATTTTTTGCCCAGTGTGTTATTCAACCAACAGCCATCTAGCTGTGTGACCTTGTTCACATTCTGTCTAAATATCCATAATATTACCGTCTCCAGAAAAAACACCGGAGTGACTTTTTTCAAGCAGCCATAATAAATTTTACGTAATCCGTATCCATCGCTGTAGTAGTGTATAAGTTGACCTTTTAGGCATTATTTGCCCTGTAGGCATTTTTTGCCCAGTGTGTTATTCAACCAACAGCCATCTAGCTGTGTGACCTTGTTCACATTCTGTCTAAATATCCATAATATTACCGTCTCCAGAAAAAACACCGGAGTGACTTTTTTCAAGCAGCCATAATAAATTTTACGTAATCCGTATCCATCGCTGTAGTAGTGTATAAGTTGACCTTTTAGGCATTATTTGCCCTGTAGGCATTTTTTGCCCAGTGTGTTATTCAACCAACTGCCATCTAGCTGTGTGACCTTGTTCACATTCTGTCTAAATATCCATAATATTACCGTCTCCAGAAAAAACACCGGAGTGACTTTTTTCAAGCAGCCATAATATATTTTACGTAATCCGTATCCACCGCTGTGTATACGTTGACCTTGTAGGCATTATTTGCACAGTGTTTTCTTCAAACCGCCATCTAGCTGTGTGAGCTTGTTCACATTTTGTCTAAATATTGATAATATTATCGTCTCTAGAAAAACCACTTGAGTTACTTTTTTTCAAGCAGCATTCTTATATTTTACGTAATCCGTATCCACCGCTGTGTATACGTTGACCTTGTAGGCATTATTTGCACAGTGTTTTCTTCAAACCGCCATCTAGCTGTGTGAGCTTGTTCACATTTTGTCTAAATATTGATAATATTATCGTCTCTAGAAAAACCACTTGAGTTACTTTTTTTCAAGCAGCATTCTTATATTTTACGTAATCCGTATCCACCGCTGTGTATACGTTGACCTTGTAGGCATTATTTGCACAGTGTTTTCTTCAAACCGCCATCTAGCTGTGTGTATTATCGTTTCCAGAAAAACCAACTGAGTTTTTGTTGTTGTTGTTTTTTTAAAAATAATGCCAGGCAAAGGCAGGCCGCCACGCAGAGGCCGTGCTAGGGGCCGTGCTGCTATGCAATCCTGTGGCCCTAGCAAATTGCCCAGTTTTAAAAAGCCAATGACCCTGAACTCCCAAAATGCTGAAGAGGTAGTTGACTGGCTTACACAGCACACCCCATCCTCTACCGTTTCTAACTTTACCACAACATCCTCCTCATCCTCCACTGCTATGGCCACCCCACGTAACACTTCCTCCACCACCGGTGCCCCTTCTTCACTGGAGTCAGAGGAGTTATTTTCCCATGAGTTTCTTGAACTGAGTAATGCGCAACCATTATTGGCAGAAGAAGATGAAGGAGATGAGGACGTTACACCAGATTTAATTCTGGCAGAGAACACGACAGAGATGGACATAATGATGAGTGATGAGGAGGAGGTCCCCGCTGCTGCTTCCTTCTGTGATGTGTCAGAAGAAATTGATGCATCTGAGGAGAATGATGATGAGGAGATTGATGTTTTGTGGGTGCCTAGTAGAAGAGAGCAAGAGGAGGGTAGTTCAGATGGAGAGACGGAGAGTCAGAGAGGCAGTAGGAGAATAAGACTTAGAAGAAGCAGGGAGGACAGCCCGCAGGGATCAGTAGGGCAACAACATGTATCGGCACCTGTGTTCAGCCGGCCAACGCACCCGCCATTGCCGCCAATGCCGCCAACTTCTACTGTTACCGCCAGATCGCAGACTTCCAAAAAGTCAGCAGTGTGGGATTTTTTTAATGTGTGTGCCTCTGACAAAAGCATTGTAATATGCAATGAGTGCAGTCAGAAACTGAGCCTTGGTAAGCCCAACAGCCACATAGGTACAACTTCTATGCGAAGGCACATGAGCGGCAAGCACAAAGCACTTTGGGAGCAACACCTCAAAGGCAACAGGCAAACTAAAAGCCACACTCCTTCTGGTCCAGCATCTTACTGCTCTACCTCTGCTCTCCTTGACCCATCTGAACCTCCCTCCACTCCGCCTTCCACCTTGACCACCTGTTCCCATTCCCAGTCATCTGCCACCAGCCAAGTCTCTGTGAAGGCCATGTTTGAGCGTAAGAAGCCAATGTCTGACTGTCACCCCCTTGCCCGGCGTCTGACAGCTGGCTTGTCTGCACTCTTAGCCCGCCAGCTTTTACCATACCAGCTGGTGGACTCTGAGGCCTTCCGCAAATTTGTAGCAATTGGGACACCGCAGTGGAAGGTACCCAGCCGCAATTTTTTTTCTAAAAAGGGAATACCACACCTGTACCAACATGTGCAGAGCCAAGTTACCGCATCTCTGTCACTTAGTGTTGGGCCAAAGGTCCATATGACTACTGACGCATGGTCCTCCAAGCATGGTCAGGGCAGGTATGTCACCTACACTGCCCACTGGGTGAACTTGGTAATGGCTGGGAATGGGAAGCAGGGAATGGGTAGCTCAACAACAACAACAACAGTGGAGTTGGTGTCACCGCCACGGATTGCACGCGGTTCTGCCACCACCTCTACTCCTCCATCGCTCTCTACCTCGTCTTCTTCCTCTTCTTCTTCTTACTCTGCTGCTGGGTCCTCCTTCTCCTCCTCCACACCTGTGCACCCCCAGCTCCCCCTAGGCTATTCGACGTGCCAGGTACGCCGTTGTCACGCTGTCTTGGGGATGACGTGCCTGGAAAGCAAAAACCATACCGGATCTGTACTCCTGTCATCTCTGCAGTCACAGGCCGATCGGTGGCTGACCCCACACCAACTGCAGATCGGAAAAGTGGTGTGTGACAATGGAAGCAATCTGTTGGCAGCGTTGAGACTGGGAAATTTAACACATGTGCCCTGCATGGCACATGTGTTAAATTTAATAGTCCAACGTTTTGTCTCCAAGTACCCAGGATTCCAGGACGTTCTCACCCAGTCCAGAAAGGTGTCGGCCCATTTCAGACGTTCCTACACAGCCATGGCACGCCTTGCTGACATTCAGCAGCGCTACAACATGCCAGTCAGGCGTTTGATTTCTGACAGCCAGACTCGCTGGAATTCAACGCTCCTTATGTTGGAACGTCTGCTGCAACAACAAAGGGCCGTCAACGAGTACCTTTTTGAACTGGGTGGTAGGACTGGATCTGCAGAGCTGGGGATTTTTTTCCCCCGTTACTGGGTGCTTATGCGCGATGCCTGCAGGCTCATGCGACCTTTTGAAGAGGTGACAAATATGGTCAGTCGCACCGAAGGCACCATCAGCGACCTAATACCCTTCGCTTTCTTCCTGGAGCGTGCCGTGCGACGAGTGACAGATGAGGCTGTAGACCAGCGTGACGAGGAGCTGGAAGCGCACGATTTATGGTCGGAATCACCAGAACGAACCCAGGCACCTGCTGCAACGCAGGGAGAGGTGCCAGAAGTGGAGTCAGAGGAGGAAGGTGGCTTTGTGGAGGAGGAGGAGGAGGACCAACAGGAGCAGGCTTCCCAGGGGGCTAGTGGTGACCTTTTGGGGACCCCTGGTCTTGTACGTGGCTGGGGGGAGGAGACCGTGGATGATGCAGTCCTTGATAATGAGGAAGCGGAGATGGATAGCTCTGCATCCAACCTTGTGAGAATGGGGTCTTTCATGCTGTCATGCCTGTTGAAGGACCCCCGTATCAAGAGGCTTAAGGAGAAGGACCTGTACTGGGTCGCAACGCTACTAGACCCTCGGTACAAGCATAAAGTGTCAGAAATGTTACCAACATACCACAAGTCCGAAAAGATGCGGCATTTACAAACCAGCCTGCAAAACATGTTGTACAATGCTTTTAAGGGTGATGTCACTTCAGGAACTCATCAACATTCCAGGGGCAGAGGTGCCAGTAATCCTGCCACGAGCACACCTGCAAGGACAAAGCCCTTTGGCCGGTCTGTAACATCAGACATGCAAATGTTTTTCTGTCCAAGGCAGCGCCACAACCCTTCTGGATCCACCCTCAAAGAACGCCTCGACCGGCAGGTAGCGGACTACCTGGCATTAACTGCAGATCGACACTCTGAGGAGCGATGAACCCCTGGACTACTGGGTGCGCAGGCTTGATCTGTGGCCAGAGCTGTCACAATTTGCCATGAACCTCTTGTCTTGCCCAGCCTCAAGTGTGCTCTCAGAAAGGACCTTCAGTGCAGCAGGAGGGATTGTAACTGAGAAGAGAACTCGCCTAGGTCACAAAAGTGTCGATTACCTGACCTTTATTAAAATGAATGAGGGGTGGATCTCGGAGGGTTACTGCACGCCGGAAGACTTGTTCTGACTTCTATGCAGCTGTCCTTCTCTTCAAGCCTCATGACTCCACACACAGCTGTCCTTTAGCGTCCTCCTCCCTCCGCCACCGTTACAAACTAGGGTGCAAACCCTACTGGTTTAATTTTTTCTGGCCTCTGTGCTTCAGTGGCTGCAACCAAAAAAACTGGGCAAACAATGTGTACAAGGTCAACGTATGGCGAAAAATGACTATTTTCAGCATTTATATGGCATATTTTTTCTGGCAACTGTGCTTCAGTGGCTGCGTCCAAAAAAATGCATATTTTCTGCATTTATATGGCATAATTTTTCTGGCCTCTGTGCTTCAGTGGCTGCAACCAAAAAAATGCATATTTTCTGCATTTATATGGCATAATTTTTCTGGCCTCTGTGCTTCAGTGGCTGCAACCAAAAAAATGCATATTTTCTGCATTTATATGGCATAATTTTTCTGGCCTCTGTGCTTCAGTGGCTGCAACCAAAAAAATGCATATTTTGTCCATTTATATGGCATAATTTTTCTAGCCTCTGTGCTTCAGTGGCTGCAACCAAAAAAATGCATATTTTCTCCATTTATATGGCATAATTTTTCTGGCCTCTGTGCTTCAGTGGCTGCAACCAAAAAAATTTATATTTTCAGCATTTATATGGCATCATTTTTCTGTCAACTGTGCTTCAGTGGCTGCGACCAAAAAAATGCATATTTTCTGCATTTATATGGCATAATTTTTCTGGCCTCTGTGCTTCAGTGGCTGCAACCAAAAAAATTTATATTTTCAGCATTTATATGGCATAATTTTTCTGGCAACTGTGCTTCAGTGGCTGCGACCAAAAAAATGACTATTTTCAGCATTTATATGGCATATTTTTTCTGGCCTCTGTGCTTCAGTGGCTGCGGCCAAAAAAACTGGGCAAACAATGCCTACAAGGTCAACGACGTTGACCTTGTAGGCATTGTTTGCCCAGTTTTTTTGGCCGCAGCCACTGAAGCACAGAGGCCAGAAAAAATATGCCACATAAATGCTGAAAATAGTCATTTTTTGCCATACGTTGACTCAACGTATATGGCAAAAAATGACTATTTTCAGCATTTTTATGGCATATTTTTTCTGGCAACTGTGCTTCAGTGGCTGCGACCAAAAAAACTGGGCAAACAATGCCTACAAGGTCAACGTATGGCAAAAAATGACTATTTTCAGCATTTATATGGCATATTTTTTCTGGCAACTGTGCTTCAGTGGCTGCGACCAAAAAAACTGGGCAAACAATGCCTACAAGGTCAACGTATGGCAAAAAATGACTATTTTCAGCATTTATATGGCATATTTTTTCTGGCAACTGTGCTTCAGTGGCTGCAACCAAAAAAACTGGGCAAACAATGTCTACAAGGTCAACGTATGGCGAAAAATTACTATTTTCAGCATTTATATGGCATATTTTTTCTGGCAACTGTGCTTCAGTGGCTGCGTCCAAAAAAACTGGGCAAACAATGTCTACAAGGTCAACGTATGGCGAAAAATTACTATTTTCAGCATTTATATGGCATATTTTTTCTGGCAACTGTGCTTCAGTGGCTGCGTCCAAAAAAACTGGGCAAACAATGCCTACAAGGTCAATGTATGGCAGTTGTTTAAAGAGAATAGGGATGTAGCGAACTGTTCGCCGGCAAACTAGTTCGCGCGAACTTCGACTGTTCGCGTCCGCCGAATGTTCGCGAACGTCGCGCGACGTTCGCCAATTGGTGTTCGCGTTCGATTCGAAGTAAAATTTCGTTCGACCATTCGACCATTCGACCGTTCGATCGCTAAAATCGAACGATTTCCATTCGTTCGAACGATTATAAGCATTCGATTGAATTAAAATCATTCGATCGAATAGCTTCGATCGTTCGATTCGAACGAAAATCGTTCGATCGTACGAATAAAATCCTTCGATCGTTCGATCGAACGATTTTATCGAGCGTTCGAAGTTCGCGAACTGTTCGCGAACTGTTCGCTTTTTTGCCGGTGTTCGCGAACGGCGTTCGCGAACATCAAATCGGCAGTTCGCTACATCACTAAAAGAGAACAGTAGATTACTAGCCAGCAAAGCTACCTAAGCTAAAATGTCCCTCAAATCCCTGCAGACTTCTGTCCCTCCAATACAGAGCAGTATCAAGCAGATTACTAGCCAGCAAACTTACTATCATCTGTCCCTGAAATCACTAACAGCTCTCCCCCTACACTATCTCTTCCAAGCACACACAGGCAGATTTTTCAGATACATTTTTGCCCTTGATCCCCCTCTGGCATGCCACTGTCCAGGTCGTTGCACCCTTTAAACAACTTTAAAATCATTTTTCTGGCCAGAAATGTCTTTTTTAGATGTTAAAGTTCGCCTTCCCATTGAAGTCTATGGGGTTCGCGAACCGTTCGCGAACCGCTCGCATTTTTGCGCAAGTTCGCGAATATGTTCGCGAACTTTTTTTCCGACGTTCGCTACATCCCTATTTATTAACAGTTAATAAATCTCTAAAATGTTGTGTTTTAAAAGACTTTTAGTGCTAAAGAGTTTAAATTGCGAAAAACATTAATAATAGGCCCCTAAGTAATAAAGGAAATGCAACAAATGATTTGTGTTATCCCCTCATAATTTGCTTTTAATTAGCACATGTATTCATTTATATAATTAATTTATATCATATGGGTAGGTCTAGAAGCTACATATGTACTAGTTATCTTGTCAAAGAAATTCACCTGCAATCTGTGGGTTGTAACATGGTTATATTCGATTCTGTTACACTAACACATGTCTTATGTTATACTCTACATACACATGCTGGAAGTCAGTTTAACAGATTATTTAAAACTTAACACTAATAAAAAGGGAAAAGTAGTTTTTACTATTAATAAGAAATTAAACTGGAAATTCAAAATAAAAAGCTAGTAAATGTAAATTAAGCGATGATTAAAAAAAGGCATCCCTTTGCATTAACCTAGATTTGTCCAAACCAGAAATCTCTGATTTAGCCACATTAATTCCTATAATAATTTAACCCAGTGAACTGCCCATTATGCAGGCTACCGTTGTCTAGGTGTGCACACCAAAAAACCATATGGTTGGTGCTCACTGCAGGGAAAGGTTGTCATAAAAGGAAGAAGGGAAAGGCAGAAAAGACCCTTTAGTTGCTGAATGTAAAGGAGGGTCTACCAACTTTCCACCATACATCCCTGATTTCCTGAAACCCCATACAGGTATGGGATCCTTTAACTGGAAACCTGCTATCCAGAAAGCTCCGAATTATGGAAATGCCATTTCCCATAGACTCGATTATAATCAAATAATCCAATTTTTTTAAATGTTTCTCCTTTTTCTCTGTAATAATAAAACAGTAGCTTGTACTTGATCCAAACTAGGATATAATTAATCCTTATTGGAAGTAAAATCAGTGTACTGTGTTATTTAATGTTTACATGATTTTTTAGTGGAATTAAGTTATGAAGATCCAAATTACGGAAAAATCTGTTACCTGGAAAACACCAGGTCCCGAGCATTCTGGATAATAGGTCCCATACCTGTACACCAACTTTTCAGTCCAAGAACTAAAATTTCCTGTTCTTTTAAAACAAATAGGACAGTAATCTGATGGAAACATAAACCTGTTCCCCGGTGATTTTTTTTCACACAGTTTAAGCAAACAAAAAAAAGTTTGCTCCATCTGTACATAGCTCTGTTATATTTACATATCTGAGGAAGTGGAAGTTGCCATAGGTCACCCTTCACTTCACCCTTTCCCTTTTTTAAAAAAAAAAATATATTTTGCAAGTTCTATTTCAATTTATTTACAAAAATTACATCCATTTTAAAATCATACAATATATATATTAAAAACCCATACAAACAAAGCCATAAAAGAAAAACCAAGCAATAGAAATATTCTCCCTTATATATGGCTAAATGCTATTATACATCAGCTGCAGACAGGCCCATATCTCTTTGCCAGACAGCTTGACAATTAACTTCGTAAGTATTTCCTGACCCATTAGTCACCAATCAACCAATCTTTCCATATTGCAGTAAAATCCACAGGGCAACCCCGTTCCTCAAATGCCTTCTTCTATAGAGGGAGTGCCCTCTCTACTAACTCAACAGTAATTCTCACCACCGCACACCTGTTGATTAACTCCTCTGCTTCCAGTGGTGCTGGTTTTCCGTGGACCAGGCAAGGTCCCTAATGCGAAGATACAGTGAAAATACGGATCCGCACACACTTTATCATCAAGCAGATGGGGAAACGTTGATCTTGTTGGTGGCACAATAAACTTGGGGTACTCTCTACTAACTCAAGCCATTGCATTTTGCCCAGAGGTGACACCCACATCCAATGCAATATGATGTTACTTTCGAGTAGGGATGGGCGAATTTTTTCGCCTCGTTTCGCCGAAAAAATGACGCCCATAGACATGTATGGAGACGTGCGTCAAAAAAGAAAGACGCGCGACAAAATAATTTCGCCGCGCGAAAAATTTTTTTTGACGCCCATAGACTTTAATGGGCGTCTGCGACATTTCGCCGGCGGCAAATTTTTGGCGAAACGAAACGGGTCAAATTCGCCCATCCCTGCTTTCGAGCATAGAATAAAACTATTTTACAAAATATTCCCCTACTTTGAATATGAGTATCAGAATCTACTGCCTCCATTAGGGATGGGTGAATTTTTTCGCCTTGTTTCGCCGTGGAAATGGCGTCCATAGACTTGTATGTTGGCGCGTCGAAAAAAAAGCTGCTCATCAAAAAAAATTTCGGATTTTTGTCGAAACGAAATGGGTCAAATTCGCCCATCCCTACCCCATATAGATGCATCTTCAGAACAAATCTCACTGGGATTTCTTTCCTCTCAGGTATATGGGTGACTACTTCCCTCCAATATACACATACCCCTCCACATTACAACATTTATAGATTAAATGAAAAAATTCTGCATTACACATCCTACATAGGGGGCAAACATTGTCCTTAGATGAATACATCCTAGCCAATATTTCTTAGCCTATGGTTCCCGTGACTTTGTGACTTCCACGATGGGGAGTCAAAGTTTTAAAGAGACAGTACATAATAAATATCGGTATTCAAATAGTCACATTTTTTCAAATTTGAATAAAATTTTGGCTTTTCGATAGTCAAAGTACATAAAAATAGCTTGAAATTCGATTTTTTTTTTACTTCAAATTTTTACTTCAACCCTTGATAAATCTGCCCCATAGGGGCAGATGTATCAAGGGTCGGATATTGAGGGTTAATTAACCCTCGATATTCGACTGCCGAATTAAAATCCTACGAATATCGAAGTTGAAGGATTTTGCGCAATTCGTTCGAACGATCGAATGAATAATCGTTCGATCGAACGATTAAATCCTTCGAATTGAACGATTTGAAGGATTTTAATCCATCGATCGAAGGATTATCCTTCAATCAGAAAATTGTTAGCAAGCCTAACATTGGCCTTGGTAGGTTTTAGGTGGCAAACTAAGGGGTCGAAGAAATTTTTAAAGAGACAGTACTTCTACTATCGAATGGTCGAATAGTCAAATGATTTTTAGTTCGAATTGTTCGATTCGAAGTCGAAGGTCGTAGTCGAAGGTCGAAATAGCCAATTCGATGGTCGAAGTAGCCAAAAAAACATTCGAAATTCGAATATTTTTCCTCTATTCCTTCATTCGAACTTAGTGAATGGGCCCCTTAATATATACATTTTTGATTGATCAATTTATCACTGATAGAGACTTAGGGGCAGATTTATCAAAAGTTGAGGCGAATTCTCGAATTTCTAGCTATTTCTGTGTATCTTGACTAGGGAATAGTCCAAATTTGATTTGAATTTGAAAAAAATTTGAATATCAAAATTTATCATGTACTGTCTCTTTAAAACTTCAACTTTGTCTATTCGCCTTCTAAAACCTGCCAAATTGCTGTTTTTGCCTATGGGGGACCATCTAGAACCTATTTGGAGGCAAAGATTTTTTTTGGAAAAACTTTGATTTGAAATCGATCATAGTAACATAGTAACATAGTAACATAGTAAGTAAGGTTGAAAAAAGACACATGTCCATCGAGTTCAACCTTTTTTTTTTTTTTTTAACTACCTATCTGCCAGTTGATACAGAGGAAGGCAAAAAACCCATCTGAAGCCTCTCCAATTTGCCTTAGAGGGGGAAACATTCCTTCCTGACTCCAAAATGGCAATCGGACTAGTCCCTGGATCAACTTGGACTATGAGCTATTTCCCATAACCCTGTATTCCCTTACTTGCTAGAAAGCCATCCAACCCCTTCTTAAAGCTATCTAATGTATCAGCCTGTACAACTGATTCAGGGAGAGAATTCCACATCTTCACAGCTCTCACTGTAAAAAACCCCTTCCGAATATTTAGGCGGAACCTCTTTTCTTCTAATCGGAATGGGTGACCTTGTGTCAGCTGGAAAGACCTACTGGTAAATAAAGCATTAGAGAGATTATTATATGATCCCCTTATATATTTATACATAGTCATCATATCACCCCTTAAGCGCCTCTTCTCCAGCGTGAACATCCCCAGTTTGGCCAGTCTTTCCTCATAGCTAAGATTTTCAATACCTTTTACCAGCTTAGTTGCCCTTCTCTGTACCCTCTCTAATACAATAATGTCCTGTTTGAGTGATGGAGACCAAAACTGTACGGCATATTCTAGATGGGGCCTTACAAGTGCTCTATACAGTGGAAGAATGACCCCCTCCTCCCTTGACTCTATGCCCCTTTTAATACAGCTCAAGACCTTATTTGCCCTTGATGCTGCTGACTGGCATTGCTTGCTACAGACAAGTTTATCATCTACAAGGACTCCAAGGTCCTTTTCCATAATGGATTTGCCTAGTGCAGTCCCATTAAGGGTACAAGTGGCTTGGATATTTTTACATCCCAGGTGCATGACTTTACATTTATCAACATTGAATCTCATCTGCCACTTAGCTGCCCAGATTGCCAGCTTGTCAAGATCATGTTGCAAGGATGCCACATCCTGGATGGAATTAATTGGGCTGGATAATTTTGTGTCATCTGCAAACACTGATACATTACTTACAACACCCTCCCCTAAGTCTTTAATGAACAAGTTAAATAAAAGTGGACCCAATACTGAGCCCTGGGGGACCCCACTAAGAACCTTACTCCAACTAGAGAATGTCCCATTAACAACTACCCTCTGTACCCGATCCTGTAGCCAGTTTCCTATCCATGTGCAAACGACTTCATTAAGCCCAACAGACCTTAGTTTAGAAAGCAGTCGTTTGTGCGATCTTACTCTGATTCGTATGATTCGAATTTGGCCAAATAGAGAAACTTCAACTTAATTTCGGTTGGTCTTTTGGAATTCGAATTTTGAAGTTTTTCCAATTCGAAATTCAACCCTTGATAAATACGCCCCTTAATGGTGGCTTCCTAGGTTTCCTCACCCAACACTGGAATACAGGCCATTTATGCAGCAATCTGTTAAGAGGAGATGCCTGATATTTAATTAGTGAATTACATAGTTTAAAAATCTAAAAAAAAAATGGTTTTGCTAAGTAATTTCAGGACTTGGCTTGCCTTGCACTAGTTAGTTGGAAATTACTAAACAGGTCCAGTGGTGTGTGTTCTGGAGATTACCCTCTATAGCTCCATTCCATTAAATCTAATACAGTCAAGACTCCCAGTACAGACCACTAATCAAAGTCCAGGTTACTAAAATGACCTAAAATGATATTGATTTCCCTGCAGTGGTTTATTAAAGGGATTCTGTCATGATTTTTATGGTGTAGTTTTTATATCTAAATTACACTGTTTATACTGCAAATAATTTACTCAACAATATAAAAGTTCATTCCTGAACCAGCAAGTGTATTTTTTTTAGTTGTAATATTGGTGTGTAGGCACCATCTCGGGTCATTTTGCCTGGTCATGTGCTTTCAGAAAGAGCCAGCACTTTAGGGTGGAACTGCTTTCTGGTAGCCTGTTGTTTTTCCTACTCAATGTAACTAAATGTGTCTCAGTGGGACCTGGATTATACTATTGAGTGGTGTTCTTAGATCTACTGGGTAGCTGTTATCTTGTGTCAGGGAGCTGTTATCTGGTTACCTTCCCATTGTTCTGTTGTTAAGTTGCTGGGGGGAAAGGGAGGGAGTGATATCACTGAAACTTGCAGTACAGCAGTGAAGAGTGACTGAAGTTTATCAGAGCACACGTTACAAGACTGGGGGCAGCTGGGAAACTGACAATATGTCTAGCCCCATGTCAGCTTTAAAAATTAAATATAGAGAAATCTGTTTTATTTTTGAGAAATTGATTTCAGTGCAAAATTCTGCTAGAGTAGCACTATTAACTGATGTGTGTTGAAATAATTTTTCCCCATGACAGTATCCCTTTAAGTTAGCCTATATGAATGGAAAGGTCAGATTACTCATCCTAACTGCCTCCTGCCATACATATAATGTGTAGTTTGTTGTCATTTGCAAAGTATGCATCTCCGGTAACTCTCTATATGGACTTGTTTTTAGTATTTCTTGTGATCCAACCACCTGGGCATCTTTCTTTAGCACCACAATTGAATGGTGTAGTTTTCTTTGAAAAATTTAGGTAGCCAGCTTCAGTTTTGTCTCTAGCTGTTGGGAATATTATTTCCATGTCAGTTCATGTATTGCCCAATATTAAATGCTAAATGGATTGGCTAATAAATTGAAATGGGTTATTTCTGTGGTCAAGGACCCACATTGACGTGGAAGCTTCGGATGTTAAATATACTTTGCACAAGGAGACTAGAGGTGTAATTCTAGCCCTGGCACTGTATGTTTTTAGTCAGATATTTCTCATTACTTTTCATTTTTTTAGGCGTCTAAAAAGCAAACATGAAAAAGATTGTTTTCAAGACATCCATAAAAACAAATCTCTGAAAATCAGGACTGTTTTCAACACTGCAATTTTAAATTAAATGTGCACTTCTCCAATAACCTATTTTTCAAGTGAGCTGACTTCTAATGCCAAAAGCAGACAGGTGATTGGCAACTCTTTTCAATTCTCATTTCCCTTGGTCCATTAAACATTTTCCATCAAACTAGAGAGCATCTCATCACAAAACAATACATTTTCATAATCCTTGAAAGGCAATATAAAAACCAGAATCGAGTTCAATAAATAAAGATGTGGAATTGAATGTCCCGTGGCGTCCTATAGTGAAATATTCCCTAATACATTAAGTAAAAGAAGAAAGGGGAAGAAAACACCTCATGGGCAGTCACTATGTTGCAACATGTTCCATTTATTGTATCAAAACTCAATCAAAAATGTGATGTTATTTAAAAAGAAAGCAGGAAAGAGATCCATCAATATTTCTCAGAGCGGCAGAACATGCACAGCTGCTGCTAAGGAACTTCAAGCCTCTCTGTTGGCAAGTTATTGATTACATGGCTTGTTCAGTAATGAGCTAACTATATGAAGTCTAAGGCACAAAAGTTTACAATGTCATAATATGCTGACACGGCGTACGGCTGTGTAAAGGATGAAAACTTAGAGACAAATGCCTCTCTGTATAAATGCACTCCAGCACTTATGCTTTTATAGATATCTAACTCTCCTCTTGTCAACAAGGGTCTACACAAGGAAGAGTGTTCACTGGAAATGTAAAGAAACAAATTAAAAAGAATTTTCATGGCTATGCACTACATGACTACATAACCTGTGCACAGCGGGAACTAAGTCTTTGGCCCTTGAGGCAGAAAAATAGATAATGGAACTTGCTCAAGGTCAAGGAGAATCTATATTTGAATGTTGCTCCCTGGTAGCATTTCCATTCATGCAGTTGGCCCAGAAATAAGTATTGTAAACAAATCTACATCAAGGGATGAATGTTTTTCAGTGATAATGAATGGTGTTACAAAATACTCCGATGTACATGCATACAGTTAGACTTTGATTAAGGTTTTTTTAAGCCAAAACAACCCATCAGTATGAAGCCTGCATTGATTACACATCATTCCGGTATGATCCCTAATATTTTTATTTCAGTTTCAGAATCGTACCTTCATTGATACCAAAACATATTTACAAAATAAATAATATCCAAATATCCAAACAAATCTACATGAAGGGATGCATGTTTTTCAGTGATAATGAATGGTGTTACAAAATAACTCCATACAATTAGGGGCACATTTACTTAGCTCGAGTGAAGGAATAGAATAAAAAAGTACTTCGAAATTCAAAGTTTTTTTTTCCTACTTCAACCATCGAATTGGCTACTTCGACCTTCGAGTACGGCATGACTTCGAATCTAACTATTCAAACTAAAAATCGTTTGACTAGTCGAAGTACTGTCTCTTTAAAAAAAACTTCGACCACCTACTTCGCCAACTAAAACCTACCAAGCATCAATGTTAGCCTATGGGGAAGGTCCCCCATAAGCTTTCTAGCCAATTTGGGATTGAAGGAAAATCGTTATATCAATGGATTAAAATCCATTCGATCGAACGATTATTCCTTTGATCGAACGATTATTCCTTCGATCTTTCGATCGAATGAATTGCGCTTAATCCTTCGACTTAGATATTCGGAGTTGAAGGATTTAACTTCGAGGATCGAATATCGAGGGTTAATTAACCCTCGATATTCGACCATTAGTAAATGTGCCCCTTAGACTTCCATTAAGGGTTTTCAACCGAAAATGTATCAGGCCTTAGTTCCATTATTATTTTAATTTCCATCATTTGGACATTAGGGAAAAACTCCTACACAGTCAGTATGAAGCCTGCATTGATTACACATAATTCCCATATGATCCCTAATATTTTTATTTTAGTTTCAGAAAGGCACCTTCATAGATACCAATATATATTCACAAAATAAATAATATCCAAATATTCAAACACAACTATCAAGAGATGCATGTTTTTCAGTGATAATGAATGGTATAACAAAATAACTCCATACTCTGATGCACATGAATACAGTTAGGGGCAGATTTATCAAGGGTCGAAGTTTAGAATTTTGAAATTCGAATTTTAGAGTTTTTTTAAGTGAAATTTGACAAGGAAATAGTTCAAATTTGAATGGAATTTTTTTAAAAAAACTTTTTTTTGAAATTTATCATGTAATGGCCCTTTAAGAATTTGACTTTTCGCCATTTTAAACCTGCTGAATTGCTGTTTCAGGGACATCCTGGGATCAATTTTAAGTTGTTTGCAACCTTCCTGAAAATATAACATACATAGGGGCAAATATATCAAAGGTCGAGTTGAATTTCGAATGAAAAAAAATCGAATTTCGAGCTAGGGAAAAGTCCAAATTCGATTTGAATATGGAAAAAAAAATTGAAAATTTGAATATCGACATTTATCATGTACTGTCTCTTCAACCATTCGCCATCTAAAACCTGCCGAATTGCTGTTTTAGCCTATGGGGGACCTCCTAGAACCTTTTTGGAGTCAATTGGTGGACTTTGAAAAATCTAATTTTTTTGGGGAAAACTAATCGAATTTGATCGAATGCGATATTCCTTCGATTCATATGACGGACCTATTCGATTGAAAACTAACCTATTTGACCAAAAAAAAAAACTTTGATTTAATTTGGGTTGGTCTTTTTGAATTCGAATTTCGAAGTTTTTTCAATTCAAAATTTGACCCTTGAGAAATATGCCCCATAGTAACATCGTTAGCTAGGTTGAAAAAAGACAATCAACTTAAAGGGCATCGAATTCGAGATTGCTGGCTGATCCTATTCACCGAGTTTGAAAATTTCGAATTTTTTCATGATTTGCAGTTGGTCAAATTTTGGTCAAATTTCGAGTTCATACTCACGTGAACTCTAATTCAACCATTGATAAATCTGCCCCATAGACTTCGATTAGGGCTTTCAACCCAAAAATGAATCAGGCCTTAGTACCATACTGATACACCTATGTTTTTTAGTTACTAAATAAAATCAGTCCTAAGTGGGGCAAATGCCCTTTATGTTTCTAAATGTACATACATACTCATGCTATTACAAATGCAGAACAACAACAATTATTTAATTTTCCATCATTAGGAAATTAGGACATTAGTACACAACTCCTACACAGTCAATATGAGGCCTGCATTGATTACACATAGCTCCCGTATGATAATATTTTATTCAGTATTTTGCTCTCATAAATACCATTATATTTTTCTAAAAGAAATAATGTCCAATTTACAATGGCAGGCAATCACCAGATTTAGGTTGGCTCTGTATTATTACAGTACTGTGTTGAGAGTGCTATTTTAAACTGTGTGCTAGGACACAACTCATTTCCATAACCACTTTGCATTCATTGCCTGGGGGAGAAGCAAAAGCATAAAAGTTACAATGTTTGAATATACAATAAGAGAAAATTATTAAAGTTGCCAAGTGACAATAATAAAGCAGATTTGTATGTGAGATCTGAAAAACTAGTCATGATAAAATGGCTGATTTCAGATAAAGTATTTCAATCACTTTGATAATGTAACTGACAGATTAAGCTCAATGTCAAGAATGATAACCGACATTTTCCATACAATGAAATCCCAGGTCTACAAGGAATAGTTCCTTGGTCCCCACCCTTCTTGTTCAGTCATGGGAAATGCTTCTGCCTTGGCTGGAATATAGAACTAGGTCTAAATTCTAAGATAAAAAAAATACAAAAAATTACAAATATTTCATTTCTCATGGAAAATGAATTCATATTTTTTCCTTTACAAAAAGCCATTATTATTTTATTATTCACAGTTCTGTGCACTCTACTAAATAAAACATTGTTCATGTCTTCAATTCTGAAACACCTTGAGGCTGATTCACTAACTTCAAGTGAAGGATTCGAAGTAAAAAAACTTTGAATTTCGAAGTGTTTTTTGGGCTATTTTGACCATCGAATGGGCTACTTCGACCTTCGACTAGGACTTCGACTTCGAATCGAAGGATTCTGACTAAAAATCGTTCGACTATTCGACTATTCGACTATTCGATAGTCTAAGTACTGTCTCTTTAAGAAAAAACTTTGACCCCCTAGTTCGCCATCTAAAAGCTAGCGAAGTCAATGTTAGCCTATGGGGAAGGTCCCCATAGGCTTTCCTAAATTTTTTTGGTCGAAGGATAATCCTTCGATCGTTGGATTAAAATCCTTCGAATCGTTCGATTCGAAGTATTTAATTGTTCGATCGAAGGATTATTCCTTCGATCGTTCAATCGAACTATTTGCGCTAAAATCCTTCGACTTCGATATTTGAAGTCGAAGGATTTTAATTCCCAGTCCAATATCGAGGGTTAATTAACCCTCGATATTCGACCCTTGGTGAATCGGCCCCATTATATGCTCGCTGTTTGAATTCAACATTCATTTTTCGCAAAAAACTGTGGTTTCAAATTTGTGAGATTGATCAGTTGAAAATTCCAATAAAAAATTGGTGGATAAAACATGTGGAGCTTCTACTGAAGTTAATGGGAGGTTTATTTTCAACATTTAAGCAATTTTAATTTTCAAATATTTTGAACCAGTCAAAATTGTAAATGCTCATTGAAAATGAATGGAACAATATGATTTATTTGCGATCCAGTTTTTCATCATCACATTTTTTTGTAACTATGCTAGTTACGGAAAAAAGACTTGAGATTGCCATTTCTTTTCTGTATTTCAAAAAAATACCCTCACATATGAAAATTGCTAACTATGCTTCCCTGTATCACATCACACAATGTATGTCTTGTTCAAATTTAGCATTTGTTAAATTTCTAAAATGTATAGAGATTAAACATATGTTAAAGAGATGAAAGAATTGACTATTAGGGTTTATTACAAAGTTCACTTAGGGGCAGATTTATCAAAGGTCGAGGTTAATTTTTGAATTAAAAAAATGTGAATGTTGAGCTCATTTTTGTGTACTTCGACTAGGGAACAGTCCAAATTCAATTAGAATTTGAAAAAAATGTGAAAATTTGAATTTCGAAATTTACCATGTACTGTCTCAAAACTCGTCCCTTGATAAATATGCCCCTATATCTAGAACTAAATTGACACATAGGGGCATATTTATCAAGGGTCAAATTTTGAATTGAAAAAACTTCAAAATTCAAAAAGACCAACCGAAATTAAGTTGAAGTTTTTTTGAATGGTTCGAATAGAAGGAATAGCACCATCGAACAAACTCGATTCAAAGTTTTTCCCCAAAAAAAAACCAATTGACTCCCAATAGGTTCTAGGAGGTCCCCCATAGGCTAAAACAGCAATTCGGCAGGTTTTAGATGGCGAATGGTCAAAGTCAAATTTTTAAAGAGACAGTACATGATAAATTTCGATATTTGAATTTTTAAATTTTTTGCAAATTCAAATCGAATTTGGACTATTCCCTAGTCAAAGTACACAAAAATAGCTAGAAATTTGATTTTTTTTTCAATTCGAAAATTCACCTCGACCTTTCATAAATCTGCTCCATAGAGAGGTGATAATTAGCAGTGCTCATACTGTTGTCATTTTTACCTATGAAAACTGGATTAGTTGAAGGTAGCATAATGGAACAGACATTAATGACAACTGAATGCTTATGTGCATCCAGAGTGAAATGCATGAGTCACTAAAAAGGTAGCTTTACTAAACATCTTATTAGCAAAACATTCATTCTTGGTCTCTGACTTCAGTATATTCAGCTGCTTTCTTTCGATATCAGAGCCCAAGCATATCAAGTGTAGGCTCAGATTTGCAGTTTCCCAGGGAAGCAATTTATAAAGAAACTTCTGGACACACAAATATATGGCTGGCACCACAGGGCATACGTTATTCGGGTTATAAAACATGTAGTGCTGCAGAGTTTTAGCTTCAGAGGCCATCCATTGTTAATGCAACATATTCCACCATGTTATTATTTGGCACTATTTCCAATAGTATTAAGTGATAAAATCACTGTTAACATTTGCAGTCTTCTTTTCCGTAATGATCAGTTTTCATTTTAATTAAGTGGTTCATGTAAATGTTTGTATGATGTTTAAGCATATGTGCAAATGTTTGAATTGCAGCATAGGCACATGCATATCTATCACAGAATCTATGATTTCTTTCTTATCAATACAGAGAAAAGGGAAAATTTACCTCTGCACCAAAGTGTAAAAAATGCAAATTTCTGATGCAATCGCCATTTTTTTTTATCCACAATACTGTGATTCTAGCACTACTTATGTCTGTGTCTGACACTATTGTGGCTGATACATTGAAATTGATGCAGTTGCAATTGAACTAGGGACAAATCTTTTTGCCATAATTTCTGCTGTGTGCTCCTAGTTCTTTCGGCAACTGCAATATTGTGATTAATGTGCAAGCAGCCTGAAGCTACCACCTGGTTCAGCGATGGTAGTAGTTCCAGAGTCCCCACAGGGGCCTGCATCAATATATGTAACTGTGCACTGTTCAGAACAAGATGCAGGGGGAAGGCAGTGGTGCCAAGTGCAACTATGCAAAAGTGCAGGGAGCACATGTTGATGCAAGTAGCACAACTGACTTTGTGGAGATTTGCGGGCTGTGTAAATGCTATGATGTAATTAAATGACCCCTAAAGTTTCAAAATAAGTTAAAACCATGCATATACAAGTCATGGGCCTTTGACTAAGGGCCAAGAGCCAGAAACACACAAGGAGTCGATTTTGTGAAGGCTTGTTGAATAAAGTGCCAGGGGCCCTCCTTGGATTGAGCACCTGAATTATATTGGATGAATAGCGGAGGGGTGAGTTTGGAGCTGCATTCTTTTTCTATTAAAATGATGAATGGGGAGGCTTTAGAGATTATATTAAAGAAGGAATTAACTTTTTCAGAAAAAGTTGTAAAACGTTTATAAAAGGGACCCATAGGGGTTAACCAAGAAGTCCTGTTTTGTTTTTTTACCTATTCCATTGCAATAAAGTATATCCCAGCAAACTTCCAAAAGTAGTCCATACACTGAGTACATCAATTCTTTTGAAGACATACCATATATACCCGAGTATAAGCCGAGTTTTTCAGCCTCCAAAATGTGCTGAAAAAGTCTACCTCGGGTCAACGGTACCCGATCCGAGTAGCTGAGATTGCAGTCACTTTTAATCATTCCTATACCAACAGTACACTTGGGGAGAGACTGCAATATCCCACAATGCCCTCTGTTGGTTATATGAAAGAATAACAGTGCGCCCTCTGTTGGTTATATGAAAGAATAACAGTGACTGCAATATCACACAGTGCCATCTGTTGGTTATATGAAAGAATAACAGAGACTGCAATATCACACAGCGCCATCTGTTGGTTGTATGAAAGAATAACAGTTCGCCCTCTGTTGGTTATATGAAAGATTAACAGTGACTGCAATATCACACAGCGCCCTCTGTTGGTTATATTAAAGAATAACAGTGACTGCAATATCACACAGCACCCTCTGTTGGTTATATGAAAGAATAACAGTGCACCCTCTGTTGGTTATATGAAAGAATAACAGTGACTGCAATATCACACATCACCCTCTGTTGGTTATATGAAAGAATAACAGTGACTGCAATATCACACAGCGCCATCTGTTGGTTGTATGAAAGAATAACAGTGCGCCCTCTGTTGGTTATATGAAAGATTAACAGTGACTGCAATATCACACAGCGCCCTCTGTTGGTTATATTAAAGAATAACAGTGACTGCAATATCACACAGCACCCTCTGTTGGTTATATGAAAGAATAACAGTGCGCCCTCTGTTGGTTATATGAAAGAATAACAGTGACTGCAATATCACACAGCGCCATCTGTTGGTTATATGGAAGAATAACAGTGACTACAATATCACACAGCACCCTCTGTTGGTTATACGAAAGATTAACAGTGATGGCAATATCAAACAGCACCCTCTGCACATGGTAGTGGGACAGTGGGACAATGCACACAGTAATCAGTTTGGCAATTCTCTGTCACCATCAACTTTGCAAAGAAGTCCGGTTGATAGCTGGGGGGGTCGCTTTGGCAGAATGTGCGCTGCTGGGAGACAGGGCTGTAGTTGTGTCTAGGCTTATACTAGAGTCAATAAGTTTTCCCAGTTTTCGTAGGTAAAATTAGGTACCTCGGCTTATACTCGGGTCGGCTTATACGGTATATACGGTACTTACTGCCAACTGTGAATATATTGCTAATGGAAGTGGAAAAGAGAGCACTCCAACAAGCAGGATACTGCTAAAGGGAAGTTTATTTCAGACTAACTGACACACATGTGAGGGGAAGGTTGAGACCAGAAATCTTGTGTTCTTCATTCATATCCATAGTTTATAAAATGGGTGGGAGAATGTGGCTCTTCCTCTTTCAACTCTCCAGTCAAAGAGGAGGTGGATGCTGCTGGGGAGCTTAAAGCATAAGGCCGCAGTAGTAAGTGAGTCCTAAGAATACCAGTATCCTAGGAGGCAGGGAGAAAGGAAACCCCATTGATGAGTTTAAGATCGTGGCTAGTGTTGTGTCATTGGGATATTATCTGTATAGTGTTGTGAAACCTAGATTATTACATTTACCACAGTCAGGTAAAAGGATGTAATTGAGGTTCGCAGAGATGAAGCGATTTATTGAGATTATCCAGCCCAGAGACAGCAAATGATAAAGAGGTCTTTCAAAATGTGTCCACAAGTTATATGTATAGGGTATAGTCTACAAAAGAGCTTTTCCCTATGCCCTTCCTTCTACCAACTTATTTCTCTCTTTCTCTCTCCTTACCTCTTCCTTCCTTCCCTCTCTTTTCTTCCTTCCTTACTTCTTCTTAAATCAGCCAAAACCAGCTCCATTGTTATAATGTTTCTATTCCATTGACCAAAATGAAGAATGGTTCTGATTGACTGATGACAAGTAAGATGACTTACTTATTGTTTTAGTTAAACCAGCTAATTAATTTACATGTTCTTTTGACCATTACAAACAGTTCATCTTTAATGACTCTTTTCAGACTTTAATGCATTTTGAGTGAGAAATAACGAGAAAAAAACCCCCCATTAACTTTAATGCCTTTGGAATTATAAAAAAATTGCAAGTGTAAACAATTATCATCTAATGACTTCAATGCATTTATAAATGCGTATATAAATGCAGATAAACATGAGATTATTTTATTTTCTAAATTCTCACTGGTGCTGCAGCAGTAAACTTCATTGCAGGTGAATTTAAGCAATAGTATTGGTTTATCAAACAATAGTCATGTCTGAGCTGCTACCCATGAGGACTTCTTTAGCTGATCATATTGAGGTAAATTGTGTTTATGATCTTGCTCTTCAAGGGTTCTCCTGTACAGCATTGTAATATGTATTTCCATAACGAAGAATCCTTCAAAATGATGAAGGCAATGCTTTCTTTTCCCAAAAGTGAAATGTGGTACATTTTGTTATTTCTAAAGTACCTCTGTGGGAGTTTAAAAAACTCCTACTTATTTCTAAATAACTATCTCTGCAACCTTTGTTTATAACAAAACTCTTCCATTTCTTTTCATTTGTTTTTGTCGTAGCAGTAGTTTTTGGTTTTGTTGGCTGCACGAAAGGTCGAGTAAGGTCAAATGGATAATTTTGTCTCATGGCCACTGCCATCCAGTGGAAAAAAATTCTATACATAATCTGTCACCATTTCTAATGGTGTTAATTAAAAGCACCCTGGCTGATACCCTTGCAGCCATTACTTATTGACTCCTACACCAAAATACATGAGCTTTTTTTTAGCAGATTTCTACCTGGCACCAAAGGCAATATGCCTCAACCTGAGTAATGCGGAGAGTAGACTTATTTGTCTGGTACAGTTTTAGAGATTTTTGGCATGGTGTAAAGATTTCAACAAATCCACACTAGAATTAAATCTTGCATAAAGTTTTTCTGAAAGAAATGCTGGAAAAATGCTGACTTCAGCTGTGCCCCTTGCATTCCACATCAACCAATCAGGCTAACTCTTTTTTTTCATGATGAACATTTGAAGCATTGTGGAAGGAGCTTCTCTAACAAGTTAGAGTCTCTCTCTCTCTCTCTCTCCCTCTCTCTCTCTCTCTCTCTATATATATATATATATATATATATATATATATATATATATATATATATATATATATATAAGGTCTTAACTGTAATCACCACTATCAGATGGTACAGAGGGTCTGGGGGGGGGGTCTGGGCCAACCAGGGCTTCCACATCAGGGTCCCGCACACACTTGGGCCCACTGGGTTTTTACACGCTATCCAGTCGGCCAAGTCCGTCCTTGGAGGAGTGTTTATAGAGCTTATGGAAGCCATAATGTTTATTATAACATTTATTATAACACCTTTACAGTTACAGAAGTACTTAGTGTTCCCCAATTATGTTCTTGTACTTTTTAATTGTCAGATGTCAAAACCAAACATTTAGGGGACATATTTCCTAAACGGCGAAAATTTGCCAGCGACAGCTTTGCACCCATTGCAACACTTCGCCAGATGAAAATTTAATGAGACAACACTAATTTACTAAAATCCGGAGTTTCGTCCTGCCCGTCAGACGCAGGCGAATTTTCACTAGCGTTACTCCGGCAATGCGAGCAAATCAAATCGAAGATGCACTGGGGCAAATTTGTCTTGCGCTCAGGTTAGTTTGCATATTGCGGGAAATTTAAAGTTGAATGGACGTCTTTATGTTACAAGTTGCATTAAATACATTACATTTACACTGATAAGTAGACATGTCCAGGGAACCTTAATAATCAATAGTCAATAGAGTTGTTATAATGCCCTAAACATGAGCCCACTGTAAAATAATGTTCCATATGTTAGAAAATGTATGGGGGAAACCGTATACCCAAAAACATTTTTTAGGACTTTTACAGCCTATCACCCTGAAAAAAGGTAAAGTCGCCAGCGGTTTTTGAACTTCTATTCGCCAGTGCGAATCACCGCTAGCATCTATCTCTTTCGCTAGCGAAGTGACGTTAGTAAATCGCCAAAATCTTCACCAGCGTTAGTCATTTCGCCCTTTAGTAAATCTGCCCCTAGGTTCCTTGTCATCAAATTTGTCTCAATCACTCTACAGTGTGATAAATATAATGTATCTATCATTTATAAAAAGGCAACATTTTGTGTATTTGGCAAACAAAGGGTCCCTAGGAAATCAAAGCGTTTAATGAAAAGGTAAACAAATCTAAAGTATTCCAGCGGAGAAACCCAACGTAGCATATTCAGGTAAAAAACAATAAAAAAAAGACCTGATCATTGATAATCAGACCTTTTCTATGCTTAGAAATAAATGCCTGTACTGATGCTCAGCCTATGGGATTGGTTTTCACTTTCTTAATATTTTTTATCTATTTTCGTTATAATGATTGAAATAGGTTCCTGTTCCTTCAGCCTTATACACTTTAAATATGTGTCTGTTAACCTCTCTATTCAGCCACAGAGGTTTTGATTTATTTCTGTTGTTTCTCTTGGGAATATACAGCTCTGAGAGTTGTTTTCTTTTACATATTTTGACATATGATCCATTCAATGTTTATCTTGTGCATTGTAATGAAATATGTAACAGGGTGTGCATTTTAAACATATCCCACTGAATGGGTCAAACACTGCCATTGTATAGAACAGAAAAGTCGTTTTACAAATAGTAAATACATTTATTATCAATTTAATATGTCAACATTGCAATTCACAGGAATATGTGACAAATATACTTGTGTGTGTGTGTTTATATACAGTATATATATATATATATATATATATATATATATATATATATATATATATATATATATATATATTTACCCTCTGAGTTCCATGATTGGCCTTCAGCCTTGTGCTTTTATATGGTTGTGGAACTCCTTTGTGACTTATAATATCCTTATATTTTTCAATAGGCAGTACTTTATTCACTATATATAATGCAAAAATGTGTATTGTTTTATTATTTTATTAATACTTATTTTTATTATTGTATGCATAATATATAGATGATGGTGGTGTGTTTAGTGTGGTCTGGGGGGAAGCTGTCATACATCAGGTAGGATGGTTTGTCTGTAGGTTTCTGATTTATGGTTGTGTCCAGAAAGTGAACGTGAGTTGTGGAGTAGGCTAATTTAAAGTTAATAGTAGGGTGCAAGCTATTAATTTTAAAGTGTAATTTGTTCCTTATCTGGACCCCTTTGCATATCCCACCTCCCCATGTGTCTGTCTCTGCTTACAATCCATATTATGCATATAAATATGCATATAAATATGCATATAAATATGCATATAAATATATATATATATATATATATATATATATATATATATATATATATATATATATATATATATATATATATATATATATATATATATATATATATATATCAGGGCCAACATAGCTTCTTTGTAATCAGCTTTTAAGAAGGAAATGAAATGTTCTAAAAGCTTGCTGGGATTCTCATCTTAGTTAGCCAATAAAGGTACTGTATCACCTCTTCACCACTTTTGTTATGTCTCATATCAAAAGTTTTACCCTATAACTGTTTCAACTGGCTAACACGATACACAACACTTTACCTGGAACCAAAACATGTTAATAATACCCGTTACAATACATTTACAAAGTGCTCCCTGTGTGTTTACAGTCTGATAAAATCATAATGCTTATTTTGCATGATGTGTTTATTATTTTGCTGATAAATATTGGTAGCATTTTGTATTTTAGCCATACAGACTTTCTCTCTATCTCATTTTTTATTTACTATAATTGGGACACTGGAATCCCCTCAGCAGATGTGTTGATTAACATGACATTATTAACATACAGGGATGCACCGAATCCACTATTTTGGATTTGGAAAAACCCCCAAACCGAAGCCGAACTCTAATTTGCATATGCAAATCAGGGATGGGGAAGGAAAAAGAGAGTTACTTCCTTGTTTTGTGAAGAAAAGTCACATGATTTTAAATATTCAGATTTGGTTTGGCACGAGGATTTGGCCCAATCTGAATCCTCCTGAAAAAGGTTGAATACCAAACCAAATCCTGGATTAATTTATAGGGTTATAGACACTAGGGTTAAATCAGTTTTTCTGCTGAAGAGAGATCAGAGCTACACATACAGCATTTCTGTGAGCCTTAGGTAATTGTAAGGAAGAGGGTTTGGAGGAGAGGCTGTATGCCCTGTCTCAGCTTCGCAGCAGGCAATAGGTTAGTTTGAAGTTCTGGGGGGGGGGCTAGTGCTGGGGGTCTAGTTGGGTCTTAGCAAAAGGGGTCTAAACCCCAACCAATCAATTGTGTGAAATGTATTGAGAGTGGTCCTGAACAGTTTTGTAACTTTCATTCATCTTCTATTTAAAGTGGTTTTTAAAACATATACATAGTTTAGACCGTTTTATACTAATTGGCAGGCTTCAGCACAGCAGTCTTTGGAAGGCCCAGAGTATCAGCAATAATACATTTCTCTGCTCTGTTTATGCACTTCCTGGATTCAGTTAACACTTTGCTTGCTGACTTTCAGTTGAGCTAAAAGTCTACTATTAGCAATTATTCCACAAAATATTGAACATTTCTGTAAATTGAAAAAGTGCTCAGAGAAGCACCCTGAGTAAGTGTACATCGAATATTTTTTTGGCTTTCAATCCCCTTTAAGGAATAGCTTAGCACCCCAGCTTTGAAAAGCACAAAGCAAGTTAAAATGGTTGTAGGGTTTATCGTTTCTGTTTTTTTTTTGTTTTGCTAGTTGTCATGTTATGTGGCCCTGGAGGGTGGATGTCACTAGTTAATAGTTAAGTAGTTTTAAGTAGTGGGACAAGTCAACTTACTAAATAATTGTCACCATATCATAGAGTAATTGCAAACAAGATCTCTCTCTCTCTCTTTATGGCTAGGGTTATCATCTCACCTCTTTAAAGTAGGACACTTATTGAATACACATGCTGCAAGTTGGATGCATGGATGAAGGAGGGAAGAGAGGGTAACCCGACTTATAGCGAATTCTCATTCGGAGCTTTGCTTTTTCATCTAAGGTCACTTCCAACGCATCCACTAGGACATGCTCTATACCATATTATAGACACACATAATGGTCAAAGAAAACAATGGTGACGTCTACTTTCCTTTTTATATATACTATGCGGTAACCTAACATACCTGTGCCAGTGGAACTCCAACCGACCCATCTATTACATACTACCAGTCTACTTTCCCTAAGGGGGAACTTGGGTTTGTGTATTCTTTGGGTCTAAATGCTGTAAATGTGTCAACTGTCTAAACCCCTACTGAGCATTTATTGGAATACAGCTACTTCTTGTAGTCTGGAAACTTAAATATTGTCTTGTAGTCTGGAAACTTAGACAAGTCCTAAAATCGAAATCTATAAACGAATGCAGCATATAATATTGTCCAAGTGAGTCTATTATACATTCATATTTAAAAACAAAATCAGTATAGCTGAGCATTTAAATGCATATAAATAATATAAAAATAATACAATTCTTCAGTTTTAAATGGTTGTTGACAGTGTAACAATAAAAGGTGGGTTCTAGCAAGACAATTTTTTGTCCAACAGCACTACTAAGAAAATGCCAAGGGGAAAAAAATCGCTTGAAAACTAGTGTGGCATGTCATATTGATTTCACTGGGAAAACTGTTTTTTCAAGGTTGCATTTGCAAAGTACTGCTCTATAAAGCTCCAGTATAGGACAATATATTTTGTGCCATTTGATGCACTGTCAATGTGACCTTGTTCAAATACCTAATCTAAAATGTATTCCAAACATTACATGACTGACTGCTCTTCAGTTCAGATTTAAACCGAAACCGCACTGCTTATCGTTCCTTGTTAAAAATGTAAGGATTATCGTTGAGTGAATCCAGTAGATGGCACTGTAGATTGAAGCAGGACGAGAGCTACAAACCTTGTTTATCAGGTAAACATTGCTCCAGATTTTATTACTGCATTGAATGCTTCCTTTAGATCCATTTTCAAATTCCTAAGCAATCATACGGATACAAGTAAAATGCGAAATGTAAGGGCAGAGTCTAAACATAATGAAATAAATACACACATTTATGTGTTTTATGTCTAAAATGACAACAATCTGCAGTGTAGGTTGGCACTAATACAGCTTGATGGTAACAATTAATGTTATTTCATCCATCAAGGCTTTTTAGCATATTTTCTGCAATGGAGCTGTTAGCATTAAATAGTAGCTGAGGTTGGAAAAAAGACATGTCTATCAAACTTAACAAAGGCTACATTTATCTTTATACTGATGTATATCAAATCCAGCAGTACAAAGCAATCAAGGTAGGGTTTTAAATATAGTACATGCCTGGTTCAGGGTCATTTGGGTAACTTGGACATGGAAGGCCATCTACACAGACTGTAGGTGCAAAAGTCTCACTCCTCCATGAATAAAAGATTTCTATACTACTAAAAGCTAAAAGAACGGTCACCTACCAAATGACAATAGTAGCCCTTTTTGAGTATTTTCATCCCAGTATACCAGAGGCCTGAAACTGAAATCCAAAAAGGAGTTTTACAAAAAGTCAAAATAACTTCTTCATCTTCATCTACTAATCTTGTCAGCTACCAAATAATATTTTACCTCCACCTAATGATAATTAGCCATATAATATTTTATAATATTTTAACAGGTATGACAAGATGGTGATAAAATACTACTGGACTACTATCTTTAGTCACAGAGTATCACAGAGTAACTCAATTACTAGGATAATGCAAAGACCGGCCACTAGCTCTCTTCCTCCCTGGTGCTCTGGTGGCAGCAATTTCTGAACATGTGTGTGTATATATGTAAGGGTTGAACCAACCTTGAGCCTTATCTAGCAGTTGAGTATTGGAGGGACAGCCCATCAGTTATAGAGAACAGGACGGCCAGCTGCTACTGAACTTTAAAGGAGATCTCAAACAAGATGGAGAAGAGAAAGCTGCAGAAACAATCATGTGTACCTCAAAGCAGATGCAAAATATTTACCAGACATGCATTACAAAATTGTTTTATTTAGTGACATTGCACCCCCGCCTAATGGTTTTAAAAAATAGTGGTGAGCACAACTTTCCCTTGTTTGTTATAGTTATACAGGAGCAGTGACCAGCTCCATGTTGTAGCTCCCACCCTTCCCAGCTATAGTCAGGTGATCCCACTGGTGTCTAATAAAAGGGCAGCCAAGTTTGGGAGTTTTACTTTGAAAGCAGCAAGTAAGTTGCAGGTAAAACCTAGTCCCTTTGTAAAATGTATAATGAAGCAATAGAATTCTTAATGGATCAGATGAAAATTAAGTGTAGGACTGGCCAGCTATGGGATGACTTTGACGTAGTTGGCCAGCTTAAATATATTGCACTATATGGACAAACAATCCCTGTTTTGTTTAAAGGGTAAGGCATTTTTTAGTAGCAGTATGCACAAAATGTCTCTGTCTTAAATATATTGATAATGGGTTGAGTGCAGAGGACTCTTGTATTTGTCTGTATGTATTTTGTGGTCACAGCCTCATTGCACCCCCGCCTAATGTTTTTAAAAAATAGTGGTGAGCACAACTTTCCCTTGTTTGTTATAGTGACGGGAGCATATATATGCATTAAAAAAATACTTTATATTCACTTGAAGGCTTAATGTATAACCATCTATTTGGGCCAAAGAAAAATAGACTAATGATGAACTCACATGCCAAGTCCTAGAGTTTCTAGTGTTAAAGAAGAATATAAAGGGAAGCTTTATTTTACCAAAGCTGTATTTATATATAGGCACCCAAGGACCCATGCTTCGGATGGCAGCTTTGGGGAGAAGTATGGCCCTTGGGTGCCTATATCATAAATTAAATATTTTTAAGAAAAAAAATCTCCCTGGGTGGTTAAAGTTACCAGCTCTTTTGTAGTGCATCCTTGTGCACAATAGGGCAGCGCCTGACCTAAATACACTGCATTTTTCGAAGTTTATGTGCTCTTATTTGTCATAACTGCATTAAAATATCCACTAATATATTTGGGCGTAATGGGCGAATCTGTGCCATTTCGCTTCTCTGAATAGTTAGCGAAACTTTGAAATTGCAAATGGGTGAAAATTTGCGAAATGCATTGAAGTCAATGGGCGTCAGAATAATTTTGACGCTAGCAACAATTTTTGTATGCATGACTATTTTGTCCAATGCATTAAAATCAACTGCATTAAAATCAATTTTGACAAGCTTAAATTTTTTTTGTCGCAACAGATTTTTTGCTGGCGAATTTTTGACGCAGTTTCATTGAAAAATTTTGGGCGGTGAAACGTGGAAATTTTTAAAGTATATTGATTTTTGGGGAGAAGTTTTTTAAAAGAAATCATGACAACTATTATTTGCTATTTTCTGAATGTATTTTGGGTCCTTTTTGGTTTTTGGTAACTGGCACCACTAGTAAAACAGCACATTGTTTTCCACTATAATCCATCAAATCTACATTGGTGCTGGTAGCAAGCCACTGCTGCTTGAGGCTCTATTATATCAAATTAAGGAAGATTCTTCCCCACATCAATCTTTATAGTTGATGCCTTTATTGACTCTTTTTGTTGCGGTGCCTAAACTCACCTTTAGCTAACTGATTCTGTCAGAGCTGAGTGTTTAATTACTGAAACCTCACAGATTTAATAAAATCATCTATTCTATCTATTCCAGGGGTCCCCATACTTTTTTTTACTCGTGAGCCACATTTAAATGTAAAAAGACTTGGAGAGCAACACAAGCATTAAAAAGTTCATGGAGATGCCAAAAAATGGGCTGTGATTTGCTGTTTGTAGCCTCTATATGGACTTGCAGCCTGGCAGTGTAGCTTGTTGCACCTTATAGTGCTAAAATCCCATTTAGTGCAATTAATATTATTATTATTATTATATATCATATAGCACCAGCATGGTACACAATTTTAGTATTTGGACATTTCAAACAGTCCTTTTCAAAGGAGCTTTCAGTCTAATTTCCTTATCAATCACACACACATGTACTCAGAAGCCTTCCAGTGTGGTTTAAAACTGTGAACCCCTTGCTAAGCCTTGCTAACACACATAGAATATTCAAATTTCATAGAACTCAGGACACAATGTCTGCATGGCAGCAGTACTAACCACTTTGCCAAAATTAATTGAAAACCTTTTATATGGATATAAATGAGTCCAAATAATTTGGGTGATCTTATCACCCTTAACAGCCAATTTATAGTGCCTTGGCTTTAGTTTACACTCTACATATAAAACATATCTCCCTCTCTTATTCTCTGTCTCTCCTGTACTCAGAAAACATATTACAACCTTATGAACAGCTAATTTTTTCACAATAAAAAAAAAAAAAAAAAAAAAAAAATATATATATATATATATATATATATATATGCAGATATGGGATCCATTATCTGGAAACTCGTTATCCAGAAAGCTCTTAATAAAAAAAAATGCCATCTCCTATTTTATCCAAATAATTCAAATTTTTAAAAATGATTTCCTTTTCCTCTGTAATAATAAAACAGTACCTTGTTTTGAAGCAAAAACCAGCTTATTGGGTTTATTTAATATTTATGTGATTTTCTAGTAGACTTAAGGTAGGAAGATCCAAATTACAGAAAGATCTGTTATCTGAAAAACCCCAGGTCCCAAGCATTCTGCATAACAGGTCCTCTACCTCTATAGAGCTTGAACCATTCTATGTTTCAATCAATCAGTTGGTCTAGCAACACTGGGAAAATTGTCACCTGGGTTGTAGCCCAATCAAATCTTCACTTTCATTATTCTACCCTCAACTGTCTAAATAAAGATAATCCCTGATTGGTTGTTATGGGTCACTGCCAAAGTGCAAAAAAGCCCAATTTTGTAAATGAACCAGAGTGTATCTCAAGAAGACAAGTATCCATCTAAAGAAGCAATATGAAATCAAAGCACATTTTATTTGCACATGGAAGAGCACAGTGGCCTTGTACTGTACATTGTGGGTATATTTTTTAAATTATGTCTATTCTTAGAAATTGTTTCCAGCTTTATCTACTTGCATCCTGTAACACACAGCAATAAAGTCATGTTTTATGACAGACACGGCAGAACTTGTGTGTGAATAGGATCGCAGCAAAATATAAGATTCTTTTATGTATGGCAAAACATAAGTATTCTAAAGAAGTATGGGGAAAATGAAAGTAATACTGAAGGATGAATACAATAAGAAAGTTAACTTAACAGTACTTAATAAATACTTTCATACACAATCTATCTCATCTTAAACCTATTCAGTACTAAGTCAGCATCTGTAATAAGATTTAGCCATTTAGAAAATTACATGTTAAAGGAGAAAGAAAGCTACCAAGGCAGTTTATTTCCAATAGATTAGCTATAACAGCACAAGCTAGAACACTATTTTTAATCTTTAGAATGCTTTTCCATACCTGAGTAAACCTGTAGACTGTCTTTTTGTTTAGTATAGCAGCTGCCATATTAGCTTGTTGTGACATCATTTCCTGCCTGAGTCTCTCCCTGCTTACTCATAGCTCTGCACTCAGATTACAGCAGGAAGTGGAGGAGGGAGGGGAGAGGTGCAAACTGAGCATGCTCAAGCCCTAGCCCCGGAGGTTTACACTGAAAATAGGAAGTCTGATACAGAAGCCCAAGTGTACACAATAGAAGGAAAGAAATGTGGTGTTTCTTTTGACAGAGGACTCAGAGCAACATTTCTTTGAGTGATTATTAGTGTATTTATAAAGACCTTTCTGATAAAGCTTACTTAGTTTAACATTTCCTTTTCCTTTAATGACCATTTACCAAAATTATTATATTAGATTTGCTGAGAGCAATACATCTGTATAAGCATTTTATTTGCAGCAAAAGGTTCATGTATTAAAATAGAATTTTCTAGTATAGCTGTTAAGAAGCTGCCTGTTAACTTGCATCTAAATGAAAATCCAATGACCATTCTGAAGCCTTTTATCCTCTTAAAAAGGTCATTGCTCAGATGGGTTCAGATGTAACCATCATTTTGATTTAGAACAACATAGACTTGAGGTTCATGGTCACATGTAATACATGCTTAGTTTGCTGTTATGTTTCACTCTAGAGCAAATTCAGTGGCTGGTTATAGGATTTATTACAGAGTTTTTTTTTAATGGGAATACAAAGAATTGTCACAGAGCTCCTGAAGCTGTTTGTAATGGGTCTGCCAGTTCTGGGACATGATTTGTTCCAAATATAAGGCCTTTCCAATAACTATGTTTTATAGGAAACACACAACATGCTTTGCTTTTCTTTTACCCCCTGTGGTTACAGTTTGCTGAAATTGGTGAGAAGTGTTACTGCAATTAGATGGTAGGTGAAAAAAAGATACCTGTCAGGGTGATTGATTTATTTATTTTAAGTAGGTTTGCTATTGATTTTTTAAAAAAACAAACAAAAAAAAAACCCCGATTTGAAAAAAAAATTGAGATCAACTTTTTTTGTTTGCCATAAAGGGTAAGGCTTGCCGTTATAAGATCTAGAGTCAAAAAGAAAGCCCCCTGAACGTTTACTGCTAAATTCATTGCTTTGGGCCCTAAAATCAGGCAAATTCTTGAATAAAACCTGCTTGTGCAAAAAAAAAAAAAAACCTCATGAAGACAAAAAATTTAAAAAAGCAACTGCTGCCAGAAAATGTGAGCAAGTGAAACAATGTTTTCTGGCATTGATTATCCTGAACTTGAATATTGACAGTTACTAAATATGCCCTGTGTGCAATGAGGTTTTTTAGATTTTAAAATGATGAGAAGTACAGTAAAAACTTGGATGTTTCATTTGTAGTCCTAACTAGATAAGGCAAAATAGATTTTGTCATGCACTACACAGTGCCTACTATGCTTTCTACTGATGCCATTCTCTATCACTCAGAATTAAAGGTTGTCTACAGTCTGTGACCCATAAAGACTGTGGTTTTGCTCAATAATTCCTATTAAGCTACAGTACTAGTTCGTCATAGGAATAAAAAAGGCAGTCAATCCAATATGCCTCAAAATGGGAATTTGATCAAGTCCTGGATCAATAAAAGGCATTAGCCAATCATTTTCCGATTTGCTGCAGGCGTGCTGTTTTCTCTTGGAACCATCCATGGGATTTGCCAGTATGTCTTTTTAAGGATAAGAATTTTACCATTCCACTACTCTTATTAACAGTGAAGATAAAACCTTGTTTTTTTTTAAACTAGATCCTTTTGTAATCCAGGAAAGTTACTCCAAGAGAGTCTTTTTTCATTTGAGAAATGGAAACAATCACATTAATATTTTAGAGACAGAAGCAGTTCAGATGAAATGTGCTTTCAAATGTGCTTCAAAATCATTCTCTTATACAACCATGCTGACATTTTTCTTCAAAACATATCCTTGAATATACTGTAATTTCTGGAATATGATGTCTTTGCCCACAGATGTCAATGTTACGTATAGTTTTAAGACTAAGCTAGACTGAATACTTAAATTATATCAAATATATCAGATCTATACCAGTCAAATCGCTCTAGCTGTATTCTATCTGACCAAGATAGTTTGATATTGTCCATTTTGACCAAAGCCATTTTTGGAAAGCCTTCTGCGTTACTACAAAATAAATTCTATCTTTCATATACTGAAAACCAGTATTTGCCTTTTCATTATCTTATGTAACCGGCATTCTTGTTAATCTCATAAAATGATTTGAGGTCTGTATGTATGTTCAACATCACTGCAGACATTTTTGTGGGGGACAGAATGTGGGGATCTGAACAAAAAGAACATTATTTAAGTCTACAAATTCACAGCTCCGTAAATAACAGGCCCATAAGCCTTGCTTTATATACTTAGACACAAAAACAACAGGTTGAAGGTGAGAAAGGTGTAATTGTCCCTTTCCTGTTATACATTATTTCCGTCTATCTACAGATGGAGCATATGGAGATAAAAAAAAAGGCAACATACTGCAGACTCTCTTCACTCCCCCACACTGAGACAAACACACAAACAGTGGATATTCTGTATTTCTAAATAAATAAATGTAAACAACAACAGCTCGTTTATTAGGCTGGCCATTTAGTTGATATAAAAAGGGTATTTTGCAGTATAATAACAGTACCATGAATGTACTTGTCACTCAAGAGATGTCACAGCATTACATCAGAATGGTTTAACATTTAAGCAATTGTCACGTTTTCTATTAGCAGTAATAGGATGGCTGTATGATCAAGCAATGGATCATTGCCTTAAATAAGATTTTCCGTAATTGCATATTTATATTTGCAACAGCTCGTTGACTTTCTATGATTTCGTGCAGAAACTTTTATGGAAAGAAAGTGGCACTTAACTGGGCAGCAATTTTGCTCCGTTTTAAAGTAAATAAACCATTAATGCAACCTGTTCCCATGTAAAACTGATAGTTATTTATTTTCCAGTGGGTATCGAGTACGGCACACCTCTGCAGTACATGCTGTGCTCCTGAAAAGAAAAACAACAATACCATATGCAGGGACAGCTTGCAAATTAGAGATTACATGTTCCCACTATTATGTAAAGAGACTTTGAAACTAGTCATCAATTTGCAGCAGTCTGTTCTGACAATGCTCGTGGTTCTGAATTTTCATTTTTTTCAGTAATATTTATTCTATTAAACCCAGCGGGCCCCAGTGTTTCCTTATAACAATTGTCTTCTTCGATAGAGGCAGTTGCTCTCGGTGGAAGTTTTACTTCAGACTGAATCTTGATAAAAAAATGTGATTGGATTGCTGCATCCCAATTTACTTCATGGAAAATCTATCACGATACCGTTTTTTTTCCCCCTTCTTCTTTCTGCACCACTGTTCCACAAAATGGGTCATGTGAGAAGTTGTTTCAGGCAAGTAATAGACAGCTACAGTTAACCTCTGCAGAAGGCAGCAATATAAAAACAGAATTGCTGATGCAAAGTAGGGGGGAAAGAATAAATATTGCATGTGGCTGTGAAATAGGATGCAGTGTGGAAGGAAAAGCTGTCAGATAAACAAGCAAGCATTTTCTTTACCTCTTCTGCCGATCTCATATACCATATAGCAATGTATGTGAATCTGTGCCTTTGTTTATTTCTGCACAACAAATTACATTTTACAGTACAAGACTGCACAATATACTATACTATACAGTTTCCGTTTGTAAGATGGTGGCACTTCAGGTCTTCTTAATGTTATAAAATATTACAGAGCAAAGATACTTAAGTGTTTAGCTGCTGTTGAGCTGTTCATTTTTTACTATAGTAGCTTTAGGCTGTGGCAGATTAGAATAAAGTATGACGGGACTGCATGCGTTTTCTTCAGCTGTGATTGTCTCACCCAAACTGCAGAATTAGGACATCATATTTTAAATCCTAAAACTCATTAGACTCAATAGAGTACAGGTGTAGGAGCCGTTATCTGGAAACCCATAATCCAGAAAGTTCAGGATTAAAGGAAAGCCATCTCCCATAGGGGCAGATTTACTAACCAGCGAAACGTGTCCAGCGTCCACTTCGCACCAAGCTCAACACTTCACCAGGCGAAAATTTGCTCAGACAAAGCTAATTCATTAAAATGCAGCGTTTCGTCCAGGGCATGGAACACTGGCGACTTTGCGCTATGGGTACATTTGGTAATGTGAGCATTTCAAAGCGAAGATATGCTAGCGTTAGTTTCTGCCTAGCAAAAAGTCGCTAGAGATTTTGCGCTCAGGTTAATTTGCATATTTAAATTTGGAAATTTAAAGTTGTATGGGCTTCTTTATTTTATATGTTGCAGCAAATATTTTACATTTACCCTGTTTATTACACATGTCCAGGGAACCTTTAGAAAGACAATAGAGTTGTTATAATGCCCCATATCTTAATGTTCCATATGTTAGAAAATGTATGGAGAAAACTGGTTACAAAAAAAAATTAAGGACTTTTGCAGCCTATCACTCTGAAAAAGAAAAAGTTGCCAGCTTTTTTTGAACTTTGATTAGCGATTGGCGAATTTCAAGTGAAATTCTCGAAACGACAAAAAATTTTTCCAGCGACAATGACATGCGCCCATTTTGTCCAATTGCATCAAAGTAAATGGACACCCGTTAAATTGTTATCTAACATGGACATTCGCAGCGAATTTGCGCCTGGAGAATAAATTTGCCCATCACTAACTTTGATGCATTTTCCACTCAGAATATGATGTAAGTGACAGAAGATTGAGGAATATATGCACTCCATTGCACTTCACCTGGTTTGAGCTGGCGAATGCAAGTCTGGCGAAAGAGATAACGTTCAGTAAAATACACAGTTTAGTGAATTTGCAGAGTAACGTCCATTCGCCAGAGCAAATTGTCTCCTGGTGGAAGAGTGCGAATGACCGCTAGCGCCTGTTTTTTTCGCTAGCGAATTGGCGTCTGAAATAAATGGGTGGGTGTTTTGTGGCAACTTTTTTGTGCAACATAGTTGGATGTTGGGTGTTTTTTATAGTAGCTTTTTTCCAGGCAAAATACTTTCAAGTCGATGGGTAGATTTTTACTGATAGTAAGCACACAAAATATATGGCATTTGGTCACATTTGTTTGCAGCAAAATTCCGGCACAATTTTGAAAAAAGAAAATACACCAATGGCAAAATGCAGAATTTCATCAGGGATCCATGCCTAGAGAAATATTGGACTCATCACTAGGGATGAGTGGAATATTTTTCCCTAGTTCATGGCAAAAACATGCCCATAATGTATAGTACACAAATGTTGCATGGTTTGAAAAATGTAACTCAAAAAAAAAAGTCCATTGATTTCAATGTGTCAAATTTTTTTTGAATTTTTATGGCAAAAATGGTCAGATTCGCCCATAACATCTCATCACTATTGATTACCTTCCATGGACCAAAGTACAAATGAAGTAGACTTTAGCTAGAGTACAAAGTCCACCTTTTCTGTTGAGAAGCCTGTATGACCCATCACAGATAGATGTGCGTCTCTTTCGTACACCCATTAATTTAATTGCTATGAGAGATGCACTTTCCATAGACTTGTGACCTTCTGTAGACATGCATTTCTATCTTTGTAAAACTTCTGCTTTGATCCATGCTGTAGATTTTGTGTTTTGGTTACAAAAAATAGCTTACAATGTATAATTATCTATTTTCTTCAGTCTATTTAGGAACACAATGTAGTATGATAGGCAAGACTTTTTATTGATGTTTCATTTCTTGAAGTCTGACAGAATTAGCTTTTGCATACATTTTTTTCTCTTATAGATGGAATGTTATAAAACTCTCTATGTTTCCTATGGAGTTTGTTTCTATGACAACATGATGTATATTTCTTTGGGTTCGTTTTATTTATGCTATTTTTTAAGTAATTTGCAGTAACGGGTTCCTCTACACTCTTCTCTTATTATATACGTTATATGTTACACAAGTGAAGAGATAAATGATCTTTTTACCAAACACAAATATATCAGGGTATTCAAATGCTGCATTCATTTCATTTCCCCACCCAAATGGTACATCATAAACTTTTCATTCCCTGTGATGAGACTCAAGAAAGTTGTTTTTTTTTTTTTACATACAGTTGAGCTTTACACATGCAAAGTTTGATGCCCAGCTTTGGGTTTACGTATTTCTATCAAAAAGTCTTGAGTTAAGCTTCAGTAACATACAGCCATTGCAGTATCAATCATGGTGTATGAACTGGTGGTGGAGCATGTATACATAGACTATTACTCTAGTAGTGCTATGCTCATAAGCTGAATAGTCCATCATTATTGTTATAAATGAATAGTAGAATTGGTATTTAAGTAAGACTAGCGACTAATGGGGAAACCCACATCTATGGGCAAAAAGTGAAGTTGATGTAGACCAGCAAATTGGGAATCTTTTGACATTTTTTATAAAGAAACAGCAACTTAAACATGTGCATAGTACTGCGTTCTGACACAGCATTAACTTAACGCATATTTTTGTGAGTTAAAAAACAATGTTTATTTAAGGAAGGATTCAACAAATATTTTTGTCAGGAGCACTGCGGAGCGCTCCTGCTCCCGCCCATAGTGAGTCCAAGATGGCTGCGCCCATGGTCCCCGTGTGGTTTCAGTTGCCAGCGTGTTGACGTCTGCACACAAACGCGCAATGTCACAATGCCGTATTTTGGCGCCAAATTCAAAATAAGAGGATGCCCAGGACGCAGGTTCGATGCGCGACTATAGGATTTGTTTCAAGCATTCCTGGGTGTTCCTAAATTTGTGTTTATTGCATTTCTGGACTTTTGACCCTGCCTGTACCTTGACTTTGCTAATTATCTGCCTGCCTTCTGAACTAATGCCTGGATTTGACTAAATTTGTTCCTGAACCCTTGTCTGTTAACGTAAACTTGGACTTTGGCCTTAAGCTTCCTCCTTGCTCCAGACTTCCCCTGCTGGGAGCCGATAGGCCCCCTGACAATTTTTGCATGAGCTAATAGACATATCGCATGCAGTAATTCAATATTCTAATCGCATTGCAATACTTGCAGAATAGAATTAATCCTAATGCATAATTCACAAACATATTTTAAGCGATAAAACCATAAAATAGTGCAGAAATTACTGTGAAATGTAACCCCTTCTAAAAGAGGGCTTTACTAATGACATTAGTTCTGTTTGTCTGTGGTCATTGTCTGCATTGATAAGATGGAGTTTGCAGTCTGATTTTTTGCTTGAATCTGCAGACTTGAATCAAGTCTGTGATCGGCCTGGAGTGATGGATCCTCGAGTTTTCCAGGAAAGTTCAACTGTAGATGGATTATCAGAAGAATGAAGTAATGAGGCTCTACTGATTAAGTTGGGCAGCAATTAAAGGCATTTATGAGGAACTGGAGCCTTACCTACAGCCACTAACAAACAGAAGCCATGCTGTACCTGGCATGGTAAAACTTCTGTGATCCCTTAATTTTTTCAAACATTAGTTTCCAGAAAGTTGGAAGGATAGAGGGTGGAGTGTCACTTCCCACATTTTCACGGTGCCTTGGGGAGGTCCTGAATGCATTACATTCTATGTCGGGGAATACTATCAAGTTTCCCAGGATTAGGAATACTGTAAAGTATTCTGTCAGTTTCATCCCATCCCAAATGTCTCAGGTGCTATAGATTGCACTAATAATGTGTAACAATATCACATGGTTTGAAATAACGCACACAGTTCACCGAAATGAATGATACAAATTGCTTCTTAAGTCTGACAACTGACCTTTAGTCATGCCATTGCTAAAAATAAAACTCACTTTTACGACCTTTTGTGAATTGGCCCCTATGGGGCATGTTTATTATGTGGTGTAAAAAATGGTGGGATAATTTATCACATCACCAGGCTTTGCCATATAAAAAAGGCATAAAAAACAGCATACTTTTTTTACACATTTTTTCTTATAGTGACTTGCGCTTGAAGCAATGTGAAATAATGGTGGCAAATCTGGTGTTTGCATGGTGTAAAATAAAACACAGCTTGATTAATTCGCCATTTATTTTAGACCGCTTGTTGTACAGTTTTTTTCTGCAAATTACACAGCATAATATATATATATATGCCCCTACAGTAAATGTAATGCAATATAATTATTTGTATAAGGCGGGTGACATTGGTGTTCTTTAGGTGATGTGATATTAGAGAAGCCAAGTCCTTCACAAAAAATACAGATACTAGATGGTGGGTCTTCAATGCCTGGAATAGTGAAAGGTGGTTTTATATATAATAAATTACTTGGCACTTTCTGGAGAGTCTGCTTTATTAGGAGAATGGAATATATAACAGCACTCAGAAACAACAACGTGGACTTTTCAACAGAGTATGGACCCATTGGGATACCATCCAGAAAGTTTAGTTAGACTACATGAACTATTTTTGGCTAGAAAACGTTTTGCTTTTTTCAGCATTATAAGATGCATACTGTAAGTAGTTGACCTCTGAGCCAGAAGGCGACAAGTCACAGCTCTTAACATTTAAGCCTTCATTCTTATATAAAATCCTACCTGGAATATGCTCAAAAAAGTTTTTTGGATTGTTAATTTATAGTTCACACTTTTGTTTCTTTTGTGGTGCACCAATCTACCCCCCCCCCCTTTGGGGGTAGAGGAGCCTAAGGATAACTGTAACAATGCTTTGCTGTTGATAAAGTGTAACCCCTTACTATTTGTTTACCTTTGTTTAAAAAAAAAAAAAAAGATTATGAAACCTTAATAAAAAGAAGTTAAAAAAATTAACTTGGCATATGGAGAAAGGCTCACATCAATTCTATGTTCTTCAATTTTAGATGGGGAGCACATTTTTTTTACCTTTTGGAATGAGCAATCTTTAAAGACACCTTACATGAGTTTACTAATCAAGTGGGCTTTCATACAAACATAACCTCGATAACCTTTGTTATTTAACCCAGTCAGACTTTTGAAACAAAGGAAAACTTTAGCACTTAACAAGCTAGCAAAGTTTTTTTTTCAGAAATCCATTCGTATTAAATAACGAAGATTGCTGAGGTTTTTCCAGCATGTAACCCTGTGTGATTAGTAAACTCACGCAAGGTTTACCCCTTTTGGATTACATTCAGATGCAGAGGACTCACATGATTCTAGAGCAGAGGGGGAAGACAATGACTTTGATCTGTTTGTCAGGCCAGGAACCAAACAATTGGATCTGGCAACCTCACCAAATGATCAGATCTTGCTGTTTGTAGCTAGCTTTATACTTTTCAAGTCAGATGCAAAATGAATCCTACATTAACAAATAAACCAGAACAATCCCTTTATAGTCAGTGAGATTGCCATTATGCATGTATGTATCAATGGGTAGAACTTCTGTTTCTTTAAGGAAAAATAATGTAATTGAAAAACATTGTCGAATAAATCGTTTTCTCTCAGTCAGAAAATGACCTATATGTTTATTATGGCTTTATCACTTTATCAGCTTGTAGTTTTTGCATGGTTAAAGATTTACAAATTGCTCCAAAGCATATGTCATGGAATGACTATACATGAGGCCAACTTTTTTTACAAATGAATGTTTTTACAATAGTATATTTGACCTACAGCACACAACCTGATATTGAGTTAGCTTTACACATCTTGGCTTGTTCACATGCCTGGTGGCATTCACCTACCCAAACATCATACACCCCCTGCTGAGGGTTAATCCACAGAACAGCAGGCATTCCCACCATGACTCAAATTTGGCCCATTAACTCTTGTTATGCTTGTCTATGCTTTCTACTATCTGCGATTTCACCATTATTTGTAAAGGTCACAGAGAAACTGTAAATATGGAGGCCACATAGTAGACATTAATGTGATTATTGCTTTTTTTAAAGTGTCTAAAATGTTTTGTCTCTAATTTGTATTGGAATCCATCAATGTTGCTGTGATTGTTAAATGAATACAGATTAACATGGAAGAAATACAAAGTGCTAAAATGTAGGTGGGGGTATATCTCCTTCTTCTGTCAAGGAATGTGCAGTTTACCCCTCCCCTCTTTTTGATAATTGCTCATTTAGGTGAACTTACAGTTTGTAACACTGCATTTACCAAAATAATAAGATTTTAAAATCCTTTTAAAACAAGGAAGGTGAAAAGCGATGCTTTACTGGTCTTAAAAAGTTGAGACACTCTGTGTTTTGGTATGGTCTTGAGAAAGGTTCTTTGTGCAGAACTCAAAACATTGATATACAGTATTAAAGTCTATTGAGGGTTCCTTACTACATGGATACCTGGGCTTTTGTTTAAAAGAGAGTGCATAATGTTGCAGTACTTACATTTTTTTCATAGAGTGATATGGGATCTGTTATCCAGAATGTCTGGGACCTTGGGTTTTCTTGATAATTTCTATATTTTTTATCACCATACCTTAGGTCTACTCAAAATAATTTAAACTTTTACTAAACGCAAGCCCAGGATTTTTTTCATGCAGCTTAGTTACTGTCAAGTACAAACTACTGTTCTATTATTACAGAGAAAAGGGAATTCATTTTTTTAAAATTAGAATTATTTGCACCATGGGAAATGGCCTATGGACTCCATGAGAGATGACCTTTAGAGCTTTCTGGATAAAGGGTTTCCAGCTAAGGTATCCCATACCTGTATATATCTTTTTTGCTCAGACCTGCCGGTATCTTATTTCTTATATTGAAAGCCTCTGACTTGTGTAACCCATTTCCCCAAACCCGTTAAGGCTTGTTGACTTGCAAAGTCATTCAAACTCTCCATGACCTTGTTCCATGTTGATATGATCGATTCTGCCAAATATATCTCTTTTCACAGCACCCATATCTACTTACATGCCCTTACTTAAATCTTTATTCCTGCCACTTCTTACCCTTGGAATTCCACTCTCTTCCCACTCTATTTAAAATTAAACTTAAAGATGACATCTTGGAACACTAGCACAGTATTATATTCATTGTTATGGCCTGAAGCTGTCAGTAATTCCAGAGTTCCTGCTGTAGCTGCGTCAATAAGCCTTGCAGACTTGCAACTAAGGAATCATGCACAGACATTGTGGCAGGTAATAGGGGCAACAAGTCTTCATTCTGAGGGTATACCTTTCCTTAAATTGCTGTTTCTAGTCTGTTCAGTGGAGGAATCATGTCAATACCTTCATAATAAATGGGCCTTTGTAGGACCCCACTGAAATGACTCACCGCTTCATTCATGTCCTCCAGGATGTGATTCAAGTATAAAGAATGAGAAGACAGAGATCAAAATGCTTTCCCAGATTAGGCAAAATTATTTGTAAATATCTTATTTGATGGAATATAGAATAAACTCTTTGAAGTAGGGCCATCAAGAAGAAACAGCAAAACAAAAGGTTTTTATAATACAGTATGTTCTAAGGAGATGAGATTCTAGTACAAAAGCATTTAAAACAGCTGCTGTATGTGATGCTCCTTCAAGACATAACTTTGCAAAGGTCTCAGAATCTCACATTTCTTTTTCAGAGCGGAAATGTCATAGTTCAACAAATAAAGAAAACGGTTTCAGCGCTGCAAGTAAAAATGACATCCAAATAACTATTGTTAAGGAGCACGGATTTTAAACCATTTCCTATTAAAAGGTAGAATTTTTAACGTGGGGTAAGTCTGTGCCAAATGCAGCAGTAATTGAATGTTTCAAAGGAAATTTGATGCTAACCTTCATTGTTTCCCTAGGCAAATTCTGAATCCCAAACTTTATTATAATTGTATGATATTTTGAGCAATGGTATGGTATATTATATTCAGTCATGGTGCACATAAGACTAAAAGTTTGCTTTTAAAAAAAGGCAATTTCCAAGCAAGAAAGATGGGGATGAAACACATTACAAACACTAACAGCACTTAGAAATATGGTATTTTTAATCCTTTAAAGAAACAGTAACACCAACAAATTAAAGTCTTTTAAAGTAACACAACTAAAGTGTATTGCTTTGCACTAGCAGAACTGGTGTGTTTGCTTCAGAAAAACTACTATAGTTTATATAAACATGCTGTTGTGTAGACATGGGGCAGCCATTCAGAGCTGAAAAAGGAGAAAAGGTACAGGATACACAGCAGATAACAAATAAGCTCTGTAGTGTACAATGGGATTCTATAGAACTTATCTACTGTGCATCCTGTGCTTGAACGGCTGCCCCCATGGCTACACAGTAGCTTGTTTATATAAACTATAGTACTGTTTCTAAAGCAATCACACCAGTTGTACCAGCACACGGCAACAGCACATTATGTTGTCATTCCTTTAAAACACTTTAATTTATTGGTTACTGTAAAAGTAAAGGCTTAGAAAGGATTAGGTTTTAAATGCAGTATATTTTCTCCTAAAAGGGAAATTAAACTCTTAGAAGGGGATAGAGGTTTTTTTTGAACCAGTCCAGAGGTACTGTACATCAGCCCTGTGATTGTGAAGATCAATATCTCTGAAGTTGGTCTTAGTAGCCCCACATCTTTACCTTAATCTCTTGGTCATTTGAACAGAACATGCTATGTTATTACATGTCATGAGGCACAGATTGACAAGGTAGCAGAGTACTTAGGTCATAGAATCATAAAGGGTGAGATAATGTACCATTCACTGTTTGTTTAACCACTGTTTTTATCTCAGTGGACTGAGAGGGTTAAGGTTTGCAATCTCTCGTACCTTATGTGTAGGCTTCTTCCCATGTTTACCAAATACTTCATACTTCTGGGGACAGCCTCTGGACCAATAAGTACGTTTAATAAGAGGCTATACTGTTTATACCAAGCAGGGAGTACATTTTTAAGGGAGTGGGCGATAGGCTGTAGATGTTATACTAGGTTGCATCTCACTGTATTATTTTACCTAGGTATTTAAATTTGTTTACCCATTTGAGTGGGGATGAGGGTACGCTCTAATTGTCATCAATGGGGAAAATGCTGGATTTATCCCAGTGTATGTGCATTCCCGAGTATGGGTAGATCATACTGAAGGAAATTCGGGAGTCTCTGAGACTCTTCTTGACCACAGTAAAAGTAGCTCTTGCTTTTGAATTGCAGGTTTTCAATTACGTTTTCTGGGTGTTGCACATAGAAGAATGCACATTGTTTCTGCGAAGCTGGTTCTCCATATCATCTGATTTATCAAGAGCTGTTTTAACTCCTGCTTAATTGTCGCTATGTCATTCAGGAGCATTGTTACAGTATCCTTCAGAGTGGAGACCCTGGTCTCTATTTCAGTGGTGCGCTCCCTGATGTTTTGAAGGTCCACATTTATCCCCTCCAACTGTTTAGTTGTTACTGTACAGCTTTCTATTATCTAAGCAAGCAGTTGTTAAGATGTTGGTTCTCTCAATTCTGAGTCCAGGTGTGATTTAACTAGTTGCTGCCAGTGAATGAATGTCCCTGGGTTCAAATGTGTTTGTCCCACCTAAAATAGGTCTACGGAGGTTGCCCTGGCAGCTGGTTTGACTGTGGGTGCTGAGCTCAGGGAGAGGCAGAGGTCCTTGTTAGAATTAAAGCTTGGTGTACCAGTGGGGGGCACAATAGGCATGTTGCCAAAGACAGATTTTCTGCTGCCAGTCTGAATGATTTTATGGCCTGAGGTGCAGAGAATGACAAGCAGTCAGCAGTGTTGTCAAAAAAAGAAAACACCAACAAGGTCCCAGAGCCACTCTCCCCTAACTATGCCTTGCAGATATCCTTCCTGCAGCCTCTGTAAGTTAAAGGATTCGAAGTCGGAAGGGACTGTGCTTCCGGCTGGTTTTGTGCTTCGGGGTTGCGCTCATGCAAATCCCTGGATTCACAGGTGCCGCAAGCCTGCACCCATCTCCAAGGCTTAGATGGTGATGGAGAGTTTGTTTTGCTCAGTGTAGGGATTGGATACACTCCTGAGCTACCTGGTTGGGAATTCAAATTACTGAAACTCAATAAAGAGTGTCTAGTTACAACATATTAGGAGTAGAAACTTGGTCAGAGATGTTGCTAGTGCAGTCATTAAGCCTATTAAAAGTCATATAGTACAACAACAGTGCACATAATTGGATGTAACCCATATGTCACAGTAGTTTCCTTCCCAGATGTGATTGGAATATAACTCCTATCAATTATCAACAACCAACGGTAGAATGTTGGTAGCTCAGGTTCAGCAACTTGCATTATAATTAAAGGAAGACTTTATAATATATGGCTAAACAAAATAATCTTTTTGCTGGTATAGTAGTTGAATGTCTGTCATATTGGTTCGAGGGATTCTCCATAACAAACTAGTTCTTGACAACATAGTAGATGATAGACATTTAATAACACACTGAAATGCTCATGTAGTGTGCAATGATAGAAAGGTAATAGCTGCTTGCTTAAAATGGAGAGAAATATGGTTAATAAAAGCATTTTTATGAGACAAGATTGCAGATATAGATGACATTCTCAAAACAGATGCTTGAAATAAAAAAGCAAGACAAATAAATCTGTCTTATAAGGGAGCTGCAGAAAATTCCAGAGGGTATAAACTGAGGAGAGAAGCCTTAGATCTATGACAAGGAAAACATGTCAAGATTCTTTTAGTGCTTTCCGACTAAGGTTAGGGAAAATTAGAGCTTGATAATAAACCAATTACATTTCTGTGCAATCTAACCTGAATGAACTCTCATTATAAAATTATCTCATATTTATAGAGACTTGAGCTCACGTTCTAAAACTGGCATTCTTCATTACTAAGTTACATTTATGGAAGAATACTTTGCATTTGAATCATAGTTAGACTTTTACTGAATCTATCAATGATGGTCTGAAGTGTGTTCAATTCATTCACACTACTTTCAATTAAATATTGCATTCCACTATTGCACTTCAGCAGATATATTAAGCCAGTCCTTGTCTTGCTCTCATCCCAGTAAAATATATGTAACGTCAGCTGTCATTTCATTATCTGATCTCCATAATAATGACTAATGCTTCAAAAGTTTTTAATTATGTAAAATGACTGTGTTATTTCTGTTTTCAAGTAAATGATTTATATAAAAAAAAAGATTTCACATCACTTCGAATACTTCCTTCTTCCCTGAGACTACAGCTAGGAATGAGACCGATGACTACAATCATTTATATGCAGAAGAAATTCGGATGCACACCTAAGATTGCAGTGGTGTCCAAAATAGTGGTTTATTTGTAGCCCAAAGTATACATCACAAAGGGGTAACGTTTCGGACCCCTCCGGGTCCTTTATCAAGCCTCCTGTGTCACATACAAATACAACTTAAATAGGGGTGAGAGGGGGTTGGTGATTGTGAGCCCCTCCCCCTCGTTAAAAGGTTAAAGGTAATCTCAATTGTGTGAGTCATAGTCCAGTATCCAGAATGTTCATATTTGAATACAGGTGAAATGTCCAATCAATGGAGTCCATCTTCACAAAGTGTCCATAAATCATTGGTGTGAGAAAGGATAAAAACTCCAAACAAAACCCCCCAGGATTTGAAACATAATGATACATAGTGATATTTTAACGTGAAAATCAAATCTTGACAAATTGGTAACTATGGATACGGCATACCTGAGACGTCTAGTGGACACTGCACCATTCAAATGATCTCATAACATGTGCAGGAACCATATGTGACACTCAGGACATTGATTGTCGTTCCATTAGTAACCTTAAAAATAAATGAAAAGTACAGTTAAAATACTATCAACATATCGATACATCATCAAATTAGGTGACAACAATAAAGATGTATAAATCAATAAAGGAGTATCCACCTACATATGAATGAACATGGCTGGTGTGTAATCTCTGTTTAAACCACGGGGCCAGAGTGTGTCCAGTTTGTGTATCCAAAACATTTCCCTTTGTTTCAACTGGAGAAGTCTATCGCCCCCCCTCCTGGGTACGGCTACCGTGTGAATGATCTGGAATTTCAACTGACTAATGGTATGCTTGGCTTGGTGAAAGTGAGCAGGTACAGGTAAAGTGGTCAAATTCCTGCGTATTGTAGACTTATGCTTAGAAAATCTATCTTTCATTTGTTGTGTGGTCTCACCTATGTAGAGTAGACCACAGGGACATTTTAGTAAGTATATGACATACGTTGATTCACATGTGAAATAATGTAGAATGTCATATTTTTTGCCAGTGTGTGGATGGTGGAAAGAGCTACCTCTGATGACTGAATTGCATTGGGTACAGTGTAGACAAGGGAAAGTCCCATATTTAGGGGTCTGTAGAAAACGTTGTGTTTTGTTTAAAGAGCCCCCGATGTCAGCTTTCACTAATCTATCACGTAGATTTCTACTCCTCTTGTATGCCATCATGGGAGGTGTCTGAAATGATGGTACATCAGGGGCACAGGATTGCAGAATGTGCCAATGCTTCCATCGCTTTCCTCACACTCGCTTACTATGCGTTTGACCCTAGTGAGTTGTGTGAAGGGTAAAGATTTCCAAGCGCAGGCGGATGGAAGCTACTGTAATGTAAGAGGCTGTTCCTGTCCGTGTCTTTACGATAAATGTCTGTCTTGATCTCAGTGCCAGATCTAGTGAGTTGTACATCCAAAAAGCTCAATGTGTTTGAATCAAAAACTAGGGTCAAACGCATAGTAAGCGAGTGTGAGGAAAGCGATGTACGACTGACTGAGATGTCTAACCGATTTATAGCAAGAGGTTACCCTATTGAACCAATACAAGCAGACATAGCCAGAGTAAGGGAGTTGGATAGGGACCAACTACTGCTTAACAAGACTGCTAAGACTGCCAATAATGACAAACTTGTATTTGTAAGCAAATTCACAACTGCTAGTCGACAAATTTCAAACATCATACGCAAGCATTGGCACATTCTGCAATCCTGTGCCCCTGATGTACCATCATTTCAGACACCTCCCATGATGGCATACAAGAGTAGTAGAAATCTACGTGATAGATTAGTGAAAGCTGACATCGGGGGCTCTTTAAACAAAACACAACGCTTTCTACAGACCCCTAAATATGGGACTTTCCCTTGTCTACACTGTACCCAATGCAATTCAGTCATCAGAGGTAGCTCTTTCCACCATCCACACACTGGCAAAAAATATGACATTCTACATTATTTCACATGTGAATCAACGTATGTCATATACTTACTAAAATGTCCCTGTGGTCTACTCTACATAGGTGAGACCACACAACAAATGAAAGATAGATTTTCTAAGCATAAGTCTACAATACGCAGGAATTTGACCAATTTACCTGTACCTGCTCACTTTCACCAAGCCAAGCATACCATTAGTCAGTTGAAATTCCAGATCATTCACACGGTAGCCGTACCCAGGAGGGGGGGCGATAGACTTCTCCAGTTGAAACAAAGGGAAATGTTTTGGATACACAAACTGGACACACTCTGGCCCCGTGGTTTAAACAGAGATTACACACCAGCCATGTTCATTCATATGTAGGTGGATACTCCTTTATTGATTTATACATCTTTATTGTTGTCACCTAATTTGATGATGTATCGATATGTTGATAGTATTTTAACTGTACTTTTCATTTATTTTTAAGGTTACTAATGGAACGACAATCAATGTCCTGAGTGTCACATATGGTTCCTGCACATGTTATGAGATCATTTGAATGGTGCAGTGTCCACTAGACGTCTCAGGTATGCCATATCCATAGTTACCAATTTGTCAAGATTTGATTTTCACGTTAAAATATCACTATGTATCATTATGTTTCAAATCCTGGGGGGTTTTGTTTGGAGTTTTTATCCTTTCTCACACCAATGATTTATGGACCCTTTGTGAAGATGGACTCCATTGATTGGACATTTCACCTGTATTCAAATATGAACATTCTGGATACTGGACTATGACTCACACAATTGAGATTACCTTTAACCTTTTAACGAGGGGGAGGGGCTCACAATCACCAACCCACTCTCACCCCTATTTAAGTTGTATTTGTATCTGACACAGGAGGCTTGATAAAGGACCCGGAGGGGTCTGAAACGTTACCCCTTTGTGATGTATACTTTGGGCTACAAATAAACCACTATTTTGGACACTACTGCAATCTTAGGTGTGCATCCGAATTTCTTCTGCTATTGACTCAATGACCCTTATGCGAGGGAAGGGTCTTCTGGATTAGCACCATACACTTACAACAAGTGTGTAAGGGATCAGGTAGAGCTCTTCATATTCGTGCATTACAATCATTTATATGTTGATATGTAAAAATCTGAATTAATGGCACCGCAAAACACTTTCGTCAGATTTGATCTGGTGAAAATTATTCTATTCTTTGGGTCATAAAGTGGCATGTTGGCTTCAGATTCTAGTCAACCAAGGTGAACATTTGTAAAAAGTATTGAGAAAATTTAACACAGTGTGCAGCGATGGGAAACTTGGAAATTATCATAAAATGTAAAATGTAAAAATGTATAAATATCATAAAACTCGAGAGAACTGGCTAGAAAAGAAATAAACCTATTAGTGAAAAAAAACGCTTTTGACCTTTGATTAGTGATGAACAAATCTCCCCAAAATTTGCAAAACTGCTGGGCAATTGAATATTATTTATCCAAATAATATATAATATAATTATTCACAGATGTTGCTCAGAGTCATGACATAACCCAACAGAATTTCATATTGCACCAAAACTGATCCTTTGCAGATCAATACCTTAGGTATGCAATTACACCACTGTAAGTTTTCCATCAAATCTACATTTTTTATGTTGTGATTATCTCCGTCTCTATGCAGAAGCATACATTTGCAGGTTATCTTGATGTTTACAATAAAAATGGCTTGTTTTGAAGTACAGGTCTTCTTGAGGTTCCCCTTCAGTTGCGCAATTTACTTTCGAATAAACATTTCCTAACATGTGATCCTTTTTTATATGACCTATTAAAGGGATCCTGTCATCGGAAAACATGTTTTTTTCAAAACTCATCAGTTAATAGTGCTACTCCAGCAGACTTCTGCACTGAATCCATTTCTCAAAAGAGCAAACAGATCTTTTATATTCTATCTTGAAATCTGACATGGGGCTAGACATATTGTCAATTTACCAGCTGCCCCTGGTCATGTGACTTATGCCTGCACTTTAGGAGAGAAATGCTTTCTGGTAGGCTGCTGTTTTTCCTTCTCAATGTAACTGAATGTGTCTCAGTGAGACATGGGTTTTTACTATTGAGTGTTGTTCTTAGATCTACCAGGCAGCTGTTATTTTGTGTTAGGGAGCTGTTATCTGGTTACCTTCCCATTGTTCTTTTGTTTGGCTGCTGGGGGGGGGAAAGGGAGGGGGTGATATCACTCCAATTTGCAGTAAAGCAGTAAAGAGTGATTGAAGTTTATCAGAGCACAAGTCACATGACTTGGGGCAGCTGGGAAATTGACAATATGTCTAGCCCCATGTCAGATTTCAAAATTGAAAAATCTGTTTGCTCTTTTGAGAAATGGATTTCAGTGCAGAATTCTGCTGGAGCAGCACTATTAACTGATTCATTTTGAAAAAAAAAATACATTTTCCCATGACAGTATCCCTTTAATATAGTTTTCTTTTTATTTATCATCCATTAACATTTTCCAAAAAGAGCTATTGCTGACACTAACATTATGATATTTCAATGAACTGCTTTGAATTAAATAGAATGCTTTAATCTGTTGATTCCATTTGGTTAATGCCACTAGTGCATTTTTTGCCTCTCTATTATGTTAATGAAAGTGACATATACATTATAGTAAAAGAAAATAATTGTCTAATTTGCATCACATCCAGATGGTTTAGTAAAACATATATTTCATTCTTTTTCAAAGGATTTGTATTGATATTTCGTTAAACATATTCCATTATATTCCTTTCATTCCTACTTTGGGATTTTCATTGCAGAATTTGTGTGATCATTTTTTTTCTAAATGTGTTTAAAGTTTTTTAATAATATCTAGAGTTTACAAATAAAAGTATTTATACCTTATAGATTGTACTATGTGCTGTAACCCTGTGTTAGCAAACTAGCAGAGGTGTGGTTGAGGTATAAATAACAAAATACTCCAGCACACAGGTTGATTGCAGAAAGGGGATAACCCCTGTGATTACTTGTATCAAGTCAAACAGCATTTTGGGGGCAGGCCGGCTTGTTTGCCCAATTGTATGCCATGCCAAATGGGCATTTAATGCAATATTTTACCCCACATACATTACATGTGTAAAATCCTTTCATTGTCACCCATTTTATTGACAGTACAATGGCCACAATTATGGCACTGAAAGGTACCTGCTTTGCTACTGCTTTTCCCAGAATTATTGGAACATCTTTTCTTTTTACTGGTGTGACGTCACCTATATCCCTTATTATTTGAAAACAATGGAGGTAAAGGGAATCGTTTTCCAGAACCCTGTCACCCTCCCCCAAGATTCCCCAGTACTTAAAGTAGAACTAAACTCTAAAAATGCCTATGGCTAGAAATGGTATATTTTATACACTGAACTTCCTCAACCAGCTTAAAGATTTAGCATCTCTATAGTAGTATGATTCAGGCTTTCAAAGTTGTCAGAGTTTCTCATCTTGGATTTTGTTGGGAGTCAGTGACACTGCACATGCTTACTTGTGATTCACTCTAGTGAAGACACTTCACTTGCAGCCACTTCTCTTGCACTGATAGCTGAGCAATTGTGCTCTGTTCATTCCATATTCACAGGCCACACAAATTAAATAGTGTAATCACATTGAAATGACAGGACCTAGATCTATGCTTTGTACACCAGAATGTCATAAAGAATAGCTTTATGATCAAGCTAAGAAATCCTGATGGACCAAGGACCACATTGGTTTGTTGATGCAGTCTTTGCACGGACATCCTGGGTTCCCCTCGTTGTCATCTGATTGTTGGGCCCCAGGGCCCACAGTAACATCAGCCTATCGCCCACTCAAGGTGGGCATATTGGAGCAAAATCTGCTTATTTGGCAACCTCTCCAAATTAACAGATCTGCTGCTGCACATGTATGGCAATATTACGGTTATAAAGTGCCAAAAAATCCAACTGGGGTGTAAAACCAAGTATGTTTGTCACTTGACTCTCCATAAGGACAGAAACAAGAGGAGGAGAAAGTCATTTTCATCATTAATATCACATGGAACCCACAATTATACTACACTAATGAAACTATTGTCACAGGCAACTACATTGCTAAGATTGCTATTCATTGTGAGCTTGAGAGAAGGGAAATTAGAGTATTTATATAGTAATTACAGTCGAAAATAAACGCACAATTTGCATTTGCTTAAGATCCCAAAAAAAAGCATTCACATTCAAGTGAATCATATGGGTGTCAGGGGTATGACTATGTGTTACCACATGAACTGTGTCAGGAAACATGTCTGTAAAATAAAGCTGTTTTTAACTTCACCTCTGCCTGGGAGTCAATGGAGTGCACGTCATATTCTTATATAGTTATTTTATCATTTGGATTCACAAGACAATTACAAAACAATTATAGAAATGAGGAGGTCTTTGTAGGAAAACTGGCTCATTGATACAAATACTCCAATACTTCTTGTTCTAAATACACATACTTACATAGCCTCATAATCTTTTGTGTTTTTTTTAATTATTTAGGTGTTCATTAGAGTGCCTAAAATGAAAAAGAAGCAATTTAAAATAAGAACAAAAATAACATTAAATCCTTTACAGTCAATTTGTTTATTGATTGGTGACCACAACATCCAGGCAGCGATTTCAACCAGAATAGAAGAACAGATAAAAAGCTACTTTAAATAGTCCCATCTAAGGGGGGCATTTATTAAACATTCAATTTTTTTCTGGTAGAGGTTTTTTAAAACTTTTAGAGATTTATCATACCCCAAAGCTGCTAAAAAACGAATTCCAGATCAAGAAAAGGTTGCGAGAGGCTGGCATGGTATATTCAATGGTCTACCCTGCTAAGCTGCGAATAGTGGATGGCGTCACTACAAGGTTTTTCACGACTCCGACTGAAGCGGACCAGTGGCTCAATACCCGGAGAAGGCAGGACAACTTGAGAGACAATCCAAGTCAGCGCCAGTAATCGGGGTTTGTGAGTATGCACTCCTGTATTTGCTCCTTTGTACTAATGTGGGTGGCGCATTTCAAACATATGATGCACCCGCACTGCCCGGGACTTCTGTCTTCTCTACTCCCTCCTGATATCACAATGGGGCTCTTGTAATCAGCTGCCTATGCAATATGCTGTCCCATTCACCTTGTACTCTCAAATCAACGTCCGGTTACATGAGGACGGCCGGGGGCAACCCAGGCAAATCTTTGCTCTGAACAGCTGAAGGATATATCCCGGATGCTATAACCTGGGGGGGGGGGTCCTGAAGCTACTAGTAAGGGCTGTCAACCCTTATCTGTTCACAGTGCACCCAGGCCTGTAAGGCCTCAACAAATATATTGCCCCAGCTTCTACCAAACCACACTGGGTTGCGAGACATTTACGATCTGCATGCCTTGCACTGTTACACATCCTGATGAGTATACTTCACTGCTCCAGCTATAGGCCATCTGTTCACAGTGCAAAGGCCCCCCCCTCTATCCTGGGGTCACGCCTCCTACTACCTCTCCCCAGCTGACTTGCTTTACAAACGAGTGATGTAGGAGTGGGCAGCCCATTATCATAAACTGCCACAAGAAGATTGTTGCCTTGAGTTTATGGCCAGAAATTAGTGCAAGCGCCATGAAGTGCGTTGTTGCTGCTCCTCCCAATGGGATTTGTTTTAGGGTATAGGCCATCTACATGTTGTAGAAGGGCAGGGAGGGAAACAGGGGATATTGGGATGTTAAGTTTGTGTTATGTTACATGTGTTGCATGCTATGATGATACTGGTAAATGTAAGGCAATGGTTACGGCGGCTGCCCGAAGTGGGACATGCGCCCTATATACACTACAACATGAATGATGGGTGAAATTACATTGTTGTCATGGAATGTACGGGGATTGAACTCTAAGTTTAAAAGGGCCCTGGTGTTTGATTATATTAACAGATACAAACCTGACCTCCTCCTGTTGCAGGAAACCCATCTTACCGGGCAGAAATTGCTTGCTCTAAAAAAACGATGGGTTAATCAGACATATCATGCACCATACTCCACATACTCTAGAGGGGTTTCGATCTTAGTGCGAAAGAACTTACAGTTCGAACTACTAAATATCAATAACGACCACTACGGCCGATATATAATTGCGCACTGCAAATTGAACAATCAAACAATGATTCTGGTTAATGTATATATCCCCCCCCCCTTTTAAAGTGGAGATATTGGACCTCATATTTGGCAAATTGTCTTCCTACTTGCCCTGCCCAATATGTATCATGGGAGACTTCAATACAGTTCTGGATCCTGCAATGGATAGACTGCGATCACCTGTAGCGCAATCCTCTTCCCTTAGTCAGTGGCTATCAGCCCTAGGGATATTAGACATATGGAGACATAAATACCCCAATGAGCAGCAGTTCTCCTGTCATACGCCAGGTAAAGGGGCGCTATCCCGTATAGATATGGCCTTGGGATCCCCAGACTTCATCCAATGGGTAACAGAAATTGCGTATCTCCCAAGAGCTTTGTCGGACCATGCCCCACTGTCATTGAAACTATGCACAAAACCCCGGCCTCAACATTTGCAGTGGAGACTATCCCCGCTCTGGCTTAACAATGCTGAGGTGGAGGAAGCCTCTCGTACCGAATATGTGAAGTACTGGGAAACAAACCTAAACACGGCCCATAGTAATGTAGTGTGGGAAGCCTCTAAGGCGGTTGCCCGGGGCACCCTAATAGCGGCAATTGCGAGAGCACGCACGGCCGCCAAACAGGAGGTTACTGAAGCGGCAGGGAAAATGTCGCAGGCAGAGGAGGACTATTGCAAGGGGGGAGATGAGTTGAGTCACCATGCTCTAATTCTTGCGCAGAGGAATCTAGAATTAGCACAAACCGCTTCCACACGCAAGAAACTGCTGTATGCCAGCCAGAGGTCCTTTGAGCAGGGGGACAAAAATGGGAAAACCCTGGTCTACTTGGCTAAACTTGATAATCCCTCCACAATGATTGCTAGAGTCAAGGATGCACAGGGCAACTGTACTCTTGAAGCGGAAGAGATAGCTGAAATCTGCCACAAACTATAACGATCTCTACACTCCAAACCATGAATTTTGCAAAAGCTAATTTTAGTGCCTTGAAGGCTGCCCTACAGAGCATTGATTGGGGCATTAGGTTTTCAGCTAAAAACACAGAACAGAAATGGTTGTCCTTTAAAATGATATTAAATCATTACTGTTCTCAATTTATTCCCTTAAGGACTAAACGTAGAAGCTCTAAGAATCATCCTGTGTGGCTTAATACAGAAGTAAAGAAGTTAATGGGAAAGAAGAGAGAGGCATTTAAAAGCTACAAATCTGTAGGGACAGAAGCTGCATTTAATGAATATAAACACTGTAATAAATGTTGTAAATCAGCAATCCGGAAGGCTAAGAAAAGAAATGAAGAGTTAATTGCGGTGGAGGTGAAAACTAACCCTAAAAAGTTTTTTAAATATATTAATAGTAAAAAGATGCAGGTTGAGAGTGTTGCTCCATTAAATAATGGTACCAGTATGGTTGTAACAGATACAGATAAGGCAAATGTGTTAAATCAGTTCTTTTCTTCAGTGTATACAATAGAGGAGTCTGGGTTCACAGGCTCACTTAATAACTGCACGAATGGTTCAGCTCAATCTAGTCAGTGGCTGACTCAGGATATGATTCAAAAAGCTTTAATACAAATTAATGTAAACAAGGCTCCAGGGCCTGATGGCATACACCCCCGGGTTCTAAGAGAGCTTAGTTCAGTTTTAGACCAGCCCTTATTTCTGATTTTCTCAGATTCACTGTCATCTGGTATGGTGCCTATGGATTGGAGAAAAGCTGATGTTATTCCAATATTTAAAAAGGGATTACGATCTCAGCCTGGCAATTATAGGCCAGTAAGCTTGACATCTGTGGTGGGCAAATTATTTGAAGGCTTGTTAAGGGATCACATTCAAAATTTTGTCCTAATGAATGGCATTATGAGCAACAATCAGCATGGCTTTATGAAGGATAGGTCATGTCAGACGAATTTGATTGCATTTTATGATGTGGTAAGTAAGATTCTGGATACTGGGGGGGGGCAGTAGATGTGATCTATTTGGATTTCGCCAAAGCGTTTGATACTGTGCCCCACAAACGACTGCTTTCTAAACTAAGGTCTGTTGGGCTTAATGAAGTCGTTTGCACATGGATAAGAAACTGGCTACAGGATCGGGTACAGAGGGTAGTTGTTAATGGGACATTCTCTACTTGGAGTAAGGTTCTTAGTGGGGTCCCCCAGGGCTCAGTATTGGGTCCACTTTTATTTAATTTGTTCATTAATGACTTAGGGGAGGGTGTTGTAAGTAATATATCAGTGTTTGCAGATGACACAAAATTATCCAGCCCAATTAATTCCATCCATGATGTGGCATCCTTGCAACATGATCTTGACAAACTGGCAATCTGGGCAGCTAAGTGGCAAATGAGATTCAATGTTGATAAATGTAAAGTCATGCACCTGGGATGTAAAAATATCCAAGCCACTTATACCCTTAATGGGACTGCACTAGGCAAATCCATTATGGAAAAGGACCTTGGAGTCCTTGTAGATGATAAACTTGGCTGTAGCAAGCAATGCCAGTCAGCAGCATCAAGGGCAAATAAGGTCTTGAGCTGTATTAAAAGGGGCATAGAGTCAAGGGAGGAGGGGGTCATTCTTCCACTGTATAGAGCACTTGTAAGGCCCCATCTAGAATATGCCGTACAGTTTTGGTCTCCATCACTCAAACAGGACATTATTGTATTAGAGAGGGTACAGAGAAGGGCAACTAAGCTGGTAAAAGGTATTGAAAATCTTAGCTATGAGGAAAGACTGGCCAAATTGGGGATGTTCACGCTGGAGAAGAGGCGCTTAAGGGGTGATATGATAACTATGTATAAATATATAAGGGGATCATATAATAATCTCTCTAATGCTTTATTTACCAGTAGGTCTTTCCAGCTGACACGAGGTCACCCATTCCGATTAGAAGAAAAGAGGTTCCGCCTAAATATTCGGAAGGGGTTTTTTACAGTGAGAGCTGTGAAGATGTGGAATTCTCTCCCTGAATCAGTTGTACAGGCTGATACATTAGATAGCTTTAAGAAGGGGTTGGATGGCTTTTTAGCAAGTAAGGGAATACAGGGTTATGGGAAATAGCTCATAGTCCAAGTTGATCCAGGGACTAGTCCGATTGCCATTTTGGAGTCAGGAAGGAATTTTTCCCCCTCTAAGGCAAATTGGAGAGGCTTCAAATGGGTTTTTTGCCTTCCTCTGGATCAACTGGCAGATAGGTAGTTAATAAAAAAAAAAAAAGGTTGAACTCGATGGACATGTGTCTTTTTTCAACCTTACTTACTATGTTACTATGTTACTATGTTACTATGTTACTACACGGTAGCCTACACACTAACAGAGCTTGAACAATTCCTGAAGGGAATGGAATTCCCCAAATTGAGCCAGGCTGAAGTATCTTACTTAGATGGTCCCATCTAATCTTTAAACCAGCAGACAAAGGGGGCGCCCTAGTGGTAATGGATAAGGACCAATACATACAGGAGATTACAAACCAGCTGAGCAATGAGGAGGTATATAAAAAAGTCAGCAAGGACCCCCTCCCTGAGATACAAAAACGTATAGCACAGGTCATTGACCAAGGGGTGGAGGATGGTATAATTGAGAAAGACACAGAAAAATTTCTGATAAAAGAACACCCTATGACACCAGTTTTTTACACGCTGCCTAAAATACATAAAGATCCCGCTCACCCACCAGGTAGACCCATAGTGGCAGGCACTGATTCAGTATTCTCCCCTCTAGCAACCTATCTTGATAGGGTTTTACAGCCACTGGTGGTCAATACTAGATCATATCTAAAGGACAATATGCAACTGCTTAATCAACTACATGATATCATCCTACCAAACACGGAGGTCTATTTGGTAAGCTTGGATGTAGGCAGCTTGTATACTTCAATATCGCATGAGATGGGGATAAAAGCAGTAAGTGACAGTCTCCAGAACACTGATCATAGCGAGTCGGAACAATCTTTTCTGATTGATCTTTTAAAAATAGTGTTGTATGAGAACTACTTTTTATTTGGAGACTCATATTACATGCAAAGTCGGGGCACAGCCATGGGGAGTAATGTGGCACCAACCTATGCCAATTTGTACATGGCAAACTTTGAGGAACAGTATGTATATTCAAATATTTTGTTTTCTTCACACTGTATCTTCTATCTTCTATCTTCTATAGACGATATTTTTATGATTTGGAATGGTGTTAGGGACACCTTGCTAGAATTTCACAACTGGCTCAACACGGTGGTACCCACAATCCAATTCACACTTGTTTCTGATCAAAAATGTGTGTCTTTTCTAGATCTGAACATATACATTGACAACAACCGTCTGGAGACAGACTGGTATAAAAAACCAACTGATCGTAACACACTACTGCACTATAAAAGCTGTCATCCTCCAGCTCTCAAGAAATCTCTACCTAAGACACAATTAGCTCGAATCAAAAGGATTGTATCAGATCCAGAGCTATTCCCCCTGAGAGCAGCTGAATTGATCGAACGCTTCAGTGACAGAGGCTATCCCAAAGAGGCCCTCACTGAGAGCGATAAACACATGAAAAATATTCCAAGAGAAACTTTGCTTAAAAACAAAAACACACCCAAAACACAAAAGAGATTGGCTTTTGTAAGCCAATATACATCAGCCAGTAAACATATAGCCACGGTTTTACGCAAACACTGGCATATACTACAAAAATGCTCCCCAGACATTGAGGAGTTTACTTCTCCTCCATTGATGGCTTATAGGAGAGGGAGGAATATCAGAGACACCTTGGTAAAAGCAGATATTGGCCCAACTAAAAAAACAGGCCAGCAATACCTAGCTGATATTAAACCGGGAACTTTCCCTTGCTTAAATTGTGCACAGTGCAACAGTGTGACCAAAGGGCAGAGCTTCACACATCCCCACACTGGGAAAAGATTCACTATTAAACAATTTTTCACATGTGAATCTACATATGTGATCTATTTAATCAAATGCCCATGTGGACTAGGATATGTGGGAGAAACAACTCAGAAAGTGAAAGATAGGATCTCAAAACACAAATCAACCATAAGATGCGAAGACCTAGAACTCCCTATACCTGCACACTTCCATACAGCAAAACACACACCAAGCCAGCTGAGATTTCAGATTATCGATGGTGTCCCCAAATTAAGAAGAGGGGGCGATTGGTTAAAAGTCCTCAAAAGAAAAGAAATGCATTGGATAAATAAACTGGGTACGCTTTGGCCCAAGGGCCTCAATAGGGAATATATACCTATGTGCTTTATATAAGTTATAATACCCTTTGTTTCTACCTAGGTCAGACAACACCTTCTTTTGTTCTGATTGGTTTTAACCTTTTACTATATGTTTACAATTTTCTAAACATGATTTCTGTCTTTTAAGGTTATCAACATTTATGAAGAATGGGTACATGATCCCGGACTGCATCGAGGTGATTCCAATTGGAACTATCCTCTCCGGGCAAAAGGTACTGCAGTCTCTATAACCTTATACATTGTTTTACTTTTATCACTAAGTGTCACCATTGAATTTTGTCTTATAAGTACAACTAATTATCTAGCACGGAAATTGGATTAAGATGACACACGGAAAATGTATAACGCTTGGACTTTATTGGACTCTCATGATGTATTCACTTGATGGGTTAAACTTAATTGGGGGTGGGTCCTGATACTGTGCACTCCCCCAATGTGGGGGATAAATGTTTGTATCACACACTATCAGGCAGGCTTGAGAAAGGGCAAGACAAGGCCCGAAACGTTGCCTGTTACTGACCAACTGTAATAAATCTTTCACATTTTTTCAAACAAGAGGTGCTGCAGTTTCTTCTGTTTTGCTGTATAATTGGCCTATGGCAAGGGCCTATACACTGCTCTGCACTCTGCCCGAAAGGAACCTAAATGAGGTGGTTGAAGCACACACACCTGTACACTTAGATGGTCCCATAACCTTGGGGGAGGTGGCCTCAGCCATGGGGAGCCTCTCACCCGGGAAAACCCCCGGTCCAGATGGCCTGCCGGTGGCGTGGTATCGACTTCTTAGTGAAGAACTGATACCTAGGCTGCATACCACCCTGTTGGATGCAAAAGAGTCAGGTCATCTTCCACAATCCTTTTACTCAGCCACTATAATACTTATACTTAAGGAAGGAAAGGACCCTGAAGCGTGTGAGTCCTATCGGCCCATATCCTTACTTAATACAGATGTAAAAATATTAGCAAAAATCTTGGCTCAAAGACTGAACAAAGTAATTACCTCAATAATACATCCTGATCAAACGGGCTTTATGCCCAACAAGAGCACAGCTATTAACCTGAGACGAATGTTTTCCCACCTTCAAATTGACCACGCCAATGCTGGTACCAGAGCAATTGCCTCACTAGATGCCACTAAAGCATTTGACTCTGTTGAATGGCCATATCTGTGGAAAGTGTTGGAAAACTTTGGCATAGGGCCTAACTTTATATCATGGGTTCAATTACTGTACCGTTCACCTACAGCTCGCACACAGATCAACAAAACTCTTTCCAGGGAATTCCCCCTCTCCCGAGGGACCAGGCAGGGATGCCCTCTGTCCCCACTGTTGTTTGCCCTAGCGATAGAACCACTAGCTATATTAATCCGACAGTCCCCTAGGGTGGTGGGGCTTAGAACAGGAAGGGTAGAGGAAAAAATAGCTTTATATGCTGATGATGTTCTCTTATTCCTAGCAGACTCCAATGGTTCTCTTCGTAATGCGCTCCACTTAGCAGGTCAGATGGGCAGGTTCAGCGGGCTCAATATAAACAAGGAGAAATCCATTCTCTTTTCTCTTGAGACTCCTGGGCCAGTAGGTGTTATACAAGGTCTTAAATGGGTCACAAGGTTCAAATACTTAGGTATTAGTATAACACGGAAAGCGGAGGAATATGTACATGAGAATGTCGAACCAGTGTTGCTAACTTTTAAAACCAGAGCAAGTCAATGGGAGAAACTTCCACTCACTGTTTGGGGCAGGATAAACCTGTTTAAAATGATATCTCTGCCCAAATTTATGTATGTTATGCAACACTCCCCGTCCTGGCTTCCCCCGCAACTATTCAAGCGTATTGATGATATACTATTCCCCTTTATATGGGCCCACAAAGCCCCCAGGGTTAACAGACAAACGCTGATGGCTCCACTGGACTGTGGTGGATTAGCGCTCCCGCACCTAAAATATTACTACTATGCTACGCAGCTGATGTATATACACAATTGGCTTGCACCGAATCCTGAGAGTCCACTTACGGCACTGCATGCCACTATGGCGGGATCCCTCGAAGCGTTGAGAAATGCGCCTTATAGGAAAGCCAGGGACACCCCTGAATTGCCACCTGTTTTATCAGTTCCACAGAAAATATGGGCGCTTGCCATGCAAATAGTATCCAAGTCACACCCCCAACCTTCTCCAAATGCACCACTTTGGAGAAATTCTAATTTCACAAGTTTTGCCTGCTTACCTGATTTCCATTACTGGCCCAAAGTGGGAGTCCGCCATCTGAAGGACTTACTAGTGGAGGGCACCTTTCCCACCCTGGGCCAATTAAGAGAGCGCCTAAGTCAGCCCGATATACAGCTATTCCGGTATTTCCAGCTGCGCCATGTGTTTAGTTCACAATTTGGCGACCTCATCCCACGAAAATAGACCGTGGGATCCAGACCCGAGCAAACTAATTTCCGTAATATATAAGTCCCTGATACCTAGCCTGGGGAAACCCTTTGACAAAGTGAGAAGTAAATGGGCTGTCGACATGCCCCACTTGAGCGATGAGATGTGGGCAGAGGCAACTGAGGGGTTATATGACTATCTAATCTCCACCAAAGATAAGATGGTACAGTTCAGAATCATTCACAGGACGTATATCACACCGCTAAGGCTAAAAGTAATGGTCAGGAACCCTACCGCTTCGTGTCCGAAATGCAATTCTCCAGATTCAGGTTTCTTCCACTTGCTGTGGGCATGTCCGGTGGTATATAAATACTGGGCAGAAGTAGTGCAATACATTAATGAGCAAGTCCTATTACCTGGCATTCTTGCCCCAGAGGTATGCTTGCTGGGAGTGCTAGAGGACACGGCCCCACTGATTAAGACCCGCACCCTACTAAAATCACTGTACTTCTATGCCAAAAAACATGTGGCAATGAAGTGGATGAGTCCCCTTCCCCCACAGGTCCCACAATGGGTCAGATTAGTAAACAGTATCCTGCCAGCTATTAAATTAACCTATCTGGCCAGACGGTGCCCCCAGAAGTTTGAAAAGGTTTGGGACCCCTGGCTGGATGTCAATCCAGAGGTTACCCTCTAAGACTACAAAGGTAATTGCCTCATGTAGCTACTCTTCCGATGCCATTTATTCCCCTCTGAGTTAGGTTTCCTCCCATTGACTATTGGAATGTGTCTTACTGTGTGCTCCTGCTGTGTATAACTTACTATTGCCCGCTAAATATGTCATTTTATTTGTATGGTCATAGCATTGCAACTTTGTGTTTGTGCTGTTCTGTTGTGAAAATGTTAAATAAAAACCTTTAAAAAAAAAAAAAAAAACGAATTCCAACAATACAGTATACCAAACCCTTCAAGGTTGTGTAGAAGTTAATGGCAGATGTCCCTGAAGTTGTTTCTAGACATTGCAATCTGTGCTGGATAATAATTCAATATCATTGGATAATCCAAAAAAGCTGGGTTTTCACAGCGAAAACTTGAAAAAATCAAGCTTTTAGAGTGTCAATAGCACAATACGAATTGACACTTGATTTTGTTGCGACGTTTCGAGAAAAAATGATTGATAAATGAGATCAAATTGTGAAAGGGAGTTTGGTCAGATTTGTTTTCATAAAAAATTAGATTCATTCAAGTTTTAGTAAATTAGCCCCTAAAAGTTGATGTAAAAGTAAACTTACCCTTTAAGGTCTGACACAGAAGTAAATGAATTAGGATATCTAGTTGTAAAATCATATGCAGTTCTATTCCTTATTTTACTTTATGTAAGAACATACAGGGGCAGATTTATCAAGGGTCAAAGTGAATTAGAGGGAATTTTCGAAGTAAAAAAATTCAAAATTCAAAGTAAATTTTTGGAGACTTCGACCATTGAAAAGAATACTACGATTTCGTATTTACTTTGAATTGGATTCGAAGTAAAAATAGTTTGAATATTCAATAATCAAAGTACTGTCGCTTTAAAAAAACTTTGACTTCAATGTTTCATCAAATTAAGCCTGCTGAAGTGCTATGTTAGCCTATGGGGACCTTCGACAGCATTTTTCTAAGTTTTTGAATTCAAAGTAAAAATCGTTCGTAGGGATGGGCGAATTTTTTCGCCGAAAAAATGACGCCCATAGACTTGTATGGAGACGTGCGTCAAAAAAAAGGCGCGCGACAAAATAATTTTGCCGCGCGACAATTTTTTTGACGCCCATAGACTTTAATGGGCGTCAGCGACATTTCGCTGGCGGCGAATTTTTGGCGAAACGAAACGGGTCAAATTCGCCCATCCCTGATCGTTCGATCGTACGATAAAATCGTTTGATTCGAAGGATTTAATCGTTCCATTTTACTTGGATCGTTCGATGTGCAAATTCGATATTCGAAGTCGAAGTATTTTATCTCGATGGTCGAATTTCAAAGTATTTTTTACTTCGAAATTCGACCCTTGAAAAATCTGCCCCTAAATGATGCTATAAAATCCAAAGGCATTGAAATACAACAACAATGGATTGTCCAAGTTTACCTAAATAGCATTACAACTATTGGAATTTTTTTCAAGCCAGGAAAAAAACGTATTAATTTACTGAATGGAAGCTAAAATAAACAACATCTGCTGCAGTCATATTGTATGTGTGACTGCAGATAATTAGCTCCATACTGTACTGAAATGAATTACAAATGTCTACTACTATCCTTAAGATTTTTTTTCTGTCTGCATCCCGACCTTAAGTTGTACTTTCTTATCTTTCATTTTGTTTGTATCATATTGTGGGAAAACAATCTTGAAGGCAATTAAGGTTTACAGTTCCTATCGGCCCTTGTATGGTTGCTAATTTGCTGTCTGTTGCAAACCTACAGTAAATCCCTTTTACAGCACTTGGTGATGATGGTAAGTTTTTAATTTATATAAATATCTATAAATAACAAAAGATCCTTGTGTGGATTAAAATCTCAATACCTACCATGCTTTCTTGTTCAGTGGATTGCAGAAGGCCATGACTTGAGTAGCAACCAGGGTCCAATAATAATCTACAAATAAATAAATCTATAAATATAAATAAAATATTTATAAATCTATAAATAACTTCATTCTCCAGTCCTAGTAATCTGGATTACATGTGTATAAACTAGCTACCTCCATAGTTCATACAGTATGTGAGCTTCTTTTGTTATATAATGTATATGTTGTATTGTTTTAAAGAAGTCAGTATTGCCTTTAAGATGTGTAGGTAAATTTTGCACAATGGACTATCCTTATCCTTGAGTAGCAACCAGCCCCCATACAAAATCTTTAACTGCATTTTACAATGCAATGATTTAACCAGAGGTGAGCAAGTAGAGTAGAAGTAGAGTAAGTGCAAAAGTTCAAGCCTTGAGTAACAACCAGGACCCAATGATATCTTGTAACTGTAATTTACAACTTTACAACCTTACGCCTTTTGTGTGGATCAAAATCATAATATCTACCATGCTTCCTTGTTCACTAGGGCAGAACTGTTGTTTAATTTACCCTGAGGAGCATAGGCAGCAGAAGATGGTTTCAGCTGGGGGGGCCAGGAAGAGGAGCAATGGAGGCGCGCGTAGCGCGCTGCAATTTTTTGGCCACACCCCCTTTAGCCACTCCCCTTTGACTCCACCCACTTTCCCGTGTGTTTTCACTGAATTTCCAGGGAATTTCAATTTCACATTTCAGGAAATTTCATGTATAAATACCCCCAGACTGAATGGCACAGTGGAAATTTAATGTGACCTGTGGCATAGACCCTACCCCTCACAAATGACACACATAGGCCTTTAAGGACTAACAGCATGTGTGCCCATCACTGTGGCACTGAAAGAGTAAACAGCAGTGGGGCAGCAAAACATCAAAATGCATGCCTAGCAATCCTATGAGCAGCAATGAGGAAGCAGCAACTTCCCAGCAGTTACATTCATTGCACATCATTCACAGCTCCCACGAATGATGAGCAATGAATGTAACTTCTGGGAAGTTGCGGCTTCCCCATTGTGCTTATTGGATTGCTAGGCTAAAGGCTAGCCTAGCAGCTCTATTTGCACAACAACTCCCAACATCAGGCAGCCTGTAATTAATGGTGATGGAAGTAGGGACTTGTAGTCCTCCAAGAGCTGAGGACAAAATGACCGAGTACCAGTGGCAATGGTACCCTCTCCCGCCCTTTGATTGTTCTAAGCCCACTATTGAATGCACTCATGAAGCAGCTGGGCACCGAGCAGTGGGGGGCTCACTCATGCTGACAGGTGTCGCAGCTTGCACCTGTGTCACCATGGCATCATCTTCTGCAAATGTGCAGCCACAGCCAGAGCCAGCTCACTGCGGCCGCTCCATCGATGAGGCACATGGAAGAGGTGCGCAATTGGAACCATTTTGGTGGGGCCCCCTAAATGGAGTTTTGCCATCTGGCACAGGGTTCCTGCCCCATGATAATTACTCACTACATTTCACTAATTTATTTCTAGAGTTCAACTGCATACAAAATGCAGGAATTTATTTTCACAGTATATGTGCATTTTTAAAGATTTATCCTCAAACCTTCCTGTTGTATGGTAAATAGTACAGGGGAATACCTATGCTGTCATAGTTTTATGGGATCTCTCTGTACAGACTATGATCAAACTTAGGGACTGTTCCTGCTGAATTGTGCTTAGTACAGGGAATACCTATGCTGCCATAGTTTTATGGGATCTCTCTGTACAGACTATGAGCAAACTTAGGGGCTGTTCCTGCTGAATTGTGCTTAGTACAGGGAATACCTATGCTGTCATTGTTTTATGGGATCTCTCTGTACAGACTATGAGCAAACTTAGGGGGCTGTTCCTGCTGAATTGTGCTTAGTACAGGGAATACCTATGCTGTCATTGTTTTATGGGATCTCTCTGTACAGACTATGAGCAAACTTAGGGACTGTTCCTGCTGAATTGTGCTTAGTACAGGGAATACCTATGCTGCTATATTTTTATGGGATCTCTCTGTACAGACTATGAGCAAACTTAAGGGGCTGTTCCTGCTGAATTGTGCTTAGTACAGGGAATACCTATGCTGTCATTGTTTTATGGGATCTCTCTGTACAGACTATGAGCAAACTTAGGGACTGTTCCTGCTGAATTGTGCTTAGTACAGGGAATACCTATGCTGCTATATTTTTATGGGATCTCTCTGTACAGACTATGAGCAAACTTAAGGGGCTGTTCCTGCTGAATTGTGCTTAGTACAGGGAATACCTATGCTGCCATAGTTTTATTGGATCTCTCTGTACAGACTATGAGCAAACTTAGGGGCTGTTCCTGCTGAATTGTGCTTAGTACAGAGGAATATCTATGCTGCCACAGTTTTATGGGATCTCTCTGTACAGACTATGAGCAAACTTAGGGGCTGTTCCTGCTGAATTGTGCCTTTGACCATGTCCACTATAGGAAAAATATTGAATATATAGATAGCTAAATGTTTCTTTTTAATAATGCAATTTATTTTATAAAAGCCAAAAGACACATTTGCAATTCCATGTATAATACCCCAGAACTTAAAGGATGAATTCCATGAATTTGATGTTTGATGTGGGAGGAAGTCAATTGCAAGATTTTGCTATGGTGGGGGCCCCATGGGCACGGGGACAGATTGGGCCCAATAGGTCTCATTAGCCTAAGACCGGCACTAGGCAGAAGGAAGGTGCAGCAAGTCCAGCTGTCTGTGATCTCTCCCTCCCCTAACACACGCCCCCTCCCATCTTCCGGCTAAACACACACACACGGGAAACCTCTGCAGCATATAATTAAATCTTTAGTAATACATCACGTGTCTGTCTGTACGGAGTTTATTGGAGACGGAGCAGCAGGCAGAACGTCTTCATCCACGCAGAGCCGCACACCAGATCCTCTCTCTCAGCAATCAGTGTGTAAGCGCAGGATCAGCCTATTTGCTGAACGTGATTGGCCAGTTTTAGTCATCTTTCGGCTTCTTCAGCCCCAAAATAAATGATAATGGCATCGGGTTTTGGCGCAAGTATTTTGAAAAAGGTTGCTCAAGCTGTTATAAGCAGAATTCTTAAAAAAAAAAAAAAATCCAGGAGAATTTTTTTTGGGGAGGCCGTGGCCCCTGTGGCCCCCCTGGTTCTGAAGCCTATGCTGAGGAGTAGTGGAACTGCAGAAGTCTATGCCTTGAACCCAACCCATATCTTAATCTACCAGTAAAATAGTTGTATTTATTGTTATACTAAGATATTGTTGTGTTGCTTCTTCTCTGAATCCCACATAGAATATATGCCTTCATTTTCATGTGCCATCAGCTCAGTGGAATAAAGCAAATTTCTATTCCAAACAGAAGCGTTTACGACTTAAGGTTTGATAGACCTCTAAACAGATTGCTTTTTTTCTTTTATAGCACACCTACATGGTTTTATGGCTAGATCAGATCATAATCAAGTTGTTTTGTCAATCGAGAGGATGTGAATCAGAATGGCACAATGAGCATTAGTTCTTGAGTGGAAGATTATTTTTATTGTTAGAAAGAGCGTTCGGCGAAAATACTTCAAAGAACAAATTAGCATAAGGACAACCCATGACAGTTGCCTTTGACATACAGAAAGAATTGAAGTGAATTTAATAGTTCCTAAATCAGCGTTTTCTTGATTTACTGCACTGAATTGAAACCATTTTATAGGCTTTTCAGCTAAAATGATACTTTCTGTTCTCACATGGGTGTCTGATTTTAACTAGCTGGCATTTTCCTTCTAATATAAAGGCTGCTTAAAAGATAAGACTTGTCACTATGCTTAAAATTAATTCAGTTACTAATGTATGTTAGCTTTTTCCAGGCTGTGCGGCAAGAAAAGCATCCTGTGTTTTCAAAATGAAAAAATATACAGCTGTTTTACAGTTATGAATAATAAATCTAAAGAATATCTGCAAACCTAAACATTTTGTGCTTTCCAAGAGAGGCTGAGATAACACTGCCACATCCAAGAAAATATGTTGCTCCTAAAATGTCAGGGAACCAACTTTGCATATTGCCTTTGGGGAAACTGGGCATCAAATTGTTTTCACCTCCAAATATATCATGTATAGAAATGGAACTGCAAAACCGAGTTGTTCATTTCTATCTCTGTGCTCCCTCAGTTCAAGGTTAGTTGATATGAAACTTTCAGGCCCCTGTGCTAATGGGATGCAAAATGTATTTGATCTTTGAATTAGACACAAGAATTGCAAGTGGCATTTATTATCCATGGGACATGACCTGCTACAGTTAAGTGTAGCAGGCTTTAAATGCATAGATATAGTTGTAAATTTATTTTTCTGCTTACTGTTTTTAAAAAAGCACTGCAGCACCCTCCCAACATAAGATTTCATTTTCTTCTATGATATGATAAGTTAAATACCATTCAGCCAAGAAAGATAAAAAAAGGCTGGACAATGAACCAAATATATTGGTTACAGGTAGATTGGTAATTGTTGAAAAACAGTAACCTGTTATCCAGAATGCTTGGGACTTGGAGTTTTCCAGATCACAGATCTTTCTATTATATGAATCTTCATACCTTAAGTCTATTAAAAAATAATCTAAACATTACATAAACCCAATAGGATTGTTTTGCCTCCAATAATGATTGATTATATCACAGTTTGGATCAAGCACATGGTACTAATTTATTAATACAGAGAAAAAGAAAACCATTTAAAAAATTGAATTATTTGGATAAAATGGAGTTCCCGTGATTCTGAGCTTTCTGGATAACAGGTATCAGGATAATGGATCCCATGCCTCTACTACAAAAGATTTATCAAAAGTTTTAGGGGCTGACTTATCAAATACACAACTGGGGAATCCTGGGGGATTTATATAAGTTCAATATTTCCCCCATTTATTCAACTTTTTTTTGTTTTACATTTTTTTAATTAATGGACACATTCATCACAGAAGATACTTGTATCAATTGGTCGAATATGATAGCTGCTTTGAGCACTCACACACCATTCTGTTCAGTAGAGTGCCAGTGCTTAGCACTATCACTCTTCCACATCCTTTTCTCCCTGATTCACATTGCACTGTAGGAGAAAGAATTAGAAAAAATTTCTTCTGCAAAATAAATTGTCAAATATTAAATATTGGGAACTTATAAATTTACCCTTAAATTAATTATGCACTAAAGATCCAGGGATTAGGGATGTCGCGGACTGTTCGCCGGCGAACTTGTTCGCGCGAACATCGGCTGTTCGCGTCCGCCGCAAGTTCGCGAACGTCGCGCGACGTTCACCATTTTGGGTTCGCCTTACCTGGCGCTTTTTTTTGACCTCTCACCCCAGACCAGCAGATACATGGCAGCCAATCAGGAAGCTCTCCCTCCTGGACCACCCCCACACCCCCTGGACCACTCCCCTTCCATATATAAACTGAAGCCCTGCAGCGTTTTTTCATTCTGCCTGTGTGTGCTTGCAAGAGCTAGTATAGGGAGAGAGCTGTTACTGATTTCACTGATTTCTTTGAGGGACAGTTGATAGTAAGTTTGCTGGCTAGTAATCTACTTGATACTGCTCTGTATTGGAGGGACAGAAGTCTGCAGGGATTTGAGGGACATTTTAGGGTAGCTTTGCTGGCTAGTAATCTACCTTCTACTGCAGTGCTCTGTATGTAGCTGCCTGCTGTGGGCACTGATCTCTTCTGATCTCATCTGCTGACTGCTGTAATAACCCAATAGTCCTTGTAAGGACTGCTTTTATTTTCTTTTTTGTTTTTTTACTTTGCTAGTTGCTACTATAAGCCCAGTGCTATTAGTCTAGCAGTGTTGGGGAGTGGGACTGGTGTGCTACTGTGCTGCTCCTAGTAGTTCAGCAGCACCAACCCGAGAAAAATATTTTTTTTAATATACATATATTTTTTTTTTCTTTTACTTATCTTACTGTTCTTTAACGTGTACAGTGCTGTTGCTGTTCTTCATAGTAGTGCACCAATAGTAGTGCACTTGTAGGCATTATTTGCTCAGTGTGTCCTTCATTTTCAAACAACAACCATCTAGCTGTGTGAGCTTGTTCACATTCTGTCTAAATATCAATAATAATACCGTCTCTAGAAACACCACCCGAGTGACGTTTTTCAGGCAGCAATAATATATTCCGTATCCACTGCTGTAGTAGTGTATACGTTAACCTTGTAGGCATTATTTGCTCAGTGTGTCCTTCATTTTCAAACAACAACCATCTAGCTGTGTGAGCTTGTTCACATTCTGTCTAAATATCAATAATAATACCGTCTCTAGAAACACCACCCGAGTGACGTTTTTCAGGCAGCAATAATATATTCCGTATCCACTGCTGTAGTAGTGTATACGTTAACCTTGTAGGCATTATTTGCTCAGTGTGTCCTTCATTTTCAAACAACAACCATCTAGCTGTGTGAGCTTGTTCACATTCTGTCTAAATATCAATAATAATACCGTCTCTAGAAACACCACCCGAGTGACGTTTTTCAGGCAGCAATAATATATTCCGTATCCACTGCTGTAGTAGTGTATACGTTAACCTTGTAGGCATTATTTGCTCAGTGTGTTCTTCATTTTCAAACAACAACCATCTAGCTGTGTGAGCTTGTTCACATTCTGTCTAAATATCAATAATAATACCGTCTCTAGAAACACCACCCGAGTGACGTTTTTCAGGCAGCAATAATATATTCCGTATCCACTGCTGTAGTAGTGTATACGTTAACCTTGTAGGCATTATTTGCTCAGTGTGTCCTTCATTTTCAAACAACAACCATCTAGCTGTGTGAGCTTGTTCACATTCTGTCTAAATATCAATAATAATACCGTCTCTAGAAACACCACCCGAGTGACGTTTTTCAGGCAGCAATAATATATTCCGTATCCACTGCTGTAGTAGTGTATACGTTAACCTTGTAGGCATTATTTGCTCAGTGTGTTCTTCATTTTCAAACAACAACCATCTAGCTGTGTGAGCTTGTTCACATTCTGTCTAAATATCAATAATAATACCGTCTCTAGAAACACCACCCGAGTGACGTTTTTCAGGCAGCAATAATATATTCCGTATCCACTGCTGTAGTAGTGTATACGTTGACCTTGTAGGCATTATTTGCTCAGTGTGTTCTTCATTTTCAAACAACAACCATCTAGCTGTGTGAGCTTGTTCACATTCTGTCTAAATATCAATAATAATACCGTCTCTAGAAACACCACCCGAGTGACGTTTTTCAGGCAGCAATAATATATTCCGTATCCACTGCTGTAGTAGTGTATACGTTGACCTTGTAGGCCTTGTTTGCCCAGTGTGTTCTTCATTTTCAAACAACAACCATCTAGCTGTGTGAGCTTGTTCACATTCTGTCTAAATATCAATAATAATACCGTCTCTAGAAACACCACCCGAGTGACGTTTTTCAGGCAGCAATAATATATTCCGTATCCACTGCTGTAGTAGTGTATACGTTAACCTTGTAGGCATTATTTGCTCAGTGTGTTCTTCATTTTCAAACAACAACCATCTAGCTGTGTGAGCTTGTTCACATTCTGTCTAAATATCAATAATAGTACCGTCTCTAGAAACACCACCCGAGTGACGTTTTTCAGGCAGCAATAATATATTCCGTATCCACTGCTGTAGTAGTGTATACGTTGACCTTGTAGGCCTTGTTTGCCCAGTGTGTTCTTCTTCTTCATTTTCAAACCACTGCCACTTAGCTGTGTGAGCTTGTTCACATTCTGTCAATAATAATACCGTCTCTAGAAACACCACCTGAGTTGTTGTTGTTGTTGTTTTAAAAATAATGCCAGGCAAAGGCAGGCCGCCACGCAGAGGCACTAGGGGCCGTGCTGCTATGCTATCCTGTGGCCCTAGGAAATTGCCCAGTTTTAAAAAGGCAATGACCCTGAACTCCCAAAATGCTGAAGAGGTAGTTGACTGGCTTACACAGCACACCCCATCCTCTACCGTTTCTAACTTTACCACAACATCCTCATCCTCCACTGCTATGGGCACCCCACGTAACACTTCCTCCACCACCGGCGCCCCTTCTTCACTGGAGTCAGAGGAGTTATTTTCACATGAGTTTCTTGAACTGAGTGATGCGCAACCATTATTGGCAGAAGAAGATGAAGGAGATGAGGACGTTACACCAGATTTAATTCTGGCAGAGAACACAACAGAGATGGACATAATGAGTGATGACGAGGAGGTCCCCGCTGCTGCTTCCTTCTGTGAGCTGGTAGAAGAAATTGATGCATCTGAGGAGAATGAGGATGAGGAGATTGATGTTTTATGGGTGCCCAGTAGAAGAGAGCAAGAGGAGGATAGTTCAGATGGAGAGATGGAGAGTCAGAGAGGCAGGAGGAGAATAAGACTTAGAAGAAGCAGGGAGGACAGCTCGCAGGGAACAGTAGGGCAACAACATGTATCGGCACCTGTGGTCAGCCGGCCAACGCACCCGCCATTGCCGCCAACGCCGCCGACTTCTACTGTTACCGCCAGATTGCCAGCCTCAAAAAGGTCAGCAGTGTGGGATTTTTTTAATGTGTGTGCCTCTGACAAAAGCGTTGTCATTTGCAATGAGTGCAGTCAGAAACTGAGTCTTGGGAAGCCCAACAGCCACATAGGTACAACTTCTATGCGAAGGCACATGAACGGCAAGCACAAAGCACTTTGGGAGCAACACCTCAAAGGCAACAGGCAAACTAAAAGCCACCCTCCTTCTGGTCCAGCATCTTACTGCTCTACCTCTGCTGTCCTTCACCCGTCTGAACCACCCTCCACTCCGCCTTCCACCTTGACCACCAGTTCCCATTCCCAGTCATCTGCCCCCAGCCAAGTTTCTGTGAGGGCCATGTTTGAGCGTAAGAAGCCAATGTCTGCGAGGCACCCCCTTGCCCGGCGTCTGACAGCTGGCTTGTCCGCACTCTTAGCCCGCCAGCTTTTACCATACCAGCTGGTGGACTCTGAGGCCTTCCGCAAATTTGTAGCAATTGGGACACCGCAGTGGAAGGTACCCAGCCGCAATTTTTTTTCAAAAAAGGGAATACCACACCTGTACCACCATGTGCAGAGCCAAGTCACCGCATCTCTGTCACTTAGTGTTGAGCCAAAGGTCCATATGACTACTGACGCATGGTCCTCCAAGCATGGTCAGGGCAGGTATGTCACCTACACTGCCCACTGGGTGAACTTGGTAATGGCTGGGAAGCAGGGAATGTGTAGCTCAACAACGACAGTGGAGTTGGTGTCACCGCCACGGATTGCACGCGGTTCTGCCACCACCTCTACTCCTCCTTCGCTCTCTACCTCGTCTTCTTCGTCCTCTGCTGCTGGGTCCTCCTCCTCCACACCTGTGCACCCCCAGCTCCCCCTAGGCTATTCGACGTGCCAGGTACGCCGTTGTCATGCTGTCTTGGGGATGACGTGCCTGGAAAGCAAAAACCATACCGGATCTGTACTCCTGTCATCTCTGCAGTCACAGGCCGATCGGTGGCTGACCCCACACCAACTGAAGATCGGAAAAGTGGTGTGTGACAATGGAAGCAATCTGTTGGCAGCACTGAGACTGGGCAATTTAACACATGTGCCCTGCATGGCACATGTTCTGAATTTAATAGTACAACGTTTTGTTTCAAAGTACCCAGGATTCCAGGACGTTCTCAGGCAGTCCAGGAAGGTGTCGGCCCATTTCAGACGGTCCTACACAGCCATGGCATGCCTTGCTGACATTCAGCAGCGGTACAACATGCCAGTCAGGCGTTTGATTTGCGACAGCCAGACTCGCTGGAATTCAACGCTCCTCATGTTGGAACGTCTGCTGCAACAACAAAGAGCCGTCAACGAATACCTGTTTGAACTGGGTGGTAGGACTGGATCTGCAGAGCTGGGGATTTTTTTACCCCGTTACTGGGTGCTTATGCGCGATGCCTGCAGGCTCATGCGCCCTTTTGAAGAGGTTACAAATATGGTCAGTCGCACCGAAGGCACCATTAGCAACCTAATACCCTTTGCTTTCTTCCTGGAGCTTGCCGTGCGACGAGTGACAGATGAGGCTGTAGACCAGCGTGACGAGGAGCAGGAAGCGCACGATTTCTGGTCGGAATCACCAGAACGAACCCAGGCACCTGCTGCAACGCAGGGAGAGGTGTCAGAAGTGGAGTCAGAGGAGGAAGGTGGCTTTGTGGAGGAGGAGGACCAACAGGAGCAGGCTTCCCAGGGTGCTAGTGGTGACCTTTTGGGGACCCCTGGTCTTGTACGTGGCTGGGGGGAGGAGACCGTGGATGATGCAGTCCTTGATAACGAGGAAGCGGAGATGGATACCTCTGCATCCAACCTTGTGAGAATGGGGTCTTTCATGCTGTCATGCCTGTTGAAGGACCCCCGTATCAAGAGGCTTAAGGAGAAGGACCTGTACTGGGTCGCGACTCTACTAGACCCTCGGTACAAGCATAAAGTGGCAGAAATGTTACCAACATACCACAAGTCTGAAAGGATGCTGCATTTAGAAACCAGCCTGCAAAACATGTTGTACAATGCTTTTAAGGGTGATGTCACTTCAGGAACTCATCAACATTCCAGGGGCAGAGGTGCCAGTAATCCAGCCACGAGCGCACCTGCAAGGACAAAGCACTTTGGCCACTCTGTAACGTCAGACATGCAAATGTTTTTCAGTCCAAGGCAGCGGCAGAACCGTTCGGGATCCACCCTCAAAGAACGCCTCGACCGGCAGGTAGCGGACTACCTGTCATTAACTGCAGATATCGACACTCTGAGGAGCGATGAACCCCTGGACTACTGCGTGCGCAGGCTTGATCTGTGGCCAGAGCTGTCACAATTTGCCATGAACCTCTTGTCTTGCCCTGCCTCAAGTGTCCTCTCAGAAAGGACCTTCAGTGCAGCAGGAGGGATTGTAACTGAGAAGAGAACTCGCCTAGGTCACAAAAGTGTGGATTACCTGACCTTTATTAAAATGAATGAGGGGTGGATCTCGGAGGGTTACTGCACGCCGGAAGACTTGTGCTGAGTTTCTGATTCTGACTCCCCATGCAGCTGTCTCTGCACGCCTCATGACTCCACATACAGCTGTCCTTTAGCGTCCTCCTCCCTCCACCACCGTTACAAACTAGGGTGCAAACCCTACTGGTTTAATTTGAATCCAGGTAAATCCTGAGTTTTTCTGGCCTCTGTGCTTCAGTGGCTGTGACAAAAAAATGAATATTTTCAGCATTTATATGGCATATTTTTTCTGGCCTCTGTGCTTCAGTGGCTGCGACCAAAAAAAACAGAATATTTTCAGCATTTATATGGCATATTTTTTCTGGCCTCTGTGCTTCAGTGGCTGCGACCAAAAAAACCAGAATATTTTCAGCATTTATATGGCATATTTTTTATGGCCTCTGTGCTTCAGTGGCTGCGACCAAAAAAAACGGAATATTTTCAGCATTTATATGGCATATTTTTTCTGGCCTCTGTGCTTCAGTGGCTGTGACAAAAAAATTAATATTTTCAGCATTTATATGGCATATTTTTTCTGGCCTCTGTGCTTCAGTGGCTGCGACCAAAAAAAACAGAATATTTTCAGCATTTATATGGCATATTTTTTATGGCCTCTGTGCTTCAGTGGCTGTGACAAAAAAATGAATATTTTCAGCATTTATATGGCATATTTTTTATGGCCTCTGTGCTTCAGTGGCTGCGACCAAAAAAAAACAGAATATTTTCAGCATTTATATGGCATATTTTTTATGGCCTCTGTGCTTCAGTGGCTGTGACAAAAAAATGAATATTTTCAGCATTTATATGGCATATTTTTTCTGGCCTCTGTGCTTCAGTGGCTGCGACCAAAAAAAATGAATATTTTCAGCATTTATATGGCATATTTTTTCTGGCCTCTGTGCTTCAGTGGCTGCGACCAAAAAAAATGAATATTTTCAGCATTTATATGGCATATTTTTTCTGGCCTCTGTGCTTCAGTGTCTGCGACAAAAAAAATTTACATTGTTAGCATTTATATGGCATATTTTTCCTGGCCTCTGTGCTGCAGTGGCTGCGACCAAAAAAAATTAATATTGTTTGCATTTATATGGCATATTTTTTCTGGCCTCTGTGCTGCAGTGGCTGCGACCAAAAAAAATTAATATTGTTTGCATTTATATGGCATATTTTTTCTGGCCTCTGTGCTTCAGTGGCTGCGACAAAAAAAAGATAATTTTTCAGGAAAGTAGACATGCCTAATTTTTCAGGGTTCTGCAACAGTGGCAAAATCGCATCTTTTATGGTCACCGCAGGTGATCAATAAAGTACACCAAAACTGGGCCCACACTGCAGAATCAGTGTTTTTTGGTTCACTTCACTGTACATTGAATTACCTCTGCCTGACCGTGCACGTGCGCACAAGCACGGTGACTGCTAAACACACCACTACAGAAATATTGCCACCAACAGGACGAACATCCTGGAGGTGACAAGCAACTAGTAATTAAAAACTATTATTTGCTCACTTGACGGTATCATTCATTAAAGCTCTTTGCGTCTTTTTGCGTTGCAGTAAGCACCGCGTTTCGTCTTTGCGTGTGAACAGGCTGTAACCTTTACACGACTTGATTGGCATGTAGACGCCGGACGTTTTAAAGCATTTTATTACACAGGTTTAGAAATGTAGTGTGATTTCTGCCCTTTACAGCACAAAACGCAGCGCTGTGTCAACAATGGATTTTTTAGAAACATTTTTGCCCTTGATCCCCCTCTGGCATGGCACTGTCCAGGTCGTTGCACCCTTTAAACAACTTTAAAATCATTTTTCTGGCCAGAAATGTCTTTTCTAGCTTTTAAAATTCGCCTTCCCATTGAAGTCTATGGGGTTCGCGACGTTCGCGAACCGTTCGCATTTTTGACGCAAGTTCGCGAATATGTTCGCGAACTTTTTTCCCGACGTTCGCTACATCCCTACCAGGGATGACTTAAACACTGTTTTTTTTCTATTCAGTTACTGAAGTTTGGGTTCAGTTGTACTTTTACAGTATACAGAGTGTTTAAAAAGTTTTTTTTGGATATTTACATGCAGGGAAGTTTCAGGCCTCAATGCCGGAATTTTGGCTCTTTAAGTTGCCAGGAGTGACTTTTTGCCACCGCTGGTAACTTGCAGGCTGAGGGGAGTTTCTCAACTTGCCTCATGGTAACAGCACCCCTGCTTTCTTGCACCCCTGCATCATGAGTAGATGTCCATGTTAAGAGCCATCTTTGCCTCATATGACTAAGTATGCATATTCAAAAGAAGAATATCAAGCTGCCATAGATGCATCTATGGCATCTAAGGTCCTGTTCTTGTTCCTACACCTGATCAAAGCAGGTACAATATTAGGTAAAAGACACAGTGGACAAAATTGCACCTGGGCAAATATTTCATGAGAAATGTTTCTTCCTGCAGCTAATTATACAATATCCAGAATATATCACTGATTGGTTGCTATAGGCTAATAGGTTTGTCCAATGTTGATAAATAAGTTCCACTGTGTTTTGATCCTCGTGCAACAATAGGCAAGGACTAGGTAGGTTGTTTAATTAAGACAAATGTGCACATATTTTTATACCTATAGCTACTCCTGGTGTTAGTAACATATGACCTCACATGTGATAATGTAATCCAATACTTGTGAAGACATGTGGAGGGATGATGCCTGACACAAGGCTCTTATAATTCCAATTTCTAGCCCTTTATCTTACTTTTTTTGGTGAAATTCACATTCTGCACATAAAGGAATCTGTCACAGGCCTTGGATGCTGAGCAAGCACAAATAGTGCCATTAGTCTAAGCAGTATTCATTGTATTATTTGTATTACTGTCCAAAACATTTACATGCCATATATTATACAATTGGAGAATCATACCTTGTTGGTCTAAAAATACAAGGTCACAATTTAGAGGATTTAGGCTCTCAGAGAATCTTTATTCTTCAGTATCATGAAAAACTTTTTATCAGAATTTCTATCAAGAGTTTCAGGTGATCCTGTTTGATGAAAGAAGAAGAATTGGGGCTCTGAAGTCCGTGAAGTCCAAGTCAATATATACGTTATGAAGGTCAGGGCAAGCACTAGTTGGAAAACCTATAAACAGGAGATGGATAAAGGAAAAGGAACCTGTTAAATGACTGGGGGTGCCAAATGTTAGACTTCATCAGTGATTATAATCACTTACCTGATACCCCAGGTCAATTGTCCTGTTAGCATAGTGGTGGTGCATGCTCAGAAATACTCTGGGCCTTTGCAGTTTTCTACAGAAACACTGACCCAGGGTATCAGGTAAATGATTATAATCACTGTGGCTATGCTTAACATTTGGCACTTCCAGTTGTTTATTCTTTCCTTTTCTTTTTTCTATCTCCTGTTTATCTAGTGCTCGTCTGACCTTCATACTGTAAATATGGACTTGGATTTCTTCTGTCTACTCTATCTCTTTACCTTGTTTCTGGTTGACTTGTATGGTTTTCCTTTGAAGCCCCAGAACTAAAACATGGCATTGGTGAAACATGGTGGCACTTTACTTTTATTCTGATGGGGCCAGATTCTCAGCAGACGTTGACCTTTACTCTAGATCCTACTTTTGCTTTGTGTGACTCATAAATATTTCTATGATTCAGACTTTTCTTAGACTCCCCAAACCAGCCAGATGTTCATGTTGCCCTGACACTATAGACGCCCAGTCAAAAACAAAATAAACGTTATCAACTGTAAATGCTAATGAACATATACAGTATATATCAATGTGTAAATATTTAATTTTCTTTTTTTAAAGGGGCATCTATAAAGGGTGCAACCAGAACGTACAGATTCCTTTTCAGGTTACTATGGGGCACTGTTTTAGGTGCTTTAACTCCACATTTTTAAACTATCTAAAAACACAGCACTAAAAGATCAGGTCTTTGTGCCAATATCCTAAATTCAGAATTGTGGAAAGTCTAGTTATCCTTATATAAGACATTTTTTAATGATCTTTTCACATGAAAAGTGTGCATTGGAAACTACTGCACATTAAGGGGCAGATTTATCAAGGGTCGAATTTGAGTTCATGGGAGTTTGTAAAAACCATAAATTCCCATGAACTTGAAATTCGAATAAAAAATGACCCATAGAAATTTTTCAGAAATGTAACATTTTTCAAACTCAGGTGAATGGGATCAATCTGCAAACTCGAATTGAATTCAGATCGAATTTGATTTGAGTTTTTTCACTGAAAAAAAAAAATAGATTTTCAGGAGGACTGCAAGCAACTCCAAATTGATCCCAGGTGTCACGGTCGGCACCCTAAATTCAGAACCAATGCTAAGCACCCTGGTCTCGGCTCTTGCTTCCACCTTTAATAGCCACCTTTCACCTCGGGAGGAGCCCTTGGCTAATCGGATGCTGCTAGATCTGGAGAGGTGCCAAGCGAAAGGTTCTGAACGAGCAAAGGGGCATGACGGTAATACAAAGTCTTTTAGGCAGAAGGTCGCGGTACAAGGTGTAGACAGAAAGCAAAGTCAGATCAGGCCGGGTCGGAGCAGGCAGAGTACAAACAGAGTCAGGCAGGCAAGTGTCAAACCAGGAGATCAATCAGAAGGGATACGGAATAAGCAAAGTTGGTACCAGGCAGGGTCAGGATTTCAGAAGTCAGAATCGTCACAAAACAGGCAGGGGTCACAACAGGAATCAGAATCAGATAGAATACAGGCTCAGAAGCACCAGGAAATCACCAGAAATGATCCTATAATGGGCAATGGGTTTAGGTCAGAGGCCCCTTTAAATACTTGAACTTTGCGCCGAATTGATGTCATCAGGCAGCGCCAAAGCCTATAAAAACAGGAAGTGCGTGTCCCCGCCGACCCCCTGGGTGAGTACCCATTACACCGGCACATTCCCCATAGGCTAAAACAGCAATTCGGCAGGTTTTAAGGTCAAATTTGAATTCTTGAAGTGGCAGTACATGATAAATTTTAAAATCTTAACTCAAATTTTTTTAAAAAACTCGAAAATTCAAATTTCAAATTCGAATTTTCACATTGACCCTTGATAAATCTGCCCCCTAATCAACATCTTTATAATGAAATGCAGAAAATGATATAAATAGACTATACTGATTTTAATAAAGTAAAGATGAACCATCAATTAAATATTTACTTTAATGATCTACACATTTGCCTATCTGTAAGTATACTAAATTACTTTTAGGGATATTTATAGTTTCTGCAACTTAAATGCAATAACGTAACACAATGTTATGGTACATTTCAGCTAAGGATGATACCTTTTTAATTCCGTCCTACATAGTAAATATGAGAATTATAGCCACAGGGTGTGAACTTTAGACTGTTAGATCATGTAACCTACCAGTAAAGCCTGCAGCATCCTGCGCCAGTATTTTTCCACTAACTGCCTAGTTCCTTGATATAGTGTTTTGCTTACAACCGTCTGTGCTTTTACATTGAAAATAACTGACAAATAGTGACTTGTCTCTCATATTTACAAATAAAATAATGCCTACTGTTTTTTTATATTTTTATATATATATTTTTTTTTTTTCATATGTAATATAAAACTTGCTCTATACTAATACAATGAGGAACATACATCATGCCCAAAGTCTATTAAGTTTTAATTTCAATATGTTAGAATATTAAAGAAAGTGAAAACTCCTATATAATTAATGGAAAAAGTTGGATTTTTAGCAAAGTTATCATCCAAAGTGCACTTTCTCTGTGATGGTAAAACAGTTCCTCGTACTTGAACCAAACTAAGATATAATGAATCCTTATTGGAGGCAAAACCAGTCTATTGGGTTTATTTAATGTTTACTTGATTTTCTAGTAGACTTAAGGTATGAAAATCCCGGTCCTGAGCATTCTGGATAACCATACCTTTATAGCATTTCAAAATCTACTGTGCATGATAAATACCTATACTGTAGGTATATAAAATTTAGCAACAGTAAACATTTTATATAAGCTTAATGCTCATTATCTTAATATACAGTAGGGGCCCATTTATTAAACCTCAATTTTTCTGGTCAAGGTTTTTGGGGGTAAACTCAAAATTTTAGTGGAAAAATAAAACCTAATTCTTTTCAGAGATTTATCATACTCGAAGTTGCTAAAAATTCGAATCCTAAAATACTGCATCTCAAACCTGTCAAGGTCATGTATCAATGGCAGATGTCCCTGAAGTAGAGTCCTGCACGGGTCCATTTTTTGGAACCCGTACCCGACCCATACCTGCAACCTGCAATCCGCAACCTGGACTCACAACCCGCATTCTTACCCACTTGGACCCGCTACCTGACCCACAAGTACCTTATCCGCAACCCGGACCCGTGTGCTATCATTGTAAACCTGAAGTAACAGCATCGGAAGTAGACGTGATTAGAAAAAAGGAGTAAAATGTGTTATATTTGTTATATAAAACATTCTTAACAATATGGAAACAAATTCATTGAAACTTTATTAACAAATAAATGTAACAATTTAAGTGCAACAGGTGGGGTGTGGGATAATCGGCCGCCATTAGAGGAGACCAGACACGCTGCCAGCCTGCACAGCATTCCAGGTGCCCGTGATGTCACAAGAGGAGGAGGGTAAGCAGCTTCCCCTTTTAAAACAGCCCTCTCTTAGTGCCATCAACAAATCCTTCCACTCAATGTAGCCAGTCCCAGAGTTCTTTCTGATCCCAGTGCCTCCGCACAGTCCCAGGCACCCTTTGTTACCCACGTTGGTGCCTTGCACAATGCATAGTACAGCCAGAGGGGGCAGGCTAAGCAGTTACAGAGGCTGGCAAAGTGCAGCTAAAATGGGACATTTTGGTTCAAGTGCAAGTAGGCACCTTGGGGCAAATTCACTAACCTCCGAAAATTTGGCAGCGACGGCTTCGCTCACAGCGCAACACTTCGCCAGGCGTAGATTTGCCAGGACAACACTGATTCACTAAAATCCGAAGTTGCGTCCAGGGCGCAGAATGCTGGCGAAGTTGAGCTAGAATTACTGTGCCAAGCAAGGTGAAGTTGTGCTGCCGTTGTTTGCGCACGGTGGGAAGTTAAAGTTCAATGGACGTATTTGTTGCAGCAAATACATTACACTACACAAGCCCAGGGAACCTTAATAAATTAGAGTTGTTATATTGCCCTACACATGAGCCCAGTGTATAGTTAAGGTGCCATATGTTAGGAAATGTAGGGGGGAAGCCAGGTACCCCAAAAAAAATTTAAGCTCCATCACAGCCTATCACCCTGAAAAAAAGAAAAGACGCCAGTGTTTTTTTTGGGACTTATAAAATTTCCAAATATTTTTTGAGGAAGTCCTATCTATTCTATAGCACTGTGCCTGGTCAGAGGGGTGGAAGTCAAGTCTGGCGCAGGAGGTAACGTTCAGTAAAATCCGCATCTTTGTAAATTTGGGCAGTTACGTCCATTCGGCAGAGTACAAATTCGACAGACAAAGTTATGCCAGCGACCGTTAGTAAATAGGGATGTAGCGAACTGTTCGCCGGCGAACTAGTTTGCGCGAACTTCGACTGTTCGCGTCCGCCGAATGTTCGCGAACGTCGCGCGACGTTCGCCAATTTGAGTTCGCGTTCGATTCGAATAAAAATCGTTCGACCATTCGACCATTCGATTCCTTCGACCGCTAAAATGGAACGATTTCCATTCGTTCGAACGATTGTAAGCATTCGATCGAATGAAAAGCATTAGATCGAATGGCTTTGATCGTTCGATTCGAACGAAAATCCTGCGATCGAACGATTAAAATCCTTTGATCGTTCGAATCGAACGATTTTGCGGGTGTTCGAAGTTTGCGAACTGTTCGCGAACTGTTCGCATTTTTGCCGGTGTTCGCGAACAGCGTTCGCGAACACCAAAACGGCAGTTCGCTACATCCCTATTAGTAAATCGGCGAAGTTCCAAAATGACGTTAATCACTTTGTCCTTCAGTAAATTTGCCCCCTCCTCTTTCCCTTAACTACAAGGGAGTGTCACTCTGGAAATTCTGCCTGCTTTGGTTGCCGAGTACTTGCAGCATTGTCCTTGCATTTATAGAAATGGCAGAAAAATATATCATGATCAGCAAATTGAAAAACACCTAGATCCTTGTGGATTATTTTAATAAGGACCTAAGCTAAACAATATCATGAGGTGGCACACAACTTAAAAATGTGGCATGTATGGGAATCAAGGGTGGTACTGTATCTAATGAGTTGATTTCCCTGTGTTTATGTGGCATATTTCTTAATGCACAGATACTTGTAGCTAAGCACAGCTTCTTTACCTCAAAGACAAAAACTCAGAAAAACATACAGTATTTCAGCTTAATTTTACTTTCCAGCTCCACTACATCTCATTGCACTCAGATTTAACTTCAAGCTTTGTTTTATCAAGGATTAGCATTTTTTCCACCTAGACACTTTCATAGTTTGTTTCAGAGGCAACTGTGTAGATATTCTATTCTGTCTCGTTAGGATTATGCATTGCATTAACTTGACAGCCCAGTGAAAAAGTAAGGAAAGAGGAATATTTTATTTTTAACTTTGCATATGAAGGATTCAACCTTGTAGCTGTTCCAAATGGTGGAAAGACAATGGAGTCTGATGTGTTCCAACACATGGTTTGTGGGATTCAGTTTTGCTTGTTATAGAAACATGAATTCATGAAAAGACGTTCTGTAAAGTTGAAGACACACAGACACACACAAAGGTTTTCAGACTAGGTTCATGACCATCATGATCATGTGTTGTATCTACCTAATGAGTACTTTTTATAAGATTGTGGTGCAATTGCACCAAACTGGATCTGTCAAAAGGGCTGGTCAAACTGACTGGTCAAAAATGTGATTATGAGTCAGTAGAGGTCATCACCTGACCCACATCTACACAGGGCTGACACTTCCATTACTTTAGTAATACATGCTATTTGCCCATCCATGTGTGACTAAATTATGGAAATATCCAATTGATATGCTCCCAGGTGACTACGAGTTATCTCAAAACAAATCCATTTAAATATCTTGTCTAATTTTCTACCAGTACATAGTTGTACATTCCCTTCATAGCTACATTCCACTAGTGTAGGGGTTAAATCATTCTGTGCCTTTATTTTTCAGTTTAATATTAATTCACAGTTCTATACACACAAGTATTTTCTTTGCAGCTATTTTTACCTGCATTTGCATCTTGTAGAAAAATGCCAATCCTGCATGTATTGTAAAAACCCTATGAAAGGCACATTTTCAAAGTGATGTTCTGGCAGTGTGTTTCCTAAGTGACTTGGATTCGTAAATAAAATGCTGCCAAATTTTACAGCCTCCAAGTTTCTGCACATTTGCAAATGCTCAGAAAGGCTCTGCGTCAGTAAAACCAGTGCATTAAATTGCTTACTGGAACAGATTGACAATATTCTTATGTATTGAGCTTCGTTCTTTTTATTCCTAAATACATCCTAAATAATGTGCTCCGTATATTAAATAATAATAATAATAATAATAATAATAATAATAATAACTTAGTTTTATTCTATATTTTAGTCTTGATGTGCACTTTTCCCAATACTTGTTTTTATATCTAAAAAACTAAAAAAAATCTACTTGTTTTTATATCTAAAATCTCATACCAATGTTAAAAAGTCATAAACATAATTTTGTTCTGCACAAATGTACCTAAAACAAGGTATTTATATTCCGCCTGGTTAAATTCATAATGTGGAGAGATACATTGTACTGTTCAGACGTCATCCTTACAATAATATCAGACCACGCTCCCTCTGCTGCTAGGTAACACACCCTATTTGTTAGGGGATGCTAACATAATAGGAGGACTATGGGAGACGATAAAGAAGATTGTATTTAGACAGCCCAAAACACATTGATAACTTCAGTCAGTAATATCTCCAGTGAAGTTTGAAAGAGAGGGGGAATTTTTTCTTGCATTTTTGCATTTCCTAAAATGTTTTTGCCCCATTTCATTTTGAAATAACAAGAGCCATATTTATTACAACTCTATATTCATTGGTACATGATTTTATCTAAGGCTAATGAAAATAGAACTGTGGAGATACTCTCTGGCGATCTGTGATGAATGCTATTTTTGATATACAGTATATGCCCCAATTACTAATAACATAAGGTCAATGCAAATTAAAATTTCCATTTCTTATCCCCAGTACACTGTATGTACTCCAAGTAAAATTTTACATTCCATGCATGCCATACAAGGTTTTACCGTTAAAGTTGTTGCTACGTCAGACATCTCAAGATTAGAATGGATGCAACCTCTCTAATTAGCATTGCACTGGCATATTAGCAAATCAATAGCATTGGACAGCTAACGGAATTGCATTCCTGAAAAAAGACTATGGGGCATATTTATTAATATTCAAATGTGTTTTTTTTTTTACTGTGATTTGAGATTTTTGGTGCCAAAATTCCCAAAATCAAATTAGAAGTTTGAAGTTTCAAAATTTTTTACGTGCAAAAAACTAAAAAACTCATCAGATGAAGTGCCAAAGAGAGGCACAAAACGCATCAGGTGACTAGACATGCCATGGTTTAGCTAAAGGCCTCTAGGAAGATACCTGTTCATGTTTTTAAGGATACTTGACGTGTGTGAGGAACTTACCTGGTGGTCTAGTGGTGCGGCTCCTCTTCGGCCGCCATTGCAGTTACTTAGGACGCGCGCCCATGAGATGCGCGCATTGGCGCGAAATTCAAATGGCTATTTAAGGGAGCTCAGCCAATTCTTTTTGCTAGTTCTTGTGGTTTCCTGAGCCGTGTGCGTCTGTTTTTTATTTTGATCTGATTATCCGTGTTTGACCCAGCCTGCTTCCCGACAATCCGACAATCTGTATCCTGACCTTTGCCTGCCTATGAAAACTCTTCTGCTTAACCCTCTGATTGATCACCCGGTTTTGACCCTTTGCCTGTTTGACGATCCTTGTTATCTGCCTGCCTCAGCCCAGCCTGCCTGACTACGATTCTGCCTTATCCTTTTGTACCATGACCTTTGGCCTAACTGACTTTAATAACTATCGTGCCCCTTTGCCTGCCAGAACTCCTCGCCTTGCTCCTCTTGTAAAGTCCAGGTGGCATCTAGAAGCCAAAGCGGTCACACTACTGGTGAAGCCGAGACCAGGGAGCTTGGCACTAGTTCTGGTTTGGGGTGCCGACCGTGACACCGTGGTTGTCAAGGATCCCGTCTATTCATTACTATTTTGGACATTGGGCGGGAAGCCACCACAAGGGTAACTACAAACCAGCTCACATGTAAGTAACCTAAACAGGCCTCTATAACTGGTTCTTAAGATAAGAAAAAAAATTGTGTAACACCATTAAATTGATTATTAAGGTTTGAGTGAATTTGCAAGGTTAAAAAAGTTTGAATTTCGAAGTAACTTTTTGAATACTTCGACCATCGAATAGGATACTACGACTTCAAATTTCCTTCGACTTCGATTCTAAGTAAAAATAGTTTGAATATTCATAATCGAAGTACTGTCTCTTTAAAAAAAACTTTGACCAAAATACTTTGCCAAATTAAAGCTGCTGAAGTGCTATGTTAGCCTATGGGGACCTTCTACAACCATTTTGTAATTCTTTGCACATCGAATAAAAATCCTTCGATCGATCGCTAAAATCGTTCAAATCGTTCGATTCAAACTATTTAATCGTTCGATCAAATGATTTTTATTCGACCGCAGGATTGCCAAATTTGTTGAAAAAACTTCGAATTCCATATTCGAATTCGAAGTTTTTTAATTCGATGGTTGAATTTAGAAGTTTTTTGTACTTCGAAATTCGACCCTTGATAAATCTGCCCCTTAATGTTTTCTTGATTACTTTAATAAATATGTTTACATTGATTAAGAAATGTGATGTTGGTGCTGTTGGACATTTTTGGACACACACATTTTATCACTAATATCCTAATATTCCATGTACATGATACCCATGTGTTATCATTTCATTAAAATGAACATTTTATTAAAAAACTGAATCCAAATTCTAATATTTTCAAATTATTACTTTAAAATGAGTGTTTTGTTGAGGAGAAAGATGCTATGAATAAAGGAACACTCAAGACTTTATTTTCCAAACCCAAGAGAGCAAAATAACATCTGTGCAATATTTCCTTGTTAGAACTCTTCTGGCAACAAAAATCTAGGCAGGTCCATAGGCACATTGTGGAGAACTGCAAAACTTATATTAAATCCTACTGTGTACAGAATTGATCATCATGACAAATTGTATAAACTAGCGATGTCAGCATGAGGTAGAAAATAGACACACAATGTGGTGCACAACAGCCTTTGTTAACAGGGCAACCACATGCCAACCTCTAGTCTGTATAAGACACATCACAGTAGAAAGTAAATTTGATAAGTTTAGTAACACGTATTGCACTGAATGCAACTGTTGGAATCAAGGTTTTAAAGATCTTTAGGAGATAAACAAGTGCATGAATGGAAACAGAAGGAATTCTGAGAGTAGCAGCAGAGAGGTAGTGATATACCACTGACAAGTGATGCCACTTATAATAGAGACCACGCGGACAACTTTTAGTCAGACTACAAGACAGTTGAAGATTAGAATTGAAGAACATAAGATCAATACTAGGAGTTATTATAAGCATTCCTAATAAACCTAATACAAAAACTTCAATCTCATGTCATCCACATAATAGGTGCTGTTAACAAAAGATGTTAATCAAAGAAAAAAATCACAAAAATTACATTAGATTTAGCTTATTACTTTGTGAATTTCAAAGGCGCGATTACAATTTTTACCTCCTGGTTGAAGGTTACTTTTGGCACAAAATAACCGTTATTTCACAAAACTTTTAATATTACATATGCATTGTTTTTAATAAAGAATTCATGAATTAGAGAAATATTTATTGTAGTATTGGGATCAAGCCTTTCACTACTGAATTTTTTCAATAGTTTCCATTTTATTATTTAAAAATACAGGTATGGGATCCATTATCCAGAAAGCTCTGAATTGCCGTCTCCCATAGACTCCATTGTAATCAAATAATCCAAAGGGTTTAAAATGATTTCCTTTTTCTCTGTAATAATAAAATGGTAACTTGTACTTGTTCCAAACTAAGATATAATTAATTCTTATTGGAAGCAGCTTATTTAATGCTTACAAGGTTTTTTTTAGTAGACTTAAGACATGAAGATCCAAATTATGGAAATACCTATTATTCATAAAGACCCAGGTCCCAAGCATTCTGGATAAAAGATCCCATACCTGTAATGGATAGTGATGAGTTAAACTACCCTATTATGCTTGTCCAAACAATTTTGAAATGGAACATTTTGCAAAATAGCATTGGAGCCAATGGGTATATTTTTGTCATGTTTTTTCTTGCACCAAATGCATTAAAGTCAATGGGCAATTTTTCTCATGCCATATGCATTGGATTCAATGGCCATTTTTTCCCCACTTGCAAAAGCTCAAATCAGCTGTATAACAAAAATGTTAACAAATAAAATAAAAAAGACAGAAAATTATCTCAGAATACTAATTCCTACTTCACAAGAAAAATATATGTTAGGGTGTACTACTCATTTAAATGATATTTAATAGGTGTATGTTTTTTCCTAAGAATATACAAGAACAGCTATTTGCTTTGTGCCATTGACACTGCTAAATGCAAAGTCCAATATTCCCTTATTTAGAATAAATGAAATTGCATAGTTTAAAATCTAAAAGGATTATAAAACATGTCTAAGTGCTTCACAAAAGGTCAAAACTCTTTTAACACTGACTATAAAGTAAACTTATTAGATATCCATAAAAAATAGAGGCTGCATATAAATCCTCTTTCAAACAACTAGCAATTATAGTTTAAATACTTTAATAATTTTGTATCTCTAGGGCACGCAACAGCAATTTTCAAGCAAAACCGTTATATTCAAAATTATCAAAGGTTGGAAAAAGGGGAAAAAATATTTCTTTTTAAAGTATGTGCTATGCACAGATGTGCAGAGAAACAATATTCAAAAAAAAAGTACAAATGACCTTGAGAAGGTATCAGACAGGTGGATTCTAGTTAGGAATATAAATACCTCATTTCAACAATGGAGATTTTGAGTTAGAGAACTTGAAAATAAACCTATAAAATAATTCCCATAGGCTTGAACTCATCTGATTCATCTCAGGCTCTAACTCACATTTTCGACATTGAACAATCCCTATGTGATACACCTACTCCTGGTTTTAAGAATAATTATTTTTCCTTACAGAAATAACAGCATGAACTTTTATTAACTTTAGATATTTCTTGAAGAAGATTAATATTAATATATTCCTTTATTAACTTGAAATACTCCATCTATGGGACCTTCTACACACTGTGGACATTGAGGCCAAGCAAAGTATGGATTATTTATGGTACGTATGTACTGTAATATCAGCTATAGACAAGGCCAAAACTGCTCATCAGTCTTTTTGTAGCATGAAGTCATTATATGCTAAACATATACACCAAAGACTGTTAAGTACTGGGCATGTGGACCCAAATTATGACTAACTACTGTATGAGAGAATTTATTTCAAGTTATGAATATCAATGATAAGTCATGAAACATTTAATAAATACAAAGCTACTAGTGATGGGTGAATTTGCGCGAAACTGCGCCGGCGTCTCGTTTTTGACACCAGCGTCCATTTTTTTGACGGCGGCGTCCGTTATTTTGACGGCAATGCCCGTTTTTTTGACGCTGATGCCCGTTTTTGACGCCGACGCCCGTTTTTTTAATGCCGGCATCCATTTTTTTGGACGCCGGTGACAATTTTTTTTTTCACGCAAATTCGCTGTAAATTCATGCCTGGCGAATAAATTCGCCCATCACTAAAAGCTACTACTTTTATGTGATTATTGTATATATTTATGTTGTTGGGGATGTAAAGTACAGTTGTTAGGGATCAAGATTTACCTTCATTATCCTTGTACATATACATTATCAATCTAACAAAAGGGTATTCCACAACATTAATTCCCTTACATAGAAGGACCATTTGTATTGCTTGAGGTGAAAATTCTGTCTAAAGGGGTGGCCGCTTGTCCATTGTTCTCACCTGTGTGACAAAAAGGTCTCCCCACTATTGGTCTGTAATGGCTCCTAATGTATTTTTAAAGAGTAACCATGTTACTATGGCAGTTCTGCTTTATGGTCAAAGTCAGGATTGAAGCAAGAGACAAGATCAAATAAGGTAGCCCATACCCTTTTTCCATAGTTCATTCATTAGAAGGCTCGATGTTGGAGAGATAATGCCTACATGCTTCACCCTGCTGCCCCTTATGAATAAATTGATGCCATTGTGCAGAGCAATGCAGCACCGGTGCAAAGTCGGAAGAAAGCAAAACTTACTTCTTGGACCACTCTGTTATCCACAAATTCTGATAGAAGCAGCACAACTAAACTAATTTTATCTAAAACCATGGATGCCATGTCATTTATTGAAATATCCACAACACAGAAGAACGCTAACAAAATACACTGAATAATCCAAATAAAAATCCGAAAACCTCTAAAACTCAAAATATTAAATTTTTTTTTTAAAGGTACAGTATACTAGAGGGAAAAAAACTGAAAACATCAAAGTCTGAAAGGTTAAAAAAAGGGTCCAATAGAAACAGTGCAGCCCCATGACTTCTTTGGGACCTCGACTGCTTTACTTGTCAAAGTTTTGTATTAGAGTTTTTCATGGTTTTTACACTTTATAAATCTTGAATTTTTATAGTTTTAGAGAAATACAAAAAAAATTATTATTTTTAGTAGCTTACAATTTTTAAAGGAACAAGTCAAATATTTAGTCTCTCTTCTTGAAATCATTCCGTGAAGAACTATTTTATGTGGTCTTCTTATTTAGTCTCTCTTCTTTTTTTTGTAGCTTAACATTTTTATTTTTAAAGGAACAAGTCATATATTTAGTCTCTTTTCTTGAAATCATTCCGTGATAACAGTTTCAACCCACTTCTCCTGTTTTTCAACTTAATAAATTGTATTTGCTGGTACTACAACACAGCTGGTAAAGCATTACCATATGAAAAACCTACAAGCCAATGAACATGTAAGCCACATGGGACAAGGACTTATTCATGTCAGTGACAAATGCAGTAAGGACCCCAGGGGATAAACATAAAAATGAATTAAATTGAACCAATATGTTACTATTCTCTAACTCAGGGAGTCCTGGATTGTATTGTTGTATCAACTCTTTGGGGTTTTGAACAGTTTAGGTTTGTGCTTGAAATATTCAGGCTCTGCATAATATTAAAAGGGATATATAATAACAAAGAAAAGAACAGTAGTAATTATACTACTGGAAGTCAGTTGAATGATTCATTTGGTTGATAAGGCAAATGTGGCCAAAGGGACACGGGAGAAAACTAATTGTCTATTGGCTAAATAAAATTCAACTGTATTTACCATATTACTATTTGAATAATAAACAGAATTTATCAAGGACTGGTTAAGTAGTGGAAATTACTGTATTTCAAAAAGCAATATTGCTGCTATGTATTATTTGTCTGTATTATTTTCTGTAAAATATAGTATGCAATGGGGCCATTTGATGATCAGCAAAATGCAGTATCAAAACAAAGTACATTGTGTTTGTGTGTAGATGAGATAAAAGAAGATTGTTCTGCATAAAAGACACACACACTACAGTAAATGAGGAAAAACTGTTCTACCAGCACAACTAAGTATGCGTTTTATGATAATAGTGATATTGCCATAAATGGACACTGCCTCAATTTCTTCACTTGGGGGCATAATTATCAAGGGTCGAATTTCAAATTGAAAAAAATTCAAAATTCGAATTCAAAAAGACCAACCGAAATGAAGTCAATTTTTTTTAGTCGAATAGGCCAGTTTTTGGTTGAATAGGTCTGTATTTGGCCGAATTCTAATCGTTCGAATCGAAGCAACAGTACATTTGATCAAATTCGATTCAAAGTTTTCCCCCTGAAAATTTTAGATTTTTCAGAGTCCACAATTTAACTCCAAATAGGTTCTAGGAGGTCGCCCATAGGCTAAAACAGCAATTTGGTATGTTTTAGATGTCGAATGGTCGAATTTGAATTTTTAAAAAGACAGTTCATGATAAATTTCAAAATTTGAGTTTTTTAATTTTTTGCAAATTTGAATTGAATTTGGACTATTCCCTAGTCGAGGTACACAAAAATAACTCGAAATTCGATTTTTTTTTTAATTCGAAAATTCACCTCGACCTTTTGATCTGCATTAATGCATTCCCTATTCTCATTGCTAATTAGGGAATCTAATAATAGAAAACAAATCATTAAACTATTTCCACCAACCTATAGATAGTATCAGGACACAGTAGAATAGTTTAATTGTGGTATGGCCAAAACAGTTCTTTGTATGTATTTTATATGGTGTTTTTCTAATTTTATAGGCCACCACTAGTTAGGCATATGGTCCAGGCAACAAGTTGACTTTTAATTGCCTAATACGTCAACACTGATTTTAATTATGTTAATTGTTTTGTTGTACAGAATACAAAATATGAATTTTTTAGTTTAAACACATTGGTTGTAATGAGAGGCAACAATTTCATCTTCATACCAACTGAAGACTGTTGGATGATGGCAGAGGGTTTTTGTCTTTTGTTGCTCCAGTTCATGATCCACCTTGATGCTTTGTGGTCATTGACCATGTTCTTGCTCCATTCACAGAAGTCACAATATTTGGCCTCTGTGCTCTTTTATTGCGCTTTGCCCAAAGGAGTCCATAGGGTTGACCGGGGTGTATTTGGCCAGCATCCTCTACTGTATGTTTGCAGAAGAGCTTTGCTGATTGTAAACTATTTGCAACTGCACTTTTAGCGCCTACTGAATGTTCCTCAAGCATCCTTAACAAGTATATCAGCAAGAATTTGTATTATATACACTGCCCACTGGTGCAAACTACAAAATGTGCAGTCATTTTCCACTTTTAGTTGTTTCCGGATAACGGGTCCCATACCTGTATTTTTATTTTACGTATTAACTACATTGTTAATGTGTACAAACGACACAATCCTCTAGTCTAATGCTCAATGTACTTGCTCTTAAAGTTTTGTCACTTCCAATCATGTTTTTAACCATTTCCTTGTCTCATTATACATTCCAACTAAGCACTCGTTAAATCCGTGTCAAATTTTTATAATGTCAAAATCTTGTCTCATATCATATGTTGCTGTTCCCAGCAGTTACAATTCACATTTTGCTATTGCACATTAGTATATGTATACACTACAGTAAATGCTTTTTTTCCATTGACTCTGCATATCAACCCATTTTTTCATTGTTTTTATTTGAAACTGCAATAATATTGTATGTATAGCAAGCTCCATTTTTAGAATCAGTAACATATATTTAATAACAGGGGAAAAATACAAAGTAACCCAATTTAACATAAACCTCTTGCAGTGACAAACGCGTGATACCATGCTGTGATTTAAATGAGGGATGTTTTCCATCTGTTTCTGAATTTATTCCAAGCAAACTGACCTGTCATAAAGCTATTCTCTCTTAAAGAGATGGTTCACCTTGAAATTAACTTTTACAAGAAAATGTTATCAATGCTATTTTAGAAATGTCAGCAAAAAACACATAGGGGCATTTATCAAGGGTCGAATTTCAAATTGAAAAAAACGCCGAAAAGATCAACCGAAATTAAGTCAAAGTTTTGTTTTTGTTGAATAGTTTTCGATCAAATACAGATGCAGCCACTTTGGTTTGTCTGTTTGACACAGAATAACTAAACACAGATATCCCATTTATCTCATTTAACACAGAAAACTGCGTCACAACATCCCATCTAATTAAAGCATTCACCATTGTGAACAATGGAGCTTTGGTATGCTAATGAAAAGGTTAAATGCATTAAATGAGTTAAGATGACTTAAGATAACACAGTTTCTTCAATTACCCCTGAGTCATGACGCATTTAACTCACAAATCCAAGTGGCTTCATCTGTAGGTCTGTATTTGGCTGAATTCAAATCATACAAATCTAAGTAATAGCGCATTTGATCGAATTTGATTCAAAGTTTCCCCCCCCAAAAAAGTCCACCAATTGACTCCAAATAGGTTCTAGGAGGTTCACCATAGGCCAAAACAGCAATTTGGCAGGTTTTAGATGAAGAATGGTCGAAGTCAAATGATAAATGTTGATATTCAATTTTTAATTTTTTTTTCAAATTCTAATCGAATTTGGACTATTCCCTATTCGAAGTACACAAAAAATAGCTCAAAATTTTCATTTGTTTCATTCAAAATTCACCTTGACCTTTGTTAAATCTGCCCCTTATTGACTTCAATGGCTTTTTGAAACTGTTGGTGCTACACTCTTAAATACACTAAGAAAGAGATTAACAGGTATGGGACCTTTTATTCAGAATACATGGGACCTAGGGTTTTCCAAATAAGAGATCTTTCTGTAATTTGGATCTCCATACCTTAAATCTACTACAATAGACCCAATAGGATTGTTTTGATTCCAATAAGATTCATTCTACCTTAGCTCAGATACAGAACATGATATTGTTTTATTATTACAGAGAAAAAGGAAATTTAAAAATTAGAATTATTTGCTTATAATGGAGTCTATGGGAGGTAGCCTTCCCATTATTTGGAGCTTTCTGGATAATGGGTTTCCAGTTTATGGTACTTGCAGTTCTTAGGACCATGCAATATACTTCATAACAAAGTAGCTTGGTGCAATTATTAGTTGACTGCGGCTGGATAGACTAAGCTGATACCAGTTTTAACCTTTTATATTAGTACTATGTATGAACAACACTTTGTATTTCTGTGGAAGCCAATCAGGGTTGAGCTGCTGTGTATGTATGTATTCTAGTATTTGTATAAATATGTATATTCTTTCAGGGCATGAGGTTTATAGGATAATCATTTATTTGTATGTATAAAGTAGCATATTTGGATTTTAAAAGTCCAAAATGCATTAGGTCAACACCCCATGACCCTCTGATTGAAGGATGAGTCCCTTTTTTTGTTACTGGCAGCACTGAGTTCAATCATAGGCTCATTGGATCATTGTTATCCAAAAATAATCAATTTCATTGAATCAAGGAGACAGTTAGGTGCCATTAAAAAGACTTGTCCAGCCATTTGTGCCATATAAATACTTTGCCTTCCAGCATAATTTATGACAGTATTTTCATTTCTTTCTTAAAGAGTAAGTTATTCTTGGAATATCAATTTCAAAATCATGTAACCATGTGCTATTTGAGAATCATACCCAGACTTAATCAATCTGAACTTCTCTATAAACTTTTGTTAATTTTAAAGAGGAGATTTTAACCTTTTGAAAATAGATAATAGTCTCTTCTTGGACTAGATCCAAAGTTATTAGAGCAGAAACCTCAATTAATCTGGTTTCATCATGCTTGCATTTATTTATATATTTCGCTCCCTCTCCCTCTGGCTTTTATATTGCTTTTTAGACAGTACTAGCAATTTAACACAGAACTGTGTTTAGGATAATACAGGCACTGCGAGTCCCTGTCTTAAGAAGGCTTAGAATCTGAAAATTATGCTGGAGGCACAGGGATAAAGGGATACAGGAATAAAATACATCTTCTCAAAGGTCATAATGAGTCACAGGAAATTAGCCCATGCCCATACAAGTAAAATTTTAAAAAAAAGTTTAGAAGAAAACTACATTTTAAAAGACATTGTGCAAGGTTATTTTGACTTACAAGTTTATTTTTCTTTAATGATTTTATGAAAACAGATGCCAATGGTTACATTATTACTAACAGTGATAGATAGAATAAAAAGCAAACTAATATCAAGGTTATAGGTGCAGAGTATGAGAAGATGAGGCTTAGCCTCTCTTATACCTTTCATTAGAGTAAACAGTGCTTGAAGTAGATACAGGACTGGGTTCGGTAGTGTCTGTAACAGGAGACTTCTTTCACATGTCAGGGGATGGGCTCAGGACAGTCAGCAGAAATTGCAAGTTACAGTAGTTGTCAGGTAGAGGATCACTAACTGAGATCAAGAACCACAGGTTAGGTCTCCAACAAAAGAGTCAATGCTACTGTATGTAGCAGGTTTAGAGTTTTTACTAGATTGGTGCAGAATAGTAAGTAAGTGCAGGCTTCAGCTTTGTTATAAGCACATTGAGAATATTTCTGTACACGCTAGGGCACGCACATGCATCAAGGCAGGCTCACTACACGTGGACTACAAAGGCTTTGCTGAAAAATTCACAAAGCTTATTGAAGTCAACCGGCTTTTTTTCCCCGCACAATTTTTTTATGCTAATTACTTTTATTCTCACTCCATTAGAGAAATACTGACATCAGAAAATTACCTTTTTTATTATCTTTCATAACATTGTTTTTGAATGCTATTTATAATTTTGCCATAAAAGTATTTGCCTGATGCGTTTACATTACCTTTCTTACTACCCTGTTGCTCTACGAGGAGGCTGCCATATTTGTGCAGCAATAGTCCATTAGCATTAGAATCTCTAACTGTCAGGCTGAGATGTGACACGTCAGGTTGGCAAAACAGTCAGGTGTAGGAACTTCAAGTGACAATTACTTACAAAAGCAGAACGATCAGCAAAAAACTATTGACATGACCTCCAAATGCATTGAAGTGAATGAATATTTTTTTCTCTGTAATCTTTTTTTGTGGCTAGTTTTTGTGAGGCAAGTGCCCTGTGCCTTGTGTCGTTCATGTTTCATATACAGTATATTTACTTTCATAGGGGTAGAAACTAATGGGCAAATTTTTTACCAGTGTCAGCTTCACACCACAAACCACTTTGCCAGGCACAAATGCGTACAACTACGCCAATTCACTAATATGTAAAGTTTCGCCCTACACATGAGCCCACTGTAAAATTAATGTTCCATATGTTAGGAAATGTCTGGAGAAAACCGGTTACCCAAAAAAAAGTTAATCGTGCTTAAAAAAAGGAAAAGTCAGCGTTTTTTGAACTTTAATGCATTTTTGGTACACAATATATGATGTAAGTTATTGAGATTGAAGACCTAGCTGCTTTAAGCACTTTGCCTGGTCTGAGGTGGTGAAGTCAAATCTGGCAAAAATGGTAACGTTCAGTAAAATCCCACTTTACTGAATTTGCGGAGTAACAACCTTTTGCCAGAGTGAAAAGTCCCAAGCGACGCTTTCTCTTTTTCTAGTGATTTGATGTTAGTGAATAGGCAATGTCCCTGCGGATGGTAACACTGTTGAAGTGTCGCTAGCATTAGCCACTTCGTGAATCTGCCCCTTAGTCAGGCTATGAGTAATGCATATGTAGAATAGGAGAATAAGGCTTGAGTGGATATCTTTTCGATTGATAAATAACATTGATTTAACCCTAACCCTTGGGAGTTGTAAACCGGTAGGTTTCCCTAAAACACTGGTTTTAAATGTATTTTTGAGCTTGGTACAGAGAAAAAAGCAAAGAAAAAACATGAAAATTCCAAACTTAGTGAATTATAGGGGGTGTTACATGAGGGTGCAGGTAAGGAAACATAAATAAATAACGATACTTATATAAGAATTTCTAAGCTAATTAAGAGTAATATAATGGCACATTAAAACGTTATTATTATTAAGGTAATTGTGTTCTAGAGTCAGTAGTGGATACAGATTCCAAAAAAACAGGGGTTACATGAATATTGGTGTTTATTAAGTAAATGAATTGGTGGGAAATAAAAGCAAGGTTCTCCCAATGATTATGAGATCTGATAAAGACTTAGAGGCATTTTAATAAACTTTTAGCTGGTTAATCATAACAATATCCCTGTAAATTGAAAAAAAATTAGAATTGGTACATTTCTGCCAGAATGGAGATAGTAAACTGACATATGTATCAATATAGGTACAATTGCAAATGTGGCAAATTGTATTTGTCTGCTTTTAGTAATGTGCCATGGTATCCTATATCCTTTTCGCGAGCCCTGTGATTTCAATTGTTTAATCTGCTTAAGAGCAATGGTTACTCTGTAAACCCACCTCTTAATATTTATATTATACAACTTGTAAGGATAAATGGTAATAGTGTAATGTTTACCCTTTGTTTATTTCCACTAAAGTACTAAAAGTGGAGATTCTAAATAACTTTTATGTTATCTGCAAGCATGTACAGCTGCGTACTTATCTACATGGAATTCTGAGCCAAACAGTCAGTTTTCATGAGAACTGGATACACATACACTATATTCAAATGTATTTAAAGACCTTTCATTTGCTTTGTTTAATTCTTCAAATAGTTAGTAGTGATGAGTGAATTTTTTTGCCAGCCATGGATTCACAGCAAAATTCCGCATTCCGCCATCAGCAAGATAAAAATGTTGCCATAAGAAATACTGTTCAATGACTTTAATGCATTTGGACACAAAAGTCACCATAAGAAAAAAAACATTCATTGACTATGCATTTGGACAAAAAAGTTGCCACAAGAAAAAAAACGCCCATTGACTGAATGCATTTGGAATGAGAAAAAAATGGTTGCCTGTAAAAATAAAATTGATGCCCATTGACTTCAATACGTTGTCGGGACAGATTCTCTCAACAATACTCGCTAGTGTTCAACATAAAAAGACTTTTCATCACCTGCAGTGGTGCCTCTACCTAAATGAACATTCTCTCCAGAATAATTATGTAGATGTAAATAAACCAATACAGCTGTTTTCCCAAGTTTAGCTCTACAATTAGTCTTTGCTAAGGCCTTGCTTTTGACTCTTCATTTACTGAACTCTGTTTCTTGACTTCCTCAACCTTAACCCACTGTAAAATGTCACCATGCTATTTGACTGGCTGCCTCGATCTTTATCCTGTATGACTATAATTTCTGCATAGATATTTTTAAACATGACTTTGCTTCATTGTAAGGTGCTACTTCATTATTATTGTAGGTCTACTTCCTGTATTAGTCCTACACATTGTGCATGACATGGTAGAAGAATAATTTGTGGTTAGATACTTTTTGTGAAAAGAGAAGAAACTCAGCTCCCTTTCCACTTCCAAATACATAAAAAAATGAAACATTGTCTAAAACTGGGCAAGACAGACAGAGATAGACAGATAAAATAACATATTTTAGAATAATGTTAAGGTATCAACGTAGAGCATCACATTATGCCATCATCTTATTTTATTTTAAAGTATCCTCCTATAGCTTTGCATTTTGCAAAGAATATAAATACATTATTTCTATTTTCTAAGCAATCAGTGTAATTCAACCGGGAAAAAAACATCATATTCAACAAAAAAACAGTAATATTTTTGCACTTTTTATTGCAGTAAATGTAAAACTCAGTGAGCTTTTCTTAATAAGAACATTGCAAGTTATTTGCAGACAGCTAGCTCAGCAAGCACAAAAAGAGCAATAATATGGAAAAATAAACAGTAAATCAGCATTGATAGCAATGGTACACGGCTTCCTTCAGGTGTAGAAATATGCAGTAATGTTTTCTTTAAAACACTTTAATTGAGATAAAAGTTTTATTGACAGAAACCGTAGCTATTTTAAATACTTTATATACAGTCCTTTCTATAACAGGGAAGTGCACAGGAACATAACATGAGAAAGAAAACAACTTTCCTTACATAGCTAATTGGATCATTTTCATATTAGCTTTAAATCCAAAAACTACTCAATTTAATTAGTTTTCTCTTTTCTGATATTTTACAATTGTTATACTGTACCAAACATCAAGCTTGTATAGTTCCATAAACTTTTTTTTAACTACAGAACATGCTGGGAAACTTCTGGATTTGGTAATTTGGTGGATTCTAGCTGACAGCTTATAACTTTTCCCAACCATTTTGAGATAATTTGCAAACTCATCAATATGTCATAGTTACATACATAGTTACATAGTTAAATTGGGTTGAAAAAAGACAAAGTCCATCAAGTTCAACCCCTCCAAATGAAAACCCAGCATCCATACATACACCCCTCTCTACTTTTAATTAAATTCTATATACCCATACTAACTATAGAGCTTAGTATCACAATAGCCTTTGATATTATGTCTGTCCAAAAAATCATCCAAGCCATTCTTAAAGGCATTAACTGAATCAGCCATCACAACATCACCCGGCAGTGCATTCCACAACCTCACTGTCCTGACTGTGAAGAACCCCCTATGTTGCTTCAAATGAAAGTTCTTTTCTTCTAGTCTAAAGGGGTGGCCTCTTTACTGGTACGGTGATCCACTTTATGGGTAAAAAGGTCCCCTGCCATTTGTCTATAATGTCCTCTAATGTACTTGTAAAGTGTAATCATGTCCCCTCGCAAGCGCCTTTTTTCCAGAGAAAACAACCCCAACCTTTAAGTCTTCCATCCCTCTAACCAATTTAGTTGCACGTCTCTGCACTCTCTCCAGCTCATTTATATCCCTCTTAAGGACTGGAGTCCAAAACTGCACTGCATACTCCAGATGAGGCCTTACCAGGGACCTATAAAGAGGCATAATTATGTTTTCATCCCTTGAGTTAATGCCCTTTTTTATGCAAGACAGAACTTTATTTGCTTTAGTAGCCACAGAATGACACTGCCCAGAATTAGACAACGTGTTATCTACAAAGACCCCTAGATCCTTCTCATTTAAGGAAACTCCCAACACACTGCCATTTAGTGTATAACTTGCATTTATATTATTTTTGTCAAAGTGCATAACCTTGCATTTATCAACATTGAACCTCATTTTCCAGTTTTCTGCCCAGTTTTCCAGTTTAGACAAATCACTCTGCAAAGTGGCAGCATCCTGCATGGAACCTATAGTTCTGCACAATTTAGTATCATCTTCAAAAATAGAAACAGTACTTTCAATGCCCACCTCCAGGTCATTAATAAACAAGTTGAAAAGCAAGGGACCTAGTATAGAGCCCTGCGGTACTCCACTAACAACACTGGTCCATCTAACTTTAGTGTCATCTAACTTTAGTGTGGAGAATTGTCATATGCATAATGAGATTGTGTACAGCTTGAAAAATGTGACTTACAGTATATGTTTATATTTGTTCATGCACATGATGGTACTATGTTTGTGCCTAGTGATATTCTTGATAGAGAACATAGACATGCATTAACAATAAAAATGAATGGTACGACAGTATGAGAAGTGCTTTACTGTTCACAAGCAAGAGGGGTTTTTTATGTGGTTAGCTTATTGCAGGCTCTGACTGTATTCTACAGCTGTTAATGCAGTTTATGGCAAATCAGGCAGACCTGAACCTCTTTACATTAAAGATACTTCAAGGGAATTCCACTTGGACAAACAAGCCACACAGTTTGCAGTAAACCAACTATAACTTTATATAGAGTAAGGGAAAATACTGGCAGTCTAAGACATATAACACTACTGCACTGGGGACACAGGGACCTACTTATTTCACTATAAGTTATCCCACTGACTGTGTAACTACACAGACCTTTTGATAACACAGTCCCAACTTAACTCTGGAAGGGGGTTAAATCAGGAACAGTTCAGTTGAAATGTCATGACCCTTCCCAAGAGCTCTTATATGCCTAGGTAGCTCTACCTTTCCCAAAGTACCTCTCCCTTTGGACACTTAGTAGCCGCTTCCACATAGCAGATATATGAATAAGACCTGTCCTCACACAGGGGCCCTACACTTGTAGCCTTGCAAATATCCCCCTGTGGGTGGCTTACTAACCGGGGTACTCTCAGAGGCAATCATACTAGAGATTACAGGCAGCTCTGCAGCAGGGTCAATCACAACACTGGCACCATACAGTCCCAAGGTGCACACCATTTACACAGGAAAGTACCTGGGTGCTCACCAATGTATAGTAGATGCAAAAGTAAAGAGTAGCTGCACTCACAGGTTTTTAAGAATGTTCAAAAATAAGGAATTTATATTTAGGCTCAACATTTTCATCACCCACAGGGATCTTCGTCAGGAGTATACAAACAAACCTAACCTAAGACTCATTACTTAGCAACCAAAGCAGCATGTTGTGAGTAGTGGCAGAGAGCACAGCTCCCCGCGTCAACTGAACAGCCTTTCTTTTTTCTGCCTAATGTATCGTGACTGTCACACTATCTAATTCCAACTAATAATTCAGGTTACAGGCTACCTTAGTAGCATAGTTGTTACCAATATGTAACACTTAAAGAGCTATATATTCTTACAGCTACTGCACAAGTGGGAACAAAAAGGGGTTAAAGAGAGCAGACATATGTTAACCATTCACTTATATTTTGATATTGAATAAAGTATTAAACAAAACATCCCAATGGTAGAGTCTCATTTATCCCACGTGGGGTAACAGTGTCCAAGCAATATATCCATGTGGATTCCCTTCTTAGTAGGGACAAATCGCGATTGCCTCCTCTTGGTAATGGAGGTTGGAAATCGATTGCCATGCAGCGGAATGTAGGAAGTCCATGTCCCATTTGGAGAAAATGTCTAGCTACTGGTTGTTTCGCTGTCTTTTCTTTTAATGCTTTGCTGACCTGTGGTTTGCAATCCTATCCCACAGCTGGGTGGTGGTTTTCCCCACTTAATAAAGACCACATGGGCATGTCACTATGTAGACGACAAAGGTTGTGGTACAGTGAAATCTAGGTAGTATCTTGAGCCACTTGTCAGTGTGGATGAGGAAAGTCTTTGCCTGTCAGCAAACAATGAGACGTGGTACAATCTGGACATCGGTAGCATCCCAATTTTTTATGTTCAGTGAGTCAATTTGTGCTTATTGAGGTTTTATTGGTAAAATCAGTCTGTACCAGTATATCTCTAAGTTTCTGGTTTCTCCCATGAGCAAACATGGGGCATGGGGACTGGTGTAAAGACAGAGTGATATCCATAGAGATGATTGGCTAGTTCTTTTGTACACATTTCCTGAGTTTTTTGGAGATATGTATTTGGTAGTAAAAATCAGTTGGGTGAGCATCTGGTCATCTTTTGGTTTTCCCATCAGCAGGTCAGCCTGAGAGTATTTCAAGGCCCTCCTGAGTTGTTGCTTGAGTAGTTTCTCCTGGTAACTCCTTGCAGAAATCTGTCAAATGCTTCCTTATAATGGTTTGAACTCAGGTGGAAGGTCCGCACTGGGGCTTACTCTAAATAGGTTACATCATTATTGTACATGGGTGGGCATGTACATGGGTGGGCATGTACATGCATTATAGAGTGATACACTTTATTAAAGAGGTGGTTATAGATATATGTCACGGGAGCAATAAGATGTAAATTCATGCCCTTTCTCACGCAGACTCTTCAGGGGATATTAATTGGTATATTAGTTAGTGACGGAGTGCGGGTTAAGTATCGGGTTACCACGATATTAGGGAGCAAAGAGAGAGTTAATTAATCACCACGAGTGTGTGGTTGTGGTCTGAAGCCCCAGTGCAGACCTTCCACCTAAGTTCAAACCAATGATACTTTGTGCAACATATAGCAACAGTGCAAATAGCTACGGTAATATATTGGGAAGTAAACTACAATGTTGCAAAGTTTCTTGATTTTAACCTGTTTTTAACTTTTTTGCATTGTAAATGTATTCTTGTATAGTCTTTATGGGATAATAGTTATAATATATGAGGTTTTTACAATAGTCACTTTTCAGTGATGGGGTGGATGCGTCATCTTCAATTGGCCAAATTTTCCCGCCAATCTAGGTATTTAAAGCATTTGTATTAATGTAATTGATACTTTGAAAAAGGCCTCGGAGGAGGCCGAAACGTTAGACTCTTGCAATAAATTTTTCATTATTTTCATAAGTCCTATGAGTGCGGATCTTACTTGTGCATCATTTATGCACAAGTAAGATCCGCACATAACCAATCTTACTTTTTTTATTGTGTGATTTTTAAAAAGAAATATATATTTATTTTTAAAATCACACAATAAAAAAAGTAAGATTGGTTATTTCCTATCATTCATTCCCAACAACTTCAACATGCCCTCCCCTCCACTTGGGTCCACCATAAATTAAATATATTTATATTTTCTTGTAAAGGTTACAGATGAAGCCACTTGGATTTGTGAGTTAAATGCGTCATGACTCAGGGGTAATTGAAGAAACTGTGTTATCTTAAGTCATCTTAACTCATTTAATGCATTTAACCTTTTCATTAGCATACCAAAGCTCCATTGTTCACAATGGTGAATGCTTTAATTAGATGGGATGTTGTGACGCAGTTTTCTGTGTTAAATGAGATAAATGGGATATCTGTGTTTAGTTATTCTGTGTCAAACAGACAAACCAAAGTGGCTGCATCTGTATATCTATTTGTCAAGCACCCACACCCACATATGAAATATTTATTGGCAGCAAAGTTCCTGTAATATATGACAGTGGTTTTCATCTTTTGCTAGGTGTGAATGCAGCAATGGATTACACCTAACTAATCTGTTTTTTCTTCACTTAAATACTACACTTATCTTTTATCTGCTATGCAGCTATGGGCCATACAGTCCTATTGGAGTAGCATATTGATATATTCTAATTGAATTTACAAAACACCATTTTAAAAGTGCAGACTAGCTAAACATGATGTTAAAATGCATACTTAATTCTTTTGCTTTTTGGTGTTACTAGCCCATTACGTGCTATTGACCAGAAAACAAATCCTAATGAAAGCATCAGGAAATAACCCTAAAAAATGTTCTCTGATTAGAAAAAGCAGCATCTTAGGGGCAGATTCATTAAGGGTCGAATTTCGAAGTTAAAAATACTTCGAAATTCGACCCTCGAATTGAAATCCTTCGACTTCGAATATCGAAGTCGAAGGATTTAGCGCTAATCGTTCGATCAAACGATCAAAGGATTTTTCGTTCGATCGAACGATTAAATCGTTCGATTCGAACGATTTTAATCAAACGATCGAAGGAAAATCCTTCGATCAAAAAAAGCTTAGCAAGCCTATGGGGACCTTCCCCATAGGCTAACATTGACTTCGGTAGGTTTTATCTGCCGAAGTAGGAGGTCGAAGTTTTTTTTTAAAGGGCAAGTACTTCGACTATCGAATGGTCGAATAGTCGAACGATTTTTACTTTGAATCGTTCGATTTCGTTCGAATTAGAACGAATTTAACCAATTCGATGGTCGAAGTACCCAAAAAATACTTCGAAATTCGAATTTTTTTCATTCGAATTCTTCACCCGAATTTTGTGAATCGGCCCCTTAGTGTTATTCATAATGCCAACACCATATTGTATAATTGTCAAGTCAGTGCACACCTCTCCTACATATTAGTAATAACACTATATAATAAATTAGTACAATTCCTAGTTATAAATTCTTCCTGAAAATATTTCACCAAACCATACAAGACATATTTATTTAAGGGTGAAAAGACTCCCAAATAATATACAGGTATGGGATTTGTTATCTGGAACCCTGTAATCCAGAAAGTGCTGAGTTATGGGAAGGCCATATTACATACACTGGTTCTGATCGGGTGCTGCAGCAGTAGCTTAATTAAGTTCTCCTGGCCTACCCCTTGCATTTGGCTCCAAACCCAGGCTCTTCCTGGATCCTTATTTAGAAAGCGAAATATTTGAGCAAGGCACTCAAAGGCCACACATGGATCAGACTAGTATTAAATTAAAAATCTTTATTTGTATAAACTAATCATGCAAATTGACAAAATATATACAAAGAAAGATTTTTCTTTTTAATTTAATACTAGTCAAATCCATGTGTGACCTTTGAGTGCCTTGCTCCAATATTTCGCATATGGTTTGTCCACTCCCTTGAGCTGAGGGCCTGGGGTAGGAGCACCTGGGCCACCCACTCCATTTGGTGAGTTATTCTATTGCCGAGGTTCATGCTTATATATATACTGTTGGTCTTCATGGATCCTACTCTTTTTCCCAGATGTCCTCTGGGGCTGTTACCTGAAACCCTAACATTGGCCTTACCTGGAGACCTGGGCTTACCCAGTCTTTCAGATCTATTGGGGTTGTCAGAGGTTTCAGGGGACACCTTCATGCCAACAGGGTTCTCCAATGTAGTCTTTTCTTGACTCAACACCCTATCACTCTTACAAGTCTTGCAACTACGGGTCTGATGACCCATCATTTGGCACTTGTATAAGTAGCTTAACAGGTTACATTTTTTTTGCTTCTTGTCTCATACAAAATGTGTTTGTTTTGACTTTCCGTCTTTCCCTCTCTAAAATACAAGACCACATGATGTTGTGAAATGTCTTATAACTAGCACAAGCAGATCAAATGTCACCATTAACTACCCCTTACTTGGAAAACGTTAGCAGTTAGCAAACAAATAGTTCCTTATGTTGACTCTGAGGTTGCCTCAATGGTAAATTAATTTATAGGTGCCATGTGTTACATTCCACAAGTTAGTTGTTTAGTCAGCTGAACATAAATATTTTTAATATGGTACAAAGTGAAACATAAATCAATAAGTGGGTGTTATATACAGCAGCATTAGACAGATCATTATAGGACTATCAATGAAGTCATCTTTCGTCTAGATGATTAGAAAATAATCAACACTTTTTGTATGAACAAAATGAATACATTTCAGTCCTTTGCTTCTCTGAAAAAAATGAAGTTGTATATGCTACATGAACAAAGAAGAACAATTCAAAAAAGATAAAAATGTTATCAAACTACTTGACTTCTTGGCTAGTATACTGCATACACAGATCAGTAGGGAACATAGAATACAATAAATCACTTGCTTACAAAAGAAATATATTCCTCTTTTTTAAAGGACATTTCCCATAGTACAGAACAGAAAAATGAAGCCTGTTTTAAAGAAATTATATTAACCTTCCCTCAGCATGATTAGTTGCTAAAACAGAGCATAAAATGAAGGTGTTGAATTGCTCAAAGAAATGAATTATGTCATTAGAAATATAGCAGTGAAGGAACTCTATATGGAATATTAATCATGTATGTTTTATATAAATTACATCAGCTAGAAAAAACAACTTAAACTAACTACAACATGATGAGTAAAATATCATAAAGTAGAACAGGTAAGCAACAAAATACAGAGAATAATGTTATGTTGTTTCACTTAATTTTGAAGAGTTTTTATATTGTTTAAATACGTTGAAACACTAAATTACAATATAATTATAAAAGCAATTAGTATTCCATATTTAAAAAACTATTACAAGACATTCTTCCAATTCCGAATATACATTATACATTTTTCATAAATTTGAAAACATTGATAAATGCACCCCCGTTGTAGCAAAATATATGCAGCTGGTTAAAGTAGTAAGTGGCTTTGCAATAAATATGGTTTTATCTCTCATATAATGCATTATAAACAAAATGTAATAGAGAAAAATTAAGTAGGCCCTAGCAAAAATAGAATTAAATTGACAGAATTAACATTAAGTAAGCCATTTTTTGCTCATAATGCACCACCCCCCTCAAAAAAGTGAGCCTGGCTCTGTATGCACTTTGTTTCTTCTACCTGTCTTGAGTGGTAGGGGATGCAAATCACAGGTGCTTTATATGCGGGTTTATATGGGACTGTAAGGGGTGCACCTACCCCTCAGTAATATTTCTATGAATAGCCATTTTATATAGGTTGTTCCCCTTTCTCAAAGACAAACAATCATTAGCATTCCCCTAATAAATCTGACCCCATGTGGTTTGTAATAAAAAATGATCATTTAATGGTTTATTAATTATTCAATTGCTATTGTTAACATTAAATAGTAGATTATTTCTGAACATCAAATAGTGTTAGCAACATAATGGGCTGATTCAATTTAGTGAGCAATAGTTATCACATAGTTTATCAAGTGAAAACTCATGGTTGAGATTCAATTAAAAATAAAAATTCTCCTAATTCCCATAGACTTCAATAAACTTTTCACGTGATAAACCATGAGATACGTTTTTCTGAATTGATATGCATCTCAAATTGAATCTCACCCATGATTTTTCATGTGATAAACCTTTTTCTCACTCTTTTTCTTGCATAAACCGGAGTTATTCTTTTTTTTTTTTATTTGGGAATTTACAAAAGGGAAACACAATAACATAGTATATGCATACGATTAATTTTTTATTTTCTGTTCTTTTTTTGTACTGATATTTTCACAAAATTCATGACATTCATGCTTTTAGAGAGAACGAGTTTAGTAATGGTTTCAAAAACCTCTAAAACCACTGAAATTTGACTTTTAATAAATAGGCCACTATGTAACGACAATGACGAATGGTCTCATCTCAACCAAATTGAACAATTGGAATCTAATGTTATATACTTCCAACAGAGTTATAGTATAATACATTTTATGCCACATTATTTAAACTCTATCCTGATGATTTGTATTGCAAAACATCTTGTTCAGATGGGTTTTGGATTATATAGCAACATAGAAAAATGTTTCCTTGACGTCCTAAACAGCAGCACATATGGGGGTTAATGAGATGATCCAAAAAAAGGAGAGAAACAGAATAGCTGTAGATATTTTCCACTTCATCCAGTTATAAAGGATCTGATACAGGTCGAGTGGAAAAATCCAGATAGAGCTCCAGTAATTAACAAGAGGTGGACGTGGCTGTCGCTCGTCTTTCCAAAGGAACAACCATCCCTGTAGAAGATGGGTCGGGATTAAGATACCATATGGATCGCAGGGCTGAAAATTCATTGAAACGAGTATATTCGACAGCATCAGCCCAGTGCAAGCCACTAGTGTCAGCTTCGGCGGTGTCAAGGGCATTAAGAAATTGGATAACCCGATTAGAGGAAGATATTGAAGCCTAGAATCCCAGAGACCAGCTCAGAAAATCATTGAAGATACTGAAGTCTGTTACAGAATTTCTGTGTGACTCATCTATAGAGTCATTAAAACTAGCCTCAAAGAATATGGCACTATCAAATACAGCCAGAAGAGCGATCTAGCTCAAACCATGGTCGGCAGACACCGCCTCTGAAGCTAATTTATGTAATATGCCATAATATATGAACCGGGACATCTTTTTGGTTCTAAGTTAGACATGTTAATGGAGAAAATGTCTAATGAAAAGGGTACAAACCTGCCTCAAGATAGGCAGAGGCTGAGGTGGAGAGGCCAGCAGAGAAAATCACCAGCTAGAACTCCACAAACCAGATTTGGTGAGAGGGACAAAGAGAAAGAGAGACATCAGCCCACTAGGACTCAAGGAAGATTCCAGAGATCCAAAAGAGGAAGATTTATGGGCTCCACTTCTGCCAGTAAGTGGGATTTCTGACGCCAGAAGTCTGCCAGTGGGAGGAAGACTCTTTTTTTCTAGACCACTGGCAAGAGCTAATATCAGACAGGTGGATCCTACAACTGATACAGGATGGATACTGCATAGGTATTTTACGCCAATAAATTCTTCTTTCAGGAAACAAGCGGCTCTGGAAGAGTCAATAAAATCTTTTTGCAAAAGGAAGGTGCTAGAAAAGGTTCCAGAATCAGAGGAAGGAAAAGGTACCTATTCCATAATTTTTCTGGTACCCAAGCTAATTGGTACCTTCCTATATAATAGACCTAAGATTTGTGAATCAGTATATCAAAAAAAAAAAAAAAAGTTTTCCTATGGAAACGATCAATTCAGTAATTCATCTTCTGGAACCAGGAGATTATCTAGCGACCATCGATCTAAAAGATGTGTACCTGCATGTACCAATGTTCAGAGCACAGAGCAAATACCTAAGAATTACAGTCTTTATTCAGGGAGAACTAACTCATCTTCAGTTCAGAGTATTACCATTTGGGATAACCTCTGCTCCCAGGGTTTTTACAAAAATAGTGGCATCAATCACGGCTGTCCTGAGACCAGAAGGAATTCATGTTGTCCTGTATTTGGATGACTGGTTACTGAGAGCTGTGTCAGCCTCTCTTCTTCAGAAAGATCTTCTGAGGACCTTGGAAGTACTTCAGCATCTCGGTTGGATTGTCAACATGGAGAAATCATCTCTTCAGCCTTGCAGAAGGAAGCAATTCCTAGGGATGTGCTTCGACACAGTACAGATAACAGTTTCATTAAAACCAGAGAGGATAAACAACCTTCAGAATCAAGTAAGTCACTTGATGGATCCATTACCTGTCTCCCTGAGACAGATGATGAAAATCTTGGGGATAATGGTCTCCTGCATAGAAGCCCTTCCATGCTCGAGGTTTCATATGCGTCCCCTGCAGCAGGAAATCCTGTCCTTGTGGGACAGAAGAACGGAATCACTGGACGTGACATAGATCATTTTCGAGAAAACAAAGTCGACCCTGCATTGGTGGTTACAACCAGACAGACGGAGGGACAGCTTACCAATTCTGGATCCACATTGGCTTTTGGTCACGACAGATGCCTCCACCGGATATGGGGCTCATTGCAAAGATCAGATGGCTCAAGGCCTATGGAGTGCTATGGAAAAATCCCTGTCATCCAATTTCAGGGAAATGTGAGTGGTGTTGAATGCCTTATTGGCATTTCAGACACATGTCAGAGGGAATGCAGTGAAAATCCAGTCGGACAATGTCACAGTTGTGTCATATGTAAACCGACAGGGAGGAACAAGATCACGAGTCCTTCTCAAAGAAGTTCAGAGAATATTGACATGTAACGAGAGGAATCTGTTGGCCATATCTGCAGTCCACATCAAAGGTCTGGACAACGTAATTAGCAGATCACTTGAGCAGATCCATCATAGATCCCAAAGAATGGTCTCTGAAGGAATCTATATTCCAGGAACTGGTTCAGAATGGGGAAATAGATTTAATTTTGCGACGAGGAGCAATGCCAAGCTTCTGAAATTTTGTTTATTTTACAAGAAAGATCATCCATGGACACTAGATGCAATGTCGATAATATGGGACTTCAATCTAGTGTATGTATTTCCACCAATCCCAATGATCTGCAAGGTGGTCAAAAAGATTCGATAAGACCAGACATCAGCCATAGTGATTCTTCCTGTTTGGTCGAAGAGAATATGGTTCTCACAGATAATGCAGATGAGCCAGGGGAATTATTGGATTCTTCTGAAAATCAGGGACCTAATTTCTCAGAAGTAGATTCATTGCTTAGATTTGGAATGCTTGAGCCTCACTGCTTGGAAGTTGATGAGCCCTTATTAAAAAACATTTTGGAATTTCTACAAGAAGGTCTAGAGATGAAATTAAGACCTAGTACTAGTAAGGTTCAGATTTAGGCTATTTCTGCCTTCTGAGGAATTAGCTTATCCTCTGTCCCACTTATTCAAAGGTCTGTGAAGGCTGCACAAGTACTTAACCCTCCTGTGGTGAACTCAGTACCTCAATGGGATCTTAATTTGGTGTTGAAAGGCTTATGTGATCCTCGCTTTGAACCAGTTCAGGATGTGGATATTAAAGGATAACTATACCCCCAAAATGAATACTTAAGCAACAGATAGTTTATATCAAATTGAATGACATATTAAAGAATCTTACCAAACTGGAATATATATTTACATAAATCTTGCCCTTTTACATCTCTTGCCTTGAACCACCATTTCGTGACTCTATCTGTGCTGCCTCAGAGATCACCTGACCAGAAATACTACAACACTAAGGGGCCGATTCACAAAATTCGGGTGAAGAATTCGAATGAAAAAAATTCGAATTTCTAAGTATTTTTTGGGTACTTCGACCATCGAATTGGTTAAATTCGTTCGAATTCGAACGAAATCGAACGATTCGAAGTAAAAATCGTTCGACTATTCGACCATTCGATAGTCGAAGTACTTGCCCTTTAAAAAAAACTTCGACCTCCTACTTCTGCAGATAAAACCTACCGAAGTCAATGTTAGCCTATGGGGAAGGTCCCCATAGGCTAGCTAAGCTTTTTTTGATCGTAGGATTTTCCTTCGATCGTTTGATTAAAATCGTTCGATCGAACGAAAAATCCTTCGATCGTTCGATCGAACGATTAGCGCTAAATCCTTCGACTTCGATATTCGAAGTCGAAGGATTTCAATTCGAGGGTCGAATTTCGAAGTAATTTTAACTTCGAAATTCGACCCTTAATGAATCTGCCCCTAACTGTAACAGGAAGAAATGAGGAAGCAAAAGGCAGAACTCTGTCTGTTAATCTGTAGGGATGTAGCGAACGTCGGAAAAAAAGTTCGCGAACATATTCGCGAACTTGCGCAAAAATGCGAGCGGTTCGCGAACGGTTCGCGAACCCCATAGACTTCAATGGGAAGGCGAACTTTAACATCTAAAAAAGACATTTCTGTCCAGAAAAATGATTTTAAAGTTGTTTAAAGGGTGCAACGACCTGGACAGTGGCATGCCAGAGGGGGATCAAGGGCAAAAATGTATCTGAAAAATCTGCCTGTGTGTGCTTGGAAGAGATAGTGTAGGGGGAGAGCTGTTAGTGATTTCAGGGACAGATGATAGTAAGTTTGCTGGCTAGTAATCTGCTTGATACTGCTCTGTATTGGAGGGACAGAAGTCTGCAGGGATTTGAGGGACATTTTAGCTTAGGTAGCTTTGCTGGCTAGTAATCTACTGTTCTCTTTAAACAACTGCCATACGTTGACCTTGTAGGCATTGTTTGCCCAGTTTTTTTGGACGCAGCCACTGAAGCACAGTTGCCAGAAAAAATATGCCATATAAATGCTGAAAATAGTAATTTTTCGCCATACGTTGACCTTGTAGACATTGTTTGCCCAGTTTTTTTTGGACGCAGCCACTGAAGCACAGTTGCCAGAAAAAATATGCCATATAAATGCTGAAAATAGTCATTTTTTTGGTCGCAGCCACTGAAGCACAGTTGCCAGAAAAAATATGCCATATAAATGCTGAAAATATAAATTTTTCGCCATACGTTGACCTTGTAGACATTGTTTGCCCAGTTTTTTTGGACGCAGCCACTGAAGCACAGTTGCCAGAAAAAATATGCCATATAAATGCTGAAAATAGTCATTTTTTGCCATATACGTTGAGTCAACGTATGGCAAAAAATGACTATTTTCAGCATTTATATGGCATATTTTTTCTGGCCTCTGTGCTTCAGTGGCTGCGGCCAAAAAAACTGGGCAAACAATGCCTATAAGGTCAACGACGTTGACCTTGTAGGCATTGTTTGCCCAGTTTTTTTGGCCGCAGCCACTGAAGCACAGAGGCCAGAAAAAATATGCCATATAAATGCTGAAAATAGTCATTTTTTTGGTCGCAGCCACTGAAGCACAGTTGCCAGAAAAATTATGCCATATAAATGCTGAAAATATAAATTTTTTTGGTTGCAGCCACTGAAGCACAGAGGCCAGAAAAATTATGCCATATAAATGCAGAAAATATGCATTTTTTTGGTCGCAGCCACTGAAGCACAGTTGACAGAAAAATTATGCCATATAAATGCTGAAAATATAAATTTTTTTGGTTGCAGCCACTGAAGCACAGAGGCCAGAAAAATTATGCCATATAAATGCAGAAAATATGCATTTTTTTGGTCGCAGCCACTGAAGCACAGTTGACAGAAAAATTATGCCATATAAATGCTGAAAATATAAATTTTTTTGGTTGCAGCCACTGAAGCACAGAGGCCAGAAAAATTATGCCATATAAATGCAGAAAATATGCATTTTTTTGGACGCAGCCACTGAAGCACAGTTGCCAGAAAAAATATGCCATATAAATGCTGAAAATAGTCATTTTTCGCCATACGTTGACCTTGTAGACATTGTTTGCCCAGTTTTTTTGGTTGCAGCCACTGAAGCACAGAGGCCAGAAAAAATTAAACCAGTAGGGTTTGCACCCTAGTTTGTAACGGTGGCGGAGGGAGGAGGACGCTAAAGGACAGCTGTGTGTGGAGTCATGAGGCTTGAAGAGAAGGACAGCTGCATAGAAGTCAGAACAAGTCTTCCGGCGTGCAGTAACCCTCCGAGATCCACCCCTCATTCATTTTAATAAAGGTCAGGTAATCGACACTTTTGTGACCTAGGCGAGTTCTCTTCTCAGTTACAATCCCTCCTGCTGCACTGAAGGTCCTTTCTGAGAGCACACTTGAGGCTGGGCAAGACAAGAGGTTCATGGCAAATTGTGACAGCTCTGGCCACAGATCAAGCCTGCGCACCCAGTAGTCCAGGGGTTCATCGCTCCTCAGAGTGTCGATATCTGCAGTTAATGCCAGGTAGTCCGCTACCTGCCGGTCGAGGCGTTCTTTGAGGGTGGATCCAGAAGGGTTGTGGCGCTGCCTTGGACAGAAAAACATTTGCATGTCTGACGTTACAGACCGGCCAAAGGGCTTTGTCCTTGCAGGTGTGCTCGTGGCAGGATTACTGGCACCTCTGCCCCTGGAATGTTGATGAGTTCCTGAAGTGACATCACCCTTAAAAGCATTGTACAACATGTTTTGCAGGCTGGTTTGTAAATGCCGCATCTTTTCGGACTTGTGGTATGTTGGTAACATTTCTGACACTTTATGCTTGTACCGAGGGTCTAGTAGCGTTGCGACCCAGTACAGGTCCTTCTCCTTAAGCCTCTTGATACGGGGGTCCTTCAACAGGCATGACAGCATGAAAGACCCCATTCTCACAAGGTTGGATGCAGAGCTATCCATCTCCGCTTCCTCATTATCAAGGACTGCATCATCCACGGTCTCCTCCCCCCAGCCACGTACAAGACCAGGGGTCCCCAAAAGGTCACCACTAGCCCCCTGGGAAGCCTGCTCCTGTTGGTCCTCCTCCTCCTCCTCCACAAAGCCACCTTCCTCCTCTGACTCCACTTCTGGCACCTCTCTCCGTTGCAGCAGGTGCCTGGGTTCGTTCTGGTGATTCCGACCATAAATCGTGCGCTTCCAGCTCCTCGTCACGCTGGTCTACAGCCTCATCTGTCACTCGTCGCACGGCACGCTCCAGGAAGAAAGCGAAGGGTATTAGGTCGCTGATGGTGCCTTTGGTGTGACTGACCATATTTGTCACCTCTTCAAAAGGTCGCATGAGCCTGCAGGCATCGCGCATAAGCACCCAGTAACGGGGGAAAAAAATCCCCAGCTCTGCAGATCCAGTCCTACCACCCAGTTCAAAAAGGTACTCGTTGACGGCCCTTTGTTGTTGCAGCAGACGTTTCAACATAAGGAGCGTTGAATTCCAGCGAGTCTGGCTGTCAGAAATCAAACGCCTGACTGGCATGTTGTAGCGCTGCTGAATGTCAGCAAGGCGTGCCATGGCTGTGTAGGAACGTCTGAAATGGGCCGACACCTTTCTGGACTGGGTGAGAACGTCCTGGAATCCTGGGTACTTGGAGACAAAACGTTGGACTATTAAATTTAACACATGTGCCATGCAGGGCACATGTGTTAAATTTCCCTGTCTCAACGCTGCCAACAGATTGCTTCCATTGTCACACACCACTTTTCCGATCTGCAGTTGGTGTGGGGTCAGCCACCGATCGGCCTGTGACTGCAGAGATGACAGGAGTACAGATCCGGTATGGTTTTTGCTTTCCAGGTACGTCATCCCCAAGACAGCGTGACAACGGCGTACCTGGCACGTCGAATAGCCTAGGGGGAGCTGGGGGTGCACAGGTGTGGAGGAGGAGAAGGAGGACCCAGCAGCAGAGTAAGAAGAAGAAGAGGAAGAAGACGAGGTAGAGAGCGATGGAGGAGTAGAGGTGGTGGCAGAACCGCGTGCAATCCGTGGCGGTGACACCAACTCCACTGTTGTTGTTGTTGAGCTACCCATTCCCTGCTTCCCATTCATAGCCATTACCAAGTTCACCCAGTGGGCAGTGTAGGTGACATACCTGCCCTGACCATGCTTGGAGGACCATGCGTCAGTAGTCATATGGACCTTTGGCCCAACACTAAGTGACAGAGATGCGGTAACTTGGCTCTGCACATGTTGGTACAGGTGTGGTATTCCCTTTTTAGAAAAAAAATTGCGGCTGGGTACCTTCCACTGCGGTGTCCCAATTGCTACAAATTTGCGGAAGGCCTCAGAGTCCACCAGCTGGTATGGTAAAAGCTGGCGGGCTAAGAGTGCAGACAAGCCAGCTGTCAGACGCCGGGCAAGGGGGTGACAGTCAGACATTGGCTTCTTACGCTCAAACATGGCCTTCACAGAAACTTGGCTGGTGGCAGATGACTGGGAATGGGAACAGGTGGTCAAGGTGGAAGGCGGAGTGGAGGGTGGTTCAGATGGGTCAAGGAGAGCAGAGGTAGAGCAGTAAGATGCTGGACCAGAAGGAGTGTGGCTTTTAGTTTGCCTGTTGCCTTTGAGGTGTTGCTCCCAAAGTGCTTTGTGCTTGCCGCTCATGTGCCTTCGCATAGAAGTTGTACCTATGTGGCTGTTGGGCTTACCAAGGCTCAGTTTCTGACTGCACTCATTGCAAATTACAATGCTTTTGTCAGAGGCACACACATTAAAAAAATCCCACACTGCTGACTTTTTGGAAGTGTGCGATCTGGCGGTAACAGTAGAAGTTGGCGGCATTGGCGGCAATGGCGGGTGCGTTGGCCGGCTGAACACAGGTGCCGATACATGTTGTTGCCCTACTGATCCCTGCGGGCTGTCCTCCCTGCTTCTTCTAAGTCTTATTCTCCTACTGCCTCTCTGACTCTCCGTCTCTCCATCTGAACTACCCTCCTCTTGCTCTCTTCTACTAGGCACCCACAAAACATCAATCTCCTCATCATCATTCTCCTCAGATGCATCAATTTCTTCTGACACATCACAGAAGGAAGCAGCAGCGGGGACCTCCTCCTCATCACTCATCATTATGTTCATCTCTGTCGTGTTCTCTGCCAGAATTAAATCTGGTGTAACGTCCTCATCTCCTTCATCTTCTTCTGCCAATAATGGTTGCGCATTACTCAGTTCAAGAAACTCATGGGAAAATAACTCCTCTGACTCCAGTGAAGAAGGGGCACCGGTGGTGGAGGAAGTGTTACGTGGGGTGGCCATAGCAGTGGAGGATGAGGAGGATGTTGTGGTAAAGTTAGAAACGGTAGAGGATGGGGTGTGCTGTGTAAGCCAGTCAACTACCTCTTCAGCATTTTGGGAGTTCAGGGTCATTGGCTTTTTAAAACTGGGCAATTTGCTAGGGCCACAGGATTGCATAGCAGCACGGCCCCTAGCACGGCCTCTGCGTGGCGGCCTGCCTTTGCCTGGCATTATTTTTAAAAAAACAACAACAACAAAAACTCAGTTGGTTTTTCTGGAAACGATAATACACACAGCTAGATGGCAGTTTGAAGAAAACAGTGTGCAAATAATGCCTACAAGGTCAACGTATACACAGCGGTGGATACGGATTACGTAAAATATATGAATGCTGCTTGAAAAAAAGTAACTCAAGTGGTTTTTCTAGAGACGATAATATTATCAATATTTAGACAAAATGTGAACAAGCTCACACAGCTAGATGGCGGTTTGAAGAAAACACTGTGCAAATAATGCCTACAAGGTCAACGTATACACAGCGGTGGATACGGATTACGTAAAATATAAGAATGCTGCTTGAAAAAAAGTAACTCAAGTGGTTTTTCTAGAGACGATAATATTATCAATATTTAGACAAAATGTGAACAAGCTCACACAGCTAGATGGCGGTTTGAAGAAAACTGTGTGCAAATAATGCCTACAAGGTCAACGTATACACAGCGGTGGATACGGATTACGTAAAATATAAGAATGCTGCTTGAAAAAAAGTAACTCAAGTGGTTTTTCTAGAGACGATAATATTATCAATATTTAGACTAAATGTGAACAAGCTCACACAGCTAGATGGCGGTTTGAAGAAAACACTGTGCAAATAATGCCTACAAGGTCAACATATACACAGCGGTGGATACGGATTACGTAAAATATAAGAATGCTGCTTGAAAAAAAGTAACTCAAGTGGTTTTTCTAGAGACGATAATATTATCAATATTTAGACAAAATGTGAACAAGCTCACACAGCTAGATGGCGGTTTGAAGAAAACACTGTGCAAATAATGCCCACAAGATCAACGTATACACTACTACAGCGGTGGATACGGATTACGTAAAATATATTATGGCTGCTTGAAAAAAGTCACTCCGGTGTTTTTTCTGGAGACGGTAATATTATGGATATTTAGACAGAATGTGAACAAGGTCACACAGCTAGATGGCAGTTGGTTGAATAACACACTGGGCAAAAAATGCCTACAGGGCAAATAATGCCTAAAAGGTCAACTTATACACTACTACAGCGATGGATACGGATTACGTAAAATATATTATGGCTGCTTGAAAAAAGTCACTCCGGTGTTTTTTCTGGAGACGGTAATATTATGGATATTTAGACAGAATGTGAACAAGGTCACACAGCTAGATGGCAGTTGGTTGAATAACACACTGGGCAAAAAATGCCTACAGGGCAAATAATGCCTAAAAGGTCAACTTATACACTACTACAGCGATGGATACGGATTACGTAAAATTTATTATGGCTGCTTGAAAAAAGTCACTCCGGTGTTTTTTCTGGAGACGGTAATATTATGGATATTTAGACAGAATGTGAACAAGGTCACACAGCTAGATGGCAGTTGGTTGAATAACACACTGGGCAAAAAATGCCTACAGGGCAAATAATGCCTAAAAGGTCAACTTATACACTACTGCAGCGATGGATACGGATTACGTAAAATATATTATGGCTGCTTGAAAAAAGTCACTCCGGTGTTTTTTCTGGAGACGGTAATATTATGGATATTTAGACAGAATGTGAACAAGGTCACACAGCTAGATGGCAGTTGGTTGAATAACACACTGGGCAAAAAATGCCTACAGGGCAAATAATGCCTAAAAGGTCAACTTATACACTACTACAGCGATGGATACGGATTACGTAAAATATATTATGGCTGCTTGAAAAAAGTCACTCCGGTGTTTTTTCTGGAGACGGTAATATTATGGATATTTAGACAGAATGTGAACAAGGTCACACAGCTAGATGGCAGTTGGTTGAATAACACACTGGGCAAAATATGCCTACAGGGCAAATAATGCCTAAAAGGTCAACTTATACACTACTACAGCGGTAGTAAAATAAAAAAAAGTAAAATAAAAAAAAAATGAATATTAAAAAAAAAAAATTACAGTTGGTGCTGCTGAACTACTAGGAGCAGCAGATTAGCACACCAGTCCCACTCCCCAACACTGCTAGACTAATAGCACTGGGCTCTTATAGTAGTAGTAGTAGTAGTAGTAGTAGTAGTAAAACAACAAAAAAATAAATAAAAGCAGTCCTTACAAGGACTACTGTTATTGCAGCAGTCAGCAGATGAGATCAGAAGCAGGACAGCTGCCCACTGCAGCTACATACAGAGCACTGCAGTAGAAGGTAGATTACTAGCCAGCAAAGCTACCTAAGCTTAAATGTCCCTCAAACCCCTGCAGACTTCTGTCCCTCCAATAACAGAGCAGTATCAACACGATTACTAGCCAGCAAACTTTCAACTGTCCCTGAAATCACTAACAGGCAGCAGCTCTCTCCCTACACTATCTCTTCAGCACACACAGGCAGAGTGAAAAAACGCTGCAGGGCTTCGGTTTTTATAGGGAAGGGGAGTGGTCCAGGGGAGAGCTTTCTGATTGGCTGCCATGTACCTGCTGGTCTGGGGTGAGAGGGCAAAAAAAAGCGCCAACAATGGCGAACCCAAAATGGCGAACGTCGCGCGACGTTCGCGAACTTCCGGCGAGCGCGAACACCCGATGTTCGCGCGAACAAGTTCACCGGCGAACAGTTCGCGCCATCTCTATTAATCGGCTCATGTGAACTTTTTCGTGCCGTGTTCTTAAAGAGTGTCTATCAAGAAATGAAGAGCTTAGAAGATCTGAAAATCTTTTTTTGACTTTTTCTGGGAGGAACAAAGGGAAAGCAGCAGCTAGACTTACCTTAGCTAGATGGATAAAAGACACAATTCAGACATGCTATATATCTGTAAACCGGATACCTGTGCCTCTTCTAAAATCGCATTCAACCAGTGCAATAGATCCTGGGCAGAAAGATTGTTGGTCTCACCTGACCAAATCTGCAGAGCAGCCACTTGGACTAGTCTCTATACAATTGCTCGAAACTACAGATTGGACATCGAGGCTTCCCAGGAGGCAGCTTTCGGTAGAATGATTCTCCAGTGTTTCTTATATGCAATCTCGACAGGTCTGAGATTCTGGATTTTCTGATTTGGACTTTTCCATCCTCAGGGTTTAATACGTTCTGAAAAATTTGAGATTTTTTTAAAGTCTGATTTTATATAAGAAAAAAATCACGCATTTCTCATGTTTTTGCATTTGGAGTTTAGTAAATAACCACCTACAGCTGTACATTTTGATAGCAGTTTTTCTTCTAAATTTAAATTAAAGATTTACTAACTAGTACCTATTGCTGCTTTATTCTGTACTGTACATTGCTCATAATACATTCAACAAAACCCCTGTTTCTTGATGACCTCCTGTTCTCTCACACCTGCTACAATTTATAAACCATATGCTAAAATGATAGGTTAAAGACATTAAGGCAGGATGTGCTTAATTTGTGAATTCTTCATACGTTTAGATATCCCTGAGCTTTCAAATCATCTAAAAGTCTTGAAATAAGGAATGCAAACAGGGAATGCGCTCTCATTGCTACAATATTTCCGTAGGCAAAATAAATATACATTTTCCTGTTTATGCTAATTTTTTGGGGGGGGCACAAACAACAGTAGCTCTGTTGGTTATTAGTAATATCTTTTTCAAAGCAAAACTCATATTTTATCTATATTACAAAAAGAAACAGCTTAGTGTTCAGAGATACAGTGAAAGTCAATATAACATGTATCCTAGTTTTGTGATAATGCAATAAAATTCTGTATTTGTTTATGGAAATCTCCATATATTATTTTTAATACGAGGAACAAAAATGTGCATACATTTTGGTTCTTTCTTTTTTTCAAAAAAAGACTGAAAGAAACTAAATTAGGATACACTTATTTAACATGTTTTAATGGTAGAAGCATTATGAGCTAAAACAATGAAAAAGCTATCAATAAACTGCAAAGAAAACAGTCCATCCAGGTCTAGTAACCCACAACAACAATTCAAGCAAGTAAAATTTAATGGTCAACAGTAAAAAAGCAAACAACTGAGAAAAAAGAATGTCAACCCCAATGTGTGATTCCAAAGCATTACTGACCCATATTAGAAAAGTTAAAACATGCTAACATGCTAACCTGCACAACTTGTGTATACAAGTATGGGACCTGTTATCCAGAAACCTGTTATCCAAAAAGCTCTGAATTATGGAAAGGCTATCTCCCATAGACTCTATTTTAATCAAATTATTTTCTTTAAACATGATTTTTCTCTGAGATATAACTACTCCTTATTGGAGGCAAAACAATCCTACTGGGTTATTTACTTAAATTACTTTTACCAGACTTAAGATATAGAGATCCAACTTACAAAAATACACCTGCATGCTGGATAAAATAGCCTATATCAGTATGCATAGATATACACGCACACACCTCCACACAAATATGTACATACATAAACATTGGTCTACACAGACAAAACTGCAGCTTTTGAGATTATTATAGCCCCGAATGTTTTGGCTGTCAAAGAAGAAATTCTATTAAATGCTTCAACTTTTTGCATTGTGTCCTCAAGCCTATAGCCTCTTTTCCTTTCTTTTTATATGGAAAAAAAAAGACACCCTTCAATCTGTCTGTAATGTCCTATCATGTAATCATGTCTCCTTGCAAGCAACTTTTCTCAAGAGAAAACAGGCCCAGCTTCAATAGTCTTTCCTAATAGTTTAATTGTTTCATTCCTGAACTGCAAAATTGTTATGCTTTTCACAAGGTGAGGTCTTACAGGAATCAAAAAGATATTTGGTAGACAATACTGATACTGCCTAGCATTGCAAGGTATGTTAACAACAATAAACAAAATATAAATTATGAAAGCCTCAACACAATTACCTATTGTTTATAACTAACATTCTTGCTCTCCTGGTGATTAAATGTATGCTCTAATTGTAGTTAGAAACACAGCTGGTACTCTGTAAACATAAAAATGTATTTGTTTAATTAAAAAAAAACAGGTTTGGTTTAAAACTTGCAACTATTTAACAAGCTCTGTTATAATCATTAGATATTTAGGTTTTAATACTTTACATTTAAACAGTTACTATTGCTATACTGTAACTATAATTGTACGCCACTGTGTACATATCATTCATGTGCAATGAGTACCTGGTTTGTAGAGATTACCATCTTTATTTTGGTGCATGAGCAGAAGGCACAATTAGTGCCTGACACACAGAATTTATTATTATTATTAACATGTATTTATAGAGTGTTAACATATTGTGCAGTGCTTTAAAGTAAATGTGTTTATACAACTAAACACATGAATTACATACGTAGAACATATGAAGTTACATACATCACAACCAATACAGGTGCAAAAGTTGAGGATGGTCCTTTAGAATCTAAAGGACAGTGAATAAGGTATGGGAGTGGGCAAGCTCTGAATTAAGTGGGTGAGAGATGTGGTACTGTATATGATTTTGCATTTGGTAGTTAAGCAGAGTAAGGGTAGGCTTTTCTGAATATGTGCATTTTAAGAGATTTCTTGAAAGCAGAAAGGTTGGGAGAAAGTCGGACAGAACGTGTGAGAGAATTCCAGAGGAGGGGTGCAGCCCTTGCAAAGTCTTGAATGCGAGCATGTAAGGAGATAATGAGAGAAGAGTTGAGTATCAGGTCAGTAGAGGAGCATAGTAAGAGGTTGGTTGAGTATATAGAGATGAGTTCAGAGATGTAGCGAAGGGCAGAGTTATGAAGTACTTTGAGTCATTAGCTTGAATTTTATTCTGCAAGGTAGCAGAAGACAGTGCAGAGATTGGCAGAGTGGCATGGCAGAGGAGGAGCGGTTGCTGAGGTGTATAAGCCTGGTGGCAGTGTTCATTATGGACTGGAGAGGTGAGAGTCTCTGGCGGGTAAGGCCAATTAATAGAGCATTACTGTAGTCTAGACGTGATAGGACGAGAGAGTGAATAAGAATTTCGGTGGCATCTTGGGTGATAAATGATCGTATTTTGTATATGTTCCTTAGGTGGAAGTTACATGATTTAATAAGTGACTGGAGGAGTGAAGGACAGGGAATCTAAGATAACACCAAGGCACCTGGCCTGGGGATACAGGGTGATAGTGGAACTGTTAACTATGATAGATACTTCCATGATGTTATGGGTGTTAGTTGGAGGAAAGAGAACCATTTCCGTTTTAGAGAGGTTTAATTTAAGGTAGTGTTGCGACATCCAAGTAGAGATAGCAGACAGGCAGGAGGAGACCCGAGCTAGGAGTTCTGGGTTGCGATCAGGAGAGAAGAGATAGATCTGAGTATTGTCAGCATAGAAATGGTATTGGAAGCCATACGAGTTGATTAGTTTGCAGAGGGAGGAAGTGTAAAGGGAGATTAATAAGGGGCTCAGGACAGAGCCTTGAGGACTCCCAAAAGAAAGAGGTAGGGGAGAAGATGCTATTCCATTGTAGGAGACACTGAAGGAACAATTAGTGAGGTAATAAGAGAACCAGGAAATGGTTGTTTCACAAAGGCCAAGCAAATTGAGGGACTGGAGGAGGAGCCACAGTATCAAATGCAGCAGAGAGACCAAGCAGTATAAGTAGTCAGAAATGATTGTTGGCTTTAGCCATTAAAATGTAAAACTTTTTTATAGCTATAATAATATTGTCTTTGCATGAGCTTTAGAAACTCACCATAAAAGTATTTAACCAATGCTATTACAATGCCTATCCAAGACTGTGTTCCTCTTTTGAGGAGGCTGCCATAGTAAGTTAGTGTTAGAAATTTTAATTGACATGTTGAAAATGGACAGTCAGGTTTTCAGAACAGTCAGGTTTAAGAACTTCTAGTAATAATTACTTACAAAAGCAGATCTATCAGCAAAGAACAATCAGCATGACCAATAGGTAACTTTTAGGGGGTTATGTACTAAACCTATATTTTTTTCTGGCCCAGGTTTTTTGAGGAATTTTTAGAGGAAAAAAAACTTAGACTTTGAGATTTATTATACCCCAAAGCTGTTTACAGTTCAAATCCAAAAATCCACTATCTCAAACCTGTGGAGGTGATGTAGAAGTCAATGGCAGAGGTCCCTTTTATATATGAACATATCTTGATCTGCGATGGGTTTTGTCTGGTAATCTGAAAAATGTGGGATTTTCAGGCGATAACTCAGAAAAATTGTGCAGTTCGGGTGTCAAATCTGAAAGTTTTCGCTCAACCCAACTTTTTTCGAGTTATTTTATTGATAAATAAGATAAAATCATGGCTGGGAGTTTGGTCAAGTTTGGTCGAGTTGGGTTTAATGACGATATGAGATATAATTGAGTTTTAATAATTAACCCCCTTAATGTGAATTAATATTCTTAGTTTTTTAGTTCCAGTATTACTTTAAGACAAAATAGCATTGGCACAAATTATTATCTAAAAATTTAACCCACAATTCCCTGAAACAAGTGTTACATTTCTAAAGCATTTTTTCTCCGTTGTCTTGTTTATATTTATATCACTCTGGTTTACTCTATGTTAGGAGCATTCTGTTGAAGAGTGCTCCACACAATGCAAGGCATCTCGTGATGTCATTGCACTGCATTGACAAAATAAAAGTATGCCAAGGACCCAGGTTCAACTCCCAAATATAGGCCCTTCTTGCTAAGAGTTCCTGGGTGTTCTTAATTGCTAATTTGACTTCATCTTGGTCTCCTGGTTCGACCGTGAGCTTGTTACTGCCTGCCATGATCTTTTGCCTGTAAATAAACATGAACTCTCTTAACCCTTCAGACTGTGAATCAGACTTTTTTGTAATTTTTTTTTGTATTCCTCATCCAGCCTGTAAAATAATGAAAACTACTTTTGTTTCTCTTCAGTTTTGAAATTTACAGATTAAGATTGTGCCCCTTTCGAGAAAATGCTATTGTTCTGAAATGTAATACAGGGGTAAATTTATCAAAGAGTGAAGTTCCGCCACTAGAGTGAAATTCAGCAGCTCTCAATTCATTTCTATGGGATTTTGAAAGGCGTATTCATCAATGGGTGAAGTGAAAGTTCACCCTTTGATAAATACGCCTATAAAAATCCCATAGAAATTAATGGAAAGTGGCAGAATTTCACTCTAGTGGTGGAACTCCTCTATTCTCAGCTATATGTGTTAAGGCCTCAAGCTCCTTCCTGGTCTGATTTAAAATGTACACCATATATCATTTTAATGATTTCTTTTTTTTTTTACTAAGGTCAGTATAATAATAAAGCTGATGGTTTTTCTGTAGATCTTTAGGGCCTCTTTCTACTGCTTATGCGGTCACCACTTTTTTGCACCACAATTTGCTACATTGCTTCTTTACTTTTATGTTGTCTGAATTCTGACAAGATGACAGCTCTGACAGTAAATTATTAATAATAATTAATAAAAACAAGTTATCCATGATTATGCACATTGTTTGTTAAAAAAAAATAATATGAACATTTTACATTTTGTTTTGCAATGGTGATTGCATTAAAACAATAATAAAGCCATTGTACAAAGAAATCTTGGTACCTAGAAATATTTAAAAAATACTGATAAACATTTTTAATATTTGTTTTCCCCCAAAATAAATACATATAATAGATCCGGGAGCACACAGCACATAGTACTTTTGTAACTTCTTTGAAAAACCAATTTTCATGTCTAAATTCTCCCAAGCTCAGGATTATTTGCTGACTTAAGTTGGTTTCCATTCAAAACTATCTTATCTTTCGGTTTCTTTTTCTTGACAAGGACTTAAACTTGTGGTAATCAGTGATGCAGAAAAGCTGAAAGTTATAATTCATAACACTGAATCCATTGAAAACATTCAAAAATACCTTTTCCAAGGAAGCCTAAGATAGAGATTTTAAGCATGTTGCAAAAGAACAATATCACATGCTATTTCTCATTACAATATTAATATTATGTTATAATATTTATTATAACTTATTAAAGTTATTTTAACCGTAATGTTTAGTGATGGGCGAATTTGCACCGTTTCGCTTCGCCGAAAAATTCGCGAATTTCGCAAAACAGCGAAAAATTCACGAAATTAGTAGTAGTAGTATATACCAATAGTGATGGGCGAATTTAGGGCGTTTGTGAATTTCCCATGAAATGGCAAAAAAATTGTGAAAAAGCGTCGGCGTCTCGTCAACAACGGACGCCGGCATCTGTTTTTTTAGGCCGGTACAAATTTGCTGGCGAAAATTTGCCGGCGTCCAAAAAAAACAGACTCTGGCGTCCATTTTTTTTTTACGCCGGTGAATTTTCGCTGGTTTTGCAAATTTGCGCCTGGCGTATAAATTCACCCATCACTATATACCAATATATTTTTTTTAAATGAATCCTTTCTGTGTTTCTTATTCCCAAGATGTATATGTACAACAATCTGTAGCTGTTCTGAAGTCTGAATAACATGAAGGGGCCTATTTATAAAGCTTTACATTTTATATTTATTAACTGTGAACACTTTCTACGTTGTAGCAATGAGTTAAAAAAGGTAAACATTCACACAGAATGCAGTCTTTTTGCTGATGATGCCACCCTATTTTTAATGAGACTTTTAAAATCCCTCTCGAACTTGCATAGCTTATTAAGCACCTTTGGCCAAATCTCAGGGTTAGTCATTAAACAGTAGGGATGTAGCGAACGTCGGAAAAAAAGTTCGCGAACATATTCGCGAACTTGCGCAAAAATGCGAGCGGTTCGCGAACGGTTCGCGAACCCCATAGACTTCAATGGGAAGGCGAACTTTAACATCTAAAAAAGACATTTCTGGCCAGAAAAATGATTTTAAAGTTGTTTAAAGGGTGCAACGACCTGGACAGTGGCATGCCAGAGGGGGATCAAGGGCAAAAATGTATCTGAAAAATCTGCCTGTGTGTGCTTGGAAGAGATAGTGTAGGGGAAGAGCTGTTAGTGATTTCAGGGACAGATGATAGTAAGTTTGCTGGCTAGTAATCTGCTTGATACTGCTCTGTATTGGAACAAAAAAATAAATAAAAGCAGTCCTTACAAGGACTACTGTTATTGCAGCAGTCAGCAGATGAGATCAGAAGCAGGACAGCTGCCCACTGCAGCTACATACAGAGCACTGCAGTAGAAGGTAGATTACTAGCCAGCAAAGCTACCTAAGCTTAAATGTCCCTCAAACCCCTGCAGACTTCTGTCCCTCCAATAACAGAGCAGTATCAACACGATTACTAGCCAGCAAACTTTCAACTGTCCCTGAAATCACTAACAGGCAGCAGCTCTCTCCCTACACTATCTCTTCAGCACACACAGGCAGAGTGAAAAAAACGCTGCAGGGCTTCGGTTTTTATAGGGAAGGGGAGTGGTCCAGGGGAGAGCTTCCTGATTGGCTGCCATGTACCTGCTGGTCTGGGGTGAGAGGGCAAAAAAAAGCGCCAACAATGGCGAACCCAAAATGGCGAACGTCGCGCGACGTTCGCGAACTTCCGGCGAGCGCGAACACCCGATGTTCGCGCGAACAAGTTCGCCGGCGAACAGTTTGCGCCATCTCTATTAAACAGAAGCTCTTAAAGGCAGCTCTAAATAAATAATTCCAAATCCAAGCAAAATAAACTTCACTTACACCAGAAAAAATATTTACATTTAGTTTTTTTAGTCTTGGAATTCACAATCACAGCAGGCATGTGCCATATTGGGAACACTGTTATTAAGGCAAGTTATGCATCTTGCCGAAATCATGTTTATGTGCCAGAATGTGGCACCTGTTACCCATGTCCATGCACTGGCTACACAATTAAACGGTGAAGAGAACGGGGGGGATGTGTGAATAGCAGTGACATCTAGGAAGTTCTGAATGGAAAGTTAGGGGCCGATTCACGAAGGGTCGAATATCGAGGGTTAATTAACCCTCGATATTCGACTGGGAACTAAAATCGTTCGACTTCGAATATCGAAGTCGAACGATTTTGCGCAAATCCTGCGATCGATCGATCGAAGGATTTTTCGTTCGATTGAACGATTAGGGGGTTGAAGTTTTTCTTAAAGGGACAGTACTTCGACTATCGAATGGTCGAATAGTCGAACGATTTTTACTTCTAATCGTTCGAATCGTTCGAATTCGATCGAATTTAACCAATTTGATGGTCGAAGTACCCAAAAAATACTTCGAAATTCGATTTTTTTTTTTTTATTCTAACCCTTCACCCGAATTTCGTGAATCGGCCCCTTAATGTAATTGCCTGTCCGCTTCCTCTATGCCTAAGGCATAGAGGAGTGGCATGCAATATACAATATGATTAACAGCTGAGACTTTTAAATGAGTTGACAGGTATGGATGTTTTAATAAAACAATTAGGGATGCACCGAATCCAGGATTCGGTTCGGGATTCGGGCAGGATTAGTCCTTTTTCAGCAGGATTCAGATTCGGTCAAATCCTTCTGCGAGGCTGAACCAAATCATAATTTGCATATGCAAATTAGGGTCGGGGAGGGAAATCACATGACTTTGTGTCACAAAACAAGGAAGTAAAAAATGCTTTCCCCTTCCCACCCCTAATTTGCATTTGCAAATTAGGATTCAGATTCGCTTCAGTATTCGGATGAATCTTCGCAAAGGATTCGAGGGTGCGGCCGAATCCAAACTATCCAAAATATTGGATTCGGTGCATCCCTAAAAACAATTATTTTGGATTTCATGTTTAATTTGAAAATTACATTTATTATACATGTCTGGGTGACAGGTCCTCTTTAATAGTGGATTGACCTATGAAACAGATAAGTTACTTGCTCTAACTGACCAACCACTATGAACCAGTAACCTATTATATCACAAATTAGGTAAACTTTTGAAGGAGTGAGGGAAATAGAATATCTTGTGGATGGAGGTGAATTAGTTTATTCTAGGAACTTTTATACTTTTTCCGGAAATTACACATCTCACTGTGGCACCAAGATCTAAAAATGTTGAGCTGGTGAAAGTCAAAATGGATTCGATATTTTTTAACAAGAAGCCGACTACCATTTCTCTAGATAAATATACATTTTCCACTAAATAAGGCAATTATGGATCAAATATTGATATCAGGGTGCCCTGCCTAATTGCTTGCTTTTCCTTTTCTGGCAATAGCCATTGTAGCATTTGAGATCTTTGTATTATAGAAAGTAGTTATATTGTAATCTTGAGAGGGAACAGTTCATTACAATTATTCTTTTTTTTCCTTTTTTCTTTTTTCCCCCCTTGTCCTTGTTTTTGTTTTTTTTTATTGTTTGCATTGTTTGAACATTTTATTGTAAACTATGCATGATGTATATTATCAGAGTCAAATGTCTGTCACACATCTATTAAGGCTCAAAAATATTCTCTAACAGCTTTATTTTTTTATGTGAAAAATTAAAAGACATTTACTAAAACAGAAAAATTTACACCGACTCTAGAACTGTTAGAAAACTGTTTTAACTAGTGAGTTATTTTCTAGCTTTTGCATCAATGCCTTATAAATAGGTGCATCAAAATATACAGGACTGATATTTAAACATTTTGAAGTACCACCACAGTTGTTTGATATACCTACTTCTCACTATTAGTTCTCCATTTTGTAGCAAATACCAGCTTCAATAAATTTATTAGCAGTTTGTCAGATCTTTTAAAAGCTGTTTTTACATGAAGAATGGTTTACATGGAGCACAATGTTCTATGCAGAAGAGTTACTGCCATTTTGTCTCCCGTCCATCTGCATTAGAGTTTATAAAGCGAAGAATGCAATAAATAAATATGGAATAACTCAAGAGCAAGTATTAAATGTTCTGGTTCTGCAGAAATATAAAAGGGTTTCCTCTCTTTATAAGGAAAGTTAAAACAATAAAGAAAAATCATGTCCCTTTCAGTCAATCAATATCATACTGTATAACCTGTTTATCAGGCATAGCAAGGAGAAAATAAAACATCCAACTTAAAGCATTGAATATTGAAAAATTAGAAAGTATATCTTTAAAATATATACTATTACCAAATTTTAGTTTAGTATTTTTTAAGAAGTGCTATTAATGTCCTCTATACCTTACATATTATATTATATAATGTACATCTATCGCACTTGCCTTGATCAAGCATGAGATGATGTAGTATGATTTGTTTGTTTATGCTTATGAAAAAATGCCATTGGCAAATGTTTGAAATGGAGTGTGTTTCTCCTTTTTCTTGACCATTGAATGTGTGTCCATGTAAATACTAGTGATGGGTAGTGATGGGCGAATTTGCGCCGTTTCGCTTCGCTGAAAAATTTGCGAATTTCGCGAAACGGCGAAAAATTTGTGAAACGGCGCCGGCATCTCGTTTTTGACGCCGGCGCCCGTTCTTTTGACGCCGGCGCCCGTTTTTCGATGCCGGCACCTGTTTTTGACGCTGGCGCCCGTTTTTGACGCCGGCGTCCGTTTTTTCAGAAAAAAAAATTTGACGCCGGCGAATTTTTTCAGCTAATTTTCGTGGGCGTTTCGCAAATTTATTCACTGGTGGCGAATCGCGCAAATTTGCCGCGAATTCGCGCCTGGCGAATTAATTCGCCCATCACTAGTGATGGGCGGATTTGGGGCGTTTCGCCTCGCCCAAAAATGAGTGAATTTCCAGCGAAATTCACAAAATGGCAAAAAAATTCTAAATTGCGCTGGCGAGCAAAAAAACGGACGCCGGCGTCCAAAAAAAATGGACGCCGGCGTCCATTTTTTGTATGCCGGCGAATTTTCGCTGGTGAATTTACACGGACGTTTCGCAAATTTATTTGCCGGCAGTGAATAGCGGGAACTCGCCGCGAGTTCGCGCCTGGCAAATAAATTCGCCCATCACTAGTAAATTCAGTATATGTGTGTGTGTGTGTAGGGGTTGGAGGTGGGCACTAGGGGGATCTCTCTAACTTTACCTCTATTCAAGGTGCCCTAACTAATTTTTTCAACAACTCAGCTTTGGAGAAGAGTGATTTTTTGCCTGGTACAGATTCACAGTCAAAGTTTTCTTGTGTGGTATGTTCTGCACTGGAAAATAGCTTATTGACTTCAAATGCATTCAACAATGTAATTTTAAATATTTAAAAACCTATAAAATAGACTCCTGTCAAATTTCAGCAGAAATCATGGTAAAATAATATATTCAGTATTGTCTGAGGCCAAGAAATTGTATTATTTATAGAATTACAGTAAGGGGCAGATTTATCAAGGGTCGAATTTCAAGGGTTAAAAAACCCTCAAAGTAAAATCCTTCAAATTCGAATATCGAATTCAAAGGATTTTAGTGCAAAATGTTTGATCGAACAATCTAATAAAAATCTTTCAATAAAAAAAACTTAGAAAAGTGCTCTGGAAGGTCCCCATAGGCTAACATTGCACTTCAGTAGGTTTAAAGTGGCGAAGTATGAAGTTGAAGTTTTTTTGAAAGAGACAGTACTTCGATTATCGAATGGTCGAATAGTCGAACAATTTTTACTTTGAATCATTAGAATCATTCAATTTGATCGAATTTGACCAATTCGATGGTCGAAGTACCCAAAAAATGACTTACGAATATTTATTTATCCGAATTATACGAGCTTAGAACATCTGCCCCCTGATCTAAAGTATTGATTCTGTAGGATTGTGAACTCCACCAGAAACTGACAGGCCCTGGGGACTTCACACATCATCTGTCGATCTTAAAATAATACAACCTACTACAGTTAAACATTTCTCATGTTTTTCAAACACAGTGAGATATTTGGTGATGAGACATGCTGAAACTTTCATCAAGTATTTAATATAGCAGCTCAAAAGAATCGTTAAAATGGTGACGCAATGTGGGATGCACTTTAAGAAAAACATTAATGAAAAAAAAAATAATGATGAATATTGTTCCCAATACTTGTAATCCCAGAATAAACAGCATACCGATTAGCAAACACTTATCATTAATTCCTAAAGAATTATAAACTAAAACATAGGGGCCGATTCACTAAATTCGAGTGAAGGGTTCGAATGAAAAAAAATTCGAATTTCGAAGTTTTTTTGGGCTACTTCGACCATCGAATGGGCTACTTCAACCTTCGACTACGAAAATCGAACGATTCGAACTAAAAATCGTTCGACTATTCGACCATTTGATAGTCGAAGTACTGTCTCTTTAAGAAAAACTTCGACCCCCTACTTCGGCAGCTAAAAGCTACCGAAGTCAATGTTAGCCTATGGGGAAGGTCCCCATAGGCTTGCCTGGGATTTTTTGATCGAAGGATTTTCCTTCGATCGTTGGATTAAAATCCTTCGAATCGTTCGATTCGAAGGATTTAATCCTACGATCGAATGAAAAATCCTTCGATCGATCGATCGCAGGATTTGCGCAAAATCGTTCGACTTCGATATTCGAAGTCGAACGATTTTAGTTCCTAGTCGAATATCGAGGGTTAATTAACCCTCGATATTCGACCCTTCGTGAATCGGCCCCATAGTGTCATATTCTGACAGCGTTGCTATGAAAAATTATACAGGTTTTTACATTTCAATCTGCTCTTTAAAATCCAGTTTGGAAAGTAGACTGCAAATGGTGTGATCTTATGATTAAAACTGAAACATCAGCCATCTACCTGTAGCTGTTAAAGTAACAAAAATATGGAAAATATGTTGGATACAGTCCAAGCCAATTTCTTTTTGATGTAACAATATTTCATCCAGCCAAAATTTTGTTAACATGATTTTGATAAAGGAAAAAAAAAATCAGACTCAATAGTTTATGATCTAAATAGACTTCAATGTCAGGAGCAAAAGGTTACAGAGTGTGCTACTGTGCATAAATGAGATAAAGAAGAAAAGGAATTTTAAAATAGCTGACATACTCGTGTTTCAATGTGCTAAACTTAGCAAAATAGCAGATGTACTTTATAACAACATAACACCTATTCAAAAGTTTTTGCATAAATTATTCACTACACCACCAAATAATAGATTATTAAAATTCTTGCAACTTTATTTCTATATTTTTTTTATTTGAGCTTTTATCTCCATTTTGTACCCTTATAAAATTTCAGTGATAACCCCCTTTTTTCATGATCAAAGTCTGCCTCAGAAATGTGATATTACCAGGGTTTACAAGGTACTGTAAGGGGCAGATTTATCAAAGGTTGAGGTGAATTTTCAAGCTATTTTTTTGTGTACTTCGACTAGGGAATAGTTCAAATTCAATTAAGATTTGAAAAAAAACTTTGAAATTCGAATATCGAAATTTATCATGTACTGTCTCTTTAAAACTTTGACTTCGACAATTTGCTATTTAAAACCTGCTTAAGTGCTGTTTTAGCCTATGGGGGACCTCCTAGAACCTATTTGGGGCATATTTATCAAGGGTCGAATTTTGAATTGAAAAAACTTTGAAATTCGAATTCAAAAAGACCAACCGAAATTAATTTGAAGGTTTTTTTTGGTCGAATAGGTCTGTTTTCGATCTAATAGATCTGTATTTGGCCGAATTCGAATCGAAGGAATAGCGAATTCGATCAAATTCGATTCAAAGTTTTTCCCCAAAAAAACTTAAATTTTCAAAGTCCGCCAATTGACTCCAAGTAGGTTCTAGGAGGTCCCCCATAGGCTAAAACAGCAATTCGGCAGGTTTTAGATGGCAAATGGTCGAAGATTAATTTTTAAAGAGACAGTACATTCAATATTAAAATTTTTGAATTTTTTTCAAATTCAAATCGAATTTGGACTATTCCCGAAGTACACATAAAAAGTACACGAATACGATATTCCTTCAATCGTACGATTCAAATACAGCCAAACACAGACCCCTTCGACCCAAAAAAACTTTGACTTCACTTCACTTTTTGAATTCAAATTTCGAAGTATTTTCAATTCGATATTCAACCTTTGATAAATATGCCACTAAGTGTATGCACAAGAATATTGGAATTTCTGGAAGCTGGCAGTAATATAAGGAGTTGTAGGAGAAAAATATCGTGCGGGGTATATATAATTCTTAACAAATTTGGTATAGGTGAGATCTGCTGCAAATCTCTTGCTATAAACCATTTCTGCCATGTGGAAACTGGTGCCTATAGGGGACACAACTACTTTAATTTATATATACACATTTTGAAAAATGTCTTGGTTGTTGGATCTGCTTTGCAGATAGAGGATAGATAAATAAATAGCATTTGAAAAAGAAAAGAAAGGTGAAATATAAGGGGCACATTTACTATCGAAGTTAAATCCTTCGACTTAGAATATTGAAGTCGAAGGATTTACCGCTATTCGTTCGACTATTTGAACATTCGATAGTCTCTTTAAAAAAAAAAACTTTGGGGAACATTGAGGTTTTAGATGGCGATGTAGGAGGGCAAAGTTTTTTTTAAAGAAACAGTACTTCGACTATCGAATGGTCGAATAGTCGATCAATTTTAAGTTCGAAACGTTCGATTCGAAAGTCGAAGGTTGAAGTAGCCAATTCGATGGTCGAAGTAGCCAATTTGAATCCTTCACTCGAGCTAAGTAAATGTGCCCCTTAGTGTATATTTCTGATAAACCATATCAACTATAATAATATACCAATGGAGGAATGTGATGTGTTTCGCTAGCACAAAAAACATTAGCGACCACAATTTCACAGTCTACATACTTTTTGACAGATTTCAGACCTCAACGACTTCCTTGCAAAGTTAGCGAACAAATGGCTTTCGCAAACATGTCCAGTGTATGTAATAAAATGTTGCAATCGCAAATAGTTTTTTGCAACAAAATTTTTAGAGAAACTCAAGAGCAAGTGTTAAAGCTAACCTTTGCTTAGCGATAATGAACAATGCAATATCCGCCATCAAATTATTTTACATTGCTAGCAGCGCTAAGCATTTGCAAAAATGTAATTTTAAACAATGCTTGCAATTTTAATTACATTCCCCCTTATACTTGTATGTCTTGTTGCAGCTATTAAAATGTGTGTATACTGTATGCAGTATATTAAATTATATTACATTATGTTATTGTATATAGCAGGGAAGCATGAAACACTCATTTCAAGGGCTTTAATTGGCACTCCTTTTCTGTATTACTAAATCAGAAATGAAAATTCCTATGAACCGACTAGTACAACACTAACACAAATCTATTTATATCCTGTTTTTAATAGCATTTGGCTCCATAACATATTTCAGAAGTGACTGTACTGTGGCTTTGTGTTTGATTCAAGTAAGCACTGGTAACTGTTATCTATTGCTACTTTATTTTCTAAAGGTGTAGCTCTCCTTGTTTTAATCTAATGTAGAAAGCTATTAACTCAACAACATTGGATTTGTGTTTTGCAATTACCTATATTAAGAATCCTCTGTACCAATTTAGGAATGCAAACATGTGTGGAGACTACCCAGTCCATGTCAGCTGATTGTCTATCTATCTGTTTTATACCTTAGCTCTAATTGTTTTCAGCTACTAAATAATTTACCCAATGTCTGTGTTTTCCCTGCTTAGCCCCTTCTGATATTGTATGTCTCTACTTGTACTCTAATTTACTTATATATATTTCCATCTACGCTCAGAATTCTGTATGTCATGAACACAATAACTTCATTATAAAAGAACTTAAATGTTCAGAAAGCTTGCTCTGCTTATATTTTTATTTATAAATGAATTTCTTTTTTATCATTTAGGTTAGTAAAATCGTAAACTTAACATAAAAGGGAAGAGAACAGGAGTGATAAGTAAATAGACATATAGATGCAAAATATTAAGATAATAACAGTAACATCAACAGTAAAGAAAATGTAGCTCCATTTGGAATGCCTCCCTATTTACAGTATATGCAGTATTTAAACCTCTGTAAATTGTTATGTGGAGGTAATACGCCCTTTCAAAAATGGCCCTGCTCCTTTTTCCCCTTTTTCAACTTGTCTTGGGGAGGACAATTTATCAAAAATTGAAATAAAAAAAAACTCAGAATCCTGAATGTGTGCTTATTTATTAAAAAATCTTGGATTCCAAAAACTCAATCATATCAAAATATAAAAAACACAATTCAAAATCATGTTCAATGAGTCTGCCAAATTTTTAATTTATCTCAAAAGCTTTTACATGAACTTGACAGCTTATAGATTGCAAAATGTTATATACATTTATTTAAAGTTTTTAAAAATGAACTTGGCAAATTTTAAATTAATCTCAAAAGCTCAAATTAAAAAATATCTTGAATTTTGGTAATTCAACTCCCACCTCACCAGCTTTTAGATGAAAACATTTTATATTCAAAGTTATTCAAAATGTTGGGGGAAAAAATCTAAATTTGAGATTTTTTCAAAAAGACTTAAATTGCATGAATAAGTCAAATTTGAATGTTGATAAATGTACCCCTATGGGTGAAAGTGTGAAATTAGAGCTCACTACAGAAAAACTCACCCACTTTCTATTCATTCCTATATAAGTTTTAGGAGTATATCTATCAATGAGTGAAAAATAAAGTTCACCATTTGATAAACATGCCTTTAAAAATCCTATCGCGATGAATAGAGAGAAGTGAAATATTACTTTGGTGTGTTTTAAGTTCACACTTCTATAAATCTGCCCCAAACAGTACTTTAATAAATGAGTCAGAATAACAGAAACAAAATTGAAGCTTCATTTGGAATGCCTACCCTTTTACAGTATAATAATTTGAAATGGTTAAGTTTAGCTTATTATATGAATGAGCCACTAATTGTCATGCCATCAGCTTAGTCGAACATAGGATGCCAAGTTGACATTGCAACCTCTTTCGACAGTGTCTTCATTTCCTTAGGTAAGCAACTTCAAAATCAATGGTCTAAAAATCGATCCTGGCAGGGATATTTATTTGGCAAGTGGTGTAGTCCTAATGACAAAATGTTAGGCAAGAAAATTTGCATTCTGTCACTGTATTCACCACAATGCAAACTATTCATTTTTTAAGTTTCTGTATTCATGTGCCAAATATCTGGGTCAATATTAGGATATTAAATTCCTTACATTTTTGGACTAGCTACAGACCCAAAGTATCCTCATTTTATTCAAATATTTTTACAGATTTTCTTAAGAACATCTGCTATTGATATTTATGACATTATCATCCCTGGTTATGCTTTCATTTGTTTTGGCTAAGCTATAAAGTACAGGTTTTTTATAGGGATAACTGGGCCTGTTATATATTTTAGAGCATCATTACCTGTGTCATTGATTATTAATGATGGGCGAAATTTTTCACCAGGCATGGATTTGGGTTGAATTTCCGCACTTCGACGCCTGCAATTTTTTTTGCAAAACTGCAGCAATAATTTGCCATGGAAACATTTTCTGCAGCAAGTTTCACTCATCACTATTGATTATATTATAATTGGTAAGGCTGAGTGGGATAGTTTTTTATGTACTATTAGCCATGGCATCTTAGCTAAGGGGTTTATTACCATGGTATTTCTAGTTGTGTTTATTTTGTTTTTTTATTCTATGATTTACAATAAACTAAACAGAATTAAAGAACAATATTTCAAGTGGTAACTGAGGGGAGAGTGATAAATGTCACAAATATGTGATGTTGCCCAGTGGTACAGCCTAAGGTTTGACACCACTATTCCACATTTTGAGCTTTAGTTGCAATCTATGTTGGTTATCCCCCAGATGAAATCATAAATTAATTTAAGTTTATTGAAAAGAATTGTGTGGGGTAGCTCAGTCTAGTTAGTTTCTGGTAATAGTGTTTTTAGTGAGTCCTGTGGCTGAATGCTGAAGGGAATGTCTGGGTACCATTACTCTGCTTTGACAGTTTCAGGTGATATATCTTGTTGGTGAGGTTTTTGGTACTTCTTGCCCATTGCTGTTTGGCCTGATTGTGGGTACTTGCACAAGTGTTAAATAATGGTAATATGCCACTTTAGTAATTGCAGATCTATGCATACGAAAACTTACTTTGACTTTCTTTAGCAAGTTAAGATATTTAAATTAAATTAAATTAAATTAAAAACTGATTAATGCTAATGATTAACTGATTAAAACATCATTAATATCTTACCATATCTCCTTTGGATAGAGGCAGTAGCTCCCATATAGCAAGCACATGATCAACAACTGTCCTCACACAGAGGACACAAGCTGTAGCCATTCCAATACCTAAGGCAGAACACTAGTGGAGGGCTCACACTTAGCTGGTACAGGCATCCACTGCATCTAACAGAAATCTTCAGGCCGGTTCCACCACTCATCCAGAGTGTGAGCACACCCAAGCCTCTTTCATATAAATTCTTACCAGGCAGTTCCTTTAATCTATCTTCTACCTCTGAGCTCCAAATGATGATCATGGTCAGGTTAACCGTGAGCTCACCAAGGGCCTCACCACCCTTGTGGCTTCTCTCCATAGCCCTGAGCCTCAGCTACAAGAGCCCCAGCCAAAAAAAACATTACTCCATCCAAGAGTGAAAAAGGAAGTAGACTGAGCCTGAGCTCATGGCTCAGCTTTATAAAGAAATGACTCAACAGTGGCACTTTCTGGCCAAATCAGGAATCTGCCAGGGCACACTGTTAAGGGACAACAGACTCACTCCCTCTCCCTTAACCAATTTAGGTCCAACACTTAGCTGGCCACAGCAGGGGATTTCCAACCATGAGACCTTAATCCTATGGTTCCCTACACAAATAAAATGGAATAAGTAAATATTATATTCTGGCTCTTCTACACATTATAATATCAAGCATCACAAAGTGAAAAGTGATTTTAAAAAAAATACAATTCCCCTTGCTATTATCAATGCCTTTTCCATACTGTATGTTTCATACAATTCTTAAAAGTTATTTTTTTTGAAGGTAGCACCTTCCTCAACATTATATAAAGGCTAAGGGGAATAGAATAAAACAATCTGAACTGAAATTATTGTCCGTCATTAGTGATGAGTGTAAAAAATTCCCATTGTTAGATTTGAGGCAAACATTTTTCGTGAAAGCACGTCAAAAATTTTCACCGCGGCTCATTTTGCCAAGTGCATCAAAAAATGTTCTTGCATGTGACAATTTGACATGAAAGAGATGCATCACATGACACAGTCGTCACAACAGGAGTGTCTCCAGGAAACTTTTCAGCTGAAACTGAAGATGGCAGACCTGGGTATGCTTGATGCCCATCAAACAAGATACTTTGTCAGATTCCCGCTGATATGTTAAAATATGAATTTTTTTAGCCAGCAGCGACCCCCCGTAAAATGGGCATTCTCTAACTTACTTAATATTTTGGAGAGTTTCCAACTGATATGTGTTATAAATCATTCCTACAGAGTCTTAAAAGCATTACAGATGTTCCCTTTGGCAAATGTAACATCTCTCAATAGTTAGAAGTCAAACACCGAGCTATTTTCCCCCTGACAAATGTGTTTTTGGAGAATTGCTATTTCTGTACACATATGACTCCATTAAGCTGTAAAAAACAGTAAAGATGTTTATTTATTTATTTATTTCAAATGTCAGTATCATACAGTTTATTTTGTTTCTTTGACTTTCTTGCATAGTCTTTAAGTTGAACTGAGGAAGAACTAAGGTTGCTTCCTTTTATCTGTCTAATGAGGGACCTTCTTTCAGCTTGAATTGCAGCAAACTTAGGCACCCCGTGAACCTGGCCCAGTCAAGCAAGGTTAACATGACAGGACTCTTTTATTATCAAGATCTGTTATGTTCATTCATGCAGAACTGACACAGGGGAAAAGAAATGAAAAGCCTTTGTCTGAGCACCAAACATTTCCAAAACACTTATTTATTTTTGCAGACTCCATGTTGCAATACAAGCGAACAAATGAATTCTGCTGTCCTACATTGCAATACAACTATAAAAGGCTTTCAGTGCCTTTTTTTTTATCATGTCTTACCTCTGGGGTCTATTTCATGCATTTTAAAAACACACGTGGTTTTATTTAGGTTTAAATAATAAAATCATAATTTTAAGACTTTGTAAGTAGAAATATTACTTTACTGCATTAGCTTCCATGATATTAGAAATGAAGAATAGGTGATATATAATATATTTTCTAACACCTCAAAATGCAGAATGATGTTCAACTGATCACAGCAGTCATACACATTCTGCAGAAAAGACATCTTCTTTGATAAATGTATCAGTTCATGAAATCACCTGTCTGAAAACGTTCCCATAGGTCCCAAGTGTGTTAATAACTTGGAAAACATGATTAAAATACAGTTAGTATGGGGAATACCTTTGCAGTTATAGATTCATGGCATGTTTTTATGGCATGTCATGTAGTGAGCTGTCCCTACTAGGCATGGAGTCAAATATGCTCCAATTTAGCTGGCCATGCCCAAGTGCCTTAATAAGAAAACAGAAACGAACAACTGAACAACAGGGGACAAATCCCTGTGTTTTATTGTGTCAAATCAAACTGCACACTTCATTCCACGGGCCTGACCCATCATCAGGTGAGTCATATCATCACAGAATTACTTATAGATACATGAAGAGCAAAATTAATATCCTTGCACTAGCACATTTTGATATATCCAATGGGAAAACCTAACAAGGGAACAGTGTTTTTCATGTGTCCATTGCCCCAAAATTACATAGATGCTAAACAAGTAAAAAAGCATTGCTGCCTTAATTTTGATTCAATAAAGTAGGTAAATTATGGCAAAACCAAGAACACTGTACAGGTATGGAATCCATTATCTGGAAACTCGTTATTCAGAAAGTTCAGAATTAGTTCTGAATTAGGAAAGGCCATATATTTATCAAAAAGTGAAGTTAAAGACGCCCCAGTCCTCTAGAGTGAAATTCTGCCACTCTCCATTCTATTCTATTATCATTCCCAATAACAATTCATGGTTAGATCAGTTTAGTCTAACCATGAATTGTTATTGGGAATGATAATTGACTAAACTACCCTTGGATATCATGCACTAATCGGCACTTTATAGAATTTTATTAATTAACTTAAAATTGAGTAGTTGTATAATTGATTAATTTATTTGGAGACATTTACAGCACTTTAATCTATTTATTGAATTAACTTATTTAATCCTAAGATCTTATTGTATGCTGGTTATTGATTAGGTTGTTACCCACGGGGTATCCTTTTTCCTTTATATTTTCAAGGTTTTCATATTGCCTTTTCCTACCAGTAAAGATACAAAACTACACAATATTTATAATAGCAAATAACTGCTTACCTCTGTGGCAATTGTGAGCAAATTGCCACTTTAGAGGCTTGTGTTAGAGCACTAGAGCAACAAATTGCAACACTGCAGTCAATTGATAATCTTGGGAAGAGTCTCTTGCTCACTGAGCGGGACCTAGCGGGGTCAGATTGTTTGGGGGGAACAGAACATCAGCAGAATGATGAGGCAGTTAGCTGGGTTACAGTTATTGTGAGCAAAAGGAAAAGGGAACTGCTCCAGGATTTATACATCCCAACAGATTTGCCAGATTGTGTGAAGAAGATGGGAGTGTGAACTCTGGATTTGCAGTTCTAGATGGGTCTGATCTCTCTAACAGCTAGGAGACCACTAGTAATGGTGGTGAGGAGAGAAAAGCTAGGCCAAACTGATTATGATTATATGGGATTCAATTATTAGGAAAGTGGATAGGGTCATTTGCCATTTGGATAGCCACAACTGAACAGTTTGCTCTCTTCCTGGTGACAGGGCTCAACATGTAGTTGATCAGGTTGGCAAATTATTGGGTGGAGATGGGCATGATCCAGCTGTCTTAGTACATATTGGTACTTATGACGAAAAAAATGGTAGATGGAGAACCTTAAAGAATAAGTTTACGGATCTAGGCTAGAGGATTAAGGGAATGTCTTCCAATGCATGATGTAGGAGACCACTAGTAATGGTGGTGAGGAGAGAAGAGCTAGGCCAAACTGATTATGATTATATGGGATTCAATTATTAGGAAAGTGGATAGGGTCATTTGCCATTTGGATAGCCACAACTGAACAGTTTGCTCTCTTCCTGGTGACAGGGCTCAACATGTAGTTAGGCTAGGAGACCACTAGTAATGGTGGTGAGGAGAGAAGAGCTAGGCCAAACTGATTATGATTATATGGGATTCAATTATTAGGAAAGTGGATAGGGTCATTTGCCATTTGGATAGCCACAACTGAACAGTTTGCTCTCTTCCTGGTGACAGGGCTCAACATGTAGTTGATCAGGTTGGCAAATTATTGGGTGGAGATGGGCATGATCCAGCTGTCTTAGTACATATTGGTACTTATGACGAAAAAAATGGTAGATGGAGAACCTTAAAGAATAAGTTTACGGATCTAGGCTAGAGGATTAAGGGAATGTCTTCCAATGCATGATCTAGGAGACCACTAGTAATGGTGGTGAGGAGAGAAGAGCTAGGCCAAACTGATTATGATTATATGGGATTCAATTATTAGGAAAGTGGATAGGGTCATTTGCCATTTGGATAGCCACAACTGAACAGTTTGCTCTCTTCCTGGTGACAGGGCTCAACATGTAGTTAGGCTAGGAGACCACTAGTAATGGTGGTGAGGAGAGAAGAGCTAGGCCAAACTGATTATGATTATATGGGATTCAATTATTAGGAAAGTGGATAGGGTCATTTGCCATTTGGATAGCCACAACTGAACAGTTTGCTCTCTTCCTGGTGACAGGGCTCAACATGTAGTTGATCAGGTTGGCAAATTATTGGGTGGAGATGGGCATGATCCAGCTGTCTTAGTACATATTGGTACTTATGACGAAAAAAATGGTAGATGGAGAACCTTAAAGAATAAGTTTACGGATCTAGGCTAGAGGATTAAGGGAATGTCTTCCAATGTAATTTTTTCTGAATTTTGCCTGTGCCATGTGCAAGTTTAGGAAGACAGCACGACTAAAGTCTTGGTATACGAAGGAAGGGTTTGGATTCCTAGAGCATTGGCCTGTTTTTTCATTGGGGTAGAATCTATATAGTCATGATGGATTGCACCTCAATGGAAGGGTGTCCACTCTGCTAGGGGAAATAATGGCTTAAAGAGTGTTTAAATTGGACATGGGGGGGAGGGTGAGCCTGAGTATTATGGGGAAGCTAGGGTAGACTGGGCAGTGGGATTAGTAAGGGATTAGGGGGAGGACTAATAGTACATTTAAATCTAATTCTCCATTAAATAATGTGAATATCAGAGGGAAAAGTAAAAACTTCTGTTGTATCCTGGCAAATGCACAGAGGCTGCGAGGTAAAATGGGAGTTCTAAAAATGATGTTTATGGCTACATCCTTTTTATGAGGGACAGAGGGATTAAAAAGGGTGGAGGAGTTTGTCTTTATGTAAAACCTGAATTAAAGCCGTGCTCTAAAGAAATAATAATGAATGGCACTGGGGTGGGTGTGGAATCCCCTTAGGTTGAGATTTCAACTGGGCAAAAATCTACAAAGAAAATTATCATTGGTGTATGCTACAAACCACCTTGAATAAGAGACAAGATTGAGGCCCAAATACTATTTCAGATGTAGGCTAGCATTTGCGTGGATAAGCCTTTAGGGAATTGTGATCATAACATGGCCTTTGAGATTATGTTGCAGAAACAACTCTATAAGGGAGAAACTAAAACACGAAACTTTAGACATGCAACCTTTGCCAGTATAAGGGCATCTCTGCAACATACTGTATTAACTGAGAAAGTCTTTAACAGGGTTAAACACTAGGGATGTAGCGAACTGCCGTTTTGGTGTTCGCGAACGCCGTTCGCGAACACCGGCAAAAATGCAAACAGTTCGCGAACAGTTTGCGAACTTCGAACATCCGCAAAATCGTTCGATTCGAACGATCGAAGGATTTTAATCGTTCGATCAAAGGATTTTCGTTCGAATCGAACGATCGAAGCCATTCGATCGAATGCTTTTCATTCGATCGAATGCTTACAATCGTTCGATTTTAGCAGTCGAAGGAATCGAATGGTCGAACGATTTTTATTGGAATCGAACGCAAACTCAAATTGGCGAACGTCGCGCGACGTTCGCGAACATTCGGCGGACGCGAACAGTCGAAGTTCGTGCAAACTAGTTCGCCGGCGAACAGTTCGCTACATCCCTATTAAACACAGAAGATAAATGGGATGTCTTTAAAATGCTGCTTAATAATTATACATGCCAGTATATTCCCCTTGTAAGAAAGGAACATTGTTGCAAAGCAAAACCTCTGTGGTTTTACAGAATTGTTGGTGTTGAGGTTGTTAAGAAATTATGTGCTTTTAAGGATTTCAAGTTAGCCGGGACAGCTGAAATATTTGTCAGGTTTAAGGAGGCAAATAAATCATGCAAGAAAGCTATCAGACAAGCTAAAATTTATATCGAAAAATGCATTGCAGCAAGGAGTAAATTTAACCCAAAATTATTATTTTTAAAATATGTAAATAGTAAAAAAATTAAGCAGGATTTGGCGGGACCATTATTGTCAGAGGGGGGGAGTCAGTTGAAGGGAACGTTGAACATTGATGAGAATGTAGATAAAGCAGAGAGTCCGAACTGTTATTTCTCATCTGTCTACACAAATGAGAAACCAAGTAATGAAGGTTTCCTTCTAAATAGTTCGAATATTATGAATATTAATTCAACAAATGCATGGTTCATGGAAGGGAAAATTCAAAATAGACTAGAGCATGTAAAGATTAATAAAGGTCCAGAACCAGATGGCATTCATCCAGGGTACTATGTGAGCTTAGCTCTGTGATTGCCAACCACTTTACCTAATTTTTCATGATTCATTGAGGTCTGGCATGGTGCTGAGAGACTGGCGAATTGCTAATGTGGTCCCTTTCTCAGCCTCAAAACTATAGGCCTGTTAGTCTGACATCAGTGGTATGAAAGGTTTTTAAAGGGGTACTAAGGGATAAAATAGTTGACTTCATTGCAAATCATTGTGCCAGCATGGTTTCATGCGTAACTGATGGGCGAATCTCTCCCGTTTCGCTTGGCCGAAAAATTTGAGAATTTCCAGCAAAATTCGCAAAAAATTGTGAAATCAGAAAGTTCATGAAAAAATCGTGAAATTCTACTGTTTTCACAAAAAAATCGAGCAATTCAAAAGTTTTCACGCAAAAATCGTGAAAATTGGAAATTGACGCTGGTGAATTTTCGCAAATTTATTTGCCGGCGGTGAAATGCAGGAATTCGCCGCAAATTTGTGCTAGGCGAATTTAATTGCCTGTCACTGGTAACCAATCTTGCCGAACAAATTTAATTGCCTTTTGTGGATATAAATAAGCAGGAGGGAGTACAGAGATGTGCAACTAAACTGGTTAAGGGGATGGAAGGTTTTGTCAGGGAACCGGGAGTTCCCTCTGGGGGAGTAGTCCGGATCTAGGAGGAAGCCCCTCAGGAGGGATCAGGATCGCGGTATCCAGGGATTCGGCAGAAGGGGTAATGGAGTCCAGGCAATAGGTCACAAGGCAGGCAGAATACAAACAGAGTCCAAAGTCCAGGCAGGGGGTCAATAACAAGAGGTCAAACAGGAATAACTTCAGGGGTAACAGGAAACGCAGTAGGAAACCCAGGAATAAACTCAGACACGAGATCCTATTTTCGGGCGCCATCTTGGTGCTTCAGGCGTCCTTTTAAAGGGGTTTTTTGGCGCCCTTGCGTCGGCGTCAGCACGTCTGCGACCGACGCACTGCGCCTGCGTCCGTCGCGCCGTTGTGACGTCTTCGCGCCTGCGCACTTGCGCGTAGGCGTCTTTGCGCCGGCGCCGCTACCCACGTGGCGGCCATGGGCGCCGCCATCTTGGGAGCGGCGTCGGAAGAGGAAGCTGCGCCGCCCGGAGCTCCTGGTCCTGCTCCGGGCGGCGATCGTGACAGTACCCCCCCCCTCACGGGGGGCCTCAGGACCACCGGGACAAGGCTTCTGGGGAAACTTGGCATGAAAATCCCTCACCAGTCGAGGAGCGTGAACATCGCGGTGTCCTTCCCAGGAGCATTCTTCAGGGCCAAAGCCCTTCCACTGAATGAGGTACTGAAGGGATCCTCTGGAGATTCTGGAGTCTAGGATTTTCTCCACCTCGTACTCGAGTTGACCCTCCACAGAGATGGCAGGAGGAGGAGATTGACCGCCAGAGAACCGGTTGGTGATGGCGGGTTTCACCAGAGACACGTGGAAGACGTTGGGGATTCTCATCTCTGGTGGAAGCTGGAGTCTGACAGCCACAGGGTTAATTATCTCCAAGATGGGAAATGGACCCACGAATTTCGGACCCAACTTGGAAGATGGTATCTTCAACCGGATATTCCTGGAAGAGAGCCAGACATTATCACCCACCTTGTAGGGAGGAGAGGATCTTCGACGACGATCCGCGAAAGTCTTATGAACAAGAGCGCTCTTCTCTAGATTCAACTTGGTAGCAGCCCAAATAGCAGACATATGGGCTGCGGAGTCGTCAGCAGCCGGGACGTCTGATAGCACAAAGTCTTGGGGAAAAGCTTGAGGATGCTGACCATACACCGACATGAACGGAGACCTTCCTGTAGAGGAATGACAAGCATTATTATGAGCGAATTCCGCCCATGGGAGGAGATCAGACCAGTCATCCTGGCAGAGGGATACGTGGTTCCTCAGGAACTGTTCCAGGGCTTGGTTAACACGTTCAGCTGCCCCATTCGTCTGCGGGTGGTATGCAGATGAAAACTGAAGAACAATTCCCAGGTCTTTGCATAGAGAACGCCAGAACTTGGCGGTAAACTGGGTGCCTCTATCGGAGACAATCTCCACCGGGAAACCATGCAGGCGGAAGATGTACTGGATAAATAGCTGAGACAACTCCACTGCTGAGGGCAACTTCTTCAGAGGGATGAAATGGGCCATTTTGGAGAAACGATCAATGACAACCCAGATCACCGTGTTCCCACAGGAGGGAGGAAGTTCGACAATGAAGTCCATGGACAGGTGGGTCCAGGGACGGGAAGGAACCGGCAAGGGCTGTAGTAACCCACTGGGGCGAGAGTGGCTTGATTTAGATGTGGCACATACATTACAAGCAGCAACAAAGTCCTTCACATCTTTGCGGATATCAGGCCACCAGACCAGGCGTCGTAAGAGTTCAAGAGTCTTAGCTGGACCAGGGTGTCCGGCTTGCCTGGAGCAATGGGTCTGTTGCAGGATAGGCAGACGCAGCTCAGGAGGAACAAATGCCATTCCAATGGGAGTATCAGAAGGAGCAGAAGACTGACCAGCCAGGATTTGGTCGGCGAACTGTGGATACAGGGAGGCAATAATCTTGACTGGAGGGATGATTGATTCTTGTCTCTCAGGAGAACGGTCCGCCGGAGTGAAGCTACGAGACAAGGCATCGGCCTTCCGATTCTTGGAGCCAGGGCGATAAGTCAAGATAAAATTAAATCGAGAGAAAAAGAGAGCCCACCTTGCTTGTCTGGGGTTTAGCCTCTTGAGGGACTGGATGAACTCGAGATTTTTATGATCGGTATAAATCTGAACCGGAATCAGAGAACCCTCCAGGAGGTGACGCCACTCTTCAAGGGCAAGTTTAACAGCCAAGAGTTCTCGGTTCCCGACATCGTAGTTCTGCTCTGCGGACGAGAACTTCTTGGAGAAATAAGCACAGGGGTGCAACTTCCCATCAGCGGGGTGTCTCTGAGACAGGATGGCTCCGGCTCCGATTTCAGAAGCATCAACCTCGATGCAGAAGGGTAGTTCAGGATTGGGGTGTCGAAGGACAGAAGCGGACGTGAAGGCCTCTTTCAAGGACTGAAAAGCTTCAATGGCAGATGGAGGCCACAAGCTGGGTTTACCCCCTTTCCGGATGAGGGTCAGGATAGGTGCAATGCGGGAAGAGAACCCCCGGATGAACTGCCGATAGTAGTTAGCAAATCCGATAAATCTCTGGATTGCCTTGGTACTCAGCGGGAGAGGCCACTCCTGGATGGCAGACACTTTCACGGGGTCCATCTCAAATCCCTCAGGAGAGATAACGTATCCTAGGAAGGGGATCTTGGACACCTCGAAGACGCACTTCTCCAACTTGGCGAAGAGAGAGTTCTTCCTCAGACGAGAGAGTACCTCCTTCACCTGGGAGCGATGGCTTTCAAGGTCTTTAGAAAAGATCAGGATGTCGTCCAGGTACACGACTACGAACCTTCCTAGGAGATCCCGGAACACATCGTTAACAAACTCCTGGAAGACGGCAGGGGCATTGCAAAGGCCGAAGGGCATGACGAGATATTCATAGTGCCCGTCACGAGTGTTGAAAGCCGTCTTCCATTCGTCACCCTCACGGATGCGAATGAGGTTGTACGCCCCCCGGAGATCCAACTTAGAGAAAATCTTTGCCCCCTTCAGCTGGTCGAAGAGCTCTGCAATCAAGGGCAGTGGGTACCTGTTTTTTACAGTGATTTTATTCAGGCCCCGGTAGTCTATACATGGCCGAAGGCCTCCGTCCTTCTTCTCCACGAAGAAGAACCCAGCCCCTGCTGGAGAGGTAGAAGGGCGGATAAACCCCCGCTGGAGATTTTCTTGAATGTATTCCTTCATTGCGGTAGTTTCTGCAGGAGAGAGAGGGTAAGTGCGGCCTCTGGGGGGCATGGCTCCTGGCAGGAGTTCGACAGGACAGTCGTAGGAGCGATGTGGAGGAAGGAATTCCGCAGATTTCTTACAGAACACATCGGAGAATTCCTTATAACAGGAGGGAAGAGACTTAAACTCGGTTGAGGAGATAATTACCTTCTTGAGGGGTTTAGCAGGAAGGCAATGCTGTTGGCAGAATGGGCTCCAACGAGAAACCTGCCCTGTGGACCAGTCTATGGTGGGATTGTGCAGGCGCAGCCAGGGGAGACCCAAAACAACTGGAACAGCGGGACAAGAGATAATAAGAAACGAAAGTCTCTCTCTATGCAGGGTCCCAACCTGCACAGGTAGTTCGCCAGTGGTCATCGTGAGTACAGACTCCAGAGGTTTATCATCTATGGCGACAATCCGCATGGGAGAAGGCAAAGGAAATAAGGGAATTCCTATGTACTTAGCAAAGAGAGCGTCCATGAAGTTACCCCCAGCTCCGGAATCGATGAAAGCATTCCCGAAGATGGTCTTATCGGTCAGACGAACCTGGAAGGGAAGGAGAAACCTGTGTGAATTTTCTTGGGTCTTCTCCTGAGACTTATCTCTAGACCTTTGAGTAGTGCCCCCTACATGAGTTACCAAAGACATACCTCGGGGTACAAAACTCTTAGCCTTAGCAGGACAGGCATTGGCGAAGTGGGAATGTCTGCCACAATACAGACATAGGCCTGACATCCGTCTGCGGAGTCTCTCTTGTTCAGTGAGGCGAGTTCTTCCCACTTGCATGGGTTCCTCCTGGAGAGAAATGGATGCTTGGGCAGGCGGGATGACAGGAGCCTGCAGGAGAGGCCTCTGGAAGCGGGGTGCCAACATGGGTTGAAACTTCCTGACACGATCTCTCAGGGTTTGATGCTCTCTCAGAAGAGTGTCCACCTTGACAGCCAAGGTGATGAGGTCCTCAAGTTGCGTGGGTAATTCACGGGAGACCAGGTCATCCTTGATGCGGAGGGAGAGACCATTATAAAATGCAGTATGGTATGCGTCATTGTTCCAACGAGTCTCAGCCGCAAGTGTACGGAATTCGATAGCATACTCCGCTACACTGCGACTCCCTTGGCGGATTTGGAACAGACGGGAAGCAGCGGATGTCACCCGGCCGGGAGCATCGAAGACGATCCGGAATTCTTTGAGAAATGCTTCTGCGTCATCCATCAGTGGGGACTGCTTCTCCCAGTGTGGAGATGCCCACTCGAGAGCTTTTCCTGCCAGACGAGTAATCACGAACCCCACCTTGGCACGTTCAGAGTCAAATTCAGTGGGGTGTAGGGCAAAGCGAATCTGGCACTGATTCACGAATCCTCGACAGGCTTGAGGATCGCCATCGTAGAGAGGTGGAGCAGGAATATGTGGACCAGAAGTGGATAACTGGGTAGCCATGGCAGCAGCCGCTTGCGGAGGAGGTGCCGGCAGGGGGGTCGCTGGTGTCAACAAGGAGAGCTTTTCCAGGATCGCCTCCAGCGTGTGCCCCACGTAATTCTGCCGGGCTTCATACGCCTCCATGCGGGAATGCAGGCCCCGAAAGGCCCTGCCGAAATCTGGCTGAGCTTCCTCAGTGGGATCCATGGCCCGAAAATAATGTCAGGGAACCGGGAGTTCCCTCTGGGGGAGTAGTCCGGATCTAGGAGGAAGCCCCTCAGGAGGGATCAGGATCGCGGTATCCAGGGATTCGGCAGAAGGGGTAATGGAGTCCAGGCAATAGGTCACAAGGCAGGCAGAATACAAACAGAGTCCAAAGTCCAGGCAGGGGGTCAATAACAAGAGGTCAAACAGGAATAACTTCAGGGGTAACAGGAAACGCAGTAGGAAACCCAGGAATAAACTCAGACACGAGATCCTATTTTCGGGCGCCATCTTGGTGCTTCAGGCGTCCTTTTAAAGGGGTTTTTTGGCGCCCTTGCGTCGGCGTCAGCACGTCTGCGACCGACGCACTGCGCCTGCGTCCATCGCGCCGTTGTGACGTCTTCGCGCCTGCGCACTTGCGCGTAGGCGTCTTTGCGCCGGCGCCGCTACCCACGTGGCGGCCATGGGCGCCGCCATCTTGGGAGCGGCGTCGGAAGAGGAAGCTGCGCCGCCCGGAGCTCCTGGTCCTGCTCCGGGCGGCGATCGTGACAGGTTTAAACTATGAGGATAGATTATCAAGGGTGAATTTGTTTTCTCTGGAGAAAAGATGCTTGTGAGGGGACATGATTACTCTTTATAAGTACATTAGAAGACATTATAGACCTCTAACAGGTCTAACAGGAATGGATCATCAGACTAGAGGCCATCCCTTTAGACTAGAGGAAAAGAACTTTCATTTGAAGCACTATATATATAGTTTCAGTGGGTGTGTGAAGGTATATGTGCTTTGGTCTTTTTGCAACCCAACTTAACTATGTAACTGTCTAATAACATTACGATTTTTTGCTTCACATATAATTTTTTTTAAAAAAAATACTCATTTTATTCAAAATGTAAGACTATTTACTATAAGAGGCAATGGGAAGAATAAACTCTTACAAGTGCTAGCTCATTACATAATCTCAATATCTTGGGAGAAAAATTTGCAGGCAGCAGATTTATTAGATGCCAGGAGACCACCGATATCCAATATACAGAAATCAAGAAATTATGACAAACTGCTGTTTTGATCACATTATTTTCTCTGTGAGAATAATAAAAGCCAATACAAGACTAAAAGAAGTCCCAACTGCCCAAATCGGTTATTTTGATGCTTAAGAAAAATCAAGAGCAAGCATAAATAAACTTAATAGGTTGATAAAAAGCTGACCACTACCAAGAAAGACTACACTGGGACTCCTGTGAAGTTAACAGAACACTATTTCAGTAAATATTGTATAAGATATACCATTTTTAAAACAATTGTGTTCAAATACTATACTGGATCTATTGTAAAAAAGTATATTCTTAAAGGCATTGACTTACACCAAACACGTTTTTCTAATGAATTGTGCGTCTTGGCTAAGGTATTGTGGGTGCGGTTACTGCAGAATTTTAGTAAAATATGCTGCTTTTTTTGCATTTAGCACCTTGCACTTTTAAGAAATGAGGCCCTTCTTTAAATTCTTGCACATATGGTATCAATCTAATTCATCAAGTAATATGATCAATTAATTTGAGTCTTCACTTTATATTCTAAAGTTAAAAATACATTATTCCAAACCAAATTATGCTATCATTTACAATGCTAAGTAAATTTAGAATTCTCTTATAGAGAACTGGCATTCATCATAAACAACTATATCCTTTAATGCTATCCTATATATTGTGTATTGCTTCTTATAATATTAATAGATTGTACCTGTTATGCCTAGGAACGAGAGACCAAGGTGCTACAATAAATTGCAAAGAAATGTAAAAAGTAAGCCTCAGCAAAAGTCAAAATTGACTTGCAAAATCTCTCATTTCCTAGTCCAAATTTCACATTGAAGGGTTGAGTAAATACTGCTTAACACATTTTGCTATTACAGGTATGGGAAACCCATTATCCAGAAAGCTCTGAATTACAGGAAGGCCATCTCCCATAGACTACATTTTAATTAAATAATTCTTCTTTTCTGAAAATGATTTCCCTTTTCTCTTTCAAAATAAAATAGTACCTTGTACTTGATCAAAAACTAAGACATAATTAATCCTTATTGGAAGCAAAACCAGCCTATTGGGTTTATTTAATGTTTATAGCTAAAACACAAAAAAGACCGCTACAGCTCACCGTTCTTCCCTTAATCCAGGTGTTCTGTCAACAGTGTCCCCACTGTAGATACGACAAAACTCAATAGGCAGACGGCACTTCTGGGGTAAGGTTTATTGGGGTTACTGCTGTTGAAAACCTTATTTAATGTTTATATGTGTTTCAGCAGTCTTAAGGCACAGTGATCCAAATTATGTATAGATCCCTTATGTAAAAAACCCCAGGTCATGAGAATTCTGTATAACAGGTCCCATACAGTACCTGTACCTTCCCTTTCTTCTCTTCTTTTATATATCCTGCTCTGAGTTTATCACCTTTGATAATGCTATCTGCTTTAAATGACATTTACAGTACATGTGAAGTTGAGGTTCTGCAATTTTTACTCCCAGGGGCTAAACATGTTTTTCTTAATGCTGTTAACCATCTGTTTAGGCTTCATCCTGTGAACAACCTTCACACACAATTCTGAACATATTTAAGCCATGTAAAATATAAATAAAAATTATACCCACATGTGTATTATGTAAGTAGTATGCCATAGAGCAGGTGGTAATTATAGGGCCCTGTTGTGACTCCATCTTCCACTAATCCATAATTTATAAGTCTGAGTGAAGCACAAGTTAGGAGGTGGTTAGGGTACAAAGGGCCAGCCCTTCATGAATACAGTGCAGCCAAATGCAGGTAGCATTATATTTATGGGCGCAGCCACAGGTCTCTGCAATCAAACTGCAGAGACCTGTGACAATGTGCATGTTGAAAAAAATGAAGACAAAAAGGAACACCAAGAGCCCCAATAGTGTAATATGTTTTACAAGGAGTAATGGTAGAGTAAACAAGTTAATACTCACAAACCAGGGTTACCGATAGGCAACCACTGTATAGGCAGGTGGGGAGATTATCCTGACCCCACTCAGAAATAAGACTTCACTCTCTGTAGAAGAAGAAAAAGGGGATGATACCCCTTCACTCGGGGTGGACTCGATATAGTAGTAAGACAAAAAAAAAACACTTAAAAACCCAATGAGTAATTCAGAGGAGGTAGTAGTGGACTTACCTCCTCCAAGCAGACACCAACGAAAGTGGTAGTTTTCAGTAATAGTTTATTCACAAAACAGTATTGCAACGCGTTTCGCAGGCATTTCCTGCTTCATCAGGCAATGTGGAACGGGAGCAAAAACAACTAAAAACACAGAGACAGGCAAGTTTGTAAAACATTATTGTATACGGCTGTTCGAATTATGGGGAAGTGTAGATACTGAGTGATGCCCTTGGGCCAAGTAATAATCCGTAAACGCAATGTACATGATGATACATTGCGTTTACGGATTATTACTATTGTTATTATTATTATCACGATTATTATCATCTGTTGTTAGTACTACTGATTTTACTGATGTAACACGGTGGCTATTTTATTACGTGATATTTATTCCTCATGTTTATAATCGGTCTGGGTATTTATATTTTGTTTAACATTATTTTTATTCAACATTGTTTAGAGTTCTTACATCAGGTTCTTTTTATGCAACGCTGTTTAGAGTTCTTATATCAGGTTCTTTTTATGTGTGTATTTTTTATGTGTGTATATATATATTTATATATTTATATGCATTCCTTTGCATTTTCATTGGTTATGACACTTTATTAGCGCCAACCTAAATGGCCGTTCATACCACTATCTATTTTCCACCACCAATATGGCTACACCATTTCCTGTTTGTCTTTCCTCCAATTAGTCACACTATATAACACGCTCAGGCATCCTCAAGCAGCACAGAGGCGCCTGGCGTGTTTATACAAAGACACTGGTAAGTTATATCTACTCCTTCTTAAAGGTTATTGATTTCCTTTTCTTTGTTGTTTTTAGTCATCTGTGCTACATCCCCCTGTTTTAAATATACCTTAGTTCACTAATTTATGTCTCCCACATAGTTTAATTTTTATGTTTCCCACCCAGATACTTTATGTTTCTCATTTAGACTAATATATACCAGCAGCCTATTCCCCATGTCCATCAGCACATGCTTCCCCATGCTGTGAACTATTCCTCTTTCCCTTGTTTTCCCCTCCCCCCACATACTTCCCTTCAATTAGTCACACTATATAACACGCTCAGGCATCCTCAAGCAGCACAGAGGCGCCTGGCGTGTTTATACAAAGACTGGTAAGTTTTATCCACTCCATCTTAATTTTATTGATTTCTTTTGTTGGTTTAGTCATCTGTGCTACATCCCCTGCCTTTAAATATACCTTAGTTCACGTTCTTTATTATGTTACTATTTTATAACTCCTATTATGTCTCCCACCCAGATACTTGGTTTCCAATTTAGATAATATATACCAGCAGCCTATCCCCCATGTCCATCAGCACTTGCTTCCCCATGCTGTGAACTATTTCTCCTTCCCTTGTTTCCCCTTCCCCCCCATATACTTGGCCAAGGGCATCACTCAGTATTTACACTTCCCCATAATTCGAACAGCCGTATACAATAATGTTTTACAAACTTGCCTGTCTCTGTGTTTTTAGTTGTTTTTGCTCCTGTTCCACATTGCCTGATGAAGCAGGAAATGCCTACGAAATGCGTTGCAATACTGTTTTGTGAATAAACTATTACTGAAAATTACCACTTTCGTTGGTGTCTGCTTGGAGGAGGTAAGTCCACTACTACCTCCTCTGAATTACCCATTGGGTTTTTAAGTGTTTTTAGCTAATTTTATCCTTGTGGCGCCTCTGTTTTGTCTTACTACTATGTTGAAAAAAATTGTGGAATGTGCTAATTTTTTTTTGGGGGGGGGATACCTTGCTATTAATGTAACACTGTTAAGCAAGGATTACATTGGCTCTAACACACAAGGTAGGAAGGAAAGGTGTAGTTGAAAAGCAACTCACGTAGGCTTCTGTGGATAAAAATAAAACAAGGAAGCCAGGAGGCTCTTGCAGCAAACAGAACTGGTTTATTAACAAACGCAAGTATCCACAGGGTTATACTCACAAAATCCACAGAGGCAAGATAACACCAGCTGGTTAAATGCCAGGAGTCGGACATTCGAGGAAAGTCAGTTCACTTTGACACCATGTGGAAGCAGCTAAAGTTTAAGGTACACCTCTAGGTTGTAATGCCTCTTTGCAACCAGGAACCATATAGTCAAATGGATCAGGAGAAGACTTTGCCTGAATTCCTCTTCAAACTGTGGTCTGCTCACTTTACTGGGGCCTTGCTGATTCCAGGCTACATAACAGAAATTAAGTAATAAGATACATCTGCCCAACATTTAGAGAGTTAAGGAAGTGTAGGGATTTAAAGCCAAATGGACTTACTATAGCAATGGGTCCCTATAGTAACCCAATTTCTTTATAGTTTATAACTAAGGGTAGAGATTAATTAACTTCCCTTGTTGATTCATTGCTTGAGCAAACAGGGTTGGGGAACTGGTCTTTTGAAATTATATCTGCAAATCTTAGGGTGTTCCTGTAATGTAGTAAACAATTCTACTTTTGGCTGGTGTCTGAATAATCCCTTAATACAGAATTTATATTATCTCTTTTTATATGTCCCAACCTTGTTTTTGTTTTAATTTTCTAATCCTAGTTTTCTAATTCCTAGGGATACATTTACTAAACTCGAGTGAAGGATTAGAATGAAAAAAACTTCGAATTTCAACGTTTTTTTTGGGTACTTCGACCATCGAATAGGCTACTTCGACCTTTGACTACGACTTTGAATCGAACGTTTCGAACTAAAAATCGCTCGACTATTCGACCATTCGATAGTCAAAGTACTGTCTCTTTAAAAAAAACTTTGTCTACCTACTTCGGCACTTTAAACCTACTGAGCATCAATGTTAGCCTATGGGAACCTTCCCCATAGGCTTTCTTAGCTTTTTTAAACTAAGGAAAATCCTTCGATCGATGGATTAAAAGCCTTCGAATCGTACGATCGAAGTATTTGCGGTAAATCCTTTGACTTCGATATTCGAAGTAGAAGGATTTTACTTCGATGGTCGAATATCGAAGGTTAATTAACCCTCGATATTCGACCCTTAGTAAATGTGCCCCCTAATGTAAGTAGGTTATTTCTACATTCTCCGCTTTCAGTCTAATTAGCTACTTCTCTGCTAATCACCAGGGCTTGTTATGGACTTAGTTCCTTCACCCCCCCCACCTCCAACACAAGGAGGTATCCAGGGAGGCCCGAGGTGTAAACCCACACCTTTTATTTGCTGCTCACCTGCACCATAATCAGACAGCTACCTATAGCTGAGCAGCTGAAAACACTAAATTGAGTATGGAATAGATATTACACCATACTCTCCTCCATTCATTCCAGAAATCCATTCATCCAGCTTTTCCTGAGCCGTCAAACAAACACACAGCCTTACTTATTGCAACAGTCCCTGGAGTTAACTGTATACCAGGTTCAACACTGGTGAAAAATACATGCAACAAGGATAATTTCAAGCACATCTCTTACACATTTTTTTTCATTAATTTTTCCCTGTAATAATAAAACAGTACTTTGTACTTGATCCCAACTACAATATAATATATCCTTATTGGAAGCAAAAACGGACTATTGGATTTATTTAAATGTTTACATTGATTTAAGGTATGAAGATCCAAATTACAGAAAGATATATTATCCAGAAAACCCCAAATCCCATACCTGTATTTCCAAAATCTTGAAAATTTGCTCCTTTATTAGACACCATCTGAATATTTAATTTGTTTGTTTGTTGACCAATACAAAAAGCCTTACATATTTTTCAAGGGAAAACTAAGCAGCCTTTAAAAAAACCTGTAGCCTTTACCCTACAAAAATGTAAAAATACTTTTTTTATAGAAAACCGTATAGTACCTTTGCAAGCTGTTATTTATAAAAGCCTTAGTACAAGTACAGATACAGCTGGGTATTTGTGAGAAAGGAAAGCTCTGGAGTTATTAGAGCAGAGGCTGCATGACAAGGGATCTGAATGAACAGCAGTCAGATTACACTGGTTTATATTTAAAGATTGGCAGAATCAGGTGCAGTTGTGATTGGGTGAGAAACAATGGGGCAAATTCACTAAGTTGCGAAGTTGCGCCAGGCTTCGCCGCAGTTCGCCACACTTCGCCGCACTTCACCAGCTCTCCGCAAATTCATTAAAATCCGAAGTTGCGCACAGGGGTAGCGTAAGGTAGCGAAGTTGGGTAGCGTTGGTTCGCTATGTAAAGCGAAGTTACACTAGCGAAGGCTAATTTGCATACGGCGCGAAATTAAAATTTCAATGGAGGAATACGTATCAGCACTACAAATGCCTAGAAAACCTTCAAATCAGCAAATAAAATTTTTATTTTGCCCTACACATGTGCCCACTGTCTAGGTAAGTTGCCATGAGTCAGGAAATGTAGGGGGGAAGGAGGGGAGCCCCAAAAATATTTTCGATCTTTTTCAGCCTATCACCCATCATGTAGAAAACACGCCAGCGTTTTTTGGGACTTAGAAAAAATTTTGACTTTTTTTGAAACAATCCCTATCTACTCTATTGCGCTTCGCCAGGTCTGAGGTGGCGTAAAAGGTAGCGTTCAGTACACTGCGCAGTGAATTTGCGTAGTTACGTCGCTATCGAAAATTCACCTGGTAAGGGTGCGAAGTAACACTAGCGAAACTACGCCAGCGTTCGTTAGTGAATTTGCGCAGTAACGAAAAATGCCAAACGCTAGCGAATTAACGTTAGCGTTCGGCGCTTTGCCGCTTAGTGAATTTGCGCCCATGAGTTAAGGCAGGGAAAAGCTGGGCTGGGGGTGGAGAAAGAGAGGGTAGTGATGTCAAAGGAAGAAGCAGTTCACTTCTTTATCTTCTGAGCAGGTAAAAACATCTCACCCACCCTCTTATTTTGCATATTTTGTGAAATGCCAGTAGTTTTCTATATCTTTATGTTCTCATATTATTTATTAATAACTGAATGTGGATGTTTTCCTGAATGCACTGTTATATTGGGGTTTCTGTACCTTTATAAAGTATAAAAGTTAGTCACCATTGTATTTATTCATGTTAACTCCAAATGCTTGATCCATGGAATGTTTCCAATTGCCATTGGGGTCAGGAAGGAATTTTCCCACTTGGGGCATAATTGGCACTGGCTTCAGGTTGAGTTTTTTTCCTTCCTCTGGATCAAAACAGTGGATATATGATATTCGGGGGAATGTAATAAGTCGCAAAGAGCAAAACAATTTGCACAAATAAGACTAAAAATCCACATCTCGCGATGCAATACTGTTCCATAAACTGTTGTGGCATTGCAAATTTTAATTGCACTTCTTAAGAAGTGCTTAAAGGTGTCGAAATCTTTTGGGGCAAACATAATGACTTTTTCAGTAAGAAGTTTTATTACATTGAATAAGATTCGCAAAAGCTATATTAAAAGGCATAACTTTTTCGCATTGCGAACGGTTTTTCCGTTACAGACTTTTATTACATTCCCCCGAATGTATTTTAAGTTTTATTTATCACAGCAATGGTAGGACCTTGCCAGCGTACTTCACAGGAAATTTTAGAAGAGGGAGAAAGGAGGTTCTCTCCTGTGACTGCATAGTGGGTTGATTGATACAGATGCTACTACTGCTTGTGCTTGGTGACAGCCTGCTTAGATTTCCCATCATGGAGACACTGCAGATTCAGGAGTGACAGCAGGGCTGCTGAACTTTTCTCATGGTTGGATATGCAGCTCCTGCTTGTAGCAGAGTTTGGGGCCATCCTCTCTGTAGGTAGAGGCAGCCTAATACTCAGTGATGGATATACAGTAATGAGTGCTGATCTAAAGTCTTCAGTGAAAAATGGCATAGCATAGTAGCACTCCATTATGGAATTCTGGCTTTAGACTATTGCCTTGGATTAGACTGGCAAGGTCCTATTATTTGATGGAATGAGAATAAATACTGTGGCCATTTCAACCAATTTCTGGCTCCTGCTGTTACATTAAGGTATGTTCCGCGTTTCCCCGCCGGCGAATACATTTGCGAATTTGCCATGAAAGTTTTTTTGATGCCGGCGACAATTCAGACGGCAGCAACAATTAACGGACACCCATTGCCTAATGGGTGCTGGAGTCAACTTTCACGCCATTGCCCATTTTGCTGCCGAATTATCGCCGGCGACAAAATCTGTGTTTTACAAATTTTTCTCCTGTTTTGCGAATTTAACGGGACAAATTCACCCATCACTAGTATGTAACAATGGGGTTGAGTGGCATGGCTGAGGGTGAAGTGTCAATTGAGTCCCCTTAAAATCTAGAAAGATCTATTTCATGATTTCAAGGTTACTCCTCAATTGACCCTTCACCCTCAGCCATGCCACTGAACCCTTGTAGTCAGTCAGAGAAAACCTGAAAAAGTTGACAATCGTAGCATAATAAAAAACTTGGATTTTGATATCAATAAAATAAAAACATTTAGCAAAACATACTCACTTATTGTGTTTGTAGGTATAGTTGTTTCAGGGTACACTAGTCTACAAAAACAGCCAAATATACTCCAGTTATCATTTAAAAAGGTCTGCAGTAATCAACCAGATGTTCTCGAGGTGACTGTATCTTCATTTAAAGTTCTTGCAAAGAAGTAGTACCATCTGTTTATTCCATCACAAATCCAATGCCACGGCAATAACAGTACAGAAATTGCCTTGAATTTCAGTCTCTCTCTCTCTCTCTAAACAGAATATTGAATGCTGGGATCGGATACATTTGGCAAACAGGAAACATTTTAACTGCGAGGTAATTTGTTTTTATTATCTACTATCTATTTAGACCCCATATACACTTTATAGTCTGTTAGTTGGCATGCTAGCATATATTTTAATATCAATATGGACAGCTGCATAATGAAAACGTAAAAGAAGAATAAGACGGAAAAGTGTAATTAAAATATAATGTAGTGTTGCCCTGCACTGGTGTGATGGTGTCATTGGTTCAGAAACACTATAGTTCAGGTATAGGATCCGTTATTTGGAAAACTATTATCCAGAAAGCTTCGAGTTATCGGAAGGCCGTCTTCCATAAACTCCATTTTATCCTAATAATTAAAATTTTTTAAAAATTATTTTCTTTTTCTCTGTAACAATGAAACAGGTCCCAAGCATTCAGGATAACAGGTCCTATACCTGTAGTATATAAATAAGCTACTGTGCTGTGGGGGGGGGCAGACATTCAAAGGAGGTATGGCTCAGGTTACATAGCAGATAGCAGATCATCTCTGTAAATCGAATGGTGTTCTGAAGAGCTTATTTGTTACCACTATTTAACCTGTGCTATTTAGCCTCATTACAATTTCCGCCATATCTACACAGCAGCTTGTTTATATAAACTTTAGTAGTGTTTATTAGTGATGGGCGAATAAAATCACCATGCACGAATTCGCTGTGAATTTCCACATTTTGCCGATGGTGAATACATTTGCGGAGAAAATCTGTCTGGGGAAAATCGGCTGCATCAAAATAATGTTGACGTCCATTGACTTCAATGCGTTTCGCAAATTTTTCACCGTTTTGCAAATGTTGCAGGAAATTCGAAAATTTTTCGCCGAAACGAGACAAATTTGCCCATCACTAGTGTTTATGAAGCAGACAGATCAGTTTCACCAGTGCATGGCAACTCTACATGATATTTTAATTACTTTAAAACAATTCCTTCTAACAACTCACTCACCCCTCATATTAATTAAAAGACAAAGACCAGTTTCCAGAATTACTTAATTAAAGGTTGCTAGATTTTGTGTTAACTTTTAGTATGATGTAGAGAGTGATATTCTTCGATAATTTACAATTGGGTTTCATTTTTTATTATTTATGTTTTTTGCGTTATTTAGCTTTTTATTCAGCAACTCTTTAGTTAGCTACAGAATTTCCACCATCTGATGAACTTGATGGACTTGGATTTTTTTAACCCAATTTAACGTAATTTAATGTAACTGGTTGCTAGGGTCCAAATTACCATAGCAACCATGCATTGATTTGAACAAGAAACTAGAATAGGAGAGTCCTGAATAGAAAGATGAGTAATACAAAGTAGCAATAACGGTAAATGTGTAGCCTTACAGAGCATTTGTTTTTAGATGGGGTCAGTGACCCCATTTGAAAGGCAAGTAAAATAAAAATGATATAAAATAAATGATGACCAACTGAAAAGTTGCTTAGAATTGGCCAATTTCTAAAAGTTAATTTAAAGGTGAACCACCCCTTCAAAATGTCTACATCCTAGGAAAAGGCTTAGATATACAAAACAAATGCTCTTACTGGGGCTTATTTGGGTTAATTGTTTTTACTTTCTAACCTGCAGTAGAGTAATCAACTGACTGTAGATATTACATTGATTGGCTGCTGTAGGAAACAGGAAGAGTAGCACCAGTTTAGCACCTGTATTAATAACTGAGTGCTATCGGGAATGACAGGTCATCTAGACAGGGATCAAGCAGCTAACATAAAGTATAACTGTTATTAATGGGAGAAAACAAAAGAAGTAGGACCAGCAGCAACTTACTAATAGTATATGGACAGCAGAAAGAGTACAGCAGGGGAAAAATCATATAAACAACCATTTTTTATACATACATTGCAAAAATCAAGGCCCCATGGTGGTCAACTCCTTCTCCATTAGCACAGGGGATATATGCTTTCATTATTCTAACTGCTACAGACCAATTAAAAATAACTGCTGACCCATCGCTGTGAGTCACTGCAGTAGGGTAAATTTGACTAGGTTGTTACATAACTTTAAATGATTTATTGATATATTCCCTCCAGTTTAGTAAAGGAAAAGAAGGTTAATAATCTTCCTATACATAATATTTTTGTTAAATAGAGAGAATTTAAATCTTACCTAAAAACCTTATCTCAATAAATACATAAACCAATAAGAATGTTTGCTTAATGTATAAAATACCATACGCATTGCAAATCCTAATAATAATAATGCATCCCTTAATTTCTTTAATAATGCTCAGGTAATGCATTATATTTTTTTGAATTTTTAAAATGAATAGGCCCCACCCCAAGGTCTTACCTGCTTTTTCAACTGCTTGTCCTCAGCCGCAACAATGATTTATCCCCCATGCATGCTCACTGTTAGCCCACCTGTGGGTTGCTGTAGACTGCATAGGGATGGGGAGGCTAACTCATAAGGCAGACCACGCAACTGTCCAAGACCCTTCTCCCTTGGGCCTCTCTGAGTTTGTGGGGTCCGCTATATGGTATTTACACCGGTCTAATTTAAAAAAAAATAGCTACAAAAATACATCTTTACCTTCTGCATAATCGTCTCTCGGAAAATTCCATATGAAAAATCACATTGTTAAGAAGTGTATTCTGACACCAGTAAATGAAACATGCATTTTATTAGCAGGGCAAATTTGTACTCACCAGACAGTCTTCCATCATCGTTGTCATACACAGTTTTGATACACATCCACGGTTCAGGCAAACTCACTGACAGGCAAAACATTCCACTAGCAAAAATACAGCCTTTTGCCCTACTACAGGTAGGAATTTTCTAGGCCACTACCTCCTTCTTGGGGTCTGAACAACACATACTCACTAGTACCCTGTCTAATTGAAGTACTTTTTACTAGGAGACCCTCTTTCTACCTGATCCTGTCCAACCAATGTCAGGAAGAAGAATCCCACCCTGGGTGTGTCCTTCCATTAAATAATCTGTGAACACTATCCCCCTCTAGTGGCTGAGGTCTAAACTACAGCTACACTTACATAACTTTATCATCTAGTGGCCAACCTACAACATTACACCTATTCATAGTTACATAGTTAAATCGGGTTGAAAAAAGACAAAGTACATCAAGTTCAAGCCCTCCAAATGAAAACCCAGCATCCATACACACACCCCTCCCTACTTTTAATTAAATTCTATATACCCATACCTATACTAACTATAGAGCTTAGTATCACAATAGCCTTTGATATTATGTCTGTCCAAGAAATCATCCAAGTCACTCTTAAAGGAATTAACTAAATCAGCATCACAACATCACCCGGCAGTGCATTCCACAACCTCACTGTCCTGACTGTGAAGAACCCTCTACGTTGCTTCAAATGAAAGTTCTTTTCTTCTAGTCTAAAGGGGAGGCCTCTGGTACGGTGATCCACTTTATGGGTAAAAAGGTCCCCTGCTATTTGTCTATAATGTCCTCTAATGTACTTGTAAAGTGTAATCATGTCCCCTCGCAAGCGCCTTTTTTCCAGAGAAAACAACCCCAACCTTGACAGTCTACCCTCATAATTTAAGTCTTCCATCGCTCTAACCAATTTAGTTGCACTTAGTCTCTGCACTCTCTCCAGCTCATTTATATCCCTCTTAAGGACTGGAGTCCAAAGCTGTACTGCATATTTCCCATAACTTATTTTACCCAACATATGTAAAATTAGCATGTTCACACCAAGTTCACATATTGAGTTTACAGTGACATAAACTGCAATTACCCGATCATTCCCTTACAAATCTAATACCATTCTACTGATAAATCTTTGGATCAGAACTTATGTGAACTTATGCCCATATGACGAACAACTTTAAGCCAATCAAAATACTTCTAGAAGAGAATTCTAATATTGACATATTTGTTTCCATTTTTTGACCTGTCTCCCTTTCTAAAGTAATTTCACAAACTTTCTAAAAAAGATTGTGCTGAATGGTAAAATATGAAACTCCATGATCCCTTGATAAGGTTTCTTTCATAAACCACAAAAGAACAGCTTGATTTAGTGAATGTACCTGTTTTTTTGTTGCAATATGTGATATTTTTAAAATGTTTACTAAATCTCATATAAGGGCTATGAATCAGGTACTCGAGTAATAAAGTAAACCGAGTTTTAGCATTATTGCCTTCATTTGGTTTGTTTTCAATTGGTAAACTTGTTGACATTGCTCTTTGCATTGAGAGCTGAAGCTTTAATTCCAATTTTTCTCTGCGTATTTAAAAGTTTGATGAGAAAATAAAAGGAAAGCAACGAAGCTTGCCAGGAACATTTCACAATATAGGATTTCATATCTATTCTTTTCAGGATGTTTTCTATAAAGGTCACTGCAGTGTAAGGGATGGAATGTAAGATGGGATGTAAGAAAGATCTGTATTAAAAATTGAACTTGTCTTTAACAATGACTGAGTTCACCTTTAACAGGAATAAGAGATGCACCAAATCCAATGAAGAATTATCATGGTATGAAGTCATTAAAGTTGCACTACATATGTAATTTAAACAGCCTTGCTTTTTAGCATTTGCAATTTAATATTCACAAACCAACTGCATTAAAGATATTACAAAATCTTCATTCTCAACTATTTATTTTGTAGCTGCTAAAGGTTCTTTCCTTCCCCTTGAATGGCTTTCTACAGTACCTGTCCAAAGAGAAGGGACCCTTTAGCCATTAGCCAAACAAGATAGTACAGGTATGGGATCCATAACTGGGTAACCTGTTCTCCAGAGAGCTGTAAATTATAGGAAGGTCATTTCCCACATTTGAAACAAATAATTTGAATTTTTAAAAAATATTTCAGTTTTCTCTGTAATAATAAAACAGTACCTTAAACTTCATGGTAGCTAAGCTACATGAATCCATATTGGTGGCAAAGCAATCCAATCTCATGTTTATATCATTTTTAGAAGACTTCAATTGTGGTGATCCAAATTACAGAAAGAACTTTATCCAGAAATGTCCAGGTCCTGAGCATTCTGGAAAATAGATCCTATACCTGTACAGCACTGAGCAGAAAAAACAGTATGTAGACAATAGGGGTGGGCAAATGTTTCACCTGATCAATTTTTTGGCAACATTTGCATTTTTGCAGATGCAAAAATTTTGCACAGGAAAAAAACACAAATGGCAGTAGAGATATGACAGATACATTATTCAGAATGCTCAGGACTGGCTGGTTTCTGGATAAGGGTTATTTTCCGCAATTTGAATCTCAATACCTTAAACCTACTAAAAAATTATTGAAACCCAACAATATTGTTTTGGCACAAATATAGATGATGTACAGTATATCTTAGTCAGGATCAAGTACAAGGTACCTTTTTATTATTGCAGAGAAAAAGGAAAATCATTTCTAAAGATCTGAATGATTTGATTACAATGGAGCTGTAAGGTCACCTAGGCAGCGGTCCCTTGTTTGAGGGGACGCTGGTCGCTCACCTCTGCTCCTTCTTTGTGTGCACCGGGTTTGTACATCGCTCAGTGGTCTTCTGCTTTATTTGGCGCCTTCGCTGGCGTGAAATTGAAATATTTAAGGGCACAGGCGTCATTTGTACCTTGCTCAACGTAAAGGTCTATTTATAGTTCCTTTGGGCATTTTCCAAGTCTGTTTCACTGATCCTTGATTCTGCCTGTCCCTGATCTTGTCCTGTTAGCCGTCTGTCCTGACCTGCCTGTTATCCGACTATTCTTTTGCAATCTGTTCCTGTACTGCGGCTCCTGTACAGCCTCACGGCTCCTGAATTTGTACCACATTGTCTGACCGACCTGGCCTGGCTTTTGACTACGGTTCTTGTTCTACTAATTCACGTATGGTTACCTAACTCACTCAGAACTCTCTCCTTGGGCCTCTTATATTAAAGGAATTGTACAGTGTAAAAATAAAAACTGGATACATAGATAGGCTGTGCAAAATAAAAAATGTTTCTAATATAGTTAGTTAGCCAAAAATGTAATGTATAAAGACTGGAGTGATTTGATGTATAACATGTCAGTCTTAACACTACTTCCTGCTTTTCAGCTCTCTTGGTTTACACTGACTGGTTACCAGGCAGTAACAAATCAGAGGCTTGAGTGGGGACCACATGGGTCATTTCTGTTGCTTTTGAATATGAGCTGAATGCTGAGGATCAATTACAAACTCACTGAACAGAAATGTACCATGTGGCCCCCCTTCAAGTCGCTGACTAGCTCAGAGTTATAGAGCTGAAAAGCAGGATGTTGGATTCTGGCTGTTTTATTAGACTATATTATATTATATATTATATTTTACATTTTTGGCTAACTAACTATATCAGAAACATTGTTTATTTTGCACAGCCATCTATTTACCCAGTTTTTATTTTCACACTGAACTGTTCCTTTAAGACCTGGCGGCATCCGAGTAGCGGAGGGCTTGTCCCAAAGCCATAGGAGGCTGTTAAAGGCAAAAGGGTGAGCCGTGACTGCGTCCTTGGAGCTTGTTCTGAGTTTTGGGATACCCTGAGTTACAGGAGCCCAAGGGAGATTGCTTTCCTGTAATTTGGAGCTTTCTGGATAACAGGTTTCTGGATAATGGATCCCATGTCTGTATTATAGTTTTGGTATGGGTGCGTGATTCTTGAGGGAATTGGGACATTCTTTATTCTGTTTGATATGCTACATTCTTTTATATATTAAGATGCAAACAATTAATCACCCAGAGTATTATTATTTTATGGTAATTGTGCTGAACTTGACAAGTGGAGGGGGAAATCACACAGTGAGCCGGCTACTCTTTTTAGACAGATATAAAAAAGTGGATATTGCAGTGCACAAGCATGTAGCTATGAAAATTTAAATGATTAGGATGGTAACCTGGAGTGCTTTGATAATAGTAAAATGGAAAGAATCTTCCTTTCAAGAAAAAAAATGCATATAAATCTTGCATGCATAAATGCCAGCTCAGTTTCCAGAAGTAATCTTTAGAGAGTACACGGGGAATGATATGGTCTGGGCAAGGGAGTGTTTGAGGCGTATATTATGTATATTTTTACATTTTTAATATTTTCTTTTAAAAGCTAAGATTATGTAAGGAAATTGCTGGTACCATAGGCATATCATATCTTTAGTTTGCTTTGTAGGATATGAAATTAGTATCACAGCATGGTCCTGATAGAGGAGGCCCCTGGCATAATAATTAAATATTAGATATTGAGCTTTGAAGAGAAACAAAAACCCATTCCATTAACCTAATAATTAAATATACAGGTATGGGAGCTGTAATCCAGAATTCTCGGGACCTGGGGTTTTCTGGATAACAAATATTTCCATAATTTGAATCTATACCTTAACTGTACTAACAATCATTTAAACATTAAATAATACCAATAGGCTGGTTCTGCTTCCAATAAGGAGGGATGGGCGAATTTGACCCGTTTAGTTTCGCCAAAAATTCGCCGCCGGCGAAATGTCGCAGACGCCCATTAAAGTCTATGGGCATCAAAAACAATTTGTCGTGCAGCGAAATTATTTTGTCGCACTTCTTTTTTTTTTGACGCACGTCTCCATACAAGTCTATGGGTGTCATTTTTTCGGCGAAACGAGGCGAAAAAATTCGCCCATCCCTTTATATCTTAGTTTGGATCAAGTACCAGGTAGTGGTTTATTGTTACAGAAATACATCATTTTTAAACAATTGAATTAATTTAATAAAATGGAGTCTATGGGACTATCCCTAATTCAAAGCTTTCTGGAGAAATCGTTTCTGGATAAGATGCCATACCTGTACAAATGTATTTTGCTTAATTGTTGGCCTATCAAATAATAAAGTGCAAGAGCACTAAGGGGCACAAGAAGGAAACCTTCATGCTAATGAAATCTAGCGAGCAATCGATTTTAAAGCTCATAGGCCTTCGACTATTCACATAATGTTCCATGCAGTGGCCAAAGTGCAAAGAAAGGAAGATTGTAGCTTTTCTTTGCACTTTGCTCACTGCATTGTAAATGAATCCTAATATTTTGCACTCTAGTTGTGTGGTTGTGTAAGATTAATGTTACATACTGTAAGTATACATTTACAAGGATGCTTTGGAGTTTGTAGATCTCAGGATGGAAAACAATGGCCAAAAGCACTGATTTATAGTCATATGGTAGATGTTGGGTTTCAATGCACACAACATTAGGGATGTAGCGAACTGTTCGCCGGCGAACTAGTTCGCGCGAACTTCGACTGTTCGCGTCCGCCGCAAGTTCGCGAACGTCGCGCGACGTTCGCCAATAGGCGTTCGCGTCAAAATCGTTCGACCATTCGACCATTCAATCGCTAAAATCGAACGATTTTCGTTCGAATCGAACGATCGAAGCCATTGGATTGAATGAAATCATTCATTTTCGTGAACACATTGTCGGCGGTTCGCTACATCCCTACACAACATATTGATATGCTTTCATTGTAACCGTTTTAATTCAGTAACTAATATTATACAAAAACAATAGGAAACAGCTATTAAAAGCAATAATTAACACAGTATGTAGAATTTGATTAACTATACATTGTGGGCCTGATTTATCTCATTCAATTATTTTTTTCCAGTGTTCAAATTTTTTTTAGCTAAAACTCACAATTCAAATTAGGGTTTCAAAAACTCAAATGTAAAAACTCGGCAATTAGAGTTTTAGAGATTCAAGTTTTTTAATAAATAAGAGTGCATTCGAGTTTCAATCAAAGAACTTTAAATTTCACAAATTGAAATTCTCATAAATAGGCATCCAAATGTTAAAATCAGAAACACGTTCCAGTAATGAAATAACTTTTGTACCACATACTTAGGGGCAGATTTATCAAGGGTCGAGTTTCGAAGTGGAAAATACTTCGAAATTCGACCATCGAATTGATAGGCTTACATAGCACTTCGACAGGTTTAAGTTGGCAAAGTATTGAAGTCGAAGTTTTTTTAAAGAGACAGTACTTAGATTATAAAATGGTCGAATAGTCAAACGATTTTACTTCGAATCGAGGTCGAAGTCGTAGTAGCCTATTCGATGGTCGAAGTATCCAAAAATTATTTAAATTTTTTTTCCCTTTGAAAATTGATTTCACTTCGACCCTTGATAAATCTGCCCCTATTACAGTTTCAACTCTCTTACAATAAATATCAGGTGTTAAAAAAAATAAAAAATAATATATATATATATATATATATATATATATATATATATATATATATATATATATATATATATATATATATATATATATATATATAGTGATGGGTGAATTTGCGCCGTTTCGCTTCGCCGAAAAATTCACGAATTTTTCAGCGATGGCGACTCATTTTTGACGCCAGTGCCCTTTTTTTGACGCCGGCATCCGGTTTTTCGGGGGCGTTTCGCAAATTTATTCGCTGCCGGCGAATCACGCAAATTCGCCGCGAATTCGCACCTGCCGAGTAAAATCCCCCATCACTATATATATATATATATATATATATATATATATATATATATATATAGTCCAGCTGTGTATCCGCACTCTGACTTGTCCAAGTGGGTGCTATATCGAAATATGATAAATAACGATAAGAAGATAAGCACTCCAGTATTACTGGTCAATAATCATTTATTCCACTGTGCATACCAACGTTTCGGTCCACGTTTGGACCTTTATCAAGGATCTTTGATAAAGGTCCAAACGTGGACCGAAACGTTGGTATGCACAGTGAAATAAATGATTATTGACCAGTAATATTGGAGTGCTTATCTTCCTTATCGCTATTGACCATTGATTTGTTTTGATACAGTAAAGGTGATCTTGAGAGTAGTAAGCTCTTGAGGCCCTAGTTCATATTTTTTTCATATTTTGCAGCTTATGCTACTGTTTGTAGAGTAGCAAACCATCATTTTTTACAACCACAAACCAGTTGTAGCAAACCATAATTTTCCCAAACAGATCCCCTTAATTTAGTACAATCTTACCATAATTCCAGGTTTTTAAAGGGGTAGATCATCTTAAAATGACCTTTAAGTATAGTATAGGCCAGTGACCTCCACCCAGTGTCTCACAAGCAACATGTTGCTCACCAAGGCTCCCAGTGTCCTCAAAGAAGGTGCTCATTTTTGAGGCAGAATGACCATGTGTACTGCCAAACAGACCTGTATTTTTCCAGTCCCCATATGGACTACAAATAAACAATTACAGTGCTTATTGAGCACCCCTAGGAACTATTTTATGTTTGTGTTTCTCCCCAACTTTTTTGAAACATTTTAATATGGTTGGGGAGCCCTGGTATAGAATGTATCTTTGTAATATAATCTGCAATTTTCTGTCTGGTTACTACAATGGTAGGTCTTTCCCAGTTCAACCAGGCAGTACATTGGTAGTTAGAATGAAAGGTGTAAAGGAGAAGTCCTGAACAGAAATATATTAAATAAGATTAATAATAAGATGAATCATTAAAAAGTCAGTTTTTGTTTGCTGGCATTATTGATTCTAAAGATCAGCTAACATTTTTATTTGCAGACTGTAAAGAGGCAGAATATGAAGGCTAAAAATCATAAAAATAAAAAATGAAGACCAATTGAGTATAAATGTCTCAGCACCAGACACTTATCTGGTGACAGTGCTACATGACTGATATTTTGCCTTTTATTTTAGATACTTAATTGAGAATAATGATGGACTGTTGATGGAGTGCTTTTTAAATTGATTTATTTACTATTCTGGATTATTTATAGTACACAATCTACTGAATAACTGGTACTGTGGGACATCTATATTTACTCTAGCAATAAATGGTTTGACATCAGTAAAAAAAATACTCAACATGGACAAGACAATCTACATTTTAAGGAAAGAGAAGATGTACATCATTTGTACTAAGAAGATGAGTGGTTTGTATTGATGGGCGAAAATTTGTGAATTTACTGTAAATTTCATGAAACTGCAAAAAAATTGCAAAAACGCATTGAAGTAAATGGGCGTCAAAAAAAAAAAGTAAATACACCTGCTTTTGGGCATTGAGGTCAACCTGTAACATCTTTGTATGCAGTAGGGATGTAGTGAACTGCCGTTTTGGTGTTCGCGAACGCCGTTCGCGAACACCGGCAAAAATGCGAACAGTTCGCGAACTTCGAACACCCGCAAAATCGTTCGATTCGAACGATCGAAGGATTTTAATCGTTCGATCGAAGGATTTTCGTTCGAATCGAACGATCAAAGCCATTCGATCGAATGCTTTTCATTCGATCGAATGCTTACAATCGTTCGAACGAATGGAAATCGTTCGATTTTAGCGGTCGAAGGAATCGAATGGTCGAATGGTCGAACGATTTTTATTCGAATCGAACGCGAACTCAAATTGGCGAACGTCGCGCGGCGTTCGCGAACAGTCGAAGTTCGCGCGAACTAGTTCGCCGGCGAACAGTTCGCTACATCCCTAGTATGCAGCAACCAGGGCACTTGTCACTAACATTTGGAAGTCAAAACCTCCCCCAAAAGTTTAAAATGAATTCTCCAATATTCGATACTAGATAATGCATCTAACAAACATTTTCCCATGTGTTTCTGCTTACTTTGTTTACCTTATTGGTCTTTCAAACTGACTACATCACATGTGATATGCTATTATTTTATGCACCCTGTAGCAAGTGGTTTGGCTTTTGGGTGCCTAATTATTTTTTCTTTTTTTAAAGTGGACAAACTTAATTAATGGTTGAGCACATTTTTTCACCTGAAACAGATTTGCTTTTTCACCAGAAAAAAAAAGTTTTTTTTTTTTTCATATAAGAGTAAGAAACAAAAGATGTGAGAATATACTCTAGAATAAACCACTATTGACAGCAATGCATTTTTTTTGCAATAAAAAAATGCCCCCTTGATTCCAACACATTTCACTTATATCTATTTAAGTGTTCTTAGTAATAATCATTCCAATTATATTAATAGTTAGGGATGGCGCGAACTGTTCGCCGGCGAACTTGTTCGCGCGAACATCGGGTGTTCGCGCTCGCCGGAAGTTCGCGAACGTCGCGCGACGTTCGCCATTTTGGGTTCGCCATTGTTGGCGCTTTTTTTTGCCCTCTCACCCCAGACCAGCAGGTACATGGCAGCCAATCAGGAAGCTCTCCCCTGGACCACTCCCCTTCCCTATAAAAACCGAAGCCCTGCAGCGTTTTTTCACTCTGCCTGTGTGTGCTGAAGAGATAGTGTAGGGAGAGAGCTGCTGCCTGTTAGTGATTTCAGGGACAGTTGAAAGTTTGCTGGCTAGTAATCGTTTTGATACTGCTCTGTTATTGGAGGGACAGAAGTCTGCAGGGGTTTGAGGGACATTTAAGCTTAGGTAGCTTTGCTGGCTAGTAATCTACCTTCTACTGCAGTGCTCTGTATGTAGCTGCAGTGGGCAGCTGTCCTGCTTCTGATCTCATCTGCTGACTGCTGCAATAACAGTAGTCCTTGTAAGGACTGCTTTTATTTATTTTTTTGTTGTTTTACTACTACTACTACTACTACTACTACTACTACTACTACTACTACTATAAGAGCCCAGTGCTATTAGTCTAGCAGTGTTGGGGAGTGGGACTGGTGTGCTAATCTGCTGCTCCTAGTAGTTCAGCAGCACCAACTTTAATTTTTTTTTTTTTAATATTCATTTTTTTTTTATTTTACTTTTTTTTATTTTACTACCGCTGTAGTAGTGTATAAGTTGACCTTTTAGGCATTATTTGCCCTGTAGGCATTTTTTGCCCAGTGTGTTATTCAACCAACTGCCATCTAGCTGTGTGACCTTGTTCACATTCTGTCTAAATATCCATAATATTACCGTCTCCAGAAAAAACACCGGAGTGACTTTTTTCAAGCAGCCATAATAAATTTTACGTAATCCGTATCCATCGCTGTAGTAGTGTATAAGTTGACCTTTTAGGCATTATTTGCCCTGTAGGCATTTTTTGCCCAGTGTGTTATTCAACCAACTGCCATCTAGCTGTGTGACCTTGTTCACATTCTGTCTAAATATCCATAATATTACCGTCTCCAGAAAAAACACCGGAGTGACTTTTTTCAAGCAGCCATAATAAATTTTACGTAATCCGTATCCATCGCTGTAGTAGTGTATAAGTTGACCTTTTAGGCATTATTTGCCCTGTAGGCATTTTTTGCCCAGTGTGTTATTCAACCAACTGCCATCTAGCTGTGTGACCTTGTTCACATTCTGTCTAAATATCCATAATATTACCGTCTCCAGAAAAAACACCGGAGTGACTTTTTTCAAGCAGCCATAATAAATTTTACGAGATCCGTATCCACCGCTGTAGTAGTGTATACGTTGATCTTGTGGGCAGTATTTGCACAGTGTTTTCTTCAAACCGCCATCTAGCTGTGTGAGCTTGTTCACATTTTGTCTAAATATTGATAATATTATCGTCTCTAGAAAAACCACTTGAGTTACTTTTTTTCAAGCAGCATTCATATATTTTACGTAATCCGTATCCACCGCTGTGTATACGTTGATCTTGTGGGCAGTATTTGCACAGTGTTTTCTTCAAACCGCCATCTAGCTGTGTGAGCTTGTTCACATTTTGTCTAAATATTGATAATATTATCGTCTCTAGAAAAACCACTTGAGTTACTTTTTTTCAAGCAGCATTCATATATTTTACGTAATCCGTATCCACCGCTGTGTATACGTTGATCTTGTGGGCAGTATTTGCACAGTGTTTTCTCCAAACCGCCATCTAGCTGTGTGAGCTTGTTCACATTTTGTCTAAATATTGATAATATTATCGTCTCTAGAAAAACCACTTGAGTTACTTTTTTTCAAGCAGCATTCATATATTTTACGTAATCCGTATCCACCGCTGTGTATACGTTGATCTTGTGGGCAGTATTTGCACAGTGTTTTCTTCAAACCGCCATCTAGCTGTGTGAGCTTGTTCACATTTTGTCTAAATATTGATAATATTATCGTCTCTAGAAAAACCACTTGAGTTACTTTTTTTCTGCATAGCCGTGCTGCTATGCAATCCTGTGGCCCTAGCAAATTGCCCAGTTTTAAAAAGCCAATGACCCTGAACTCCCAAAATGCTGAAGAGGTAGTTGACTGGCTTACACAGCACACCCCATCCTCTACCGTTTCTAACTTTACCACAACATCCTCCTCATCCTCCACTGCTATGGCCACCCCACGTAACACTTCCTCCACCACCGGTGCCCCTTCTTCACTGGAGTCAGAGGAGTTATTTTCCCATGAGTTTCTTGAACTGAGTAATGCGCAACCATTATTGCCAGAAGAAGATGAAGGAGATGAGGACGTTACACCAGATTTAATTCTGGCAGAGAACACGACAGAGATGGACATAATGATGAGTGATGAGGAGGAGGTCCCCGCTGCTGCTTCCTTCTGTGATGTGTCAGAAGAAATTGATGCATCTGAGGAGAATGATGATGAGGAGATTGATGTTTTGTGGGTGCCTAGTAGAAGAGAGCAAGAGGAGGGTAGTTCAGATGGAGAGACGGAGAGTCAGAGAGGCAGTAGGAGAATAAGACTTAGAAGAAGCAGGGAGGACAGCCCGCAGGGATCAGTAGGGCAACAACATGTATCGGCACCTGTGTTCAGCCGGCCAACGCACCCGCCAATGCCGCCAACTTCTACTCTTACCGCCAGATCGCACACTTCCAAAAAGTCAGCAGTGTGGGATTTTTTTAATGTGTGTGCCTCTGACAAAAGCATTGTAATTTGCAATGAGTGCAGTCAGAAACTGAGCCTTGGTAAGCCCAACAGCCACATAGGTACAACTTCTATGCGAAGGCACATGAGCGGCAAGCACAAAGCACTTTGGGAGCAACACCTCAAAGGCAACAGGCAAACTAAAAGCCACACTCCTTCTGGTCCAGCATCTTACTGCTCTACCTCTGCTCTCCTTGACCCGTCTGAACCACCCTCCACTCCGCCTTCCACCTTGACCACCTGTTCCCATTCCCAGTCATCTGCCACCAGCCAAGTTTCTGTGAAGGCCATGTTTGAGCGTAAGAAGCCAATGTCTGACTGTCACCCCCTTGCCCGGCGTCTGACAGCTGGCTTGTCTGCACTCTTAGCCCGCCAGCTTTTACCATACCAGCTGGTGGACTCTGAGGCCTTCCGCAAATTTGTAGCAATTGGGACACCGCAGTGGAAGGTACCCAGCCGCAATTTTTTTTCTAAAAAGGGAATACCACACCTGTACCAACATGTGCAGAGCCAAGTTACCGCATCTCTGTCACTTAGTGTTGGGCCAAAGGTCCATATGACTACTGACGCATGGTCCTCCAAGCATGGTCAGGGCAGGTATGTCACCTACACTGCCCACTGGGTGAACTTGGTAATGGCTGGGAAGCAGGGAATGGGTAGCTCAACAACAACAACAGTGGAGTTGGTGTCACCGCCACGGATTGCACGCGGTTCTGCCACCACCTCTACTCCTCCATCGCTCTCTACCTCGTCTTCTTCCTCTTCTTCTTCTTACTCTGCTGCTGGGTCCTCCTTCTCCTCCTCCACACCTGTGCACCCCCAGCTCCCCCTAGGCTATTCGACGTGCCAGGTACGCCGTTGTCACGCTGTCTTGGGGATGACGTGCCTGGAAAGCAAAAACCATACCGGATCTGTACTCCTGTCATCTCTGCAGTCACAGGCCGATCGGTGGCTGACCCCACACCAACTGCAGATCGGAAAAGTGGTGTGTGACAATGGAAGCAATCTGTTGGCAGCGTTGAGACTGGGCAATTTAACACATGTGCCCTGCATGGCACATGTGTTAAATTTAATAGTCCAACGTTTTGTCTCCAAGTACCCAGGATTCCAGGACGTTCTCACCCAGTCCAGAAAGGTGTCGGCCCATTTCAGACGTTCCTACACAGCCATGGCACGCCTTGCTGACATTCAGCAGCGCTACAACATGCCAGTCAGGCGTTTGATTTCTGACAGCCAGACTCGCTGGAATTCAACGCTCCTTATGTTGGAACGTCTGCTGCAACAACAAAGGGCCGTCAACCTTTTTGAACTGGGTGGTAGGACTGGATCTGCAGAGCTGGGGATTTTTTTCCCCCGTTACTGGGTGCTTATGCGCGATGCCTGCAGGCTCATGCGACCTTTTGAAGAGGTGACAAATATGGTCAGTCGCACCTAAGGCACCATCAGCGACCTAATACCCTTCGCTTTCTTCCTGGAGCGTGCTGTGCGACGAGTGACAGATGAGGCTGTAGACCAGCGTGACGAGGAGCTGGAAGCGCACGATTTCTGGTCGGAATCACCAGAACGAACCCAGGCACCTGCTGCAACGCAGGGAGAGGTGCCAGAAGTGGAGTCAGAGGAGGAAGGTGGCTTTGTGGAGGAGGAGGAGGAGGACCAACAGGAGCAGGCTTCCCAGGGGGCTAGTGGTGACCTTTTGGGGACCCCTGGTCTTGTACGTGGCTGGGGGGAGGAGACCGTGGATGATGCAGTCCTTGATAATGAGGAAGCGGAGATGGATAGCTCTGCATCCAACCTTGTGAGAATGGGGTCTTTCATGCTGTCATGCCTGTTGAAGGACCCCCGTATCAAGAGGCTTAAGGAGAAGGACCTGTACTGGGTCGCAACGCTACTAGACCCTCGGTACAAGCATAAAGTGTCAGAAATGTTACCAACATACCACAAGTCCGAAAAGATGCGGCATTTACAAACCAGCCTGCAAAACATGTTGTACAATGCTTTTAAGGGTGATGTCACTTCAGGAACTCATCAACATTCCAGGGGCAGAGGTGCCAGTAATCCTGCCACGAGCACACCTGCAAGGACAAAGCCCTTTGGCCGGTCTGTAACATCAGACATGCAAATGTTTTTCTGTCCAAGGCAGCGCCACAACCCTTCTGGATCCACCCTCAAAGAACGCCTCGACCGGCAGGTAGCGGACTACCTGGCATTAACTGCAGATATCGACACTCTGAGGAGCGATGAACCCCTGGACTACTGGGTGCGCAGGCTTGATCTGTGGCCAGAGCTGTCACAATTTGCCATGAACCTCTTGTCTTGCCCAGCCTCAAGTGTGCTCTCAGAAAGGACCTTCAGTGCAGCAGGAGGGATTGTAACTGAGAAGAGAACTCGCCTAGGTCACAAAAGTGTCGATTACCTGACCTTTATTAAAATGAATGAGGGGTGGATCTCGGAGGGTTACTGCACGCCGGAAGACTTGTTCTGACTTCTATGCAGCTGTCCTTCTCTTCAAGCCTCATGACTCCACACACAGCTGTCCTTTAGCGTCCTCCTCCCTCCGCCACCGTTACAAACTAGGGTGCAAACCCTACTGGTTTAATTTTTTCTGGCCTCTGTGCTTCAGTGGCTGCAACCAAAAAAACGGGGCAAACAATGTCTACAAGGTCAACGTATGGCGAAAAATGACTATTTTCAGCATTTATATGGCATATTTTTTCTGGCAACTGTGCTTCAGTGGCTGCGTCCAAAAAAATGCATATTTTCTGCATTTATATGGCATAATTTTTCTGGCCTCTGTGCTTCAGTGGCTGCAACCAAAAAAATTTATATTTTCAGCATTTATATGGCATAATTTTTCTGTCAACTGTGGTTCAGTGGCTGCGTCCAAAAAAATGCATATTTTCTGCATTTATATGGCATAATTTTTCTGGCCTCTGTGCTTCAGTGGCTGCAACCAAAAAAATTTATATTTTCAGCATTTATATGGCATAATTTTTCTGTCAACTGTGCTTCAGTGGCTGCGACCAAAAAAATGCATATTTTCTGCATTTATATGGCATAATTTTTCTGGCCTCTGTGCTTCAGTGGCTGCAACCAAAAAAATTTATATTTTCAGCATTTATATGGCATAATTTTTCTGTCAACTGTGCTTCAGTGGCTGCGACCAAAAAAATGCATATTTTCTGCATTTATATGGCATAATTTTTCTGGCCTCTGTGCTTCAGTGGCTGCAACCAAAAAAATTTATATTTTCAGCATTTATATGGCATAATTTTTCTGGCAACTGTGCTTCAGTGGCTGCGACCAAAAAAATGACTATTTTCAGCATTTATATGGCATATTTTTTCTGGCCTCTGTGCTTCAGTGGCTGCGGCCAAATAAACTGGGCAAACAATGCCTACAAGGTCAACGACGTTGACCTTGTAGGCATTGTTTGCCCAGTTTTTTTGGCCGCAGCCACTGAAGCACAGAGGCCAGAAAAAATATGCCATATAAATGCTGAAAATAGTCATTTTTTGCCATACGTTGACTCAACGTATATGGCAAAAAATGACTATTTTCAGCATTTATATGGCATATTTTTTCTGGCAACTGTGCTTCAGTGGCTGCGACCAAAAAAACTGGGCAAACAATGCCTACAAGGTCAACGTATGGCAAAAAATGACTATTTTCAGCATTTATATGGCATATTTTTTCTGGCAACTGTGCTTCAGTGGCTGCGTCCAAAAAAACTGGGCAAACAATGTCTACAAGGTCAACGTATGGCGAAAAATGACTATTTTCAGCATTTATATGGCATATTTTTTCTGGCAACTGTGCTTCAGTGGCTGCGTCCAAAAAAACTGGGCAAACAATGCCTACAAGGTCAACGTATGGCAGTTGTTTAAAGAGAACAGTAGATTACTAGCCAGCAAAGCTACCTAAGCTAAAATGTCCCTCAAATCCCTGCAGACTTCTGTCCCTCCAATACAGAGCAGTATCAAGCAGATTACTAGCCAGCAAACTTACTATCATCTGTCCCTGAAATCACTAACAGCTCTCCCCCTACACTATCTCTTCCAAGCACACACAGGCAGATTTTTCAGATACATTTTTGCCCTTGATCCCCCTCTGGCATGCCACTGTCCAGGTCGTTGCACCCTTTAAACAACTTTAAAATCATTTTTCTGGCCAGAAATGTCTTTTTTAGATGTTAAAATTCGCCTTCCCATTGAAGTCTATGGGGTTCGCGAACCGTTCGCGAACCGCTCGCATTTTTGCGCAAGTTCGCGAATATGTTCGCGAACTTTTTTTCCGACGTTCGCTACATCCCTATTAATAGTCCATGTATTTGTGTAAATGTAGGAAAGAGGTAGGTGCAAGTAGTCCTCATGCAGTGATCTGCTATACAATATTGTTTGCATTTATAACACTGGAAAAGTTTCAAATTCTTTAACTGAAAATCTGCATGTACAGTATGTGAACATCTCAAATGTAAAAAAACATTCCTCTGTATCTGAAAGCAAATCAGTCACAGTTTCTGAGAATACTTGGTGGTAGTTTTACAGCATATCTTATAGATGATAGAACTATTCTATTGAATTTTTTTTTTTAGTCTTGACAAAAATGAGGAACACGCTGTACAAGCATTGGAAACAAGTCTACCCTATCTGGAGAAATGTCAAAATGTGATGCATGATTCAATCAGAGAAGGCTGTCAGTCAATCAGTAATGAAAACCAGACTGAATGTGTGGATAAGGTTCTAGAAACTGTTCAAGCATCTGCAGGACTCAAAATTGGACCATATATCTTAAGTGCAATATACTGGACAGTGAATAAAATTGTTTTTTTTCTCCCATAAGCCTTATGCAAGGTGGATTTCAGAATATAAGTTAAACTGGTATATGACTTGACCTGATTTTTTTTTTTGGCTACTTTTGTGCAACTGACAGATATAAAGATAAAATACCTGCAATAAAACTCTCTGAAAGTAAACATGGGAATGCAAAACAACTTTTGAAATATCTAGTGGAATTTCACAGGTCAAGAGTGAAGATCAAATAATACGAACAATCAATGAAAATTGGGCATATTGGCACACGCACTAATGAGGCTTGTCCCCTTATTTTACAACAAAAAAGCAAAAAAACAACTTGTAATGATATTTTATTTAACACAGGATCCATTTGAGATATATACAGCCATTATAATCTAAAATAAGCAGCTCTACTGTTTTAATTTAGTACAAGTATAGGATCCGGAATCCCATTAGCTATAAAGCTCCAAAATATAGGAAGGCCATCTCACATAGGGGCAGATTTATTACAGGGCGAATTGTTGCCAGCGACCACTTCGCACCCATCGCTATACTTCGCCAAGCGCAAATGTGCTCAGACTACGTTAATTTACTAAAATGCGGAGTTTCGCCATGGGCGCCGTACGCTGGTGACTTTTCGCTAGCGTTACTTGGCAATGCAAGCATTTGATAGTGAAGATGCTCTAGCGTTCATTTCTGCCTACTTCGCTAGGGATCTTGCGCTCAGGTTAATTTGGGGGAAATTTAAAGTTGTATGGACATCTTTATGTAAAATGTTGGTGCATATTCTTACAAAGTACACTTTTTAAAACACATGTCCAGGGAACCTTAATAAAGACAATAGAGTTATTCCAATGCCCTACACGTGAGCCCACTGTAAAATTAATGTTCCATATGTTTGCAAATGTATGGGGAAAACCGGTTACCCAAAAAAAGTTCAAGTTAAGTCTTTTGCAGGAAAAAAAGGAAAAGACGCCAGTGTTTTTTGGACTTTGATGCATTTTCGGCTCACAGAATATAATGAAAGTGACAGAAGATTGAGGAAGATCTAGCTGCTTTAATGCACTTCACCTGGTCTGAGGTGGCGAAGAGGTAACGTTCAGTAAAATCCAGCAGAGTAACGACCATTACAAATCGAAATGTCGCCCGGTGCTAGATTGCAAATGACCGCTAGCACCAGTCTCTTTCACTAGCGAATTGGCACCTGCACCCGTTTGTAAATCGGCGATCTCCCTGCGGGCAGTAGCGCATTGAATTGTCGATAGCGTTAGCCACTTCGACCTTTTAGTAAACCTGCCCCATTGACACCATTTTGATAAAATTATTAAAAATTCAAAAATTATTTCTTTGTTCTCGGTAATAATTAATATTCCCAACAGGGATATAATTAATCCTTATAGGAGGCAAAACCAGCTTTTTGGTTTTTATTAATGTTTAATTGATTTTCTGGCTGGCTTTAGGTATGGAGGTCCAAGTTATGGAAAGATCTCTTATATGGAAAACCCCAGGTCCCGAACATTCTGGATAACAGGTCCCATAACTCTAAAAACCTACACAGTTCCTGAAATCCTTACTCTATATAAGAAGAGAGACAGCAATAGTGGGAACTAGTAAGAGCTCTACCAAAGTGATAGTTTAGGGTCATTCCCCAGAAGACATCTGCCATAAAACTACTGTTCCTGATTAAGAACCTCTACAGCCGAATGTGGTGACATTTTAAGTGCAGCCTGGAGACTCTACTTCCAATACTTCTGCACGAGCCCAATTGAGGTAAGGAATCACATGTACCTGTTGCTGTATTTTACCCTTGAGAGCAGTTAGAAAAGAGACCCAAGTGCTACACATGCCAAATAAAGGCATCCCATTACTAAGAAGAGTTGACAGAAGTCTTCACCATAGAAACATACCTAGACTTATGAAAATATTTTGCCCTGCATCCTATACTCATTAATCTACCTGTCCAGAATAGAGACTAGGTATATTTATCTAAGGAATTGTTGTTTTTCCACAGATTTTTTTTTCTGTAATATAACACCTGTGCATTAACATTATGATCGAAGAGTGTGAAATTTTGTTTTAGTTTCCTGCATACATACATATATATATATAAAATACATCAGCAACTGCAGCTCCTACCAGCAGGGCCGCAATCACAGGGCGGGGGAGGAGGGGGACTGTTGTCCTGAGCTCAGTCATATTCTGGTTGGAAGGAATCCCCTGCTGCATAGTGAAAGTAACATAAATTGTACAAATGCAATTGTACAAACGTTAAAGACTTCAATGACCTGCCAAATATCTTAATATATCAACTGAGCAGTATGAAAGGGACAGGCAAGAGAGTACAATTTACAGTTAGGGCAAACTCCACTCACCCCCCCCCCAATAAATTAAAAAAAAAATCCACTGATTCCCTAATGAAATAACTAACTTACAAACTTCCACATGACATTGCAAAGCAACATGACAGGAGCAGACAGGAGTGTAGGGCAGGAGTGGCCATACTTTTCTAATGTGAGGTCTACTTTTGGTGATGTTGTTGCTTCCTCTATAGTTACACCAGTGTCCCACAGCAAGATCACCATGCCCTTTTCAGAATAAGTCATTTTCCATAAATATGGAAACACTGGCACTCTTTAGTTCCTGGGTCCCCAGCAGTTGCAGGGTCGTGCTCTTCAGTAAAATGATTTGGGGGGTTTGAACCGTATGGCTGAAAAAAATCCAAGACACCTTTTAAGTTCATCCATTTGTCCTAGCAAAAGCTATCTACTAATGCATTATAGGCAGCTAACAACTGAATCTGCCTATTTGGAAGCATGAAGAGCACCCTGTGATGAAAATACTTTTAAAGAAAGGGGTTTTATACACGACTGACGGTGAACAACACCTGTGCTTGCAGACCTAAATGGCCCCTAAGTGTGTCTCCATTTCTAGATAACATTTTCTATTGTTGGAGCTCGCCATACTCATGGTCCATATGTGTATGTCCAAAGCCTTGTGCTCTATCAATAATCATCCTAGGTTGTAAATCCAAATTAAATATTTCTGCCAGATTCAGTTGTTGCTGCCCCAAACCCCCTGTCTTGGTTTGGCATTTCCATCACTACAATTGGTAATACTTTTGTAGACATTAGTTAGCTCCCATTATTACTGACAAACAGCATTTAAGTCAAGCCTTGCTTTATCTGTATTTAAAAAAGCTGTTGTCCTGTTGTTGCTATCTGAGAATGCATACATTGGACTCTTTTTATACCAGGTTTAATTGGTGCAGCTAAGAGACCTAGTAAGTAATCATCATAATAATAATATTGCTATGACAAATTCCGCCCAGCCAAGCAAAAGCTGATCATCCAAAAATGCAATCTAGCCTTCATTATAAAAACACACCTTTTACTCTTTGCTGCCTCATTTCAATTCTAACCTAATATGGGGTTTTTTTTAAAAATTGTATTTGCGGTTAACAAATGCAGCAGCCAGTAGATTAAAATGAGTTTTAGGTATAACAAAAATTGAGGTTTATGTAAGCTGATTCATATCTTTTTTTTTTACAGAAATAAATTACTAAAGATAAATATCCTTTTCAGTGAAATTCAGTATCAGCATTAATATGTTCTCCCACATCATTAAACTTCCAAATCTTTAAGCTCCAAGCACTTCTCTGCAGCAATTTACCAACCCAGCATTCACCAGTTTACGTCTTCACAGCAAAGAAGGGAATTTACAGAAGAGATAAACTCAATCCCAGCCAGCTGTAGCAGTCCCATTCACTGACTTCAAAACTGCTGATCACAGACCCATAAGCGGATTGAAGTTCCATCAGTTAAAATAGCAGTACATGTTAGGAAAAGAGCTGATCGTTCATTATTGAAAACAAAACGATACTCACCTTAAAACGACCATAAGGGAGAAAACTTGAGACTTGTGAAATCATACCATGCATATTTTATTCCAATGGTTAAATTCAAATATTACATGTAACTAGGCATTCATTCCTAATCTACATTTTCTGTTGCAGCAATGATAAACAAGTGGAAACTTTACATTTTTAAAGAAATGCTAAATATAGGCACTTCTATTATTGCATTTCTGTGTGTGGCAAATAATTCACTAACATACTTTTTTTTTCTTAAACAGGTACTATTTTTATTAACTTTTCAATATAACAGGGAAGGGATAGTTTTATAAATCTTTTATAAATCTGCCCCTTAGGGGCACATTTACTTAGGGTCGAATATCGAGGGTTTATTAACCCTCAATATTCGACCGTCAAAGTAAAATCTTTTGACTTTGAATATCAAAGTCGAAGGATTTACCGCATTTGCTACGATCGAACGATTCGAAGGATTTTAATCCATCGATCGAAGGATTCTCCTTCGATCAGAAAATTATTAGGAAGCCTATGGGGACCTTCCCCATAGGCCAACATTGCACCACGGTAGGTTTTACTTGCCGAAGTAGGGGGTCGAAGTTTTTTTTAAAGAGACAGTACTTCGACTATCAAATGGTCGAAAAGTCGAACAATTTTTAGTTTGAATCGTTCCGTTCGAGGTCGAAGTAGCCAAAAAAATCATTTGAAATTCGAAGTTTTTTTTATTCTATTCCTTCACTCGAACTAAGTAAATGTGCCCCTTAATGTTGATCTCTCTTTAAATGTTAAGGTGAGAATAAAACAGATTCCACAGTGCATTTATCCCATCTGCAAAAATGCTTTTACAATAGGATTTGTGGAGGAAAGATAAAATGTAATTTAATTTTCATTAAAATGTTCCATATGTCTTAATTGTCTGCCCATCTTAAAGCATTCAACTTTCCAGTCAAAATTTGTAAATGGCAGAGTAGAGAACAAAGTAGTAGCTTTTTTTGTATTATTTCAGCGGTAAGGCATCCATGCAATGTGCCTATGTGTGTTATGACACACTTGAAAAAGGGCCCTTGATGCCAAAAACATGTTGTGTGGACACACAATAAAAGCTTAATTCACAATTATTCTGCTTCTTTGTGTGCTTTCCAATCTATATAATGTAATAAAACCCTTATGTACTCATGTAAGTTGTGTTGCTGTGTGCACCAGAAGTAAACTTGGAATATTATTGAATCTCAAATTGAGAAGTTATTGTTGCACAGTACACATAGGGGCAGATTTATCAAGGGTTGAATTTCGAAGTAAAAAATACTTCAAAATTCGACCATCATATTAAAATACTTGGACTTTGAATATCGAAGTCAAAGGATTTTTTACCGAATTTGGCCATTGAACGATCGAAGTAAAAGCATTCAATCAAACGATTGAATCGTTCGAATCTAATGATTCAAACGATTTTAGCGTATGATCGAACGATTTTACTTCAGTGTGTAAAGACTTAGAAAAATGGTCTAGAATTTGGCGAAATATTGAAGTAAATTTTTTTTAGAGACAGGTCTTCGATTTTCGAATGGTCGAATATTCAGAATATTTTTACTTTGAATCGAATTCGAAGTAAATTTGAAGTCGTAGTATCCTATTTGATATCCAGAAAATTACTTAGAATTTCAAATTTTTTTGCTTCTAAAATTTCCTCGAATTCACTTCAACCCTTGATAAATCTGCCCCCTAGAGACAAGCCTGTGGTTAAGAACATGTATACATTAAACTATTACATATAAAAATGTGAAGTGTATTTGAATCAACAAGATTTTTTTTATCCAACTATTTCAAACTCTAGAGAATTGCATATTAAATATGTTTCCATGATTGGCTGTCAGAATTAAGTGTTCAGCAGTAAGTGGGCTGGAATTTTCACTAGATCGTATGGTCATTACCAGCATACTGGGGACCAGTGGACTTCATCTCTCCAGTGAGTTCCAGAAGCACAGACAAAGTTGCAAGAGGCTCATCAATATGAATGTAAAAAAGTGTCTCAGGTAAGTAATATCAAGTTACAACTTGTTCTTCTAATATTTCCATATTGTGTACAACTACATATATTATATTGAATTCACATAAAATACATATATGTGATATGTTCAGACTGATGTTTGTGAGAATGTGAGAATAAAAAATACTCAACAAATGTAACCTGTCAACTATAAATAAAATAAATTCTATTGGGCTTTGATGCAAAAAAGCAGATTCATTATATATTTCTCGATTCAGTGGTCCCTCTTATCTGTGCAAAATCCCTAAACTTGTAAGGGGTATACTGACTATTTACTTAGTAACAGTTATTTATGAAAAATTATAATAGTCCAAGTTCAACAACATCAAATGACCAATACATACTGTATATTTGTTGATATGTACAGTACTATTGATACACTCAAATACATACTGTACACAAATAAAATATATACACATACCTATACTAAACTAACTGTAAATATTGGATATTATGCTCATCCAGGAAGTCAGTCAAGCCAATGTTAAATGCAATAATAGAATATGTCATCATACCATCTGGTGATATATTCCATATCCTCACCGCCCTTAACTTAAGGAACAATTTTTTTTTTTTGCTTCAAACAACATTTCAGTTCCTTGCGTCTAAAAGTGTAGCCTATTGTTTTTTCTATGTGCTATCTAAAAAAATCTTCTATTGTTCTTGTAAAGAGGAATCATGTTCCCTCAAAAGCACCTTTTCTCCAGGGGATACAACCCTAGTCTTGATAATATTTCCTCATAGTTCCATTCCTTTTACTAGAGTAGCTGCATGTTCCTACACTCTTACCAGCTCATTCCTATCCTTTTTAAGGGCTGGGACTGCAGCCTATGTTTAAATAGTAAGACTGCACTGGGTCTTACCATTTAAACATAGGCAAATTGTGTTTTCATCCCTTTGAGTTAGTGCCATTTTAATCAAGTAAATGTTATTTGGTTCAATTTTTAAGCAAGTAAGGGGTATTTGGTTCAATTGGTTCAATTTTCCAAATCTCTCTGCAAAGTGGCAATATTTTGCATGGGACTTGCACAATTTAGTATCATTATCAGCAAATATAGAGTCTGTACTTACAATGCTTTGGATCACATCCACTGCTACCCCGATCTATAGATTTCTGCTTACATGCTCACTCAAGCGTTATGTTTTGGTAGCCGAGGATGAGTAGAGTATAACAGTGTTTTATTAGCAGCCATCAACAGTAATCAACTCTAACACCACAAGCTGTATAGAAAGTATGCACAGTATAAGTCTTGAGCACAGTGACATCTACAGGCCATTTGTATAAACACCACAACAAGGTAATTACTTTAGCCTGTCAGGATCCACTATGCATAAATTAGAGTATACTGTAGCTGACCATTATCGATTGTAGGTGGATTCTCCTGCAGGGGTGTCCTGTGTCCACACCCCAAAATGACACAATCAGTCAATCATGTATAATGGTAGAAAGCAGGACAAATCCAAGGCAGTAACTGTGACTGCAAAGTGTTTTTACTGGGGAAAATTGCACCACAACATGTCATAGTTACTGCCTCGGATTTGTCCTGCTTTATACCATTATACATGATCCACTATGCATAAAACCATGATATTACATCCCATTTGTAGGATTTGGCTGAATCTTTAGCATTTAGCCTAGCTGAATCCAAACCAAAGTCATGCAACTTTGATATACAGGAGAGTTGAATTTGGTTCAGTATTCAGCGGCATCTTTTCACGAGAATACAATATTCAGTTACATTTCAAAAATAGTATTCTGTGCATGCTTAATTTGTAAATATAATGCATTTGTGACTTTTGCATAGAATAGTAACATATTTCAGTGTTAGTTTTCCTTTAAAGTTATAACACGAATTTGGTAGATTCATACATAATGCATTGTGGATTCAAAACACAATAAACTAGGTTGGAAAAGTGCAAGCCTAGCAGTTTGTATTCAATTTTAAGTCTGGAAGCTACAAAAAACATTAATCATGGGAGAATTATTTTGAGCTAATAACTTTAGGCTGAAGATTCTATCTAAGTTTCTTGTGCACGGAAGAAAAATATTTATTTGTTTCACAACTGAAAATACGTTTCTATTGAGTCTCAAAGATTAAATATGCAGTTGAACAAAGTTGTTTTCATACACATTGATTGTTAACAAGCATGATTAATTATGTTTTTGTAATTTCCCTTCTATTAGAATTTAGTTATTTTTAAGCAGGCATTTATAAATGTTGGGGGGGGGAAAACAACAACAACCGAAAATAGCAATTATGTTAGACTGGTATGCACTAAAAATATTTACACTGTGTTAACACCTTGATAAACATGTCAGCCATTAGCAGAGTGTATGCTTCAATGGTGCCACATGTACTGTAAATACCATAGGTACTTGCCCAACATATTATGTTAATTGAAACAATTATTTCTTATAATTGATGCAAGGCTTCACTGTTGAATGTAATGTAATGAATTAGGTTGCTGAAAATATCATATAACTGCAACTCAAAGCTCTATTCTTTGTAAGAATGTTATTTTAAAGATTATCTGAAAAGTGTAAAAATAATTATATATATATATATATATATATATACAGTATATATATATATACAGTATATATATATACAGTATATATATATATATATATATATATATATATATATATATATAATCATATAGTAAATTATCTAATTATCATATAAGTAAAATGATATTGCTCAGACAAACCCTCAGTAATTTCGCCCCAGGATTTCTCTGATTCAATAAGCAGCAGCACTTGATTCGGAACAGGAGGCTGACAGCTACTGCAAGAACAAATATGGAAGTGTAAGAGGGCTTTTTGACCCAAGTACTTTCAATGAAAGGGGTTCTATGCGCAACTGACTGTAAAGAGATCTGTGCAAAAACGACTGTAGAGGTTCTAGCTTCAGTGCTACATTAAAGCTACTCACAACATATCGTAGGTATCTGTTATACATAGGTGTATGCATTTCTTTGAAAGAAGTGTATTAAGACCATTTGAGGACAAAGTAGAATCGATAGTAGAACTTCATAGCATATAACACATTTATCCCAGATCAATGATGCACTATATACCATACAGTAGAACCCCACTTTTACTTGCCTAGACATTAGGTTTACCTGTAAACTACACCATTTTTTCCATGCATTTATGTTTAAGCAGAATTTATGTTGATTTTCTGAGGACCCCAGGAAAATGTAATAGTGGGGTTTTATTGTATTTAGCTATTGGCCAACTCACTCCCAGATGAAAAACTTTCTACCATAAGCCCTCGAGTCTGGACCCTCTGGGTATCTGTAGTGGTGGGGACACTAACCCAAATATCACTCTTTGGTGTGTGTGTAGCTCCTTGGGGCAAATTTACTAAAGGGCGAAGTGACTAATGCTCGCGAAAATTCGTCATTTCTGTACTTTGTGTCGATTTACTAACGATCACTGGCGTAACTTTGCTAGCGAAGGAGATAGACACTAGCGGTACTTTGCTCCCTAACGCTTGGCAAATGGACGTAACTACGCAAATTCAGTAAGATGCGGATTTTACTGAACGTTACCTCTTGCGACAGACTTGCCTTCACCACCTCAGACCAGGTGAAGTGCAATAGAGTCGATAGGACTTCCTCCAAATTTAGTTGAAAAATTTTCTGTCCCAAAAAATGCTGTTGTCTTTTCCTTTTTTCAGGCTGATAGGCTGCAAAAGAATGTAAAGATTTCTTGGGGTAACCTGCTTCCCCCCTACATTTCCCAACATATGGCACATAAACTATACACTGGGCTAATGTGTAGGACAATATAACAACTCTATTTTCTTTAATTAAGGTTTCCCGGGCTTGTGTAGTATAATGTATTTGCTGCAACATATACGTCCATTATGCAAATTAGGCAACACTAGCGCAACTTCACTTTGCTTGGTGCAGTAACACTAGCACAACTTCGCCAACATTCAGCACCCTGGATGCAACTTTGGATTTTAGTGAATTAGCGTTGTCCTGGCGAATCTACGCCTGGCGAAGTGTTGTGAACGAAGCCGTCGCTGGCAAATTTTCAGAGGTTAGTAAATTTGCCACCTTCTTCTATCTATAATCCTATTAATGTAACAGAATAGTAGAACTATTGCTGGCCATTTCCCTGGACCCATTACACCTTACACCAGGCTCACTGTTTCAATCCTTTGACTAGAATAAAGCCTGAGAGATGGATCTTGTGTATAAGCAAAACAATGTCTCCTGGGTAAAAGAAAAAAAAAAAACGTTTACATGAGAATCTTCTATAATAACTGCCTGGATTTTAGACTTAACAAACTGTGGACATAAAAATGAACTATGTTACTGCATACCAAACCACAGGCGAAAGCAATTCTGGCAGTGGTGCTAGGCCGGCAGGATTTAACTGTACCTTTAATAAAGAATTGTTTTATTTCCATACAGCAGTACATGGAGTGTGGCCTACTAATTTGCTCTCAAAGTGGGTAATTTATAAACATAGTGCAGAGGTAAATCATTGGCACAGAAAACAAATTATGTTTATATGTATGAAGCCGGGCAAGATTGGTGTATTTAAAGGGATACTGTCATTGAAAAACATATATATTTTCAACATGCATTAGTTAATAGTGCTGCTCCAGCAGACTTCTGCACTGAAATCAGAAAAATGAACACCAATACCTTATCTGCTACAAATGGGGGATTCCCAAACTTTATTCCATGGTGCTCAAAACACTTTGCAATGATCAAACGTTTCGGGACTGCATGAGGAAGGGCCATGTGGTCCCGAAACGTTTGATCACTGCAAAGTGTTTTGAGCACCATGGAATAAAGTTTGGGAATCCCCCATTTGTAGCAGACAAGGTATTGGTGTTCATTTTTCTGATTGCACATTGCTGGCTAGTGGCTAGGCCAGTGCTTCTACCTAATCCCCTTAATTGGACTGCAATTATTCTGCACTGAAATTCATTTTTCAAAAGAACAAACAGATTTTTTTATATTTAGTTTTGAAATCTGACATGAGGCTAGACACATTGTCAGTTTCCCAGCTGCCCCCAATCATGTGACTTGTGCTCTGATAAACTTCAGTCACTCTTTACTGCTGCACTGCAAGTTGGAGTTATGTCACCCCCCCCCCCCGCGGCCCATCAGTAGAACAATGGGAAGGTAACCACATACCAGCTCCCTGGTACATATAAGAACAGCAGTCAATAGTAAAAATACATGTCTCACTGCAACTCCTTCAGTTACATTTAGGGGCAAATTTACAAAGGTTGGAGTGAATTTTCGAAGTACAAAAAGTTCGAATTTCAATGTAATTTTTTGAATACTTTGATCATCGAATAGGATACTATGACTTCGAATATATTTTGACTTTGATTCAAAGTAAGAATTGTTCGACTAATCGAAGTACTGTCTCTTTAAAAAAACTTTGACTTCAAAACTTCGCCAACTTAAACCTGCCGAAGTGCTATGTTAGCCTATGGGACCTTCCAGAGCAATTTTCTACGTTTTTCATTATCGAAGGAAAATCGTTGAATCGTACAATTCGAAGTACGATCTGAGTACGATCGTACAATCGTACTATGATCGGAATACGATCGTACGATGAATAAAATCCTCCAACTTCGAAATCGAATGTCGGAGGATTCTATTCGATGGTCGAATTTCGAACTATTTTTATACTTCAAAATTCGACCCTTGATAAATCTGCCCCTAAGTAGAAGAAACGATAATCTGTCAGAAAGTGGTGCCATAGTGCATCTCTGGCTCTTTCTAAAAGCACATGACCAGGCAAAATTACCTGAAATGGCAGCCTACACACCAATATTACAACTAAAAAGTAATATACTTGTTGGATTAGGAATTACATTTTGCATGGTAGTGTGAATTGTGAATTGTTTGCAGTGCAAACAGTGTAATTTAGAAATAAAAACTACACCATAAAAATCATGACAGAATCCCATTAATGTGCAAGCATAATTGCAACTAAATAGATCTCACAAATTGCAAATTCATATTTGCAAAATTTCCACCAACACTATATTCACGCACTCACAGTGACTAGTGACGTGGAAATCTGCCCCATTTGGCCTTGAAGTTAATAGGCGATGCGCAAAATTTTTTGCGCTCACAACTTTTTCTCTCACTCCAAATGCATTAAAGGAGAACTAAACCCTAAAAATGAATATGGCTAAATATGACATATTCATTATACTAAACTAATTGCACCAGCCTAAAGTTTCAGCATCTCAATAGCTATAATGATCCAGGACTTCAAACATGTCACAGGGGGTCACCATCTTGGAAAGTGTCTGCAACTAGGGATGTAGCGAACCGCCGAGTATGTGTTCGCGAACACCGGCAAAAAATGAGAACAGTTCGCGAACAGTTCGCGAACTTCGAACATCCGAAAATCGTTCGATTCGAACTATCGAAGGATTTTAATCGTTCAATCGAAGGATTTTCGTTCGAATCGAACGATCGAAGCCATTCGATCGAATGATTTCATTCAATCCAATGGCTTCGATCGTTCGATTCGAACGAAAATCCTTCGATTTTAGCGGTCGAAGGAATCGAATGGTCGAATGGTCGAACGATTTTTGACGCGAACGCCTATTGGCGAACGTCGCGCGACGTTCGCGAACTTGCGGCGGACGCGAACAGTCGAAGTTTGCGCGAACTAGTTCGCCGGCGAACAGTTCGCTACATCCCTATCTGCAACACTCACATGCTCAGCGGGCTCTGAACAGCTGTTGAGAAGCAATAGTTTGTGAAAAAATTTGCAGATAGCAAAATGTGAAATTTTGCTGCGAATCCATACCTGGTGAATAATTCTCTCATTGCTCACAGTGACCATTCCAATGCAAACACCCATAATATTTGCACATATTTGTGTGCAATACACATTTTACTGTGTTTCAAAGAAAAGAAGGGCAAAGCAGTGCAAAATTCAGCTGTTTAGGGGAGAACATGCACAAACCAATGATATGCGAATAAATATGTGCAGCAAGGACTTTATAAATAACCACACTCTGTATTCAACATCATCTGGCAGTGCATTTCACAACCTATCACAATATATCACTCTGGAGAACCAATGCTTTTCAAACATATGATCCTTTATTGAATTGCACTACATGTTTCGGATCAGGATGATCCTTCCTCAGGTGTTCACAACCTTACTGCCCACACTGTGAAGAACCACCTACGTTGCTTCAAATGAAAGTTCTTTTCTTCTTGTCTGAAGGGGTGGTATCTGGTGCGGTGATTCTCTTTATGGGAAAAGTGTAATCATGTCCACTCGCAAGCATATTTTTTCCAGAGAAAGTCTACCCTCATAATTTAAGTCTTCCATCCCTCTAACCAGTTTAGTTGCACTTAGTCTCTGCACTCTCTCCAGCTCATTTATATCCCTCTTAAGGACTGGAGTCCAAAACTGCACTGCATACTCCAGATGAGGCCTCACCAGGGACCTATAAAGAGGCATAATTATGTTTTCATGCCTTGAGTTAATGCCCTTTTTTATGCAAGACAGAACTTTATTTGCTTTAGTAGCCACAGAATGACACTGCCCAGAATTAGACAACTTGTTATCCACAAAAACCCCTAGATCCTTTTCAGTTAAGGAAACTCCCTACACACTGCCATTTAGGCCTTAATTTATTATCTAACACCAGGTGAATTACCAACCAAAGGTCCTCAACTGAAAGACACTTGTATTGCTCTCTTAAGAACAATTACGGCTAAATGAGCTCAATGACAGTCAGAACTAGAATCTAACTCACAATAAAACTTTAAAAATGGTTGATTGCATTAAATGTAGGGGACTTGCAACATAAGAAGAGTTACTTCTTGTGTCTTACTATAGTTCAAGTAGACTTTTATTTGTGAAAAGTTACCACGTCAATCTTTTTTAAGTGTGAAAAGCAAGGTGAAGTGACAATTGAAAGGTTTGTATCATAACAATTGTTGTTGCCATGACTTTTTTATTGTTCTGTTGCTGCTTTGGCACTGTTATTCATAAATGAAACTGTTGAGGGAAGGTAATAAATAAAAAAGGGGAAACGTGTGCAATGTGAAAGATGACTCTATTCTGAGAATTGAATATAGCTTTTGCAAACCCATGAAAGTAAGTAAGTAAGTATATATTTTCATAAACAAAGCAACTGAACCACCAATGGAAAAATGATTGGACAATTAGTCATTTGTGCCTGTGTACAGTGTAAGTAATAAAATGTCTTATAGAAAAAATAAATTCAATTTGGCAATGAAGCAATCTGTCCTGTGTCGTGAAAAATGTGTGATAAGCATATCATTTGATGAGCATATTTGTGGTGTCTTTCTTTTGCACAAAATACTTTAGGGGTCTATGAGTGCTTTCTCAGTAAAATGTTATGCTATTTTCATGAAAGTATAAGTTGATAACAAATTGCAGAATTTTGCTGCAAATCCATAGCTGGCAAACAATTTCGCTCATCACTTTGCACCCAAACAAATATCTTACCTTCAAGCTGGGCTTAAAAAATCTGAATCAAAATTCACAATGTAATAAATAGTCTAAAGAATATTATTAACATTATGAAACAAGCTTTTAATCAAAAAAAAAATTTTTTTTGATCTGTTTATGTCTTTTATTACATACAACCCTTATACAGGTATGGGACCTGTTATCCAAAATACCTGGGGTTTTCTGAATAAGGGATTTTTTCTTATTTTGGATCTCGTACCTTAATTCTATTACAAAATCATGTAAACATTAAACATAATCTTAGTTTGGATCAAGTACAAGGTACTGTTTTATTATTACAGAGAAAAAAGGAAATCATTTAAAAAAATGTTGGATTATTTGGATAAAATGGAGTCTATGGGAGTCTATGGGAGTAATTCAGACTTTCTGGTTTCCTGCTGTAGTTTTACAGTTTACACCTGTGCAATAAAAGTTTGAAGAAGTCATATTTGCCATACCTCAAACAATTACACCACTTTTAAGCAGATGTTTCAAAAGTGCAATGTAATACAGGTATGGGACCTGTTATCCAGAATGCATGGGACCTGGGGCTTGCCATATAAGGGATCCTTCCATAACCCTAAAAGGTCTATCTTTTAGAATTACAGAGAAAAAGGAAAATTATTTTAAAAACTTTAAATTATTTGATTAAAATGGAGTCTATGGGGCAAATTCACTAAGCGACGACAATGCGCTAGCGTCGGCTGCACCCAGGGAGGCGAAAGGTGGTGACGTTGTGCTAACGTTAATTTGTCAAGCAAAGCGAAGTTACGCTAGCGATGACTAATTTGATGCCATATGGTGCCAATTTAAAGTACAATGGATGTATACTGTATGTAGCAGCAAATACATTACACTACACAAGCCTGGGAAAGCTTTATAAGATAAAATAGAGTTGTTATTGTGCCCACTGTACAGTTTAGGTGCCATATGTTAGGAAATGTAGGGGGGAAGGAGGGTACCCCCAAACAAAATTCACAATCTTTTTCAGCCTATCACCCTTAAAATATCACCCTTAAAAAAAAAAGTAAAAGACGCCAGCGTTTTTTCGGACTGAGCAAGTCCTATCTACTCAGGCACTTTGCCTGGTCTGAGGTGTCAGAGAAGTCTGGCGCAAGAGCTTACGTTCAGTAAAATCCGCAAGTTAGAGAATTAGCGTAGTTACGTCCCTTCGCCAGAGCGCAACTTCACCTTCGAATTTCCGTCAGGGACCGTTAGTAAATCGGCAAAACGGCAAAATGACGTCACACTGGTGAATTTTTGCTAGCATTAGCTACTTCGCCCTTTAGTTAATTTGCCCCCATGGGAGATGGCCTCCCTCTTATTTCGGAGCTTACTGGATAACAGGTTTCTGGATAATGGATCGTATTCCTGTACCTGTCTAATGAAAATATTGCATTTCGAAAAGAGAACTTTTGTATTAATTTTATTTGTGGACCTTTTTTCATCTACAGCTTTTATTACATTTCCCCCTTTGTTGCACTTAGGTGGCAGTTATCAGGCTAGTCCTAAACTTGTTTATATTTTAGTAGTATTACAAAATTTTCAGACCAGAAAAGAGTTTGATGTAAATCTGTTCAGGTTAAATATAGTGCTATGCAGAGTATGTATAAAAAATCTCTGATTAGAGGTGAGGGCATTTTCAATTAAATAATAGTATATTGCCTAAAATGTCTTAATGCCCTTTGACATACAGGTATAGGATCCCTTATCCGGAAACCCAATATCCAGAAAGCTCAGAATAATGGAATGGCTGTCTCCCATAGACTCCATTTTATCCAAATAATCCAAATTTTTAAAAATGATTTCCTTTTTCTCTGTAGTAATAAAACAGTAGCTTGTACTTTATCCCAATTAAGATATAATTAATCCTTATTGGAAGCAAAACCAGCATATTGTTTTTTTTTAATGTTTAAATGAATTTCTAGTAGACATAAGGCATGAAGACCCAAATTACGGAAAGATCCAATATCCAGAAAACCCCAGGTCCCCAGCATTCTGGATAACAGGTCCCATACCTGTACTGATTTTGGTGAACACAGAAGAACTTTTTTTTACTTATTAAGCCAATTTTTTTATTTATCCAGATCCAGTCTTTAAACTGTGTGTATGGAATATATTTTAAAAAATGGCAAACAAATATGTTTAAGTTATTAAAAAAGATACTTGTGTCTAAAATAGATAATATCTTGTTTTTTTTTAAATTATGGTTGTGTTAAAAATATCGTTCATATTAAAAAGCAAACCAAGCAGAAATATCAGTATAGTGAGGAGATCCAGTATATTGTATGCCAGTCAATGACATTAAAGCTGTCTGCTTCAGAACAATACTGCTACGCCCTAGGCTTGAAACGAGAAAATGATAAGGCTTGCAAAACAGAATGCATATCACTTCTTGCTAATAATTCATATAGAAATTTCAAGATAAAAATAAGCCAGTTCCTTCTAAACCAATAGCATATATCTTGTAACTGGTTATGAGGATTACCAAAAAAAACAAACTTTTCAGATATATAAGTAAAAAAATAATAGAGGTAACCCAGTAAAACTCAGACGCACCTCAAATTTAACTGCATAACATAAAGGAATGTGTTCATGTTATCTTACAGCCTATAGGAGTAAATGTATAAGGGATAGGGATGGGCGAATTTGACCCATTTAGTTTCGCCAAAAATTTGCCGCCAGCGAAATGACGCCGATGGCCTTTAAAGTCTATGGGCGTAAACATTTTTTGTTGCACGGCAAAATATATATATTTTTCTTTTGACGCACAACGCCATACAAGTATGGGTGTCATTTCCGCTGTAAAAAAATTGTAGAGTGCCAAAAAAGGACCTTACTAAAAACTATCTTCAAGATGTAAAGAACACATCGCTCTTTCTTAAGTCTTTCTTATTTATTAAATTCTTCATTAACAAACTTGAGTTAATCATGGAAAAAAGTTGAATACCTCAAAGTTGTGAGTGTACAAGCTTTACAAAAATTACTCAAAAAATACAAACTGAATAAATAGTTTAAATTCTGGCAAGGACAGCTGCCATTGACTCCTACATGACCTTGCGAGCTTAAAATAAAACAATTGTGTACAGTATATAAAAATAAAAATGTATTCTAACTTTTATGAGCCATTCTCCATATTGTTATCTATTTATAAAATGTGGACATTGCACTTTTGTGTGTTTGTAGAGACACAAAATCCCTTTTAATTAAGTAAAATATACACTATGGTGAAAAAAAAAAATCTTCAAAAAGTTTTGGAAAACAGCACATGTAAATAGCAGATGATATATATTTTAAGTAAGAGAAATTTAGTCATTGAAAATACAGTCAAAACCTACATTAAAAATTTTGACAGATGTAGAAAATGAAATGTGCATATTATGTAAAATATGATGGCAGAATCGTTCCAAAATGTTCCACTTAATGCAACTCTGTTTGCATGACAAAAACATCTTAATGCTCTCATCATTACCAAGTTTTGCTCTGTTGCACATTATACTGAACAAATTAAATGTTATGGAGATTTCATATTTTTGAACCAAGATTAGAATAGTTTAAATTGGATTAGCCGATGCAGGATTTTAGTTACCTGGTTATTATGCTTAAAATTCTCTATCCTTTCTCTAGTCTAATGTATTAAAAATGTGCAAATTTACAAAAGAAGCCAGAATTCTTCCTAGATTGTAAGGTATTTCAATCACTTAACTTTTTATGTTTGATCTGATGGGTGTCTTGGTCTAATATTCACTGAAATAAGTAATTATGAATGGAATCATTTTAATGATTACAGTTGGATAGCCAATGAATAGTTTATATTCATTGAATTTTAATGCACATCTACTTAAATATATTAGAGAAGCCTACAGAGATAGCAGAACATTAGGGATGGGGATTAAATATAGATGAAATAATATTTTTAATTCTGATGAAAATATCTTTTTAAAAGCTACTTTATCTACCATACTGTTTTGAATATTTTCTAGGTGATCTGCAAAGTGTAACGAGTCAGAAGTAGCATCCAGTCTCTTGTTTTTTGGTCATTTATTAGCTAATAATATGTACTGTAGGCACCCTACAGTCAATTAAATTGCTGACTCGTGCCTTAGCTCCTTTTTGGAAAAAATGCATCAGCTCAGAGAAAGAAGTAGTGCAGATCCATGTAACCATTTAATTATCTTTCCCACATATCCCTAGTGCATGCTAACATGAATGGCACCCTAAACTCAGAACAGAAGTCAAGTTCCCGGTCTCAGCTCAGTTTTCAGCCTATAGCAGCCACCTTTGGCTTCGGGAGGAGCCCTCAGCTACTCAAATGCCACCAAGATTTGGGGGCCGATTCACGAAGGGTCGAATATCGAGGGTTAATTAACCCTCGATATTCGACTGGGAACTAAAATCGTACGACTTCGAATATCGAAGTCGAACGATTTTGCACAAATCCTGCGATCGATCGATCAAAGGATTTTTCGTTCGATCGAACGATTAAATCCTTCGAATCGAACGATTCGAAGGATTTTAATCCAACGATCGAACGAAAATCCTTCGATCAAAAAATCACAGGCAAGCCTATGGGGACCTTCCCCATAGGCTAACATTGACTTCGGTAGCTTTTAGCTGCCGAAGTAGAGGGTCGAAGTTTTTTTAAAGGGACAGTACTTCGACTATCGAATGGTCGAATAGTCGAACGATTTTTACTTCTAATCGTTCGAATTGTTCGAATTCGATCGAATTCGATCGAATTTAACCAATTCGATGGTCGAAGTACCCAAAAAATACTTCGAAATTCGAATCCTTCACCCGAAATTCGTGAATCGGCCCCTTAGTGTGAGAGGAACAGGACGAAAGTTCATTGCAAGCAAAGAGGCCAATCATATCGGATTTGGAACTTAGAAAAAACACATTAAAGTTCAAGGCAGCTTCAACAAAAGCATGGTCTAGAACAGGCGGCAATTGGTCCAGGCAGAGTTCAGGCAAAGTCTGTATACAGGCAAGGGTCAGTTTAGGCACAGTTCAAGCAAAGTCGGAATACAGGAAAAGGTTTGCACCCAGGAACTATAAAACATAGACCTACAACGGGCACAGATACCTTGCGGACATAGGTTTAAATAGCCAAACTTTTGCGCCAATGTGACATCACTACGGGGCAATTTCATCAAGGGTCGAATATCGAGGGTTAATTAACCCTCGATATTCGACTGGGGAATGAAAGTCCTTCGACTTAGAATATAGAAGTCAAGGGATTTTGCGCAAATACTTAGATTGAACGATCAAAGGAATAATCGTTCGATCGAACGATTAAATCCTTCGAATCGAATGATTCGAAGGATTTTTATCCAACGATCGAAGGATTATCATTCAACCAAAAAAAGTTAGGCAAGCCTATGGGGACCTTCCCCATAGGCTAACATTGGGTTCGGTAGCTTTTAGGTGGCGAACGAGGGGGTGGAAGATTTTTCTTAAAGAGACAGTACTTCGACTATGGAATGGTCGAATAGTCAAACGATTTTTAGTTCGAATCCTTCGATTCGAAGTCGTAGTCGAAGGTCAAAGTAGCCCATTCTATGGTCGAAGTAGCCAAAAAAATACTTCGAAATTTGAAGTTTTTTTTCTTCTATTTCTTCACTCAAAGTTAATGAATTGACCCCTACGTGTGTTGCTCAATGACGTCACCTACGCATGAATGTATAGAAGAAACTAATATTTGTGCGCATATTTGATGAAAACATGAATGAAAAAACTGCGGGCATTCCTTCAAAGGCAGAGACAGGAGTCAGAACTACCCAGTAAAGTTTTACTCTACTGCACATACGCAAGTCTGAAGTTAAGTGGGTGTCTGGGAAAGGTAAAAATGTTAGTAGCACTATGTTAAAGATTCCCTCTGGTCCATGCAATTTTTCTGTGAGAATATCTGGTGGTCTAGAGGTGCGGCAGGGACACCTGACACTTCTTATTCTGTTGCACGCCGATTCTCCTCTGAACAGATTTGACGCATGCACTGCATCTGACGTCATTGCATTTGGCGCAAATTCCAAATATTTAAAGGCAGCACATCCCTATTCACATTGTCCAAAGTAGGTCTATTTCTTACAGTTCCTGAGTGCATTTTCTAGTCTCTCATGTCTGTTTTTAACCTAGCCTGTTCCTGACCTTCCCTAATTTGCTGCCTGTCCTGGCCTCTGCCTATTTATTTATAATTCTCCCAGATCCTGTTTCTGTACTGCGCTACTGTTGATTTTGACCTTGATTACATTCTTGACTCCTGATTTTGTACTGCCCGGTATTGACCCGTCCTGTTCCTTGACCATTCCTCCTTGTTCTCTGTTCTCCTTGGTCCTCTCACTATAAAAACTGACAGCATCCGAGTAGCAGAGAGCCCCTCCAGAAGCCAGAGAAGGCTGTTATAGGCAGAAGCATGAGTCAAGGCTGGGACCTTGGGATTTGTTCTGGGTTTGGGATACCTTATGATACATTTCCTAATAGTACCACCAACCCCATGAAAAAACATAATTCACAGGGGGGTGTCTAAAAAATTGGCAACCCCCCAGTGAATCATGGTTTCTTTGTAATTTTTACATCTTGGCACTCACTTTCTCTATTAAGCTTGGACACCCCAGGCCCCTTTGTTCTGTCCCAGGCTTCTCTCAGGCCTCTTACACTGTAGGAACAGCCGGTACCCCAGATATTGGAGCCCACCCCTTTCACCTCTGCAGACAACTTCACTCCAACTGTAAACTATTTAATTTGATGATTAAATCTGATGTATTAAAAAGAGCAGAGGCAAGTATGGACTATTTACCCTTTCCTATGTTGCCTACACTAAATGTACTCTTACTTGTGTCTTAAATAATGAATTACAGGATGGGAATACATAATCTGATTAATTAGGTAACAAAGTTAAAAAGTAAACATTTAGGGTGTTATTTATTATGTGGTGTAAATCACCACACATCACCAGGCTTCACCTTGTAAAAATGGCATAAAAAAGGTGTAGCAATGTGAAGTGGCACGGGTGTCTTTAAAATATATCTCCAAAGGGGCCATATGAAGGAATAATGGATAACACTCAAAGGGATGTATTAAATATAGAGAAATATGGTTGATGTAGAGCACAGATTTTTAAAATGTTGGGCTGTACAGTGGTACAACATATACCAAGTTCACTTTGGGGTATTACACACTGCAGAAATGGTTTGAAACAGTATCTTGGACTGCTTCAAGGGTGCTCCAAGGGATAACACACAGAAGTTATTGCTGTACCTTGAGTCCCTATTTGGTAAAGGCTTGGACTGAGCCAGCAAGACAAAAAACCTGGTGGGCCCAGCCAGCCCAGATCTACTTCCACCTGCCAGGTGGATTGAGGAGGAATGTGGTCAGCTAGCAAGGGGGCCCAAAATTTGAGGATGGGGGGTCGGGTACCCAGAGCTGGTGTGTGTGTGAGCCCTAATGTGGCAGCCCAAGTGCTCCCGGACCCCCCCCAGTCCGACACTGATTTGGTGAGTTGGGAACTATTCCAATAGATCTCCCTGGTGGAACACAAACTGCTCTTTCTAGCTACCCTGTCTATTTAACATACCTGAAGTGTTCAATTATGAGATCTGCTATCCAATATACATTTGTTTACGGGTCCTCCTTCACTTACAACACACCTCTTCTAATGGGGACCTTGTGCTCCAGGGTCTCCAGGAGCATCCACTCCCTTCTGAAGTGGAGGTCCAAATTGGCTTACTCATGTCCTTACTGACATCAAGGGAAACCTTAATTACATTCATATGATTTTGAAATGTGTTTCAGTTTGCGGTCTACAGCTTGATGTGCCATAAAGCTGAAAAGATATGAGCCCTATAAAGGGGAAAAAAAAGTTCCTGTGCTGAAGTTAAGCAAGTAACGGAAGTCTATTTTAACCGTACTGAATTCACACAATGTTCATGATGTATTTCTGCACCAATCATTTTGTCACTTATGAGTTCTTGAAAGATAGAGTTCAACTAAACTCTCTAAAGGCATCACTTCTTCTGATGAGAAAAGACGTCATGTACAGCACAGATATCAAGAGGCAGAGAGATCTGGCACTTTTAAATGAGCAATAAAACCTCAGAGAGAGCAGACAGCAGAAACAGCGTGGTTGATATAATAGGTAGCCGGAGCACTGCGTGTATGAATAATGCCCTTTTCAGCAATACCCCAAACTTTTATCTGTGTGAATTGGACTGATGTTTTGAAGTGACTGGGAATTCATACATGTGCCTGCTGCTAATATTATAGTGACACTCTCTAGCACAGTCTAGCCATTTATTTACCAGTAAAGGAGCCTATGTTGAGATTAAAATGAAAGTGATTATAGAAGAGGGAAAGGAAATGGCTATGAGTGAGTGTTAAGGCATTCTGTAATCAGAATTCTTTTCTTTTGTTTTTAAATTGCAAAATGTATTTTTTTTAAGTAAACATATATATATTTTTTTTCTTTAAAGGGCCATTACATGCACACATGAAAGGGCATCATATATACAGTAATCTAATTTCAGTTTAATCTGCACCAGCAATGTTGTCTGCGCTTCAGAAGTTCCAAAAATGTTCCATAGAAAAATATATACTTAATAGTTTTCATCATACGGACAAATAATATTTGAACATCTATGAAGCCTTTTCGTTCTCAGATCTCGGTGGCCCATTAAATGCATATTTTAAGTATTCAGTCTAGCAGAAAACTACTTTGCAGTTAACTCATTTTGTACATGTAAGAATGATTGTGTTTATGACAATTTAACATTAACGTTTTAAACCCCAAAGCAGGCCAGGCTTCCATGTCATTGCCATGGACCTCCCTGGGACAACCATAGTGGTTAAATGAACCTGAAAGCAGCTGAAACTGCTGCTATCGATTTGAATAGGAATGTACTGCCTATACTAGACACTGGCACCTACCCTCAACACCCACATGAATACAGCCCTACCAAATATAGGGAGCACTGAACTCATGGCGTCAACACAGGTCTATGACTGAGCCCAGAGAACTGCTGCAATTTTCTTCTTGCAGGACAGGGAAAGATTGGAAGATTTTGCTCTTTTATTGCACTTTGCACCCAGTACTGCACCTAGTAACTATGCTATATAGTGATGTAGTGTCATATATTAAAGCAAATTGTATCCTTTTTTAGAGGCCTAACAGGCCAGGTGCTGTAAAAATATATTATGTTTGCACACACACACATATATACACTGAATGTCTGTGTGTATAAATAATTACATATGCCTAGTGAATATACCTTATATATTGATATTCTATTCAAATGGTTTTCAAAAGCTCATAGAATTTGGAGTCCCCCAACAATTGCACTGCTGTTTATATCTTCTCCAAGGTATTAGGATGGACTTAAAATGGGTCATTTACTTATTACCTAAATCAGCCACTTTTGTGTTCATTGTACACTGCCAATTAATTAAGCCAGGGGCTTAATTTAAGGGTATTACAAACTCAAAACATGGGACATGGGTATGGGACCTGGGGTGTTCAGGATAACAGATCTTTCCATAATTTGGATCTACATACCTTAGGTCTACTAGAAAATCATGTAAACCCAATAGGCTGGTTTTCTTCCAATAAGGATTATTTATATTTAGTTGGGATCAAGTACAACCTATTGTTTTATTATTATAGTAAAAAAGGAAATATTTTGTTTTATTTTAATAAAATGGAGTCTATGGTAAATTGTCTTTCTCTGTATAACAGGTTTCCAAATAATGGATCCCATACCTGTGCAAATACTGGCCCTGGCCTTGGTAGGTATTTTACCGACTAGGCCGGCAAAATAACGGTCAGTTGGCAATCCGAGCTAAGAGTCATTTTTGCAAATCTTGTTAAGTGACTCCTCCTTTTTCTCTGTTGGAGTTACTTAGATCCATGTCAGGTGTCTAGGAAATAATAATATCAGCATGTCACAACCACTGGTTCAATGGAGAGAGATGTGATGTTAATCTATTTAAATACAGTGACGGTGGAACAAGACGAGCCTTATAAGCCAAATGTGTAAATTAAATTAGCTTCTTTTGTGTGTTTAGGGACAGCGTCTTGTTACAGCCAGTGGCTGTCAGGATAGATAGGATTGAGGAGAGAAAAGGTACAGGGAAACAGACTGAATAAGCAAAGTACAATGGCATGGTAACAAAGGGAGGAAGCAGAACATTTTACTTATGATACAATTTAGAAATGTCTATATTGAATCATTAATGAAACGTTTTTTTATACAAATTTTAAAATTCACATTTTTTCAGAAAAAGAAAATTGAAAAAGCACACTTATCCTAAAACAAAAATAGATGCTAAATGATGCCAATTTGCATCAATGAAGGGCAAATAAATCTATGTAAGAAAGCAATTATATTTAAGTGCAGTTTTGCTCTCTGTAAGGGTTTTCATAGGAGACTCTTATTTAGTGATGGGCGAATTTATTCGCCAGGCGCGAATTTGCGGCAAATTTGCGCAATTCGCCGCCAGCTAATAAATTCGCGAAACTCCCGCGAAAATTTGCGTCAAAAATTTGCCGGCATCAAAACTTTTTTTCGAAAAAAATGGACGCTGGCGCCGTTTCTCGAATTTTTCGCCATTTCGCGCGAAATTCGCGAATTTTTCGGAGAATCGAAACGCCGCAAATTCACCCATCACTACTCTTATTCACAAAGCAATGCAACAGCTGCGGTTGTGCAATGATGGACTCCGTGGTATAAGGTATTTAAGGTATTAGTGTCCAAAGCTGCTCCTTATACTTCCACATAGTTGCACTTAGCACTGCAACTAATAGATGTAGACTAAAGAATTAGATCAATATCATTTCCAGTGGAAGTAACAGAATACCGACAAAAATAGTTGGCATAAAATGCATCTTATTTGCATTGAAGTGCAATTGCACGTTTTGATGCATGGGCTGCAAATGTGCCAGGCCTATCTCCCACTTGTAATTGATATTAAGCTGGAATAATGGGAAAACCATTGCATTGTGGGTAATATATGTACATTGTTAATTACCCACAATGCAGTGTCCAGAGTTTTACTTTGCACACTGCACTACCAGTTGTGAGAACACCCTCTGGTCGGTGATGAAGAGCCGAATCCAACATGGTAACATTGGAATATATGATGTTTATATTTAAATATATGATTTATAGCTATAGAGAAGAAAAAATACTTTATACTTGCTGAAATGAGTACAATAGCCTCATATTTTGGTACAGATAAGCACCAGTAAATCATCCACCTCTGTATCCTCAATTGGTTAAGGCTATAATTACATTAAACATTGTGTAGCTAAACCAACGGAAATAAATCCAATGTTTGCCATAAATATTTACTGACTTGTGCGTAGGGTAAAAAGGTAAAGCTGCTCAAGCTCAAACCTTGTTGTTTCTATTCATATGCTGATATGCACCTCTAACTATAATGTGTTTTTTCAAGGACTATGCAAGACATACCAATTATAAATAACCTTTATGGCTGCTCATGAACAAGGTTGTATTGCTCTCAAGGGACTGAAAGAAGCAAAATGTTATTACTGCGTATTTGTCTCTACTTAGGGCCGCTATAAAAGTCATGCACATTACTGTCCAGAACTATACATTTTACTAAAGAAATGTTCAAATGTGTACTTTAAATGTGTAAAAGATGTTTATACAAGTAAAATTCTTTTATTTGTTCCCCTAAATTCTTTGCACATAACAATTAGAGTGCTGATGGGAACTCTTTTTGTCATTAAATCACTGCTGGGATGCAGCAAATGTGAGTCCCGTAAATGCTCTGTGACAAGGATCAGGCATTACTAGGAAATAAAGAAAAAAAGAAGTCTCTGTGAAATAAAGGAGATCTGGACTCACAAAAAAACATAATGTGGACCAAGTGGGAATTATGGCTAAATAAGAGCTGAAGGGTCACATGCTGGACATACCTAACATGAAAACTAAAATACCAAACAACTGTTTACAGTCTGTTTAAAGGGGTGGTTTGCCTTTAAGTAAACTTCTAGTATCTTATAGAATGGCCAATTTTAAGTAACTTTCCAATTGGCCCCTAATTTTTTCTTTTTTATAGTTTTTGAAGTGTTTGCTTTCTTTTTCTGACTCTTCCCAATAACTGCTCTGTAAGGCTACACATTTATTGTTATTGACATTTTTTATTGCTCATCTTTCTAGTCAGGCCTCTTCTATTTATATTCCAGTCTCTTATTCAAATCAGAACATGGTTGCTAGGGTAATTTGGATCCTAGCAACCAGATGGCTAAAACTGCAAACCGGAGACCTTCTGAATAAAAAGCGAAATAACTCAAAACCACATATAGTATAACAAAAAATGAAAAACAATTGAAAACTGTCTCAAAATATCACTCTCTACATCATACTAAAAGTTAACTCAAAGGTGACCCCGAAACACCTCTGGTTACATTTGTACTTTTACCAAGACTTTACTTTACCTGCCCTATAACTAACCCTGTGCTAATATCAGATTTATTATACCCCAAAGCTGCTAAAAATCCAAATCCGAAAATACTCCATCTCAAACCTGTCGAGGTCAAATAGAAGTCAATGGCAGTTGTCCTTGAAGATGTTTTTTGACATTGTGATCCGTTTTGGTATTCATCCAATAATTTGATACCTTTGAGTTTTTGTGATGACAATTCTATAAAATCGAGTTTTCAGAGCGTCAATTCTACGAATTGAATTGACGCCTGAATTTGTTGCAGAGTTTTTTTGCTCAGACTTTTCAAGAAGAATCATTGATAAATGAGTTACATTTGTGGATGGGAGTTAATGTAGGTCGACTTTGTTTTAATAAAAAAAATTTAAAAAAAAGATAAAATCGAGTTTTACAAAATAAATCTTGAATTTTTTTTAGAGCTTTTAAAAAAAAAATTGGAAAACCATGAATTTTTAGAGTCTCGTTGAAAAAAAATAGTTTGTTAGTAAATCAGCACTTTAGTGACCAATGAAACTCACTCTGCAAATTATCTATACTTAAGGGAGAAAGGAACACTGTTGCTTAACCTGTTTAACCATCACACCCTATTCCTTAATATCCCTGATATAGATTTAACTACGTATATGGAATCATTCACTTAAATAAGCTGACCCACCTATTCTGCCCTGAAGGTCTTCAAACTCTTTCCCAAATACAAAAGGAGTTTCAAATACCAGAAACAGACATATACATATAAAAAGTACTTCGCAAGCTTATATCAAGAATATTTACATTTAACCGAGTTTTCTAGTGAAACCCACCAAAAAAACCAACATCATGAAGGCTATTAACTTCTTCAAATCGTTTCCGGGACCTCTGCCATTGACTCCTACATGACCTCGACAGGTTTTAGATGGTGTATTTTCAGATTTGAGCTATTTTCAGGGTTGGGGTATAATAAATCTCAAAAAATTTTCAGGAAAACACAGCTCGACCTTTGATAAATAACCCCATTAGGCATTGGGACCTACTATATACTTTATTGATATACATATTATATGCCATCAAATCAAGCAACATTCACCCAATAACCCAAAACAAAATAAAGTTATTAGGTCTGCTTTTGTTCATGTTACAGGGCTAGCAGTTTAGCCTTTAATACAGTATATATAAGAGCATTCACGAGGCAATGAGGATATAAATAGTGAGAGTGTCTATTTAGTTGCTATGACAATAGATTTCACAAGTTAAAATAGTTGCTATACTTCTTCTTCCAGGAGCCAAGACTTGGTTTTATGCATTACTTTCAGTTTGACTTCAGTTAATTAAAACGGCAAAGCTAATGCTGCCTGGCTGTGTTACACAAAGCTGTGTCGGCTTCATTGAATATAACTCTCTAGTGTGCCATTGTGAAACCTTCTAGAAAGCCTTTAGCAGCTTGTATACATTTTACAAACATGGTTTGTTTATTTTTAACAATGTGCATGTGGCTTAAGTGTTGAGAAAGCATAGTGGACAGGATAAAACCAATGCAAAAACTGTAAATGTAAATCTAAAGCTTTTTTCCAGCTTGACAAAATCCAGCAAATGTGTGCCCGTATACACACAGACACACACATGGCTGGGTTAAGGGCCTCACTCACTGGGAGCGAAAAATCATTATGACTCTGAAATAACTTTAGATTTTTGTTTGCAACTATTATTATTTTCATTGATGATCATTTCAAATAAATAGTGCAGTAGAGGTCTTAATTTAGATTAAAAACATAGCAGAGATACGATTCACTCAGAATCCAGCCTGGTGCTGCTTCTTGTTGCACCAGGGTTCCGATTCTGTTCTCTCAATCCTCACTGTTGCTCTGGGGAGTGTGTTGCACAATACAGCAACATAGAAAGTCAAAGTTTTTGCTCTACTGTGTACATCCCAGAGCAGCAGTGAGGAATGTAGAGACCAAAAGCAAGATGGCAGCTCAGTGCTCCCTATTGTAATATCCTGGGTTCGCTACAGTTTTTTGCAAAGAGAAGCACCATCCCAGAGTCTGAGTTTAGCAATTATAATCACTGGGGGCTCTTAAAAATTTGTAGCCCCCAATGGTGAAGCCTTTCCTTCTCCTTTCTGGGGCCCCAAAAGGGCGTTGCTGAAAACCCCAGGGTTCTCCTGCTTCAATTAAGGGTTTGTTAATAACAGTTCATTATATCTGAAAGCTGAGATATCCTTACTCATAGGCCTTATAACGTTTTACAAGTGTCTGTCAAACTTACTTGTCACAAATGTTTGCTTACTCACTTAATTGTCACTTGCTTTTGCAGTTGCTTTTTGATATTCTGTAAAAGAAAAATATTCTGCGAAGAAAAAGTTTTTTCATTCAAAGGGCAGTAAAGTAATACAATTTCATCTAAGGAATGGCAGGAATCTTGCTAGCAAGCAACTTAATGGCATGGTTTGAAAATGTTGTAGGTGCCTTGCTAGCAAGAAGGGCTGCATAACATAATGGTTATTATTGCATTTTATTAATTTTATTATTACATTTTGAAACACTAATGTGGAGCACATTTACTAAGCTCGAGTGAATGATTAGAATAAAAAAAAACTTAGAATTTCGAAGTTTTTTTTGGCTACTTCGACCATCCAATTGGCTACTTCGACCTTCGACTACGACTTCGAATCGAACGATTCGAACTGAAAATCGTTTGACTATTCGACCATTCGATAGTCGAAGTACTGTCTCTTTAAAAAAAAAACTTCAACCCCCTACTTCGCCACCTAAAACCTACCGAGGTACAATGTTAACCTATGGGGAAGGTCCCCATAGGCTTTCTAGGCAATTTCTGATCAAAGGAAAATCATTCGATCGATGGATTAAAATCCTTCGAATCGTTCAATTCGAAAGATTTAATCATTCGATCGAACGATTTTTCCTACGATCTTTCGAACAAACGAATTTTGGTAAATTCTTCAACTGAGATATTCGAAGTCGAAGGATTTTACTTAGACGGCTGAATATCGTTGGGTTAATTAACCCTCGATATTCGACCAATAGTAAATGTGCCCCTATGTATGAAAAAAAGAGAAAGAAATAAAGTAGTAAGCAATATCCTTTGAATAAGGCAGCTCCAAGACATGGGACTACCAATATTCCACTCTTAAAGAAAAACCACACAGGGCATTTTTTTGACATTTGTGAGCTGTACTCTGGTGGAAAAAAAAACAACATACTTTTTACATCCATACCAAAATACTGTTTAGTCTTTATGCAGGTTTGCAATTATCTTTCCAGTGGTTTCATAACAATGCGAATGGCTTTAAGTGCTCATGTAGCGCATGATGGAGATGCTGACAGAAAACCCTCAGGCCACCCACTGGGCACAACAGCTCTTACTCTGTGCTGCTTTAATTCTCGAATAGCTGGCTTGACATTGAAATGAGAAAAAGTATATATTTTTTCACTCTTTCCATTAAATGTCTCTCTTTTGCTTTAGGACAAGCATCTATAATCAGACCAGTGTATTGCAATATTAAAACAGTTCCCATGGCTTAGACCTACTTTTATGTTTTCTATTTTAATATCATTAAAATAAATACAGATATTTCCAAGTGCATTTCGCTCATGTACCGCCGCCACATATATATAGTTACAAGCTTGGTTAATTTATACAATGTGTTATTTATTGTTTTACTTGAAACCATATTGTAATTATTCTAACAGAAACATGTATGTCCTTGCGTTATCAAATTAACTTATTTTTAGTGTGTAAGGAATTAAATATCTTTGTTCTAATTTCAGCTCAATTAAAGCATCTAATTATCTGCAGTGGGGAAATGGAACAGAGACAAAGAATACTTAAACAGATTACTCTTCTACTTCAGATTTTTTAGATAGTGCCACTAACAGTTTAACATACACATATCCATTTATATCTCATTATTAACACTACAGATGGAGCAAACTATAGGCAGATATATGGCTCTGATGGCTTCCCATGTCATATTATGTCACCATTATTGGCATTGCACCTTTTTCTAGAAAATAATGTTGGGATATGTTACACTGTGGTGTGCTATGTGTTCTCAAAATAAAGTTTGCTCCATCTGCAACCTGGAAATATAACTGGATATTTTTAGATTTAATGTTTCTTGTTTCATACAATCCTCAGTGCCAATAGTTAATTCAGGAGAAAAAGCTGCATTTCATCAGCAAAGGAACAATATAGACATATTTGTAATCAAAAAATGGTTTTAATTTCAATTATTTATAGATACAAATTTATAATTGTATGACATTATCAAATTATAATATTAAATATAATCCTTGATGGAGATAATAAACTTGGCAAACATAGCAAACAATAGCAGCCTGCAGCTGCATGGGCAAAAAGTAATAGCGGCATAGATTCTTGAGGGCAAAGGTGAATTTTTAGCTCGGAAGGCTTCCCCATACTCCCCCATACTTTGTACAACTTCGTCAGACGTTCATTTGCAGCAAATGCGCATATTTATCGAATTTCTACGTTTTGATGAACGCTGGTTATGATTCATCAGCAAAAATGAGTGCAAATATTTCTAAGTAAATTTTTACTAGCATTATTTTCTTCCTAGTGAAACTTCATTAACATACTTTGCCAATTTAAATAAGTCTTTATTAGTAGTGAGCATTGGTGAATTGCTTGAAGTGCCAACTTATTATTAAAAATGTCCAAGGAAGCAAAATAAAGACAAAAAAGATCCTCTATTGTCCTATACATGAGCCCACCCCAAAACAAATGTAGCATGAGCTTCAAATGGTTACAAAAAGTGTTTATAGCACTTGTAGACTCTGGAAAAGGGGTAACATGTTGGAAAGTTTGCACTTTGATAAGTTTGTAGGGTAGATCTTTTGTTTGAGTGAAAATTCACTAGCGCGAAACTTCTCTATTGCTGAGTTTTTTGCTAGCAAATTGTCCACTTTGCCTTTTAGTAAATTGACGATGTCCCTGCAAATTGTCTTTTTTGGTGGATTTTTGCTAGAAAAGCCCACTTCACGATTTAGTAAATCTGCCCTTGGGAGGACTGGGTCATTCTTCCACTTTACAAAGCACCGGTAAGGCCCAATCTAAATATGAAATGCAGTTTTGGTTTCCAGTGCGCAAATAGATATTACTGAATTAGAATTAGTCCAAGGAAGGGCAATTGCTGTAAGCTGGCAAAGGGTGTGGAAAGTCTTAGTTATGAAAAAAAGACATGCCAAATTGGGGTTGTTTATTCTGGAAAAGAGCCATTAAGGCTCTGTATATAAATATATAAGGTTATTATAAGATTATTATAATAATCTTTCTAATGCTTTATTTACCAGTAGGTCCTACCAACAAACACAGGGGCATCCATTCCGAGCAGAAGAAAGGAGGTTCCATCTAAATACTCAGAAGATTGTTTACAGTGAGAAGTGTGAAGTTGAGGAATTCTCTCCTTGAATCAGTCGTGCTGGCAGATACATTCGATATCTTCAAGAAGGGGTTGGATGGCTTTTAAGCAAGTGAGAAAATACAGTATTATTTAAAATAGTTCTTAGCACCAAGTTGATCCAGACCCTGGTTCAATTGGAGTCATGAAGGTTTTTCCCCCCTCTGAAGTACACTGTAAATTAGGAAAGCTTTGGTTGAGGTTTTATTTCCTTTCCTGTGGATCAACTAGGAGTTAGGCACATTTTATATAGACATAAAAGGTTGAACTTGATGGGCGTGTTTTTTCCAGCCTAATTTACTATGTATACATTTATCAAGTCTGATTTTTGGTGTTTTTTAATACCAGGCAAAATTCCCACAAATCACCATGCAGATTTTACTACTTAGCTATACTATATTTCTAGGGTTATTTTGTATATTATGTAGTAAATAGAACTACATTGACTTAAAATGTTGAATTATCTTTCTGCATTGGTAAGTTAATTCAAATGAGCAAATGTTTACATTTCAGTCATTTAAATTAATTTTAGTTTGACTTGAAAGATTTTTGTGAGTTGTAATAAGGTGAGAAAATCTGAACTTTAAGTACCAGCATATTCATTGATATTCAATGATAAAAGGAGTCATTTAGGAGGAGAATGAAGTGTGCATAGTGCAAAACTGGCTGCAACTGGTTATTCTTTTGCACTTTACACAATACGTTATGCCTTTGCAAAATTCGCCAGAATCGTAGGCAGCACTCTATCCATGAGGGGAAGATACAAGTAGACATCCCTTCTCCCTCCCCCTACCCCTGCGGTAAGGACAGATTTAGGATGTTGGCAGGTATCATATAACACCTATGCCTTCCAATGCTGTGGTAGCTTCAGGGCTACCAGTAGCAGCTACTTGTTGCTGCTACAAAATGATGGTTATCTGACATCCATCCACTGAGATTCCGTCGTTTGATGGCCAAAAATGTTAAACCTGTCCGATCGACTGTTGGGACGATTTTGTCAGAAGGATATATTAGATATTCGAATATTTACTTTGTATGTTATTTTTGGTGTCTATACAGTAAACTTAAACTATAGACTATGACTTGTTAAAAACGACTATCTCCATCTACAGAAACGTGGCCCTGTGACGTGAACAGCAGAAAAAAACCCTTGGCAAGTAACCTACAGTGTAACACTAGCATTTGATGTCCCATATTCTTTGCCTATTTGTGTTTTTCTCCTCATTATTGTTTCATACATTCTGGATAGCCTTGAGCTTGTCATACCTGTGTTTTTCAAAGTTTGCAATTACTATACATATCTTTAAATGATTCATAACGATTCATAACGATTCAATTTACAATATAAATATGTCCCTATTTATAGCTGTGTTAATGTGGGTTCAGGTTTATCATCTAGGCTAATAAAAGTATATGACGTTTACAGCATAAACAATATGTAGTAAGGTTGTAAAGAATTACATTTTTAAAATCAAATTAAAAAAATAAAATTACATATTGTAATATCACTGCTACTAGGGCAACACCAACCATTAAATGGGGACTTTTACCTAATGCATAGTTGCATAGATACAGTAATTCATCAAAACACACACACACACACACACACACACACACACACTCTCTCTCTCTCTTTCTCTCGTTCTCTCTCTCTCTCTCTCTCTCTCTCTCTCTCTCTCTCTCTCTCTCTCTCTCTCTCACACAAGTTCAAACTCCATACAGATGTCAAACAAAAGTACCAGTATATTAACAGACATTATAAGAAAAACAATTTGACCAAGAACAATCAAAATGTACCCAGATTCTCACACTTTCCTATGGCTGAACTCTATTTAATGAAAAATGTTTCATTTGGAATACTTTCCAACATCTATATTTATTATCGCCCCCTAGTTCCCCAAGGACTTCCTGCAATGCATTAACCACCATAAATTATAGCAAACCCCAGAGAATATAATAAACAATGTCTTATTATACTATAGGCTCATTCAGTGTAATTATCTGACCACTCCCAATAGACTAGAAATTCCAAGACCTGTATAATTCTCTTGAAACTGTTGACTAGGAAGGGCTCTTAACCAAACAGCCCCAGGGACGGTCTCTGCTAGGAATATTTAAATGCTTCATATCATTTCTAACAAAGATTTTCCTTAAAAATAAAAGCCACACATTATAAAAGATGTTTATTTAAGCATGTTATGCTCTCCTCCATTTGGTTGTTGGTACAAACTGCACAAACTAACTGTTCTTTATGGTGGACTATGAAACCAGAGGCATCTGATTCATTGCTAATACAATAGGATATATTTTTCACCAGGTTCGAGACATTATTCGCATAATTGACTGACCACCAGAATTTTAATCGATTAATTGATTTAAAGGGGAACTCAACAAAAACATAACTTAAGCTTTTTGAAAAGTAAACAGAATTTCAAGCAACTTTGCAATATACATCATTTAAAAAATATGCTGACTGTTCATAGTTTTTAATGGTTTCTGACAGTTCCCTAAGTCTAGCCCCATGCTCTCCTGCTGATCTGTCTTACTACTTTGCTGGGCTGGCTGACTACTGTTACTTTGTATCAACAGCCATCTGTCCTCAGCCTGCATCCTCCAAGCCCCACAATTCCCACACGTGATTTCAATAAGGAACATCATAGTGCAATGCATTGTGGGTTAAGTAGTTCCTACATGCTGCTTGTAAGCTGTAGAGAAGTTGTTACAATTTGTAACATCAGTGTTTTAGTGCCTCCTTCCCTGACAGGATTTCAAATGATGCAGGTAACTGTGATGGGTATATTAGGGGTGTTATGTGGATCTCTTTAAAAATTTTTGGTTTGGAAGCCGGAGTTCTCCTTTAATTGTTTATATCTAGAAAGTTCTTATTTCAGCGTGATGAAGCTTATATCAAATTTTCATTTTTGTGATTGTTCTCCTTTAAAGATCTTATAGAATGCTCCAGTTAAGACGTGAAGCTTTCTTGCATCACACATTATGAATTTCATGTTGCACTTCCTTCTCAGTCATTTCTGCAATCAAATATGAAAATTCAGAATCTTGCATGAAAAGATAAAGTCACCTCTAAGAAGGCCTTCTGGTCTCCTCATTTGAGAATCTCCTCTAAAAAAATCAGTGTAAAATGACTCAGCTTCCCCCAAGATTTCCTCCTCATTCTCCTAATCTGTTAGGCCTGTCACAAACATGCAGGTTTGCTTCTTCAACTTCTGAAAATGAAATCAATTACATTTTCTGTACCCTTTCTGAAATATTTAAGCTAGTCTTCACTACTCTCAGAGTTTGATTGACAGTTAGGTCAAATACATTATTGTGAGCTCACTTTGCCTAGAAAAACAGTTTGAGCTGAAAAGGCTTGAAAAGTGGGCCAGGTGGACCACAAGTCAGTGTGTCTCTGGAATTTTATTACTAATATATTAGTGTATGTTAACGCTAATACATGATTCCAGCTCAAAGCTGCATATAGACAGATTGCTAATTGAGGATAGTGAATTTTACAAATGCTCCTATTATGGAGTATTTTTTGTTATACCTTTCCATATCAGAAATAGTCATTGGACGAATCTGTGGCATTTCACTTTGCTGAAAAATTTGCTAATTTACCAAAAAATTTGCAAAATGCATTGAAGTCAATCGGAGTCAAAATAATTTTGATGCTCATCAATTTTGACGCAAGCGACAATTTTTATACATGTAACTATTTTGCCCAAATGCTTTAAAGTCAGTGGGGGTCTGAATAATATTGACACACAAAATTTTTATGTGCGACAATTTTGACGCGCGACAATTTCTTCAAATTTTCGCAAAACTATGGTGAAAAACATGCAGCAACAAAAAAAAATTGTTGAGTGTCAACATTGTCATCTCTATAAATTTTGCTTGTAAAAATTATTTTCAACAACTATGAGGGTAATATTATAAAAGAAACAATGTTGGATCCTGATCAAGTTTACATAGCAAGTAATCAGAATATTATTGAATTGGCTGCTATAAATTAAAGGTCTGATTTATCAATGTTTGAATCCAAATTTTTGCACTAAAACTCATGCATTCAAGTTTCCAAAACTGGAATATTCCGTACGTATATAGTGCAAAAATTTTTAAAAAAACCAAATGTAAAAAGTTTGCATCTAAAGAGAGTTTATGTAGAAGCAATAACAGTTGTCCTAGGCAAAATGTATGTGATTTTTTTAATTCAAGTTTTTCAAATTTCTCTATTTTTTATGAGTTCATAGACCCATTGAAAATGATTATCGTGAGCTGAATATGAATTTCATGCAGTCCAGTTCTGAAATTCTAAAATTCACAAATTTGAATTTTCCTAAATAAGTCTCTAATGGGGTTATGTAATAAAATGCACTGTTTGCCCAGGGGCAGCAAACCAAATCAATCAGCAGGTAACATTTACTGGTCACTTGTTTAAAAGCTTAAAAGATTAATAGTCACTTTTTATAAAGCCAGTTAGCTGTAATACAGGTATGGGACCTGTTATCCAGAATGCTCAGGACCTGGGGGATAACGTATCTTTCAGTAATGTGAACCTTTAAATCTTAAGTCTATTAGAAAATCATGTAAACATTAAATAAACCCAATAGGCTGCTTTTGCTTCCAATAAGGATTAATTATATCTTAGTTTGGATCAAGTACAAGGTACTGTTTTATTATTACAGAGAAAAAGGAAATACTTTTTTAAAATTGGGATAATTTGGATAAAATGGAGTCTATGGGAGACAGTCTTTCCATAATTTGAGCTTTCTGGATAACGGGTTTCCAGATAACGGATTCTATACCTGTACACTGTTTAGACAAAGGTAGCACAGATGTATAATGTACTTGGCCTAACTGTTCTTTGAAATCTGACTCTGTTTCCCATACAAAGTGATAGATTGCTGATGTGGGTATTTTAAAAATGGTATAACCTTTTTATTTGTTTATATTTAGAAAGTTTCTTCCATCCAATTATATAAGCTTATGTAAATCTGAATACACAAGACTTCTTAATGATTCCAAAGTTGATCAAAAGTTCCCTCACTTAAAAACCAATTATTACTACACTACTTTAATATACCATTTCGCTATGATTGGGATAAAAATATAGCCATGAGATTATGTTCATTTTTTTTTCATATAACCTTGCTGTCACATTGGTTATTGTGCTCAAAGATGCAAGTTTTACCTGTTGACTTAATACAAATTTTACAACACTTTAGGTTAATTACCATTGAACTGATAACATTCTCATTAGGATGCTAACAAGACTTTGAATGGCTCTTAAATCAAATTTAATGTGTAGTATTCTTTGTGATTGTGCTGCATAATGAACATTTTAACTTCTTTAAAGTTAACTTATTCTGTAGCGTTACCGAGAACTCTCTAAAATATTCATTAGGGAAAGTTATTAAAGATGGATTTTAAGAGCTTATCATTATTATCGTAAGAACGTCCATGATAAAATTCTAAGCAGTTTTGCCTCGCAGGGATTCACCTTCTGAATCAGGTTAAGAAGGCTACTTTGGCTTGCAGCTAGATAACCCTCGTTGTGATAAAACAACAGTAATGGTACAAAGCTGCAGGAAGAACTTTTATAGCATTATTTAGCTTTATTTGATACTGAAGACAAGTTTAAAAGTACCACATACAGTCACATCTCATATAATACTTGCTTTCTACTCTTAATTTTTGTTCAGTTGCCACATACTAAATTGTATTAAACAGAACTCTTTCTGTAGCAGTGAGATTCATTCATCGATCTGATAAGGATGTGTAAATGTGCTCTACAGAAATGTATTTCTTGCGAATTAGCAAACTAATCTAGAGTAAGTAAGGGTAATGTGTGATATTAAACAAAGGCACACCAAACTTCCTTTTCAATTACATTTGTATTTATTTAACCAGGGTGTAACCCTTTCATTGGCAGCCTGAATGTTAGAGGTTTTTTAAACATTTGAATAAACTCGAAAATATACCAAACAGGGATGTTTGCTTATTTTATTTTATGAAAAAACATTAATATAAAAAATATGAGAAAATAAAATGAATAGTGCGAGACAAATTTAATGCTGTAGATGCTTTTCAATATGATATCTGGTCTACTGAGCTATACAATTTCTGATTCTTTTTAAGTTTTTTATATTAACCGCAAGGGGTCATAATGTTAGAATTCTAACGTGTTCCATTCATCGACACGTCTATAGTTCAACACTCTCCTCAGCAGATACCATTTTTAGAAGTTAGCCTGATGCCCAGGCGTGTCAAGCACTACAGTGCCTATGGCAGTGTCTCCAGAGGAAATAATGTATTAAGTCTCAGCTTATATTTTATGCACAGAAATCCATACACTTATGTTGATATCTAGAAAGAACTGTCAAAGTCATTCTCAAATATAAGTTAACGTATTTGGGTGTGTATAAATTCATCTTCTCAGAGTAGGCATAAACAGGGCAAACACTTATGGGGTTATTTACTAAACTAACCCGAAAAATTATTGATTTTTTTTTTATAAAAACAGACTTTTAAAAAAATCACACATTTTTTGGAATTTTTTTAAACCCTAAGGATGGAAAAGTCTGAATTAGAAAATCCGGCATCTCAGACCTGTCGAAGTTGCATACATGTGTAAGTCAATGGGTGAAGTCCCAATGATTTTTTGATGAGCGCTGGGTTTCGGGGGAAAAAAAAAACATAAGAAATCAGAGTTTTCAGGGGGAAAATCCAAAAAAATTCTGAAAAATTTTCCTGTAAAGCAAATTTTTGGGAAAATGTAATAATAAATAAGCCTAAAAAACCTAAATGGATTTCATCAGAATTTGTAGCAGAAAATATTGAGATAAAATCGGACTTTGATAAATAACCCCCTTAAAGTTCTTAATGTTCTTCTAACAAAGAATGATGATTACAAAAATAAATAAAAGGAAACATAAATAGTTTTTTTTATTTCGTATTGTTCTTTATGTGACAAAAATGAATATGAATAGTAGTAATCAACAAGACCAGAAAACTCATACTGAGTAACATTAGAGCAGATTTTGATGTTACAATTTTGGACATCAGAAAATCAATTACAGTCTTGGCAATCATCCTGTGAAATAGAATTATAAGATAGAAGTGCATATTTTTTGGGCATTTCTATATAACAGAAACAACTGAGAGATCAAAATACTTCACATATCTACAGAACTGATGATCTGGAAAAACAGACAAGAGAAAAAGTCCATGTCAGATGCATTTCACTGTGGAGCAAAATGTAATAAACTGTAACTTTTTTTCCTTCAAGGAAGATATAATTATGAGCAGGAAAAATAGATAAAAATTAGGAAAATACGATTCTACCTGGGTTAAAAGGCATCTTCTTGCTCATGTACAGGCACAAAACATTCTTGCCATGGTTTCCATGAGCATGCACACACATTCAGTATAATCAATATTTTATTTTATCTATTTGTATTAATATATTGTTATTATACAGAATAATTAGTATACAAATTAATGAATTAGATGAAAGCTGACTCTGGAGAATAGGAACTGGTTAACTACTACTAGAAGTATTCCAATAGAAATGTATTAAAAGGTTTAAACAGGGACATATTCATGATTCAGGCATTGGTCAGAGATGTCATCAATCAGTAGGGATGTAGCGAACTGCCGCCGATGTGTTCGCGAACGCCGTTCGCGAACACCGGCAAAAAATGCGGACAGTTCGCGAACAGTTCGCGAACTTCGAACATCCAAAAATCGTTCGATTCGAACGATCGAAGGATTTTAATCGTTCGATCGAAGGATTTTTGTTCGATTTGAACGATCGAACCCATTCGATCGAATGATTTCATTCGATCCAATGGCTTCGATCGTTCGATTCGAACGAAAATCCTTCGATTTTAGCGGTCGAAGGAATCGAATGGTCGAATGGTTGAACGATTTTTGTTCAAATCGAACGCGAACTCGTATTGGCGAACGTCGCGCGACGTTCGCGAACATTCGGCGGACGCGAACAGTCGAAGTTCGCGCAAACTAGTTCGCCGGCGAACTGTTCGCTACATCCCTATCAATCAGGATAGTCAGGAACATGTAAGAAGTGTGGAAACAGATAATCAGCAGGGGAACTATTTGAGTGCACTCAGGAACTAAAGCCAACATTGGTGCCACGTTGTCGCAACAATGTCCTGGCTGTCCTCCTTATAGTCACTGACTAACTCAGAGTTAGAGAACTAAAAAAAAGTTCTGTTCTGTTATGTTAGACATTCACTCACACAAGCCTTTATAGATGACATTTTTTGCTAACTAACTATATTAGAAACATTTTTTATTTTACACCGCCTATTTACCCAGTTTTGATATTTATATTAAACTGTTCTTTAAAGCTCAGAAAGGGGTTTAGAACAAAGGGATGACACAGTATCTTATTTGTTAGGGAAGGGGAGTAGAAAGACAATGGATAAATTAGGGTTTATGTTCTAAGAGAGGAGTGAGTTATTTTTGGGAGACATAGGATGAAGAACCAATTAGCACAATGGGTCTAAAGCTTTACTGAAAGTTTAAAATGCCCTAAGGAAAAACAACCATATTCCAATAATGAAAGGAGACCAGAGAGCAACATTCCTTCCTTTAATGCCCTTTGGAATCATTAGCTCCACTGGATCTGTGCAATCTAGAGGAACATTAATTTCAAGGACTGCAGTATACCAGCTTTACTCTGGATTGCCTACACATGAACGATCTATAGGACAATCTAGGTAATTCCTACCAGATGGTGGTGTTAACTGTTGTGAGTTTCAACAGTTCAGTTCCTGATTCTGAAGGGGAGATTTATCAAGGGTCGAAGTGAATTCGAAGGAAATTTTTGAAGTAAAACAAATCAAAATTTGAAGTAATTTTTGGGATACTTCAACCATTGAATAGGATACTACGGCTTTGAATTTCTTTTGACTTTGTTCGAATATTCGACAATTCGATAATCAAAGTACTATCTCTTTAAAAAAACCTCGACTTCAATACTCCACCAAATGAAACTTGCCTAATTGCTATGTTAGCCTATGGGGACCTTCTACACATCTAATTAAAATCCTTCGATTGTACGCTAAAATCATTTGAATAGTTAGTTTTGAACAATTTAATAGTTCTTTAGATGAAGCGATTTTTATTTGATCGTACAATTGCCAAATTCGATAAAAAAACTTTGAATTCGAATATCGTTTTTTAATTCAATGGTCGAATTTTGAAGTTTTTTGTACTTCGAAATTCAACCCTTGATAAATCTACCCCTGAAAATGCATTGATTATATAGTACTTCTTAAAATAATTTAGTAACTGGTTCATAATCTGCCAGGTTGTGGACATGCATTCAGTTACTTGTTTTAATTGAAAAATATCATTAAAACTCTGCACTGCATCTCTTCTTGGAATTTGAAAGAATTGTTGCCTTTAACACCATCATAAAAATATAAAAAATAGTGATGTTCTCCATTGGTATCAATAGAACTGCACTCAAGCAATCAGATACAGAAAACTATAGCTGTGGCCAAATGGGCTCTCTATACATCCGGTATCTTATGCAACAAGCAATTAAATCTATACATCATAAAAGGATTCGGCAATTACTGTACCCTCAGTACGATAGTTCAGTCAATTTCTGATTATATTCAGACAACAAATAAGATTAGCAGCTTGATTGGAAGGCAGAATATATATATATATATATATATATATATATATATATATATATATATATGTATAATATATATGGGAAACATTGGTTAATTTCATGTAGCAGTGCAAGAGAAATAATTCACAAAATGTAAAATTGGCAGCATATATTTAGCTCGATATGTGCTCAATGGGAGTTAGCAAGAAAGATATATTTTATTTAGCACATCAAACAACCTGCGTAAAAACTGTCAGAAAGCAAAAGGAATTAATATGTAAGCTGTGAATATATGTAGAAATATTAAATTTAACTTGAAACAAAATTGCCATTTAAATCAGAGTGATTAGATTTATTTTTTAAAGCAACATTTTTGTTTAGTTTAAGATCTGTAATAATACAGTATTTGTCATTTCTGACACCAGGGCAACACATATAGGTGGTTGACTAATAGCAAGATATACACTTTGACTTCCATGGTATACAATCTAAGGCTTTGAGGTGATGTTAAGAGTTTAAGTATAAAACAAATTGAGGCATTCTGGCTGGCCATCCCCGAATTATGGCTTTTAACCCTCATTTCTTTATGTTGAGCCCCCAATAATCTGCTGTACCAGGACCCCTACATTTTTATTCTGATTTTCTGATTATTGCTCCTTTAGTAAAGGTTAACTGTGGGTTGGTTATTGTGTTTTACTATATTGGCAACCCAATGTTATTTAATGAGACCTCCTCTGTGCCATGTAGTGAAAGAATAAAATACAATGCAGAAATAGTATTATTCAAGCCTTAAAGTACTTTGTGAGTATCCACTATAATAAGACCCTGTTATTCTAAGTGAGACAGGGCTAAATCCTATATTTTGCTTCAATATTATAAAGCACAATAGGGATAACAATGATCACATGTAGTGTGAATGAATAAGGCCTAAAATACATTACATTTTTTTTCAACTACTCTATATTGTTAGGTAAGAACTGTGGAAAAAATCACCGGTCTCTTGGTATCTTAAGGGTTCCTTTTCTTTCTAAACATATTATTTGATATACAGTTTCCTTTAGGTACAAGACTTCCAGAAAAAAATCTTCCAGTCAGTTCTATGCAGTTAAAATGTATATAGAATTCTATACAGCTTTCCATATCATGCTAACATGTGTATAAATCTACAGAAGGGATGTAGCCATTGTATTTAATTGAAATGCAGCCCAGCCCACTTGGTAGAAATGTACTGATTAATTCTTCTGAATGATGATGTTAGGTAGGCAGTGTATTATCTGCCTAAGGGGCAGATTTACTAAACGGCAAAGTGGCAACTGCTGGCGACAATTCACCAGCGTTACCGTCCACATGGACATCAGCGATTAAGTAACGGGCACAGGGGCCAATTCGCTAGCGAAAGAGGGGCTAGAGCTCATTCGCCAGGCAACAATTCGCTCTGGAGAATGGATGTTACTCCACAAATTCACTAAAATGCGGATTTTACTGAACTTTACCTCTTTCGCCAGACTTGCCTTCGCCAGCTCAGACCAGGCGAAGTGCACTGCAATGCATAGATAATATTCTGTGTGGAAAAAGCATCAAAGTTCAAAAAAAAAAAAAAAACGCTGGCGTCTTTTCCTTTCTTCAGAGTGATAGCCTGCAAAAGTCCTTAAAAAGTTTTTTTGGGTAACCGGTTTTCCCCATACATTTTCTAACATATGGAACATTAACTATACAGTGGGCTCATGTGTAGGGCATTATATTAACTCTAATGTCTTTATTAAGGTTTCCTAGACATGTGTAATTAACAGTGGAAATGCAATGTATTTGCTGCAACTTATAACATAATGATGTCCATTCAACTTTAAATTTCCCACCGTATGCAAATTAACCCAAGCACAAGACCTCAAGTGAATTTGCGCTAGGCAGAAATGAACGCTAGCGCATCCTCGCTGTGAATTGCTTGCATTGCTCAAGTGACAATATCGAAAAGTCGCCAGCGTTAGGCGCCCACAACGAAACTCCGCATTTTAGTGAATTAGCCTTGTTTGAGCGAATTTTTGCCTGGCGAAGTATAGTGATCGGTGTGAATCGGTCGCTGGCGACTTTCACTGGTTAGTGAATCTGCCCCTATGAGTGCAATAGCTAGGTCTATTTTATGTGCATTCTTCTGCAACAGACTCATTCATGTCTGACTGAGACCATCTGAAATCCATGAAGACAATAATATTTTTCATAGCAGTGTAGATTATCCAGAGGGAGTGATAAGAATGCACATGAAGCTACAGGTTGGTTTAGAACAATATAAATTTGTATTATTAACTGCATATCATGTTTTGGGCCCAAAAGTGGCCCAGTGTTAATTACTGTATTAATTCAAAACAGCTGACCCACACACCTTGGCCTCTCCTCGAATGGCCATCCAGTGACCACTACATATAAGGGATTAGCACCCTCCATGCACCACAAATATTGACTCAATGTTACACTTTTCACAAATAAAGACACAGGATTTTTGCCACACTTGCAATTAATGTGTTCTGATGATATTTGGGTTTGTACAAGGCACCACAGTGTGGTCAAATTATTTCTGGCTTTACTCTCCAGTAGGGAATATCTGGAAATTCATTGATGTTATTGTTTTAAGAATTAGATGATGTCACACCTTTAATAGGTAAAAGATGTATAATTCTGGACAATTAGACAATATTCAGCAATCTTGCTACCACCATTGCATTGGTGCAAAAGGAAACTCAGTCTGTCTATGATACTGCTTTGCGATGCTCTGCTGGGATTTAATCCAGTGATCTTCCAGTATCTGGCTTCATTTTCCTAACCACTGGGCCAAGGAGGCAGTAATGTTTACCACTGGTTTGGGCAGTATCAGGCCAACAGATTGCTCCTCCATTGGGTTATGAGAAGGTGGTAGTCCTGGCTCCCCCATCTGACCCAGGCTCTGCTGGTGATTGTACAACATGTATGGTGCTCTGATTTATTCTATATGCTCGACTCTTCCGCCACTAGTGAAGTTAGAGTTTGGCAGGTCTGGCAGGGGTTTTACAATCATGGTTGGCTTCATGTAGGGAGTCAATGGGCTACGGTGGGTTGAGGATCTACAATTTTTCAAGCCAGACATACTAGAAGGCAGCAAATAGATCCATGGACAATTTGACCATATCTATCTTCCCTGGTTTGAGTAGCAATTCCCAGGTTAGGTTCAGCCAATGAAGTCCTTTCTCCACTTTCTGCCCAGATTATTGAGGTTGAGTTCTTTGCAACTCCTGTGTAAATTGAGTATTATAACAGTCGGTAACTTTAATCACTTCTACCTAACCTTGTCTATGAATTCTGTGAATACCTGCATTGAGATTTTTAACCTTGAATAATTATCTTAGCCTGTCCTACCTTGACATTTTATTCTTGTTTCCTGCTCCAGTCTGTCCTGTTCTAAACCCAATCTGTCCTGCTCCAGTTTGCAACATTAATTGCCTTCTCCAGTATGTAACTTTGTACACCCACTCTGTCCTGCTCCTGACTTTTTATCCCACCTTGTTTCATAAATATGTAATGATTATCAAAATACATAAATGGAATGTATGGTTAGCCTAATCCTTAAAGCATAGATTTGCACTGTCTAGCTAAGATTACATAGTGCCCTGTACAAAAGATTTAAGGGGTCATTTGCTAGGGCAATGCAGTTTTGAGTGCAATTGCCATGTTTCTAGCCAAAATGCAGTGTTATCCCATTGTTCCTGCAAAGTTTCATGTGCTGCTTATAAGAAAAAATAAGAAGCATGTGGGGGACTCAGGAAAATGGTAATGTCTATCTAAATCTTTATTGTTATTACAAACCTTATTATGAACCCAGAGATAAGCAGTACAGGTTAAAGGACATAATGCAATGCACAAGTAGCATCTTTTAACTGCACATGAATAGTTAGAAAATATATCATGTACTATTTAATGATTGTATGTTAAAAAAAATATTAATCAAAAGTATCAATAAAAACATATTGGCATAGGTTATCGGTGCAGGTAATGTTGTTCACAGACTAATTGAATTGCACATAAGTGTTTATTAATGTATATTGGAGATGCTATAATACTGTGTCTGCCAAGGTAAAATGAAATATGTTAGACAGCCTCCAGTGAAAAAGTGGCCACAGTGGACAAATTATCATAAAAAATGTCAGAACACTTGCTTGACTTTCCCTAAGAATACATTTTTAACTAAGCGCCTGTTAGATCAATAATTCATTAGTGTGAGAAAACATATGTAGCTATTCTACCTTTAAAAGAGACCCAAACAACCCAAATGTTGAATAAAAAAAGAATCATATTTTACAAATAAAAAGTTCTAAATTAAACTCTCTTACAGCAGCTTTATACATTTTCAGTGAGTTACTAATAAAAGGGGTACAAACCATATCCCCAATAAATAAAAAAACCTCTGCACCCTGCTGCTTCTGAAAGCTGACACAATTTACATAGTTACATAGTTACATAGTTAAATTGGGTTGAAAAAAGACAAAGTCCATCAAGTTCAACCCCTCCAAATGAAAACCCAGCATCCATACATACACCCCTCTACTTTTAATTAAATTCTATATACCCATACTAACTATAGAGCTTAGTATCACAATAGCCTTTGATATTATGTCTGTCCAAAAAATCATCCAAGCCATTCTTAAAGGCATTAACTGAATCAGCCATCACAACATCACCCGGCAGTGGATTCCACAACCTCACTGTCCTGACTGTGAAGAACCCCCTACGTTGCTTCAAATGAAAGTTCTTTTCTTCTAGTCTAAACGGGTGGCCTCTGGTACGGTGATCCACTTTATGGGTAAAAAGGTCCCCTGCCATTTGTCTATAATGTCCTCTAATGTACTTGTAAAGTGTAATCATGTCCCCTCGCAAGCGCCTTTTTTCCAGAGAAAACAACCCCAACCTTGACAGTCTACCCTCATAATTTAAGTCTTCCGTCCCTCTAACCAATTTAGTTGCACGTCTCTGCACTCTCTCCAGCTCATTTATATCCCTCTTAAGGACTGGATTCCAAAACTGCACTGCATACTCCAGATGAGGCCTTACCAGGGACCTATAAAGAGGCATAATTATGTTTTCATCCCTTGAGTTAATGCCCTTTTTTATGCAAGACAGAACTTTATTTGCTTTAGTAGCCACAGAATGACACTGCCCAGAATTAGACAACGTGTTATCTACAAAGACCCCTAGATCCTTCTCATTTAAGGAAACTCCCAATACACTGCCATTTAGTGTATAACTTGCATTTATATTATTTTTGCCAAAGTGCATAACCTTGCATTTATCAACATTGAACCTCATTTTCCAGTTTTCTGCCCAGTTTTCCAGTTTAGACAAATCACTCTGCAAAGTGGCAGCATCCTGCATGGAACCTATAGTTCTGCACAATTTAGTATCATCTGCAAAAATAGAAACAGTACTTTCAATGCCCACCTCCAGGTCATTAATAAACAAGTTGAAAAGCAAGGGACCTAGTACAGAGCCCTGCGGTACTCCACTAACAACATTGGTCCAATTAGAAAATGTTCCATTTACCACCACTCTTTGTAGTCTATCTTTTAGCCAGTTCTCTATCCAAGTACAAATACTATGTTCCAGGCCAACATTCCTTAATTTAACCAGTAACCTTTTGTGTGGCACTGTATCAAATGCTTTAGCAAAATCTAAGTAAATCACATCCACTGCCATCCCAGAATCGAGGTGTCTACTTACATTCTCATAAAAAGAAATTAAGTTAGTCTGGCAAGATCTATTACGCATAAAACCATGCTGGCACAAACTCATAGTATTATGATTTGCTATGAAGTCCAGTATCTTATCCTTTATTAACCCTTCGAAAAGCTTTCCTACCGCTGACGTCAGACTAACTGGCCTATAGTTTTGAGGCTGAGAACGGGATCCTTTTTTGAATAGAGGCACCACATTAGCAATTCGCCAGTCTCTCGGCACTATGCCAGATCTCAATGAATCCTGAAAAATTAAGTAAAGAGGTTTGGCAATCACAGAGCTAAGCTCGCTAATTACCCTGGGATGAATACCATCTGGCCCTGGACCTTTGTTAATCTTAACATGTTCTAGTCTCTTTTGAATTTCATCATGTGTGAACCATGCATCATTAGTTGTATTACTAGAATTGGGACTGTTAAGAAGGAAACCTTCACTTACTGATTCCTCATTTGTGTAGACAGATGAAAAATATGAATTCAGAATCTGCGCTTTTAATTTGTTTTCATCAACCAGCTGACCCCCCTCTGATAGTAAGGGACCCACCCCTTCCTGCTTCATTTTTTTACTATTAACATATTTAAAAAATAATTTTGGATTTTTTTTACTGCTTACTGCAGGCCCCAAATCCATAGTTTTAGTTAATTGTCAACAAAAGATTCAGCTGAGTACCAAACCAAATCAATATTCTGATTTTCATATTTAAATTTGAGCAAAAGCCAGGCTGATGTCACATGGGGCATTTTCTTTAATTTAGGTACTGCAGGGAACTGGGATGCTGTGACACTATTTTTTGTGTTAAATGAGATAAATGGGATATCTGGGTTTAGTTATTCTGTGTCAAACACACAAGCCAAAGTGGCTTCATCTGTATCTGCCAAAGACTAGACAGTTAATAATGCATAAGGAAGCCTGGGGTTTAAGGATAGTGGTAATAGGAACCATTCTTTTTTAGCCAAAGTTTGGAGGGAGAGAGAAGGAGTTGTGGAATGGAGGAAACGTCCATGGCTAGGTCGGGAAGTAACGGAGAAGGGTGGCCCATCAATAAGAGTGGAGGACAGAAAAAGCAAGATGAATGTGGAAGACAACAAAAGCAAAAGAAACAAAAGATATATAGAGGATGTAGAGGAGGAAAGAAGGGAAGAAAAGATATTTAAGAAGAATTAGAACCAGGTGTGATTAGGGACGGTATTTATAATTTGTCCTCTGTTCAGTTAAATAAAGAGGAAGTAAAAGTACTGTAGAAAGGGCTGTCCTTTGCTCCAACTTGTAATATCAACACATGTAATATGTTTATTGATATACATAAATACATTAGGACATTGACATTAAAAAGATTTTTTTATGTTAAAAGAAAATGAGGGGAGTCACACAAAACTACAATCAGTTCACAATGAGAAATAAAGACTGGATTTTATTCCTCATTAATCCACCAATCGACTTGAATAGTCAGACTCTTCAACAGACACCGGTCTCCACCGCAGTATCATACAACATAAGGAACTCTGGAGAGTCTTCAAAAGTGTGATAAATGTAGTTTTTATTGACGCAATAAAAACTAAATTTATCACACTTTTGAAGACTCTCCAGAGTTCCTTATGTTACACAATGATAAATATATGACAAGGAAGTTGGAACAATTGGCCATAGAGGGTATGTAATTGATAACTCAGAACCAATATACAGTGATATGAAAGCCCCATCTTAGTTTTACCCAACACATGCAAAGGGTGACTATTTTAAGGTATTTCATGAGTTGGTTCAGGAAGACTTATTTAAATCTCTAAGGAGTCTACAAGATAGCAAAGGAATAATTATTAGACAAACTGACAATAGAGGGGGAATATGGATAGAACAAGATACATTACAGAAAATGAGAGACTTGTAGGTGATTGGGTGACATATGAGATATTAAAAGGGACCCCACCAGAAAATATGTAGATGAATTGAAGGATTTTCTAGGAAAACAAGGGACTTAGAAATCATTAATAAAAAGGAATGGGAATATTTGATGTAATGGAACCCTAGGATCCCGATCTTATACCATCTGCCCTAAATCCACAAGGATATACAGAACCCACCAGGGAGTCCAATATTGTTGGGAATATACTCTTTAACTAGCCCATTATCTAAATATGTAGATCATTTCCTCCAACCATTAATGGGAGCACTACCATCACACTTAAGATACAATAAACATTCTTCAGATTATAGAAGATTTACATTGGTAAGAGGAGTGGTGGTGGGTAACATGTGATGTGACGGCATTTTACATGAATATACCACAAGAAAAAGGAATAGAAGCAGTGAAATATTTTTTGGAAAAAGAAGAGGTATTACCGGTTGAGCAAATTGAATTTATCACAGAGGCTATTAAATTCATTTTAAGTCACAATTTTTTTATGGTAGGGGCACAATTTTATACCCAAAAGATTGGGACAGAGATGGGATCACCATTTGCGCCGGCATTCACCAATTAATTTATGGGGCAGTGGGAGGAGCAGGTATTGTATAGGTCTGTATATTTTAAGGTGAGTATCAAATTATATAAACAATATATCGATGATTTTATATTCATCTGGCAGGGCTCTACAGAGGGAATACATGAATTTGTAAAGGAAAGTAATCAAAATAATTGGAATTTACATTTTACAATAAATTATAACAAAACAACTATTAATTGGATGTAAGAATTTAGATTTCTGGAAGCAATGAGATAATAGTTAGGAATAGTAGGAAGGAAGTAAACTCATAATAAAAGATGGTTAAGAAATATACCATATGGAGAATTGAGGAGAGTGCATAGGAACTGTAAATGAGGTAGCTGTAGTATTAAAAAAAATTAGTGGAGAAGGGACATCCCAATGGTGAATTGGATCAAGCACTATAGAGGGTAAAGGAAATACCAAGAGAGACAATGTTTAAATATTAAGATATATATGTGGGGATTGTACAAAAACAAGCTAAACTACTACACTTAGAAAAAATTCCCTGCTGCTGTGCTTTTTTATAATTATAAATAATGCAACAGTATTTGGGGGTCTAGGGGGGCACCCATTGACTTACAGTGCACACAGTCATTTACTGCTTCTGACCGTGTGATGATGTTATGGCATCTTAACATCAACTGCTCTAGATACGAAATTCACGTATTTAAAGGCGATGCAACCTATTTTCACTGGCTAGCATAGGTCTGTTTATCTAAGTCATTGGGTGCATTCTTTAGCTGTTCATGTGTCTCTGACCTCTGCCTGTCCCTTGACCTTTGCTGTTTTGCAGCCTGAACTGACCTTTGCCCATTTAATAGACCACACTTCAGGATCCTGATTTTGTAACTCACTGTCTGTATGGTGTTGACCGTGGCCTGTTCCTTTCACTACACTCTGCTCTTACCTCATTTCTTCTGTAACACTCTTTGGTTCCCTTGCTTGGCCAGAACTCTTGCCTTGATTCTCTCACAATAAGACCTGGAGGCATCCAAGTAATTGAGGGCTCCTTCCTAAGTGAAAAGTGTCTGTAATAGGCAGAAGAGTAACCTCAGACCGGAATCTTGGCATTAGTTCTGGGGTTGGAAATCTTTGCTTGACACATTCATGTGAATGGCAATTGATTTTCTGTAGGGAAGGACATTCACTCTACATGACTGCTATGGACCTCAGTCCTAATTCATTTCCCCCTGAGGTCAAAAGTTCATGTCTTATGTTCTTTTCCTCAGCCTATGTATTTCTGTATACTGGATAGGGTCAGAAGCTTTTTTTGAATGGCAGCTAATACACATATACTGTATACCATGGAATTTCTGTTGAGAGTAAAATATGATATGTTATTGCTTGTTTTATATACAATATATTCCTTTAAGCAAAATTTGAATTTTATGTAAAATGTTTGTATATTGTAAATAAAAAGTACTCCAAGTTAATTTGTATTTTGGTTTTCATTTTCTGTAGATTTGTTAGGATTGTTTAGCTTTCTGTTGTGCTTCATTCCAGCCTCTGCCCTTGGCCTACAGAAAAAAAACCTGAACTGATTATTCTCGATTTGTATTGCCATTGCAATGTTATTACTTATCATTCTGTTGAGGCTAGAGTAAAAAATTATCTAAGAATACATTATTAATATAAACTCTATAAGAGATGGCCTTCCCAAACTGAAGCTACTCCATGTTTGGTCCTTGTTAGGTACAGTAGATAATTAGATTAAAAGTATACAACCCCCTCCCTTCCCTTTGTTGTGACTGATTTGTTAACAGGAGTCCATTATGCAGGGCAATTATTTATATTATTTATTATTATTTATATTCTGGTAATCTAATTACCTAACTTCCAAGAACCAAACCAAACACATTTAGGGGCATATTTATCAAGGGTCGGATTTTGAATTGAAAAAACTTCAAAATTCTATCTCAAAAAGACCAACCGAAATTAAGTCTGTTTTTTTTTTTTTGGACAAATAAGTCAGTTTTCGATGGAATAGGTCCGTATTCGGCCGAATTCAAAATGTAGGAATTGAAGGAATATCACATTAAAACAAATGGGTTCTAGGAGGTCCCCATATGCTAAAACAGCTATTTGACAGGTTTTAGATAGCGAATGGTCGAAGTCCATTACATTTCAAATTTTTTCTTTTTTTTTTAAATTCAAATCAAATTTGAACTATTCCCTAGTTGAAATATACAAAAATAGCTTGAAATTTTTTCATTCGAAAATTCACCTCGACTTTTGATAAATATGCCCCTTAGTGTACTCTTGCATACTAAAGGAGTCTTCATAACCCACATGCCTTTATACTGCAAATGTTAGCACAGCAGTACTTTTTAGGCCCTGTTGTTTATAAAAACAACATTATGGGGCAGATTTATCAAAGGTCGAATTTTGAGTTCATGGAAGTTTCTAAAAACTCCAATCAACTCCCATAAACTCGAAATTCAAAAAAAAAATGACCAATCAAAATGTCAAAAACATTTTTTTAAAAAAACAGGTGAATAGGATCAATCTGCAAACTCGAATCGAATTTGAATTAAATTGAATTCAATTTGAGTTTTTTTCACCAAAAATTTTAAAAAAATCCACCAATTGACTTCAAATTGATTGTAGGAGGTCCCCCAAATGCTAAAACACCAATTTGGCTGGTTTTAGATGGCAAATAGTCAAATTTGAATTCTTACAGGGACAGTACATGATAAATTTTAAAATTCTAATTTCAATTTTTTTTAAACTCAAATCGAATTTGGACTATTCGAGTTACAATAAAATAAACTTGAAATTCGAATTTAAAAATTAACATTTTCAATTCAACCCTTGATAAATCTGCCCCTAACTGTGATCTTAGCCTTCAAATCAATCTTAATGGTTTATTTCTCCTTTGTCTTCGCATGTGTTTTTTTTTATCTGTAGTCCTATTAATTCCAGCTATAGGTGATTTCCAATTCAAGAAAATATAGCCCTAGCCCTTGTATCATTAGGTTACAACAGTTGTGTGCTCCTGTGCTGCTGTGTATTTGAGTTTCTGTCATGACCGGCACCCAATACCAGAACAAGTGCCAAGCACCCTGGTCTCGGCTTCACCAGTAGTGTGACCACCGTTGGGCTTCGGGAGGAGCCCTCAGCTTACTTGGGTGCCACCTGGACTTAACAAGGGGTGCAAGGCGAGATGTTCTGGCTGGCAAAGGGGCACGGCTGTTAGCAGAGTTTATTGGGCTGAAGGTCACGGTACAAATGGAGCAGGCAAGAGAATAGTCAGACAGGCTGGGTCGAGGCAGGCAGATATCAAGAATCGTCAGGCAGGCAAGGGTCAAAACCGGGTAATCAAACAGATGGGATCAGGCAGAAAGAGTAGTGGAGATGCAGGCAAAGGTCAGAGTTCGGATATCAGAATTGTCAGGAACAGGCAGGGATCAAAACCGGAATTAACAGATAAAAGCTTTTAGGAACAGACAGCACAAGGCTTCAGGAACCACTAGAATCAAGATTCTATCATGGGCACTGGCTGGGGGTCAGAATGGGCCTTAAATACTGTCAAAGTTTGCGCCAAAACGTGCGCCAATACCTTTAAGAAGTACCTTTAAGAACCAATATGGTGCCTAGGAAACACGCAGCAGGCGTCCCCACCGGTGGAGCGGTGGGCGACCCCGCCGCGCAGGTAATTTTATTACATTTTCCCACTGTTCCTCCTGCATATCTTGATCTCCTGCATATTTTGATCTGTTTTATAGAGTTTCCATTTGTCTGCTGCCTACCCTGAACACTAGCCAGAAAGTTGTATCAGTCATCTTCATCCAGTACTTAGGAATTGTTCAGTGTCGAAAATAAAAACTGACAAATAAAGAATGTTTTCAATACATTCAGTTAGCCAAAAATGTTATATATAAAGGGTGGAGACTTCCTGATTTTCAGCTCTCAAACTCTTGTTGGGACACAACTGTTCAGTGAGTTTGCTTTTTATTCTCAGCATGCAGGTCAGATTCAAAAACAAACAGTTATGACCCTTTTGCCCCTCCTCAAGTTACTGACTGGTAACCAATCAGTGGAAAACAAGAGAGCTGCAATTAGTGTTCTGGCTATTATATTAGACCTTTATACATTACATTTTTGGCTAATTAACTACATTAGAAGCATTTTTTATTTTGTAAAACCTATCTATTTACCCACTTTTTATTTTTACACTGAACTGTGTTCCTTTAAGCTCCTACCTGCCAGTCATACACTTATGTTTCTACTTGATAGTACTTTTATATGGGAACCAAGTTTCTATGGTGCATGGCAAAAAAAAAAAGGTTAATAAACAGACACCCCTGTAGAGAGGGCAGAATTAAATAGCTGTTCTATGTGAAGACCTGTAGGCTAACACTTTCTATTCTTACTTACAATGTTTGAGATACAGTAAATACTATAATTCTGTCTTGTACCAGGTAGCAATCAAACGTTTTCAAAAGTATCACTTTCAGTCCATTCCCCTACTGTCCAAAAAATTATGTCCAGAAATGTTCAAGTTTACAGTAAATCACTGTAATCATCCACTTTCAGTTGTGCATGCTAATTTCTTTCCTTTAATTCGGAATAATGATCTAATCTAGTTTAAATCAAGCAATACAATAAGACATGTTAATTATGATAACCACTTGGATAATGCACCATTAAAAACAAAAAGTTAGAAATCATAATTACAGATTTGATCATGCGTTCAAGCAAAGATTTGCAAATTTAAAAATGCTAAGCAAATTTCCTTGATTGCTAGACTAGTGTGAATTATGATTGCAGTTTGCTTTACATTATGAGCAACAGCATTTTTAGTACAGTAGGTTGTTTCAAAGGTTTGACTGGACTAATGATTTCTTACTGAATGGTTAGATGATCTACATGTGATGTCTGTTATCTCTACGACACAGAATTTGAAAACAGAAAAGGGATTAAAATTCTCTACGCAATAGAGACATAAGTGTCCACTTTTGTATAATTAATCTAAATAGAAACATACATGGTTTCTGGTGCTTTGATATGTAAACCAAAATACTGGAAATGCTTTTAATATACACTTACCCACACTTATCCATCCCTTCTGAGACACGGCCATGCACATGAGGCATGATTGCGCTGAAATTGTGGGGATAAAATGCAACCATAAAGACCATTTTTTAGTAAACTAGAAAGTTATGTAGACAAATTAAACTGTTGCCTATTCTATAATTTAATACAAATCAATTTCACATGCAACCAAAAATATGTACCGTATATACTCGAGTATAAGCCGACCCGAGTATAAGCCGAGGTACCTAATTTTACTTACGAAAACTGGGGAAACTTATTGACTCGAGTATAAGCCTAGACACAACTAAGACCGTTAGACAAGCAGGATCCTTTTGTTTATTTGTAGATAGATATATTTAATAATAATATTAGTTAAACCTTTGCGTTTTAAAAAACCAATATGGGATTGCAGCCGCTCTCCATGGCTTGGTAACATTAATACCATTCTGTAGTTTCATAAAAGAAAAAATGTTAAAATGATATCCCCTTTGTTTAGTCTTTTAATTTAAAAAGTGCCAAGGTATTTTACTGCTTTGTATGATTGGGAACTGGCAAACAAATCAATATTAAAGTGTATTCTGGTCATTCTCACGTGAGTTCCAGTATAAACATTGTGATTTTATGTTTTGAAAATTAGAATTATTAAAAATGACAGACAAAGCAGACAAGTAGCACCTGCAATATTTTAGCATTTTAGCACTGTAACTGCATCAGTTTTTGTGTGCAAATAAGTGGCAAAATAATGTGGTGAGAACAAACAGCGCAATGGTGGGAGCAGCAGCGTCATCAGTGGGGAATCTACATCAAAACCCACATGATCTGTAACGTCAGCGTGTGCTACTGAGTCAGCGTGTGCTACTGAGTCCCATGCCCCTGCACCTCGGTTGGGGCCCGCAACCCATCCATGGGACCCCCGATCCTGAGGAGCCAACGGGGAACACCCCCCTCCCAGCCAGAAACAATGATGCTTACCCACGGCGCAGGAGGAGCAGCAGTGCGCAACTTTGCGCAAGGAGTGTGGAACGATAGCGATACCGACTGAAGTGCGGGTGGCGCGCACGCTGACGTTACAGATCATGTGGGTTTTGATGTAGATTTACCACTGATCGCGCTGCTGCTCCCACCTTTGCGCTGTTTGTTTTGGGGGTGCGAGATCAAAATGTACTGCTGCGAGTCTGCTGCAAACCTTCCCAGCATTTCCCTGCAGGTAAGAAACTTCCCACAGAGGAGGGGGAAGCTTGGTTGGAGCTTTGGCGGAATGTGCACTGCCACTGACCCGAGTATAAGCCGAGGTAGAATTTTTCAGCACATTTTTGGTGCTGAAAAACTCGGCTTATACTCGAGTATATACGGTATTTCATTTTATCTGAGTATAATCCACACCTAAACATACAAATCTTTCAGTTTAAATTCAAGAGTCTTTAAGTAATTTCAAGAGTGAAAAAATGTGGCTGAATTGTGTATACACATATTTCTAGAGGGTAAAATCAAATCTTTTGTTTAAGTTGCCTATTTATCATGCTATATAAAAAAAAACATTGATCAAATACACTACAAAGCAACAGTGATAGGCATTAGCTTGTAAAAAAACAGCTTATTTATAAATCTATGCATACATTTTCAGCATACAAATTTTCCAAGTAAAATTGCAATGTAAAAAGCAGCAGGTGTTTGAAAATGCTGAGCAATCCTCAAGTGAAAAATTTGCTCTTTTTTTTGGTGATTTTACTTCTCGGCTAAATTTTTACCATCAAAGGAGAAGGAAAGGCCTATTTACTTTGGGGTGTTAGGCACCCCAAGTGATTCTATATACTTACCTCACACACCTGTCAGGAAAAAACTGCACCAGTCCAGGTTCCTTCTTCTTCTTCTTTCTTCAAATTTCCTGTGGCAGACACATGCGCAGTACAACAAAATAGTCAATTTCATCATTAAAGTTTGCTAATTTGTGCCATTCTTCTTCCTGGTCATTCTGTGGATTGGGGAAGAATGCAGGTACTACAATTTCCCTGTTCAAATGGTGTTCTGTAACCACCTTTGGTTAGAACCCTGGTACTGTTCCTAACAACACCTTGTCGTCCTGTATCAACATATATGGTTCCTCTGATGACAGGGCTTGCAAGTCACTGACTCTCAAAGAGATCTTTAATTAACTCTTGTAACACCAATGTTAAACTCCATACCACTGATTATGATTTCACAGGAGGTCTCAATGTAGCACTCCTTATAAAAACTTTGCCAATCTTGGGTTCTTTGCCCATTGTGTTGCTGTTAACGCTGAAATGGCAGACGTCTGTAACTTCAACGTTCTCGCACTTAGATTACATTCAAAGCCAGCCTGTAAAAATCAATCACATGGACCACTGTTACTTGTTCAGGAGTGACTCCTTTTTTAAGTAACCATATCAAGAACGTTTTCCATACTCTTTGGTAGGTCTTATTTGTTGTGTGTTTTCTGGAAGCCAGCATAGTTTCTATTACTGCTGTTGAAAATCCTTCCCCTATTAACCTGTTCCTTTCAATCTCCATGCCTTTAGAGATAACGTCTCTGGTCAAGGGTGATTGACTGAACCCTTTATCAACAAGTCTGATCTCCTTGGCAGTGCCCATGGTTTTCCCATCTTCATTGCCATTAACGTTGGATACCATATTGTCTTGGGCCAGTCTGGGATTATTCTCACTACATCGGCTCTCTCCGCCCTGATTTTATTTAGGACCCTCTGTATCAGAGGAAACGGAGGAAAAATGTATGAAAAATGTAATGTAACAATCCTCTGACTCAGAGCACCTGTTGCTTCTGCCTGATGACCTCCCTTTTGTGTTTGTCTATCAGATTGTGACTCAGAAAATCTGCTAAATGATTGGATTTTCCTGGAATATGTAAGGCTGTTAAATTCTGCAGGTTGTTTTCTGCCCATACCATAATTGGTTGAAGCTCCTGTAGCAACTTCACACTGCATGTACCTCCCTGTTTCTTTATGTAAATCACTGTTGCCAAGTTGTCTGATCTCACTAGCATAGCAGACCCTCTCAGTGATCTTTCCAGCCAACAAATTGCTCTCTTTACTGCCCTGACATTACATTGGCCGGAAGGCATCTCTCCTCTGGTTTCCATGTACCCTGGACAGCCATCTGACCCAGATGAGCTCCCCAGCCCCATGGACTGGAGTCTGTTGTCAAGGTTTTCCACTGATGTGTTAGTGAAATCTCTCTGATCAGATTTTCTTTTTCCAGCCACCAACACACGCTACGTTTCACTGTGTCTGACACATAAATGTCTTGTTCCCAGTTTTGCTCCTCTTTTTTCCATTGTTGTAGGAAACATTGTTACATTGGTCTTATATGCCATCTGGCCCATTTCAACCTTATCTCCCCGATCAACACCTGTAGCACCTTTGTAAACACTCTGGGCGAAGTTGCTAGGTCGAAAGGTAGACATGTGAACTGATATTGATATTCCTCCTGTATCGCAAAACGTGAGCATTTTTGATGCACTTCTGCTACTGGAACATGCAGATAAGCATCCTTTAGATACAAGGACAGCATCCAATCGCTTTATTCTACTTGAGCGATGATAGACTGTATTGATTCCATCTTGAATTTCTTTATTTTCAATAATGAGTTTATTGGCCTTAAATCTAGAACTGTCCGGAAATCCCCTGTCTTTTCCTTTAATAGGAATAACTTTGAATACATTCCTTTTCTCCTGTACTCCTCTGGAACTGGAATTATCGTTTCCTTCCCTGAGTAACTGTTGAACATACTCCCATAATATTTCTCTCCTTTCTTGCGGATATGGTATCCCTGACAATTGGAATAGGTTGCACTGTTGGACTTATTCGAACGCCAAATGATAACCTTTCTTTATCGAATTTAATAGCCATTGATCTGTGGTCGACTTTGTTCAGACCTCTGAAAACTTCTCTAACCTTCTGGGTATAAGTGAGAACTGGACTGCCAAAAACTCAGAATCATTTTCTGGTTTGTTTGGAGCCTCCCCTTCCTCTCTGTGTTCTTGCGAGGTTACCTTGACCTCCTTTCCATTGATTGATTCCTCTGCTCTGTTTAGTGTCTCAAAACTGACATCCCTGTCTTCCAAATCTTTTATCTTAAACCATGGTCTCTCTGACCCCATTTCGAATCTTCTGGTTGGAATACGTTCTTGTTGTAAAAAGACACTCCCCCCCCCGTTACTCTTTTAATGATATCTTTTAACTTGTCTCCAAAGAGCATGGTTCCCTCATCTTTGATATTTTATTCCAAGACCTTAACCATAGCGCCCTCCTTGCTGCCACTGAAAGAGCCATAGCCCTTGATGACGCTTTTACTAAGTCTACTGACGACTCTGCTATAAAATCCGAAGCTAACTTCACTTCTGCTAATGCCTCTATTATCTTCGATCCTTCCACTCCTTCTCATATCGCCATCTCTACATTCTGTATCCAACATTGCAGTGCTCTAGATATCAATGTTAAGGCTATTGCTGGTTTAGCTGTTGCTCCTAACGCCATGTAGGACTTTTTAAGTGATGCCTCCATCTTCCTATCCATAATTAATAAAAGATGCCACATCATCAACTGGTAGTGCCGTCTTCTTTGATAGGCATGCTACTAGGCTGCGTCCATATTTGGCAGTCTATCTAAGACAGTTCTTCCTTTGTTGGGAATGGATACATTTTTTGTACCCTCGTGGCGTGGGTATAGGATACTTTCCATCTGTTTTTTCCCACTCCTTTACAATATATTCCTTTATGACTTCATGTATTGGAAACGTAATTCTTTCTTTTTTGAGCGACTAAGGATATCTGAGGTTCTGTTTCCCCTGGTAAATTCAGTTGTGACCTCACTGCTTTTACTAAAGGATGTACAGTACCATCGCAAGATCAAAATAGGTGCTTACATCCTCCTCTCTAAAATCCTCCTCTTCTGAAACGTCCAACATCACGTTTATTATCATACTTCCACCCTGTCTATCCTGCACAGGTACTGGATCCAATTCATCTGGGGACCTCTTAGTGGCCGCTTTTACTCCTTCCTTTACGGCTTCCTTAATCCACCTCATAATATCGGAGGTATTTGCCGCTGCATCTCCTGCCAATCTTCTGGCACATCTTTCACAAAGTTTTGAGTGTTTCTGAGCTGCATTCTCACATGCTACACAAACTCTGTGTTTTTCTTTACTCTTTCTCTTCCTGGGTGGAGACACACTGTCATAACAAAAACATCCATATAACTTAAATGAATTAACAATTTTTTTTGGATTAATTAATTATCTTCTCACCTCCTGACACTATGGGCATCTTTGTCTGGACTACTAGGCGCTTGCAGTTCCATAAGGCTTCTAAAAACATATTAAACCAGTCGATAAGTCAGAATAGAAATAAAGGAAAAGAAGCAAAAATAAAATAAATACATTTCTTGCCTCACAAAAACTCACATCTAATATACTGTCCCACTAAGCTTGCCAAGATGCCCCTAGAAACAATGTAAATGGCACCGAAATTAAAATGGCACCCCTTGCGTCATGTCGCTTAGCAATGACACAAACCTCCACATTCTCCTTGCCTGGTGTAACATGCAGGCCTATTCCTGGTGACTGCGATAGATTAAATCTGTTCAGCACCTTACTTGCAGGCTTTCACTTACTTATTGAAAACTCCTAGTCTCTTCTATGAGCAGATCCTCAAGACTTTTCTGGAATGCAACTCTCCAGGTATTAATTCTCTTCTTGTCTAATTCTAGTAAAGACTATAACCACCTACCTTCCTATCAGCAGCGAGGAAAGGAAAAAAAAGACAAGAGCAATAGGGGGAGGAAGGGAGATATAGGGAGAGGGCTTCATGGGCAAGGAGTTTGGTTTTAATCCTGTCCTATTAGCATGAGGGGGTGGGAACCACCATTAGTGTGAGGGCTGCCATATTGAACAGGGAAATGGAGACTTTGTGCCTTAGGGTTGGCTATCTCCTCAGTAATCCTTACTCCCTTACTACCACTGTGGCTTCTTAAACGGTAGCTGTAATTTTTTACAAAACCAGCAGTGCAGTAAACAAACTGCAGAGAAGAGTATGATCTAGCAAATAACACACATCTGATCATTAAAATAAATCATTTTAAGTTCTCTCTGCTAATCAAATCATACCTATTAATTTCAAACTGAAACAGGCAAACATCTAAAGAAAAAGTCTCAGCAGTCAAACTGACCAAATGGCAACCTGTCCATGGGTTTCATTCCATTTAGAAATAACCGCCCAAGGTTGTCAAAGGATATTACCATGTTATCTATTTTTTAACTACATGCTATTGTTACCATGTTTTTCATGATTTTTTCATTCTATTTATTCAGAAACCTGAATTTTTCCTAAACTCAGGCTTTTATCATTTAGCTTAGATTGTTACAGGTTAGTGCTGCTCAGATGTCAGACTTCACTTTTTAAATGTAGTATTGTGGCTCAGATGTCGGACTGCACTTTTTAAAGGGGAAGTGACTTTTGCCTAACATGTGTGATATCCCATTGCCTGTGTTCCTGCCAATCAATGGCCACTTACTGACTGGAGCAATATATTTTACCAATATCTTTTACACCGTCTTGCCTTTCACAAAGAATTGGATTGAAAAAATTATCATCTTTAACTCAAATAAATAAAACATGAAACATTTTGAAGTGTAAGTTTTTTATAAAATATATTAATAAGTATTAGACAATACTTTAAACATCCACCAAGATGTATTGATGACAAAGGTATCATATTTTATTAAAAAATGTATACAAAATTTCCACAAGAAACAGAAATAGTTCCCCTAGGCCTATGGCACATCATAAAATCGGTCTGAGCATTCTTTACATCCTCTAACAGGCCGCCATCACTGCTAAAGGCCAGTGCTTTAGAAAGGGTTACTCAGTTACCGGCAAGGACTTATTTCATGAGACTTGATGAGCCCCTATAGCCTAGTGAGGGTTAAACGGCACGGCTCAGTTTGAATGTAAAAATATAAAACATTGCAAACAATACTTAACATTAAGAAAATTTGTATACATATTTGGTGCCCTTTTTCTCAACAGCCACAGATACATGAGGTCAGTGCTGGGCTGCAGACTTAGGCCCACTGAAAAATACAAGACCACCAGGAGGAGGAGGAGGCATTTACCTAGCTTCCCCTAATGCTCAGTGCTGGGCTGCAGACTTGGGCCCCTGGAGGGGTCTGACCGGAGGCTGCTCTTCTCTCCCTGTCTGTGGGTCCTTGCCACTGTGACACTGGCTCTTGAGCTACAAATTAACAAAGGAAAAATGATGCTTAAAATCATTTGTAATAATGTAAAAACAGTCAAGATTTCACATCAATTGTAGAAAAGAAATGATCATTGATTCATGTGTTCTGAAGCAACCACAAAAATGCTGATTAACAATTGTAGATTCTCTAATACAGGCATGTGGGGGGGGAACTACTAGAAAAAGTAATATTTTTTACACAAGCTAAAAGTCAGTCACTATTGGAATTAAGGTAGAAATATTTCAAACTAGTAATACAAACTATATTGTAGTGCAAGTCCAAAGGATCAAGCAAGAAAATAATGTCCCTTTAGCAAAAGAAAAAAGCATAGACAGCGATTAACCTATTAAAAAGATTGTTCTAAGAGTCCAGATATTTACCTTACAATCAGCATACCTCTTCACCGATGGTGTCCAGAAGGTGGTGCTCAAAGGTCTTGAGCCGGATGGGTGGTGGAATCCCTCTGCCAGCCTTCTGGACCTTCGCCCTCCGGTCCACGAACTTACTTCTGATACGCCTCTTCAGTTCGATGAACCGCTTGTATGCCGCATGTCCATTACGGCACACAGCACAGTGCTCACATTATAAACCACCTGTTGTCATAGTTGTGTGCATCTGGAAGCAGTGATCAGATAGGACTGTGCACCAAACAACAAGTCCCATTGTTGCAGCACCCACTAATTGTCAGACTTACCGAACGGGAAGGGACCACGGATGGGAGGAAGACAACCCTTACAGCTCCTCTACCAATACACCCTCCACTGGGAACAGAGGGATATCAGTGAAGGTGTAGTATGGGAGCCTGGGATTCCTGGCAGAATGCGCTGGTCTGTGGAGGAGCAGGTCTGGTGTCTGTAGAGGTATAGAAAGATGCAGGATTAGTTGCTGGAGTAGTTAAGAGTAGGGAGGACGTCACCAGAACTAGTGCGGCAATCACCTTAGCGTAATTATGGAAGAGTAGTTGGCAGAATGACGATCAGCACAGATGACACAATAACCGCTTCACTAGACTCACAAGTTGAGCAGATGGCGTCATGTTGATGGAGTATCACAGGAAAAGGGTCCCCAGGGTGAAAACTGAAGCGTAGTCTAGTAGGATATCTGGGTCGGCAGTGGTGATAAACGTTCAGATGGTAGACAAGAGTCAAGGCAAGAATGCGTAATCGATAACAGGCAAAAGTTTGGAAATAGGAAAACAGGTACAGGCAGTGTTCCAAGGGTTAATACAGCAGCGTAGTCAAAAGGCAAGCAGGTTTGGCAACAGGAGTTCAATATATCAAGTAGGGTTCAAAGGGTTAACACAAAAGCGTAGTCAAAGCAAGCAGTTTCGGCAACAGGAGTTCAAATATAACAAGCAGGGTTCCAAGGGTTAAGCAGGAGCGTAGTCAAACAGGCAGAAACAGGGTCAAAACCAAAGTTCAGTAATAATCAGAGAAACAAATCAGCTAGGAAAACAATGTCCGAGCACTGGGAGAAACTCTGCGCCGAAAGAAATACTGTTGCCTGTGTCAATACGCTGCATCCAGCAAATCTCCTGCGTCGGCGTCACGTCGCACACGTTGTGACATCACTGGAACGCATCGATGGAACGCATCGCGCAGAAGGGCCGTATTTCCCAGAAGACTGGTAAGTACCTGACACTAATACTGTATTCTACTCACTGGTGAACATGGGGTTTTTGGAGGCTGGCGTAGTTTTTACTCCTCCTCCCTCTTCCTACTTGTGGCCCTCCTCCTTGATGGTCTCTCCCCCCCTCTCCCCCTAACTAATTGGGTCCCCTTCCCCCTACCTAACCTTCTGTGTACCCTGCCCCAGGACCCACTGCCAGGCCAGATGACCTCTTAAAGGGCACAGAAAAATCCTCCTCCCCCTCCTCTAATTCCTCAGTGGCCCTTGCCCTCCACACCCTAATGTGGCCCCTCTACCTGTGCCCCCCTAACTAACTCCTGCCCCTGAGACTTAGGACTTGTTTGAGAAGCAGCTCCCTCCACTCCTTCCTCTTTGCACCTCTCAAACAAGTCCCGAGCCCCCCCACCACTACCGTCCTCCCCCCATTCCTGCCCATCTTTCTTCCCCACTCTTCCTCCTGCTCTCTCCCCCTATGGGTCATTTTCAAATGTTTTAAATTAAATTGAAAATTGTTGGCAGCTTGCAAGACATTGCTCCTTCTCCTTTGCTTTCCAAATAGAAAGTGCACAAAATGTCCATCTATGTTTTTAAAATGGTTGCTGGAAGACTTCCTGTTTGTTGAAAAAAAAAAAAGCATGGAAAGGAACATCTATTTAAATTTACCAAAAATCATGATTTTTTTAAGAAAAGAGCAATCATACGATAGGACTTGGAAAAATCTTCGTTTTTGGATCACAACCACAAAAAATGTTTAGGAATTAACCAATTTCATTGTGAAAATTATCCGAATCCAGGATTCGGTTCGGGATTCTGCCAGGATTTGGCCGAATCCTTCTGCCCGGCCGAACTTCGTGAAATCTTTCACGAAGGATTCGGGAGTTCGGCCGAATCAAAATTTGTGGATTCGGTGCATCCCTATTAATAAATAAGCTAATATTTCTGGAAAAAAAACACAAAAAATTGTGTTTATTCGAATTTGAAAATTAGATAATTTCGGATTTTGATAAATGGGCCTCCCAAACTCGATTTTTTTTCTGGTCAGGCATTTTGGAATTTTTCTTAACAAAAAACTACAATTTTTGAGATTTATTATATCCCAATGCTGCAAAAGATATAAAAAACACAAACCTATCCCAAACCTCACAAACTCGAACTTAAAAACCCCCTTTGTTGGGAAGTGTTGGAAAAAGTTTATGGAAATAACTTTACTTCACTTGGTTATATCACCGATTGACAGAATGGAAACATAACTGGTTGTTTAGAATTCAATAATATGGTTAAGGTATGTATTTATGTAATGCTATTTAAAGTAATTACTGACTTAAAAAACAAAAATAAATCCATGCATGGTTATATTTATATGATACAAGAATATGATGATGTTCAGTCATTACAATAGCCCTTTAAATGGTAGAAGATTTATGGCTTGTAACTTGCAGTACTAAAAATGATTTTGTCCAAAACCTTCAAAACCCAGCGTGCCTTCTGTACATGGAAGGAATTTAATACCTCTTCTGCTGCTTATTGTATAACATGCTCCTGTGGTCTATTCATGCTGGCAGAGTATTACAGAAAACAAGATATACAGGACATCTATCTAAGCCATGAAGAGTACATTTAATACACATTTTGTGGAGCACTGTAGAAGTGGCAATCATAATATAGATCTTCTCGAGCTCCTTGGGATTGAACATGTAATTTACAAAAACTGAAGGATTGAGAGGTATAGCATTACTAAAAAGAGAATGCTTTTAGGTTCACAGGCTCATCAACACTCTGTCACCTTACGCCTTGAATGATGGGCTAAAGTTACACTGCTTCTTGGAAAAAAGGTAATAGAAATGTAACTTGTTCAAAACTTTTATTACAAAGACTATTTTCTTATTTGAAACAGCAATTGTTCTTACATTAAAGGAGAAGGAAAGCTACGGAGGCATTTTATTGCCAATAGATTAGCTGCAATAGTGCAAGCTAGAATGCTATATTTATTCTGTAGAATGTTTTACCATACCTGAGTAAAAAGCTCTAGAGGCTCTCTGTTTTTTTAGGGTAGCAGCTGCCATATTAGCTTGGTGTGACATCACTTCCTGCCGGAGTCTCTCCCTGCTCATTCATAGCTCTAGGGGGAGAGAGGAGCAAACTGAACCTGCTCACGCCCGGGGCAAGGAGGTTTAAGCTGAAAACAGAAAATCTGATACAGAAGCCCAAGTGTACACAATAGAAGAAAAGAAATGCTGTGTTTCTTTTGACAGAGGACTCAGATCAGCAATACTTTGAGGGGTTACTGATGTATTTATATAGACCTTTTGATAAAGCTTACTTAGTTTTAACATTTCCTTCTCCTTTAAGTACATGTGTTTTGCAACAGTTTGCCTGCTGCTCTTCGAAAAAAATTTTTTGGCATAATGAAAATTTTAAGAAACTTTTCAATCTAAATTAATTAAAATATTCCAGTAAATTTTGTAAATGTAATTGCAGCTGAAAGCAGTATTTTGTATATACATTTCTGTTCTCCTGTTTTTCCATTCAGTTCTTCTCCAGGGCTGTTAAAGAGAAACTGAATACCAGAAATAAGTATAAATGTAGTATTTTATACCATATTACAATAACATTCCTTATGTTCACAGAGCATTGTAATCCCTCCCTCACCTTGTTCTACTGTAACATGGTGGATTCTGGCACTTTAAGGGGCAGGTTTATCAAAGGTCAAAGTGAATTTGTGAATTAAAAAACTTCGAATTTCGAAGTATTTTTTGGGTACTTCAACCATCAAATAGGCCAAATTCGACTTCGATTCAAATTGAAAACCTTCGAAAATTCGACCACTCAAAAATTTCAGTACTGTCTCTTTAAAGAACTTTGACACTTCACCACCTTAAACTTGCCAAATTGCTGTTTAGCCTTTGGGGGACATCATAGAACCTATCTGAGGCTTTTGGGAAAGTTTTCAGAAGTTGAAGTTTTTTTTGAAAAATCCTTTTAAATTGCTCGATCGTACGATTTTACTTTGAACGTACTTCGATATACGGCTGTTTTCACTGGAAAAAATACTTCAACTATTGAAGTACTCAGATTCGAATTTTGATGTTTTTTTTACTTCGAAATTCGATCCTGATAAATATGCCCCTATGTCTCTCTGCTTCGTATATTGGGGATGTACAAATTCTCTGGACTTCAAGTACCAGAATACATCCCTTCACATGGAACAGGATGAGGGAGTGATTTGATCGATCTGTTATCATTTAGAGAAGGGGAGCTGCTCACTTTGGGGCAAATTCACTAAGATCCGAAGTTGCGCCAGTGACAGCTTTGCAGCACTTCGCCAGGCGTAGTTTCGCCAGCGCACCGCAAAATCACTAAAATGCAAAGTTGTGCTCAGGGAGGCCAACAGTAGTGAAGTTACACTACTGTTACTTCATCAGGCAAAGCGAAGTTACGATATTGATGCCTAATTTGCATACAGCGCAAAGTTAAAATATAATGGACGTATATGGTGCAGCAACTACATTACACTATACAAGCCCAGGAAACCTTTAAAAAAATAAAATAAAGGTGTTTTATTGCCCTACACATGTGCCCACTGTATCGTTCAGTTGCCATATGTTAGGAAATGTAGGGAGGAAGGATTTACGATATTTTTCAGCCTGTCACCCTTACAAAAATAAAAGACGCCAGCGTTTTTTGGGACTTAGAAAGAATTTCAACTGTTTTGGATAAACTCCTATCTATTGTATTGAACTTCGCCTGGTCTGACCTGGCAAAGTAAAGTCTGGCGCAAGAGGTAATGTTCAGTAAAATGCGCAAGTTAGTGAATTAGCGTAGTTACGTCCCTTCGCCATAGCGCAACTTCGCCTGGCGTAAGGGTGCAAAGTAGCACTAGAGTAGGTCCTCTTCGCTAGCGAATTTATGCACCCGTTAGTAAATCACCGAAGTAATGAAATTACGTCATGTTGGCGAATTTGCGCTAGCGTTAGCCGATTCACGATTTAGTAAATTTGCCCCTGTAGCACAGGCAAAATATCATGGCTTCCTTCCAATCTGTGGAATCAGGTATGTTTGTGTATAAAAAATGTTCAGATAGTGTTTATGCACTTTTTCTACATAAGTCCAACTGAATGAGATCATGTCAAAAAGGGGCATATTTACCCCTTGCCTTGCGAACCAGTAGAGTGAAAAAGTAAACAGCAAAACAGATACTACAAAATTACATTTTGATAAATTGGTATCTTTAAATTTTTAAAGAAAAACTTTTAAATCTTGAATTTATCTTTTTATAAAGAAAACTTGAATTTCAAAACGTCAACCATGAAAAAATATGGAAGAAAAACTGGAATTTGCTAAAATCACATTCTATTCATCATTCTCAGTGAATCAAAATTTGAATGTATCTCAAAAACTTTACAAATATCTTGCATTTTGCGAATACAGCTTCCATTTTCTTCTACATGAACTCACCAGCATTTACATTTTTTTGTGGTTAATAAATCACTAAAAAAATTTTTTTTGGGCATTTCTTAATGTATTTCTTTTTTTTATTTGAATTAAATGTTTCATTATTTCATTAAGACAAAAATTGCCTGAAATTATTTTGTGCAGTTCTCTAGGTGTCCTGTACAGCTGCAAAATGTTATAGTACTGATGGGCTGGAGTTTGCAGTCATTCTGTAAACATTTCCTTTTTGGGCATATCTAGCCTCTAACGTGAATTTGAATTCGTATATGAAATTTCTCACCCCTCGGCCCTGAAAACAGTTCTAATTTGACTGTGCTCCACCTAAAACCTGCCGAGTTCATGTAGAAGTCAATGGTCCCTTGAACTATTTGAATAGTAGTGATGAGCCAAATTTTTGCCAAGTTCCGCTTTGAAAAATGACGCCCCATAGACTCCAATTGGAGAAAAAAAATGTTGTGCATCAAAAAAAAAGTTCTTTGGAGGAAAACTCGATTCAAATTCAATTTAAATTCAACTTGAGTTGTCGGGACAGGCCTATTTGGTCAAATTTTTCCATAAAGAACAATTCCCAATACTCTAAAATTCGACCTTTCATAAATAACCTCCTTAGTATTTTGGCAATTAAGTTAAAATTGTCATATTCAGTAGCTTTACTTTTATAATATGATTACGTTAAGTGGCACAATGTAAAACATCCTATTAACTTTAGATTATTATTATTATTATTAATAACAAAAGTCGTCATTAGAAATAATATACTTAAAACTATCTACAGTATGTACGGTTAAAGAATGTCCTTTAAATCTGATGCATTTCAGTTATTGGCTCTGCATTATTTTCTAATACTAAACTCCAACCAAATGGCCTCTTAGAGTAGTCTTTGGGAATTGCTATGGTTAATATCCGAGTATTTCTCTTCTGCAGACCTTCATGTGATTTGTACTACTATGCATCATAACTCATTGTTCTGTCATCCTATTGATTCTGCTGCCAGACAGACATATTCATACTTACTCTACCTACTGTAAATTCCAGGTCGATACATTTGAAGCCAATAAATTTGAGCAGAGAAATCATCCTCTGTAGCTTTTTTGCTGTGCATGGTTTTTTTTTTAGACATAATTGTTTCCAATATAAACCATATAGTAAGTTATAAACGTGAGACAAGAGCATATGTTAGGTAAAATAATTAACTAAAAAGTAGGGACAAGGGTCTAATCAGTTTCTCTGCTGATATCAGCTAATTCAATCATCTTCCATGCTTTATTAAATCTTTTCTAAGGTTATTTTGAAGATTAACTTTTCCCATGGGAAGAATTCCAGGGTTTTTATGATAGGATTTGCTGATAAAATGATAACCATTAAGGGCAATAGGCATTGCAATCTGTAATAGGGGGCAGTGATGGATCTACAAATAATTAAAACTTTAGCCAGCTTTGTTGTTTATGTCTGTATTTATATCTGTACGTTTGCCAAAAGTCAATAAAGCTTGCTATTTGATCTGCAGCACAGAATACAAAGTTCATTTACATGGAAGTAAGCAGTTTTTTTGTCACATTGAGCTTCAATAAACTGCAATTCAAAGACACAACATTTGTTGAACATAGTTGGGTTTCCCACAAAGTGTCATTAATATTTACATAAAGTGCACCATGAAAAGAAAATCAATTTTAAATCATCTTGTTTTCTGTTACTGAAAAAAATAAACAAAAGTGATCGACCCACTGAAAATACGAGGGTGAAAAAAATCTACATTATTCTATACATTATGAAGAAGTTTGTCAAATCTGTCAAGCAGAAAGTATGGAATCTGGTATTCTATAAACTATACAGAATTTTGTCAGTTTGTCAAGAAATGCTTTCTATTATTTTCTATTTCCTGGGTTCTCTTATTTTTGTTTGGCCCTTGCCTGTCCCTGACTTCTGCTACTTTTCTGCCTGCACTGACCTCTGCCTGTTTACTGACCATTCTTGAGGATCCTGTTTTTGTACTGTTGTTTGTTCTGTTGGTGTTCTTTTTGGTGTTGACACTGGCCTATGACTTTGAGTACATGCCTGACTCCTGTTTTTGTACTGCTCTGCCTGATTGGTATCTACCTGGCCTTATCCTCAACTATGCGCCTTGTTCTCAATCCTTTCCCTACAAATTCGGTTCTCTTGTCTGTCCAGAACTGTCCCCTTGATCCTCTTACTTTAAGACCTGGTGTCATCCAAGTAGGGTTCCTCCCGAAGCGAAAGACAATTATAAAGCACTGTTTTCACTGATGTTACCCCCTTCCCTTCCTTTATAAACAGGGTAATTTGTTCAAAACTCCCTATCTACTTTGAACAAACAAACCCATCTGTTCTTTAAACAGCAGCCTCTGAGAAACACAGTATCAGGGGTTTCTCAGTGGAATGGTAATTTTTTATCAGCTCCTTCTAAACATCATTGGGTTCAGGAAGTGACAGGAAGTGCTAATGGAAAACTGGCTTTATAATCTTGTTTAGTACCAGATATAACAGGAGCTATAGATTTTTTAATTAAAAGAGTAGACTAAAAGTACATTTTGCACCAATTCTATTCATTGAACTCATGTTTAAAAGAAGTGTATACTGTCCCTTTAAAACCTTTGGTAATTACTATTTTTTTTTTCTTTTCAAAATATTAATCTGCAATAAAAGTTACCTATAGTAACTGACTGAATTTTAGCCTGCCATATGAGATGAGATTATTATACATGAATTGATCCTGAGATACTATCAAGGTGTGTAGAAAATACCTTTAATTATCCTCCTCAAGGACAAAAAGTACCCACCGCCTATGTCTAAAGTAAAACCACTGCATGCAGTGGCAACTAATTGTGTATAATATAAGCTCAGTAACAGCACTCTGCATGCTGAAAGCATCTTTTATGTATTTTTTTCTTAAAGAAAATGAGTCTAATGAGTGTAATTAGTTAATGAGTGTAAAATTTAAAACAGTTTGTGTAATAAACAAGTTTAATTGGAAAAGTTGTTAAGTAAAGTAAGTAAACCAGAATTTCCAGGTTTACTGAATTGCTTTCAGCAAGTGCTATGTTGTTTCAGAAATGGATCTGCTGTTTTCCTAGCAGCACTAACTGGAAACAGTCCTGAAGGCACAATTCCCCTTGTTCTGCTTTCTCTCATCCCTGCTGTCTCATTAGTCTTTTATTGCAAATGCAGGTTAAAAAAATTAAATGACAAATTAAGTGGCCTAAAGAAATGTTGTTTCTGACCCCTAAAATGGAAAAAACAGCATTCCCCCCTAAAACCACAATTAAATGAGAAAGTGAATAGCATCAAGTTGAACTGTTTTACCCAGGAGTCAACAATGCATTTTCAAAATTGAATCCAATATGATATAATGTTATATTTTTTTTTTAGCACATTTCATCCTGTAATTTCAACTAGCTGAAAGCATGTATTTTTTATTCTAGTCGTTAGCAATGACTGATTATTCTGACATTTTATTATTAAGAAAGAAATAGGATTGTAAAAACAGATGTAAGTTATATGTACATAAGTCTTTAGCTGTAGAAGCTCTGGTTTTACAGCCAGTGACCATCCTTTCCTGTGGGTGACATTTCTTCTTTTTTTTTTATATATTTGGACTACATATAATTTGATTATATCATTTTTATTTAAAAACTGAAATGAACATGGGATTTTGAAATGTAATCAAAAGGCAAATAAACGCACAATCACAAAAACAATGCGTAAATATTGCTGAAGAAATTAAAATTCATCTTGATGTAATAACATGATGATGAGCATTTAAGTAATGTCCTTTGGCTAGCTTTCAGTTGAATTTGAACTCACCACACTCGAAAGGAACATTGCTGCACAGAATGCTCATCTTAATATGACGATAATACTAGTGTTTTGGAACATCCTTCTTTGCATTTCAACATTTTCATTCCTCATTTTTTAGATCTCATCTTCTTCTCATTATTTCTTAAATCCCATTTTCCATTCTCAAATATTCCTCAGAACGTCTCTCATCATAATACAACATCAGGGCCTTTCCTCTTATTGCAAAACACTCAACCCTCATTTTCATGCTTTCACTTTATAGTGCAAATACCCACCTTTCATAGCCCAACTTGTATAAGTATTGAATCTGCTGCAAATTACAATTAAAATACATTTAATTGTTATTTTATGTAGCCAATCTACACAAAATAGTCCAAAATACCAAAGTAGGATAAAACTACAAGAGTATTTACTAATAAAAAAGGAAGATTTTTTTTTTGCTATTGAAAGATCACCACTTTACTGTTTACTTGCTAAATAAGATATGATGCCTTCAGAAGTCACATAATTAGTTGAATGCAGACAATCTAGTGTCACACAATCTAAAAAACAAATACTGTCAAAAGCACCCAGAGTTTGTTAAAACATAACATATTAAATGAATAACATAATAAAACCCCTAAAACTGCAACATTTAAGGTAAAAAAGGTAAGATAAAGTTTGGGAGAAGCTTATAAAATATCCCAAAATTTGAACATCCCTGAAGCACTGTTAAATCCATGAATAAACAATAGACTATGACATGACTACACCTCTGCCTAGAGATAGTTGTTACCAAAACCTTACTGATTGGCCAAGGAGGGTAAACACCAAAGTAGTAACCAATAGGCCAATTATAACACTGATGGACTTGGAGAAACCCACAGACAGCTGAGATGAGAGAATTAATGTGAGGGACAACAACAACCAGGCCCACCAAAAATCTGGGCTTTATAGTCCATACCTGCTACTTTTTCTCAGCAACCCTTTTGCACTTTACAAACCACTCCATAATCCACAAGCCCCAGTCAATAAAAATCAGTACAAAGCTTTGAATGTAACAGTCCTTCTTAAGGTGATTGTGTTATTCATATTTTCCTTCAAGTAAGTTTCAGATAACTGCTTAAGTAACTATTATTTGAAGCTGGCACAGTTCATTGCTGTCACTGGAAGCATAATAGACTTAAAAGAGAAAAACATTTAGTCTACACCAAAAAACAGTAGAACACAGTCTACCTATTCATACTTTTCACTATCTATTTATACTTTTCACTTCCCATATGAGTTGGTTAATGGGCATGTTTTACAGTATTTTTGACCAGGAAACAAAATTCATGATACAATTCTAATACTGCCATCTGTGCTCTTACTCACAGTTTTTTCAGTGAAACAAAACATTTCTCACATTTTTTTCAGTGAAATTCGAGCACAGATTTGTGAACATTTTCACCACTGAAAGGGCAAATTTGCTTTGAAACTGTATTATACAAAAATAATTGTTTGTCCTTAGTCAGAACCAATGTTTGTAGTTTAAACCAGAGGCTAATACACATATAAGCTCAATTGACGTTTATTAAAGTTGATTACAAGCCCTTAATTTTGTAATCTGACACATCCAGGCAATGTAAAGTTACAGCCTGCAGCCACTGAAGCAACTTATGTGTGTTAGTAAATTAGTTAGGTTGAAAAAAGACACATGTCCATCAAGTTCATCCTTTTGACTTTTTTTTAACCTGCCTAACTGCCAGTTGATCCAGAGGAAGACAAAAAAACCCATCTGAAGCCTCTCCAATTTGCCTCAAAGGGGGAAAAAAATCATTTGTGACTCCCAAATGGATCGGCCTTGTACTACTTGTACTTGAGCTATCTTCCATAACCCTGTATTCCCTCACTCGCTAAAAAGCCACCCAACCCCTTCTTAAAGCTATCTAATGTATCAGCCTGTACCACTGATTCAGGGAGAGAATTCCACATCTTCACAGCTCTCAGTGTAAAAAAACCCTTGCGAATATTTAGGCGGAAACTCTTTTCATTGAATGAGTTACATTGTGTCAGCTGGAAAGACCTACTGGTAAATAAAGCATTAGAGAGATTCTTATATGATCCCCTTATATAATTATAAATAGTTATTATATCACCCCTTAAACACCTCTTCTCCAGCGCGAACATCCCCAATTTGGCCAGTCTTTCTTCATAGCTAAGATTTTCCATACCCTTTACCAGCTTAGTTGCCCTTCTCTGGACCTTCTCTAATACAATAATGTCCAGAGATGGAGACCAAAACTATACGGCATATTCTAGATGGGGCCTTACCAGTGCTCTATAAAGTGGAAGAATGCCTGCTTCCTGCTGTGAATCAATACCCCTTTTAATACAGCTCAATACCTTATTTGCCCTTGATGCTGCTGACTGGCATTGCTTGCTACAGCCAAATTTATCATCTACAATGACTCCAAGGTCCTATCCATAATGGATTTGCCTAATGCAGTCCCATTAAGGGTATAAGTGGCTTGGAAATTTTTACATCCCAGATGCATGACGTTACATTTCTCAAAATTGAATATCATTTGCCACTTAGCTGCCCAGATTGCCAGTTTGGCAAGATCATGTTGCAAGGATGCCACATCCTGGACGGAATTAATTGGGCTGGATAGTTTTGTGTCATCTGCAAACAAGGATACATTACTTACAACACCCTCCCCTAAGTCATTAATAAATAAAAGTGGACCCAAATATCTAGCCCTGAGGGACCCTACTAAGAACCTTACTCCAAGTAGAAAATGTACCACCCTCTGTACCTGATCCTGTAGCCAGTTTCCTATCCATGTGCAAACAACTTCATTAAGCCCAACAGACCTTAGTTTAGAAAGCAGTCGTTTGTTGGGCACGGTAGCCAACGCTTTGGAAAAATATACTGCCCCCTCCACCATCCACCTATAATTGCCAGGCTGAGATCATAATCCCTTTTAAATATTGGAATGACATTAGCTTTTCTCCAATCCATAGGTACTATACCAGATGAAAGTGAATCTGAGAAAATCAGAAATAGGGGCTGGTCTAAAACTGAACTAAGCTCTCTTAGAACCCGGGGGTGTATGCCATCAGGCACTGGAGCCTTGTTTGCATTCATTTTTATTAAAGCTTTTTGGATCATATCCTGAGTCAGCCACTGACTAGATTGAGCTGAGCCATCAGTGCAGCTATGAAGTAAGCCTGGGAACTCATACTCCTCTATTGTATACACTAAAGAAAAAAACTGATTTAGCACATTTGCCTTTTCTGTGTCTGTTACAACCATACTGGTACCATTATTTAATGGAGCAACACTCTCAACCCGACTCTCTTTTTACTATTAATGTATTTAAAAAACTTTTTGGGGTTAGTCTTAGCCTCCGCTGCAATGCACTCTTCATTTCCTTTTTTTGCCTTCTGGATTGCTTATTTACAAAATTTATTATAGTATTTATATTCATTAAATTCAGTTTCTGCCCCAACAGACTTGTAGTTTTTAAATGCCTTTCTCGTCTTTCCTATTAACTTCTTTACTTCTATATTAAGCCACATAGGGTGATTCTTAGAGCTTCTACATGTACTCCTTAAGGGAATAAATTGAGAACAGTAATGACTTAATATAATTTTAAATGACAACAATTTCTGTTCTGTGTTTTTAGCTGAAAACTTAATGCCCCAATCAATGCTCTGAAGGGCAACCGTCAAGGCACTAAAATTAGCTTTTCTGAAATTCATGGTTTTTGCGGCCCCAGTATATATATTATTTTTGCACCACACATTAAATGATATAATATTATGGCACCCAGGGTTTTATGACTTGCACATTTTCTATACGTTCTGGGTCATTAGAGATCACTAGATCCAGAAAAGCATTTTTTTGATTGGCTCGTCAACAACTTGTGCCATTAAATTGTCATGCAACAAGTTTATAAACTTTTTCCTATTAAGTGACCTAGCAGTACTGTTGCTCCAGCCAATATCTGGGTAATTAAAATCCCCCAATATCATTACTTTACCCAAATTAGCAGCCTTTTCTATTTGCATCAGGAGCTTCGCCTCCTCCTCCTCACTTACATCAAGGGATCTATAGCATACGCCTACAATTAATTTGCTGGACTCTTTACAATTGGTGAAGAACTCTACCCTTAAGACTTCTGCCCCCTCATTTACTAACATAACCTCCTCCTTTATGTAAGCTTTTAAATCCTGCCTAACAAACAGACATACTCCTCCCCCTTTTCTATTGCCTCTGTCCCTCCGAAACAAAGTATAGCCGCTGATATTAACTGCCCAGTCATGCGACTCATTCAGCCATGTTTCGGACACATCGATTACATCATATTTTCCCTCCAGCACCTCCAGCTCTCACATTTTACCAGTCAGACTTCTTGCATTTGCAAACATACATTTAATACTGGTACCATATTGAACAAATGACATGTGGTCCTCCCTACCTAGTTCTGTTACTTGGAAATCTGACTTTAGTGGAATGCTGCCACTGTACCAACATGAGAAGTTGATTCAAGTTTAAACTAAAGATGATCGGGCAGAATCAGTTAAAACTATATAACAGAAATGATTAAAAGAGGATGGAGTCTTGGAGTTTTATCCACTCTATTCCTGAAGAATTCAGGACTTCACCTGGTATCTGAAAACCACCAGCTAGAAGAATAGAATTGAAGTTCCTCTAGGATTTTTAGAGAATGAAAAAAAACTCTGAAGAAAAAATGCCCCTGACTTTGAGTTATTTGTTGCAATGTTAAACACAGGAAAATGCATTTGGCACAAGAAAAAAAATGGTCAATGACTCCAATGTGTTTTAGGAGATAAAAAAACACCCCATGACTCCGATGCATTTGTCATGGATGCATGAATTTTCCAGCGGTTTTACATACTTTTCAGTAAAGAGAAACAGAGTATATAATTACATAGTTAAATTGGGTTGAAAAAAAACAAAGTCAATCAAGTTCAACCCCTCCAAATGAAAACCCAGCATCCATACACACACCCCTCCATACTTTCACATAAATTATATATACTCATATCCATACTAACTATAGAGTTTAGTATCACAATAGCCTTTGATATTATGTCTGTCCAAGAAATCATCCAAGCCATTCTTAAGGCATTAACTGAATCAGCCATTACAACATCACCTGGCAGTGCATTCCACAACCTCACTGTCCTCACTGTGAAGAACCCCATATGTTGCTTCAAATGAAAGTTCTTTTCTTCTAGTCTAAAGGGGTGGTCTCTGGTACGATGATCCACTTTATGGGTAAAAAGGTCCCCTGCAGCGTGTCCTGCATGGCGTCCGGGTAGGAAGCAGCTACTGCGAGCTCCGTGCGTGGGTGCCAAATACTGCAGATATCCTGCGTTTTTTACTATACCCTTTTCGTGCTGCCAACACGTCCTTCATCTACTGTGCCTGGCCTGACAGTTCTGGGGATGCGGAGAGCCAAACCTAAGTGTACAGCGCAAGACCAGAGCACGACGCGCACCATGCCTTCCCAAAATGGCGCCGACACCCGCGCGCACCGCACTGTGGCTGCTAACTCGCCGGAGCAGGGGCCAAGCACAGCGGGGAAGCTAGCAAAGTTTGCTAGGGACCCATTACCCCAACGTGACTCGAGTGGCACTCCACCTGCATCACAAGGATCACCTTCCCGGCGAAGCATGGAGGTAGGAGGGGCACAGCCCCTACATACAGCATCCCCTCCTGAAAACTGATTTTGCAATCCTGAAACATGATGTGCAAAACATCAGAGAGAGAACAGGGGAAGCAGAAAGGAGGGTCAGTGACCTTGAAGACTCCATGGCGCCAATGTCAGGCCGCATGGCGGCTACGGACAGGCAACTGGCCATTTTGGAAAGCAAAGCTGATGATTTAGAAAATCGCTTAAGGCGTAACAACATACGAATACTGGGTCTGCCCGAAAGAACCGAAGGGGGTGACACTGAAAAATTCCTGGAACGCTGGCTAACAACTACATTTGGCCAATCGACTTTCTCCTCCACATTTGTAGTGGAAAGAGCACACAGGGTCCCGGGCAGACCACCACCTCCTGGAGCTCCCCCAAGACCATTAATAGCCCGTATGCTAAATTACAGGGACAGAGATGCAGCACTGGCGGCAGCTCGGAAAGCTGGGGACATAATGTTTGAAAACCAACGAATCTCTATTTACCCTGACTTCTCCACTGAGGTTCGGAAGCAAAGGGCGAAATTTACTGAGGCGAAAAGGCAATTGCGACAGAAACAACTACCATATGCGATGATGTTTCCAGCGAGGCTAAGAGTCACAGACAGAGGGAGAACCCTTTTTTTCTCATCACCGGAGGAAGTTATAACCTGGATGGAGGAGAGACCCAGGCCTTTGCCGAGGAGAGATCCAGAAGTTTAATCACTCCTATCTACTCTATTCGCATTCTGATCTTCTGCCATTGTTCTTCTCTGACATCCGTGCGACTTGGCTGCAGCTGTCTCTTTCTTCTATGGACAGTCTCTCCTGTGTATCCTCTTCAGGACAGGTAACACCATGTAACATTGACTGTATGCAGGACTTTTGTGTAACATTTCCCCCTGCACTGGGGTAGCAGGATCTTGGACGATAGTTGCAACCGATCTGGACTCGGTGGGTACACCAACCCCCAAATAGTTAATTGTTGGCTAAGGGTGTAAACTCACTTCAAGTAGTACTATGGAGTGGGTGGGGTGGGAGCGGGTACAAGTTATCAGTCTGCAAACTGTTTTGCTTACACTTATGGGGTATGTTTTTCGTTAAGGTTTTTAGATGTTATGGTGTCTTGCAATATGTGGGCAATGCTTGGGCGGACATAGGGATGAGCAATCTCCCCAACCCTTTTTCTTTTACATCAGTAAAGCATGTGTCCCCACTGCATAATGGCCTCAGTTAAGGTTATGTCATGGAACGTGAGGGGGCTGGGTGACGCGATAAAGAGGCGTCTTGTCTTTGTTTTTCTACGTAGCCACAAGCCCCACATAATTTTCTTACAGGAGACTCATCTGGTGGGTGGAAAGGTAATGGCACTAAAGAAACCCTGGATAGGCTCAGCGTATCACTCACTCCACTCTAGTTACTCCAGGGGAGTCACCATATTGCTTAGCAAATCTTGTCCTTTCGTAATGGAACAAATTATCTCTGACAGGGAGGGGAGATATATCCTTCTCCATGGCACTATGCAGGGGGAAAAACTTACCATTGGGAATATCTATGCCCCTCCACCACCCAAAGAGGACTTTTTTCAGGAAGTGATGAATAAATTGCTTACCCTCCCTATCGCACCTTTCCTTCTCATGGGGGATTTTAATGTAATATCGGATGCTGTCCTTGATAAACTGCATCCCCCTAGAGTGTCCACCACATTTTTTAATAAATGGGCCTCCACGTTTAATCTGATTGATTTATGGAGAGTACGTAATCCTGGGGCTAAACGGTTCACTTGCTACTCTCCAGGGTATAATACCATGTCTAGGATAGACCTGGCTCTGGGATGTGTAGAACTTAACAAATGGGTTAAATCTGTGGAAATACTGACCAGAGGCATATCTGATCACTCCCCACTCCTACTCACTTTAATACCATCCCCCGCCCCAGAAGACAGAATCTGGAGGCTGAGCCCCTTTTGGGCCAACCATGCTGATATACAGGACAGTATTCAATATAGTATTAAGGATTTTTGGGACCTCAATGCCGAACTTAGCCCAATCGATCTTACCTGGTATGCGTTTAAAGCACATATACGGGGTGAACATATTAGTAACATTGCCGCAATAACAAACATCCAACGAGCAGATATATCCCAAAAGTCTCAAAGGGTGCTAGATTTGGAGGCTGACTATGTAAACTCCCCAACACGGCAAGCCCAGCAAGCTTGGCAACATGGCCAGAGGGAACTGACTTTAGCTCAGTTAGAACTTACTAAGAAACACATTTTATACCAAAAGGCCAATATTTTTGAATATGGGGATAGAAACGGGAAACTTCTAGCCATGTTGTCAAAAGACAACACTGCAGACATGACAATACCAGCTGTGAAACTGTTAGACGGCGAGGTGGTCTCTGCCCCAGCTAAAATAAATGAACGATTTGCAAACTACTACTCTGACCTATACCACTCCAAATTAGAGGTCTCCCCTACAGAGATAGTTAACTATTTACAAGATACTGATATGTTTGAACTGGACCAGCAGTGTGCCGCGGCACTAGGGCAAGCCATAACACAAGCTGAAGTGGAGTCAGCGATAACAGCTTTCCCAAGTGGGAAAACACCGGGCGCAGACGGCTTGCCCGTAGACTGGTATAAACAAAATGTGAATCTCTTAGCCCCCATCCTTACACGACTATATAATGGGATAACGGAAGACAAGCCCCTACCACTTCTATAAGGGAGGCCCTCATAATTCTTATCCCTAAGCCTGGGAAAGACTCTCTGGACTGCTCCTCATATAGGCCGATCTCACTTATTAACGTAGACGCCAAAATCCTGGCGAAAGTTCTAGCTACACGGTTGGCACCTTACCTATCAAACATCATCTCCCCAGACCAAACTGGCTTTATGCCAGGACGTACCACGGACATTAATATAAGGAGGCTATTCACTAACATTGCCACGACTCATGACAACCCAGGGACGAGGTTGGTAGCTTCTTTAGACAACGAAAAAGCATTCGACTCAGTCGAGTGGGAGTACCTCTGGGCCACGATGTCTAGAGTTGGGATACACCCAACATTTATAAATTGGGTTAGAGCACTGTATTATCTCCCAGTAGCTAGGATCCGGACTAATACAAATCTATCGGACACTTTCAAGATCACCAGGGTTACAAGGCAGGGCTACCCTTTATCTCCGTTTTTATTTGCATTAGCCATGGAACCCATGGCCTGCCGAATAAGATCCTCGCCTGATATAATTGGCTTACAACTTGGTGCATTGAAAGAGGTGATAAGCATGTATGCAGATGGCACCCTCCTGTACCTGGCCAATCCGCAACAAGACCTTATGCACGCACTATACATAATTAATACACACATGACATTCTCAGGTCTAAAGATAAATTGGTCGAAATCTGTGCTTTTTCCGCTTGACCCCCTCCCGAGTATTGCTCCTCAGCACACTCATGGTCTGAATTGGGTTGCATCTTTCAAGTACTTAGGTGTATTGATTCATGCCGACTTAACTAGGTTTGAGGAGCTTAACATCCTGCCTGTTTTACGTATTATGGAGGAAAAAAAGGAACAGTGGGACAACCTGCCACTCACTTTACTAGGTAGAATAAATCTCTTTAAAATGGTGCTGCTACCCAAGCTCACGTACATCTTTAGACAATCCTCATTACTGATAACATCCTCCACTTTCCTTAAGCTAAAGAGTCATATGTTATCCTTATTCTGGGCGGGGGCTTCTCCTCGTTTAGCTCTCAATACCCTGCAGCTACCGACCAACCAAGGTGGTCTTGCAGCCCCCAACTTATTCCTATACTACCTGGCAACACAACAGTGGTCAGAAATTGGGCTCTATCATCCCATACCAATGCAGCTACAGTACTGGAAGCGCAAGTATTGGGGTCATTTGAGGAACTCAGAAATCTACCATATAGAGGTATTAAATACACCACTAAGGCCACACCTCTTATGGGAGCAACCGTTAAGGCCTGGCATATTGTAGGAAGGTTCTATCCAAGGCCACTACAAACCTGCTCATTGTTTTCTCCATTGTGGGGAAATCCAAACTTGAAACATCTGGCAGGCCTCCCAGACCCTCAAGCTTGGGCTAGGTACCATATCAAGTATGTCGTAGATGTTATATCCGAGGGTAAGCTTTTGAGTTTTCAAGCACTGAAAGACAAATTTTCTCTCCCTAACGCCATGTTTTTCAGGTACCTACAACTACGGCATGCTTGGGAAACCCAATTTCACTCTGGAAATATAGACACGACTCCGAATAGTTTGGAGGTCAGCATACACAATACAGATTTAATTAAACCTCTCTCTCATTTTTATGCGCAATTATCTAGAGTAGGAAATGCCAAACTGTACAAATTGAAAGCTTCATGGAAAAAAAATGTACCAGAGATTACTGATGAGAGCTGGGAAGATATTTTGGATGATGCTCTTGTAGGGGTAATTAGTAGCAAAGACAAAATGACACAATTAAATTATCTACACCGCTCCTATATTACCCCACAACGGGTACATAAAATGAATCCTCTTCTAAGTCCGGAATGTCCCAGGTGTCAACACTCCCCAGCGGATTTCTTCCACATGACTTGGGAATGCCCACTAATTCGCAGGTTTTGGAGAGCAGTGACGCAGATGATACAAGATTAGGGATGGGCGAATTTTTTCGCATTGTTTCTCCGAAAAAATGACGCCCATAGCCTTGTAAGGAGACGTGCGTCAAAAAAAAAAGACGCGCGACAAAATAATTTTGTCGCGTGACAAATTTTTTTTGACGCCCATAGACTTTAATGGGCATCTGCGACATTTCGCCAGGGGCGAATTTTTGGCGAAACGAAACGGGTCAAATTCGCCCATCCCTGTACAAGATAGAACAGACATCTTTCTTCCACTGGTGCCCAAGGTTCTATTACTTAATCAGGTAGACAAAATCTCCCCGAACCGTGCCCAACGCACTTTAATAACTGTGCTTTGTATGTACGCCAAGAAAGTGATTGCCATGCACTGGAAATCCAGGTTGGGGCCAACCGTTAAAAATTGGCAGCAGTTGATTGAGAAATCTATACCCCTGTATAAACTCATTTACATGAGAAGAGGCTGCCCAGAAAAATTTAATAAGATCTGGGACTTATGGCTTGACGAAGACCCTGTTGTAAGCTCTCCTAATTGTATATAAGTACTACATGTGTAGAGTTAGTTTAGTAAGCTCTGACCCTGGTTGACAAATGCCCGCTCCCCCCCCCTCTGGTGCCCGAAGGTGGGGAGGTGGTGGGGAAACTGCTAAATGAATGCATACCTGACAGAAGTGTAATGGGGAAAATAAATGGAATAAAAGGATAAGTAATTGGGGAAGGGGTAGGTTATCTGGTATTATCCTTTACTCCCTCCATTTTGATTGTAATTCCTTTATGTTCTTACTCCTCGCATTACCGTCTAGAAACAAAGAATGTTAGTATGACACCGTTTGTTATGTTTTTCTTTTTCCTTTATTCAAAGTTTATTGAATGTACAGCGATCTCACAAATAGGATACTTTCTTACTGTTGATATGCAATGCAACTTGTACAATTTGTGATGCTAAATAAAGGAATTGTTAAAAAAAAAAAAAGGTCCCCTGCTATTTGTCTATAATGTCCTCTAATGTACTTGTAAAGCGTAATCATGTCCCCTCGCAAGCACCTTTTTTCCCAGAGAAAACAACCCCAACCGTGACAGTCTACCCTCATAATTTGTCTTCCATCCCTCTAGCCAGTTTAGTTGCACTCTCTCCAGCTCATTTATATCCCTCTTAAGGACTGGATTCCAAAACTACACTGCATACTCCAGATGAAGCCTTACCAGGGACCTATAAAGAGGCATAATTATGTTTTCATCCCTTGAGTTAATGCCCTTTTTTATGCAAGACAGAACATTATTTGCTTTAGTAGCCACAGAATGACACTGCCCAGAATTAGACAACTTGTTATCTCAAAAAAACCTAGATCCTTCTAATTTAAGGAAACTTCCAACACACTGCCATTTATTGTAGAACTTTTATTTACAGCATTTATATTATTTTTGCCAAAGTGCATAACCTTGCATTTATCAACATTGAACCTCATGTGTGAACCTCAGTGTGCTGCCCAGTTTCCCAACTTAAACAAATCACTCTGCAAAGTGGCAGCATCCTGCATGGAACCTAGTTCTGCACAATTTAGTACCTGTATCTGCAAAAAATAGAAACAGTATTTTCAATGCCCACCTCCAGGTCATTAATAAACAAGTTGAAAAGCAAGGGACCTAGTACAGAGCCCTGCGGTACTCCACTAACAACACTGGTCCAATTAGAAAATGCTACATTTACCACCACTCTTTGTAGTCTATATATTAACTAGTTCTCTATCCAGGTACAAATAATATGTTCAAGGCCAACATTCCTTAATTTAACCAATAACCTTCTGTGTGGCACTGTATCAAATGCTTTAGCAAAGTCTAAGTAAATCACATCCACTGCCATCCCAGAATCAAGGTCCCTGCTTACCTTCTCATAAAAAGATATTAAGTTAGTCTGGCAAGTCAGTAGTTTCTCTCATTGCCGTTGATGCCAATATTACTAAAACTGTCTCAATACAGCTAAAACCTAATACAGCTTAAAAACACATTTTGTTATGGTTTGCCTCATGTGGCCTTTGCACTAATGGTATTAGTATACAGTCCTTTAGAAGATCAAGGTATCTGAAGATGCCCATTATAGGCCTACACTATCTTTCTCTGCAGCATTCCTCCCTGTACATTCTTGGTATAATGTCCATGAAGGATATCTCGTGGGATTTACTTGCTCCAGCCATCTGGTTTCTATTCATTCTAAACCATGACTTATGACTTTCAGCTGATAAACTTTTCACCAATGTTTTTTCCACTATGATTTTGGGCTTTTCAAACATTTTGCTTTACTTTAAACTATGTATAAAGAATATTGCATACTTAGCTCAGTTCTTACTTCTGTGAAGCTGACCCAAAAGAGCTTGGTAGGACACAAGCCAAAAACTAAGCAGTATATTTATTAAAGGTCAGATTTTAGGTTTTTGAAACCAGGACTAAACTCACAAACTCTAAAATTACAGGACATTTGATTAAAAAAATCTTAATAAAAAGAGTATGAACAGAAAATTACATGGAACAATTTTTTTCACAAAAAAATACAAATACCTTTAAAAATGTGAGTTTTTCAGACAACTGCTAGTGAAAAAACGACAAATTAATCTAAAACGGTCCAAAAGGTTCAGTGCAGCTCCCATTGACTTCTATAGGACCTTTTACCTAGCAAAGTTTTGTATTATTGCTTTTTGTGGTTTTTATACTTCATAAATCTCGAATTCTTATTTTTTCAAAATATATATATATATTTTAGAGATTCATGGATAAATTCAATTGTTAATAGTGATGGGGGAATAAATTCAACTATCATGAATTAGCCCCGCATTTCCACATTTCGCCGGTGTCAAAAATGTGGACGCGCGTCCGAAAAGTTGCTTATGGCAAAATCGTTGCACGTCAACACTATTCGGATGGCCATTGAATTCAACGCCAGTGGCAAAATTGCCGTGAGCGGCTTTTTGAATGTGCACCCAAAATTGGACATGGGCTTCAATTTCCAAGTTTCACGTTTTTTTTGTGAATTTTTCGGGAAACGGTAGAAATTTGGCCATCACTAATTGTTAATAAATAGGCCAGTACAACAGAGGGGAGTTGATTTTAACTTTTTGTGTAATGGTGCATGATAATTCACCAAGCAGATATATGTTAGGGACATGCTATGCAAAAAGCTTTGTTTGGTAGAAATCATATATATATATATGCCTCCTTCACTAATATTGTGGCCACTATGGCATCCCTAAAGGGGTTTGGAATGATCTGTTGTATTGACAGCAAAACTGTTAATGTATCAGTGACCTAGTAAAAAAAAAAACATTTTCTGTAAAGGATTCAGAAACTTTCAGGTAATTTAAAATATCTTAAGTGGAAGTGAAGGGGTTAAAACAGAAAGAGCATAAAAAAATATTTTTTTTTTTCGAAAAGACAATACTTGAGCAACCTAGCAGAAATGACACTTTGGATGAACTGCATCATATTAATACAGAGCTGTCAGATAATACTGAAGTTACCATATGTGAATAAAAACATTTCAAGATATTGATATTTCATAACTTTAAAATGATAAAGATGAGTATTAATGAAAACACAGTGAAAAGTGTCAGAATGCAGCTTTCGAGAAGATGACTAGTTTGATGAAGAAAAACATATGTTTCAAAGTTTATGAGAGGAAAAAACGGCTAATTAATATTTTGCCTCGGGTAGCATATTTTCATTGCTTATTATTATTCTCCATTGGATATTACTTTGTGAAATGCCTAAGAAGCCTTAGGATATAAATGTTTTCAAGGTGATGACAGTAGGGAGAAAGCACAGTGCTTAACATGAATGAACCTAATAATATGTCATGAAATACATTCCCAAAGGGAAAAAAAAGGGATTTTGAGAACATACTTTGCAGGAATTGTTCTTTAAAAATAAGTGGCAGTAACTGAACTGAAGAAGTTCTATTGAAATAGAAAACAGAAAGTACAAGTAAACAATGCATACAAACAATGCACATTCTTGATATATTATACTTGTTTAAACCAACATAGTCTGATACTGTTTTAATTACAAACAGTTTAAAAATGATAACTTTGTGGCATTGAAACATGTGAAACCTAGACATTCAAATATGCATTTATTTTAAAAAGTGAGAAAAACACGGTGACTTAGAAAATAGATAGACTTTGCCAGTCTTCCTTTGAAAACATTTTGTCATTTCTAGGGACAGTGGGATTGTGGCAACCAGTCTGAACTGGAATGCTGCAAAAAATAAAAGAAATTGGAAATCATATTAGTGTGCCTTTGTCTAGTCCATAACAAGGGTTATATTTATTAAAGTTCACAAATTTATCTTGATATTGAGGAAGTCACTTCTGGAATAACAAAATGTGTTGTGTGGCCTTACTCTAAAACCCACACACTGCTCAACATTGCTTGGTATTGGGAGAGATGAATACTCAACACTTTTAGGGAATGTCATACAGCTGTATGTGTGGTGAGGGTCCCTGGTCTTGGGGAGTTTACAAATGTATATATTTGTAATGCTATTGTATGGTAAATGACACATATTTTATTGTGTATACAAATAGTACCACATGTAGTTCTGTTGTTCTCTGTATTAACAAATACAGAACAGAAATAAATAAATAAAAGCATTGCATGCATTATAAATGAAGGATAGACTAGAGAACAAAACCCACAAAAGAATTGGATTGGTCTTCGATTTATTACAGATCATAATTGAGAGAAAGTCTGGCAAGAATGTAGATAGTCACAGAAGTGTTTTGAAGCAGGTTAAATTTAAGATTGTGGTTAATACCTATAAATCAGCAGATTTTAATACACAATCTCTTATAGCAGCTGTAATAAAACGTCTCTAGGTCTATTTGACATATTGTAACTGTGCTATAATTCCATTCATGATTTGTGTAAACTGACAAAGTTGTACAGTTATGTAAGCTTACTTGGCTTTATCTGTGTGACATTAAATGAAAAAGGATCCCTGAACTTTACAAAAAACAAAAACAGGTTTACCACATCGGGGAATCCCAGACGGATCCCCATCAATTCTATAATTTCCATATTTATCAACGCATACATTGAAACAGATAGATGTATAAGGGCTTACCCTGGTGGTCTTGCAGGGACTAGGGCCCTAGTCCTCTCTCCTCTTGCGCTGGGTTTGCTATGGCGTGCAAGGCCGCGCACTTCTGGGTTTACGTGCAGGCAGCGTGACTACATTGCCCGTTGTAGGTTCTACTTGCTAGTATCCTGGGTGTGATTTTCTCGTGTTTGATTCCTGGTTTTGATCCCTGCCTGTCTGATTACTCTGAACTTGGCCAACATTGATGTTAAAATTGAAATTCTAATGTTAAATCATTCTCTTTTACAATTTTACTACTCAAATTACAGATCGCAGTCAACTTTAAAAAGCTAAGACTAACCTACAGTATGAAGGTACAAACCAGCTACAACAGAGTTGCTAATTGATTTTGGTGTGGCTGCAATGGAATGAATATAAATGAAGTCTACTATACTGTATGCAATGAGTTTACTACAGTTTATTCAATGAGTCTGCCAAATTTCTAATTCATCTCAAAAACACAAATTGAAAAAGAGCTTACATTTTGTTAATGTAACTCCCATTAGCTTCTACATGAACTTGCCAGCTTTTCAATGCTAAATAACTATACTTTTTGAGTTCTGGAATTCTCAATTTTTGCCACGGATAAACTGGAATAGCATTAACAATTTTCATTCTAATATTGATTAATGACCCACTTACAGTTACCTTAACTTTTAATCAAAAATTATAAAGCACAACTGGAAGAAGCATTAGTCAGCTTACAGCCCTCCAAAATCAAACAAACAGAAAGTCTTTTTATCTCCTTTAATTCTGGCATCTGGTTCTGTTTTTTTTTTTTACTATAGATGCAAAATGGCAGTAAATACATGAGAAATTCTGTATGCTGAAACTTACAGATATAGAACTTTTGATATCTAATGGCAGATTTATCAAGGGTCAAATTTCAAAGTGGAAAATACTTCGAAATTAGACCATAGAATTGAATACTACGAAATTCAAAGTCGAATTTGTAGGATTTTTTGCATCGTACCATCATATTACGATCGTTGTACGATCGTGCGATCATACTTCGAATTGCATGTTTCAAACGATTTTATCGTATGATCGTATGATTTTCCTTCCAATCCAAAAAAAATTGAAATATGCTCTGGAAGGTCCCCATAGGCTAACATAGCACTTCGGCAGGTTTAAGTTGGCAAAGTATTGAAGTCAAAGTTTTTTAAAAGAGACAGTACTTCGATTATAGAATGGTCAAATAGTCGAACGATTTTTACTTCGAATCGAAGTTGAAGTAAATTCAAGTCGTAGTATCCTATTCGATGGTCAAAGTATCCAAAAAATTACTTTGAATTTCAATTTTTTTTACTTCGAAAATTCTCTTGAATTCACTTTGACCCTTGATAAATCTGCCCCCAAGAGTTTTTTTTAATGTTTTTAAGAATTTTTCTTTGAGCTGGATTAATAAAATCAATTATATTATTTTTTTTAAAAAATTTTTTCAAAAATAAGGTAACATTGTGTTTATTGAAAGTAAAAAAAGAAACTTTACATTTTGATTGGAATAGGCCTCTATGTGGAGTAATACAGCACTGGTGAATATGGTGGTACTTTATAAATGCATGCTAATAATAAAAAATAGTAATAATCATGTTAATAGATGTATTGATTTCAAACAATTACCTGACTCTATTTTAGACCATTAAGGTCTTATTACATAGTAACATAGTAACATAGTAAGTAAGGTTGAAAAATGACACGTCCATCAAGTTCAACTTTTTTTTTTTTATTCACACAATAGATGTGGTGATTTATATGCTACTGGAATTGGTCTGTTGGGTCCATTGCAGTGTGAATGATGTCTTGATTGAATCCTTGTTTAGCTAATTATAAGGTATTGTAATTCCACATTTGATTATCTGTGTTTAATCAGGGTTTTGTCATCTAGAATCACATGTGAGTGTTTTTTTTTTTCATGTGTCTGCCACTTGTTTCTTTGTGATGGATCTTTATGGTTGTATAAAACTACTGACATACAGTATTTAGGACTAGGGATGTAGCGAACTGCCGTTAATGTGTTCGCGAACGCCGTTCGCGAACACCGGCAAAAAAGCGAACAGTTCGCGAACAGTTCGCGAACTTCGAACGCTCGATAAAATCGTTCGATCGAACGATCGAAGGATTTTATTCGTACGATCGAAGGATTTTCGTTCGAATCGAACGATCGAAGCTATTCGATCGAATGATTTTAATTCAATCGAATGCTTATAATCGTTCGAACGAATGGAAATCGTTCGATTTTAGCGATCGAACGGTCGAATGGTCGAATGGTCGAACGAAATTTTACTTCGAATCGAACGCGAACACCAATTGGCGAACGTCGCGCGACGTTTGCGAACATTCGGCGGATGCGAACAGTCGAAGTTCGCGCGAACTAGTTCGCCGGCGAACAGTTCGCTACATCCCTATTTAGGACACAGGGGCAGATTTACAAAAGGGCGAGGTGGCCTTTTTATAGAGAAAATTAGCCAAATCTAAAATTCGCAGGGACATCACCAATTTATTAAAAGTGAAGCAGACTTTTCATTAGCAAAAAAGCTCAGCACTAGAGAAGTTTCACTCCATTTCACCAGATTAATTTTTACTCAGACGAAAGGTCGTTACTTCACTAATTTACCAAAGTGCGAACTTTCCAATCAATTACCCTTTTCGCCAGAGTCTGTTTCGCCAGGTTCTACATCCTCAACATTATTATGTCAGTGAAATCATATCCTGTATGCCAAAAAGCCATAAAAAAAGAAAAAATGCTGGCATTTTTCATATGTTAATGTGGGATTATGTTCACAAGTTGTAACTGATAAATATATGTTATTTACACTTTTTTTAACAATTTAAAGCTCAGACCACATTTTTTGTAGGGTAGTCTAGGACAATAGATCTATTGTCTTCATTTTGCTTCCTTGGACATTTCAGCAACAACAAATAATAATGTTAAAATATAACCTGTATGTACCTGCCATATTTAAATTGACATACGCGTACTGTAAATATGTTAACAAGTTTTGCTAGGAAGAAAGTAACACTAGAGAAACGTTCCCATAGACAAGTTTCTCTGGCAAACGTACAGTATTAATTAATTAAATTAATGGATTCCATACCTGTATGTTAGTTTATATTTTTGTTTACAAAAATAAGATTTTGCATAGATTTGCTAATTGATAAAATGTGACTGTTTGAAGGGGATATTTATGTTATGATTTCTTGAGAACAACCTCTTGGAGAGATCAATGTCTAACAGCATCAAATATTATAGTTCACATTTTTCAGCAAGAATATGGATACAAGAAATATTGATTGATAATTGCCCAGAAATGCTAGTGGTATAATTAATTCTGCGTTATAGAATTGATGTTGCAATTTCAAAGTGTATCTGTATTAATGGTTGGATTAGATGGAGTTAGAGGCATAATACTTGAAATCACAAAGGCTTTGGTATCAGTTCTGTTTGCCTGCAGTTTTATTCATAGTTGAATTATTTTATTTCTCACTGATATTTTTGACCAACACTGAACTAAGCCATTTCTTTCAATACACTGCCAGTTTTACACGTTTTAAAATTCTCATCATTTGCTTGTGTGTCAGTTCAGCTCTCTTTAAATTCATGAAAGCCCTGGAGCCACTTGTGCAGGTGAACAGGACATAGGTTCTGATTTTTTATGTTTAGAGACTGAAAAGATTAGCATATGTGTGAATTGGCAATAGGTAGGAAATGCTTAGGTCAGGATGAGATTTGGTGGAGGTTTAACAAAGAGGGAAATAGCGCTGAAAGAAGGGCATAGATCATTATTCCCCGAGCTTTAGGATGGTATCTTTAGTGTTTAAAAACATTAACTCATTCACTAATATAATATCAGCTTTAATGTATGCTGGTTTCTATGAATGCATAAATGAATAGCATATTTGCTAATCTCAATAACTGTAACATACACAGTATCACAGTTTTAGGGGCAGATTTACTTATGGTCGAATATCATCATCATCATTTATTTATATAGCGCTGTCAAGATACGCAGTGCTTTAATATCGAGGGTTAATTAACCCTCGATATTCGACTGCCGAATTGAAATCCTTCGGCTTCGAATATCGAAGTCGAAGGATTTACCGCAATTTGTTCGATCGTATGAAAAATCGTCCGTCAATCAAACGATTTCTCTTCTACCTAAAAATTGTTTTAAAGCCTATGGGGACCTTCCCCATAGGCTAACATTGACTTCGGTGGCTTTTAGGTGGCAAACTAGGGGGTCAAAGTTTTTTTTTAAAGAGACAGTACTTCGACTATCAAATGGTCGAATAGTCGAACGATTTTTACTTTGAATGGTTCGATTCGAAGTTGTAGTCGAAGTAGCCAATTCGATGGTCGAAAGTAGCCAAAAACATAATTCGAAATTCAAAGTTTTTTTTATTCTATTCCTTCACTCGAGCTAAGTAAATGGGCCCCCAAATGATCACATTCTGTAGTAGAGAAGCAGGATGTTGGTAATCCATTGGAATTAAAAACCTAAAAAAAAACCTTGGACAAAACAAAATGGTATTCTACTGATATTTTTTTTTTTTTTTGAAAGATTTTCTTTATTGAACATTTTCCATAACTTTTGTTTATAAAGACTAGAGACGAAGAAGAAAAGAAGATAGGAAAAGAAGAGAAAAGAGAGAGACGGGTTCCCGATTTCACCATCACAGTTAAAACATGACCGTGGCAGTTTAACAATCACTCTTAGGCTTGGTTGTCTAAGTCTGGTGCTGTATCATCTAACCAGCAATCCCAGATTTTCCCAAATTTTTCCGGACAACCAAGATAAACCAATTTCTGCTTAGCAAGTGTGTCGTCTATTAGTTTTTTCCAGAATCCCAGAGTGGGCGGTTCTTTCTTTCCAGTTCAGGAGTATTGCCTTTTTAGCGTAATGGAGAAGTTGGTGGAGGCATATCCTGTCCCCGGAGGGGAGCCTTAGGTCTCCAATCTGCCCCAGTAAACAAACTTCCGGTGTCCAGATATTAGGTAGACCCAAAGAGGTGTCAATAAAAGTGAGTACTGAGGTCCAGAAACATTGTATCTTGGGACATTCCAAAAACACATGTAAATAGTTGCCTTGTTCTACCCCGCACTTCAAACATTGATCAGGATAACCTGGGTAAATTCGAGCCAGCCTGTGCAGTGTGTAATAAACCCTATTCAAAAATTTTGTGTGAATGTATCTGTCTTTTATTGACATGTTTATTTCAGGTATCTGCTCAAGTATTTCTTTCCAGGAACCCTCGTCCAACCCAGGTACGTCCTGGGCCCATTTACTTCTAATATGCTAGCTCAAAAATACAGATAAAAATTTGGTAGAGCTAAACCACCCTTTGACACAGGGGCCTGTAGCATCTGCAAAGAAATATGAGGTCTTTCTCCTGCCCAGACTGCATTTCATATGCAAATGTCTAGCTCCTTGAACCACCTCTTACTGGGTATGATGGGTGCATTATGAAATACATAGAGGAATTTAGGTAAAAAGATAATTTTTATCAAATTTACCCGGCCTGGTAGGGATATCGGAAGGGTACTCCATGTTTGTGTTTTCCGTCTCAGGGCACCAACCACCGGGGAGAGATTCAAATCTATGTATTTTTGCGGGTTTATGTGAATTATGATACCTAGGTATGTAAAGGAGGTAACCCATTGTAGCTGCACCCCCTGAGGTAGATCTCTGTTACCTACATTGTCAATGGGGAACAGCACAGACTTTGCCCAGTTGACCCGAAGGCCAGAGTAGTTGCCAAATCATTTAACTTCCCTTAAGAGCTCTACTAGGGAGTCCCTAGGGTTGGCCAGATATGCTAGCATGTCGTCTGCATATAATGAGATTTTTTCCTCTAACCTGTGTAGTTTAAGTCCTTCAATTCCAGGGTTGTAGCGGATTAGGATAGCTAGTGGTTCTATAGCAAGGGCGAACAGTAAGGGGGACAATGGGCAGCCTCTGGCTAGCTGGAATTCTTGGGATAGCTCTCCATTAACCAATATTCTGGCTCTCGGAGCATTGTATAGTGCCTTCACCCAGGTGAAAAAGAGGCCAGAGATATGACCATTCTACCGTATCAAAAGCTTTTTCCGTGTCCAGAGATACTACCACTCTTTCCCCAGCAACCTCATGAGTGGCCCATATGTAAAAGCCGTCTGATGTTGATATCTGTGGCCCAATTGGGCATAAAACCTGTCTGATCGGGATGAATTAGTTGATCAACTACCCGCTTTAGTCTGGTGGCCAAAATTGTTGCCAATATTTTAATATCGGTGTTCAAAAGGGAGATGGGTCTATACGATTCACATCGGTCTGCTGGTTTACCTGCTTTTAATATGAGTAATTGTGGCTAGTTTAGAGCTTCTCGGTAAAGATTCCCCCTTCAGTATAGAATTAAATAAGGAGCACAACCTAGGCACAACCAGGGCTTTTTGAGCTTTGTATCATTCTATTGGTAGCCCTCTGGGCCAGGGGTTTTCCCATTGGGAGATACATCTATTGCCTCAGTGATTTCATCCGTGGTTATAAGTTGGCTAAGGAGGCTTGTCCCCTCTGGACTAAGTTCTGGGACCTGAATCTTATTTAAATATTGATAAAGCTCTGCATGTGAGTTCTGTGTCTTGGGACTGTATAAATTGGAGTAGAATTAGACAAACTGGTCACTAATCTGGTCTTGCTCTCGGGTGGTCAATCCTTCAGCCGTGGACAGCCTTGGGATGGATGTTAGTTGCTGCGGTTCCCTGGAGAGTATGGCCAGAAGCCTCCCACACTTGTCTCCCTTATCGTACCATGAGGCCGCCCTTCTAAGTTCCCACTGTGAATATTTGTTTGTATATGCTAGATTAACATTTCTTTGCGCAATCTCCAGGGCTGTCCCTTGCAGTTCAGTAGGGCTATTTGAATAGTCCTGTTAAATTTCTGCCAGTTTTTCTCGCAGCTCTAGCAACTCTGCATCATGTCTACGCCTTGCCTCTTTTATTAAAGAAATTTACACACCTCTAGTAAAGGCCTTACTGGCGTCCCATACTACCTGCTCTTGGGCAGACCCTTCATTGAGTCCCCAAAATTCCCCGTACTGCTTAGTGAATGTCTCACTGATAAAGACCTCCCTAATCCACCTTGGGGGCAGTTTCCATTGGCGGATTCCAGTCCCATTTCCCAATCTGAGCACCAATTGAAGAGGGGCATGGTCGGAGCATACTCTTGGGGTAAATGTTACTGAGTCTACCCTCTGCAAAATCATGTGGGACGCCAGAGCTAGATCTATATGGGAGAGTGCTGAAGTGGTTACCGTATAGCACGAGTATTGCTGTACAGCGGCATTGGACCACCTCCAAGTGTCTGTCAAGTTTGCAGATCCCAACCAATCACCCAGAGCTCCCAAGTCCCCTTTGGACGGTCGGAGCCTATCCATTTTGGGGTCGGGGACCGCATTAAAATCCCCAAACCAAAAGGTGGGAAGATCTCCTATCTCAGCCACCTTCCCAAGAATCTCCTGTATCAGGCCAAGCTCACCTGGGGGGGGGGGAATAGACATTAACTAAAATAATGGTGTAAGTACCAATTGTCACCTTCAGTATTATGAACCGGCCCATTCTGTCCGTTTTGATGGACTCTACAATAGGCCTGATTGATTTCCTAAACAGAATTGCTACCCCCCTGGAATATGACGAGTACTCTGCATGAAAAATTGGGCCTAACCACTGCCTCCTCAAAGCACAGACCCTTTGCCCAATTAAATGGGTTTCTTGGAGTAGAAGCACGTCCGCCCTTTGTTTCTTGAGGTGGTCTAATACCAGGGAACGTTTGACTTTATCATTTAAACCCCTGACGTTCCAGGAGATTAGTCTAAGTCGTGATCCTGCCATGATATTGAGAGAAGTTTACATGAAAAAACTGCACAGGCTGGCACACACTGTCTAAACAGCAACACCTAGGAACCCATCGTAGCACGGAAAGAAGGAAAGTACAGAGAGTTAAGACAAGACATACATACAATATTCCCCAACAATGCCCCCCCCACCCGGTATCAGGAGATACATTATTCTCTAAACACTTTTTATAGAGAAGGAGCCCACAACTGAAACCAATACTCAGTCCATTGGCAATCACCAAAATCAACTTAGAACTGAACTGTCAGATTCACTTTCGAGACTTAACGGGGCAAAAGTGTCTCCGTGCTGGTTACTTGCCAGCCATAGGGGGGTCAACTCCGTCGAACAAAGTATGCTGACCCTAAGTATGGTAGAATATAAGAATGAGTGTAGACCGTGTGCTGCCTAGTTCCAGGCATAGAGCGCCCACGTTATGTCCAATAATGTTCCAGGTGGCCGTGGAGTCCCAAAACAGGGTAGAAGGACTGTCTCCACCCAATAATCACCTATAATACTATTTGGGGGCGCAAATTCCAAGTAATGTTACTTACGGAACCTCTGGGTCAGGTTGGATTAGTTCCTCGTCATAGAAGGCGCTGTGGGCTGTGCTGCGGCCTAGATGGGCTTCCATGTTGAGGCCGTGGATGGGAATCCAGACATTGTTGCACACCTTTTGTTTGGTCAAAAAGCTGTACTTTGCCGCCGTCCATGATCCGCTATTTAGCCGGGAAAATCGGCTGTAATACTGTAAGCAATCCCCATATCTCGTAGGTGTCTTTTGACTCCAAAGAAGGTATTCCGCTGGCGTTGCAGGGCTGCCGAGTAGTCCGGGTATAGTGAGACTCGGGCTCCTTGATAGTAAATGTCGCCCTTGCTCCTAGCGGCTTTCAGTGTCGTGTCTCTGTCCCGATAATTGAGCAGCTTGATGAGAAAGGGTCTTGGAGGGGCACCAGGAGGGGGAACCCGTGTGGGCACCCTATGGGCCCTCTCTGCCACAAATTGCTGTGAAAAGATTTTGGCACCAAGTGTGTCTCTCAGCCATTGCTCCGCAAAGAGTTCAGGATTTTGTCCTTCACTTCTCTCTTACATTGGAGCGCCTCTGGCGGTTTTCCATGTCTTCCATCCGGTCTGTGGCTTGCTTCATTAATTTATGCAGCTGAGTGATCTCATTCGGCAGAGGCGCAGTACGATCCTCCAGGGCCCCCACTCTCTCCTCTATGGCTCCTATCCGCTCCTTAATAGCCTGCACATCCCGCTTCATCAGGGATATTTCCACGTTTACCTCTTCAATCTTGGTGGTCAGGGTTGTGGTCAGGGCTGCTTGGCAGGAGGCATGTGGCAGAAATGATGTCCTGCATAGTTGGAGCTGCAGTGGCCTGTACCTCCTCCTCTGCAATGAGGTGCTGCCGTTCATGGGAAGAAGGGGAGATAGGGCACCATTTTTTGTGCGCTCCATTAGCCTGAAGCTCAGGCTCTGTGGCAGTCCACGCCACTGCAGCACTCTCTCCCTCCGACTCTGCCTGCCATTTCGAGGGAGAAGAGGAGGTGCTGGCGCCATCTTGCCTAAGGCCCCGTGCGTACTGCTCCAGTTTGGCAGCAGTTTCCGGGTGGATGCGCTGATTGCCTGCTGCGGTCCTCCTCATGATCGCAGGAAATGGGTCGCTGCAGATTCCAGACTACTCCAAGTCCAATTTACACCACAGGTAAGGGCCAGCTATGGCTAACAGGATGACTTGCGACGGAGCTCCCCTAGCTCGCGATTCGCCGTCAGCGAATAAATTCGCGAAACGCCCGCGAAAATTTGCAGAAAAAATTAGTCAAAAACGGGCGCCGGCATCGAAAACGGGCGCCGGCGTCAAAAACGGGCGCCGGCATCAAAAATGAGACACCAGCGCCGTTTCGCGAATTTTTCGCGGTTTCGCGAATTTCGCGCGAAATTCTCAAATTTTTCATCGAAGCGAAACGCCGCAAATTCACCCATCACTAATTACCTGTCCTGTCAGTAGGTAGGTATTCTGCTTAGGTAAAGGAAACAATTTATTAATGGAGCCTAATTTTGATGCCTTTCTCATGTATTAAACACATGAAGGGGCAGATCAAAGGATTAAATTTGGATTTTAAATTTTTTGCAATTCAAGTTTTCGAGTTGATTCCATTCATCTGATTTTAAGCCACATGAGCGTTTGCAGGTTCATGCAATTTAATGTTAACACCTGCAGTCAATTTTGAACCAGCTACCGGCAATTTAGGGGTTATTTTAACCTGCCACTTGCTTTAACCTGGCTGGATTGTTGAACTTCTTTCTGTAGTTTATCATTAGAACTGCTGTGTATGAGTGTGTTCCTGCTTTGCTCTTGTTCGGTTCTGCTGATTTCCTGTTTTTCACTTCTGTACTGTCATATAGACTTGCTTTTTTCTGTCATCTGCCTAAAACATTTGTTTTTGTCTGCCAGATAGGGGTATTTATTTTTGTGTGATTTAGCTACAGTAAAGTAGTTGTTTGTGGAGCTATCCAAGTTGACGTTTACTTTTTTCCTCTTCTGCTTGCCTGCTCACCCTTGAGACCCAAGATGGGGATGTTAGGATGACATTTGTTTAGTTTAGCATTTTATTTAATTATCCCTAGCTTCCCCCAAATCTCCAACCCCCCCACATAGTGTAGGTAGGAGTGAGGTTTAGTATAGGGGCCAATCGGAGAGGGTGTAAAGGTGGGAAAGGGCTTGGTGATGACCATGGGCATGCTACTCTAACAGCCATGTATGCAAGTGAACGCCATGCAGCAGGAGTTTCAAGAGTTTCTACTGATCTTGGGTGGAAACCCTTCCTCCTCATCATATTTAAAAATTGTACATCTTTTTTTATTATGCACTATTGTGCTGTTTCTATTCATTATACACTGTTGTGCTGTTTTCCTTTATATTAATATTTGGTGTTTTTCAACTACTCAGTTGGTACTTGATGTTGTTTGGATTATTAACACAACCATGACTATTCTCAATCTCAGTCATTTTACATTACATAATATTTATGATTCAATACAATTACACATAAATATAGGGTTAATTAATTTTAGGGGCCTATTTATGAAGCCTCAATTTTTTTCTGGTCATGTTTTTTAGAGGAAAAACTTTTTTTCAGGGGGGAAATTTTTAGAGCTTTTATACCCCCAAAGCTGCTAAAAATCAGCATCCTAAAATACTCCAGCTAAAACCTTTTGAGGTCAATCGCAGAAGTTGCTTTTACAATTTGAAGATGTTTCTTGACATTATGACCTGTGCTGGTTTTTTATACGATAATCCAAGTTTTCGGACTGCAATTTGAAAAAAATATATGATTTGTAATCAAATTCGGAAAACACAAATGCTTTTTGTCGAGACTTTTCCCACTCCGACTTTTTTGCGCTGATCTTTTGATAAATGAGTTAAATTTGTGGAAGAAAGTTAGGTTGACTTTGTTTTTAAAAAAAATGGGATACATTCGAGATTTAGTAATACCCCCCGTAATGTGGGATAAAAAATGTTTAGTTAGACATGTGTGTAGTAGTAAAAAGAGCAAAAAACAAATGTAATTTCAGCTTTCCATTAACTTGAATGCAATTTGGCATATGTTGCAGATATGTTGCAGATTTGTTTGTTGTAAATTAATTTTATTTTAGCAGTAGAGGGTTGATAGTGGTCTAGTAAGATAATATAAGGCAGTGTTCATATAATTTCAGGTCAAAAGGTTTATTATAAATATCATAAATATGAGACAGGACTGTAGCAACACACAGCACATATACCCTGTCTGCAGTTGGCAGATATAGACCACAATGCTTGTGTAACATACTCATCAATCAGCAACCTTGAAGGCAGCTGGTACGCTTAGACGCACAAGGGAAACCCTGTGGATTCCGGTGCTCACCGACACCTTTTTGGGGCCCCTGGGCTTTCTGCTGCGGAACCAACAAGGAATTGGTGTGTTTGATTGTAATAAGGTGTAGTCACAAAACAAGCAAAAGGGTTGAGGCAGGTGGCAAGAATCGAAGTCAAAACAAGCAAAAATCCAAAAACAGGAAATTCTAACAGTAAATAACACTTCAGAAGGGTCTGTAAACAGAAGCCAGCTTGGGCAGTGTTAAAATGGAGGAAGGCCTTTTTAAAGGAGAATTGGCGACAAAAAAATGACGGAATGACATTCAGACATTCACCACAACGCTCACGATGAACGTGAGTGAACTGACGCCAGCGTCAACTGACATTGCCGGTAGTGCACGCCTGCACCCCAGGACCCAGGGAGAAAGGCATCGGGAGGTAAGAGAACGGAGAAATTTCCCAGCGTGTCTTACAGCTTGCTCCATTTACTCTTCGGAAATACTGTAATAATACTGTAATACTGTAATTATGTGTCTCCGAATATGTGTCTCTGCCCTGGTACAGAAAGGTTTATGCCATTTATGGAAATTCCTGTAAACTACTGTACTTACTGTCAATACCCGTCAAAGGGTATAAAAGCTTGGACAAATAGGTTTGACATTTGAAGCTCTCTGTGTCATACAGTACTTGCTAAGTCTGACATTGTGACAAGCTTCCCAAGATTCCAATATTTTGTCTAATAAATAGCTCAGTTATTTTGAAGAACCTTGTCTTGGAACCATGCTTAATAATAAGGTTCTGGTAAGCAAATTGCCAACAGTAGGTCAACAAGAGAGGATACACATTTGTCTATTTAAATGTCTAGAACAAAGCATTATCAAACTTTTGGCATTCTAATAACATTATCTTCATAATATACAATCATTTCCTACATTTTTGACCTTGACAAAGTAAACTTACAACATAGTTATTTGATAATAAATATGTTCCTGGAATGTTTTGAATGCCTATCATTTGTTATATCTGTTCTCACATTATTCTAATTTTGTTGAGATATTTTGTAATGTGTTTTCAAAGAAAGAGCCTTAGGCTCTACATATTCTTTTATGGAAAATTATAGCGCATATTTATCTAGTTATGTGCACTGTCACTGATATATAGCCCTTAGCAAATCTACCTATATGATGAGGTTTTTAATTACTATTGTGTCTTTTTCCATCAGGACTCTTTATTTTATACTCAGCAGTATTTTTTAATGCATTCATAACGGGCTTTAACTGCATGAATGAGTCTCCCGGGATTAATGGATAATATTGGAAAATGATTTAAAATATAAAACGACAATTTTACATTTAGATTTTCCCAAGCTGTTGAAAATCTAGAATAGAGTATTTAATAAATTGTATTCATTTTACTGAGGCAGAGTAAATTGAAATAAATAAGTTTGTTCATATTACATACATAAAATATGCATGACATAAAGCTTTTATTATGATCAGATTACCCAGGAAACAATATATAAATTCCTTTTTAATTATAAAATAAAAAAAATATCTAAAATTGCACTTGCATGTTCACCCACATAGGGACACTCACACCAAATGCATACACAGACACACACACAGGCATATATTATTATTATTATTATTATTAACATGTATTTATATAGCGCCAACATATTGCGTAGCACTGTACTGTATATGATAGTGTCAGAATTTGGCCTCTGCACTAATCATTCTTCTGAAGAAGCAGAATAGCACAGTGAATGAACAGAAACATTATGTTAAATAAATTGGCCTATTAATGCCATTTTTTTCCTTCCCCAGTTGTTACTTTAACAGCCCCCTCTAATTCAGAAGGCTGTCCAGCTTTATATTATATGTTTATTGGTCAGGCAATTAAGTTATTTGCAATGACACAATTTCTATACAAAGCTACAGCAGACACAAAATAATTTTGGTCAGAAGAAATACTTGAAGTTAAATTTATCTAGTAACTGTTAAGATAAACTCTAAGAAACTTTCAGGGCAAATATATAAACTTTAGCTCCCTATATGCTCACTTCTATGTTCATTCCACAAGACCTGAATCCAATTGTGTTCCATATGCTTTTATTGTAATTGGAACAGTGAAGTGTAGATACACATAGGGGCACATTTACTAAGGGTCAAAGTAAAATCCTTCGACTTCGAATATCCTTTCACTGAAGGAAAAATTGTTCGAATCGAATGATTAAATCCTTTGAATCGAACGATTTTAATCCATCGATTGAACAATTTACCTTCGATCAGAAATTGCTTAGAAACATTCGTGCTCGGTAGGTTTTAGGTGGTGAAGTAGGTGGGCGAAGTTTTTTTTAAAGAGACAGTACTTTGACTATCGAATGGACGAATAGTCAAACGATTTTTAGTAGTCGAAGATCGAAGTAGCCAATTCGATGGTCGAAGTAGCCAAAAAAAAACTTAGAAATTCAACGTTTTTTTCATTCTAATCGAGTAAATGTGCCCCTTAATGTATTGCATCTCAGGAATCAAAATTCTTTCAGTTCTGCTTGTGCTTCAACACAATAAAATGCAACTGGTTGAAAGTTTTTGGAGTAAGGATTGCATCATTTCCAATACTCGGAGGCCTATTTACCAACATTCAGATTTCTTTTTTTTCAATCATATTTTTTCTCTAAAAATTCAAGCTTTTTTTAATATTCTCTAAAACTCTAAAAATGTGAGATCTATTAATGATTAATTATTAATAGAAACCACGAAAAGAAGTCAAGGTCCCATATGTCAACTGCACTCATCCTATTTATCCTTATGTTTAACCATTCAAACCAGGTTTTCAGATATTTTTTCACCAGTAATAATCGGAAAAACAAATTTATATTTGTATTTGTTTTTTTTTGGAACTTTTTCTGACCATACTTTTTATTTTCGGATCTTTTAATAACTTTCATGGCATTTGTGAATTTAGAGAAATAGAATTAAACTTGGCTTTGAAAAACTCTAATGCCACTAAAATTCAACCTTTAATAATGTGTCTCCCCATGACTCCTGAGTGTGATTCATTAGGCTCAAGTATGCTACATTTTTCAATGCAGGCCACTGTATGAACCCTGGTATTGCCACCTTCTTCAAGGTGGTAGTAGCTCCAGGGTTTCCAAACATAAGTAGTTGTTTTTGTAGAATGTGGAACGCTTTAGATGCAAGTACATCAAAGGAATACCATCAATTTATGCAATTTTATGTGACCTCAACTGCACTTGTGGCGGTAAATGATCCTTGTAATATTATATTGCTTTTGTTATTTTAAAGAGTCACAAGAGTGGTTTACTCTATATTTCATCTAACAGACTGTTCAATGTAAATGAGGCAGGAGTAGGTGGTCTACGATAATAAAATACATCTAACACAATATCATTTTGTTACAACACAGAAATACAGATGGATTTGTATTACATTTATCTTCTAACTAGTGATAGCTAAAAACTCTCTTGGGAAGAATAGCACATACTGTAGATAGAAAATTATCTGAAAGATTTCCAGCAGAAATATTTTCAATTCTTCATTCTTTAAATGGATTAAAACGATAAGTGGGCCACCACAGTATTTCATATCAGGGCTATGCCTTTTTCTGATGAACCGGCATTAAGGGCAATGTCCTTGTATTTGTATTTGGCAGAAAATCAGAAATGCACAAAAATCACATAAGATTTATCATCTATACAGGGAGCTTTGTATATTGACATCTACATATCTGATGCATTTGCATTTAACTGTATTTTGGGGGTTTCATGTTTTGAATGCATTACAAGAACTCTATGATATCAGTACCCAACCTTAGTAATACTATTGTGACTCAATGGAATTCTTACCAGAAGAGTAGAGGTCATCATAGCAGCAAATTGTGGACCAACTATGATATTTATATCCTTGGTTTTGGAATGAGCTGGTGGAAGGTGTCTCGATTCATGTAGAGTGTATATTTTGCATAAAAAGGTGTATATGAGATGAATATAAAGCCAAAAATCTTAGCTCACTGAGGCAAAAGTCCAGGTAATTATCAAACCTGTGAGAAAGCATACAAGGCATTGTGAGAAAACAAATCTTGCCAGGAGGAGAGTTGATTTCTCAAGGTCTCAGGACCAGCAAAACTGAAATGGACAAAAACTTCATTAAATTGCATTTGTCATTTGAATATACCTTCAATACCATCAATAGTTTCTAATAAATGTACATTGAAAGATTTCATTATGCAAATGTTTCGTTTTGGGTTTACATCTCCTTTAAACAGAAGAAATCAGGTATGTCAATACAAACAGTCTTGAATGGAAATAAAAATGACTCAATATACTGTAACAACAAAAAATAGATTCAGGTTTAATTGCAACCTTAAAACAACTCTTTGTGCAACGGAAACAAGTGAAAACCTATTTAAAATTGGGAAAAATAAATTAAAACAAGGATGTTTAAAAAGGCATGTCCTGATATAAAACAAAAATAAAATTCCAATATTTTGCAACATACACTTGTACAAATATACAGGAGTCAGATAGTTACTGTAAACATTTTGTGCTATAATTCTGCTAGTAAAATGCGTTCTCGAAGCCTAACAACTTGAATAACTTTATTAATATCCTGCTGACAATGCTAAAATATTGATTACATTTACCAAAGGCTACACTCTTAATTTGCTTTATAACTGTCATATAAAGCTCCTACTTTCTGTGATATACAGTACAATAGAAATTGTGTTGCAGCCAGTAAGGCAAGATATATAAAAGCAAGACATTCCATTTTAAGTGCCCAACTGCAGAGAATTCATTATTAAAAAAATAGCTTTATAAAATATACAATGCTTGCTACTGTATGTAACAGATGTTCCTGCTCTCTAGGTATTGAAGTTAAAGGGATAATAATTGCACCCTATGGGATAGATTATCTGCAATGCTTGGGATCTAGGGTTTTCTGGTTAAGGGGTCTTTTTGTAGGTCTACTAAAAATAATTTAAAAACCAAATAAAAACAATAGGGTTGTTTTGCCACTCATATGGATTCATGTGGCTTTGTTACCATAGTAACACAAAGTACAGAGAAAAGGTAAATGTCTTTTTACAATTTAGAATTATTTGCTTAAAATGTACTTTCTATGAGCTGGACCTTCCATTATTTGGATCTTTCTGGATATCAGATCTCCAGATAAGAGATCTTGTACATGTATCATGATTTAACAATACAGGTATGGGACCTGTTATCCAGAATACTCAGGACCTGGGGTTTTTCAGATCTTTCCAATTACCTTTCCAAATACCTTAAGTTAACTAAAAATCATCTAAACATTAACTAGACCTAATATGATTGTTCTGCATCCAATGAGGATTTATTATATCTTAGCCAGGATCAAGTACAAGGTACCGTTTCATTATTACAGAGAAAAAGGAAATCATTTTAAAACATTTTAATTATTTGATTATACTGGAGTCTATGGAAGATGGATTTTCCGTAAATTCTGAGTTTTCTGGATAATGGGTTTCCTGATAATAGATCCTATACCTGTACCTATGTTTTGATAAAAGCACTTTATTGAGGTAAGTCCTATCCATAAAGCTAGGTAAGCTCATTTTTTAAATTAATGATATTCTTGCTGCAGCTGGAAATGGTAGTACAGGTATGGGACCTGTTATCCAGAATGGCCAGAGCCTGGGGGTTTCCATATAATGTATCTCTCTGTAATTTGTATCTCCATACTTAAAGTCAGAAACATGAGTAAAACCCAATTTGTTTTGCCTCCAATGTGGATTAATTATATCTTAGTTGGGCTCAAATACAAGGCACTGTTTTATTATTACATAGAAAAAAGGACATTTTTAAAACATTTTAATTATTTGATTAAAATGGAATCTGTGGGAGATGAACTTCCAATAATTCAGAGCTTTCTGGGTAACAGGTTAAACTGGATAAACTGATTAAAATCAGTTTAATCTCATTTATAACAAATAACTGTTTTGTGTGGCAATGCTACCGCAGCACATGTTATGTTCATTTAAACATTTAAAAAACATTTTAATTCATTGTTTTTAGAAATGAACCCCAACCCCATCAACATAATCAAAACCATCTAATAATGTACTACGATCCCCTCTGTCTATAGAAGTAAATATAGTCAAATGTTGTCCAGGGGACTGGAAAAAAAAGTAAAATCCAGAAAAAAATCAATGGGGTTACATAAAATTAGGGTTTATATTAAAAAATTGTGCAAACTGTAAGCAAAGACTTTGAGAAAGACTGTGAGAATAGTAACATTCACAGGGGATTCATTATTTTTAAGGAAAATGGGTCAAAGTTATAATGTAAAAGGATAGAAAACCTGGGAAATGCTCCCATTAAATGGGATAGAATATTTAGGGGGCTGATTTATCAAAGGTAGAGTGTTACGGGGGAATGTAATAAAAATCGCAATGCGAAAAGTTATGCCTTTGCGCGAACAAATTTTGCTTTGTGCTAATTTAATATAGCTTTTGTGAGCCTGGAAACTGTTTAGCGAAAGACTGTTTGCGAATTTTATAGTTTGCGCCAATGCGCAGTCAATGTAATAAAACTTCTTATTGAAAAAGTCGTTATGTTTGCTCCAAAAGATTACGACACCTTCAAGCACTTCTTATGAGTGCGCAATTAAAATTCACAATGCGCAATTAAAATTCGCAATGCAATAACAGTTTAAGGAACAATATTACATTGCGAGATGTGGATTTTTAGTCTTATTGGTGCGAATTGTTTTGCTCTTTGCGACTTTTATTACATTCCCCTGTTAGCGTTTTTATTTTACCTTGAATGAACATTGGCACTTTTAGAGGGTTATATGAAAACTCTGATTAGGAATTTGGGATACCTTGATAGGGTTCTGGAAATTATTAGTTTTCTCTAGGTTCCATGGAAAATCAAGCAGCCAAAAAACCCAAGAAGGAATACATTCTGTATTTGAAAAACAGCAGAAACAGCAAATACATTAATTTCACAATTTCACAGTCATCAATAGAGATGGGCGAATAAATCCGGCAGACACGAATTTGCTGCAAATTTTCACTTTTCGCTGCAAGCAAATGAATTTAAATTTTTTTCATTGACTCCAATGCATTTAGAGAAATTTCAGCTATATTTTACCATTTTGCTAATTTTTGTGTGGATTTGCAATTTATGCCCTGGAATAAAACAGGGCAGTTACCCTCATCACTAATTATACACAAATGATGCCAATTTGGGAAAATATGTTTTACATCAATATATGATGTATATTAAATATTACTTTTTTGGCATTTGGTGTATTTGCCTTTTGCGTTGGTCATACAGGCTTTAGCTAAAAAAGGGTATGAGTGAAGACCCCATTATGGACTTGTGTAATTTATTTTTGAATGACATTATACCAGTAAAAAAGCCATTGAACCAATTTATATGCAAATATGTCCTTTGCCCAGAGCTACATCATTTTGTTCTGCTAATGCAGTATCAAGAACTGCTGCAAAGTATAATCTAATCTATCATATGTGAAAATATGTGATATAGCTTTAGTCATTTTACCACAAAGAAACTAAATAAATCTACCAAAATCCTTCTGTGTTTCATTTATTTATTTATTTTCTTTCAGTTGAAGAGAAAATATATTACTTACTGAAAGTAGAAAGAAAATATAAATTACTTTTATTAGTAGATCCTACAATACTGTACATGGATTAATGTAGTCTGCAGTACAAAATAATTTGGAGCTTTGTAAAAAAAACCTTCTGCATTTAAGCAAAAGCTCGATTATTTTTCCTCTCTTGTTTCCTTTCCCAGTTCATTAGATGTAAGAACTTACTTAGCTCTGGCAGTTGCTTGTTTCCTTTGAATAAACAGCCACATTGCAGGAACTTTGTTAGTGGGGCATCATAGGAGCATACAATAACTGCTTCATGAGGGCTGGGCATTTATGAAACCATACAGTAGTTACTGTTATTATTTATATAGCACCAAAGCTCCCAGCAGCACTGGGAGTTGATAGACATAAATGAAAGACATATTTTACACAGATACACTTTGTTGCATGTGCAAGACTGCATTGTGGTGGTCCTGCTCGATATGGCGTATAGTCTAAAAGGAACTTAAATCATATCCTGTGTTTCAAAAATGCATTAAAGTTCCAAAAACACTGGCAACTTTTCCTTTTCTGAAGCGGAATTGCCTGCAAAATCCTGACTTAAACTTTTTTTGAGTTTTCTTCAGACATTTCATAACATATGGAACATTCATTACAGTGGGCTCATGTGTAGGGCATTGTATTAACTCTCTTGTCTTTATTAAGGTTCCCTGGACATTTGTAAGAAAAAGTGGTAACTTTAAGCATTTGCACCAATATTTATAATAAAGTCCTCCATACAACTTTAAATTACCCTCCATATGCAAATTGACCTAAACGCAAGATCACTAAAGATTTTTCACTAGGCACAAATGAATGCTAGAGCATCTTCGCTATGAAATGCTCACACTGCCGAAGTAACACTAGTGAAAAGTCCCAGCATTCGGCACCCAGGGCACAACTTTGCCTATAAGTGAATTATCGTAATGGTAGGGAATTTTTGCGAAGTGGTGCCATGTGTGTGAAGCGGTCGCTGGTGACAATTTTCCCTTTAGTAAATCTGCCCCATTGGGGTATATTTATCAAAGTGTGAAGATAGAGATCTCCACAGATAGAGATAGAGATAGAGATCTCCACAGTCCACTTGAGTGAAATTCCGTCACTCTCCATTCATTGCAATGACATTAATGGGTGAAAGTTCAATGTTTGATAAATATGCCTTTCAAAATGCTATAGAAATTAATGGAGAGTGGTGGAATTTTATTCTAGCGGACTTTGAAGATCTTTAACTTCACTCTGTGATGACAACTTTACCTGGTGGTTTAGTGGCTTACCCCAGTATTGGACTGGGACACCAGGGGCCCAACAAATGTTTTTAGACCAGGGGCCCACCAAAATTTTTTAGACCAGGGGCCCACCCTCAGTACTATTTTCTTCCTCTCCTCACTCAACCTCTATTCTCCTAGTCTCTTTTCTTTACATACTATAATTGATTATTCCACCTATTTAGCCACTTTGTTCTCATAGAAATAGGGAATGGCCATGGAATCGGCCAAACGTTTAGCAGCATGAGGGCCCACTGACACCTGGGCCCACCGGGACTTTAACTGGTATCCCAGTGGGCCAGTCCGACATTGGCTTACCCTGTGGTCCAGTGGCCGGTGTGATGAAATCATCACGCTTTGGTGCAAAATTCAAAAGTTCTTAATGGGATATCAGATTTGTATTAGTTGCCCATTGTTAGGTCTAACTTGTTTAGTTCCTGGATGCTTATTCTATGTGAATCCTATTGTGAATCCTGGTATTGACCCTAGCCTGCCTGACTATTCTAAACTCTCCAATCCTAATCCTTTCCTGCCTGCCTGTTTATCTGGAACTCTCCAATCCTGATCCTTGTTTGTCTGACTATCCTGAGAAATCTACCTGTACTGACCCAGCCTGTCTGACCACACTATTCCAATTGATACTGCTAAGTTGTGTTGCCTTCCATCCTAAATCCTTGGTAAAACAATCGTGCCCCTTTGCTCATCCAGAACTCTTTCTTGTGCCTCCCTTAATAAGACCTTGCGGCATCTGAGTAGCTGAGGGCTCCTCCTGAGCTGCTACAGATGGAAGCAGAGCTGTGACCAGGGAGCCTAGCACCTGTTCTATAACTCCTCCTTCACGTTGTTCCATTGTGAAGTGATTTTGGGACTTGAACTTCCTGTGCTTTTCAAAAAATCTATGACGACCGACTATGCAAAGTATAACAATAGTATAGTCACCATTGCATTCAGGTACAACTATCATTTAAATGGTATGTAGCCCTCAAATAAAACTATGATTCCTAAAAAAAAAAAAAAACAGAAAAGACCATCAAAGACATCTTTGATCATTTTAAAAGTATTTTGTACCTCAAAACCAAAACACAACATTCCAATGGTGCCAACACACTAGAGAGTGTCACATACACTTGTAATACCTGTATATAATACACTGGTATAAAATAATGGTGTACATAATTTTAAAAAAATAGTGACCTGGGTACAGAATATAATGAATGAAATGCAATTTACAAAACAAATATAGCAGAAAAACAAAAACCTAAAAGGACAATTCATTGTCTGCATAACAAAATGTTGGCAGATAACAATTCATGTATATACTATCCTTAGGAATGCACTTGTCATGATTCGTTGGTCTCCACCTCTAGTGTCAATACTGCGGGTCAGATTTATCAAAGGTTAAAGTGAATTTTTAATAGTAAAAAACTATAAGAAGTAATTTTTGGGTACTTCGACTAGGGAATAGTCCAACTTTGATTCGAATTTGAAAAAACGTTGAAATTCGAAGGTCGAAATTTTTTTGAAGTACTTTCTCTTTAAAACTTCGACCTAAAAGCTGCTGAAGTGCTGTTTTAGCCTATGGGGACCTCCTAGAACCTGTATGGAGGCAATTGGAGGAGTTTGGGAGATCAAAGATCGAAGTAAAAAAAACTTTGAATCAAAGTAGATCGATGTAGCGCTACTGCGAATAGTACGATTCGAAGTAGGCCCACTTTCCCCTCAAAAACCTTCGACCACCATTCGATTGGTCTTTTTGAATTCGAAGTTCGAAGTTTTTCGACCGTCGACCTTTGATAGATTCTTACTTTCTCATACATATGTTGGAAAGGTCTCCTCCCCCAATATACTGCATTTTGGGGGGGTTGTCTTCAAAATTAACTGGCATAAAAATTATTATTCTTGAATTATTTTCAAGCAATATCTTCCTGAACTAAATCACAACCAAATTCATTTACCAGGTGTATTTGCAATGAAAGTGTTGGAATTAGGACATGTTTTTCTTATAGACGTTATATAATTACATTTTTCTTGGATGAAACGAGTGGGTATTTTTACTTTACACATTATTGTGCTGTAATTTGAAGCCTTTGTGTTTGGATAAATAGGACATACATCATATTTCCACTATACATGAACATTTTCCTGATTAAATTGGTTCCCTGAGGAAATGTGCATTTCTAGCTCTAAGTTGTAAAAATCCCTAATGGGACTCCCATGTCCCTAATGGTTTTGGGCCCCATGACCCTTGCTAAAATCATGGATTGTCACACTAAGCCAAGTGATTTGCCACTCTGTGCCTATTGTAAAAGTTCTTTTATGATAATAGACCAATTTCTGACTTCAAAACCCTGTATTACATGTTCAATTTTTAGCATCATTTATATCTAAAGACATGTAAGAGAACCTTAACCCTATATCTGTTAATAACACATTTTAAAATATGCATCTAAAAAAAGACACCAGATATATTTCTCTAGATAGAATGTAGGCATAAAGAAAGAAATATAGCATAATAAAGAATTTAGAAGTTAAAAGTTAAACATTAAAATTAAAGAAAAAGTAATATGAAAAATCAAGTATTCCAAAGTAATTATAATATAATGCGCAATAAATACATCCATTCATTGTATTATACAGAGCTTATCTGATGTCTGCTATTTAACCTGTAATAGCAATTAAATCAAGCACACGTAGAATGCTTAAGGGATTCTTCCCATGTTTAATGTTGAAGCTAACAATACAATGTTTCGTGGGTGTACCATTTCATCAGGTATTCTGTAAACCCCCAACACCATCCTTAAATGTATTACATACAATTATCCCCTCCTCCAATTATGTAAATTCACATAAGTAAGTAATTTTCCCGCTGGGTTAATTTTAACCTCAAGTCATAGTCAGTACTTATTACTTTTTCCAAAACCTGCCATCTTAGCTGGGAAGCTCTGTGGCCCTCATCAAAAAAAATGCTTTTATAAAAGGGTTTCCTGCTTCTTCTCTTTTTTCTCAGTTATTATTAACATGTATTTATATAGCGCCAACATATTGCGTCGCACTGCAAAGTAAATGTGATTATACAACTAAATCACATGAATTATATACATATTATACATTATACAAATATAATAATACATATATCACAGTCAATACCGGTACAAAAGGTGAGGAAGGCCCTATGCATAGGCATACACTCTAAAGGGAAGGGAGTAATACACAAGGTGTGGGAGTGGGCAAGATCGAATTAAGTGGGTGAGCAATGTAGTGTTGTATGTGGTGTTGCATTTGGTAGTTAAGCAGAGTGAAGGTAGGCTTCTCGAAAGAAGTGCGTTTTAAGAGATTTATTGAAAGCAGAAGAGGTTTCACAACATCGGTTTTTATGAAACCTACACATCGTAATAACCTTTTGAGTCCCACAAGCTTTCATGCTCCCGGTTTATTTAATGGTTTACCAAAAAGCCAATTAATGCGGGTTAGAAGAATAACTTCTAATGACAACTTATATGCATACGAGTCAGAAAAAATGATTGATAAATTCATAGCAAAGGGTTATGATAGGAATAAGCTGCTGAGTATTCATAAGGAGGTTGGAAAAATACCATAAAAAAACTTACTTACTTCACTTAGAATTCACTTTGACCCTTAGTAAATGTGCCCCTAGGTGTCAAAATAATTTTAATGTGCAACAATTTTGATGCATGCGACAATTTTTATATGTGCGACTATTTTGTCCAGATGCAGTAAAGTCAATGGGCGTCCGAATAATTTTGACACATGACAATTTTTATGCGCACGACTATTTTTTGTCACTGTGGATTTTTTGCTGCAAATCCATGCCTGGCCAATTTATCCGCCCATCACTACTAAATTGTTTCAGTATGCTATATGGAATTTATTTTCCTGATTTATTGCAAACTCTGCTGTGAATAAAACATAGACCTGTCTGAGCTGTAGCTACACAGGGGGTGGGTCAGTTCTTCTTGAGGTAGGTCCCTGGAAGAACCAAAATGTTGTCTAAAGTAAGTTTTGAATGCTCTAAAGTACCATTAGTTTTTCTAGTTCCACAACAGTCAAAAGACCACAACACAATTCATAGATTATACTGTTATAAGTGCTACCACTAGGTCTAAGAGCTACAAGTGTATTTTGAAATATACTGTATGACCAACCAGTAAAGAGTGACACAAGATTTATTTATTTGCACCACTTTTTACTCTCTGAAACATGCGCCTTTTTCCTAATCGCCATGTCCAATTCAAATGAATGATAATTGCACTAGATAGTGTACCATCTGTTTTGATTTAGTTTCCTTTTGAACATGTCTAATGTAAATATTATGAGGTGAAAGTGTAGTTTTTTTTTCCATTGTTTCCCATCTTCTGTAGCTTGAGCTTGCAGTCTCTGTCTTACGCAAGACTGTGTTTATGTCTCAACATAAACATAATTCTGTTTTTCAGAAGACAGCCTCTACTTACAAAACCCAACTCCGAGGGGCTGATTTATTAAGCCAGTATCAGAATTTTAGGCAATAATTTCAACTTCATAGTCATGGCACCAGGGGCGGAACTACCGGGGGAGCAGGGGGTGCGAGCGGGCCAGGACCCGCACCCCCTCAGGGCCCCCCGGCAGTCTGTGCGCCGCATATTCCCGGCCAGTTCCTGCCCCCCTCTAATTCCCGGCCAGTTCCTACTCCAGGGCCCGCCCCCCTCTAGTTCCGTTTCTGCATGGCACTATATACATAAATGATGATGATGATGTTGTTTGTGCTGCCTCAGTAGTTAAAAGTATATGTTTAATGCTTATATGCTTACCCATTATTATGCTGCCACCTAGGGACCAAAGCTATACGCAGGCTCTGTATTACCTGTATAAACCCTCCTCCTATTCCTTCCTCATGTGTGATGTCAGTTCCTCCCATCATCCTCTTGTGTTCCTGCCTTCCATGAGTGAGGAGCTACTCAGAGGTTAGGAAAGGAATATTCCTTTTGACCTGCAGCACTTGTACAACCACTGATACATGTGTCCATTCACTCCAAATAAATCAGCTTTGTGGATTTACATGTGTCTGGTGAGTTCAGCTATCTGGCAAAGATTGCCCTCATAGGTTGTTACAGCTCCATACAGGCCCAGCAGGGAGGTCTCACTGTGAAATCAGTCATTATCACAGCAATTGGAGTCAGAATATTGTTCCTTTTAAAGAGATACTGACAACAGAAATGAACCTTTTTATATATCTGTAGGGACCTATAGGATCTATTAGGCTCCTATAGAGTTAATCCCCTACCTTTCCTTAAGTTCTCTTTTCCCTTGTTATTGGGCCAAGCCCTTCTAACTGGTAAAGTGTAACATCTACACCTATTGGACAAAGAGTGTAAGACATGTAAGAGAACCTTAACCCTATATCTGTTAATAACACATTTTAAAATATGCATCTAAAAAAAGACACCAGATATATTTCTCTAGATAGAATGTAGGCATAAAGAAAGAAATATAGCATAATAAAGAATTTAGAAGTTAAAAGTTAAACATTAAAATTAAAGAAAAAGTAATATGAAAAATCAAGTATTCCAAAGTAATTATAATATAATGCGCAATAAATACATCCATTCATTGTATTATACAGAGCTTATCTGATGTCTGCTATTTAACCTGTAATAGCAATTAAATCAAGCACACGTAGAATGCTTAAGGGATTCTTCCCATGTTTAATGTTGAAGCTAACAATACAATGTTTCGTGGGTGTACCATTTCATCAGGTATTCTGTAAACCCCCAACACCATCCTTAAATGTATTACATACAATTATCCCCTCCTCCAATTATGTAAATTCACATAAGTAAGTAATTTTCCCGCTGGGTTAATTTTAACCTCAAGTCATAGTCAGTACTTATTACTTTTTCCAAAACCTGCCATCTTAGCTGGGAAGCTCTGTGGCCCTCATCAAAAAAAATGCTTTTATAAAAGGGTTTCCTGCTTCTTCTCTTTTTTCTCAGTTATTATTAACATGTATTTATATAGCGCCAACATATTGCGTCGCACTGCAAAGTAAATGTGATTATACAACTAAATCACATGAATTATATACATATTATACATTATACAAATATAATAATACATATATCACAGTCAATACCGGTACAAAAGGTGAGGAAGGCCCTATGCATAGGCATACACTCTAAAGGGAAGGGAGTAATACACAAGGTGTGGGAGTGGGCAAGATCGAATTAAGTGGGTGAGCAATGTAGTGTTGTATGTGGTGTTGCATTTGGTAGTTAAGCAGAGTGAAGGTAGGCTTCTCGAAAGAAGTGCGTTTTAAGAGATTTATTGAAAGCAGAAGAGGTTTCACAACATCGGTTTTTATGAAACCTACACATCGTAATAACCTTTTGAGTCCCACAAGCTTTCATGCTCCCGGTTTATTTAATGGTTTACCAAAAAGCCAATTAATGCGGGTTAGAAGAATAACTTCTAATGACAACTTATATGCATACGAGTCAGAAAAAATGATTGATAAATTCATAGCAAAGGGTTATGATAGGAATAAGCTGCTGAGTATTCATAAGGAGGTTGGAAAAATACCATAAAAAAACTTACTTACTTCACTTAGAATTCACTTTGACCCTTAGTAAATGTGCCCCTAGGTGTCAAAATAATTTTAATGTGCAACAATTTTGATGCATGCGACAATTTTTATATGTGCGACTATTTTGTCCAGATGCAGTAAAGTCAATGGGCGTCCGAATAATTTTGACACATGACAATTTTTATGCGCACGACTATTTTTTGTCACTGTGGATTTTTTGCTGCAAATCCATGCCTGGCCAATTTATCCGCCCATCACTACTAAATTGTTTCAGTATGCTATATGGAATTTATTTTCCTGATTTATTGCAAACTCTGCTGTGAATAAAACATAGACCTGTCTGAGCTGTAGCTACACAGGGGGTGGGTCAGTTCTTCTTGAGGTAGGTCCCTGGAAGAACCAAAATGTTGTCTAAAGTAAGTTTTGAATGCTCTAAAGTACCATTAGTTTTTCTAGTTCCACAACAGTCAAAAGACCACAACACAATTCATAGATTATACTGTTATAAGTGCTACCACTAGGTCTAAGAGCTACAAGTGTATTTTGAAATATACTGTATGACCAACCAGTAAAGAGTGACACAAGATTTATTTATTTGCACCACTTTTTACTCTCTGAAACATGCGCCTTTTTCCTAATCGCCATGTCCAATTCAAATGAATGATAATTGCACTAGATAGTGTACCATCTGTTTTGATTTAGTTTCCTTTTGAACATGTCTAATGTAAATATTATGAGGTGAAAGTGTAGTTTTTTTTTCCATTGTTTCCCATCTTCTGTAGCTTGAGCTTGCAGTCTCTGTCTTACGCAAGACTGTGTTTATGTCTCAACATAAACATAATTCTGTTTTTCAGAAGACAGCCTCTACTTACAAAACCCAACTCCGAGGGGCTGATTTATTAAGCCAGTATCAGAATTTTAGGCAATAATTTCAACTTCATAGTCATGGCACCAGGGGCGGAACTACCGGGGGAGCAGGGGGTGCGAGCGGGCCAGGACCCGCACCCCCTCAGGGCCCCCCGGCAGTCTGTGCGCCGCATATTCCCGGCCAGTTCCTGCCCCCCTCTAATTCCCGGCCAGTTCCTACTCCAGGGCCCGCCCCCCTCTAGTTCCGTTTCTGCATGGCACTATATACATAAATGATGATGATGATGTTGTTTGTGCTGCCTCAGTAGTTAAAAGTATATGTTTAATGCTTATATGCTTACCCATTATTATGCTGCCACCTAGGGACCAAAGCTATACGCAGGCTCTGTATTACCTGTATAAACCCTCCTCCTATTCCTTCCTCATGTGTGATGTCAGTTCCTCCCATCATCCTCTTGTGTTCCTGCCTTCCATGAGTGAGGAGCTACTCAGAGGTTAGGAAAGGAATATTCCTTTTGACCTGCAGCACTTGTACAACCACTGATACATGTGTCCATTCACTCCAAATAAATCAGCTTTGTGGATTTACATGTGTCTGGTGAGTTCAGCTATCTGGCAAAGATTGCCCTCATAGGTTGTTACAGCTCCATACAGGCCCAGCAGGGAGGTCTCACTGTGAAATCAGTCATTATCACAGCAATTGGAGTCAGAATATTGTTCCTTTTAAAGAGATACTGACAACAGAAATGAACCTTTTTATATATCTGTAGGGACCTATAGGATCTATTAGGCTCCTATAGAGTTAATCCCCTACCTTTCCTTAAGTTCTCTTTTCCCTTGTTATTGGGCCAAGCCCTTCTAACTGGTAAAGTGTAACATCTACACCTATTGGACAAAGAGTGTAATGACACTCCCCTGCCACACTGCTATATAGTGCTGTGTAGGGAGTGGCCTCTTCCTCTTTGGCTCCTGGTGTCTGTGCTGCTAGGTGTTTCCCATTGAGCCTGGAATCACCAAGGCCCCAGTAAGCCATTTACCCCAAAGGGACCTGTGACTTTGGTGCTTAAGTCGGGAACCAGGCAATCCCGTGAACGAGAATTAGTTATTATCAGGGCAGATTCTGTAATAGTCTCTCTAGGAGAGAGAGATAGCCAGATTTAGGTAGTATGAGCAGTTCTGTGCTCCAACAAGGAGAATAGCAGGGAGTAGCCTCCCAAAGGCTTTTAAGGTGCCTTTAGTGTAAGGAACTCAGTGATAGGGAACTCAGTTCGCAGAGCACTGCCTGACCCCTACTTGATCGATCCTGTTTCACTTTGGTCGCTGGTCTTTGGGAGTGAGATATTCTTCCTATTGTTTGACTAGAGGAGTGACATCTGTATATGCTGCATCATCATCAATGCTATCCTGTCTCCTCTGTGATATGCTAACTCCTACTACAGCTCCTGCGTGAGTAAACCTGTGGTCAATTGCCTTTGCATATTGTTGTGCTAATAAACCATCGCACTTGTTTTCACTATTTAAAGAACCTCCTGGCGTCCATTATTCTATCTTTTACACTTATATGCCTGTGGGTTGTAGTTATACACCATCTTAAAGGGGAAGCTTCCATTTAGCGAAGGCTCCGCCCTGAGTGTAGTTTCACAGTGTAACCCATGTTCATACACTAGCTGGACACCCTTAACCCCTAATTGGCGGGATAGGCCAGAAAAGCGTTACATATCTATAATAACATTGTGTTTGCATGATATCTCTAATTTTGCCATAAAAGTATTTGCTGATGGTTTTCAATTACCCATCCGATCCCCCGTGTTCCTCTATGAGGAGGCTGCAATATTTGAGCTTCAGTAATTTGTTAGCATTAGAATCTCTAGCTGCTATATTCAGAAGGGACAGACAGGTTGGCAAAACAGTCAGGTTTAGGAACTGCAAGTAATATTTAATTACAAAAGCAGACCTATCGGTAAAAAATGATCAACATGAGCTATAAGTAACTTTTAGGGGCACTTAGCTTGAGTGAAGGATTAGAAGGAACAATTCTTCGAATTTAAAAGTGTTTTTTTTGGCTACTTCGACCATCAAATTGGCTACTTCGACCTTCGGCTACGAATTCGAATCGAACGATTCGAACTTAAAATCGTTCAACTATTCGACCATTCGATAGTCGAAGTACTGTCTCTTTAAAAAAACTTTGACCTCCTACTTTGCCACTTAAAACCTACCGAGCATCAATGTTAGCCTATGGGGCAGTTCGATTGAACGAATTGCGGTAAATCCTTCAACTGCGATATTCGAAGTGGAAGGATTTAACTTTGATGGTCGAATATCGAGGGTTAATTAACCCTCGATATTCGACCCATAGTAAATATGTATATTTGTATAATGTATAATATGTATAATTGTTTAGTGTCAGTATCACTTTAAGCTATAATGGAAGGCAATAAATGATAGTTTTAGGCATGTAGCCATAACAGTGTGACTGACTCTGGTTGTACCTGCAAAGATAATCATGTTGGACTTATATAAATCAACACAAGTTGATTGAATACAAGAGCCCAATAAATATAACATTTGTCTGAACTTTTGCCTGGCTAATTATAATTATTCTGTTACATCTGGCTAGCTTTTTCTGCAATGATGCCTTAAAAGGATTGTTTATTCATTTTTCACAAAATAAAAAGCTCACCAATATCTATAACCTTACAAGATTTTTTTATTTATAAAAAAAACATTGTGATGGGAGAAAAAAACCCTGTACCAAGAAAAAAAGCAATCAATGCAAGGAAATGCAAGTTTAAGAACCTTGCAGTATAATAAATCAGTCCTTTAATGTAATAGCTGTTTTGCCTGCTAAATGTTATTGCTCTGTTATAAAGTAAAACAGCAGGACTTTTGTTTCATGTTGTTATTTTGCAAAACTTAAAATATTCAGTTTTAGACAATAAATATGTACTGTTGCACAAGGGGCAGTATAGCTGTTTTTCGATTGTCATCATCACTACTAATACTTATATAACTTAAGCAAAATTTGTTTTGCTCTCATGCATAACTCTCTATGACAAGGGGACTCCTTAATTGACCCTTCGCCTGAGCCATCCCACTGAATCCCATTATTTCATACCTTAATGCAGGGATCTCCAACCTTTTGAACCTGTGAGCAACATTCAGAAGTAAAAGGAGTTGGGGAGCAACACTAGCATGAAAAATGTTCCTGGGTGCCAAATAAGTGCTGTGATTGGCCATTTGGTAACCTCCCTATGTGGATTGTCAAACTACATTGAGGCTCTGTTTGGCAGTCCACCTGGTTTTTATGAAACCAAAATTTGCCTCCAAGCCTGGAATTCAAAAATAAGCACCTGCTTTGAGGGCACTGGGAGCAACATCCAAGGGGTTGGAGAGCAACCTGCTGCTCATGAGCTTCTGGTTGAGGATCACTACCTTAATGAAACACCAGGAAATGGGGTAAAATGGCTACAGCATTCGCATTTTATCAAATCATTAGGGCCTTGCCAGCCTAACCCAAGCCAGAGATTGCTACTATGCTCTTCCGTTCCTCACTGAAGACTATGTCATTATATCCACCAGTATCCACTATGCCTAGTCTACCATACCTTAGCATAAATCATTTGGAATGACTGTATGTACCCATTTTAGGGTACATATGTCCTTTTTTTTAGCTTGGAAGAATCTAGCAGCAAATGGTATTGCTTCAAAGACTAAGCAATAGCTTCTTTGTAAGAACACAGACAGAACCTGGCTACAAGCACTAAAAGCTCTATTTTATTGAAGAATACCTCTGATAAATTGTTTATGGATGAACTGGTTTCCCAGCAGGTCTGTCTACAGAATTTTTTTTTAATTATTATGGGTCACCATAACCCAAGCAATTGTACAAGTTATCTGTGCAATTTGTGCAATCATGTATTATTGTGCAAATATTCAAGTCTTGTATATGCCTGATTAATATTTAAAAACTGCATTTTGCCTGAGAAACGGCATAAATGACATTGAAGGCAGTCTGACATGTTCTACTGCCTTAAACTAAATCACAGAAAGTCACATTGTAAGAGTTTTATTGTGGCAAAAACATCCTATTACCTTACCATACTAAGAAGAAAAATGTCCTTTTCTGTCTACAATTGAATTGTGGCAAATTCTAAAATGACTTGAGTTTGACCAAAGCTGCTCGCTGTTAAATAGAAATGTAAAAATAATAAAGTTACTGTACAACCTAAACATGAATAGTAACTGCCTTTTTCTCAAACCTGAGAGCAGAATAGGAATGTTAACACTCTTACTAAATGTGATTGATTTCCATGCAGAATTATTACAACCTTTTTACTGCGGTTCTGCTTAGAAGAATTTGAAACAAGCAATAATCACAAAATGATTATGTTTTTAAGGAAATGTTCGGTATACATCATTCACTCCCACTACATTAATTTTATTTTCTAATAAAGATTTCTTAGTCAGGCAATAAAGAAAGCTTATAAAACCCTGTAAGATGAGGGGATTTTTGATTAATGATACAATACTCAACTTTGTAAAGGAAATAAGGTCAGCCAAAAACCCATAAATCATTCTCTTAACGGTAAACTCATTCTTTTAAACTGCTGCAAAAGTTCATACATGTATCTAATAAATCGTTGTGTTCAGTTATCTTGTGGCTGTATTGGTTTTCCATTTGTAAAAATTGAAACATGATTGACAAAATGATTATACATTGACTTAAATTGTACTTTGTAATCATACCTCATCAAATGACACCCCATTCAGTCGTTCATTGAATGCCATTAGATCGAGATCTTTAGAACAACTTTACAGGTCAAAAATAAATAAGTGTTTGGTGTAGAAATAATGAATTTAGAAACATGCATTTTGGCAAACCTTAAACCACCCAAAAGATTTTCTGTGATTTAAAAGTACACAAAATTAATTTGTTTAAAGACACATTCAAACACAATATGCATCACCTACAAGTATAGGATCAATTATCTGGAAACCAGGTATCCACAAAACTCCAAATTATGTGGAAGGCCATCTCCTTCAAATTCAATTTTAATCAAATAATCCAATTTTGAAAAATGTAATGTAATAATAAAACAGTACTTGTACTTGATCCCAGCTAAGATATAGTATAATTAATCCTTACTGGAGGCAAACAATCCTATTGGTTTTATTCAAGGTACAAATTATTTTATTATTTTTAAAGTATAGTGATCCAAACTACCGAAATCTGGAAACCCTTGGTCCCACTCCTGTTCTAACAAGGTGATGATAACACACAGATAAGCAGAAGTCCATTATGGAGGGACATTTAAGGCCTTATTTATCAAAATTCAAATATTTTAATTGAATTGAGTATTATACTTAAAAAAGTCAGACCAAACTTAAATCCACGATTGGACCTAATTGATTATTAAAAAAAAAGCACAATTTATTTGGATCTGTACAAACTCAATAAAATCAAGTGAAAATCAGAATCATAAGCTATTTTCACGCAAAAGTCAGAATCTTTTGAAAATTTTGCCCGAAAAGAGCGAAATAGGTGGATTTTCGGGCTAATTCCAATGCAGACCACAGAAACGTTCAAATAGGATAGGGGCCTCTCCCATTGACTTATATACAACCTCGGTAGGACTGAGATAGAGTATTTTCAGATTCTGACTTTTTACATCATCAGGGTATAATAAATCTCCAAAAATATCAGTTTTTTCCACTAAAAATTCAGATTTTATAGTTAAAAAGTTTGGAAGTTTTGGAGTTTTTTGGATTCTGACTTTAGTAAATAATAAATGAATAACCCCCTATCTGTGCAATGGGTATCTGATTATGTACAGGAAAAAAACAGGGAGTAGCTTCAGTTTCCCCTATTGCCCGCAAAGCTCAAGAAATAACAAAACCCTGTATTTATCATTTGAAATAATGGTACAAAAAGGTTTATAGAGGATAAATCCTATTTATTGAACTCATTTGATCAAGGAGGTACACTGACGCTTTAATATATTATTTTATGTCATAAAATTTAGGTATGAAATACAGAAAGTAACTGTTTTTGATATTAAATATCTCATATGTCTTCTCCTTTAGTCTAAATCAGACTTAAAACCCACAATTTAAAAACCTCATAAATCCAAGAGAAAAAAAAATATTTCATTACATTTTCTAACTTTTCTGGTGTGTCATCCTCAGCAATATTCACTTTAGTTGGATCTCTGACGATACCTTAGCCTGTGCTTATTAACCTTAGCACTGTGTTCTCATTTTTTCTGCAGTCTAATCACTATGAGTTCATTTTATTAAAAAAAAATTCTCCTAGGTCTCTATCATTTCTATCATATAAAAAAACTGATAGAAGGATTCCGAAATATCCACATGTGTGTATTGCGTATTATTTTTTTGATATCTTGCAAAGGCTGAATTATTATATAGAACATGTTAATCCTTTAACTAATATTGTAACGGGCACCTGATCAAAAATAGTATTATCCAGCATTTTTATTTTTATTTTTTTATTTTACATACTCTACTGCCCTTTGAATTATTATAACTTAAATTATTATAGAATTCCTTTATATCTGATGTATTTTCTAATTTATAAAAATGTATGATTTATAAAATAATATTTTATATAAAAATATATACAATGTAGTGATTTATAGCAATTCATCATTGAATAGTAGAATATATATTGTAAATAAAGAAATAATATTGCAAAGACATTATTGAGTGCCCCTGTTTTATCTCCATTCAAATCTATAACTATAATGTAACAGATGCTTTTTTAAAATATATTTTCATATTAAAACATTTGTTAATATCATGGCGTTTAATAATCTTTATTCAGTGTTTCAGCTGTCACACGAGCCTTCATCGGGAAGGCTGTTGAAGATTTATTTCAAGTCCACCAAGTTCAACCCCCCAAATGAACCCCAGTGCACATACAGTACATACACACATTCATACCGACCCCAACATATACTCACATAAACTATATTTACCAATATCTGTACTAATTGTAGATTTTAGTATCACAATAGCCTATGATATTATGCCTGTCCTAGAAAACATCCAAGCCACTCTTAAAGGAGAAGGAAACCGCCTGGGCGCAAAAATCCCTCCCCCTCCCCTGTGTTGCCCCCCTCTTCCCACCTGGCCTACCTGTCCCCCTGGGCAAATGCCCCTAACTTATTACTCACCCTTCTGCGCAGGTCCTGTTCACGGAGTTCACAGGCGCCATTTTCTCCCGAGTGGTCTTATTACTTTTCAAAAAATTGAGTGCAAATATAATGAAATATATATGTCCAACATATGTATTGCACACTCGCTTAAAGGTAGTAGTTATGCTGTGCTGGATGCATTATCTCAAAATGTGGAGAGTCATTCCACTCAAAATATACATTGTCCAACGAGGTCACACACCATTGTATAAAAGTTTAAAACATAGTGTTTATTTTATTTATTTTGTAAGTATAAAAACAGCCAATGTAAGCATAAATATACTCATGTGGAGATCTATGCAATGTTTTGGGTGCTTGCTGCTCCCTTTCTTAAGCTGATCTCCATATAATACTGAGACTACAATTCCCAGAAGCTTGCTTAAACCCTGTGGTGTCTCATGTGGTCGGAATGACGTCACCCTTGTGCACAGTGGCTCGGCGTAAAAACGCTGCGTTAATATGCAAAAGCGCTGCTCCGCCACGCCGGCGTAATTTCCCTCCCCATGGACGTTTCAACAGTGGCCACCATTTTAGAAATGGGCTCAATTTACAGTATATAACAGTGTTCTTTCAATAATAAATGGAAGAATGGCAAAAACATACATTCATCATAATGGCATGATTATGGATATCTTTGAAGGAATTAAGCTAATTCATACATCAATAGACAAATATTATAAACATCTCAAAGGGGTGAAACTAATTGATAAATAGATGAAGATCAAAATCCTTGTTGAGACCTAATGGCCTGAGGGTTTTAACCTATATATCCATTGGACTTCTGTCTTTTTCAATAGGAGAACCCTATCAACTCCCCTTCAAGGCTGGGGAACATGCTTGATTACCCTAAATTTTAAATCCTCCGCTGTGTGACCCCCTCTATGCAATGTTTAGAGACTGGCAAAACACCTTACGAGTATTAACCGTGGATCTATGTTGTGGAAATATGTTCCTCACTTTTTGAGTGGTTTCTCTAATGCTGACGCTTAGGGCAAACAAAATAAAATATCTGTCTAATATATATAAAATATTATATATATAAAAAAAAAAAAATATATATATATATATTGGAAATGAACCTGTGAATAAAAGCACATTTATTTCACTATAATACACAAAAGCCATAAATATCTTGTAAATTATATCCTTATAAACGGTGAGTTCTGATGTCATCAGTTATAAACGGTGAGTTCTGATGTAATTTCTGTCACATGACTCACTGAAACTTGTGTATTATAATAAATAAAGTACCCCCAGTTGCAAAATATGAGGATATTAGAAGTTACCTCGAAGTTCCATGACCTGTATAAAAACACTCGGCCTTCGGCCTCGTGTTTTTATATGGTCATGAAACTCCTCGGTAACTTATAATATCCTTATATTTTACAAGAGGGGGTACTTTATTCACTATATTATGAACGAGTGCAGGTCCATTTACTGGATTGTAAAAAAAAAAAATATATATATATATATACCGTATCTATCTATCTATCTATCTATCTATCTATCTATCTATCTATCTATCTATCTATCTATCTATCTATCTATATATCTATATCTATATATATATATATATATATATATATATATACTGTATATATATATATATATATATATATATATATATATATATATATATATATATAAATATATATATATATATTACCTGTCAGTTATTTTTATTTTGTTTGCTAGGGATTTATTTATACTTTTATTTATATGAACAAGAAAGCATCTTGTTTAGAAAAAGCAATGTATTCCTTAAGTCAATACCTATGTCTCTGTTATCTCTCAGTGACCTCCAATGCTGTAACTAAATAGGAAATGGTAATTAATTCATGAATAACAGTTCACCAGATCTTTGAGAGTTCTGAAGCAGAAAATGCAGACAGAGTTTCTAAAAAGTAAAATTGTCTGGTCTCCGTGTCCTCAGTTTTACTCATACTGTTTCTATTAAAGTAATTATAGTGAAGAGGGTTTCCACAGTAGTCTGTACTTACAGTGTTTAATTTCAAGCTGGGGAATGTATGGGTATTTTTGAGTTAATGATATAGTATTAAGCATAATGCTAACTGAATAAGAGATTAATTTATACTTAACAATTTTTTTCATTTTCCTTTATTCAAATATAAATATTATAAAGTAAGTTGAGTTCCTGGACTGTGCCTCTTAAAGCGGTACAAGAAAAAAATCTCACTGCTTGGATGTCTAGCTAGCACTAATTTCATCTGGCCTCAAAAAGTCAATAGGCATCAAATCAAAAAAATGAAATACATTTTGACGCGAGAGTCAATTTTTATACGCACGACTATTTGGTCTCAATGTGTTAAAGTCAATGGAGGTCCGAATAATTTTGATGCACATGCCAATTTTCATGTGTGTCAAATTTTTTTGACGCCGCCGATTTTTTTGCTGGTGAATTGTCATTGAATTTTCGCAAATTAATTTGCTTGCAGAGAAACATGGAAATTTGCTGAAAATTAGTGTCTGTCGAATTTATTTGCCCATCACTACTTATTACTAATAATTATTATTGCTATTGAGACAAAAATGCTGTGTGGAGAACTCACCTGTATGCCAGTCTCTTTGATTTATATACATAAAGAGTTTAGATATGACTTGTGTGCAGATATATTTAGACCTTCACTAACCTACTTAATATTTAGAATCAGATGTCTAATTGCCTCTTAGCAATCACCTCAAGAATGAATCAACACCAATAAATCCTTCCATTCAAGCCTTAGGTCCCACCTAATTATGCGATTATGGAAATACGCAGTTTCATCACCAGGCTCTTAGCCTCCTAAAAAGTAACAGTAAACCTCTTTTTTTAAGAATAGGACAATTCAGACCAGTTGGTGATAGGGATGTAGCGAACTGTTCGCCGGCGAACTAGTTCGTGCGAACTTCGACCGTTCGCGTCCGCCGAATGTTCGCGAACGTTTGGGAACGTTCGCATTTTGAGTTTGCGTTCGATTCGAATAAAAATCGTTCGACCATTCGAATTCCTTCGACCGCTAAAAATCGAACGATTTCCATTGTAAGCATTCGATCGAATGATTTTCACTCAATCGAACGATTTTAAAACGTTCGATCGTTCGATTCGAATGAAAATCCTTCGATCGAATGATTAAAATCCTTCGATCGAACGATTCGAACGATTTTAGCGGGTGTTCGAAGTTCGCAAACTGTCCGCGAACATTCGAATTTTTTGCCGGTGTTCGTGAACGGCGTTCGCGAACACCAAATCGGCAGTTCGCTACATCCCTAGTTGGTGAGGGCATTATGACATTTAATTATTTTGCAGTTTACAGTATTATTACGTATATTTTAACTATCCATTCTTCTTACAATGTTTGCAGTATTTTTACTACAGGTATATTTGAATTATTCATTCTTTCTTCTATTTTAGCAAGATGTCAAACCCTTGTTAAAAAGCAGCTGGCAGCTGTAAAGCAGCCAAACAGCTAGTCAAAGGGGCCATGATTACATAGTTGGGTTGAAAAAAGATTGAAGTCTAGAGCAACTCCTCCAATTAAAAGCCAGTGCACATACAAACACTCAGACCGACCCCTCCATACACTCGCATAAACTATTTATACCAATATCTATACTAAGGGGCCGATTCACCAATGGTCGAATATTGAGGGTTAATTAACCCTCGATATTCGACTAGGAGTTGAAATCCTTCGAATTCGAATATTGAATTCGAAGGATTTAGCGCAGGAAATTCGAACGATCGATCGAAGGATTATTCATTCGATCGAACGATTCGAAGGATTTTAATCCAACGATCGAAGGAATATCCTTCGATCAAAAAAACTTAGGCAAGCCTATGGGGACCTTCCCCATAGGCTAACATTGACTTCGGTAGCTTTTATCTGCCGAACTAGGGGGTCGAATTTTTTTTTAAAGAGACAGTACTTCGACTATCGAATGGTCGAAAAGTCGAACGATCTTTAGTTCGAATCCTTCGATAGTCGTAGTCGAAGGTCGAAGTAGCCCATTCGATGGTTGAAGTAGCCCAAAAAACACTTCGAAATTCGAAGTTTCTTTAATTCGAATCATTCACTCGAATTCACTCGAATTTAGTGAATCGGCCCCTAATTGTAGATTTAAGTATCACTATAGCCTTGGTTATTATGCTTGTCCAAGAAATTATCCAAGCCCTTCTTAAAGGTGTTAACGGAATCAGCCATCACATCACATCATCCGGCAGTGCATTCCTCAAAAACGAGACGCCAGTGCCGTTTTGCAAATTTTTCACTGTTTCGCGAATTTCACAGGCAAGTTTTTTGGCGAAGCGGAACGCCCCAAATTCGCCCATCACTACTCAAAAGTAGCAATGTTTATGTATAAATAACTCAAAACTAATAGAAGGATGGCACAGTCGCAATTCCATGTATAAATACCCCAAATTTACACAAATGCTACTTTGCACATTACATCAAGGAAAGGGTTAAACACCAGAAGTCAGTACAATAAATATTATTTGTATCCTTACCAGGCAATTTTTCTACTGTGATGGTTTGCGAGGAGGGGAGAGGGGAGGAATCTGCAACTTAGAGTAGAGACAGACCACAGACTCCTGCCGCAATTTCATGAAATATTTGCAGATGGCGAAATGTGTAATTCTGTAGCAAATTTATGCCTGGTGAAAAAATGTGCTCATCACTAGTGATGGTCGAATTTATTCGCCAGGCGGCGAATTTGCGCGATTCGCCGTCAGCGAATAAATTCGCGAAACGCCCGCGAAAATTCGCGGAAAAAAATCACCGGCATCAAAATTTTTTTTTCCGAAAAAACGGACGCTGGCGTCAAAAATGGGCGTTCGTTTCGCAAATTTTTCACCGTTTCGCAAATTTCGTGCGAAATTCGCAAATTTTTCGGCGAAGCGAAACGGCGCAAATTCGCCCATCACTACTCATCACTAGTTGTGACCTAATTGCATTGTTGAAAAATGTTTTGTGGTTATTTGATCTTTTTGGGAAAGTTCAAAGCAATATATGTGTTATGCAAAACTTACACTGACCACAAAAAAACCCTACCCACAGTGAAGAATGGTGGCGTAACCATGATGCTGTAGGGCCAAACTTTTGTAAATAGTATATTTCAGGGTTTTCTTTCACTGAGTGCTGCTATTTCTCTTTCATAATCATTTATCTTAGGAAGCACCAGAGCTACAGTAGTGAATAAAGTCAGTTTGTTTAGAGGTACAGTATGTAACCAGTGTCGGACTGGCCCACTGGGATACCAGGAAAACTCCCGGTGGGCCCAAGTGTCAGTGGGCCTCTTGCTTCTAAGCATTTAGCCTATCTCATGGTCATTCCCTATTTCTTTATTGGAACAAAGAGGCTAAATAATGGAAGAATAAATTATAGTACGTAGAGAAAAGAGACTATGAGAATAAAGGTGCAATAGTTGCTTATTCGGGATAAATCTGTGTTTTTGCACTCCCTGACTTTTTAGAAGCTGACCAACCCTTCATCAGTTATCTGAGTAGTTGATTGTCCTTATTAAATTTTGGATATGTAAGGACTATGCATAAAACACAGCAGTTAAGGGTGTGCCAAGTAGTAGTGCTAGCTATGCAGGAAGATTTAAAGAACAAAAGTGTTACATACAATATTCAGAATTTTTTACAATGACAATTACTCTTTCAATCTGTATACCCAGTTTTATCATTTTCCAAGTTTAGGTTTCAATATAATTTGTATGCAGTCTGCATCATAGACCCCACTTTTTAATGAATGGAAATGCAATTGCAATTTATCTGTACCACGCTAAAGTGAATATTTTTAAAAATTGTTTCTGATAAATAAGGCTAAAAAATCAAAATGCCACTTAGACCCAAAGCATTATTTGAATTACTCTAATTGTTTATTAAGCAATTTCTGAGTTGGACAAGAACATTATATTCATAGCATGTTTTACTAGATAACACAAGCTAAGGGTTTCTCTTGGGTGCAAACTCAAAAGAAGCCATGTAAAGATTCTGTTTCTTATTCCCACTAAACTATTTATATTGCTTACATACCTTGTTCTGTAATTTCATCATATGTTATATGATGTTCATGTTTTTTGTATTTGTCTTGGGAACATGTTTGTTTTCACACAGCTTGATAGAATCGGCAATATGATTCAGTTAAATATTTTACTCATCTAATGATGAGCATTTTTACCTTTTTTACCTTCTGACTTCCTTCTCTCCATATCTATGTTAATCTTTTTGTAGAAAACCAATGTATTCAATGTGCCTGTTATCTGAAGTTGTATATTTTATACTGTTTAAATTAGTCCATATATAGATTTTCAATTAAAGGGCATGTAAAGGCAAAAAAATAAAATTCCATTTTTACTTTCTTTAATGAAAAAGAAACCTCCAATATACTTTGATTAAAAAATGTGTACTGTTTTTATAATGAACCTGACTGTATGCAGTGAAATTCTCCCTTAATTTACTGCTTTGGATAGGAATAGTCAGACAGTCCCTAACTGCTCTGCAGAGAAACAATCATACTTCTGAACAGCAGGGAGAGCCCACACCTTACTTGCCAGCCATTCAGAACTCAAGCAGCTTTGTTTGTTTCCCTGTAGAGCAGTCGTGACTGTGTAGAAATTTGTATTGGATTTTATTTTTGCCATTTTTATTTTTGACTGTTTCCAACTCCAACTGCAGGGACAAAGATCATGGAGCCAGATTTTAACTAGATAAACTAGGATTCTATTTGGAGGATTATTTTGTTGGAAAAAGATTGTATTAATCAATAGAAAAACTATAAAATCCATATTAGATTACATGACAACACAGGACCCAATGCAATGTGAATATTCTGATTATTAATAAATCTTGTTGTATCAGCTTCTGGCAGATATTATTTGACTTGTGTTGTTTTGATAATTTATGATGATCCTTAAGCAGCCCAGACCACACTGAGCATGTGCACATTCTTGGTCTTGCAAAGATGTTTAACTAAGTTACAAGATGGTGACCCCATGTGGCCAACTTTGAAAGCATAAATCAATTGTTTGATTAGGCGTGTGGTGCTGTAAGTTCATGTTTATGTTTAGTATGTAAAATACAGCATTTCTAGCATTATTATATAGACTTTACGTCCCCTTTAAGTTGAACATAAATGTGTTGCTATCAATCAAATTTCTTCAGACTATGACATAGCCTCATGGATTGAGAACTTCAGGCATTGATAAGGTTGTAGACTATTGGAACCCAAAAGTAAAGCTGAGATTTCAGGTTACTGTGGTTTTCAGGGTTCTCAGATAAATCCTTTTGATACAGAATGTACTGTAGGTAATGCAACATGAAACAGAGTTTAAAAACAATCCCTACCTAAAATATGGATAAGCATATAGTAGAAGGAGATCAGGGCAGGCGTCAAACGAGGGTAAGGAACTTTAATTCCATTAAGTTGTATAATATATGTGTTTATCAAATGAAAATGTAACTTTTGGTACAATTTCTATTATGATCCCTATTAGGATTCTCCAGTAAAAGAAAATAATATAGTGTGCCCATTATTTGTCCCTGGGACACAAAAAGTGCAATGATGATTTTTTAATGCAACTTTGAATAAAATATTTTACTTTCATTTTTGTGACCCTTTTGTGGAATCCTTTGAAGTGCCCATTTGCTAATTATACTATTGGCACACAAAAAAATATAGAACCTGTATATAAATAGCTGTTACAGAACACATTTACACTAGCATATATTTATTTCCATCAAATTATATCAACTTTATGCATTTGGGTTAAGTTATTAAAAAGCATGGGTGATGTAGAATCTTTGCAGGCAACCTGCTGTGACTCTCTAAGGTCTGTATGGGTTTATAACATTTAGTAAAAATTATACATATGGTGATGGACAAAATACAGCTAAAGCTTATGTTCCAAATTAACAGATGCTAACTCCATAGTTGCTCTTAAGGAAACTCACGAGAACAAGTAAATGACACATGAATAAATACAAGATGACTGCATTTTGCTAGCGATGTGTTTCATCTAACATAAACATAACATCATTCAAAGCCTTGCCTGGTCTGAATTACTATAACCAATACACCTTTGGCATCCTACATACATACATGCCGAAATCACTGGACAACAGGAAAAACACTGCACTGTAGTTTATTTGTAGTGATTCCTGAAGATTTTGCTCTGATGATTTTCCACAAATGCCATGGCAGGTGTAACCCCCCCCCCCCAGTACTCACTTGTGGGCCATTATTTATATTCAAAACATTAAATTAACCGTTAACATGTTTTAATTACACTTATTTAAATGGCAAACACTTCTATTTGTTCTTTGTGTGCTTTTTATTATGTGATGTGTTCAACAAATGTATTAAAATATTTGTTTTAACGGCTTAGCAATATTCTCAAGAATGAGTATACATTTGTGAAAACCAAATGCAGATCAATAGAAACTAATCATAGGGATAGCATTTGTGCATGCTAGGCTTTTCTCAATGTCATCTTTAGCTTCAAGGCAGTAAATACTTCACAAGACTTCACATTCCTTTTCTCACCTCAATCCATACTTATCTCTTTATTAAAATGCACATCTTTCTTTTCTTTATTCTTTAATTCAATCAAAATAAAGCTGAGTATAGAAAAAATCTACAAAAAAAAACTGATGTTATGCTGTGTAAACATATAGTACAGTTCATATTAAATAAATGCAAATTGTAATATCACATGTAAACTCCATACTACACTAGCTAACCAAAAAAAAAAAACATTATAGGGATGATTTACATTCGCAAATGCAGTGATGAGGTGTTCTTTCCCAGAATTTCTGCCAAAATTAACGCAAATTTTTCTTCATTGCAAATTGGGTGCAGTTTTGCCAAATATTTTCAGTCAGTCTGTTTTAAGCCCCGTGCACTTGCGTTCGTAAATGAGCCAATTTTGTATACAAAAAATAACACATAGATATGGAATGTGTTACTAAATGATCATCCAATGTCCATTAGGGCCATATTCTTCTCCGACTTTTAATCAAATATATGTGAGTGTGTTTACTATACAAAAATATACAACAATAATTATGAATATGCGCTAATAATGTTGGCTCCATTAATGTTGTTCTATCACTGTGTTTTTACTTATTTGTCCAAGTCTAGTGTTAAGCCCTAAATTAGCACTCTAGCACTCTTAACTAATATATTATGCTGAGTAATACTAAGGGCCTTATTAATCAAAATTTTACAACAATTAAACTAACAATTCAAAAAAGCAGGAATGTCTTCTTATTTATTTAAAAATATGAAAATGAAAATCATGAATTAATAAAATTGTGGAAAAAATATAAATACTGAATTCATAGTCTACTCAGCTTTTGTAGTGAGTTTACAAGGTGTTAAAAATACTTCAAACTCTAAAACCTTGAATTAGTTAAATATTTTGCAATTTGCCAAGGTCAGATCTCATTGACTTCTACATGACGTTGGCAGCAGTTTTTTTTTGCTCTTGTTTAGTGAATATTGAATATTGGAATTAAAGATTTTTAGCATAAAAAACTATAATTCACGGGAAAAAATATTCAAAACATTGATAAATCAGGAGTGTCCCTTGTCTTTTAAGTGTAGAAAGACAGCTGAGTTTTGCCCTGTAGAGTTCTCCCTCCTGTGCTGAGCCATTCGCTTGGAGAGCAGTTGTTTTGTCTCCCCGATGTATAGATCTGTGTACTCCTCGCTACACTGGACTCCGTATACCACATTGCTTTGTTTTTCTTTTGGTGTTTGATCCTTTGGGTGTACCAGTTTTTGTCTCAGTGTGTTGCTAGGTTTGAAAAACACAGGGACATGGTGTTTGTTGAAAATCCTCCTGAGTTTCTCTGACACTCCAGCTACATATGGGATGACTATGTTTTGCCTACTATGTGTCTCCGGGCGGTTATTTCTATTGGTGTCCCTGTTGGGCTTGGTTGCTGCTGTTTTGACAAAGGCCCAGTCTGGGTAGCCACACGCTTTCAAAGCTCCTCTGAGATGTTTTTGCTCTTTGTCTTTGGACTCTGTATCAGTTGCCACATATTCCGCACTGGCTCAGCACAGGAGGGAGAACTCTACAGGGCAAAACTCAGCTGTCTTTCTACACTTAAAAGACAAGGGACACTCCTTTGAAGACAGTAAGGTCCAAATCTTGGATAAAGAAGACCGCTGGTTTGAACGAGGCGTGAAAGAGGCGATTCATGTCAAGGTGGAGAGACCATCTCTGAACAGAGGTGGGGGCCTTCGACACCACCTGTCTGCTACATACAATGCTGTTCTAACATCTGTACCCCGGCGGATTCAGAACACTTCACACATCCATTCATGCAACTCTCACAAGTAACACCTGTATCTAGGAGTTGCATGACACATTGGATAATCCTATCACAACTACACAGAATCAACACCTCTGTGAGTTTCTTCAGATGTCACCTCTTTGAAGAGTTACAATGTGCCATTGTAAATGGATTAGTGGAAGAGTTTATATGCCGAGAACTTCCCACACCAGTCAGTTGAACTGAAGAAGCTGCTCGGATGAGTACTGAAACGTCTTCATTGATTACACAGCAAGTCCAGTTGTTTTTAGATTGACCTATACTAGATATACTATGACCTGGATGAATGAAAATCTTCATAGTCAAGTCATTATTAAGCATTACAAAAATTCAGCATCATACCTGGTGATGTGATATAAAGAAGAGAGTCTGTGGCCACCCTATTACCCCAATAATTTAAAGCTACAATGAAATAGTTCACATAGAGTTCACATATAAGGAACTTATCCAGTCGACTGATGTGTGCTGCATCACAATGAAATCCGAATTCATTCTGATTCGGGCGAATCCTTCTGCCCCGAATCCGAATCCTAATTTGCATATGCACATTAGGTTCCGGGGGATCGGCCGAATCCAAAATAATGGATTGGATGCATCCCTACTAATTTTAAATATTCAAAAAATAAATGTAGGGGAATGATAATCATACATCAGTTATAAAGTTTTTTGTCATTCATCAACATATTCCATGACTAATGTGACAACATCTTTCAGATATTCAGTAATGATGCAATTTACCTCTTGAGTTTGTATGGATAATCTTTAACAAACTGGCTTATTTGTTTGTTTTTAAAGTAAAAAAAAAAACAGTATTAAACTCAAGGACAAAAGTCATTGATTGATATACAGACTCCTGTTAATCAAAGCAATGAACTGCGTCAGCATTACATATTTCTCATTTAGTCTGGCTTCTAACGAGGGCATGAACACCTGTTCTAGCAACGGGAGGGATTTGTTTATCATAGTGTTCCCACTGAGTTTTAATCAGAGTACAGCTGCTGAAACCAGTAGATTCAACAACACATATCAATACTGTATATATATATGGATATATATATGGATACAAGTGCAAGAGCATAGGGGTGATCATAAGGGTGTTTTCATCTTCTAAATGCAAATTGCCACCATGTTGTATCATGGACATATATACAAAGAGTCATTCTCATCAGATACCATGAGGCTTATTGCATGGCATGAGTTGTTTTCCAGCTTCTAGGTAAAATATTTTAGTTTTTTATCCCTTTGTTTCTAGTCAGTGAGAATTAATTTGAGATGCTAAACTTCAGTGAAATGCCATTTTCCAGTTTAAGGATACCCAGAAGGTATATTAATATCCCGTTATAAATCTTGAACTCTTGATCAGAACAAATTCCAGGTATATTGTGATTTTGAAGTAGATCTTGATCAGAACAGATTGCATGTACAGTATATTGTGATCCTGAAGTAGATCTTGAATTCTTGACTAGAACAAATTGCATTAGATTACTCCTACTAAAGATTTATAAATAGAAATGGCATTTGATGGATACCGGCTGTTCACTATATTGGGGCATGTTTACTAACATTGGAGATAAATATTTGGAGAGATTTCTGGAGATGTTGCCCATAGCAACCAATCAGATCTTTGCTGGCTGTTTAAATCTAATTGCTGATTGGTTGCCATGGGCAACATCTCCAGAAATCTCTCCAGATATTTATCTCCAATGTTAGTAAACATGCCCCATTATGTGCATATTGCAACAATATAGACAGAATTTATGTTCATTGTGGATTTGTAACTCTATTCATTCACTTAGGGGCCCATTTATGATTGCTTAAGCTTTTATAATCAGGAAATCATAAAGGAAAACGTGAGTGAGTCCTGCATAAAAACGCTCTGCAATCTTTGTAAGAATAAAAAGATGCCAATGATTTTCTTCATTAAAAAAGTCTACAAACTTACAAAAATTGGCAAAAATTGGGGTTTCAGTTATGATTTCCTGAGAATGAAGGCTTGGGCAATCAAAATGGGTCCAGTTGTATTATTCCCTTTAAGACAAATTTAAATTCATGGAATTCTTAGTGACAAATGCTAATTTGTTAGTGGCAAATCTGCCCCAACATGCCAAAACTAGCCTCTACAAGTATCTACCATGTATCAACTGCAATTATCTGTGGTGCCAAGGAATTAAAGGTCTGCATTGCCTAGAGAACTGTTATCTTGCATTTTGACCTTAATGCTGGATAGCTGAAACCACAAGATACTGTTCTCATTAAATGAAAAGCTATTAGCCACTTCTCTCAGATCTGCTATGGCAGGATACAAAAGTAAATGAAAAAAGTAAGATAAATCTTTTCTCCAGACCTGGAAAGTATACACAAAGTGTTTAGTTGATCTTTTAAAACTTCATACAAAATTTCTTTGTGAAAATAGTTATTAGTGCTTTTACATCCTGTTCATCTGTTAGATTCATATTATTAACATTGCTTCCATTAACTGTTCTTTAATAAAAAAATTAAAAAAAGATATAATAAATTGAGTTTGCCATTGCTTTTAAAATTAAATATAAGTGAAATGTGCCAATTTGTTGAAAACGTTAGCAAAGAATACCATAGCAAAAGTTAATGCACTTTTGTGTACTAGTACTTGTTTGTGTTCTGCACAAGAATGGTATATGCAAATTTTTATTGGCGATGTATTTACATAGTTACATAGTTACATAGTTAAATTGGGTTGAAAAAAGACAAAGTCCATCAAGTTCAACCCCTCCAAATGAAAACCCAGCATCCATACATACACCCCTCTACTTTTAATTAAATTCTATATACCCATACTAACTATAGAGCTTAGTATCACAATAGCCTTTGATATTATGTCTGTCCAAAAAATCATCCAAGCCATTCTTAAAGGCATTAACTGAATCAGCCATCACAACATCACCCGGCAGTGCATTCCACAACCTCACTGTCCTGACTGTGAAGAACCCCCTACGTTGCTTCAAATGAAAGTTCTTTTCTTCTAGTCTAAACGGGTGGCCTCTGGTACGGTGATCCACTTTATGGGTAAAAAGGTCCCCTGCCATTTGTCTATAATGTCCTCTAATGTACTTGTAAAGTGTAATCATGTCCCCTCGCAAGCGCCTTTTTTCCAGAGAAAACAACCCCAACCTTGACAGTCTACCCTCATAATTTAAGTCTTCCGTCCCTCTAACCAATTTAGTTGCACGTCTCTGCACTCTCTCCAGCTCATTTATATCCCTCTTAAGGACTGGATTCCAAAACTGCACTGCATACTCCAGATGAGGCCTTACCAGGGACCTATAAAGAGGCATAATTATGTTTTCATCCCTTGAGTTAATGCCCTTTTTTATGCAAGACAGAACTTTATTTGCTTTAGTAGCCACAGAATGACACTGCCCAGAATTAGACAACGTGTTATCTACAAAGACCCCTAGATCCTTCTCATTTAAGGAAACTCCCAATACACTGCCATTTAGTGTATAACTTGCATTTATATTATTTTTGCCAAAGTGCATAACCTTGCATTTATCAACATTGAACCTCATTTTCCAGTTTTCTGCCCAGTTTTCCAGTTTAGACAAATCACTCTGCAAAGTGGCAGCATCCTGCATGGAACCTATAGTTCTGCACAATTTAGTATCATCTGCAAAAATAGAAACAGTACTTTCAATGCCCACCTCCAGGTCATTAATAAACAAGTTGAAAAGCAAGGGACCTAGTACAGAGCCCTGCGGTACTCCACTAACAACATTGGTCCAATTAGAAAATGTTCCATTTACCACCACTCTTTGTAGTCTATCTTTTAGCCAGTTCTCTATCCAAGTACAAATACTATGTTCCAGGCCAACATTCCTTAATTTAACCAGTAACCTTTTGTGTGGCACTGTATCAAATGCTTTAGCAAAATCTAAGTAAATCACATCCACTGCCATCCCAGAATCGAGGTGTCTACTTACATTCTCATAAAAAGAAATTAAGATAGTCTGGCAAGATCTATTACGCATAAAACCATGCTGGCACAAACTCATAGTATTATGATTTGCTATGAAGTCCAGTATCTTATCCTTTATTAACCCTTCGAAAAGCTTTCCTACCACTGACGTCAGACTAACTGGCCTATAGTTTTGAGGCTGAGAACGGGATCCTTTTTTGAATAGAGGCACCACATTAGCAATTCGCCAGTCTCTCGGCACTATGCCAGATCTCAATGAATCCTGAAAAATTAAGTAAAGAGGTTTGGCAATCACAGAGCTAAGCTCGCTAATTACCCTGGGATGAATACCATCTGGCCCTGGACCTTTGTTAATCTTAACATGTTCTAGTCTCTTTTGAATTTCATCATGTGTGAACCATGCATCATTAGTTGTATTACTAGAATTGGGACTGTTAAGAAGGAAACCTTCACTTACTGATTGTCTTTAAGAGCTTTTCAATTATGACATAATTGTAAATTGTGAACATTTATTCGCACACTCTTCATTTTAAATACAACACACCTTTGGCAGCAGAAAAAATATTTTCTAAATAGATTTTGCAATACTGATATATAATTATCAGGAATGCTATATTTGTGTGCAATGAATACTCACAATGGCCACAAACACCCATCTCATTTGTGAATATGTGTACACAATGCATTTTTCACAAAGATTTGCAGAAAAGGAAAGATGGCACAGCTAACTATATGCAACTTAATATGCTTGATTCTTATGGGATACCAAAATCATGGAGAGGCTCTTTCACAGATTTATGGAAAATCCATTAATTCCAAGGTTATGTTTATGTTTATTCTAGTAAAGACTGCTTTGTATTTCTTAACTAAAGCTCAAACCTTTATAATAAATTTAATTTGAAATTACAAACAACATATAGCTGCTAGAGATATTCTATACTAATCCAAAGAGATGGGTAGCATAGTTCATTCAGATATACAATATTATTAACACAACTGGCTGCTTGGCATTTGCTTCAAACCAAGATGGGTTATATAGTGAATCATTCAACATAGTCCTTTTCTGTCTTCAAAAATGTATTTGGTCCAAAGCACCTTTATTATATATATAGATAAAATGCATTTCTGAATAATATATACAGCTATCCAAACTTGGAAACGTGACATGCAGAATCTAATTCCCTAGCCCTAAAATGGCAATAATGTTTCTACATCTGCTAATATCAAACCCATATGTATCTAATTGAAAACAATACAATAATGTCTTGCTTTAAAAATGTAGTTGACAACAGGATAAATGAAAAATGAAACAATGAAAAATATAACTTATCTACTAAAGTAGAAGAAACATACAAACAGACTTATTTACTTCATATCATTTACTTATATATTTTGCCAAGGATTTCAAGGAGACTCAAAATGCAAATTAATTATATAAACTTACATTAAAAAAAAAAATTTCTTTTATCTCAAATGTTCACCAAATTTCCCACTATTGGACATTGGGAAAATACCTCTCAACACACTAGAACCAACAAAAAATCTTTACTGAAGGATATATCATAAGCTAGATTCCTAAAATGTAATTTAGTATAAATAATCAATGATTGAATTCTTACGGGCAAGTGAGTAGCCAATTACCAGTTATATTTGATGGAATTAAATTGAAACTTTTCTAGATACAAGCATTTTAAATGATCCCACCAGTCACTGGAATGCAGTGACTACCAGATCCAGCAATCTTACATATCAGATATTTTCTCAACAAAGACATCCCACAATTTTTATTTTTATATTTAGTATTTTATTAACTATTTGCCCATTGGTTTATAACTGTTAGTCTGTGAAAATCTTCACAACTAATAGTGTCAGCATGATCTATTTATTGTTATTATAAAAAGTCCATTCCAAAATTTGTGGGAATTTAGAATGGAGAATGTCTGTTTTTGTCAACAACTTAAAGAGACTTCATTTAAAATATAATGAATGTGGCTCTTTTTTAAATGTGGAGGACTGCCTAATATACTGTTCTTAAATATATAAATTGTCTAAATATATAAATAAATGTACCTGTGCCCTAGTTAAGCTCCTCAACAGCTGCCCAGATGACACTGAGCCTGTGAAGTGTCACTGATACCCCTAATTCAACTTTAATTCTAATCGCCAAAACAGTTTGTTTGTCCCTTACAATGATGAGTGAATCTACCGAAAAATTTGACAAACAGCGAAAAAGTTGTGAAACTATTTTGTCACATGACAATTTTTCTTGTGCATCATTTTGTAGCAAACTACATTAGAGTCTATGGCCATTTTTTTGTAGCACCTTGTTTCTGCTTTGAGACTATCAATAAAATTCAACTAATAATTAATCTGACAACCAACAGATAATTGGTTCTTTGTATTCCACATTAAAATGAATAAACCATATATTTATGTGTATGTCCTTATATAGACAGTGGACTGGCTCAGATCCCTGTGGTTGATGTGAAAGGAATGGGGAAGGATAGAATGACATATGCATTTGTCTCACATTTTTTGTTGTTGCACAAAGCAAAATGACCCGCAAGGTGATTTTTTGACACATTTTCACGAAACCTGGAAGTTAGCGACCAATCTGTATATGGGAAATTGTTCCCTCATCACTAGTCCCTAATTAATTATACACAAAATTGTGTTATTTATAACACTGCCTATAGCAGACAAACTGGTAGAAGCAGTCAAAGTCAAATCAAAACTCATTAAGTGCATTACACAGCAGAAAATATTCTTGTTTAAAATAAACACAGAGGCCCTCCAGCAGAGTAATATTGACTTATGGAAGACAGCACCACTATCATAATTAGTATAGATTTGTTTAAATAAAGTACAATACCCTGTAGTTGTTAACTAATATACTGCGATGTATTGAAATTTTAACAAGGCAGATGATGTTTTGGAAGATGTTTATCTAGTTGTTTGCCTGTGCTGCTGTGCATCATTAAACTAACCTCGAGATACATACTTTAGTCCCATGCTTTTTGCTTCAGTTTCCCTGTGCAAATTAGGTTTTACTTTAGATGTTGTAAACTTCAGATAAATGGCTCCTTAGGATCATGCTGCTTCTTATGTAATGAAATGTGGAAATATAGCCTTCTGCTTGATGATCCAATGTAGTTGTTGCACACTTCTCAACAAGTCAGATTGTTTGGCTCATGGCTCTTTACAATTAATAACCCAAATCCATTAACTTAAAACTCAATACTAAAAGAATAATTAGAAGTACTCTGGTTACCAGTTTTAAAATTACTTGTGTTCCTTTGATATCAAACTGCTCTGCTTTTCATGTTTTGTAAAAAAATTACTTTTATCCCGTTATAGATAACATTTTTAGATTTAACAGATCTGCAAAAAATAAAATTCATTAGCTGGGGGGGTAAGAGTGAGTGAGTGGAAAATTTATGGAAATAAATGTATACTAATATATTTGCTGTTTTGGTGAGGTCACCAAAGGAGTGGAACTTGACCTCATTTGGCCACCCATATCCTGAGCCAAATCAAGCTGATCCAATCACATGGCCTCAGGGCAAAATATTGGGCAAACTATTGTACGACATATGGTCCTCATCTGATGCACTAATATTGCTCATAGTACTATGATATATGGACCTGATTAAGGGAAGTTGTATGGTCCATTGTGAACACAATTCTGGAAGTGTTTAGTTGGAATCCTTTAGTGAAAAATGCAACATCTAGTACACATGTAGGATTTTCTGTTTTTATAACTTAGCCAGAGATCTTTTACTCTAACCTTGTCAGAGAATCAAATGTGTCTGTTTATTACTAATGCAACTGTTTGTCACCATATTTCTACCAATGTTGCAGCAAAATGTTATGACTATTCACACAATGGGGCAGATTCACTGAAGGGCGAAGTGGCCACTAGTGGCCACTATTGTTAGGGGACTTTCTGCTGTGGTGAACAGTCTTTAGTCCTGATTGCTACCTCTTTCATCAGAGTTTTCTTCATCCACCTTAGACCATGCAAACTGAGAAGAATGTTGCACACTATTCTGCCACTAACATCATATCCTCTAGTAAAATTTCGTCATATCCTGGAGGCAAAAATGCCTGCAACTTTTCAAATGTATATATTTATATTTACTGTTAGGGCTACTCACCCTGGTGGTCTAGTAGGCCACGCCGGTCTTCTTAAATTTGCTTTCCAAAACAACAAAAAGTTAAAGCTAAAGTGACTGCATCCATTCATGTGTCAATATGACTTTAAATTTGAATAAGTTATGTGATCTATTCAAGGTATGATTAATTAACATTTTATGATTAAAGTTAAAAATGATAAAATGATAATAAGTTAACTTTAATCTCTTGCCAAGGAAGTTTCAAATATTGTTTCTGCTGACAAGGACAAACTATTCTCTCCTTCCTCCTCCTACCAGTGTAGTTGATCTGGGCTAGACAGAGATGGATGTAGGTAGCACAAAATGGTAAATGTTCTTTGCTTTAGAAAGTCAAGGTGTGCATACAAGTTTGTTACACTATTAGAATATTTACAGAGAAAAATCCAGCTTGCACGGAAATGTCAACATAAAAAAGGTACACATTAAAATGACATCTAGTATGTGGTAAGCATTGTGCAAAAGGGAAATAATCTGTTGCGGTTACAGAGCACACCATACAGTCAGTGGTTTTAGGATTGTATTCATGCAGGATATCCAACACTAGTTAAGTATGACAGATAGAGAATTCACATTGGAAACTATAAATCTAAACTGGCAGACATCCTGTTTCAGTCTAAAGCTGGCCAAACATTGCCCCATTTGGTGAGGTATGGACAAGTGGATTGGGCTGATTTGGCCACCCACATGCTTGGCCAAACTGAGCTCATCTGATTGATCAATATGAATCATTGGATCATACCTTGGAGCCTACAGAGGCTTGCTGGATAAGGACAGGGTCAATGAACCAATGTGCTTGTTGTCTGTCAGGATTTTCAAACCTGCCCAATTGATATCTGACTAGATTCTGGTTGGGCAGGCCAACCTGTGAGCACCATACATAGAACTATAAGCTGCTTGATCTGGACAGACAAAGTATGACGCTTTCATCAGTCCATGTAACACTTTTACCCTTGCATTTATTGATTTTTTTAAGTCTTTTTCATTCTAATCTCTCTGGTCCTTTCATATGGTTGTTCTCAAAGTTCCACCCATAAGAAGCCGTGTTGCAATATCTTGGATTGATAATATCTAAGAAGATCAAAACAGATTGTCTGCAGGTTTGGATGTATGACCCTGTGTTAAAGGCTCTACCTGGGCATATAAACCAGTAGTTATAGATGCATAGTTTCTAGCAAGGACATACAAGAAAAATGTTTATGTCTCTGTCCATAATTTATTAAGTGAGGGTTAAAATAAATACATTTTTGATTTAAGCTAATGGCATTTGTGTACCATGAGGCATGTGAATAACTTCTGCTCTAAGAAGACTTTCACAGCCGTAGAACATTCACAGTTCAAATGTTAACTGCGCCAACTGCAATAAAAAGAACAACATAATATATGCAAAATGTCATTCCACATGAAACAGATTTCATGTAACAAATGTATTTGTGGCTTTATAGTTGAACTTTTATTGCCCATATGAATCTCAAGAATATTGAAGCACAGTTTTTGTTATTAAATCATTAACATTTCCAACCCATCTCCCAGGAAGCTATGCATTACCATTCTGTACTACACAGACCTGTATCTCAGGATGCAATTACTGAAAATAGCAGCCCTATGCTGCGCATTATCAAGGTGTAAACATGTTTACATATGCATCTATCAGTGTTACATGATCTGTCATATGAGAGCAGCTTGGAGTGTTGCTATAGAATTTTAAAAAGATCGCCAATAACATTGTTTACTCTTAGTGCATGCAAATGGTATTGTTGATTCTTTAATGAATTGCTTTTCCTTCTTTCCTCAACCAGGATTTAAAATGAGTTTATCAATTTTAGATAACTGCAATTGAGACACTGATTTATGGAATGTTACTTTGACATCAGTGCCATCCAATGTGTTTTTTATGCATGTAATGCAATCAACATTGATGCCAATTGATTTATGTTCTAATATTCTCTCTTTTAATGGATGAGTAGCATATGCAGCATACTATATTTGCAACATAAATATAACAATATCATTTTGAGGAATATTTTAAATGTTCAATTCACTTATTTACCCTTTATGAATGTAAATAAGGGCTAACTGTTTGTGCATACTGTATATCCTTGTCACAACCAAAAGCCATAAAAGATCAAAAATCAAAATATAATTATTTATAAGAAGTGTATCTATACTGCACTATAGTCTGCCACATAAAGAGTCTCTCCATGGGCCTCTTTAGCTTTCAGAAAAGGCTGTTGTTATCCTGAAACGTTGCTGTATAAGCCCTTTTTTTTTATAAAGACCTTTTAAAGGAATTCTCTTGTGTCGTGCTATCTAATTGAAAATTGTGCCTCTTTAGCTTTCAAAAATAGAAATTAGAACAATTATATGACACATTTTGTTACAGTAAATTTATTCAAACGTATTCGTATTCCAGCACACTTTGAACCACTTGGGGATAAAATGTCTGAATACATTTTATATATTTTAAATGACCCCTGACAGTTATAAAAGTCTGTTATAATGTTGTGTGATTCAGGTAACACCCTTACAGGAAACACTAAACACAATATGGATCATTTATGTTATGGAAGGTAGGGTGCAAAGTGCAAATTTTGTATAATAGACCACCAGTGTCCTGCCAAATTAACAGGATTAATGGTAATGCCAACTGTAGTAAAAGGAGGAGAAGGGCCAGGTATGGGTAGAAAGATTGTTAAGCTAGGTTCAGTTTGAGGTGGTGTCAGGACTAGATAGGAGGCAAATATTAAAAACCAAAGTCTCGAAATCAAGTGAGTTCCCCAACCCAGCAACAAAAAAGGCTCTCTCAAACCTCCAAGCAAAATCACAGCGGTGCTGGTCAGAAAAAGGTAGGCGGAAGTGACATGCACATGTGCAGTAGACTGTGTGGGACGCCATGGAGCTCTCTGCATACTGGACGGATATTTTACCGGCAAAGAGAGGGATACCGCGGACACCATACCACACACTACAGGGACTTCAGCTCGTATGAGAGGAATGCCGTTTTGTTTTTAAAAGTGATTTTAAAACCGAAAACATTGTGAGTGTAATACGTTTTTATTAAAGTATTTTTAAACACTTTTGCTGTCCAAGGAACCATTTGAAGAGCAGTTAATGTTGTGACATCTGATTTTACACGGGCCATCTGTGAGTATAATATACCACCAGAAGTGGAACCACAATCGTGTGGGTATTTGTCCTCAATTTCAATTTCTCTTTTCACTCTAGCACATCTTTTTACTTGATGGTGTTGTAATTGCACTTGGTAAATATTTCACTTGCACTTTAAAAAGGCTGAAGTCGGTTCAATAACACTGATAAATGTGTGAATTTAAGCACAAGGAGGTGTGATTTTAGAAAAGAACGCTACACTATTATTGTCTTGTTTTTCTCCCTTTTCTCTTTTTTTGAGGATCGACTAGTGACACACCGTAGATAGGAGGCAGTTTGAGGTCTGGGTCTGAATGGCAGTCTAAATATATCTGTCATTTCTAGGGAATCATTTTTATTGCCTAAGATGCAAGGACAAGAGTGCAAAAGAACATAGATTAGTACTCATTTACAGAGCACTTGAGTCCTGAGGAACAAAAAAAATAGTGTTTGTATTTTTCTACATTTATATTAAAAAAAAAAGCACTTGGTGCTGAGAGTAATGTCAGAAGAACACTAGAAGCCCTGTTCTTATTGCCTGCCCTCCCAAACATCATGGGCACCACCATGGGCATCTGAAGAACATTTTCCAGGAGGGGGGAAGGAGTAAGGTAATATTACACAAGTTAGCATCTCATTGAAGATTAACCTATACCTGACAATCCAGTAGATAACAGAATTATGTATAATATGGGAATAAATTAAAATGCTCCTAGATAAATTCATTTCATGAAACCATTTACAGCTTTTATTGTAATTTAATGCTACCGTGCTCTACTCAGCATACTCAGTTTTTATTAAAATCTGCTTTTCACATAATTCAGTTATCAGGAACACACTTCCTACATCCCAAGTCCTCCCACTAAAATTGTAACAGCCAATGAACACTCCTTACTCCTTGCATGTTCTTAGCTCAGCCAATCCCCTGCAAATGCTACAGGTAATTTGCTGCCTAACAATTAACTTTATTATAGTTACTGCAGGTTTCACTTCAAATCTTCCTTAGTCCCTTCTGATATCACTGTTTGAATAGATGATTATTAAGGCTTGCCATGGGGTGGGATGTATATTCCACTGCGTCCTGCATTGTGAATGATCCCTAAGATCTACTTAAAAGGGCATGTACAGGGATAACATGTGTAACTATGCTCATTGCAGTTAATAGATTAATCTGATAGCTATATCAGTAAATATTTCCTGTAATAATTCTTACTTTCTATTGACCGCAAGGAAACAATGCTACAATATGAGATAGCTGTGGCATGCTCACACACATGCACAAACACTCTAGACTAGGGGTCCCCAACCTTTTTTTTATTGTGAGACACTTTCAAATGTAAAAAGAGTTGGGGAGCAACGCACGCATATAAAATGGTTCCAGAGCTGCCAAATAAGGGCTGTGGTTGGCTATTTGGTAGTCTCTTTATGCAACTAAAACTTGCCTTCAAGCCAAAAATTCAGAAACAAGCACCTGCTTTAAAGGCCACTGAGAGCAACATCCAAGGGGTTTGTGAGCAACATGTTGCTTACGAGCCACTAGTTGGGGGTCACTGTTCTAGAGCATGCGTACAAATACAAACACATGAATGTATTATTTTATTTGAATAATAATTTAAATAAATCTTAAACCTTTTCATCCTTTCATTTATATCAGCTAGTGGAGCTTCAATATATATCTTTTAATATAAAGAGTATTAAAGAAACGTATCTTGGCTATCTGTTATGTTATAAATGTTGTTTTAACCCTTTGTCCAAATAAGCATAATTTTACTTAACATTTATTGTATTTTCTACAGTCACTTTCACCATAAATGTTTGGCTCTTCTAGCTCCTGCAGAAAAGCAGTTGCCAAGAAAGCAAGGGAATAAAACACAGTACAGCTAAAACTGAACATCTTGGAACAAAGACATGCTGCGTTTATAGAAAAACTTGTACAGTAGGAACTCAACAGAAGTCCATTTAACAGAAGTACAACATGCCTGGGAACATCTTGACTTATTTGGAACTCATCCATCATTAAGCATTGATGAAATGTAGATTGTAGTATACATATGCATATGCTAAGTGGATACATATTTTAATTAGCCACAGACCATCTGCCCTCAATATTTAACCAAAAATGTCCCCCTCTATGTAATTAAATATTGTATTCTGTTTTCTATATATTTCCATATAGAGTTCTCTTCAGTAGCTGTATCATATTCCTTAACTTAATTTGATGTGTAGCTTAAATATACATACAGTATGTCCTGTGCCCTGCATTATAAATAAGCCTTACAGAGTAGGGGTCATTTACATCTGCAAGCGCAGTTCCAGTTCCAGTTCCAGATATTTCCCTGTAGTCAGTTGCACATAAAACCACATTCATTATAGGAACTTGCATCTAAATGAGCTTCTTGCACTTCCATACACAGGGTCAGACTGGGAAAAAACCCAGTGGGCCCTGGCCCTAATGGGCCCCTGCCGGCCCAGACCTGCATTCCCTAATTTGCCGGCCCAGACCTGCTTCCCTGATGATGTCTGGTGGCGTTTGTGCATGCACAACACACGTCAGAATTTGCTCATGCGCTTGGAGGCTCCCATGATGTTTGGAACCCGGTGGGCCTCCAATGCTCAAGTCCGACCCTGTTCATACATTTGGGCTCGATGTGGCTTAGACCTTAAAGGAATAGTTCAGTGTGAAACTAAAAACTGTATAAATAGATAGACTGTGCAAAATAAAAAATGTTTCTAATATAGTTAGTTAGCCAAAAATGTAATGTATAAAAGCTGGAGTGACTGGATGTCTAATAAAACAGCCAGAATCCAACTTCCTGCTTTTCAGCTCTTTAGTCAGCGACTTGAAGGGGGGCCACATGGTACATTTCTGTTCAGTGAGTTTGTAATTGATCCTCAGCATTCAGCTCAGATTCAAAAGCAACAGATATGACCCATGTGGCCCCCCTTCAAGTCTCTGATTGGTTACTGCCTGGTAACCAGGGTAACCAGTCAGTGTAAACCAAGAGAGCTGAAAAGCAGGAAGTAGAGTTGTGACTGACCTGTTATACATCCAGTCACTCCAGTCTTTATACATTACATTTTTGCCTAACTAACTATATTAGAAACATTTTTTATTTTGCACAGCCTATCTATTTACCCAGTTTTTATTTTTACACTGAACAATTCCTTTAATCAAACACAGTGGCACCTATTGATGCAGAGGAAACCAGGAGCTACTGCCACCTCAAGGGTTCCCTGAGCACCCTCCAACAAAGGGCTCAGCAAACCTATGCCTAAAGAATAGACACACACACATCACTCACATGCCAAACACTAGAATTAGTATCAACTGAACTTGTGCAATCTGATTACAGATGAAATGCAAGTGCAAGTTTATTATTTTTGTTATCATTAACGAGACATATATAGTTAAATCAGAGCTAATTAGGAGCAAACAGCAACCACACTGTAGTCAAGACAACATGTAATACAGGAAAACCATTTGGCTCATTTACTTTCCCCTGGAGAGCAAGTGCAGAAGAGTTAAGGGGTGCAAGACCCTGAAGATGAAATGTAATCTGCTTTTATGCGCAAAAAACGTTTGCAAAGATGCTTGTGAATGTTAGCGACCATATTTGCGCCATTTTTGGCTGATTAAAAACCTTAATGACTTCCTCATGAAGTTTGTGACCAAATTGCTTTTGCAAACATTAGCAGTGTATGTAATAAAATTTTGTAATCACAAGCCATTTTTTTGCAACAAAATACTTAACGAAACTGCACATCAATTGTTAAAGGTTCGCAATGCACAATTAAGATTTACAATGCAATAAAAGCCTAATGAAAAATAAATTACATTGCAAAAGGTGAATTTTTATTCAAACAGTTTTGCTCTTTTCTAATTTTATTACATAAGGGTCTTATTTGCACCAAAAGCTAACACAATCATCAAATTGACCACACTGTGTGTGTGAATATAAGTTTTATGTTCTCCCTGTGCCTGTGTGGGTTTCCTGTGGTTACACCATTTTCCACCCATAGTCCAAAAACAGGCAGATTACTTGGTTCCTGATAAAACTGACCATTGTGTGTGTGAATGTTATAGGACCTTAGATTGTGAGCTCTACTGGAGCAGGAACTACTGTAAATGATGTATAATATGTGTAAAGTGTTGCTAAAATATTTGCTACTAAATAAACAAACAATTATAAACATTCACCAGGCATGATAGATGCAAAAACCTAATTTCCAAAGGCAGCACAAAGTGCAATATTGAGAAGAAAATTGCCATATTTTTTCCGACAACATAGAATTGTTGCAATCTGCAACTTGTGCACAATGCACCATTAAGGATGTGAACTGCCATTCATTTTGATAAATTTTGTACAAGTTGTGGTACGCCAGTTTAACCCAATTTTGTTTTGTCCTGTTCAGGGCATTATGATGGCATCCATGTAGTATTATTTGTAGACTTTGGAAGCCCGGAACTACTGCCAGATTCAAAAGTATTATAGATTCCTTTAAAGAATCAAAAGATATTTTACATGTAAACATTAAAATCAACTGCAGGACAGCAGACTGGCTGCCTCGCATGTGGTTACACTATGTTGGACATTCAGTGTCCACACATTATCTGTACACTTCATACCCAATATTTTCAAAGTGTTTTCTTTAAGGGAGATTTCCGATTCTCTTCTCAAGATTAACGTTCATGAAAATACACACACAAATATGTAGAAATTGTCTATATTTTTGTACAATATGTACCATTTTTTAGAAAGCATTTTAAAAGCATGGATGCACTTTGATCTGGCTCTGTAACTCCAAGCAATGCTTAGATCCTGTATATACCCAAACACCAATTTCTCTGTTTTGCAACAAGACTTTCATCTTTCATCACTGTATATTCCTTCTCCAACCCTTCTTTAAGTACCCTTCAGACTGCAACAGTCTCATTCTCATAACTCTTCCAAACAAATGTGCTTTTATCACTTAGTTCATGCTGACACTAATACACATATGCATTGTAAATAAAAAAAAACTTATTAAGAATAATTAAGAATTTTTAATATCCCAGTTGCATCAAAGTGAATGGGACGCAGTTGTGTTAAAGTTAATGGGATGCAGTCAGGATACTGTTATTTCTGGTGCTCAGTGTCAAAATGACATCTGCACCTGATTCTTTATGCAAAATAATTAGGGACACAGTCTGATATGGGAGCCCTAGTAGCTCCATGGTTCTCTGGCATCTATACACACTGCATTTGCTTCACTGGAATAGACTGGCAGAGTTTATTGGTGCTACACACAAAGTGCAATGACTGGTGTTTAATGAATGGCACCAATTTAAGCAATGACCCCCGTGCCGTGCTTAATAAATGAGCCCTATTAATTACAAAACAATCCAGGGTTCAAATCCATGTGTTGGTGTTAGATTGGCATCTATTAAATAGTGGAGGATATCACCAAGGGGAAAATTACATCTAAACAATAAAGATGTAATGTAGGTCTCTGGGGTTTGGAAGCCACCGTAGGGATGATTCTTTTAGAGAATATTTCTCTTTCTTTCTCATCCTATTTGGTGTATATATATATGTGTACCCAACTGTGCTGATTGTCACAGTGAATTATGGTGTTTATGCTGTGCATGTTCCAAAAAATACTCTTGGTGCTGGGAGTCTTTTTATGCTCACTTTTGCTCATGCTCAAAACCCTCTAAAGGACCAAGTTGTTAATTTCACTGGTTTTCAGCCATGCTGTATTGCTTCTTTGTGTGGATAACTGAGCCCCTAACTGCTCTGACTTTGCCTTTCTGAATACTGTCTACTCATTGCTGACCTCATGTCTAGTTTGATTTTGTCTTCTCACTGCCAGCCCTGACCTCTGCCCATTGACTACAAGTTCCCTGTCTCCATTACCAGAGGCTCTAATTAGTTGAAGAGTCCTTTTCCTCATCTGGCCTCCGCTTAAAGGCTCAGCTGGGCTCTGCTTCACTTCCTTGATAGGTTCTCTCTATTTGGAAGCACAAAATGCTGCTGATTCAGAAGCTGCTCCAAAAAAACCCACAAAACTGATAACCAATCGTTATATAGATGATGTCATCATGGTATGGAGTGGCCCAGAGGATGACTTAAAGGGCTTCCTAAATTATGTGAATGACAATCCGTATGATATCAAATTTACTATGCAATGTCATGCTAATCAGATCGATTTCTTAGACTTGACTTTCTATATAGAAAACAACACAATAATGTCTAAATTGTATAGAAAAAAGATAGCAGGAAATACCATTTTGAGAAAAGACTCCTATCATCCTTTGCATACAGTTAAATCTATTCCTTATGCTCAATTGATGAGAATTTATCGGAACTGCACGGATGAGGGAGTCTTTGCTCAACAGGCTAAGGAAGAATGCAACAGGTTAAGAAGTAGGGGGTATAGTAAAAGAGACATATTAGAAGCAATGGAAAAACTAGAGAAATCGAAAACTATAAAAAAGACTAAGGGCAGTATGAAAATAACTAATAAGCAAGAAAAAGGAGTAAGATGCATTTTAGAGTATGGACTACAATATAAAGCGGTTAAAAAAAGTATAGTCAAAAATTGGAATATTTTGAATACTGATCCTACAATAAAAGCATTAAATTTAACCCCAATGGTAATTAGTAGGAAAGCTAAGTCCATAGCAAATCAAGTAGCTCCAAATCGTTTATATAAAAAAGTAGAGAAGAAAACGTGGCTTGATTTGAAGGGTTTTTTTCCCTGTAAAAAATGTGTGGTTTGTAAAAACAATAAAAGCAAAAAAGTAATAGAATTCAGTGATAAAAGTAAAAGCCAGGAGATAAAAATAGGAAAAATGATTACTTGTGGTACAAGATATGTAGTATATGCAGTGCAGTGTGAATGTGGTGCTTTATACATTGGTCGTACAATTAGACAGCTACGGGTCAGATTGGGGGAACATCTAAGAGGTATTGACAATAAAGATGTTGATAATCCCATTCTGAAACACTTTACAATGGCCCATGATGGCATACCCCAGAAAATAAGGATGTTTGGTATAGATAAAATAAACGAAAATAGTGGGGGCAATTTAACTACTAAATTACTAAGATTAGAATCTAATTGGATTTTTAAGTTAGGGACAATTATACCTGAGGGAATGAATAGTCATTTTGAACTAAAGCCGTTTCTTACATCAGTATGGGATTAAAGTGAATGTTTTTAAAAAAAGTTTTATTGTAATTAATAAGTCATATGTATTTGACAACACATTGTTTTGTAAACACTTTATTAACTTATTATGAATTTATGCACAACTGCACTTTATTTACTTAGTCACTACAATCACATGGTCATGTCTCCTGTTTTAGTGAATTATTAGGTGATTTGGATGGAAACAAAGTTACAATGTGGATTGAAATGTAATATAATATAAGTAGAAAATGGGGGTTAATGGGTACATAGTGGAAGTAAGTGAATAGATCTTTTGATTTGTATGTAACACATAGGTAACCCTTGAACCTGCAGAAAACAATTCTGCAGGTAATTAATATACAAATGTGTAAGTATCTAACCCTTGAACCTGCATTAAGTAATCCTGCAGGTATTTAAGGGACATGACCAGCACCAGCCACACCTCCTCTGATGAAGCGCCCAATAGCGCGAAACGCGTCAGGAGGGTGTGGCTAACAACAGGTAGGCAGACTGGGGGGGAGACACTGCTTTGTGGTGTGTGTGAATTGTACATTGAAATGTTGGTTTTTGTGGTTAATATGCACCAATAAATGTATTTTAAGCGAGAAACTGTGCATGTCTCTGATATTTACTTTGGTTCAATTGGACCTGTGCACAGTACTCGCTGTATAGACAGCAGCTACCCCATAATCGATTTTTGTTTTACTATAGGTTCTCTCTATTTGGAAGCACAAAATGCTGCTGATTCAGAAGCTGCTCCAAAAAAACCCACAAAACTGATAACCAATCATAAGCCAGGACAGGGAGTAAAGAAAGCAAAGCATTGTCATTACAAATGCAGAGTTAACAATAGGAAGTAATTTGGATCTTCATGCCTTAAGTCTACTAGAAAATCATGAAAACATTAAATAAACCCAATAGGCTGGTTTTGCTTCCAATAAGGATTAATTATATCTTAGTTTGGATCAAGTACAAGGTAGTGTTTTATTATTACAGAGAAAAAGGAAATACAGTTTTAAAAATTTGGATTATTTGATGATAATGGAGTCTATGGGAGATGGCCTTTCCATAATTCTGAGCTTTCTAATGTAATACAAAATGGTTTTCTCAGTGGTCCTCCAGTAATTTTCAGGTTATCAGACTCTTCCACAGACCAATGGAGTAGCCATCTCCAACTCAGTAACATAAGCATACACGGAAGTCTGGAGAGTCTTTGAAAAGTGTGTAGTTTTTATTATCGCACAAGTGCGATAATAAAAACGACACACTTTTCAAAGACTCTCCAGACTTCCGTGTATGCTTAAATTCTGAGCTTTCTGGATAATGGGTTTCCAGATAACAGATCCCATACTTTTACAACAATGTTTTGAATAAATACATAAGTACAGTACATTGGTGAATATGCAATATTTAAATCAAATTATATTTTGTAACTTTTACTATAATAGCCATTGTTACCAATGAATATATAGCTATGGAACTCAACTTTTTTCTATTCTGTTAATAGAATATACAGTATATAATTTCATGATTCAGGGATCAAGAAAACATAGTTATACAACAAAAAATACCAATTAGAATAACACTTTTTCACAGCCTCATGTGTAAGTTTTTTTTTTTTTTTTTTTTAAAGTGCAAAAAAAACCATGAAAACTTAGTGATAGAGTTTGTGGTGGAATAGCTGAATAAAACAAATATTTTTATTTATGTTATATGTTGTGAAAGTTTTCCTTTCTTTTTTTTTATTGGGCCTGCTCTTTGTTAAGCAAAATGGAGGCAAAGTTAAAGGTAATCCTAAGAAATTCTCAACTTCCAATTGCGTGAGACTTTGTTGTACTTAAAGGATATAAAGAATTTGACTTAACTAAAATTCAACTAAGTAAAGGAATACTGCCATCACTAAATGACCCCTTCACATTAGCAATTGGAATCTCCCAAAAGCAGTATAGCACATAGTAAAGATATTTTTTTCTCCCAAAACTGACCTGCTTGACACAATAACATACATTAGATGATTATTTACATAGACTTAGGGGCAGATTTATCAAGAGTCAAAGTGAATTTGAAGGAATTTTGGAAGCAAAAAAATTCAAAATTCGTAGTAATTTTTTTGATACTTCAACCATCAAATAGGATACTACTACTTTGAATTTACTTTAAATTTGATTCGAAGTAAAATAGTTTGAATATTCTAATATTCGATAATCGAAGTACTGTCTCTTTAAAAAAAAACTTTGCCGTCAATACTTCACCAAATTAAACCTGCCGAAGTGCTATGTTAGCCTATGGGGACCTTCTACAGCATTTTTCTAATTGTATTGAATTCGAAGTAAAATCGTCCGATCGTACGATAAAATCGTCCGATCGTACGATAAAATCGTTCCATTCAAAGGATTCAATCGTTCGAACGATTTTACTTCGACCACAGAATACCCAAATTTTATGAAAAAAGTTCGATATTCGAATTCTAAGTATTTAAATTTGATGGTTGAATTTCGAAGTATTTTTTACTTCGAAATTCGACCCTTGATAAATCTGCCCCTTAATAGTGTGCCTCTAGTACACATGTTAAGAGAATTATTATAGTATAGATATGGGTATATATACTTTACTGTATGTGAAGCTATGGTGGGGTGTATGTATGGATCCTGGGTTTCCTGGGAGGAGTTGAACTTGATGGATTTAGATTTTTTTCAACCTGATTTAACCATGTAACTATGTAACTACTGTATGTCCAAGTTGTGGCATTACAACTCAGCAACTGTGGACAAAAGGCAGCCTTGTCCTTATCACCTTCCACAGGGCAGGTAGTAAGTGCAGGGCTGCATTGTTACCTGGTGCTCCCAAACTTGTGTTTCTGAAATCATTAAGTGAGTCCAGGCCTCTGTATTCCATTTTGGTCAAAGTGAATCTGTTAAGGCTAGTGCTACACTGGGGGCTGAAATACGAAGGCCAAAAATCAGTAGGGATGTAGCGAACTGTTCGCCGGCGAACTAGTTCGCGCGAACTTCGACTGTTCGTGTCCGCCGCAAGTTCGCGAACGTCGCGCGACGTTCGCCAATAGGCGTTCGCGTCAAAATCGTTCGACCATTCGACCATTCGATCGCTAAAATCGAACGATTTTCGTTCGAATCGAACGATCGAAGCCATTGGATTGAATGAAATCATTCGATCCAATGGCTTCGATCGTTCGATTCGAACGGAAATCGTTCGATCGAACGATTAAAATCCTTCGATCGTTCGAATCGAACGATTTTCGGATGTTCGAAGTTCGCGAACTGTTCGCATTTTTTGCCGGTGTTCGCGAACGGCGTTCACGAACACATTGTCGGCGGTTCGCTACATCCCTAAAAATCAGCCCTCCTCTCCTGCCTGTACCTGGAACCATTATATCGGTTTGGGTGCAGGCAGGAGTGGAGGCGAATGCCCATGTAAAGGCTGATTTCAGCCTGTGTATTCCAACAGACTGATTCCAGCAGCCTCCTGTGTAGCACTAGCCTTACTTTTTTTTTTAGCTTTTTCTTTTTTTTTTTTACCTATTTCACTTTTGTCCTATAATCAGCCATTGGAATCTCAAAAAAGCAGTGACTCTGATCTTGATTGTATATCTAGATCTTCTATAGAAGAAAATAGTAATAGTAATGCAAACACCTGAAATCATTGAGTGAGTCAAGATCTGTGCCATTTTGGAGTAAAGTGCCAGAAACATGTCAGATTGTACCCTGGTGTTTGCCCTTTGCATCGTGACCTGTACATTGCAAATGGTCCAGGATCCACCTGAAAGCAATGTGTGTTATTTTGTAACGTAGGGGAACACTATTAGGGGCCGATTTATTAAAATGTGAGATTAGAGCTCCCCAACACCTCAGAAAAATGTACCCACTTTCTGTTTATTCCTATGGGATTTTTCGAAGTCATTTATCAATGGGTGAAAGGTACAATTCACTATTCCATAAATAGGATTCTAAAATTCCCATAGTAATGAATAGAAAGTGCGTAAATTCTGTGGTGAGCTCTAATCTGTAATTTTGATAAATCTTACTGTGAGAACAGTATCATTGTAATGTCTTGCTAATTCTATTAGGTGTAAACTGAAAAAGGCCACTGTGTCACTATTGTAAATGAGCCCGTGGATGGTAAAAAAAACAGCAAAGAACTTTCTCTTGTTTAACATTTACATTTTTATTTATACTGTACCGGTAACACAACATTAAATAGAATGCTACACACGACTAAATTTGCAAATGTATTCTGTATTAGGAATGAGTATAATCAAACATATTTCATAGCCATAAGCATTCTTTCCCAAAACGTAATTTTTCATACATATAACTTCATCTCTCTGCATCTCACTGCATGCTTACATGTTAAATGTGGAATTGTTACATAATGATAACACATTTATTGCTGCAAATGTCTCCATTACAGGGCATACACTGAAGATGTGCTATAGTGTCCTACTTTTTAAATTCCCGGTAGACTGCACCAAATAATAATAATTGAACATAACAGCTGTTTTATATCTGTGCTAAGCAAAATAAACACAAGGAATTCTACATTACAAAACAACTTATAAAGAAAAAAATTCAGCATACACTGAAAGTTTAGTTAGTGGTGTTAAATAAGATTTACTTGTTATTTATATAAAGCCTAGACTAAATGAACTATTATCTATGCTACAAACATTAGTTAAGGATGCCAGCACACTTTTTCCTGATCAATATCTTATACACTTAAAATTATTATTTCCAGTTATTTCCAAGATTCTGTTGGCTTTGCAGCATTAAGATAAAGCTATTTCCACTTTATATTTTACTGGAAGGAAACAAAACAAAGCAAAAAAAAAAAATAGAAAAAAATTAAATTGAACTCAGTGCCAAGCAATGCTGAATGTACTGAATGAGAAAGAAGAATATTACTTACCTGTGTGCGTACATATCCACTATCATCTTCATAATTTATAAACATAATACTTGCAAGCACAGCAACCATTTACAACACTATAACAAATAATAAAACACATTAACAAATGAGGGGTTACAGCACAAAATACAATGATTAGAGTTCCAATGGCAAGAGTTTAGAATCTACAGCAATTTACTGTGTTGATACCTGGAATAAACTAGCACAAAATCTAGCACCCGTTGAGTACAAACTGTAAGACTGCAGATTAGTGTGTGCAAATGTTGGGCAAGTTGTAGGCTAAAAATTGAGCACTTTACTGCTCTGTCAATAATATTTGTCTTGCTGCTCTCTGCAACTTGTAGAAAAATTAAATTATGGTGCAAGGCATCCCTGTTGCATCCATTACTGCTTGTTGACATAACCCTTATTTGTATGTCTAAATAATGCAGAAGTTAAGTGCCGGCAGCTATGTATTCACGGGATATGGACAGGTCTCTACTCTGAATTGTGGAGAACAAAAACCTGATGGTGGCTCATGTATATACAGTATAAAGTATGTAGCGCTATAGTAAACTAACTTGTGCTAGGGCAGTTTTAGCTACTTTCCTTTGTGGGCTGAGACCACATATGAGCTCTCTTTCTCAGGGGTAAGCCCTCACAACTCGGTGGAGGCAGGGTGTAGTGTAACTGTAAATGGGTACGATAGCACAATGATGGGAGCCAGTAGTTCTTTAACGGGTGAACAAAGAACTGTATTTATTGAACAACAGCACATAGATCATTTAGCACATTTATCCACAATGGAGTATAGAACATACACAGCAGCATAAAGGAAGCATATACTCACAGCACTTATAGGCTGAATCCCCACAGGCTAGTGAATATACAGCAGAGAGTAAGTTGACAGCATGTGATGGGTTTTGCCCAGTTTTCAGGATATCTTCCAGTGGCAGACTAGGGGAATTCCTACCATCCCTATCTCAACACTTGGTTCCTTACTCAGGGTCAGTAATACCCTGGGATCTTAATCCCTCTAATCTCCTCGGTGGAGCCTTGAGCTGCTCAACTAAATAACCTCTCTATCACTCCTAGAGTGATCTATAAACGAGCATAGCTGTCTAATTACTAGGACCAAGGCACCTAGAGTCGACACTACCCATTCCATTCCAGCCTGCTTGGTTGGGCTAAAGCAATGGACCCAGAACACATGGTTCCTAAACGTTTTATACTCTGGCACAGTGCCATCTGGTGTACACTGTGTGAACTACAGGGGTTACATAAGCACAAGGTCCCCATTAGGACCCACTGAGGTGTCCATATTACTAGGGATGTGCCTGTCTGTAAAGTGTAAGGGTGTCTAAGATTTTCACATTCCTACAAATATAATACATGCAACAGTAAGAGTGTTATTAAAAGGACACTAAACCCAACTATAAAGCTGCCTCACTGCACCACCTAGTTCTCCATAGAAGTTGAGAAACAACATAATTACACATGGAAACCAATTCACCGTCAAGAATTCAGCTGACCAAAAACTTAATTACAGATGCTTGAAAATCAGCCATTGAGAATTGTGATTACTAGCATTATGTCATCCATCAGGCTCTTATATGACATACAGAGATTATTGTGCTGTTTTGGAATCATTATATTATACTGGAAGGGATGAAGGACAGACTTGTTCAGTGCTGGGAAATTTTGCTTAATGTGCTTAATGCTTAACTCCAATGCAGGAGTTAAAGAACATGGAGCCAAATTTTCACAGATCAGCTGAGATTCTAATTGGAGGATTATTATCTGCATTTTAATGCTTCCCTGGGCCCTGGAGAGGTGGGGAAAAGTTGTATTGTGCAATATTACTTTAAGAATACAACCCTGATGTTGCTAGACAACAGCTCCAAGCATGCCTTCACCTTGATAATATGTTGAAGTATGCTGAGATTTGTAGTCCAGCAAAAACTGAGTAAAGTGTAGTTGAACAGTGCAGTGCAACAGTGTTTAGTGTCATTTTAAGGGCCCTCAAGTTGGTTCAAACACCTAGCAAACCTATGATTAGTGCTTCTCTACAATGTTATAATGTAAATGTTGTCAATGTCTATATCATCACCATCAACTCTAAAACTGTCCATCTTTAATGTTCTTAAAACCTTTGTTTTCCTCACATTTAGTTGTAGTCCCATCTTTTATTTAGTCCATTATATTCTTTTACTTTCATTAAAGTGGTGGTTCACCTTTATGTTAACTTTTTTTTTTTTTTTTTTTTTTTTGAAATCTGTGTTTATTGAAATTTCAATTTAAAGACAAGGGAAGGGTTACAGAAAGGAAGGGAAAGGGGAGGGGGAAGGTCAATGTACATAACATCATAGAATATTAATTCTCCAGGTTACATAGCAAGTTATTTCTACTCCATGTACATCTTTCAAGGGTTGTCATTATATCTATGGATAGATAAATGGCTATCCTTGCGTAAATCCTAGTTCCATACATTAAAATGCATAATAAGTTAGTACCTTATCCACTCATCCGTAGGTGTTTAAGCCAAGGCTTCCATGTAGCATTGTGTATCGACATATTGTTATGTAGCAGATTTGTAATTTCCTCTAGTTTTCTTGTTTCCTCCACTAAGTTTGTCCACTCTACCTCTAATGGGGGCAGTGGGGATTTCCATCTTTTTGGGATCATAGCTAACGCTGCATGGAGGAGATGTTTAGTCAATTTATCCAAAACCCCTTTCTTATTAGAGATGTCGAGATGAAACAACAGAATAGAGATGTCATAATGATTGAGTGGTGTCCCCGTTATATTACCAATAATTTTACATATTCTTTTCCAGTATGAGACAATGTCTGGGCAGGTAAACCATATATGTGTAAATGTTCCACATTCTGTATTACATCTCCAACAATTCTTTGACGAAGTTGGGAAAAACCTATGTAATTTAACCGGTACGTAATACCATCTAGTGATGAGTTTGTACAGCATCTCCCTGACTCGGACTGCCCTAGAAGCTTTATGTAACTGTGTTAAAATTTTCTTTCTTATTATGGGGGGTAAAGTAATACCTAACTCTCTTTCCCACGCATCAAAATAATTGGGGTGAGGCAACTCTTTGTTACTTAGTAAAATTTGGTAGGCTTGAGATAAAGGCCGAGATGGTGGCTGTTTTGTCTCCAGTATATTCTCCCACGATGTGGGTGGAGACCTCACCTGTTGTAAATGTAAGCCACTAAGATAGTGGTGTAGCTGATTGTAGGACCATGTATCTCTCGGGTGGATGCCCCAGGTTTTTTGAATAGCAGCTAGCGTACCGATCTTATTATTTTTAAAAAAATCCCCTAGTTTGGTTTCCCTGCCCTCCACTGTGCTCCACCTTAAAAATGCCCTGGGGTCCAAGCTGGGAGGAAAGTCTGGGTTGAGATGAAGTGGCAATAATCTAGGTAGTGAAGATATTAATCTAGATACCTGCCTATGTTTGAACCAGAGACCCAGTGTAGTCGAGATGGTAGGGTGAGACAGAAGTGCTTCGGGGACATTATCCTGTTTACACCATAGAAAGTTACCTAATGGAATATCTATTGTGGCTTGTTCGACTTCCAGCCATTTTCTTTGTTTACTCTTCAGATGCCAATGAAGAGTCCTAACCATATGGACTGCAACATAGTAGAGGTAAGTATCGGGTAAGGCTAGCCCTCCTTTGTCTTTCGGAAGGGAGAGTGTCTCGTACTTGAGTCTGGGGTTTTTATTTTCCCAAATAAATTTGGTAAAAATAGTTTTCACCTTGTTAAAGAGTATTGTCGGTATTTTAATTGGTAAGGTCTGGAGATAGTAGAGAATTTGAGGCATAATTACCATTTTAATGGCTTGGATTTTGCCGAACCATGTGAGTCCCAATGAGCTCCATGAATGTAGTTGTTTAGTTAGCTTATTGAGTAGTGGAGTAAAGTTAGCCTGGTATAATGCGGACAAGTCAGAAGTTAAATGAATCCCAAGGTACTTCAACCTGTCTGTGACCCAGTGAAAGGGGAAATTGTGTTCCAAAGTAGTTCTAATATGGGAAGGTAGATTTATATTAAGGGCTTCTGATTTGCTTGCATTAATCTTAAAATTCGATAATGCACCAAATCTTGTTAACAAGAGCATGAAATTGGGAATAGACACTACGGGTCTGGTGATGAATAGTAGCAGATCATCTGCAAAAGCTGAGATCTTATGCTCTGTGTGTCCAATTACCAGGCCCGATATGTCTACATTATTCCTTATATGCGCTAATAAAGTTTCCATCACCAGAACAAAAAGTATGGGAGAGAGGGGGCAGCCTTGTCTTGTCCCATTGTGTATCTTAATCAATGGGGAGAGGGTTCCATTAATTTTAATCCTTGCTGTCGGTTCATTATATAGTGCAAAAATTCTATTAATAGTCGTCTGTCCAATACCAAATGCAGTTAATGTATAGTGTAAGAATTTCCAGGATATTCTATCGAACGCCTTCTCCGCATCCGTTGTAAGGAGCATGGATGGAATTTGTTTCTTTTTGGCATAATGTATAAGGGAAATAATTTTGTATGTATTATCCTTACCTTCTCTCCCTGGGGTAAACCCCGATTGATCAGGATGGATCATTTGAGTCAGAATTTCCTTCATTCTGTTAGCTATTATTTTAGCATAGATTTTTATGTCCACATTTATAAGGGATATAGGTCTGTAGCTCGCACAATTCTGCGGGTCTTTACCTGCTTTGTGTATCACTGTGATATGGGCTTCTTTTGCTTGAGCAGGTAGTGCGATGCCACTATCAATTGAATTAAAGTATTCAATCATAAAGGGGGATAACTCGGCCGAAAACGCTCTATAATATAAGGAATTATAACCATCCGGCCCAGGGCTTTTATTGGTTGGTATAGAGTTCAGGGTTTCTAACAATTCTCTCTCATTAAATGGGCTGTCGATTATTTTGCGTTGAGCTTGAGTAATGGTTGGGAGTTTTGCTTCCTGAATGAATTTCTCTATCTCCGGCTGCAAAGAGGAAGGGGCTCTCGTTTCTTCTAATTTATATAGTGATTGGTAAAACTGTTGGAAGCTTTGAGCTATCTTGGGAGTTGAGCAGTGCAACTGCTGGTTTCTCCCTTTAATGATGGGAATGAACGAACTCGGTTGCAATTTCTTAAGGATATTGGCGAAATGTTTTGTGCTCTTATCTCCTAATTCGTAAGTTTTCTGCTTACACCTTAAATATGCTCTATAAGAGCTTTGATCCAAAATTGCTTTCAATTGAATTCTTTTCTGTTCTAGGACTGACAATGTGTCCATAGCTATGGTTTGTTTATGGGTTTGTTCAAGGCTGGCTATTTCTTTCAATAATGTCTCAATTTGTTTTTCCCGATCTTTTTTAATTCTAGAGCATAGTGATATTAGTTTACCTCGAATTACACATTTATGGGTTTCCCATAGTATTGCCGGGTTGGTGCCCGGGAGATTATTATCTAGGAAAAATTCAGCTAACATATTTCTAATATCATCTTTAGTCTTATCATTCAACAGTAAGGTATTGTTCAGTTTCCAGTTGAATTCAGTTTTCGTAGTGTTCGGGAATTTAACACTAACCACGACTGGTGAGTGATCCGAGAGTATGCACTGTGTAATTTTTGCATCTTGGCACCAATGCAGCCAATGATGTGAAATGAAGATGTAGTCTATTCTAGAATAACAGGCATGTGTTTTGGAGTAATGTGAGTAATCAATGTTGTGTGAGTTCAAGCATCTCCAGGTGTCGTAGTTCAGCTAAGGCCTTTTTCACCTTTTTGAGACCCCTATAGGATGTATTACATTTTTTATTAGATGTATCAATCAGTGGGTTGAGTGGAATGTTAAGGTCACCGCCTAAGATAATGATACCCTCTGCAAATGAGGAGAGCATTGACAGGAATTTACAAAGAAACATCACTTGGTCTGAGTTTGGTGCATACACATTTGCAATAGTAATGGTAGAGCCAGCTACTTTACCCTTTAGTATAACAATTCTCCCTTCTTCATCTTTCAATTGGTCAACCAGTGTAAAGGGCATATCCTTGTGAATTAAGGTCAGTACTGGGGGGGGCAGCGGCCCATAATCCAAATAAGGAAAACGGAGGAACAGTACTTAACTTCTGGTAAAAAACATCTCACAGGGATGAGAGTCTTTCTCTCGAGGGCATATTTCTTGGGGTTCTTGGAGCCTGTCTGGGGGTGCGTTGAAGTGCCCATTCTCCTTGTAACTCAAAATTAGGCGTCATTGAGCTGTCTCCTTCAGTTGTCCAGCCGGGTAGTTGTAACTGAGGTAATTGTAGCTTCTTCATAAAGTGAACTGTATCATCTGGGACTCGGAGTGAAGTCTGGGTGCCATCTTTGGAAACCGTCAACGCAAACGGGAACCCCCATCTGTATGGGATATTCTTTTCCCTGAGAGCATCTGTTAAAGGTTTTAGAGCCTTCCGTTTCATCAGAGTGGAGCGAGAGACATCTTGGAAAAGTTTTATTGAGCAGTCTTCAAAAGACAGATTGCTAACATCCTTAGCCTTTTGAATGATCTCTTCTTTCAATCTGAAGCTATTGAGGCAGCATAGTACATCCCTTGGCGCATTTAAGGGGGCTGCTTTAGGCTTCTGGACCCTATGGGCCCTTTCAATATCAATGTCCAACTCTGGTTCTCTGGCCAAAATGCCATTAAAAATCTGCAGTAATGCTGGTTGTATTTCCTCTGCAGAAACAGATTCAGGAAGGCCTCTCACCCTTATATTGTTTCTCCTACTTCTATTCTCATTATCCTCCAATTGCCTCTGCATTTCTGTAATGGTGCGGGTTTGTGTAGTAATCTGAGAGTGTAGGAGTTTCTCATTTTGTATTAGCTTTATTTGGTTAGATTCAACTTCATCTGTACGAGACGCAATACTTAGCATGTCTCTTTTGATTTCTTTTAGTTCCTCCTTTAGAGAGGTAGTAACCTCCTGGAGCATCGACTTTAATTCTGATCGTGAGGGGAGGTTTGCAAGGTAAGTGCGAATATTTGTATCATCCTCACCTTCACTTTCAGGATCAGAAGAATCGCGCTCAGCTTCGGCAAAGGATTCCCTGCACGCAGCCGCCGGCGCCATCTTGGATGACATGCGGTCAGTTTTACTCCGCAAAAATAATGGTGCCACATCTTGCTGGGACATCGGAGCTTTCTTTAATGGGGTTCTGTCCTTTTCCACTTTGTGCTTGCCGGTTTTCCCCATCTTTGTGAGCCTCAATTAAGCCTCTCCGGTGATTTCCTCGCAGAGTGCTCGGATCAAGCGGCCATCACTCTCGGTGGCAAGACACGCCCCCCCACCTTTATGTTAACTTTTAGTATGTTGTGGAATGACCAATTCGAAGCAACTTTTCAAAAGGTCTTCATTATTTATTTTTTTATTTTCTTTTTTTATAGTTTTTGAATTTTTGAACCATTTGCCTTCCTCGTCTGACTCTTTCCAGCTTTCAAATGGGGTCACTGACCCCATCTAAAAAAAAAATGCTCTGCAAGCCCCTCTCCTATTCATATTCCAGTCTCATTCAGATCAATGCATGGTTGTTAGGATAATTTGGACCCTAGCAATCAGATTGCTGTAAGTGCAAACTGGAGAGCTGCTGAATAAAAAACTAAATAACCCAAAAACCACAAATAATAAAAAATTAAAACCAATTGCAAATTTGTCTCAGAATATCACTCTCTACATCATACAAAAAGTTAATTTTAGTGATGGGTGTCTAAATTGACGCGAGGGACTTTTCAGACACGCGTCCAAAATTTTTCCGGGAGTTTCGTGAATTTTTTCTGCCGGTGGTGAAACATGGTAATTTGCTGTGAATTCGCACTAGGCAAATTTATTCGCCCATCACTAGTTAATTTAAACGTGAACAACCCCTTTGAGGGTCTTCATTTTTAAGCTACGAGTGTTCCATAAAGTGTATTGAAGGATGTTTGTTCCACCAATATTAAATTCTTCCTTTTATCGTGCTCTCTATATATCATTGTCATATTCATGTTCGTACATTATCTGACATGGTTTCTTGTCCACTGTACAGGTTTCTTATAAGAACAGTTTCCTGATGACATGTCATAGTTTTGCATGATTAGCATAATAAATGACTTTGCTTTTACAATGTTCATCTTTTTTCATTATAAAGCATGTGCCATCAATAATACTTTTGTCCTCTGCCTTTCCTAAAGACAATTCCTTTACCCTGATGTTTATTTCTTATATTTACTTTGGCATTACATCTTCCATATATTTTTCCAATTAGTCATGTATGGGAATATGGATTTAAGACGTTGGACATATATTATATAATGACATCCAAAAAACTGATAAATTACAGCATTCCTCATTTTACTTACAATGACAGCAATATGTTACTAATATACAATATTACTAGTACTGCAATATTACTAGTACAGATAAACAGAATCAGGTTCAAACAGAATAGCAACAGCTAACAGCACCAGGAAACAAATCCTATCAATGGCAATGACATAGGAAAAAATGTCCCTTTAAATACTATTTGAATTTCACGCCATTGCGTGCTGACGTAATCACGCCAAAGTGCATGCACCTATAAATTATGGAAGCGCGTGCGCATCGCGCACTAAGAGGCTGGCATTGAAGGATCAGGACGGCGCGGCGGGCTTCCTCACCGATGGCGTGGCGGGGTCCCCGCCGCACCACCGCTAGACCACCAGGGTGAGATTTTGTTACACATGGTTTCACAAAATAAACATTAAAGGACAAGATGAAGACATTCACAGAATCCAAAGGGGACAAAAACAAATAAGGAAAATCAAAGGAAGAACAGAAACAGTTTTTGCTAAGTTAGCTTTCTTTACAGTGAAGAATATCCTCTTTGGGACATTAGATCACTTTTTGTGATGGACCATTAAAATCAGATCTCTGAAAGAATTCTACAAAATAATATAACACCCTAAAACTTGAACTGCTGTTAACTGCAGTTCTCTCTTGGCATTATTTTAAAGTGAGTGTCAAAGGCCCATCAACTAGAATTAAAGAAACCTTCAAAGCCCTTGAGTACGTTTGCTTGTTTTATTTACTGCATGTTCACGTGTAAGTTTAAAGTCATCCCATATTCTAACTATTTATAGAAAGATAGTCTCCAAAAGAAATCTAACTGAAGTAATCCAAGATATAGATTATTAACCTAGGCATTATTTTTTATTTTTTTTTAAAAACTCTGGCCCTTAAAGTTGGAGAAAAACTGATTTAAAACTAAAATTAATTAGCTAAGTTATTCTGCACTAGAACGCTTAAATTATTTATAAATGAAACTGGTATACTATTGTTTTTCTGTTGGTCTAAAGTTTGAATTAGATTGTAGAAGTGTCTATAAGAAATTCTGTTGAACTATTATCTGTCAGAGAGGTTACTTTGACCTCTGCAATGGGAGTTACTTAAGCATTCCATTTAAAATGAGACACCACAAAACATTTTTACAGCTACAATAAATGTTACATATGGTTGAGAGAGCAGGGGATTTTGTAGTACGTTGATATAAATCCCCTTCTGCCTATATATGTTATAGAATTATATTCTTTCAAAATTGTGTAAAAACATTATTTTCCCTAAACAATGAGTTGTTTTTATTCTTCATAAAAGTTTTAAAATAATTACTTGAAAATATCAGCAGTTTTAAAAGAGCCGAGGCATAATTTAGCTTAATAACTGCTATATAATTAGACCGGATTCCTTCTTTAACCTCTGTCTAAGAACATTTTCTGACTTAATCAGAACATTTGTAAAAGACTGCAACATATATAGAGCTCTCTAGACATTATTGCCAATGTTGCCCAATTAAACTTTTAGCTTTTTAAGCTTTTGCAACAACTATATTAAAAATGAAACAATTTTAATCCACTTGTTTGAGGCAAACATTGTTTTCTGTTTTATAGCATTAAATCAGAGCAGCATTAAAGTATTATAAAATAAGTATTTTAATTCATTCAGCTACAGTTCATTGAGGTTACATTATAGAGTGTATCCAATAAACAAATGTAACTTTAATCCTTAAAACGTATTACTTGACTACAACTTTTACATAATATAATGTACAGGGGTAATGTAATTTAAAAAAAAAAAACTGTTTGCTCAAATTTTATGACCCATATTAGCCAACCAGATGTTTGTATGTTAGCTATACAGACATACTATGAGCTGATTGGTTGCTATGGTTATTAGACATATTCTATACTTAGCAATAAATGTCTTCATAGGCAAGAAGATAAAGTAGAAGAAACCTGCATTTTAGTAAATGAAAGGATCTGAGTACACCAGCCTTCCCTTTAAAATGTGGACTGAATGGAGTCAAGAAAATCACTTAAAGGGATCCTGTCATTGGAAAACATGTTTTTTTTTTTCAAAACACATCAGTTAATAGTGCTAATCCTGCAGAATTCTGCACTGAAATCCATTTAGTAAAAGAGCAAACAAATTTTTTCATATTCAATTTTGAAATCTGACATGGGGCTAGACATATTGTCAATTTCCCAGCTGTCCCCAGTCATGTGACTTGTGCCTGCACTTTAGGAGAGAAATGCTTTCTGGCTGGCTGCTGTTTTTCCTTCTCAATGTAACTGAGTCTCAGTGGGACATGGGTTTTTACTATTGAGTGCTGTTCTTAGATCTACCAGGCAGTTGTTATCTTGTGTTTGGGAGCTGCTATCTGGTAACTTTCCCATTGTTCTTTTGTTTGGCTGCTGGGGGGGGGGAGGTGATATCACTCCAACTTGCAGTACAGCAGTAAAGAGTGATTGAAGTTTATCAGAGCACAAGTCACATGACTTGGGGCAGCTGGGAAATTGACAATATGTCTAGCCCCATGTCAAATTTCAAAATTGAATATAAAAAAAATCTGTTAGCTCTTTTGAGAAATGGATTTCAGTGCAGAATTCTGCTGGAGCAGCACTATTAACTGATTCATTTTGATTTTTTTTTCCCATGACAGTATCCCTTTAATAATATAATCATTGTGTGACTACTCAATGGAAAATAGTATGGTAACGAGTTCTAGCTTTCAATCTCATGGATGCTCCATCAGTATATTATATATCAACCTTATTTTAATGCTTTAACTTGCTAAAAACTTTCCAAAAATCTGTTTTTTTGGCTTTATGATAGGTTTGATGTGTCAATAGGCGCCATATACCCCATGTGAAATGCCTTGAGCATGTCTTGGCTTGAAAGTTGCTGCTGTTTCCCTTGTAAAATAAAAGCTTGCTGGAGTGCTGCCCAAGAATTGTATGTGCAAGTGAATCCAACTATTGGAAGGACTTTGGGAGGGTGTGCCTCCAGTTATACAAAAGGGTGTGTGCTGTCAAAATTATGGAACTGGACTCATAATTTGGTAAAATTAGATCTGATCAGATTCTCTTTTTCAGTCTACAAATTAAGACCTATGATTGTATATGCTTTCAGCAGAATTCTGATTAAAATATTATTATGGTAATGGTAAACAATTAAAGGCAGTGACACGATATCAGTTAATGTATAGGCTTTGTGTCAGCATACCAAATGTGGAAAGGCAAGCTAATACCCCAGAAAATAAACATGCTTTCTTTTTTCTTCTAAAACTGGGAAATAAATACTGTAGTCATATACTGAGACAGACCTGAACCTTAGTCACCATAGGCATGTAGTGCTATTATGGATAATTTAATTTATAATACATTTTAATTAAAGCAAAGGAAAACAAACTTTGAAGAAGAATGGTGATTCTTTAATAACGTACAGTATATGTTGTGTTAGTTACTGCATGCACTTGGGATATAAGGCAGAACAAATTTTGTTGAATAGAGGAAAAGAGCAGACAAAGCAATAAATCACATTTGTTCTTGTTAAAATGAAATATGCTGAGCACACTGTTCTTTCAATAAAATTTGCCCTTTCTTTTTTTATTCCATTCACTTTCAAGTAAATTGCATAAAATCTAAGTTTCATGCATTGTGATTTCCAATGAATAAAAAACAAAAACATTTAGAAAATAGCTGCATTTCATTTCTTTTACTGAAGAGTGAAAGGCATCATTAAAAAGAGTTTATTTTTATTGACAGTGCTATTTTCATTAACGGCTTAAAATATGGAAATATTGAAAAGCAAAGGATAAATGCCAACTGAATTCTGTAATTATGGAACAACTGTAGCTGTGGGCATTTTATCTAGAGTGCAGACAATAGCAAGGGGTTCTTTTGTGCCAATGCTTATTTTAACATTAGGTACATTGAATTAAAAATAGATGGAAATTATATTCTGGCACAAAATTATTGATGATGCATCAGGGGCAACTACTGCTGATTACTTTGCATTTCTCAATGGGAGAACCTTGTATGGCTTGTTTGGGTGTTAGTCAATTTTAAATGATTATTTTCAAATTCCAATAAATGATATGACATTTGATTTGATTAAGAGGGCCATTTAATGTTATAACTCCACCTGTTTCATTTCTCTACAGCAACGAAATTAATTTATTATTAGAAGTAATATTCATCATTATAATTGTGTTTCATGAACTGACAATTAAGTTATCCCCATTAAGTGTAAGTCTGCTTGAGAGAAGTGATGACTTTCAGAGTGGGATTTCTTTGACATGTTCATAAGACCATCACATCAAAATAATGCATTTAAGCAAATAAACACAACTTCACTTTTATGCCAGAAACTTAAGCAAGTGGAACAGAGCACAGATCATTACATGACCAGTTTATTATTCATACTTGTGAAATGGTTGCTGACTGCATAAAAAGTAGAAAATTATAGCTTTCTTCATTGCACAGAAAGGCTTGCTACTACGAGCTTAAAGAACAAAGTGCCCTGCATTACAAATGGGGAATAAATCAGCAGGTAAACCATCACACAGCAGTCGAGCAGAGAGATGGACATACTTTTCTAAGTATTAAGATTAAACTTTTAGAAAATCACCATCTGAGGAATTATACAAAGTTGTTATATTGCAGTGCTCTTAAATGTGCTTTATTTGAAGCATTGAGTCTAATGTGCAAATATTAACTCTTTATTTCCCACTTTTTAAAACGGAAAAGAAAACCTATTAAATAATGTTCAATAAAGTGAATCCTTAAGAAAGTTAAGTATGCATGACCATGGGGATCATTCATGAGGATGATATAAGGAGACACAAGGGCAAGAGCCCCTTAGTGCTCCTTTAGACAGCAATTGCATCCATGGGCTTGCTGCTCTTTGAGCTCTGTGCAATTATCTTTATTTCTAACGAGCAAACTATTACACAGTGCACTGAAATTAAATCTGTGGGTTTGTGGAATCAGGTATGTATAATAAAATACCTTTATATTCATTACTGGAAACCAAGGGAAGAGGATCATAAGAGGGAATGTAGTAAAAATTGCAAGCAGTGGCTTAAATATATATTACTAGGCCCCACAGCAAATTATTTTTCACATCCCCAAAATGTCTAGAGGTTGACCTATGTTACCAATATTTCTTGAAATTGTCTATAAATTTGGGCCTCATGGATCCCCTATACCTCCTGGGCCCTCTGCAGCTGCAGGCTCTGATTCCTTTGTAAATATGCCCCTGATCGCAAGTGTTATTTGAAACGCCATTTTGCAAATGTTTAGCACTCTTTGCAATGTAAAATGTAAAAGCCCTTCAACCTTGTCTTTTAAAGAGAAGATGGCTTCATCAGCCAGACCACAGAGAGATCGCTGACATAAAAGAGCAACAAACCCAGCTAATGGGGTAAAGAATATTGCAGTAAAAGACCCTCCTGCTTTGAAATTTGCCAATATTCAGGCTTCAAGAATGATTCAGTAAGATTTGTCATTGGTTTTGTATAAGTTAACTTCAGGATCCCCAAGGGTATCCTGCATAATAGGTTCCACACCTGTACAATTATTAAAGTAAGCCAAACCTGACGTTATAATGAAGTGTACAACATGTCCCACTTGTGGCTAGTTAGTTGACATTCTGTAGTCTATGGAGGTTATAGGGAGGTAGGGGGTTGTGGGCCTCCAGTTGGACAGTCCTGTCATGTTATAAATCCAGAGATATTTGTAAAGGGATTGTGTAGAAAGTTAGACTTTTCTTACATTGTTTATAACAATGATTAAAGTGACTTCTACTATAGAGGTATATATATATATATATATATATATATATATATATATATATATATACAGTATATATACAGTATATATATATATATATATATATATATATATATATATATATATGGTATAAACGAATTATATTCATATATTCATTTTTTTGTTATTCTTTAAACATACAGATGAAGCCACTTAGATTTGTGAGTTAAATGCGTCGTGACTCAGGGTTAATTGAAGAAACTGTGTTATCTAAAGTCATCTTAACTCATTTAATGCATTTAACCTTTTCATTAGCATACCAAAGCACCATTGTTCACAATGGTGAATGCTTTAATTAGATGGGATGTTGTGACGCAGTTTTCTGTGTTAAATGAGATAAATAGGATATCTGTGTTTAGTTATTCTGTGTCAAACAGACAAACCAATGTGGCTGCATCTGTAGCAACTGGCCTTATACTAGTCCTTTTAGTCTTATGCTATTCTAATACTGTATTTATAAACAAAAACAAGCCCTGCTTTTTTGCATTTGTACTTTGCACCTCATTATTTTTAGTATATATGTATCTTAATATGTTGTCCATTATTGAAATGGGTTCATTGTAACTATTACAATCACTTTTACATTGCTTCACATAGGATTATGAAGATTTTCATTCATCCAGGTCATGGTATATCTAGTATAGCTAAATCTAAAAACAACTGGACTTGCTGAGTAATTATTGAAGAAGTTTCACTACTACAATGTGCCATTGTGTTTGGATTAGTTAAAGAGTTTATATGCTGAGAACTTCCCACACCAGTCAGTTGAAGCTGCTCGGATGAGTAGTGAAAGTCTTCAATAATTACTCAGCAAGTCCAGTTGTTTTTAGATTTACCTATACTAGATATTGCTTCACATGTTTATAATGCCAATAACTGAACCTTTGGTGTCTGAATTTAGCTGAAACTTGAAGGCAGTTTTAAGATAGTCTCAAGGAGTTTTTTTTTTTTAAATCTCATAAACAATAACTCATTTTACTAAGCTCATCAGAATATATTCATCATTTTATTGTGTATTTTATGTTCAGGCAAATCATTTGCATTTAAATTCCCTTTTATATAATTGTGGAACAAATTACTGTTTAATTTAGATAGAAATGGTTCAGCTTAAAATAGAAATGGTTCAGCTTAAAAGAAAATCATGTTGAGATATAAAATAAGGGCCTTAAAGAAATATGGTTTTCTAAGTGCACTTCATTGGTTAAATGAATTGTGGAAATGATAAACACCCACCCAAGTTCCATTAGTTGCTTGGCAACATGTTTTTATGTTCTTTTGAAGACAGATTTAGTAAACATACCTAAAAGGCTATGCACATTTAACCTATTCAAGACTTAACATTATAGCAAAGTACTGTAGATTGATGAATTATTTGTTCTGAATTAAGTTCCAAGAATCAGCTAGGTTATATAAAAAAAACATCAAGTCAAGATACTCATTATTCATAGATTTCAGATCATTTTTAATTCAGTGGCAAAGGCAGCAAAATTCTGGTTTATTCTATGAATACATGCCAAAGCACATTGTTGGGCATCCAGCACTCATGCCAATTATTTTATATATAACTCTGTACATTAACCAAATTCAAAAATGCATTCTTACTTATGTCTCATACAGAAAAACTTTTGTATATTCTCTATATACTGTATAAAGCTAAACATGAATCTACATAGAAACCAGAAATGAGCAACGTTTGTGTAACGATACGTTACCCTGGTGGTCTAGTGGGTGGTAGGGTCGCCCGCTGCATCTCCAGTGAGGACGCCAGCCGCATGCTGCTTCTCTGCTCCTGTGCTAGCTTCCCTATGATGTGCACTTCCGGTTTTTATGCGCTGGCGTGATGACATCATGGCGCTTGGCGCGAAATTCAAATGGATCTCAGTATTTGAAACATTGCATGGCTACATACACACACACACACACACACACACACATACACATATATATATATATATATGTCAGTGCCTCACATGAACCATGGCAGCTATCCCAGCATATAAATGTTTCAATTTAGTTTGTTCCTGGTGTTTTTCCTATGTTAATCCTGTTGATCTTCTGGTTATTGACCCTTGCCTGACTATTCTGAACTCTGTATCCTGACCCTTGCCTGGCTGTTTATTCTGAACTCTCCAATCTGACCATTGCCTGCCTGTTTATTCCGATCTCTCTAAGCTGACCTTTGCCTGTCTGATTACTCTACGTTCTCCAATCCTGATTCCGGGCTGTCTGACTATTCTAACTCTGCTTGTGCTGGCCTGACCTTCCAAGTTGTGTTCTTCCATCCAGTATCCTTGGTGAGACGATTGTGCCCCTTTGCTCATCCAGAACCTGTAGCTTTGCTCCTCTCAGGCGGCTGTTAAAGGCAGAAGCAAGAGCCGAGACCAGGGAGCCTAGCACTGGTTCTGGATTTAGGGTGCAGAACGTGACAGTTTGATATCAATGCTTAGAAGTTTCCTTTCTTCTTTTGTTCTTTATGGCTGTTAAGATTTCAGACTGAAATGAACACAAAGAGAGTTGATTTTGAAGAATTAGTGCCGTACACAACGGAACAAGAGGTTGATTTTGAAGAATTAGTGCCGTACACAACGGAACAAGGGGTTTATGGTAAGTCATAATGACTGTGTATTGATTTAATTCCCTGTAGATGAGAAAATGAATCATCACGGAGGGAATCGTCAAAAGCAAATTGTTGCAAGTTAGTACTGCTGATGCAACTAGCATAGCACTGACAATAGTTATTTGTTGTAGTCACAAAAACAGATGTAAATTCCCAGTCTATAGTATTGTATTCATGTCATTTATAAACTTTTTTCTTTTGAGCAATATTTCCAAATGTATACAATTGTCTTTGGAAGCCCACCTTGTCACACACAGACAAGCACAGACAAGAATTTTAATCTACACCCTAATGTGAGCATATATTATATCAATAACTCCATTGGGCACACCTTGGCTATAACACTTATTTTCCATCATGGGATAATACATTTTGAAAACAAACTCTTAGGCATGTTAGAACAACTATCCTACTCAGTAAGGAACAATGACACAATTTCTTTTGTCCTCAATTGCCACAGTTGGTCAATATAATATCCCTTTAGTTAATATTGATATTTCCCCTTATGCCCATTGCATATAATCATTGTGCAAACAAGACATTTGGAGGCATGATTAGGGTTTTATGTTTAGTTCTACACTTTCCCATACCCTGGTTTATATAAAATAAAATGTGACTGATTTATTTTGATTTGATATAAAGATATGTTTTATGGTGTTCTATGTCTAAGTTTTTTACGGCATCACATAATTTATGATTGCAATATCCACACAAAAGGATAACATAGATTTTTTTTCCTGAGTGCCTTATTGGCCCATCTCCATTTTCTAAATTGTACACTTATTTTTTTTAAGTATTGTTAACTAGTTTCTATTGAGTTAGTAGAGCATACAACTATAAGAAACCATTCGTAATACTATCATTTTCAAATGGAATAGCACTATAATCATAAAGAATTAGAACATATCTACTCATTACAGAATGTCACCATACATTCATTGTCCTGCTCACCAAAAATACCATCCTTTTCCCAATCATAATTAATATAGAATGCACAGATAACATTCCCTATAAACATTAGCTACAGATGAAGCCACTTGGATTTGTGAGTTAAATGCGTCATGACTCAGGGTTAATTGAATAAACTGTGTTATCTAAAGTCATCTTAACTCATTTAATGCATTTAACCTTTTCATTAGCATACCAAAGCACCATTGTTATCTGATGATAACTGTGGGTAATATTACTATATCACCCGCTATATCATTGATATGATTGCAGTCAGTCAATTCATGGCCAGAAAATGCTACTTAATTTAATCTGAATGCTAGTTGTAGATTGTTACATTTAAACAAATGAAACCTCCATGGCCAGCCTTAGGGCCACTCTTTTCTCTAAAGTCGTGAATGCCATGAAAGTTATTAAAGATCCAAATAAAAAAAGTTAAAATTTCGCAAACTCTGAATTTTTTTGTGAACGAACAAAAAATTTGTACGACAATGAATGATAGGATCTCCGAAAACCTCTAAAAAAACCAATGAAAGGCTAAACTTTGCAAGAAAATAAAGTGAGCTTCCACTGACTTCTACATGACCTTGACAGCTTTTACTTGCCGTTAGGGATGTCGCGGACTGTTCGCCGGCGAACTTGTTTGCGCGAACATCAGCTGTTCGCGTCCGCCGCAAGTTCGCGAACGTCGCGCGACGTTCGCCAATAGGCGTTCGCGTCAAAATCATTCGACCATTCGACCATTCGATCGCTAAAATCGAAGGATTTTCGTTCGAATCGAACGATCGAAGCCATTGGATTGAATGAAATCATTCGATCCAATGGCTTTGATCGTTCGATTCGAACGAAAATCGTTCGATCGAACGATTAAAATCCTTCGATCGTTCGAATCGAACAATTTTCGGATTTTCGGATGTTCGAAGTTCGCGAACTGTTCGCGAACTGTTCGCAAATTTTGCCGGTGTTCACGAACGGCGTTCGCGAACACATTGGCGGCGGTTCACTACATCCCTACTTGCCGTACTTTTGTATTCATAGGTTTTATGGTTCACTTGATAAATTATGGGAAAATTGTGGATTAAGTAACTATAAGAAAATTGTGTTTGATTGCTTGCGATTCAGAGAAACAAATGTTCTAAAAACTTTCCCAAAGTTTCACTTTCCTGCACCTTGCATCATTCAGATATGTAAATTAGGGATTGCTGCTGCATGGTGCTGTACTTGGCAACTAACTGTAGTAGGTATTAAGCTCAGGGCTACTTTGACCCAATAGCATGTGAGTATAAGGTGAGTGTAAAGTAGAGCCCTGTACCTACCAGTTGCCTATAGCAGGCTTTAAATACAGGACTGCCTTGTGTCTGACAAGACTAAAAATCTCATGCTGGATTATAATTCTGGATTGATATGCCAAGTGCAGCAATGCCCTGCAAGTTTGGATAAAATAAGTAATCTTATAGGATAAAGAAGGATCCAAAGGGAAAAGAGTCCAGAACTTGCATCTGTCTATAATTTATATCCCTTGGAAGGGGGGGGGGTTCCTAATAACCTGTGTAATATGCACACACCCAACCAGCTATACAGGTAGATTTTAACATCCCCTTTTATCTCATCTGATACACATAAAGCCACTATTATTTTAAAATCTCCCTTTAACATTGCTTAATGTTTTGTAAAATGTGTAATACATTGATTTCATTAACAAATACTGAATAAAAAGCTTTCTAAATAAAGAATAATAGACCGGAAAACAGAACTGCAGCAGCAGCTTAATCAGTGGTTGGGATGTTTTAAGCACTGGCACCAGTGATATGAATTGATTTGCATTTAATTGTGTGAGTGCATACTTGGCAGCCTTTAGCAACTATGAGCTATTGCCACCTTAGAGGTTTCCTCTGGGCTTTATTTTCAGAATTATATAAAATTTTCAGAGCTATTCTATTTTCGACTGACATGGAAGTACGTTCCTATTAATAATATCTATTGTTGCTGTCATAAAATATAAAGTTTATACTTAAAAGTTTATGTTTGATTGACCTTGCAGTTTGCTAAGTTTGTTTTTATTTAAGTTTTCAGTTTCTATCATGTATTGGCAGTATTTTAATGCATTTGTTATCATTTCAAGTGGTACTCTAAATTAGATGGTGCGCTGAGGGTTTTCTTACTACTTTCCCTTCTTCAGTCTGATATGATGAATATTATTAACACAGAGTGCAGCATTTTCAGCAGTATAGAGCAAAGGAGACAAGTATGACCTTTATATAGATGGCTTTAGAAGGGCAATTTATTTACTGAGCACTAAAATGTAGAGCAGAAGTTGGTTAATATATTAGACAAAAGACTTCTGACAGCTTGCAGTTATTAACTGCATGGAAACAATTATGGTTGAAATTCTTTATCTAACAGCAAGAACATTTCTATAATGTACCCAGGCCTTGAAACAAACCTCTGGTTTACATTTTGCTCGGCAGGGGTAACACTACTGATATCACATTTAAAAGAATTTTATATTAATTCAGCAACTTTTGAATATATAGACAGAACTGAATGTTACACTGTAGTATGGCAGAGAGTAAAAATTATATTTTATTTAGGGGGTTATTTTTTAAAATCAAAATGTAAAAATCTCAAAAATGTAAGTTTTTTCAGTATAAAACTTAAATCTAGAGGAAATTTTTTTTTTCTTGAGATTTATTATACCTTAATGCTGAAAAAAGCCAGAATCTGCCATCTGAGACCTGTCAAGGTCCTGTATACGTCAATGGTTGAGGCACCTATCTCAATTTGAAATTATTGTGGTCTGCGCTGGCTTTAGCCAAAAAATCCAACTTTTTCTGGGTTTTCGAGCAAAAGCACAGAAAATTCATGCAATTAAGGAGAAAAGCCAGAAAATTTAGAACAATTAGGTTTATAGCTCAGTTTTATTGATTTAGTCCAAGATCTGATTATATTACGTTTTTTTTTTTTATTAATATAAAAAAGCGAAGTTTGGACGTGTTTTTTTTTAAATAAAATATGAGATAAATTTGGATTTCAGTAAATAGCCCCCTTAGTGTTTAAATATTCAAATACTGGTAGTAGTAGAATTTTCAATAAAGAGTAAGGGTAAAAGTTTGTTTATACGAGGGGCCATATGGTGTCTTACACCATAGACCATGCAGGCCAATCTCAGAAGACAATTATCAGGACTAATAAAAATAAATTGTATTGGTAATAATATTAGAGAGCTTCTGTAGCAAAATTAAGTAGAAAAGAAACCTTGATCATTTGTGCCAGGGCTGCTAACAGGCATTTCATTAAAAAAAAGTCAATAATGTTTTTATTAGTCTGTGGAATTGCTCTTCAGTTTGTTATTGTAAAATCTGGACAAAACACATGTTTATATCATCTGCTAAGTTATTGATTGTTGTCCAATGCTGCATATACAGTGAACAAGGTCTTGTTATCCCATACTGCTATATTACTGGGACTGTAAATTATGCGGAATAATTTTTTACCATTGCAAATGTTATAAAGTGGAAAAAAAGACTAAAGTTTTTATTGACACTTTGCTCTGAAGGTCCCCAAAACAAACAGTTTGGAATTGCATTTTCTCTGACTATCTTAGGCTAGTGTTGAACAGTATAACAGCACTAATCCAGTGTTTGCCTAATTTTGTATTTAATGGTACATAGTTATTTATAAATAAATATCCAAAACCTACAACAATCTGCTGTAAATCAATGCCACCCCAATTGTCCCAAAATAACTACTACAACTGCCAAGTATCCAGCTAGTGGTTTATTGGGCACTAGTGAGGACAACAACATGAATATTTAACAGGACTAATTTAGGGGGTTATTTATCAAATTTGAGATTTAGTAAGTGTAAGTGAAAATTCCTAATACAAAACTTTGCCAGGTAAACGTTGTCAAGGTTCTATAGAAGTCAATGGGAACTGTGCTGATTCTACTCGACCGTTTTAAATCAATTTGAACCTTTAGAGGCTTACAGATTTCTTTTTCCACTAGGCATTGTCCAACAAGTCAAATTTTTCATATTTTTTAGAGCAGAGTTCAGCGTAATTTTCTATTCCCACTTTTTTAATTTGGATTTTTCAATAAATGTCATGACATTCATAGTTTTAGAGTTTGTGAGTCATGGTTAGTGATGAGCAAAATGTTTCGGCAAGTTTTGCCACAAAAATGACGCCCATAGACTCCAATGGGAGAAAAAAAATGTTGCGCATCAAAAAAGCCCATGGACTTTAATGCATTTCAGCAAATTTTTGCCATTTCACTTGTCGTAATTTTTTTAAAAAAAAAACACTAAAACCATGAAAATAGGATATATAGGATATATATCATATATATCATATATATACCAATATATACCATTATATATACCATTGTTTATTTTATTTCTATAAAATAAATATTGCAAATACTCCATCCTGTATATTTGATATTAGGTAAATGTAGAAGTTAGTTGATAGCACTAAGCCCTTGCTCTTTCCTCAGGTCAAAGTATAAGAGTTCCACAACTGTTGACTTTGCGGTTGTTAACTACCCAAGTGCCAGCAAACTAAAATGGAATGTGTATCCAATTTTCATTCCCCTCCTTTTACAGATGGTTTACCCAGTATGATCTATACCAGTTACATAGAATTCTCTTCAACATCCCAGCAATTGAATTCATCTGCGTGTTACTTGGTACAAGGACATGAACCATTACTGTGCTGTATAAAGGCAATAAACTTATAAAGTGACTCTCAGCATTACATTCCTACAACAATTAATAGTAAATGCCTAATTAAATTTAGATGGAAATCAGTGCAAACTACAGCAATGCTGCCTTCCTTTCAAGATGCAGTCTTTTAAATTCCATTTTTATTTTAAACGAATAGCAAGATGTAATCAAATTCATCAATGTTTGTTTTAAATGAATCTTGTCAGTGTGCGGCTTTACTTAATTGACTTGCTGCAAAGAAACCTGCTGAGTTGTCAGCTCACAAGACCTAAGGCTGCTTTTTTTTCTAAAGGCGGAACTGCTGCCCCAAATTTATCTACCGCAGTGATGATTCTATAGCTGGACGAGGAGGTTAATAGTTTCAATTCCAGTCACTGTAGTTAAAGGTTCTAAGTATATGCTTGATGATAAAGGTATTGAAGAAAAGATAGGAAAAAAATGGAAACCGTTTTCATCATTCAATTTATCATGCTACAAGAACATTTTTTTTCTTTGTTATGAGAAAGTTTATCAGACCTTACATACAGTAAAAAAGTATGCTTAAAAAGACTTTTTGCATGCAATCTTTTAACTGATACAGACTATTTTTTATATTTTACATTAAAAAGTGGGACACAGGATGATTTGAGGCTTTTTAATAGATTTTTTTCAAGGTAAGACTAGCCTGACTGAGTAGCAGAAGATCTTTTAGTGGGTCCCTTGCTTGACATGATTCCCATCAGCCCTTACTTATTATCAACATAAATTCCCTATAACATTTGGTACTGTCTCCATCTAATTGTTATGGGTGTCCAGTTTGCTGGTGGGCCTTAAAGTATGGTCTGAGACTCCAGAACTATTTACCTCTCGTACGTCAAAATTATTTTGACACCCATTGACTTTAATTCATTTGGACAAAAGAGTCACGTGTGTGAAAATTGTTTCGTGCATAAAAATTGTTGTGCGTCAAAATTATTCAGACGCCCATTTCCTTTAATTGCATTTGGACAAAAGTGTTGCGCATATAAAAATTGACGCTAGCATCAAAATGAATGTGCATCAAACTTATTTTAAGACTCCCATTGACTTCAATGCATTTTGCTAATTTTTCGCTCATCACTATTTGTGTTACTGCATTAAACAAGAATAATAAAATTATGAAAGTACAAAATACACCAACGGATCTATATACTCTATTGGCTAATTGAATACTTGCCAGTATTTACGTTTCAAACATTTTCAGGATGCTGAATCAGACAATAAATTAGGCAATGAATTAAACAATTGAGCATGCAATATGGTTATTTTTATTTAAATCATTACCTGTGTGAGGTACATTTGCAAAGCTAGAAATTGCATAAAGCACAACCCCTTTGTGGCATTCTTGTATGACTTATGTGTTAAATTAGCAGGTCAGTACAATCCATGTGGTTAGGAAAATTACACACAATCATTGTAGGCATCCAAGGTTACATTGAAGAGGCCTTTATACACTTGGGTGAATAGAATCGAATTCAGAACATATTTGATCGAATTTGGATCGTATTTGATCAAATTCGATTTGAAGTTTTTCCCAAAAAAGTCCACCAAATGAATACAAATTGGTTCTAGGAAGCCCCCCATAGACTAAAATGAGCAATTCTGCAGGTTTTAGATGGCAAATAATCTAAGTCGAATTTTTAAAGAGGCAGTACAGGATAAATTTTGATATTCACATTTTTTTTTTTTTTTTAATAAATCTGCCCCCTAGTCACGGGAGTTCATTATACAGGTGCCTAATCTGTAGACTGGTATTTGGATTAACTTTCTTCTACTCCTACTACAGCTTCTTTGAAGAACTTGTTTTCTTGCATCTTCCCCTATTATATTATGACAGGTATATATATATATATATATATATATATATATATATATATATATATATATATATATATATATATATATATATATATATATATATATATATATATACCTTTCCTATCCCTCCATACACACCACCACCGTGTGACATTAGCCAAGTGCATTTCAGTTCCCATGAAAGAAGCTGGAAGAAAATATTTTATATATTATTATGGAGAGCTGATGAACAAAAGGCTTTATTGTGCATCTGTTCCTCACTTTCTTTTCATTATTTATTCAAAATAAATAAATAAAACACATTTTATAATTCTGATACAACTTACCAGAAATGATCAGGGTAAGACTTTTCAAGAACCTAGACAGCCTGCAGCAATTCTATCTTGTTAATCTTTGAATGTTCTTTGAATGATAAATTATTAAACTTTCACATCTGCAAATGCTCAGGAACTATAATAGGTATATGCTATATCTTGTTAATATTAGTCCTTACGTTTAAAAGAGATCATTGTAGTAAAACATGAAGCTACTTTTGCTTGACCAGAATTTAAATGCTTCATCTCAGGGATTATGTTTATGAAATGTATTATTTATTTAGATGTTATTCTGTTTGCACTTAGAATCATTGTATATTGGCAACATCTTCATCCAAGTGTTTTTAGAATTAATTGTTACCTCTTAATTGGGTATTATTTAAAGGGAATTATTTAGGATTTGCATGCAGTGCAGTCCACCATTGTATTTTTGGAAGAAAAAAAATGAACAACATCAGGTCTCCCATAAAAACATTTCTTTAATAGATTATTGAAATAAAACCATGGGTGTATAGCACATACTCAAAAGCCAAATGTGTTTAGGCTTATGCACTCTTGCTCATCAGCTTATGATTAAGAGCACTTATGTCAGAAACTCTACCTGCTGACTGCTTTAAAGGGTCATATAAAGTTATACAGGTATAGGATCCATTATCCGGAAATTCATCTGGAAAGCTCTGAATAACAGAAAGACTGTTTGCCATAGACTCGATTTTATACAAATAATCCAATATTTTTAAAAAATTATTTCCTTTTTCTCTGTAATAATAAAACAGTCCCTTTTAGTTGACCCAAACTAAGATGTAATTAATACATTTTGAGTTTATTTAATAATTTTCTAGTAGACTTTTGGTATGGAGATCCAAATTACTGAAAGATCCATTATCCGGAAATCCCCAGGTCCCAAACATTCTGGATAACAGGTCCCATACCTGTAATTTAAAAATAATAAATATGATTGTAGATGTAATCAATGTCCGAATTCCAGCATTAGCAGTACCTTGATTTATCTTGATAGACTGCAGGTGCATTGTACAGAATAACTGTGATATTGAATATGTTTTTCCAGGCCACTGGGCTCAGCCTACTAGCCACCTTCCTTGCCTCTTCTGGCCTCAGGGGTCTCATACCTTCACAGATTTTCAGCACAGGGGCCAGATGTATTTGAAAAACTCGGCCCTATTTGACCTAGCCCATCTTCCACTGGGCCCTATATGGGCGAGGTATTGCCAGTCCCTTCCTTACTTTACTAATTCGTTCCACCTACAGTGAGCTCCACAAATCTGACATATCTAATCTAACTATCCACTCTTCTTGGTACCTCTGTAAGGTGGCCTGCCTCACACTCACTGGTGTCATACACTGAGTGCCCCTCTATATCCCTTATATGACTTATCCTGGGAATTTTTCTACCCAATCTGGTGACTGAACTAGAAATAGCAGTTAACATAATCTAGTCTGCTCTTTATACTTTTCCCTTGGTTAACATGACAACATCCTTGTAATAACTTGACATGCTCACACCTAGCCCCTCTCAAATATGATTTCTCATGGCATTGACATAATGGTGGTGGCCCAGGCAGCAGGTAACAAAGAGTTGCTATTCTGTAGGCTTATAGAGCATTTTTCACCAATTCAAAATTTTCTGTTTGCAAAAGGCTAAACCAGAAAACATTGCCTGTAATTGCTCAGATTTGTTGTCTGTCCTCCATGTGCATTTATATGCAGGGCCGGAACTAGGGGTAGGCAGAGTAGGCACCTGCCTAGGGCGCAATCATGGGGGGGGCTCACTTTTAAGGGGAATTTCTTTTTTTTTTTAACTCTGGTATGCTTAGCCTTTAATAGTTTTTAAACTTTATAAACCGCCTGTTCCAACTCCCTCTTGCCCATTATTCGTACTGCAGGCAGAAGTACTCCCCACCTCCCTCTTGGCTCCTGCTGGCAAAGGTACATATTTAGGGGCATTATTTTGGATTTTTTGGCTGCTGCTGGCACAGGTACAGATTGGGGGCAATATGAGGGATTGGCTGCTGCTGGCACAGGTACATGGGGCAATAAGGTGGCTGTTGGCACAGTACACAGATGTTTGGGGCAATTTTGTAGATTTTTGGCTGCTGCTGGCACTGGCACATATTTGGGGGCAATATGATGGATTTTTGGCTTATGCTTTAATATTGTGGATATTTTGGCTCCTGCTGGCACAAATACATATTTAGGGAACATCTTGTGGATTTTTGGCTGCTGCTGGCACATGCACAGATTGGGGGTAACAATATGATGGATATTTTGGGCTATGCTGGCACAGGTACAGATTGGGGGCTTGGGTGCAATCTGATTGATTGACTGGCATTGGCACATGTACAAATGGGGGCAACATAATGGCTGCTGGCACAGGTACAGGAGGCAACATGAATAATAAGGTGGGAAATAGTAATGCAGGACTGGGTGGGGGCACTGATTGAAGCCCTTGCCTAGGGTGCCAAAATACCTTGGCCACGCCCTGTTTATATGAATACATCACATAAATACTGTAATAATAAATGTGCATTTATATGAATACATCACATAAATACTGTGACGACAATACATACTGTCTTTTTTAGCTTTTTTCTGAGCCTGTAATGTTCTGCAATATGCAATATTGATTATATGTCATATCTATAAAAGTATGGAGGGAAGTTTCTTTATAGCATTATGTATTAATGTTTTATAGAATATTGTATATTGTTATTGACTGTGAGCAAAAGATTTTAGGCCGAGTGATAACTTTATATGGTTTTAATAGACACATGGAAGGCTCCAAACTCTTATGTTCTTTGAAACTCTTTTCCTTACTTTTTATGCAGGTTTATGCATATTTTGCTCTATCCATTTTGGCAATGTTTTATCTTTGCAGAAACAAGAAATACATATTTTAGCTTATTTAAGCAGATTTTGTTCTTATCTTTGTATATATAAGTTTAAATAGGAATAATACTAAAGAACATTCAGTTTTAAACAAATTACCAGTAACACAGTTATGTGCAGTACAATTCCATTTCTGAAAAGCCTTTCTCCACCAAAAAAACCCTACAAACTTGCTTTCAAAACTTCCTAGAAAAACAAAAAATATTGACTATATAATAAAAAATATTGCATGCACATTATCTTAATGACCATTCTTTGTATCAAGGTTGCTGATCTTGATGAAGCAAAGCTTTAGACTAGCTAAGGTAATAAGAACTGGGATAATTAAACAAGGTTATGCAGAAGACAGTAACTGGCTTTAGTTAATAATTAATATGCTGCATAAATACATTATAAGACCTAGGCATAAAAAATGGACCTTTTGCAGTTCTGGTGATAAGTTGCAATATGCATAGATTTTGAGTTCTCAAAAGCAAGACAAGCAAAACATTAAGTAATAGAGAATAGCAAATGAGGACATGGAACAAAGACATTTGATTATATCTCTGTTATTTATTTTTATGCAAATATTAGATTATATACAACAACTGAAATATGCTATAGTTGCATGATTAGTGATTCAGTAAAGCATATCAGCCTCTGTGACACAATGGGATTATGTTTTTCACCTCTGCAATATCTTTTAAGAAGAGGGTTTATTCATGCCTAGTATTTCCACGTGTAGCAATACCTGGAATAGAACTAATTGGCGTTTAAACCTTATATGGAATGGAGAGGTTAATGAGACAACAGAGACCTGACACTGCTATAAAGATAGGCCAGATTTTATAGTAATTTATTTATTTTGGCCCATGACATGATGTTTTAAAAATACAAATACTTTTATGCATCCTGTTGGCATTAACATGGGATGTGCATTATGATAAGGAAGACTATAAATAGCTCTCAGATATACAAGTTGGTCATTTTTAACATAATCTAGAATAAACAATTCAAAACCTAAACCCTAAGAACCTACCTGTAAGGTTATGGGTTAATAGTCTCCCCCATTTCTAAGACAAGTTAATGCAGCCAATGCTATGAGCATTTTTTTTAAGTTATACTGTACTTAATATTCCTTTCTTACAATACTATCAGAGATTTGATTACATTTGTAATGTATATGGTAGGTTTAGTTCAGTGCACATTAATAAACATATTCCCATCCATTTGTAAATGAGAATTACCTCCTGCCTCCACGCCGACGCTGCCCTGCTGTCCAAGATGGCGGCGCCCAGTCCTTCCACGAGGTTCTTCCCAGGTCCGGCACTGTGACGCCAGTGCGTTTTCGCCAGCGTCAGAATGGACGCCGGTGCCTGGATGGACGCCAGCGTCAGAACGCCTGCACAATTACGCCAGCACAGTGACGTCATCACGTTTATCTTTTGGCGCCAATGGAGGCCTATTTAAGGAGCCTAAAGGTCTGCAAACATTGCCCAATTATAGGTTCTACTTCGTGTGTTCCTGGGTGTGCTAGTGTACATTGATTCCTGTTCCTGATCTTGACCCATTGCCTGTTTATCGTTATTGAACTCTTGCCGCCTGAACTGACCTATTTGCCTGGACTTTGACCATTCTTTTGCCTAATCCTATTGTATCGCGAACTGTGCTGAACTTCAGCTTCCTCTTTGGTCCACTACTCCAGTTTGAGCCTTCGGGCCCTTACACCATTGCCATGCAGAAACATGTAAATATGGATAGAACTAGACAAGATATAATACAGATAAAGCAGTGGTAATAGGAAAATAGGCTTTGTTAGCTACGATGGTATGATCCTGAAACAGATGATCTTGACCTCTGCACAGTGGAAGTTGCAGTGGAGTTCACTGATTCATCTGGGCAGAAATACCCACAGAATTACTTGTAAGAATAAAAAGTAAAGTAGAACTGATCATAAAATGTGACAATATCTGAAAAGGTAGAACCAGAATGATATTGGAATTGAGAAAAACATAATGTTAAACTGTTTAGGAATGGCAACTTTAAGGGGTTAATTACTAAAATCCTAATTTATCTCATATTTTATTTTAAAAAACTACGACCATGCCCGATTTTAGCTTACTCATTAATAAAAAACTCGATTCAATCGGATCACAGAAAAACTCAATAAAATCAAGAGAAAACCCAAATTACTCCATTTTTTTCGAGCTATTTCCTGAATTGCTCAAGTCTTTTGGGCTTTTTTTCCAAATTGCATGAATTTTTCAAATTTTTGCTCAAAAACCCAGAAAAAGTAAGATTTTTGGGCTAAACCCAGCACAGACCATGGAAACTTCAAATTGATATAGGTACTGTACCTCTCACATTGACATTGACCTCTACAGGTCTGAGATGGCGGATTTTAGATTTCTGGCTTTTTGCAGAACTTATTTATAATAAATCTCTAAAAATTCAAGTTTTCTAGTGAAAAACAATTACATTTTTCCAGATTTTAACATTCGGATTTTATAAAATAACCCCTTTGATTAAGATGATTCAGTATGAATTATTTTCTACTATAGGGTGGTTCCCAAATAAATATGTAAAAGATGAACAATTGTAAAGCAAATCAACAAGTCAACTTCATGAGTGTCATCTTTTGTGATACTGGAACATCACACCAGTATTAGAAAGTATTTGTAATACTGCTGATGATCTGTCTCCATTTCCAGCTGCAAGTAATCGAACCTTATCATTATCCATATCATACTCTCCCCTGTGCATAATATGCCATTTTGGTCCCTATACTCACCCCCCCTTCCTTTATGAGACTTTACTTGACTTTGTCCCCATCAATCCCATCTTAAAGGAACTGTAACGTTTTTTTACATTCAAAATACACTTTCTGAATTAAAGTAACCATTGATTTATTGAGCCCAGGCTGCAGATCTCACAGCATACTTCTGGCCCGCTTCCCCTCCACCCTCTCCCTTTCCTTGTGCAAGCTCGGCCAGGGATGCATTCCCACAGGCATTCAGACTTGGCTAGAAAGAAGAAATGCTCCTTTCTTCATCCCCCCTACCTGCTCCATCTCATAGAAAACAATAACTCACTCAGAAGAAGGACTCTGAAGACCCTAAAGGATGCAGCAAATTTATTTCCGGATTAAACCGGAAGTAAGTAGTCACCAGTTTGCCTTTTCAAGCTTTGTCCATAAATCAGTAGTCATTTTTTATGATACTTTACTTTAGGGGCACATTTACTTAGCTCGAGTGAAGGATTAGAATGAAAAAAACTTTGAATTTCAAAGTTTTTTTTGGCTACTTCGACCATCGAATTGGCTACTTCGACCTTCGACTACAACTTTGAATCAAACGATTCGAACTAAAAAATTGTTTGACTATTCGACCATTCGATAGTTGAAGTACTGTCTCTTTAAAAAAATCTTTGACTACCTACTTTGCCACCTAAAACCTACCGAGAACCAATGTTAGCCTATGGGGAACTTCCCCATAAGCTTTCCTAGCAATTTCTGATCGAAGGAAAATCGTTTGATCGATGGATTCAAATCCTTCTATTTTTCCTTGCATGTGAGCAGACAAGACTGCTGGTTCTGGAACCAATAATTAAATATTCAAAGCAATGTAACTCAAGGATTAAGCAAAGATCAAGTACAAGATCAATAAAAGAGTTCAGGAAAATAGGCCAAAGTTTAACAGCAATCTCAGGAACAGGGTAATGGGGCCTACATCCAGGCAAAAGCAGGGAGCAGGCTTTTAAAGTCAAGGAACAAGGAGGTCTCAATCAATGCGCTGTACCTGCTGGGTAGCACATTGATGCTGAGCAGAGCTAGTAACATGGACTGCACTGGTAGGTTTCCTATATAGAAAAGTCTGTTGCATGTACTACCTTGCATCCTAGTTTTCTCTGGCAAACTTTTGTGTCAGTCAAGGTTATGTATAGACTGTCCCGCAGTTATCATTTTTCTCACTTGATATTTTAGCTCATCAATAAAAGTATATAAACACAGAAGGACTTTAACAGAAGTAACATTTAGTAACATTATTTACTAAGCATTTTTTTTACTCTACTTAAGTTCAAATAATCAAGTGCGCACTGAAGTGCATTTCTCCAAAATAATGTTTGCAGTAAATGCACATTACCATCAACTTTGACCCACTTGAATCAGTGGGTATTTTTATAGCTATAATTATGAAATGAATTGCTTTGATTAGGGCAGTTGGTTTCCTCTTTTCAACTATTATTTTGACTAGGTTTAATTGTAAGCTATACTTTATCCACAAGACATCAACACACAATTGAACAAAATAATTTTAATGTTCCATACTTTTCAGAAATGATGTATTATGTAGTATGAAATCTATTTCCACTTATCTATTAAGAACTGCTCTACAAATTTACATTTATTGTGCTTTACAATGCCCCCAGCATTATTTCCAGCATTGCTGTTATGAATTGTGACACAGTAAAATATGAAATCTTTGTTTTCATTCTGAATATTTTGACATGGTTTATATCAGTCTCATACAGGCTATACAATTCTAATAGAATAGACTGTTGATAAAATTTTAAAAAATACATGTCAGTGGATAGGTTTGCACATCCTACTGATGGGCATATTATAGAGCTGCAAAAGTTCTGCCAGTTTTTACTTTTTAGATTTCCAGTTCTACACAGAAGAATTGAGAATTTGTGAGGAATATTTTCATCCCTGGCCTTTGAAAAAGATATTGTACAAGACATTTTGTATCAAGTTGAAATCTAGACAATGTAATTCCCTTTAAAAACTGAGAGGCTAGTGATATATTATTTCTGATTACTTTGAAAATCCCCATCCATCTTCAGGGGCCAGGAGAGCAGGTCAAGGACTACAAGGAAATATTATACTTTTAAAATATTGCTGCAAATCAAGAGATGGTCAATTGATCATGAGAGATGCACTTGATGTGATATATTAAGCAAGCTGTTTACAACTGACATATTTTTCGATAAACCATATAAATCACAGAGCTATAAACAGAAAACTCCCATATTCAAGTACTTCATTGCTGCATTAATTTAAAGAAACACATTTATATGAAGATGATGCCTGTTTAAATACTTCTGATTACCAACACAGTATAAAAAAACACTTGCATTAATGTAGCTGAAAAAAGCAACATAAATAAATCTAAACACATATAAACTGTAAAACCTTAAAATTTAAATCAGGGAACTATAGGGTTGTTAAATAATATTTTCTCTGTAAAATCTTTGACCTCCTGGGTGAGGTGAGGGTAAGTTTAGTCTTTTTAAAATGTAGGACACTTTAACTTGTTGGACTTCTTGTCCATTATTTAACATTGACAGTTAGGGGAAATAAAGTGGAGTGATATTAATACTTTCACTGTTATATTAGTCAACAATACTTCAGGACATACTTCAGATTTTGCATACTTAACAGCAGTGCTTCCTGAACCATGTCTCATTTGAGATGGTTTTACAGTATTTAAAATATTTAAGCTGTTATACATTGCACTCCAGTTCATGGGTCAACATGGGCCATCATAGATATAGTTTATCATCATCTGAAGAGCTAAACAGCTTTCTGTACAATATACTGTATGTACCATAGTATGTGTCTGATTTTCATGAAAGGTTTCTAATTTTGGATTTTGTCTTTGTTCAGAAACTTGTTCCTGTCTTGCATACTGTATGTAAACCAATCTTACTTTTTCTAACCTTGTGAGCTAGTTCCATAATCCACCCATCCTATCCCAACCTCATCTTTGAGACCTGTTCCAGCAATCCAGATTACAAACAGACTGTTTCTTAAAGGAAATGTCAACCATTTACAAAGTGCTATCAGTGAGTAAGAATTCAATAATTTTTCAAGAAAGTTTTTCCATGGAGTTCCCAAATTCAACAATGTCAATTAATGAGATTCAAAAGATTAACAAACATGTATAATTAAGCCTCCTTGCACAGAATAACCTAATGTAATCTTTACTTAACATTTACAAAACACTTCATTATTTTAAATAAAAAGCATATTTGAAAAAAATTGGTGTGGAATGTACAGTATAGAAAGGGGCAAATGTATTAAACCTCAAATTTATATGGTCAAGGCCTTTCATGGAAAAAAAACTTGAATATTTGGAGATTTATTATACTCCATCTCAAACCTGTCAAGGTCATATAAAAGTCAATGGCAGATGTCCGTGAAGTTGTTTCTTGACATCATGAAAGTCGCAGTTTTTGCCCGATAATCCAGAAAAGTTGAGTTTTCGCAGCAACTATTTGATAAAGTTGAGTTTTCGGCGCATCAATCATATGATACGCTCAATTTGTGGAAGGGAGTTGTTTTCATAAAAAACTGAGATTAATTTGAGTTTTTGTAAATAACCCCCAAAGTCTACATTGTGGTGTTAATTGAAATTATTTGCAATGCACTACAACATATAGTAAAATATACTAATATTATATTTATTGTATTTTGTTTTTATTAAAATTGTAAAAAAAATTTTTTTAACAATTACGTCTTCTTTTTTTTTTCAAGTACTGTGTTCATTTACATTCACGGCAATGTGTGTGTTACATTTGTGATAATTAGATTCATTAGGCTTTTACTTCGATGGATGAAAGTCATAATGTTTTCTGACTGCTAATAAAATATGCAAATACAAAAGTAGAGTCTACTACAATACAAAGTATATATTGGAAAACACCAAGCTAAAATTTTGGAGAATTAAGGGTCAGTATTTTGGTAATTCCATATAATGGAAATATAATAATTTAATTTGATGATAAAGTGTATTTTTATAAACAGTTTGGAAATAGCAATTATAACTGCCTTATTATTATTAATATTATTATTGTTATTTCACAATTGCCCATTCTGCATACCAAGGAGGAAGCTTCACACAAAAACTTGTGCAAAAAATTCAGCTTTGAATAAACTGAGTAGGGCATTTGCCAAAACTCTATCCAGGTTTTGTTCTACTTGTACATCTGGATGTTTGTGACTGGCTTTGTCTTGGTAGAGAAAAAAACACTGGTAAATAATTTAATATTTGCTTGGCAGAAGTATAAGCTTCACATTTCCCGCATGTAAATATGAAACTCAATTGAGGGTGAAAGTTGACAATAGCTTTATTAAATCCAAACAGACAATTGTCAATAAAATAACATTCCAGACATAATTAAAGGAAGAATTCAGTATAAAAATAAAAACTGGGTAAATAGATAGGCTGTGTAAATGTTTCTGATATAGTTAGTTAGCCAAAAATGTCCTCTATAATGGATGGAGTGAGCGGATGTCTAACAATAATAGAACAGACTCTCTAGCTCTGAGTTAGTCAGCGACTTTAAGGGGGGCCATATGGGAAAAAATGTACAGTGATTTTGCAATTCAACCTTAGCATGCAGGTCAGACTCAAAAGCAAACCGTTATGACACATATGGCCCCTATCAAGTCACTGATCAATTACTGCCTGGTAAACAATCATTGGAAACCAAGAGAGCTGCAAAGCAGGAAGTAGCATTCTGGCTATTATGTTAGACATCTATTCAACACCAGCCAAATATATATATATATATATATATATATATATTGGCATAAATATATACATATATTCAAATTAGAGTAAAATAATTGTTGCAGATTCTCTTTTTTTGCTTAAGAGGGAAAGTGGGTGGAGGGACTACACAGAACCTAGGAAAGGTGAGCTAAATATGAACATTTGAAACAGCAGTTATGAATACAAAGGGAGCTAGTTACTAAACCTCAAATTTTTCTGATCAAACTTTTTTGGGCAAAAACTTTGTGGATTTGTTATATCCTTATTCAGCAAAAAGCCCAAATCTGAAAATCCACTATCTCAGACCTGTCAAGGTCCTGTATAAGTGAATGGTAGAGGCACCTATCTCAATTTGAAGTTTTCATGATCTGCACTGGGTTTAGTCTGAAACTCTGGCTTTTTTCGGGTAAAAAACAAATTCAGGTTTTTGCTAAATTTTATCGAGTTTTTCCCTCATCTGATTAAATCAAGTTTTTTATTAATAAATTAGCTAAATTCAGGCATGGGATTTTGGTTGTGTTTTTTTTTAAATAAAGTACTAGATAAATTTGGACTTTAGTAAATCCCCCAAAATGTTGCCAGAACCATTACAAATAGTAAAATAATGCACACTGCACTGAGAAAATGGTCCTCTAAGCACTTTTGCAATTTACAATTATTTTCTATTTTAAGTAGTTTCTAAAATATTAGCATAGTTTTATACATCTTTATACTGCTAGACAGGCATCAGCTCAACAGCTTTTTGAAGGCCCAGAGGGTCAGCAACTTTAAGGAGCTTATTTATCATACTGCGTAAAGCAATTAACTCCAGATAAACTGTGTAAAAATCTGCGTAAAATAAATGGCACATTTATCAAAGTGTGTTTAATTTTACTCTACCCAAATGCTGAATTTTAATTAAAATTATGTAATATGAAAATATTTAATTTGTGACTTTTCCAGCTGCTTGATTTTAAGTAAATAACTTTTTGTGCCAAATGTGATGAAAAAAAGTTTGCATTAAGAAAATGTAAAAACAAATGAAGGTGTCAAACACAGATCAGCTGAGCATGATTTTGTAATGATTAGGCCTATGATTTTTATTACTTTTTTATTTACGTAATGACTTTTACTGTATTTTATTGATTTACACCATGATTTGCAGTTTCTCTGACTACTGATTTTACCTCCTCTTTCTGCTGCTTGGTTTTAAGGGGCAGTATACCCAAGGGTATATCATGTAACATCAAAGCTTGCACAATCTGTAGATAATTCTGTACATAATTCAGATTTAGAACAGCATGTAGCTCCTAAGAGTAAACAAGTCACTATGGCATTATTTCTGATGACTGACTCATAGACATTGGCTGCATCATTAAGGGGCAGATTTATCAAGGTCAAGTTTTAGAGGTTTTTGAGGTCTTTTTTTACCTCGAATGAAATCACAACATGAATGTTTTGTAATTTAAGAGAAAACTCAATTGGAAACAACTTGAATCAGTGAATTCGGGGTTAAAAACCTGAAAACTCAAATTAATTGAGTTTTCCATGGGGGAAAAACTCAAAATGCTTGAATTAAAGTTTTCAGGCAAAACCCACCAAAAAAAACCATGAAGGCCATTAAAATCTTCAAATGGTTCAAGGGATCTCTGCCATTGACTTATGCATGAGCTCAACATGTTTTAGCTTGTGTTTTTTTGGATTTGAGCTATTTCCAGCTTCAGTGTATGATAAATCTAAAAAAAACTTGAGTTTGTTTATTATAAAAAACACAAAAAAGTCTGTTTTTTAACCCAAAAACTTGAGTTTTTGACTGAAAACTTCCTTGATTAACACAACTTGACCTTTGATAAATATGCCCCTAAGTATCCTAATTCTCTCCTAACTCTAATTGTTATACCTAATGCTGGCCAAATGCTTGCTTGGAAAATGCCAACAGCACTATCTCTAGTTGCAAACATTAAGAAGCATCACAGGGTATTTTCAGGAAAAATATAAATATGTTCAACACAATATAGAGACTTTGGATTGAAATAGTTTGGATGCATTTTTATCTAGACCCACCAATATTATTAAGCTCTTCTTAATGTACAGATGAGTTTGCCAAACTGAGCTTTATTTCCTGCTTCCATCAATATTGTAGTCTAATTAAAACATTATGTTTGATTGTCATGTTATAAGCAGCTGAATGAATGGCTGCTTATTAATGAAGATGTTGATTAAGAAAAATAGCAACAGTATAGTAAAAGTCAAATCAATAGAAACTTAAGAGGAAAGCTTCATTATGACTGAAGGGTTCAATATCCACTCTGCTAAAAATGATAATGTTCAGAAAAAAAAAAAAAGACAAACTGAAAATGAGAATATTTGTCCTTGGTATATTCAATTGCTGCCATGAAAATTTTCTATATTAGACACTTGTGAGTCATATTTATTAAACTTCTAATTTGTGTAATTTAGAGGGGTTTTTTTTAGATTTTTCAAAGAGCATGTATGTCTTCTTATTAGAAGATCAAAAAATAAAAAGCACAAACAGATAAAAACACAGAGAGAATCTGAATAAGAATACACAAACCTCGAAATCCTTGTTTACTTAAAAAAAATTGTCAAGGACAGCACTTATTGATTTCTACATGACCTCGGCAGCTTTTATATGGTATATGGTGTATTGAAAATGTAGTGTTTTAAAACCATTATTCACATGCAAGCTTTTTATCCCTAAAAAGTTTGAATTGTGAAAAAATATTGTTTTTTTTAAATAATTCAGCCCCTTATAGCTTTGCCCCTTGATACTACCTTTCCTTTTTTCCTGTGTTTAACCTTACACCTATCGCCTACTAGCATATACAGGTATGGAATAGGTTATCTAGAATTTTTGGGAGCTGGGGTTTTCTGGATAAGGGGCCTTTCTACAATTTTGATCTCCATACCTTGTCTACTAAAAATAATTTAAACCTTGAGGGGGTTATTTATTAAAGATCGAATTTGTGGGGTTTGTTTTTTTCTATCTCAAAGAAACTCACAATTTAAACAAACTCGAATGTTTATTTATGAAAAAATCCAAATTTAAAAACTCAACTGAATGCAATTGGGAAAAAAACTAAAATACCTCAAATTGATTGATTTTATAGGCTAAAAAACCTCTAAATTATTAAGTTTTTGAGTGCAATCTAGCATAAAACACCCCAAAATTTTGAAGGCCATAAACATCTTCAAATGCTTAAAGTGACCTCTGCAATTGACTTTTAAATGAATTCAACAGGTTTTAGCTGGAGTATTTTCGGATTCTGACTTTTTGCAGCTTCGGGCCATAATATAGCTCAATTTTTTTTTTCCTGGAAAAATTTTGGGATTTTATTGAAAACATACAACTTGACTTTTAATAAATAACCCCTTAATAAACTCAATAGGATTCTTTTCCCTCCAGTAAGGATTAATTAAATGCTAGTTGTGATCACGTTGAAGCCACAGAGCCACAGAGAAAAAGGATATCATTTTTAAAATGTAGATTTATTTGCTTAAAATGGACTCAATCAGACATGGCCTTCCTATAATTTGGAGCTTTCTGGATAATGGCTTTCTGGATAAGAAATCCTATACCTGTAACTGGAAATGCCACAAAGGGAAAGATGTGTGTTCGAATTGAGACCATATTTGGATACAAATCTTGTTCATTTGTATGCTTTACAATGTATCCACAAAAAAACTGTAATTTTGCACATGGGAACCACTTTGCAGATACAAACAATATGCATAGGAAAACAGTTCACAATAAAAAAGTGTAAATGTGGTTCTCACAAATATTACTCATACTATGGATAATGTAGGTAAAAGTTACTTCTGTCTATATTTACATTATATACATTTTATAATTAAGGCATACAACCAGAAAACAGATGGCTCCATTTTAATGGACATATAATAAAAATATTTTCCAGGTTGATTGTTCATAAACTTTAAATGTGTCTCAGTATCTTACTTTATTTCTCCTAATTGACTTCTTCTCTAACACTTTAGGTAAATGGGACATGTTGTTATATAGCTACTTTTAACAGCCATGTTTTGCAGCTCAGAAATTTCTAAATCAAAAACTTGCTTATAAATGTCATTGCTAAAACACATTTTTGTTTTCCTCTTGAACTGGTCTGACATTTAATATATATAAATTATTTTGACTGGTTAGTTTTCTTTTTCAAGTTATCTGCTGTATGTCAGAAAAATGTACAAGCTAAGCAGAGATTTTGTGTTTTAGCTTTCCACGGAAGAAAGTTTAATTAGATGCACAACTATTTACATGTATTTTTTTGCAATAATCTTGTAACTTTAGTCCTTACATATCTTTAAAGTGAAGGAAATGGGCTGCAAACTTTAGCTGTTTGTGTTCTGAACATTTCTGCTTCTTCAGCACCTACAGCACATAACAATATGCATCTCGTAAAGCATCAGAGTCTGTAATTTAAAACCTCGGCAGCTACTAATGCCCTTTTTTTAAATATGATTTCAAAGACCTTTTCAATTAGATTGTGATACTATTTTGTATATTTAATTCTAGTTATGCATGCATGGTTTTTTATGCAATTTTTTTCGTTCATTAATTCAATTTAGAGATGGGTGAATCTCTCCCTTTGTGTATTGCTGAAAAATTTGCGCAAAAAAAATTGTGAAACTGGAAAATTGACGCCCGCATCCAATTTTGGAGGCGTGTCCGAAAATTCAATCTCGTAAATTTTCACGCTGGAGTTAAAGTCAATGGGCATCCGAATAGTCCGCTAGTTTTTGACACCAGCGAATTTGCATCAAAGGAATTTTCTGTTATTTATTGTTTATTGTTTAAGTAATTATATGTTTGGAAAAATGTTCTATGCAAAAAACTTCAAAATGTGTTTTTAAAGAACTGAAAGATTTCACTGACATTTATTAAAATCATCTGCACACTTTTAGCAAAGTTTCAGTTGTTTCAGAACAAATAAAAAATATTTATTAGGGCTGCAGTTTATCATTGAATATGTTTCAGAGCAAACATGATGAAAAATCTAACCTACCTTTCAGATAATGTGATAAAGAAAATAATAAAACAATTGCATTTGTCATATTTTAAATTACATTTTGGCTCAAAATTTTAAGGTTAATAGATCATTTATTTTATACTGAAAGAAACCAATATAAATATAAAAGTTGTCATACAAGTGACCTTTCTTCAAAAATTCCTATAACAAAATTATATATCAAAGTCACTAAATTTCACTTCTAAGAATATTAACTGCAATACTAGTTCTTTTACAGTAAATAAAAAATAAAGATAAAATAGTCCCAGAATCCTCTCCACCTTTTTCTTAATTTTTCTTAAATTAATAAATCTAGTCTATGATTGACTTTAGGTTTTTGGTTCTCAAATGTTGTGGTTCCCACAAGGTAGTAAACGAATTTGAAGTACAGACAAGGTGACTTGATGTCACTTAGTAAAAGGCATATATTAAAGCCGCAAAAACACAGAGGTCTACTTATCAAAATATTTGTATTTGTACCTGGAATAAATGAATGAAATAAAAATTAATGTTTGCTTGATTTACAAGATCCAAATAAAAACTTGATTGAATAAAATAATGAAAGAAAAGTGAAAGCCTCAAATTTGTATTCTACTCACCATTTTAATGGGCTTATAAACTTGAAAAGTCAACTAGAAAAAATCAATTAATTCAAAAAATCAATTAAAAAACTTGAATCTAAAAAAAACATTTAAAATTTGTCTTAGACAGCTCCCATTGGCTTTTACAAAACCTTGCACACTTTTAGATGCCTTTTGATAACAACTTTTGAGTTATTTTTGTTTTTTGCACTTAAAGAATAACAAAAAATAGAGTTTTGAATACATAATTTGAAAATCATGATTTTTAGCTCAAAATATAGCAGGAAAACATAAAAGTTGAACATTGATAAATTAATCCCTGTATGTAATATTCCTACCAAAAACATACCAAACTTTTATTGTGGCATTGCATAAAATTGCATTGATTTCAGAATAATTTTTTTTCTGGTTAAATAGCCCAGTCGGAGAACAACGGACTCACCTCATTCCTCCACTAAGACCCTTGACGTGACTGTGGCCAATTATAAATAACAAGCTGATAAATATCTCTTAGTTCGCAGTAGATTAACATTGCAATCATTGCTGTTCACCCATCTCTGTTTATCTTAATATGTTATAATATGCTCAAATAGCTAGTTTGTTAATTCTATAAGCTACTGTACCTATGTACTCGATCTATGTTATAACTATTTGTGATCTGTCAATATACTCTGCGTGTATCATACAAACTAAAATAAAGAATTAAAAAATAATTTATTTAATAAAAATCATATAGCATAAACATTTTGGAGCAAACATAACTTTTTCATTAAGAAGTTTTATTACATACTCAACATACTATCGATACTATAACATTCACAATAAATATCCTTATGTCGTAATCTATACAGTGTTTTCTGTGTGCATTTCTAAAGTCATTAGATCATTTCCAGAGTGCAAGCTTAAGTGCATATACTGTATGTGATTTAAGGGAATTCACAATGTATTTACAAATGTACTATATATTGTTGTGCTAGTTTTTTTTTCTATGATGGATTTTATAAACAGTTTGTTTACAACTATTGTATTGAGTAACCCTTTGCCTGCCAAGCACGTACCACGTACATTCTGCCAGGCAAGGGCTTTAACTGCCAAGCACGTACCTGGTACCTGCTTACACTTATACATACTGTACTCTGCAGAGCTTTAGCAGCATTGACAGCCCCTTGGGCAACAAGGCTGGGGGCTGTCATGTCGGTCCTGTGACAGGATTGTGGCAGGGCTGACCTAAAACAGGCAGATGCATCGGATTGCGCGTCTGCCTTGCTGAACTGCTTCCTCCTCTTAACTCGTGCTGCAGCGACGCCCACACACTTCCTGCTGGCCATGACTCTGCAGACAGCTTCTCTAGGACCCCTCCAGCCATCAGATCACCCAGGAACAGTAAGTGACCTTCATTTTACACACTTACATAAACTTACCTACATTTATACACTCATACACACATATTTTAGTAAAAAAAATGTTTTTTCCTTTTTTATTTTACACTTATATAAACTTAAATTTACTTATATGCACTTATATACACTTATATACACACTTACACACCATCACACAATTTTTAGAAGTGTACACACATATACACATTTTAGTTTGTTTACTTTTTCATTTTACCAATTTGTGTATATTTTGTTTTCTTGTTGATTTACACAATTTTTGTGGTTTTATTGCAATTTTATTCCTTCATTATTGTTCCTTATATATCTTTAGTATAGTTTTGCTGTTTGGTGCTTTAGTATAGAAAGATATATTTTACTTTGTTTTATCTGCCAGAATATGTGCTTTCCAAAAATATATGGTTTTCTGGGAGTCTTTTTACAGTTTGTGGGTCTTACGACACATAATGCACAGTTGGGGCTCTCTTTTCAGCAGTTAGACAGCTTGAAAATTCATACACACGTTTTTCATTTGGGGTCCGTACATACCACATACTTTGGTAAATCTATGCATATTGGGCATCAAACTGTTCAGTAGACCTCTGACGTCCATATTTAGGGTGATTTTTCTTTGTACGTCAAGCATTGTGTGAGATAAATGCTGCAAATTGCAAAATTTTTAGGCAATTTTCAGAAATTTTGTAAAAACCTCTATGTTTAGAAAAGCTTTGCAGTTGGGTAGTTTGCTGTAAAAAGACGTGTTTATCTTTCTTGGATCAAAATGTGTACTTTCCAAAAATATATGGTTTTGGCATCTTTGCTGTTAGGAGGGTCTTGAGGCACATAATATGAAGTCAAGGGTCTATGTTCACTATGTTTTTCGCTTTGGCGAAACATTCGTTTTGGTGAAATTGTGCCGGCATCCAAAAAAAAAACAGACGCCGACGTCCATTTTTTTTACGCCGGTGAATTTTTTTGCTGGCGAATTTTCACAGTGGTTTTGCAAATGTATTCGCCGGTGGCAAATCGCGGGAATTCACCGCAAATTCATCACTACTCATAGCAACAAGACAGTAAAGTTTGTGGATTTGTGCAGGATGGTGTGTATGTCTGTCCCAGGTTTGAGCAGTTTGCTCTCAGTTTCTGGTAATGCAGTCAGCTCACAGACCAGTTAACGAGCTCAGCAGAATCTAATATGCTGATCCAGGTTGCTATAAGAATTCCCAGCCTACTTAGGGTTTGGCTCCACCCTGGAACCAGTTCTGATGTGAGATATCAGGCTGGGGAGTTCTGCGAAAGACTTATTTTGTTTTGGTAAGAAAACTTTTGGGGTTTTTGGGTGAAAAACAAACCTTTCTTTTATGTGTGGTAAAGACTGCTGTTGCTAATGTAGAGACCAGAGCAACGCAAGGTTGTTTCTGGACTGATAGTCAGGGAAGCCTGAATGTATAATTAGCTGCCAAGCTCGCAAGGGCTTATTTTGCTGTTTTGTTTTTAACAATTTTCATTTTTCATTTCATTCATGTCCAGCTCTAAATGGTGTAAATAGGGCTGTTTAAATAAAATCCCACATGTGTGTTTCACTCAAACCCCTTGTTCTACTGTGCCTGATTTAATCGGTTTACTCATGCAGGGAGTCATCATTATCCTGTTGCTGGGCTAATCCCTACAATTTATGCAAATCTAGCTTTACATAATTCTACCCTCTCTCATCAGCACAGACGCCGACAGAGCAGTATAAGATATTAAATGGTTAATCCAGTGGAAAAATAGGAGATTGATATTTATTGTGTTTGATACCGAATTGTTTCTCAATAAGCGACATAGTTGTAATATTAATAACAATATGTAGCATGCTTAGATGGATTGAGTAATTTAAGGCTACATTTTGTCTTGTTTTTAACTAGGGGTTTGGTAACTTGTTTTTAACTTGCTGTTTATTTTTGAACATATGCTATACCTTGCTGATATATGTGGTGAATGAATGTATTAATTATTTAATTGATTTTGTCTGTGACAATGATTATAAGAGTTTTGCTTTAGCTGATGTTTCCCACCAGTGAGTGAATATAAGGCATGACTGTGAATCATTTGGCACTTTGAGAAAGGCCTTGGGGAGGCCAAAACTGCAGTCCTGTGTAACTAATCAGTTATTTATTTTTCTCTATAAGACCTTTGAGTGTGGATCTTTCTGCAGTTGTGTGTGTGTATATATGTATATATGTATGTATATATGTATGTATATATATATATATATATATATATATATATATACTGTGTGTATATATAGAGATAATTTACATTCCTATTTAATCACTTGCATTTTACTTCCTAAAACATGTGGCTACAAATACTTTGCCATTAGTGTTCAAGTGTTCCCAGATGATGAATCCATTGCATTTCTTCCTAATTTATACCTTTATAATAAGATTCTTTATATGTCAAAGCTCCCACTGCTCAGTGGTGTAACTACCATATGTGGTTTATACAAATGGCCTGTAGATGTCACTGTGCTAAGACTTATCTGTGCATACTTCCTGGTAGCTTAAAAGTGAAAATGAAAGTTATTGCTGCTGACCAAGGGAGATTTCTGCTGCTAGAAAGCGTGCTTTACTTATTCACTGCCTGGGAGCAGAGGGAGAGCGTATATTCTATACATTACAATTAGCTGATGATACTTATGAAACTGCTCTTACTGCTATAAAGAACTTTTTCAAGAGTAAATGTGGTTGCTGAAATATATAAATTCCGCCAATGTGGACAACGTTTCGGCTAATCCACAGAACAATTTTTAGCAGCTTTGAGAGAGCTGGTTGTTACCTGTGAGTTTGGGAATCTAACAGATGAAATGCTAAGAGACTGACACTGTCAGTGTCAGTACTGCTTGTGCTGACAAGGGACACTCCATTAACCTGATGCTTGATACAGGTTCAGCTGTTTCTATACTACCAAAGGATATTTTCTTGAAATACTTTGCAAAAGATCCGCTTGTTGCACCTGCCCTGAAACTGGTCAGTTACTTAAAGGATCCAATCCCTGTGCTTGGTTGCTTGCCAGTGACTGTACAATTGCATTTGTTTCTCATATAGCATATGTAAAATGTAAATCAAAAATTCATCCAAGAGTCCTACCATATTAAAAGTTTCTCAGTCCAGTGTAACCAAAGTCCATAGTATGTGTAGGTAGGCCCATAATCGGGGCTCAGATTACAACAGAGAAGGGGGGGAAGAGGAGCAAACTGAGCATGCTCATGCCCGGGGCAAGGAGTTTTAAGCTGAAGGCAGTTACGGAAGCCCATGTGTACACAATAGAAGGAAAGAAATGCAGTGTTTCAAAAATTAGCGTTAAGGTAAATGAAAGGGTTTCACACAGAAGATTGCTGCAAAATATTTCGGTGCTTTATTTGTGTCACGACATGTTTCGAGCTGAGCTCTTTTTCAAGTGATAACATATTGCTTTCTCCACAATGGTTTTAAGCATTAAACTCCACCCTTCATTAGTGGTAACCATACTCAAGGTGCATTAACCCCACCTCCCCGTGTATATAGACCAATTTCAAACAAGGCAACTGCCTCTGAGGAATTTTAAAGGCCTAGCCTAATAGAAACAAATAACAATAGTTCCAAGGATTTCCGCATCAGAGTTCATCAACTGATCATCTCCAGTAGAGTGTAGTATTGTCCATAGGGATCTATACGCAGAATCCATATAAGATATAAATATAGAAAAGTTAAAATGGTAGAAAAATTAAAAAAAGTTAGAAAAAATTCACCCCCGGCACTGCTCACAAGCCTGCCCTGAGCTCATAGATTGCTTCACCAAAGGCTATAGCCTTAGCTTTACTTTTCAATGTCATTTTAACACTACAATTATTTTAGTATTTCAATTAGCTGCCACAAGTTACTCTTACCCTTATGTAGAAAAAAATTCACAATTTACTCACAGCTTTTCTGCTATTTCTATGACAGCATTTACTATCTAAGGAAAGAAGGAGAAAAGTAACACATTTAGAGGAAGTAAATGCATTTCAAAGTTCAAGTATATATTTACAAAAAACTGGAAATACTCCAGTGTTCATTTAAACCCTCTGGTTGCATACTATTTAACTTCCTAATCCATTTTGTTTCCTGTTGCAGCAATAATCTAGTAATACTTCCACCTCTCATTGGTTTTCGCACCACCTCCAGCACTTGCCACTTAAGTTGGGCAGGGCTGTGTTTTAATAAAGAAAAATGACGCGATACAGAAGTATCCGTCTGGGTACCTACTTTAAAGTTGCGGATATCTGATTTGTGCTCTTTTATCCTTTCTTTTACAGGGCGTGAAGTCTGCCCTATATACACCTTCCCGCAAGGGCATTTTAGGAGATAAATTACACAGGGTGTCTCACAGGTTGCATAATCATAAAGCTGAAGCTTTTTTCCATTGCTAGAGTGATAGACTATTTCCCCTTTAATGATAGCTGAGCAGCAAATACAACTGAGACAGGGGAAAGTCCCTTTCTTTGGTTTACCCTGGAAGATCGAAGTAGTTTTTATCTCTTTTCTGGTTTCTGCTGGGCAAAGCTTGTCCCTTAATGTCTGACCCCTAGTATAGCAGAACATAGGGGTATTTGTACAAATCTGCCTTAAAGTTTTATCTTGTTGTAAAATGGGCCAGAATCGTTTAATTACTTTTTCTATCTGGCCACTAGTTTGAGAGTACTTACTAACAAAAGGAGTTCTAATTTGAGCTTTTGTTTTAGTTTTATGTGTGAGCAAATCATCCCTAGATAGGGCACCCACTTCTTTTGCTGTATTCATGAGAAGATTTGTTTTGTAACCCTTCTCTTTAAATCTCTCAATAAGGGGGCCAGCTGCTTCCCAGTATTTGGTATCGTCTGAGGCTATTCTTCTGGCTCTTAAAAATTGTCCCTTAGGTATTGCATTGATACATTTTGGATTGTGAAAACTAGAAGAATGTAGCAAACTGTTACGGTCAGTGACCTTACGATACAGTTCTGTTACAATGTTGCCGTTTTGCAATGTTAGTTTCACATCCAAAAAGTTAAGTGTAATATTAGACACTTCTGTCGTAAATTTAATGGTAGTGTGTCTTTCATTTGCCCGTTCAACCATTGTATGGAATACAGATAAATCCCCTTTCCATAAAATCAGTATATCATCCATATAGCGAGCATATAATAACATATGTTTTTTATAGCTTTTTGTCAGGAAAAATTCGCTTTCCAATCTGTGTACAACCAGATTGGCAAATGAGGGGGCGACCGCCGCCCCCATTGATGTGCCTTGGCATTGCCAATAAAATTTGCCCATAAACCTGAAATAATTACGCTTTAATATCAGAGTTAGGCAGTCGATAAGAAAGTAGACCATATTATGCGAAAGGTCTGTTTCAAGTAAATACTCTTCAATATAACGTAACCCTTCATCTTGGGGTATTGAAGTGTATAGACTTACAATATCTATACTACATAGATTGCAGTCAAGGTCCACAGATTTTATAGAGGATAAAGTATGTAATAAATCATTGGTATCTTTTAAACAACAAGGGATTTTAGTAGCCAATGGTTGCAGGAAATGATCTACAAATTTCGATAAGGGTTCTAAAACAGAACCTATACCTGAGACGATAGGACGACCAGGTGGATTAGTTAAGGATTTGTGGATTTTAGGCAACAAATACATTACTGGTACTCGAGGGTGATCCACTATTAAATATTCTTTAGTTTCAGATGTAATAAGACCATTTTGTAAAGCTTCAGTGGCCATCAATTCAATCTCTCTTTGAATATCGAAAACCGGGTCTTTACTAATTAGTTTATAATGGCCTGGTATATTCAACTGGCGCTCAGCTTCCCCAACATACATATCTTTATTCATAATAACGATACTGCCACCTTTGTCTGCTTTTTTAATGGTTATAGACTCAACTTTTTGTAATTTTGTCAAAGCTTGTCTTTCTTTGTACGACAAGTTAGATTTAAAATGGTTTAGGCTAGAATTTTCATTTATTTTCTTAACTTCCGTGAGTACTACCTTTTCAAAAGCAGACAGGGCGTCATTATGTATTGGGGGTATATATGTACTCTTTTTCTTGAAGGTACTTGCAGTTGTACTTTGGATTGGGGTTACATCCTGAAAACACATTTTTAATTTTAACGACCTCAGAAATTTCTGAAATTCAATTTCCCAGTTCAAAAAGTCTAACCCATAAGAGGGAACGAATCCCAAACCTCTGTTTAACAGCGATAGTTCCTCAGGAGAAAGTTTATACGAAGAAATGTTAATAACTAAATTGGTTACCTCTTCTTTTTGTTTCGATAAGGGTAGTCCTCCCTGGCAATCGGGTCTCGAGGATTCCTTCGCGGTCTTTGATCTAAAAAAGCGGAAGGACCTTGAGGTTGGCTGGCAGTCGCGTAAGGGCCCTTGTATGTTGCAGGCGGGTGACTTGAACCCGTACCTCGATCTCGTGAGGAGCCCGACGAAGTTTCACCGGAGTCTACCGACGGATCCCTGTTGCCTAAATTAGCGCTGGAATGAGGGAAGTCGGACGACCGTTGTACAGATCTGCCGCTGCGCTGACCATTCCTCCAGCTTCTACCCTTTATGCGCTGGCCTTTCCTATCCTCCTGTTGCCACGTGTAGACGCGTTCGTGTAAGTAATCCAGTGCATCTCTTTCCAGCTTCCGAGCCTTCCGAGAAAGACAAGCTTTGACAAAATTACAAAAAGTTGAGTCTATAACCATTAAAAAAGCAGACAAAGGTGGCAGTATCGTTATTATGAATAAAGATATGTATGTTGGGGAAGCTGAGCGCCAGTTGAATATACCAGGCCATTATAAACTAATTAGTAAAGACCCGGTTTTCGATATTCAAAGAGAGATTGAATTGATGGCCACTGAAGCTTTACAAAATGGTCTTATTACATCTGAAACTAAAGAATATTTAATAGTGGATCACCCTCGAGTACCAGTAATGTATTTGTTGCCTAAAATCCACAAATCCTTAACTAATCCACCTGGTCGTCCTATCGTCTCAGGTATAGGTTCTGTTTTAGAACCCTTATCGAAATTTGTAGATCATTTCCTGCAACCATTGGCTACTAAAATCCCTTGTTGTTTAAAAGATACCAATGATTTATTACATACTTTATCCTCTATAAAATCTGTGGACCTTGACTGCAATCTATGTAGTATAGATATTGTAAGTCTATACACTTCAATACCCCAAGATGAAGGGTTACGTTATATTGAAGAGTATTTACTTGAAACAGACCTTTCGCATAATATGGTCTACTTTCTTATCGACTGCCTAACTCTGATATTAAAGCGTAATTATTTCAGGTTTATGGGCAAATTTTATTGGCAATGCCAAGGCACATCAATGGGGGCGGCGGTCGCCCCCTCATTTGCCAATCTGGTTGTACACAGATTGGAAAGCGAATTTTTCCTGACAAAAAGCTATAAAAAACATATGTTATTATATGCTCGCTATATGGATGATATACTGATTTTATGGAAAGGGGATTTATCTGTATTCCATACAATGGTTGAACGGGCAAATGAAAGACACACTACCATTAAATTTACGACAGAAGTGTCTAATATTACACTTAACTTTTTGGATGTGAAACTAACATTGCAAAACGGCAACATTGTAACAGAACTGTATCGTAAGGTCACTGACCGTAACAGTTTGCTACATTCTTCTAGTTTTCACAATCCAAAATGTATCAATGCAATACCTAAGGGACAATTTTTAAGAGCCAGAAGAATAGCCTCAGACGATACCAAATACTGGGAAGCAGCTGGCCCCCTTATTGAGAGATTTAAAGAGAAGGGTTACAAAACAAATCTTCTCATGAATACAGCAAAAGAAGTGGGTGCCCTATCTAGGGATGATTTGCTCACACATAAAACTAAAACAAAAGCTCAAATTAGAACTCCTTTTGTTAGTAAGTACTCTCAAACTAGTGGCCAGATAGAAAAAGTAATTAAACGATTCTGGCCCATTTTACAACAAGATAAAACTTTAAGGCAGATTTGTACAAATACCCCTATGTTCTGCTATACTAGGGGTCAGACATTAAGGGACAAGCTTTGCCCAGCAGAAACCAGAAAAGAGATAAAAACTACTTCGATCTTCCAGGGTAAACCAAAGAAAGGGACTTTCCCCTGTCTCAGTTGTATTTGCTGCTCAGCTATCATTAAAGGGGAAATAGTCTATCACCCTAGCAATGGAAAAAAGCTTCAGCTTTATGATTATGCAACCTGTGAGACACCCTGTGTAATTTATCTCCTAAAATGCCCTTGCGGGAAGGTGTATATAGGGCAGACTTCACGCCCTGTAAAAGAAAGGATAAAAGAGCACAAATCAGATATCCGCAACTTTAAAGTAGGTACCCAGACGGATACTTCTGTATCGCGTCATTTTTCTTTATTAAAACACAGCCCTGCCCAACTTAAGTGGCAAGTGCTGGAGGTGGTGCGAAAACCAATGAGAGGTGGAAGTATTACTAGATTATTGCTGCAACAGGAAACAAAATGGATTAGGAAGTTAAATAGTATGCAACCAGAGGGTTTAAATGAACACTGGAGTATTTCCAGTTTTTTGTAAATATATACTTGAACTTTGAAATGCATTTACTTCCTCTAAATGTGTTACTTTTCTCCTTCTTTCCTTAGATAGTAAATGCTGTCATAGAAATAGCAGAAAAGCTGTGAGTAAATTGTGAATTTTTTTCTACATAAGGGTAAGAGTAACTTGTGGCAGCTAATTGAAATACTAAAATAATTGTAGTGTTAAAATGACATTGAAAAGTAAAGCTAAGGCTATAGCCTTTGGTGAAGCAATCTATGAGCTCAGGGCAGGCTTGTGAGCAGTGCCGGGGGTGAATTTTTTCTAACTTTTTTTAATTTTTCTACCATTTTAACTTTTCTATATTTATATCTTATATGGATTCTGCGTATAGATCCCTATGGACAATACTACACTCTACTGGAGATGATCAGTTGATGAACTCTGATGCGGAAATCCTTGGAACTATTGTTATTTGTTTCTATTAGGCTAGGCCTTTAAAATTCCTCAGAGGCAGTTGCCTTGTTTGAAATTGGTCTATATACACGGGGAGGTGGGGTTAATGCACCTTGAGTATGGTTACCACTAATGAAGGGTGGAGTTTAATGCTTAAAACCATTGTGGAGAAAGCAATATGTTATCACTTGAAAAAGAGCTCAGCTCGAAACATGTCGTGACACAAATAAAGCACCAAAATATTTTGCAGCAATCTTCTGTGTGAAACCCTTTCATTTACCTTAACGCTAATTTTTGAATATATGCTTCATTGGACGGAAGCAAAAATGATAAGGGTCAAGATGTACTGAAAATTTCCTCGACTGCCTCGTTTACAATTTAAATGCAGTGTTTCTTTTGACAGAGGGCTCAGAGCAGCATTACTTTGAGGGTTTACTGGTATATGTAGGTGGACCTTTCTGATAAGGCTTACTTAGTTTTAACCTTTCCTTCTCCTTTAAAAACATAAAGGTGAAACACCCCTTTTATATGAATGAATTTAGTTAAAACAGAGCTACCTGTTGGTCAGTTTCCTACAGTGATCCAGTTGAGGAACTTGTCAATGTGAGAATAGTTATCTGAGGTTTCTAATGTTTTGCCACACCAGAGGGACATCAGACCAGCCCCCTTTCTTCTAACAGTTTCCTCCACTGGATCACTGTAGGAAACTGACCAACAGGTAGCTCTGTTTTAACTAAATTCATTCATATTAACATTTTGGAACCTAGCTGCATATGTATTTCTTGTGATGGCTTATAGCTTGTAGTCAGAGGGAAGTAGCACATTTTAGGGAAAAAGCAAAAACAATGTAGAACGCCATAGCCCTCATGCATTGGAGCTTGTTCTCTAACATCTCAAAAACCATGCTTATGGTCATTCTGTTTTTAGCAGAAATAATTAAAAGTCCATGAAAAATTGTCCTCACAAAGTCTTAAATTAAAATAACAGTGCACTGTTATGAGAGTAAAACATTTAAAAAAAAAAGAACATACATATTTCTTATAAAAATAATGTTCATTATAGTAGGGTATCTTAAAATGAAAAAACAGTCATAAATGTTACATTTAAACAAAATTAGTAATGCCTCAGTTAACCTGACTTTCTGTACTCTAAAAAAAATTTAAGAACATAGCAAAGTTCATGCTTCTTTGATTAAACACAGGGGATTGTACATAATGACTACCTCCTTTCCAACTGGTTCAGATGTACTGTATGACACACTTTTTATCCAGTTGAGGACTGAAATAATTAGCTGTACTAATAAAAAGAAGGTGGTTATATATAATTATGGATGACATGAATCCTTGAATACTTGCATTGCTGCATATGTACTGTAGCTTTGAAAAATGACTACATTTTCTGATTCAGACACTTATTTATGCATTATTAGTTCACTTTATTGGAATTGTTTGTTATTTTTAGGAATAAAACACAATAAGGTTTTGCATGAAAACAACATACAATTTTAATGAATACTGATAGCATTCCTGACAAAGTGTGACAGCTTTAAAGAGCTTGCAGCCTAATTAGACATCTAAGCTGGACAGGCTCACAGAAAGGCAGTATATATATACATTTTCTGATGCTACTCTGCAATCTGACATTTTAATTCAAAACTTACATTATTATTTAGGTTATGTGATATATTTTACAGGTACTGTATATTCCATGGAAGATGAAAAGTAGCATTGCCAAAGCCCCTGGTATTTGTAACACAATGCTCTAATTTAAGATATTTTTACAACCCCTTCTAATTGTATAAATATTCTGTGGCCAATAAAAAGAAATGTGCTCAAAAATTTGTAAGGCTGTGCATGAGTGTATATATATTCTGAGCGCTTGATATAGGAGTTGGGACCATTGTCCCCTTTCGATAGCAGTATTTTTTTTAATACGCTGTGCCAATGCTGTTCAACTTCTGTGGTACTGAGGGCCGGAGTTTTTCTGACCTACATGGTGGAGGGCTGATAATGGAAGCCAGTGTTAGCCACTCCCTGTTTTTAAACCACACCCACTTTAAACCACAAAACCATGTCCACATTAATTGTGGTAGCACACCAAAAAACCAAATAGTTGGTGCTCACTGCAGGGATATCACATATCATGCATATGTGAAAAAAGTTGTCATATTAAGACATATCCTTAAATCCATATGCCTCATCTACCCTGTTGATTACACAGCACCCCCCAGCACATGATAGGTGCTGCACATGATGCTAGGGGTCCCTAACAAACATTTTCAAATGCTAACAAAGCCCCAGAAAAAACCCTACCAGGCTTATGTTCCACAGGCAGAGTATGACACATTCAGGGAGCAGAGGGATCACAGAGTATGGCGCATACAGGGAAAGTAGGTCACACCCAATGAGCATAGGCAGGCAGAGTATGGAACACATGAGGAGAATAGGGCAGGCATAGTATGGCACGCCCAGGGAGCATAAAGCAGGCAGAGTTCTACACATACAGGGAGCATAGGGCAGGCAGAGTATGGCACACACAAGGAGCATAGGGTAAGCAGTGTATAGCACACCCATGGAGCATAGAACAGGCAGAGTATGGCACACATAGGAAGCATAGTGCAGGCAGAGTATGGCACACACAGGGTGCATAGGGAAGGCAGAACAGAGCAGGAGGCAGGAAAACCTATCAGGACCACTCTAAGATGTACTACATACAGTGACACAATGCTAGTGCCCCATCAGCATTTTGTGTGACGTGTGAACAGGTTATTTATGTGGGCAGTTTCAATCTGGGTCTCAGGTGTGAACATTAAAGGGCTTTAGGGTATGAACAATAGAGATGTCCTTGGAACAAGTTATAGCAGCCGCACACCCTCAACACCACCAACAGATTACAGCCTGGTGCTCAGTAATGGAGGATACAGCAACCTCCTGGTTATCCAATAGAACAAAGATACTGGCACGCAAGGCTTGAGTTTGCAGGGAAACCCTTGCTTTAATTAATAGTGTGAAAGTGCAACATTTCTGGGCCAAGCCCCTTCATAAAGCAACAATAGAGATATTACAGGTGTGAACAATGCAGGGGCAATTACATGTGTGAATAATGCAGGAGTTTAATAGTCTGAATTGGAGGTGTAAACAATGCAGGAGCCAGTAAATCTCTGTAGTGATACCTTTTGAAGCTTACACATGGTAAGCAGACATAGCAAAAGATATCAGTTGGTTTATTATACTTGTTTTGTCAATTCATGTTGTCACTGTGATACTTTGGCACCAACATTTGGGTGCTTTACTTGGGTTTAAGTTTGTGGTTAATCAAACTAAATTGTCATCTCTATTTTGATTGCATTGCCAATTTGTTCCCATTTAAGAAAATTGCCCTTATACCCACCACTCACAGTTTCATTAATCATTTAACCAGTATTAGGAAACTTACAAACTTTGAGCAATTTAAAGAGCAATTTAAAACTCTTTTATTGTTCAGTGACATAAACGTGTTGATCTGGTGACAGTTTGCATTGTGAATAAAATGAACATAATGCACATAATGATCAGTGAGGCAATGCAGATAGTTTTCAGAGGCTAATTTTTATATAGCCTCTGAGAGAACACTATTTTTTTTTTGATGTCAGACACCCAGTAAGATGATTAGACAAATTCAATTTAAATGAATAATAATTGTTGATTGTGTTTGGTTATGAAAACAAAATCCTATAACAAAAAATATGACTAGAAATATATTTTATATAATGAACTTATTAAATTCAGCATTTCTATAATAGTAATGTGTAGGGATGTGTAAATAGCCACCCCTAGTAATTTGTGCAGGCAGTTCCTCCATGTTATGGACACCTAATTGGGTCCTAAAATACAGTTGGGAGGGGTACTGTTGACTCTTGTTGTTTCCCCACAGTGACCAGCAGATGGCACTGTGCTAGAGTATAAAAGGCTCTGAAGCCATACTTTCAGGGTCCATCTTGTGCTGGCTCTAGCCTGTGCAGGAGGCAGAACTCGAGTGGAACCTAGACAGGTCAGGTCTAGTAAGAATAGGCTACTCACCCTTATACTGTAGATCACTCTAGGAGTGATAGTCAGTCAGATTATTTAGCTGAGCAAGCTGAGGCTCCTACAAGGATTGTAGTGGGATTAAGATCCCAGGGTACTCATTGCCCAGAAGTAGGGACTAAGTGTACAGACCTAGGGTAGATAGATTCCCCTCAGGTTCCACTTAGGGAAAAGGTTGAAAGCTGGGTGTACCTCCTCAAAGCTGCATGTATTGTTCCTATATCTGAGGAGAATCCTACTGACCAAAGGTGTTGTGAGTGCTGCCTATTCAATGTCTTGTATGACCCTGCAATGTTCTCATTTATGTACACTCCACTGAGGATTGTATACTGTGCTCAATAAATCTGTTATTTGGTTAAGTTATAAGAACCACTGGCGCCCAATTTTTTGCACCCTGATTACTGTTACAGTTGCACTACACCCTGCTTCCACCTCGATACGAAGGCTCACTTCCTAAGATTTAAGGTCTCATCCGGAGCATATGTACTAGGAGTGAAGCCCATAGTAGAGTAAGGTGCACTCAATTTACTATAGCGCTACATTTTGGCACCCAGTATGTGGGGCTCGAGGGGTTTAAACTGTAACACCGCACTGCAGCCTAGTGTGACAGGCGCTGCAGGTGCAGACTCAATAGGAAAAAGGCCAGGAAAGAGGCGGGAGACTTCTGTGGTTCTTCTCTCCCGCTCAAATATTCTGGCGCAGTCACAGTATAGTATTTCGCCATAGTGAAAATGCCTACTATACTGCCCAAAGAAATGGAGGGTAATTTCCCCTCAGTTATCCCAGGCTTGATAACTTCTGATGCAGTGTATGCCTGGGCTATTAAGGAAGGTATAAACCCTCGGCAAGCGGTGGTGATAGATGGAGTTCACCCACTCGCTCCTGTGTACTTAGCTGCATGGCCTTTAAGTATGTTCCCAAGATTTATAGGGTACCGGTTTATAGCCCGTGCTCCTTCAGAGATTCAGGACACTGTGCGGCTATTGTGGCAAGTAGAAAATGAGCTCCCTGATGATGGTGAGGGGCCCTCTATGATTTTCCCTCATGGATTGCCGAATGGTTGTCCCTGTGTTTATGCAAGCCTGCCAGCACAGTCCCACAAAAAGGAGAAAACGGTCGTGATAACCCCCTCTGCTGTGTATCTGTGGGCTCTTTTAGAGAAAGTAGAGCCGTGTCAGGCCATTGTAGTTGACCGCATACCTGAGTGTTGCCCTCCAGATAGTGTGCATCACGCTCTTATGGATAACCCGTTATTCGACGGGCTTGAATATGTCACTCAGGGGCCCTCAATGGAAAAAGAAAAGTTCAGTTTCTTATACTGGGTCCCTGATGAGCCTTACAAGGAAACTTGGCCCTCCATAGGCGCCCCTGCAGAAGGTTGCCCGTGTGTTTATCAGGACTATTTTACACCATAGAACCTTGGTGAGGCCCGTGCTGCTGCACTTTGTAACCCGCCTTCTGAAGAAGAAGAGAGTGTAAGGGTTACTGGGTCCATTGACAGAGTAGATTACCCGGAGGAGTCTAGGGTCCCCACTGACTAACTACCGCCTGAGCCGTAGGGCCCGGTAGAATCAAGGGAGAGTATGGGACTAATTGAATCTACTGATAGAGGGGACTGCTCAACCGAGGAGGCTTTTGCTACTGTGCGGCCGTGTGAGCCTGAGAGCCCAGTAGTGCTGCTGCTAGAAGAAAGCCCTCCAATAACTGTAATTCCTCCCGGTGACAAGGGAGATGCGAGTGATGTTGTGGCCTTGCCCCAGGAAGAGTCTGGCCCAGTGCTAATGTGTCTTCATGTTTGGAAGTGGATTCAACTGTTACTTTATTAACGACGAAGTTGTGTGCAGTGAATCTGGACAACTCTCCTGCCATAGAAGTGGCCTGTGTTAATGTGATGCCCGAATGTGCCCCTGCTGAGTGATCCACCAGGGGGAGTTTCTGAAGAAGTTACTGCTGTGGAATTTTGTACTGCGTCACGTTCCCCCCCCCTCACTGCCCTGCTCAGTGAGGGTTAAGTTGGGGAGCGCGTGAAAGAGACAGAGGAGGCGTGCCAGACCGAGGTGCCTCCAGGGTCATGGCGAGGCACCCGAGTGTAGAAGACAGTACCGCAGCCATTTTGTATCTTGCTTCAACCCTGCTGGAGTTAGCGGATGCGAAAAAGCAGATGGCGGAGCCTGTTGTTGAACCGGAGGTTCGAGCGCTTGAAGAAAAGCCAGTGCCATGCGCTCCTACCCTTGTGGAGCATGAGCAGCAGTATGTATATCAAGGGACTTTCTCACCCAGTGCCCAGGGAATGGTTCCAGTATGCGGCCTATGTGATTTGAAAGCACCCAATGCCCTAGAGGATCCTGGCGGAGCCTGTTTGCAATGCGGCTCTCAACTATGGATGGGACCTTTTATTCGGGCAGACCATCTTCCATTGGCGGGGATGACTAAGGATGAGGTGAGCGGCAACTCTATACTGATCTATGAAGAGATAGAGGAGGCCCCGGGGTGTCAGTGGCTGCGGCTCCCGCACCGGAACCCTTTGTACCTATTCCCCATAGTGAGGCCTGCTGTAACGAATGTGCATTCCCCTCCAAAGTGGCTTCTATTGAAGGTGAGGCCCTAGAGACCGCGACTGCGGTTAGTGAGATGACCCCGTCCGGCTGGACAGTTGATACGGGCACTGCCCCTGTCCCAGAAGAGCCCGAGAGTTGGGGTGAAGTTATGGTGTCGCCAACGCCCATGCCTTCAGTGGCGACAGTGCCGATTGCACCAGGGGGAGACGCAGATGGTGAAAATGTGTCAGAGCCTACTGCAGACTTCAGGCTTGAAGCTAATGCTGTAGTTCCCAAGGTGGAAACCCTGCAGCCTGAAGTGCCTGCTGCAGTTGATGTGGATAGAGTCCCAGAGGAGAAAAGCCCAGAGGATGACCGGGAAGATACCTCAGTGATAGGCCCCAAAGAGAGCCTCTCAACCAGTGAGTTGCGGTTGAGGAATTCGGGACCATGGGTGGATGTAGCCCTTACTACTTAAACTGCTCTTAACACACCAACCTGTGCTCCAGTCCTAACGCATGCTATTGATTGGCGCAAATTCTCATTTGGGCGAATTGGGTACGTGTTGCCAGTGACCCCAACGTTCAGAGATCCCCCATTGCCTGAGAGTCAAGTGGAGAAAGAGCTGACTTCCCTCCAAGATGAGGATGATGACTGGAAGTCAGTGTCAGAGAATGTTGCACAAATTCGTTGCAAGTGTCAAAGATCGGTGGTTAGTGAACCAGTACAGTCTTGCAACCCCAAAGTGATGGTGCATGTAACCCCTAGTGAGCCAGGGGAAAGCACCCATGTGTCTGAACTTTATCACCTTGAGTGGGGAAAGATATATCGTTGGCCGGTGAAAAAGACTGGGTGGCGAAGATCCCTAGACCCAGTGGATCCCACCATGGCGACTGCTCCAGGATGGGAGGAATATGATGAGGAAGCCCAGAGTTGGATGATCAACCTGCTCCTAAAGAGTTTATGTCTCACAGCTTCACAGCACCTGCCAAGATAGGCCCAGAGGAAGAGAGAGATTTCTGGGTGTCACTTGGACGAGCAGATCCCAATGTTTTCAGGTCTGTTTCCCGAGTGCAACGAGTGATAAACTTTCGAGTTTACCGAAAATGGGGCTATTTTATGCCCTATGCTCCTATGTGGGTGTATGAGAAAGTGGCTGCTTCCTATGAGGATTGGCTCATTGATGAAATCCTGAGGAAAGAGAAAATGCACCATAGTTGTCTCACCAACCCAAATGAAGTGCGGCGAAAGCAGGATTGGGAGTACCTGCGCTCTATTGAGAGTGGTGGTACGGCCGTACCATTCTGAAGAATGATGTTAAGAGTTGTGGGAAATAGAACCCCACCAAATATTTCTCATTGGAGGTCTATGAAGGAGATGGACAATGGGTGGACAAGCCTCACCCCAAGAATTACATCCCTTATGAGGACACCAAAGCTCGTTTCCTCCACATGATCTGAGGTTTTTGGAGGAATTGCCTTTTTTTGATTGTTCATAATCCACTGGGAGTGATATTGCAGTTAATTTGAACTGCCTACACCTGTCCCTTTAAAGTGACTTTCTCAAGGGAAGGATTTTCCTGTTTTCATACTCGTTGGAGTTAAGTCTAAAGACTAAGAACATTTAAGTTAACACCTACTCGTTGGTAGGTTCATCCCATTTCCCCTTTACCCTCCTAAGTGCATATACAAAAGGACTGTGGGTTCAGGTTCTTATATGGACTGGAATGCTAAAGTATTTGAGGAAAAACAGTTTGTCTAACGTGTGCCTTTCTTTTCAGAGAGTTATTGACCAAGGGTACCTGTACAGTACCAAAGAGTGGTTGTATAATAAGATGAATGCTATGGTGTTGCCATAATGATATGAAATGTGACGCTAATAAAGGCACAGTTCAGTGACAGTCCAATGTTTTTCTATGCTGCTGTTCTCTTTCAGATATGCCATTGTTACCTGGGTACACTCAGGAGAGTGACCCCGAAGAGGTTATAAGGTAATGGCTAAGTGTTTAAAGTGTAAAGTGTTTGATATGAATGTACTAAGTCTCCAGTAGTGAGAAGACTTAGACCACTGTTCTATGATAGAGATAGATTTCTCAAAATGGTTTCTAGCAAGATGTGCCTTAACTGCTTTCTTTTCAGGTTAACCATGGTTCCCTAGTAGGCCTATGGAGAGGCTACTATGGAAATGTTAACCCTACAGTAAATGCAATACTTGTGTTATTGTTGCAATGTATTTTGGTCTTGTTATTTGAATATGTTCCTTGCCGGGATGTAAGGAATTCACCAGGGGGAGAATGTAGGGATGTGTAAATAGCCACCCCTAGTAATTTGTGCAGGCAGTCCCTCCATGTTATGGACACCTAATTGGGTCCTAAAATACAGTTGGGAAGGGTACTGTTGACTCTTGTTGTTTCCCACAGTGACCAGCAGATGGCACTGTGCTAGAGTATAAAAGGCTTTGAAGCCATACTTTCAGGGTCCATCTTGTGCTGGCTCTAGCCTGTGCAGGAGGCAGAGCTCGAGTGGAACCTAGACAGGTCAGGTCTAGTAAGAATAGGCCACTCACCCTTATAGATCACTCTAGGAGTGATAGTCAGTCAGATTATTTAGCTGAGCAGGCTGAGGCTCCTACAGGGATTGTAGTGGGATTAAGATCCCAGGGTACTCATTGCCCAGAAGTAGGGTCTAAGTGTACAGACCTAGGGTAGATAGATTCCCCTCAGGTTCCACTTAGGGAAAAGGCTGAAAGCAGGGTGTACCTCCTCAAAGCTGCATGTATTGTTCCTATATCTGAGGAGAATCATTCTGACCAAAGGTGTTGTGAGTACTGCCTATTCAATGTCTTGTATGACCCTGCAATGTTCTCATTTATGTACACTCCACTGAGGATTGTATACTGTGCTCAATAAATCTGTTATTTGGTTAAGTTATAAGAACCACTGGCGCCCAATTCTTTGCACCCTGATTACTGTTACAATTGCACTACACCCTGCTTCCACCTCGATGCGAAGGCTCACTCCCTAAGATTTAAGGTCTCATCCGGAGCATATGTACTAGGAGTGAAGCCCACAGTAGAGTAAGGTGCACTCAATTTACTATAGCGCTACAAATGATAGAAACCTCCAAAGTTGTCACAGGAGTTTTCTACCTTGTTTAATGTTAGGTGTGTTTGGGACACACACATGTTCAATATACTTTGAGCAGCTATTGAGAAGCTAAGCTTAGGGGTCCTTGCAAATCATCAAGCAGAAAAATGAGGGTTGTCTGTCATATAAGCTGATGCTAAAGGATTGATTGATTATTAAAATTGTGCTGGTTTCTGAGCTGTTTCAGCAGAAGATAAGATGGGCAGCTACTGGGGCATCTTTGGAGCACAGATCTTGAATGCTAAAGGATGCAGTTGACTTGGGCTGGTTTAAAAGCACAGAATAGAATTATAAAATAAGTTAATTAGTTAATAGTGCTCCTCCAGCAGAATCCTGCATTGAAATCTGTTTTTCAAAAGAGCAAACAGATGTTTTTTATATTTTGAAATTATCTATGAATCATCTGACATGGGGCTAGACATATTCTTAGTTTACCAGGTGCCCTTGGCCATGTAACCTGTGCTCTAATAAACGTAATTTACTCTTTACTGCTGCACTGCATATCATCCCTCCCTTTTCCCCAGCAACCTATCAGCAAACAATGAGAAAGTAACAAGATAACAGTTGCACTGCTAAACATGCTCCCATGCCCCACCCAGTGGTAGATATGAGCATGGCAATCAATAGTAAAACACCCAAGCCTGAACACAACTCCTTCATTTAGATTGAGTAGAAATGTTTAGTGCTGCCTCTTTCTGAAAGGCACAATGTCCAGAGGTGGCTTCTACGCATTAATATTACAAATTAAAATAAAAAGCACTAACAGTATTGGTTCAATAATAGATTTTTAATGGTAGAATGCATTTCTTGCAGAGTGCATTGTTTAAGTCATAAAAACTACCATAAAAATCATGACAGAATCCTTTTAAATTACATGAAAATTGGTAGTAAAATGTAAAATACTGAGCAAATCAGTGCTTGCAAAAATGCAATTTTAATTTACAGACCTTAGAAAGACATTAATTAACTGTATTCAAAGGGGGGATACAGATGTAAACATATCTTCAGATACCTATTGCCTCACAGATAAAGTGAACATTTATATTCCAACATTTAGATTGCACTCAAATATAGTAAAGTGGAATTAGTTAGATGGTTGTAGACAAAAAAAAGGGGGCTAGAATAGAATATGCACCATTTTGCTGATGACAAGGTGATTTGCAATGGGATAGAAATGATGAATTGTTAAAATAAAGTTGTTAAAGTTTTAAATTAAAGGAAAAGCTAGGAATGCCACTTTATTTCTAAGTACAGGTATGGGATCAGTTATCCAGAAACCCGTTATCCAGAAAGCTCCAAATTATGGAAATGCCATCTCCCATAGACTCAATTTTAGCCAAATAATTGAAATTTTAAAAAATGATTTCTGTTTTCTCAGTAATAATAGAACAGTACATTGATCTTGATCCAAACTAAGATATAACTCAGCTCAGTGTGCATACTAAACAGTCAGTAGTGATGTAGCGAACTGCCGATTTGATGTTCGCGAACGCCGTTCGCGAACACCGGCAAAAAAGCGAACAGTTCGCGAACAGTTCGCGAACTTCGAACGCTCGATAAAATCGTTCGATCGAACGATCGAAGGATTTTATTCGTACGATCGAACGATTTTCGTTCGAATCGAACGATCGAAGCAATTCGATCGAATGATTTTAATTCAATCGAATGCTTATAATCGTTCGAACGAATGGAAATCGTTCGATTTTAGCGATCGAACGGTCGAATGGTCGAATGGTCGAACGAAATTTTACTTCGAATCGAACGCGAACACCAATTGGCGAACGTCGCGCGACGTTCGCGAACATTCGGCGGACGCGAACAGTCGAAGTTCGCGCGAACTAGTTCGCCGGCGAACAGTTCGCTACATCCCTAACAGTCAGTATACAGTAAATAGAAAAATGGCTCAAGGAACATTAAGGGGTAGAGGGGGGTAACATGACAGTGTCAAAAATGCATGCTGGTGTCATGATGCCTACATAATTCAGCCAAGACATGCATGCAAAGAACCAGGTAGCCTCCTTGAATTCAGGAAACCTGGGAATGGTGTGTCAATAGCATATAGATAAACATCCAGCATTAGTTTTAAGCAGGCTTACTTCAAGGGGTGCACGCCAATTGATGTGTTCACCTTCACATTCTTTCAAACGACATGGAAAAGAGGTAGCAGCACTCCCATCATAGAATAAAACCGCCTTTATTTCAGAATTACATCTGGCACAGCAACGTTTCGGACCTCTTGGTCCTTTCTCAAGCTGAAAAAGTATGACAATGGTGTGTCAATAGGTAGGAAAATACACCCATCTACCAGTGTGCATAAAATATCTTACAATACCAAATACATATATGCTATTGTTTAGTTTTAGTTATATATATATATATATATATATATATATATATATATATAATATATATATATATATATACACATATATATATATTAATTTCCACAATTGTCATATTTTTCTTTCCGAGCTCAATGAGCACAGCATCATCAAACAAATAAGTGGAAATATGATGCTGAAGAACCCTTGGATGTCAAGTAGGCATATTGTGCACAGTCTGTTCTGTGTCTTCTAAAAAAATGCATTTGAGTCCTTTGACTTGAATTGCAGTATGAACGGGCATTTTGAGTTCTATTTTTATTCATTCCCGTGCAAGTACAGACAAAACTATTTGTTTTGAGGAGAGAAACAATAGACATTTCAAAATGATTTTTATTAAATGACCAAAGGACGTTTAGTTTAGGAATAGTATTTTTATATATGTACTTGGATATAAAAATAAAAAAATAATTCAGAATTATAATCAACAGTATGTTTTACAAATCATTCCCCTATAGATATAGATATATGTCTGCATTTATCCAGAGGGATCAATTTTCTTATGAGTCTAGTTGAGAGGAAATGCCCACTTTTCTTTAACCAGGAAACATCCTCGACCAAATGCTGAATTCTGTACTTTTTAGATTGTAGTAAAGATTTGTTAAGTCTCCAGGTTGAGGGACTTGATGGACTCTTCTGCCAGACATAGATTGGGTAAAATACAAAATATGTCTCCAGCATATTAAGACATATCATTCATTCCTATGGTGAGCTATATAGTGATCATAGTGATCTATATCTAACAGCATCTAAGGGGCCCATTCACTAAGTTCGAGTGAAGGAATAGAAGAAAAATAATTAGAATTTCGAATTTCAAAGTGTTTTTTTGGCTACTTCGACAATCGAATGGGCTACTTCGACCTTCGAATAAGACTTCGATTCGAACCGAATGATTCAAACTAAAAATCGTTCGACTATTCGACCATTCGATAGTCGAAGTACTGTCTTTTTAAGAAAAAACTTCGACCCCCTAGTTCGCCATCTAAAAGCTACCGAAGTCAATGTTAGCCTATGGGGAAGGTCCCCATAGGCTTCGCTATCTCTTATAATTAACCCTCTATATTCGACCCTTGATGAATTTGCCCCTTAGAATTTTTTGATACAACATAAATTGAAATTCATTTTGTAAATAGATTATGTAATGCATAGCATCTGAAACTATTTACTCAGGAAAAGTATATAAATGGGGGAAGATGTGAAATCTAATTCTTTTTATACTATGCGTATGCTAAAAAGGCAAAGCAATTTTTTTAAAATGAGCTAATATTTAATCAACAAAGAAGCATGATCCAATAACTCTGCGTAAAAAAACAGATTTAGCATTACTTGCCTATATACTGTATATAGATACCTCTATCTATCTGTCTGTCTGTCTATCATCTATTCATCCAGCTATCTATCTTTTGTCTTACTAACATTGGTTGGTGAGCACATTTTCTTTAGTCCTGTGAGACAGAGCTACAGTACACACCTTTATGCTGGTTACCTGCTAAGCACCTCCCCTGAAGAAGAAGACGATCATTTGTCAGGTAGAGAAAGATTTCTTTTTTGGCTTTTTTTTATTTGCAAGAGACGTAGCGTTCAAAGTATTCTGTCTTTATGGACACATTTGGGAAAACAGAAACTAGAAATTAAGGCACATAAGATTTTTCTTATAAATAAAAGAGAAAAATAATACTTCTAAATATTTTTTCCATTTGGACAAAGTAGAACATTCACAATATCATTTAATGTTATTTTATGGGCCTTCCCCATCATAGAATTATATCTATATTCTAAAACTTAATGGGTTCTTGTTTATGCAAAGGAATACTTTAATTTCATTAATGCTTTATATTTTGAATGAAACAAGGTTCATGCATCATTTACATTTCAGATAGGTGCTGGGACCAGTTTTAATAATTTCTGTTATTGTTAAAGTTATTTTGTTGCAATAATTACATTGTGTTTATAAAGTGCCAATATATTATATTATAAAGCAAAACTAGAATCAGATGCACTCTTGTAGCAAAGCAAAACATACAATATTAAATATCTAAGAACATAGGGCTCTCATCGCAAGATATCAGAGGTTTAAATGCTAGAGAAAACTCTGCCTGTAGTCACAATGAGTGAAATAGGAAATGGCCTTTGTTGTCCAAGTTGTCAGAAACAGGGCACAGCCCTAGTGAATTGGCAGAGCCTTGTAATTTGTGCCCCCAGAAACACATTTGCATGGCGGTTTCTGTGTAAAGTATCTTCGAAGTATGGTACATTTTACAGAATGTTTACTTTTTTAGGCATAGTACATTTCCATTTGTATGAAGCCAACGTTCTGATTTTAATGATCACCATTGTACATTTATTCAAGTTGTCTATTTTATTTACAGTTTGATATAAATTAGTTGTGCAAAAATAACCCACATATTACAATAATACAAAAAAATTACTAAAAACAAGCACATAATGTCCTGTGAATTGCAACTCGGTATACTCACCATGCATTAAAGTTTTAAAAGTTGTTAAAGCAGAATTTTGCAATTTTTCAGTTAAGACTTAACACATTAATTTTGAAAGCTGATATACAGGCAATTTACATACCATAATTTCTAGCATGATGTATAAACATAATGGGCTGCCCTATTAGGCAAAATAGTTCTTAACATGGTTGGCAGAAAGAGCTTAACAACCATGTTTTTGTGACAGTATTTCAGAACTAGTGATGAGCTAATCTGTCCTATTTTGCTTCGCACAAAATTCATGAAACTGCTAAAAAAATTTGAAATGGGCAAAAGCTTTTAAACTTTTTTGTCATGAATATTTTGTCACACAGCAAAATTTTTGTCTTGCACCAATTTTTTTTGTCAAACGTCATTTTTGTAGCAAACTACATTAGAGTCTATGGCCTTTTTTTCATGACTATAAGGGGGTTGTGGATGCACACCTGAGGCCAATTTCAAAAAGTTTAAAGCCCTGTCTAAATGATTCAAGTAAATATGCAAGTGCATGTAATTTTGAAACAGAGTTTTTTTGTTACAAAGTTATGATCATAATATTGATAAGCCACCATACCACGTCAAGGTAAAACCCCACATGGTGGTCCCTAACTTATTTATCTCTAATCATAGTAAAAAAAGGAATATTACCTCTCTGTATAGTACCAAGTCTTAATGTAAACATCTCCTGTTCCTTGGTTTCAAACTCTGTGCTAAATCCTCCCCCGCCAACTGCTGAGCGGCTTTTAAGAGGGAAAGACTGCCTTAACCAACGCCCATTTTAGAAAAGTAGAAGTCAGGTGTTGTAATTAAAAACAAACTTTTTTTCATGACACCTTGTTTCTGCTTTAGGCCACCAATGGTGATGGGTGAATCTGACTCATTTTGCTTTTTTTTTTTTTTGATGCGTGATATATTGCTCAACAAATTTTTGATGCACCAGTCTATGGGAACCATTTTCACAGCAAAACTTGGTGAAAAATGTTGCTCATCAATACAAATGGAGAAGGCAAAATAACATGCATTTTCACTCCGTATACTGCTATACACATGCCCTACATTGTTAGAGATCCTCCTATCCACAGTTTTTTTAATAGAACAAAAAGACTCCCATGTTGCCAATTTCCTAAAAACATATCTGTTCATTTTTTCCATTATCTATAGTCGTTTCTTGAATTTTAGCTTTTTCATCAAACTGTATTGTGCCAAATGATATGGTAAAGAGTTCAGCCTATAATTTTGGTAGATCATAAATTTAAATGGTGCTTCCTCAAAGTCAATTTCCACATATTGCTTGAAAAAAAATCAATCTTCCAGTCCATGCTAATAAAATATATATTTTTTTAAATTTTAGTTGTAAAATGTTTATTTGACTACTTTCCATCCTTCACTTTGAATAATTAGGTGTGGCTTTTTCTTTACTGTATACATATTTGATGTTGCACCCAATGGAGCAACAAATTTGCAAGCTGTTTTAAGGGGTTTTCACCTTCCAAAACTGTTTTAGTTCAGTTGTTTTCAGATAGTTCACCAGAATTTTTTTTACTCTTTCTCCAAAATCTAAGTTTAATGTTCTTGTCTCTGGTGTTTCAGTCTGGCAGCTTGGTAATCTTGATTATTTCAGAAACAGTATGGAATTTTAAATTGATTGTATTTAGCACGTTTCTTATTTCATTATGATGAAGCCTATATAACATTTTAATTTTCACAATTTACATTTTCACAGTAGGAGGAAAATGATTAGTGAATCAACATTCCTTGTTGTTTTGTTTTTCTACAAACTGTAACTCTTGTTAACAATAGTAAAGAAAGACAAATGCCATGTGAAACATGTGGTGTTTTTTAAACCTGTATTTGAACTGCACAACCTTTCAGAGATCAAAGGTCAATTCTTACTCCAAGGGTATTTGATGACAATGAATATATCTGGTACTTCATTATGTTCCTGTTTCACTGTATCATTGGGCTCACACTTTTGTAATTATTGTTCTATTTCTTTAAGAGCATTTTACTTTTTATGGCTCTCATAATTACATCAATTACATCATATTGTCTGAAATGTATTATTTCTGTATGCCTACAGTATGTACTAATTATATCTCTTCCTCAAAGTGTTGTCTATCTACCCAAAAGTCAGTCTTCAAACAAATGCAAGTTCTTTCTTGTATGGTCAGAAAATCTGAGTTCAAAATTATTTAACCTTTTTCACTTTTCATGTTTTCCCTTTTATATTCATTTTCCAGCAAATAAATGATTATCCTTTGTAATTTTAAATGTATCTTTTGAAAGAAGACAAGGATACGTCCTTTTTGGCTCAGTAATGAAATCTTTAAATAATTGAATTTATAATTGGACAAATTAATAATGTAATCATTTAACAACTGCAGAATTGTAACTTATGTATTTTAACTTTCAATAACTTTTTTTAAACATAGAGTAAAAATTGATTAAATTCTTCTAATACCCAAGTGCATAAATATTATAATAATGGTTTTATCAATTCTGCACATTATTACATCATCTTATTTTCAACAACATTTCCAGTCATACTATATAATAGTCAATAGCTTCTTTCTTCCCACTTGAGGCTCCAGTATCACCTTCTGTCCTTCCCACTAAAACTTCCTTCCTTATGCCACTAGCCTGAAAACATAACTCAACTTATCGTACCCCCAGTAACATCAACATTTTGCTTCTCTCTTTGGAGTCACTGTGTGGTTTTCTTTTGGAATACAGCAACATTGATTGTTTAACTTTACTTTTCTTTGTGTACCCTAGCAAATTAGATCTCCCTTTATAAATATTGGAATGTAAAATGTGACCAGTTAAGTTGGCGCTTAGCCAGACTATCCATGCTTCATGGCACATCAGTAAAGTGCAGAGAATGCTTGAGCCGATCTGCATACTAACACGTGCATAGATCAATTGGCAGTTATATATCTCCTAGTATGCTCCCTGAAAAACAACAAGAAAAACCACTGAGTTGGTTAAAGCACCATGGAACTTATAAATGTATAAATGTGAAGCAAGAGTATGTATGGCATGTGGTTTTATTAATGTATCTACAGGATTTAAAAGTATCCATTACTTCTATCGCCAGACTTGCCTTCACCACCTCAGACCAGGTGTAATAGATAGGGCTTGCTTGAAGTTTTGTTGAAAATTTTTCTAAGGCTGGCGTTTCCTTTTTATAGGGTGATAGGCTGAAAAAGATTGACATTTTTTTGGGGGGTACCCTCCTTCCTCCCTATATTTGATAACATATGGCACCTAAACTAAACTGAGGGCACATGTAGGGCATTATAACAACTCTTATATTTTTATAAAGGTTCCCTGGCTTTGAGTAGTGTAATGTATTTGCTGCAGTATATACGGCCATTGTACTTTAAATGCACGCCGTATGCAAATTAGCCAACGCTAGCGGAACATCGAACTGCTGAGCTTTCTTTCGCTAATGCAACTTCGATCTGCATTCGGTATCCTGTGCGCAACTTCGGATCTTCGTGAATTAGCGTTGTCTAGGCGAATTTAAGCCTGGCGAAGTGTTGCGATGTGCACAAGCCATCGCTGGCGAATTTCTGCTGGTTAGTGAATTTGCCCCTAAATATCTGAAAATATTTATAGTGACATGCCAAATTGGCTTTTCTATATCATTCTAGTTAAACCAACAACATCCTATTTTAAGCCAAATATTTTAATTGTTAACGTTAATGCCTTTCTTTGCAAAGCAAAAGTGGCACAGCATTTGAAGACAAATAAATCAGATATTTATACTCTGTGAACACCTGTCTTAGCTTGTGAAAGATATCAAAAATAATGTTAATTTTGTTAACATCACTTAATTATTTCTATAGATAGATAGATAGATAGATAGATAGATAGATAGATAGATAGCATGTCATAAAATAGAACAGAGACAATTCCCACTGCAGTGAGTTAGCTATTAACCTGTTAATTATTAGTAAACATTCTGCACACTGTTCTCTGCATGTGACTCCACATATTTGCACAACCACATATCTTTATTCCCCTGAAATGTGGTCTCTTTCACATAGCTGAAAGAGGTGCTTCCTCACAATTTATGATGCTGCTTTCGATATCAGTGTCCATAAATCTATTGGCTGAATCTGCTTCTCCACATCCACTCTAAGAATTAAAAATAACATTTGGTGCAGAGTGTAGTCAATAATATCTGCAATATAGAAATAACAAGTTTAAGTTGTAATAATCTGCCTGTGCCGCTAACTTCAATTGATTATTTAGTATCTTTATTTAAGAAGTACTTCAACTTTTTGGCATTCCCCTCAAGTTACATTTTCTTGCCAACAATTGATGGCTTACACATGTGTGAGTATATGATGATTATTTCTGATGATGCATAGTTCCCCTACATTAGTCTGTTAATAGATGTGGAATTATTTGCTTTGCTAGAGGATTCATTAGAGAGGCATCAATAACATAGGATGCTACAGGAGTAGAAAGAGAAACACTGGAATCAGCAGCAGCCTCTTCCTCAAAGTCAATACTTAGCAACATTGGTGACAGTAATTGGCAAACTAAAAGATTCAGTGGATAATCAAATGCCAATGGCTGTTTCTTTTTTCTACCAGGCATTGCACAATGTATGTTATCCAAAAGAAAAAAAGGAAAAGGAGCAAAATAAGTTACTCTACAATATACAACATTTATATAATACACAATAGGTGAGTCAATGCTTTTTTTTCTGTTTGGGATAGACTAAAGTATTTTCTATATATACTGTATGTTTATTGTGTTTTTAAAAATCTATGCATTTTTCTTTGGAGTTTGGTCTTTATGTATTACTCATAAGACTTTAAACATCCCACTGAGACTCTAATCACTGTGGTAATGGAATGGATTGTTGAAGTGTTTGTACAGCTATTGCTCTGATTTTGTTTAGCTGTGACCCTGCTGGCCAACAAAGCTATCTCTGAACCACATGTTGCTAAAATACCTTCAACAATGGGGCAGTATATTCTATATTGAAGGAACTTAATATGAGCATATAGCATATGAATAAATTAAAAAGGAAAGGCATATCTTATTCATCATGTTTTTCTTTCATATCTCAAACAATTTTAATGATTACTTTTCTATTTCTCTAAAATATTACTGTAGCTCATCTTTAAATGTTATTTTTAGTTTGATGTAGATAGCAATATTGAAAGGTAGGTTACATTGCTATGCCTTTTTATGTTTTGAGTTTTTCAAATTATTTGCCTTATTTTGTTATGCGGGTTTCATGCTTGGAATTTTAAAATTCACTAACTTTGGGAAAGGAATGTCAAAAGCAAAGAAAAAGCTTAGCCAGTTTAATTCCAGACATATGTGGTTCTAAATAATATTGATGGGTGGGGAATGGAATACATGTACATCCAACAAATACCTGCTTTTTTACTACATGAATTTTTTGCCCCTTCAAAGTGATATCTTCTGTAACCTGATAGATAGATAGATAGATAGATAGATAGCATGTCATAAAAGAGAACAGAGACAATTCCCACTGCAGTGAGTTAGCAATTAACCTGTTAATTATTAGTAAACATTCTGCACACTGTTCTCTGCATGTGTCTCCACATATTTGCACAAGCACATATCTTTATTCCCCTGAAATGTGGTCTCTTTCACATAGCTGAAAGAGGTGCTTCCTCACAATTTATGATGCTGCTTTCGATATCAGTGTCCATAAATCTATTGGCTGAATCTGCTTCTCCACATCCACTCTAAGCTATGCAACGATTTGCTAAAATATGGATTGTTCGGCAGTTCCATAAATCATTGTGAAAGAACTGATTTGCAGTTTTTAACTCAGAGGTAGTTTATTATTCCCAGTAAAACAAATAAAACAATGAATGCAAAGCATAAGGAATGATTATAATACTAAAGGGTAGCATGGTATGCCTACAGGTTTTAGCATAATACTGTATAGATGAAAACCCCTTCATCACTAAGGGAATTCTCATGACCTTGAGTCATGTCACTTTGATTATATCTAGAAAGGCAGCTTAGTTAATAATGCAGAGTCAACAATCTTGTATAGATGATCTAATTCATTCTCTAAGTTTCAGAATTGTACAAGTCTCATTGGTTCAATGTGAACAGCAATGTGGGCGTCCGTTCAATTGTCACTGCCGTCAAAATTTTTGATGCCGCCAAATCTTTGCCAATGAATTTTTGCAACAAATTTGCCAGCCAACTGCGGAAATTTACTGTGAATTCACGTCTGGTGAATAAATTTGCCCATTACTAAAACTTACCAATTTTAAAAGTGCCAACCAGATTTATCTAATTAAATTAGATTAGATGTTTATGTGTAGCTCTTCTATAATAGATCAGTTTTTTTTAGATAAAAATTGTATATTTTCTCTGGATTTGAGTGGAGATTTTTAAGACAAACTTTTCAAATATTTGCTTGTTTAACCACTTGTATTTTGTAATATGTGCACAGGTTATAAATATCTTCTTTTTTAATAGCCTGTTATACCCCCTAGTACATTATAACTGTGTACATATGTTTTTGATAAGATCCAAGCTTTGTAAACTAGCTCTGTCTTTATTTATACCCTTTTTGTAATTCTATTAACAATTACTTTAGCCTTCACATACTTCACATACTCATTGATTTTGTAGAATAAAAATACTGAAGGAAAAGTTCTAGAACAGAATATTAACATTTAAACAAAAGCAAACCCCATGTGGTAGAACATTAACTGAGTAATCAATTGGTATGGAAAAACAAACCTAAAAAATACAGGAAGTACCAATTTATTTAGGAAATATAATTAAACATAACATTAGTGACATTATTTATTTGACGATAAATCAAAGTAAAAACAAGTAAATTAATATCAATGGGTTTGAATTATTACTGTTATTACAGGATTTGTTTGTAGAAAATAATATATATTGAAGAATGGCATGGCATATATTGATACATCAGCATGGGATCTGAATTATTCAATGTTGCCATTCCCATTGCCATTCCCATTTCTTCACCCTATGGCAACTAACTTTCATCAATATCCACTTTACTGCAGTAGTTTTTTTTTACTATATCAGTTCTTCTAGTTTGGCGTTCAATTTTGATATCCTAACTATCAAAACTACCAAAAATATACATTAAGGAGCAAATTTATTAATGGCCAAATAGTAAATTTAAATTTGAATGTTCAATTTTTTTGTTTGTGTCAAAATTCACACGTTTAAATTTTAATTCTCGAATTCGAATGCAAATTTGAATGTGAGATTTATCACACCCTCACCACAGAAACACTTCTAAATTGAATATTTGCCACCTAAAATTTACCAAATTCATGTGTAAGTCAATGGCAGAGATCCATTGACCCATTTGAATATATTAATAGCCTTCCTGGCATTCTATTTTTTTTTTCAGAGAAAAATTTGATTAAAGTTTCATTTACATTCTATTTGAATAGGAATCGAATTTTCGAATCATTCACATTCAACAAATTTTAGACTTTCAATTTTTTTTTTATAAATAACCTCCCATTCGAGTTGTGAGTACATTCATATTTATTAGAGTAAAAAAAATCACACCAATTCGAATTTTGAACTTTGATAAATCTGCCCATAACTGGTAAAAAAATTACAAAACAATATAATTAAATACAAAAGGATCTTGCATAATTTGAGAGGCTACTATGGATTGACTGATTAATATTGTGAAATCTTGATTTCCAATTGTTTTTTACTTTGAGGACAAAATGTCACAGTATGTGACACACTGTAATGCTGGATCAAATAGTTTCTGAGCTATCACTTATAGAGGAAGTGATAATTAGTGCCAAAATCTCAAACATTTTCCTGAATATAAAGCACTGAATTTAGACCTACTGAACTGTTTTATTTGTTACCACTGTGTCGGGGCAAGCCACCATCTCCAATACCAAGAAGTTAGCTTTCAATGCTTTTAAGTTGATGTTTAGCCATTTAATCCTCCAGTCACTTATTGTGCATTAAAGACATGAATTTAATTTTGATTCTTTAGGGGGCTGATTTATCAATGTTCAAATTTCTACCACAATTCTAATCTTTTTGCACTAAAATGAACAAATGTGATTTAGAGTATTGAATGTTTGACATTTAAAACATCTAAAAGCTTATGAGTTCAAGTAAAAGTCAATGGAATTTGTCGTAGGAAAAGTTTTATTAATTTTTTAAATTCAAGTTTATATTTTTTTTTTTGACTATTTGCAGATCCATTGAAGATAAAATTTGGTAAAATTGTAAGATTTTGTAAAATTTCAAGTTTATTTAAATAAAAAAGCTTTTGGTGGAAATTCACAAAAGTGGAGATAGCCTATTTTTGGAAGGGGTGGTAAACTGGAGTAAAATACTTTCTCCATATTCACAAACAGAAATCCGCCTAAATTTCCTCCTCAACCGCCACTTTTAATATTTTAGTGAAAGAAAGACAGTTTACAGACACTTTTCTGAATTTGTCTTTCAAACTACATAAAAGTGGTCCAAAAATTATATTTTAGATGACATTTTCTGCCGACATTTTAAAAATGTTAAATTCAGTATAACTCTTCCCAATGTGTCAGATTAGTTCTAAGATAAATTGCTCTGCTTTGGTTCACCCAATCTTCATTTCACACCTCTTATAGGTGCCCCATTGGGGAAGAATTATCATATTAATATGGATTAGCACCTTATAGTCAGGGCACAAGTTTCTTTCTAACCCTATTGGTGTAAATCCTCATTAACAAAACAAGTAAAACACTCATTAAACAAAAAAGTGTATTTTATACAATTTTATCTGTAAAAAGTTTTTAACTCACACTTATTTTACTAGTTTTACCTAAATGAACGAGTCAATATTAGCAATTTGAGTGAATATATTATATAAAGGAAAAGTTAAGCCTCCAAGGCATTTTTTTAATTTTAGCAGCAGACACTTGACCTAAGATAATAAAACACATTTCTGACCCCTATATTATTCAGAATAGCATTTCTTGCACTTGTATTTTGTTACAGAATTGGAATTATACAAACATGTAGGCAAATTTAGAAAGTCCAGGTTATCCTAAAAAATGTTGTATAATTTCCCTAGGTAAAATAAACCCTCTCCCCAAAAAAATTAAATTTGATGGCTGACAAGTGTAGTAAGAGCTAAAGACAAATTATGAAAAAATGCCTTTAAAATGTCGTGCAAAAGACAGAATCTGAAAACTGTCTGTTTAAAAGACAAATTCACAAACTTGGAGATAGAGGTTTGGTGAATTTGGAGTGAAATCCGACATTGTTATCTTCACTTTTGTCTCAATATTACCACTTTTGTGAATTCTCCCCCTTTAAAGTTCAAAAAAAAAAATTGGATAAATAAGCCATAATTTTCATAAAGTTCATACCAGTCTTACATAAAGTAGGTAAAAGCAATGGGTTCTCATCTTTGTGTTGTTCGAGTCAACCAGTGCTTTAAAAAAACTTGAAAAAGGTCTGTGTGTAGAAATTCTCAATGAACAAAGGTGTTCAGGGAGTGCTCAAGGTTCTTTGCAGGAAATGTGGGACCTATTGATCATGTGTGTCGTGTAAAATGATCTATACATTGGAAAATGATGAAAAAGTGGCATAAAAGGAACAAGAATGGAAATTCTTCTGTGACTTGTGATCAAGTCAGTGTGAAATGTTTTATTTTCTTTTTTACACATCATTATAAATAAGCTTCTAATAGCAAAACAAAAAGTCTGCAACAAGTTAAAGGGATCCTGTCATGGGAAAACATGTTTTTTTCAAAACGCATCAGTTAATAGTGCTACTCCAGCAGAATTCTGCACTGAAATCCATTTCTCAAAAGAGCAAACAGATTTTTTTTAATATTCAATTTTGAAATCTGACACGGGGCTAGACATTTTGTCAATTTCCCAGCTGCCCCTGGGCATGTGACTCGTGCCTGCACTTTAGGAGAGAAATGCTTTCTGGCAGGCTGCTGTTTTTCCTTCTCAATGTAACTGAATGTGTCTCAGTGAGACATGGGTTTTTACTATTGAGTGCTGTTCTTAGATCTACCAGACAGCTGTTATCTTGTGTTAGGGAGCTGTTATCAGGTTACCTTCCCATTGTTCTTTTGTTTGGCTGCTGGGGGGGGGGAGGGAGGGGGTGATATCACTCCAACTTGCAGTAAAGAGTGATTGAAGTTTATCAGAGCACAAGTCACATGACTTGGGCAGCTGGGAAATTGACAATATGTCTAGCCCCATGTCAGATTTCAAAATTGAATATAAAAAAAATCTGTTTGCTCTTTTGAGAAATGGATTTCAGTGCAGAATTCTGCTGGAGCAGCACTATTAACTGGTTCATTTTGAAAAAAAATGTTTTTCCCATGACAGTATCCCTTTAAGTAAACAACAGTTGGGTGAAACATTTTGCCAGCAATAGTGACAAAAGGAATTTATATAAGAAGTGTTTATCCAGTGTTTCTAGTCCATTGATACTTATTCAATTGATGTATATACACATGTATATGAATTTATTGAGTGTAGAACCCCTTCACCAGATAAGTAAGAAAGGCTCACAATATCCTTGTGATAAAGTATATGGTGATAAACCTATTACTCTAGTGCATGTGCAAGGCAAAGCATAATACAATATACATTATGCACACAGACAAACAAACCACAATTTCACCACCAAAATGTTTGTATGTAGGTCTAAGGGTTAAAAATTAACTTATCTACAAAAATCATGTTTGCAAAAATAAAAAAGTGTGAAATCAATAAAAAATGGAATTTATATGACAATTATCAATAAATGTTTTTGTTTTGTGATGTGATATGTGGCTGTGCATTTTTAGTCAATTTATAACTCAATTTATAACTTGTATCTCATGCTATAGTTCTTGCAACCATTGGCGAATAGGATATCAAAAATGTAACTGATTTAAAATTAATTCCTAACCTAAACCAACCAGAATGAATGCACACATGTATACTAAAATCAATCTGCATTGAAAGATAGCAAGCAATATTAACTAAGTATAAATATGCGTTCTTTGAAAGTTGACAGCATTCAGTTATAATTTCCAGTGTGTGCACTAATCCATATTTATCTTATTGATATAATACATTATTATATATTGGCATGCAAAAAATGTTAAACTATAGGGTAACAAATCAGAATTTTTGCAATATATTTATTAAGCATAATAGTGTCCTAGATAACACTGACTATTCCACTTCTCTCAAAATTGTTAGTAGATTTACATGCCATATCCACTATATAAAAAAAATTATGCTCATAGGAAAGGAAAACTATTTTAAGTTCTGAAATTTATTGTTTCTCTTACATTTGTTTAATGCCTGAACTTTCAAAGTCCATTCAGTATCTAAGACCTTAAGCTGTCAATTGAACGATTACATTTTATGTTCCCATCTGCCTGACAGAATATAATATGTTGAAATAATCTCTTTCCATATTTTGCTGTTAACATTCCTTATCTTAAAGTGACTTTTCTCTGCTTAAGCAAGACATACAAGGACCATTAACTAAATGGCACAGAGTGGTTAAAAGAACAGTAACACTTGGGGGCCGATTCACTAACTTCGAGTGAAGGATTCGAAGTTAAAAAACTTCGAATTTCGAAGTTTTTTTTTTTTTGGGCTAATTCGACCATCGAATGGGCTACTTCGACCTTCGACTACAACTATGACTTCGAATCGCAGGATTCGAAGTGAAAATCGTACGACTATTCGACCATTCGAATTATCCTTCGATCGTTCGATCGAACTATCTGCTCTAAATCCTTCGACTTCAATATTCGAAGTCGAAGGATTTTAATTCCTAGTCAAATATCGAGGGTTAATTAACTCACGATATTCGACCCTTAGTGAATCGGCCCCTAAAAATTTTTGTATTAAAAAATCCATTTCCCCCCACTAATAATAGGTCTACCCTGCATAAAGTTTATTAAAATCAATGCTTTATTTAAAAAATACTGTTTAAAAAAAAAAACACTACTTCCTGTGTACTGCAAAACAGGGATAGGGTGACTCACTCTGCACTCTGCATCTTCCCCCTGACCCAACTTCTGCCACAACCAGAAGCTAAGCGCAACAACTGTGACAGCAGCCCATTCTATTACACAGTGTACAAGCCGGATTTTGTGGGAAGTGGCAGCGATCCCCTTTTCCCCCCAGCTTACCTCGTAGTAGCAGGACTGTGTAACACTGATCGCTGCCCGAGTGCTTTTTCCCATGCTAGTAGGCAGGTGATGACAAGCCCATGGTACCTGAGGAAAATAAGAAGTTGGCACCACGGCCCCGCACCCGAGCCCAGAGGCCCCAGCCACTCCTACCCCAGCTCCGACAAAAGCCCTAAAAGCCCCTGGCAGCAGAGATGAAGACCCCCGTGAACCTAATGTTGTGGAGGAACAGAAGACCCGGGATCGCTGGCAACAATCGCCTGCTCTCACAACCTACAGGGCCACTGTTCGCAACACTTCAACATCCTCAGCTGCCCAACATGCACAACATGTTGAGTTACTGCATTCTCTCTGGAGGATGTTGAAGTGTCGTGTCTGCGCTGGCTTTGCGAGGTTGTGGCGCTTGTGCGGTGCGGCAATGGCCGGCTTTGGTTCTGCTTTTTTCTTCTGATGCGTGAGGCTCTGTTGTCTTTTTGTGGCTCTAACTGTAAAGAGCAGACGAGTGTTGCCAGCAATCCTGGGTCTTCTGTTCCTCCACAACTTTAGGTTCACCGGGGTCTTCATCTCTGCTGCCAGGGGCTTTGAGGGCTCTTGATGGAGCTGAGGTAGGAATTGCTGCGGACTCTGGGCTCGGGTGCGGGCTGTGGTGCCGACTTATTTTCCTCAGGTACCACAGGCTTGTCATCACCTGCCTGCTAGCATGGGAAAGAGCACTGGGGCAGCAATCAGTGTTCCACAGTCCTACCACTACAAGGTAAGCTGTGGGGGAAAAAAGGGGATCGCTTCCACTTCCCACAAAATCCGGCTTGTACGTTGTGTAATAGAATGGGCTGCTCTCGCAGTTTAGCTTAGCTTAGCTTCCGGTTTTGGCAGAAGTCAGGTTAGGGGGAAGATGCAGAGCTGCAGATTGAGTCGCCCTATCGCCGTTTTGCAGTACACAGGAAGTAGTGTTTTCAAACAGTATTTTTTAAATAAAACATTGATTTTAATAAACATTATGCAGGGTAGACCTTTTATTAGTGGGGGGGAAATGGATTTTTTAATACAATTTTTTTTTTTTAGTGTTACTGTTCCTTTAAGAACAGTTCAAATCACCATGGTTTTTGCCCATAATGCACCTTTCATATTACTGTAAAAATATTGGAATAAACAGCTTCAAAGCAGTATTTTCAAACTGCATGTGTTTTTTTTTATTAGCAGTGCAACACACTACATGTTTCAGGTGAAACCCTTTTTCAAGTGTACACACTTCATACACTTGAAAAAGGGTTTCACCCGAAACATGAAGGGGCCAATTCACCAAGGGTCAAATATCGAGGGTTAATTAACCCTCGATATTCGACTGGGGATTAAAATCCTTCGACTTTGAATATCGAAATAGTTTGATCGTATGATCGAAGGATTATTCCTTAGATCGAAGGATTATTCCTTCGATCGAACGATTAAATCCTTCGAAGGATTTAAATCCAACGATCGAAGGAATATCCTTCGATCAAAAAAACTTAGGAAAGCCTATGGGGACCTTCCCCATAGGCTAACATTGAGTTCGGTAGCTTTTAGATGGCGAACTAGGGGGTCAAAGTTTTTTCTTAAAGAGACAGTACTTCGACTATCGAATAGTTGAACGATTTTTAGTTTGAATCCTTCGAGTCGTAGTAACCCATTCGATGTTCGAAGTAGCCCAAAAAACACTTCAAAATTCAAAGTTTTTTTACTTCGAATACTTCACTCGAAGTTAGTGAATCGGCCCGTGGTGTGTTGCACTGCTAATAAAAGAACACATGCAGTTTGAAAATACTGCTTTGAAGCTGTTTGTTACAACAGTGTCTTATACCTTTTGGGAGTGTGACACAAGCTCCTAGGAATTCACAGCGATGCACTTTTTGAACTTATACGCTGGGACCAGCAATTTGTCTTACTTGAACCTTTTATATTACCCCTATAATCTCTGCATCTGTCAGTAAACTTATATAAGCATGTGTATTGAACCTTTATTCTATTTATTGCAGCAAATACTTTTAAATGTTTTTATATATTTAGCTAGGCTGACAATAATTGGGATGCCAATAATTTTCTCTCTATTAATGCCATGTTTTGTCCATAATAAAAAAAAGTGATGGGTAAAATGCTTATAGATTCCAATTTATAGTAAGAAAAAGAATTACTGTTTGAAAAAATTTCCATTGACTTCAAAGTGTTTTGTTTTGCCATTTCACGATTTGTCGGCAAAGCGAAACAGGACAGATCTATCACCACTCACTATCAGGTGGATTTGTTTCTGACAGTGAATGGAGTGATTGACATGCAGGTAGGTACAACTTGCATCTGGCATACAAGGAAAGGCTTTAAAGTTCCTTATTGTACTGATGACCTGAGATCACATGCGCACAAATTGACTGTCATTACCCAGCATTCTATTGACGAGCAAATCTTTGTTGCCTCACATATGCATCAACATTGTTGCATCCTGCATTAAACCATAGCATCTTCATGTTTTGGCTCCAACATTTAAAAGAAACCTATGCTCCCTAACTCATCAATTGGTTATCAAGATCTACTTGCTCCAGACTCAGAAATCGAGCTAGAACATGTGCTGCCAGCCCTGACCCAGACCTATTTGCAACATTTTTTTTTCTGATTCACTCCTGGTACCTCATTTGGCTCTCTGGCTACTCTCCACTGCTGTTTATCCTGTTTCCATCTCCAGGCAACCTAAAGCTATCTTTGGCGACCCTTAGCTTGTTATAGGCACATTGGTGCATTGCTGCTGCTTCTACCGGGACATCACCGGACATCATCTGAACATCATTTGCTCAAGCAGATTCTAAGAAGTACTGTAATCAGCAGGAAGACAGTTGGTATAGCAGTCACTGTATTTGTATCAGTGAAGACCTTGCAATGTATGTACAAACGTCAAAGAAATTGAATTGTAAATTTGTAAATTAATTTCTCATCTTTTGGTGAATATTAATACTAGGGATGCACGGAATCCAGGATTCCATTTGGCCAGGATTTGGCCTTTTTCAGTAGGTCAGAATCAGCATAAAACTGCTGGCTGCTATCCTAGCCCAGTGGACAAAGCAGCCTGTAAGCAGGATGATCCTAGTAAAGCATAATAGTAAATTTGGGGTTTATCCTGTATATGTTGGGGGGGAAAAAGAAAGCGCTCAAAACACTGTAAATAAAACAATATTATATTATTTTTCATACTTTTAAATTTAGTATCATACTAAAATACATACAGTATATCTGCATAATAACTTTAACCTTTGTAATTATCTGAATGGTGAAAAATGTTATTTAATTTGAAATTTCTCTTAGGATTTATTATATCTTTATGGCACAATTCTCTTTTCTGTGCAATCATTTTAATTTGGTAATCATTTTGCTGGATAATTAGTACATAAGGGACAATAAAGAAATTGTACCCATTGAGATTTCTGTTGTACAACTTTCCCTTGAGTAGGAATATTCTAAAGTACAAAAACAAGAGTATTGTTATGATGACTAACAACAGTTTTTACTGTTTGAATCACAAATACCATCTTTGATGCTCTTCCTTAGTATAATTGTTCTTTATTGATTTTAATGTATTTGACTAAAAAAACAAACATATGGGTAGGACATACTGTATTTAAGGGCACTCCTGTTTGTTTTTTGCAACAGTAAATACAAACAAATAGTAGGATCAGCAATGGAACACATACTTGTGCATTTTTTTCCCTCTTTTAAGTCAATGCATTCCATGCATGCCATTTGAGCATGGTGAAGAAATAATGTTGATAATAATAACTGCTTATGCACTACTAAACAAATTCAAAAGATCTTTCATACTTACCGGGTTGACATTTATTTCCATGACCTTCACCAGAGTTCTTCTCAGACTGGGAAAACCATGCAAATTTCTACCTCATCCCCCATTCTGCACCACTACATATTCCCATGTATCATTTATTTAATTGGCACTTAAAGCCCAGGCAAAACATGACCACTGTGAATCATTTATTTAAATCACAATTAAAGCCAAGGCAAATAATCACCATTTTGTAGCACATTGCTTAAACCCCTAGAGAAGCAGTCATTTTTGTAGTTAGTTCCTAGGGGTATATTTATCAAAGAGTGAAGTTGGAGATCACAGTTCAATAGAGTGAAATTCCACCACTCTCCATTCATTTCTATTGGATTTTGAAAGGTGTATTTATCAAAAGGTGAACTTTCAGTTTCACCCATTGATAAATATCCCATAGAAATGAATGGAGAGTGGCGGAATTTCACTCTAGCTGACTGTGTTGACCTCTAACTTTGCTCTTTGATAAATATACCCCTGGGTATCTAATTATATACATACCCAATGCTGTATCTCTTAATTAGGGATGTAGTGAATTGCCGAGTATGTGTTCGCGAACGCCGTTCGCGAACACCGGCAAAAAATGCGAATACAGTTCGCGAACTTCGAACATCCGAAAATCGTTCGATTTGAACGATCAAAGGATTTTAATCGTTCGATCGAACGATTTCCGTTCGAATCGAACGATCGAAGCCATTGGATCGAATGATTTCATTCAATCCAATGGCTTCGATCATTCGATTCGAACGAAAATCGTTCGATTTTAGCGATCGAATGGTCGAATGGTCGAACGATTTTGACGCAAATGCCTATTGGCGAATGTCGCACGACGTTCGCGAACTTGCGGCGGACGCGAACAGTCGAAGTTCGCCGGCGAACCGTTCGCTACATCCCTACTCTTAATTACTTGAAATGTGTAGGCATAAATAAGTATTTTTTCAAAATAACAATATAGCCATTTGCCTTCAACATCAAGCCCTCCCTGTCTGTCTAAGCAGCAGTCCAGATGCCATGTTTGGAAGAAACTTGCTACTTGAGCCTTTTTTTCCTAAAAAGAACTGTTGTTGCATAAAGGAAAGGAAGTAGAGTTAAATGATGCAACAAGCCCATATCTACAGATGTCAGTTCTCTCTATTTACATCTCTGTAATTTATTGTGCTCCTCTCACATTAGTGTTTCACAGAGCTTCTAAGCTATCCAATAAAAAAATGCAACCCTAATAGCTTATAACAGATGGACTGCATTACTCTATAAATGTTAAAGAAGTAAGATAAGTGGAAAAACTAACAGTATTCGAAAACCATGGGTGTTATATGACTATGATTTCAAAATTGCCAAAGAGATTTTGGAAATTCTGATTTTACCACAATGTGGGATTATATTCCATTTCTGTAATGTCTGCTGTGCACATTTATAGTAATAATCACTTGAACAATACTCTCTTCATTCCATTCATGCAACCTTGCAGTTCTGTACTATAAATTGTGTACAGTAATCTTGTAGTGAAGAACAACATCGAATAAAGAGCATGGAAATAAGGTGTATTGAAAGGACTTTCGTTCATAGGTGAAAACATGGTTACATATATTTATTTGATGGGTCTCCCTATACGTGAAAACTAAAATTTTAGCTGATATTGAGGCTATAGTTAGCTCATAATTGCAGCCTTTGCATCAAAAATAAATCACCTATGGTTACTGAGAAAGAATTGCATTATGCGGTTATGGGAGCATTGGCAGCATCAACAGAATAAACTTATTGCATTTTTACTGTACATTTTCTGATCCCCATCATTTATGCTTTTTTAAAGATAACATCTCTTTATTCTACACAGAAATATTTAATAAGATCAACAATATTGCCTGTAAGGCCTCTGCATTTTCTTGGAACACACTGTAAACTCATTTGTTATTTATATAAATCCTTTTAGGTCAGCACCTTTTTAGTTTGTTTCTGCAAATTGTTCATAAAACTAGCTTAAATGGCCAACATAAAAGTATGGAAAATTAGATATAAACATGCAGTATTTTTTAGCCTTTTCACAATTGCCATCCTGTTATATTTATTATTTTGTCCTTTTTCAGTCTAATCAGAAAAAAAAGAATAATATTGATTGTTTCTATAAATTTATCAGCACTGCCTGACTAAATTTATCAGCCAGCATTGACTGATCAAATGAGTCTGTACCGACAAACTGACTGATGTGATCAGTCATGCGAAAAACATATTACTATATAAAATCAAAGGTCATTTTACAGCACACTTTTTTCAAATAATCAAATTCAAAAAGTGTAAAAGCAAGAAGCAAATATTTTTTATTGTCTATTCAAACCTTTATAGGATGATACCAGCCACAAAGAGAGCAATGCACAGTACCTAGTAGGACAGCAGCCATTAACTGCAAATAGTTTACAGAAATGATTCATTTCAAATCGCTTCACTATTTAAGTTGTTTTCAGATTACTTTGAGAAGTCTAAACATTGTTGTTCACCTCTTCACACCTCTACGTCAGTCCTTATTATTTTGCAAATAGATTGGACAGAATCATATATTGTTTCTATTTCTTAGCTACACTCAATGTTGTAAATGTCAAAACCATAATTCCTTTGTACTCTTCCTTTGGATGTTGTGTTTACATTCTAGGCAGCTTGAAACTTCTTATAAAAATGAACACATAGTTTGTGTACAGCTACCTACTAGATTTTTCATTCTGAAAACATAGAAATAGTCTTTTGTGATGGTTTAATCATCTATGTAATAAATTGTTGTCAACTTCATAAACAAGCATAAGTACTATATAATTTTACAGGGGGTACTTAGGGTTGTATTTCAAAAAAATTAAGATATGGAGCTACTGTAGTTTTTGCTTTGTGGTCATTAGTTTTTACTGCAACAATAAAGATTCTTTTTTGTTAGTCCCTATGTTATTAATTCTCATGGAAGACATTTTTTTTTAAAACCACTTCATATGGAAATCAGAAAATATCTTCAACATTAATAAATTAAAAGGTAGAAGGTTCATTGTTAAGGATGTTTAGAATGATATTGGCATTTCCTTTCTAAAACCATTTATTTATTTTAAACATCAAATAAATATTGGAGTGAGATTCATATGGTGGAGAAGTCTCCAAATAAGTTTAATGATGTTTAAAGAACTGCTTGCATTGCTGGATGGTATTACAAATTTGCATTTTCTGTTTCAAAGGAAAATAGAAGTAAAAAAGGCTTATGTTTGCCAAACCAATATTTTTTGTGTTATAGATGTTAATGCAATAAAAAAATCTATCTGGGAAAAAGCCTCAAACGTTCTCTTTCAAAGTTTTGATTTTACTTATGGCAGTTTGACCTACAGCCACCAAAATCAGCCTATTTGCCTATATATAACTTTGCGATTTAGAGGCACGTAAGTACTACTTTTGAACATGGGGGAGTGGTTCAGCATTATTTTTGAATTTGGAACAAAAACATAGATTTATAGATTTCATGTGGTAAATAACATCCTTTCATAAATTGCATATACGGTACTGTAGCTCAAAAGGAGGACTACTTTAACATGGTTAAATTATGGGTAATCTTGTAACCCAACTGTTAGGTATTTGTTTTCCTTACTGAAACTACAAAGGATCACTAAAAGCTAACTAGTGGTTGCTTTCTATGGATTCCTGGGCTGGGAAAATGTTCCAAACATTACAAAATACCTACTATAGAATGTTAATATGATGAGTAGAGCCTGTAACATTGTCTCACTGCCTGAGGAATGTGTCAACATTTAGCAGAATGAGAAGATATCGGGCAGCATATATGAAATAAACAATTTCACGAACTACCCTAACTGCATAACATAAGCTTATGGGTGCCAGAAACTTTGTTCTAATTTATATGCAAGTAACTGAGCTTTCTAACGTAACAGTAAAAGCCGATCACATCATTTTTATTGTAATTGGATTTTCACATTGTATTATATTTTAAAATTATATTGAATGAATTACTACCTCATATAGCTCACACTTAAAAATTCTGCATATTGCCAGAAGGTACTCTTTTAATTATATAAGTGAAAAAATGTGGGTAGACTTTAAAGCAAAGTGATTTGAGATATTTCAAAATAAATAAATAAAAGACTTGACAGTTTTCCAAGGGAATACAATTTCAGGATGTTAAATCTGAGATCACAGCCATTATTTTTGATAAATATTAAGAGGAAATGACACTTTTCAAAATTCCAGAGAAATTATATACCACTTTTAAATCTCTATCTAAGGGAAATTGTGTTTGTACTGTTAACGGTAGTGCTCATAACTTCTGAAGGAATAAGCATCAAAAAAAGAATTCATCTGACTCATCACATCATCCAATTGACTTCTTTTGAAACTTAGAAAGAAGCAGAAGGTAAGCACAACAAAATGCATTCCCATTAGTTTGAAAACCAACTGCTATCTCAGAGAAACATTTTACATATAAAATATAAGGGGCAAAGATCTAAGCTGTAGAAAGAAAAGGAGGAATAATTGCATTGAAGCTGAATGTCTTAGGCTTAACTATGATGAAACAAACTATTAAAAGGTCCTTGTTGTCTAAAAAACAATTTGAAGTTTTCATTTTAGGTTTCACAAACTGACAGATGAGATCTAATTAACGATGATGATGATGATGATGATGATGATGACAACCGTGAATCACAAAAATGATCATTTTAGGATGATTGAAGTCCTAGGTTGAATGTTGTTCTTCATGAGAATTAACTTTATCCAGAAATAGACATGTTATACTGAACTTAATTGCTCCAATTGCTCTAGATTGGAAACGTATGAGAGAAATGCCAGCAAACTGGTAGGGAGGTTACATGAAAAGCTTTATTAGAGTGACATTAGTATAGAATCAAAAGGCTGAAAAGTTGACAGTTAAAGGAAAACAATACACCCAAAATGAATACTTAAGCAACAGATAGTTTACTGAATATCAAATTAAGTTGCATATTAAAGAATCTTATCAAACTGGAATATATATTTAAGTAAATATTGCCCTTTTACATCTCTTGTCTTGAACCACCATTTTGTGATGGTCTGTGTGCTGCCTCAGAGATCACCTGACCAGAAATACTACAACTCTAGAAGTGGGGAAGCAAAAGACACAACTCTGTCTGTTAATTGGCTCATGTGACCTAACATATGGTTTGTTTAGTTTGTTTGTGTGCACCGTGAATCATACTATCCCAGGGGACGTCCTTTATTTTTTAAAATGGCAATTTTCTATTTATTATTACCCAATGGCACATACAACTAAAAAAGTATATTATTATGACAATGGTTTATTTACATGAAGCAGGGTTTTACATATGAGCTGTTTTATGCAATATCTTTTAATAGAGTCCTACATTGTTTGAGGGCATAGTTTTCCTTTAAGTGGTCGTAAAGTATGCTTGAGTGTGAGGGAATTATGTTTACTGGTACTGGTCACTGTACCACAGCAGGGACCATTAAAAAATTCTAAATACTGATTGGCATGTTCTAAAGGTTGATGATGACCTATTAAATTATAATATACTCCTTCATCAAAAAAGATCCCCATATATTAAAGTTTTGTTTAACAGGTAACCCACAATTTAAAAAGGAGTCATACAGTAGATTAAAAAATAAGTGTTTTTATATATCAGCTGAATACCATGAATCTATGGGTCTAACCAAAGAATTTAATGAGAAAGCAGTTTAGTCATTTTTTAATGGAACAATATATTTACTTATGTTTTGTATTTATGTATTGTAAATGTATATCTTGATATGAATTTGATTGATTTATTTTATCCTAATGTTCTTACATATGATGTTAGGCGATGTTTGTAATAATTTTCATGCATTAATTCAATGTTTAAGCACAGTTAATGTGGTCAGCTGTGTACTATTTTTACAATTATGTAATGCTCAAGTGGAGAATGCAATGGCAGTTAGTGCCTTCTGTTGCTTAGAATGGGTCAATCATTGAACTTCATCCAATTATTACCTCAATTTGTGATATTGGAAAGTTAGCACCATCTGTGGCAATATGAATAGAGAATATACATATTTAAAGGGCATGTAAAGGCAAAAAAAATAAAATTCCATTTTTACTTTCTTCAATGAAAAAGAAACCTAATACACATTAATTTAAAAATGTGTACTGTTTTTAATAAGAAACCTGACTGGATTGTCAGACGGTCCCTAACTGCTCTGCAGGGAAACAATCATACTTATGAACCTTACTTCCCAGAAATGCAGAACTCAAGCAGCTTTGTTTGTTTCCCTGAAGAGTAGTCGGCAACTGTTTAGAAATATATATTGGATTTTATTTTTGCCTTTACTTCCCCTTACTGTTTCCAACTCCAGCTGCAGGGACAAAGATCATGGAGCCATTTTGAGGATTATTTGCTGCAGCCACTAGGGTTGCCACCTTTTGTGGCAGTGGAGACCGGGCAGGGGCCTGGGTGTGATATGGAGGGTGGGGCCATGATACAGAGGGGTGGGACTGTGATGTGGTGGGCATGTCATGAAATCAGGGGGAGTAGCTATAACACGGCATTTGGCCAATCGCCATGTCAATCATGGGGAATCCTGCCCATTTCCTAATTTGGAAAACCAGGCAGGAAGTTTTGACCTGGCCTGTCCGGGTCAAAACCGGACAGGTGTCAACCCTAGCAGCCACTGGAGAAAGTTTGTATTATACAATACAAAAACTATAAAATCCACATTAGATTACATGATAACACAGGACCCAGTGCAGTCTGTATATTCTGATTATTAATCAGTCTTACTGTATCGGCTTCTGGCAGATATTATTTGACTTGTGCTGTTTTGATAATTTATGATGATCCCTAAGCAGCCCAGACAACACTGAGCATGTGCACAGTCTTGGTCTTGCAAAAATGTTTATCAAAGTTACAAGATGGTGACCCTCTGGCCAACTTTGAAAGCATAAATCCTTTGTTTGATTAGGCTTGTGGTGCAGTAAATTCATGTTTATGTTTAGTATACAAAATATAGCATTTCTAGCCTTATTCTATTTTAGCCTTTACTTCCCCTTTAAAAACAGTGTTAATTCTGGGGAACACTTTCTACAGTACCTCTTTCATTGCAGTATATGATGCTAGTGCTGAATAATAGCCAAGGCAAGTCAAAGTCAAAGTAAACTTTATTGTCATCTCAGTAGTATACAAATACACAGTGAGAAGAGACAACGTGGCTGTAACGATCTGTTACCTGGGATCCCGGAGGAGGACAGCTGGTCCTATGCAGACAGATGGCAACTGGAATTCCTCTACGGCTCCGGTCTTCACCGACGCCCTTTTGGGAAAACATGAAGAGATTCACAAGGGGAGAAAATCAAAATGTCATCCAGATAGATGACAACAAAGGAGTAGAGGAGGTCTCGGAAAATATCGTTCATGAAGTCTTGAAAGACAGCGGGGGCATTGCAGAGGCCGAAAGGCATGACCAGGTACTCATAATGGCCGTCTCGTGTGTTGAAGGCTGTCTTCCACTCATCTCCTTGCCTTATACGGATAAGATTGTAGGCTCCCCTGAGGTCTAACTTAGAAAAAATTTTGGCGCCCTTGAGCTTATCAAAAAGTTCAGGAATGAGAGGGAGAGGTTATCTTGTTGAGACCACGATAATCAATGCATGGCCGAAGACCCCCATCCTTCTTCTGAACGAAGAAAAATCCGGCACCAGCAGGTGAATTAGACTTCCTGATGAACCCCCTAGATAAATTGTCCTGGATGTAGTCCTTCATAGCCTGAGTTTCAGGTATGGATAAAGGGTAAGTTCTTCCCCTAGGAGGGACGGTTCCAGGGATCAGGTCAATGGGACAGTCATAGGGTCTATGGGGGGGAAGGACTTCAGCGCTTTTCTTCTCAAAGACATAAGAAAAGTCTCTATAACAGGCAGGAAGAGACTCGAGGGTGGATAAGGAACAAACTGAGACTGGAGAAGAAGAAGAAGAAGAAGAAGAGAGCAAACAATTGGAAGAACAGCAGGAATTCCAAGCAGAAAGTTCTCCAGCAGACCAGTCAATAGCAGGGTTATGCAGTTGCAGCCAAGGCAACCCTAGGATGACCGGAGTGGAAGGGCAGGAGATGGCCAAAAACGAAATCTTCTCTTTATGGAAAGAACCAACTTGCAAGTGCAGAGGGGAAGTAGAGTGAGTAATCAGTCCAGGAGACGGGTTGTCCATCAATTGCTTGAGCCGCCAGAGGCACTTGAAGAGGAACAAGGGGCAAGGAAGAGGCTCAGGCAAAAGAGAGGTCAATGAAGTTCCCAGCAGCACCGGAGTCGATGAAAGCCTGGCAAGGAATGGTTTTGGAGGAGTGCTTAATAAGACAGGGAACCAATAGGCAAGAGTAGTTTCTTGGTGGAGAAGAAGTGGCAGTGCCCAGGACGGTCTCCACCGGCCGACCTAGGCTTTGGAGTTTCCCTGCGGCCGAGGTTGAGACTTGTTAGGACAAGTTTTGACAAAATGACCCTTCAGGCCACAGTAAAGGCACAGACCTGCCGTACGACGACGAGACCTCTCCTCGGGGGTAAGTCTAGTAGCCCCCAGCTGCATGGGTTCCTCCGGCACAGGAAGAGAATTAGCTGGAGAAGGAATGTTGGAGTCGAGGAGCAGTCTGTGAGCACATGATTTGGCCGAAAGCCTCTCCTTCAGTCGAACATCAATTTGGATGACCAAAGAGACCAGGTCTTCAAACTGCGGAGGAAGATCTCGGGCAGCCAACTCGTCTTTTAGGGACTCATTGAGACCGTTCCAAAAAGCTGCCACAAGGGCCTCGTTATTCCAGGATACCTCCGCGGCAATGGTACGGAAATCGATGGCGTACTCAGCTGCAGAGAGTGATCCCTGGGAGATCTTTAAGAGACGAGTCGAGGCATTCTCCTTCCTGCCAGGAGCATCAAAAATCTCACGGAAAGTGGATAGGAAGGCCGTGGAGTTGTGAACCAGAGTATCGTCCCGTTCCCAGAGAGGGGAAGCCCAGGCCAGGGCCTTTCCATAAAGCAAAGTCAAGACATAGGCCACTTTGGACTTCTCATTAGGAAACTGTGAAAGCTCGAAGTGGATCTTGCACTGGTTCAAAAAACCTCGACAGGTCTCGGGGTCCCCAGAGTAACGAAGGGGTGCAGAAATCTTGGGTCTCCAGCAAAAACTCTCCCCACTGGGTAAATGAGCCGAGACCAGAACTGGAGCAGGCGGTGCCACAGAAACAGGAGGCAATGGGGTCTGGTAGGCCTGCAGGACATCTAGGCGACTGGACAGATGTTGAATACTCTGAGCGAGATGCAACTGCTGGGTCTCAGAATCCTCAAGATGCTTCATGAGAGCCTCCAAAACAGTCTCCAAAGAGGAAGGTCGACCAGCGGCTTGGGAGGGATCCATTTTAAATGGCCCAAGCTAACTGTAACAATCTGTTACCTGGGATCCTGGAGGAGGACAGCTGGTCCTATGCAGACAGATGGCAACTGGAATTCCTCTAAGGCTCCGGTCTTCACCGACGCCCTTTTGGGGCCCCGGACTTTCTGCGGCGGAGTCAGCAAAGGAGCCAAGCGTGTTAGCCAAAAGCGAAGTATCCAGGGATCAGGCAAAGGCGTAGTCAATTACAGGCAGTGTAACATAGTAACATAGTAAGTAAAGTTGAAAAAAGACACATGTCCATCGAGTTCAACCTTTTTTTTTTTTTATTAACTACCTATCTGCCAGTTGATCCATAGGAAGGCAAAAAACCCATCTGAAGCCTCTCCAATTTGCCTTAGAGGGGGAAAAATTCCTTCCTGACTCCAAAATGGCAATCGGACTAGTCCCTGGATCAACTTGGACTATGAGCTATTTCCCATAACCCTGTATTCCCTTACTTGCTAAAAAGCCATCCAACCCCTTCTTAAAGCTATCTAATGTATCAGCCTGTACAACTGATTCAGGGAGATAATTCCACATCTTCACAGCTCTCACTGTAAAAAACCCCTTCCGAATATTTAGGCGGAACCTCTTTTCTTCTAATCGGAATGGGTGACCTCGTGTCAGCTGGAAAGACCTACTGGTAAATAAAGCATTAGAGAGATTATTATATGATCCCCTTATATATGTATACATAGTCATCATATCACCCCTTAAGTCTTTCCTCATAGCTAAGATTTTCAATACCTTTTACCAGCTTAGTTGCCCTTCTCTGTACCCTCTCTAATACAATAATGTCCTGTTTGAGTGATGGAGACCAAAACTGTATGGCATATTCTAGATGGGGCCTTACAAGTGCTCTATACAGTGGAAGAATGACCCCCTCCTCCCTTGACTCTATGCCCCTTTTAATACAGCTCAAGACCTTATTTGCCCTTGATGCTGCTGACTGGCATTGCTTGCTACAGCCAAGTTTATCATCTTCAAGGACTCAAAGGTCCTTTTCCATAATGGATTTGCCTAGTGCAGTCCCATTAAGGGTATAAGTGGCTTGGATATTTTTACATCCCAGGTGCATGACTTTACATTTATCAACATTGAATCTCATTTGCCACTTAGCTGCCCAGATTGCCAGTTTGTCAAGATCATGTTGCAAGGATGCTACATCCTGGATGGAATTAATTGGGCTGGATAATTTTGTGTCATCTGCAAACACTGATACATTACTTACAACACCCTCCCCTAAGTCATTAATGAACAAGTTAAATAAAAGTGGACCCAATACTGAGCCCTGGGGGACCCCACTAAGAACCTTACTCCAACTAGAGAATGTCCCATTAACAACTACCCTCTGTACCCGATCCTGTAGCCAGTTTCCTATCCATGTGCAAACGAGCTTCAAACAGACCTTAGTTTAGAAAGCAGTCGTTTGTGGGGCACAGTATCAAACGCTTTGGCGAAATCCAAATAGATCACATCTACTGCCCCCCCACTATCCAGAATCTTACTTACCACATCATAAAATGCAATCAAATTCGTCTGACATGACCTATCCTTCATAAAGCCATGCTGATTGTTGCTCATAATGCCATTCATTAGGACAAAATTTTGAATGTGATCCCTTAAGAAGCCTTCAAATAATTTGCCCACCACAGATGTCAAGCTTACTGGCCTATAATTGCCAGGCTGAGATCGTAATCCCTTTTTAAATATTGGAATAACATCAGCTTTTCTCCAATACTCCAATTTCACCATACCAGATGACAGTGAATCTGAGAAAATCAGAAAAAAGGGCTGGTCTAAAACTGAACTAAGCTCTCTTAGAACCCGGGGGTGTATGCCATCAGGCCCTGGAGCCTTGTTTACATTAATTTGTATTAAAGCTTTTTGAATCATATCCTGAGTCAGCCACTGACTAGATTGAGCTGAACCATTCATGCAGTTATTAAGTGAGCCTGTGAACCCAGACTCCTCTATTGTATACACTGAAGAAAAGAACTGATTTAACACATTTGCCTTATCTGTATCTGTTACAACCATACTGGTACCATTATTTAATGGAGCAACACTCTCAACCTGCATCTTTTTACTATTAATATATTTAAAAAACTTTTTAGGGTTAGTTTTCACCTCCACCGCAATTAACTCTTCATTTCTTTTCTTAGCCTTCCAGATTGCTGATTTACAACATTTATTACAGTGTTTATATTCATTAAATGCAGCTTCTGTCCCTACAGATTTGTAGTTTTTAAATGCCTTTCTCTTCTGTCCCATTAACTTCTTTACTTCTGTATTAAGCCACACAGGATGATTCTTAGAGCTTCTACGTTTAGTCCTTAAGGGAATAAATTGAGAACAGTAATGATTTAATATCATTTTAAGGGACAACCATTTCTGTTCTGTGTTTTTAGCTGAAAACCTAATGCCCCAATCAATGCTCTGTAGGGCAGCCCTCAAGGCACTAAAATTAGCTTTTGCAAAATTCATGGTTTTTGTTGCCCCAGTATATTTTTGTTTTTTGCACCAGACATTAAAAGATATAACCTTATGGTCACTATTACCCAGGGGTTCAATGACTTGCACATTTGCTATAAGTTCTGGGTCATTTGAGATCACTAAATCAAGAATAGCATTTTTTCTGGTAGGCTCCTCAACAACCTGTGCTAAAAAATTGTCGTGCAATAAGTTTATAAACTTGTTCCCATTAACTGATCTAGCAGTACCGTTGCTCCAGTCAATATCTGGGTAATTAAAATCCCCCATTATCATTACTTTACCTAAACTAGTAGCCTTTTCTATTTGCATTAGGAGCTTTGCCTCTTCCTCCTCACTTACATTAGGGGGTCTATAGCATACGCCTACAATTAATTTGCTGGATTCTTTACAATTGGTGAAGAACTCCACCCATACGACTTCTGCCTCCTCATTTTCTAACATAACCTCGTCCTTTATATGAGCTTTTAAATCCTGCCTAACATACAGACATACCCCTCCTCCTTTTCTATTGCCTCTGTCCCTCCGAAACAAAGTATAGCCACTGATATTTACTGCCCAGTCATGCGACTCATTCAGCCATGTTTCAGCTACACCAATCACATCAATCAGGAAGCAGAGAAGCGAAGTACCAAGGGATAAGGCAAAAGCGTTGTCAAGTTCAAGCAGTGGTCGGTCCGGGCAGCGAAGGTACAAGGTTGAATAACAGGCCAAGGGTCGTATAAACAGGAAAGCAGGCAAACGGGGCTTGAGCAGGAACTGTGGAAACAGAAGCCAGCTTGGGCAATGTGAGGAGGAAGAGGAAGGTATTTAAGGGCACAGGAACCAATCAGGAGCAGGCTGAGGAAGACAGACAGATCAGGGACCAATAGGAAGCCAGGCGCCCCAATTTAGAGGTCATAGCTCCTCAGTGTTTTGGCGGGAGCATCCATTTTGGCGTGCACCAGTGATTATGCGCCGAAATTGACGCGCTCCAGCGTTTATGCGCTGGCGCGCTGCTGGTGTTACAGTGGCTCCAGCTATAACAGATCACAAAAAGGCACCTAGAATACACAATAAATATGTAAACATTTGAAATGAGCAATATATTGGCAGAAATATAATTTAGAATTGTGCAGATAAATTAACAGTAGATGAAGTGATGAAGTCTTATGATAAGATTACCTGGCAATAATTGCTTTATGCACTGCACATTTGCAAGTTCCCACTAGCAAAGGTGCCTAAATAGGCACTCTAGAGGCATATTTTTTTCTCCTGATTTTTTTTTTCAATGCAAAAAACATTTTTTTCCTGCCAAAATAAAATGCATGGTGCAATGCAAAGTCACAAAACATTTGCCACATTTCCCTCCAGGGTGAACACAGTAAAACATGGCAAAGACATTTTTTGCAGAATAAGTTAATGTGGCAAAAAAATTATCCAATCAGTTGAACAAAAATGCCATTTTAGGAGCCATTTTCAACAGAAACATTTTTAGAAGTTATAGTGTATGCACACAGGAGAGCTTATCTTCTAGTTGTAGAAAATATTTTATTTTAATTATATTTCCTTGGGGCCTTCTGGCTGCTGTTGATCATACCAGCTTTCCGTGAGATTAGAAACACATAAAACACATCATGGCAGATTTAGTGCAAGATGAATCTGTTTTATGTGCAGAATCAAATGCACACATTTGCATTGAACTAATCTTTGATGAAAGGAAATTAAATGTAGTGGGTCACTGAATACGATAATGCAATCAAGAAAAATTAAAAACAAGAAAATACAGTTTCATAGGAATCTAAAGAAGTATAACTATGAACTCACAAGTTCCTAGAATTAAATTAGTGTACCAAATGGTTGCCAAAGGTTTACTCAAGGCTGATAATAGATTATATCATATTTTTATTCCACTACCCTCAAAGGTCCTTGCATATGTTGGATGGTGGGAATGGTGCACACTGGTCAGTGAAGTCCAAATGGTTCTTAAACATTCAATAACTCTATTGTCATTTCAAAGTTTATTTTCTATAATGTTTCAATGAGTATTGATTATGACAACTAGCATGAAAACAATCAGATAATCAAACATAAAAAGTGGTGCTTGATTTCTACAATCTTTTTACTTATGAGTTTTTCATGGGATTTATTTTTAATAAATATTTAAAATGTGTGTTTTTCTCCATCAACCTTTACATACAATTCAAACGCCAAGAAAGACAATGAACATTTTTTTTTATTCAAAAAGATACCAACTATAAGGGCTTTAACAATGAAATTGTCATCCTTCTACACTGCTTTATATCAAATAATATCATTTCATGCTATGTTATTGAAGGAGATTGAAGCACGAAGCACATGATGTCATGTGAACAGATAAAAGTAAATAGATATCCATTATTCTTATATATATATATATATATATATATATATATATATATATACTTCCCCAAAATCATAGCACTCTCGATAAATCAGTATACATTGCCTGGGTGCACGCAACAATCCTCCATCGAAGAAGCCGCACTCAAAGGACTTATCTCAAAGATATAAATGCTTTATTCAAAAACTACGTTTTGGCTGCAATTCAGCCTTTGTCAAAGTTACATGTTATCAAACAAACCACCCCTAAATACCCGATCAATGGTGTGAATACCCAGCCCCTCCCACTATGACATTTCCCTTCATTCAATTCAATTAGATGCATCACAGAAATGTATACATCATTTATATTGTAACATTATTCCAGCTCATCCAGTTTCTCAATAGTTCTCTTATCAGAATAAACACTTAGGGGCAGATTTACATAAATATTTCGAGGGTTAATTAACCCTCAATATTCAACTGCCAAATTGAAATCCTTCAACTTCGAATATCGAAGTTGAAGGATTTAGCGATATTCCTACGATATTCCTACGATCGAACGATAAAATCGAACGATTCGAAGGATTTTTCTGTATTGCTGACTGAACCAATTTTGCCTTCTGGATCCTGACTTGGTACCATGTTACTGATTGGTTTTGACTCTGGTCTGTTTATCATGACTAGTCTCTTGGCTCCTGATTCTGTCCTGCACTGTATGACTCGTACTATCCCTGTCTATTTCACATCTGCACTCTTCTGTTCTTCCTGTATACATTACGGTTCCCTTGTCTGCCCAGAGCTTCCCCCTTGGTATTCTCACATTAGGTCCTGGTGACATCTGAGTAGCGGAGGGCTCCTCCCGAAGTCAACGGCGACAGACAATGAGACCGGGACCTGAGGGATTGCTCTGGGGTTTGGAATACCATACCATATGTTACAGAAATGCTTTAGTCATTATGAGTCATTTCATTTAGTAGTTTATCTGCAAATATTTTATTTGCAAATATTTTCTTTAATTTTGTATATTAAATATTCATTATTGGGAGACCATTGAACTTATCTTATGCATTATAATAATCTGTGTATTGCTTTTACAGTGTTTAGAGTCGGCATGAAGGAGACTTTTGAACTTTTATTGAACACAAGTAGTGATGGACTAATCTGACCCGTTTGGCCGAAAATTTACGAAACTGTGGAAAATTGACTATGGGTCACAAAATATTTTTTGATTCACTAAATTTTTTTTCACCCCTTAAAGTCTACAAGCATCATTTTCATGGTGAAACTTGGCAAAAAAAATTCACTCATCACTAAACACAAGTATTAGTCCCAAATGATTAAAGCTACAATCAAAAAAGTATCTGTGACATTATTATGATGCCAATTTATATATGTTTCTATGTAATAACTAAATATGTTAAATAATAAGAAAAATTATGCCTCATCTAATTCCTTATCACAAAATGTTACTTAATTTGAGTGGGGTAACATAGTATCACATAGTAACATAGTAACATAGTAAAAAAGTAACATAGTATGTAAGGTTGAAAAAAGACACACGTCCATCAAGTTCAACCTTTTAACTTTTTTTAACCTGCCTAACTGCTAGTTCATCCAGAGGAAGGCAAAAAAAAAACCCATCTGAAGCCTCTCCAGTTTGCCTCAGAGGGGAAAAAACTGACTCCAAAATGGCAATGGGACTAGTCCCTGGATCAACTTGTACTATGAGCAATCTCCCATAACCCTGTATTCCCTCACTTGCTAAAAAGCCATCTAACCCCTTCTTAAAGTTATCTAATGTATCAGCCTGTACCACTGATTCAGGGAGAGAATTCCACATCTTCACAGCTCTCACGGTAAAAAAACCCTTCAGAATATTTAGGCGGAACCTCTTTTCTTCTAATCGGAATGGGTGACTTTGTGTCAGCTGGAAAGACCTAATGGTAAATAAAGCATTAGAGAGATTATTATATGATCCCCTTATATATTTATACATAGTTTTCATATCACCCCTTAAGCACCTCTTCTCCAGCGTGAACATCCCCAATTTGGCCAGTCTTTCCTCATAGCTAAGGTTTCCCATACCTTTTACCAGCTCAGTTGGGGTGTGGTGATGTTACTTCATCTTGACAAATATATATTTATAGGTAGATAAATAGATGGATAGATATATAGACCTGAAAGGGTCTGGTGCAACAAAGGACTTAGTAATAAATATTGCATTTGAATATTGCAAAAAGCTTTATAGACTATTATATTAAAGGGTGGAGTGCACCACAACTCAATAACAAAACATAGATTAACTTACTTCAACTGCATATGTGTCAACAAAATATTTGTGTCTTATCATTATTGACTGAATAATCTATTTAGTATTGGATTTGTTTCATTGTAGTGAATGAACTCTGTCTGGACAAATAGCCATGTTATACTGAATCTATATTGAGTGGGTTTCTCATGAATGTAATAGTTTTAATGCTTTATGTTTTCTTTTTATATCTTTTATAAACATGCAATTTGTTCAACTTTTGAGTGTGCTCCTCTACTTCTTGATTTATATGTCAAGATTGATATTTATTATATGTTTTTGTATGTTGCTACTCCTCTGATGGAGAAGTGTCTCTCAAACACATCCAGCGTAAAGTGTCTAAACACTTGTGGCTGGTTTCCTTTAGTAGGGGGTAATGGTTGAATTTTTTTTTTTCTGATATTTTTTGTATTTCTGAAATAGCAGTATGACTGTTTTAGGTATATTCATACCCTCATACATTACATAACTTGGTATTAGCTAATAAAAGATCTAAACAAAAAAAGGTAATTTATGACTGCAAATTACAAAATGCAATATTTTTTACCAACAATGCAGCATTTTAACCCATAATTCTAGCATAATTGCAGCCATGAGGGGAAGATGCACCTGATGCCATTTCACAAAAATTTTTTGGAGTTGGAACTGTGTCATTCCTGGTGCTCTGTGTCAAAATGGTAAAGGTGCCTATTGACACTGGCTGCTGTGGGAATCCTGGAACTATCACCACATAAAAGGTGGCAGTAACTCCTCAGAAACACAAGAAGCTGAAATCCTTGGACATATGTATAATCTTACTGCTTTCTACTGTGGTTTTGGGTGCTCATATCCTAGACCTGGGGCCCCCAACCTTTTTTACCCGTGAGTCACATTCAAATGTAAAAAGAGTTGGGGAGCAATACAAGCATGAAAAAGTCCATTGAGGTGCCAAATAAGGGCTGTGATTGGCTATTTGGTAGCCCCTGTGTGGACTGGCAGCCTACAAGAGGCACTGCTTGGCCCTATACTTCGTTTTCATGCAATTAAAACTTGCTTCAAAGCCTGGAATTCAAAAATAAGCACCTTCTTTGAGGCCAATGGGAGCAACATCTAAGGGTTTGGAGAGCAACATGTTGCTCACAATCTACTGGTTGGGTATCACTGCCCTAGACCTTCAGCGAAGGGGAGTAACCTTAGGCTCATGATTAAGTGTCCCTTGGTGACATGAAACACGTTTGGCTTTTATTTTTATACATAATGTAAATAGAATCTTTGTATTATTTAATCGATGGGCTCCTAAATTCTACTCTTTGGTGTTCCGAATTGGTGCCTGCCTACAATTATAGTTTCCTGTGGCTGTAACTCCTCTCAATTTTTTTTTTTCCCAATGGACGCAACTGTGAATATGTTTGTAAATAAGCCATAACGTTTTGGTCCACAAAGGGAAAATAAGAAAACCCTTTCTCTAGTTTCTTTTTTTGCATAGCATCATAGTTATCGTATAATGTAGATAATTGCTAATTCTCCATTATCACATTATCACTATTACCCTGCACTCACATACCCACTTTGTGTAAGTGATATTATGTAATTAAAGATAACTGTTTATTATATATCATATTCTACCAGCTATATTTTTCCATAGGGGCACAGACTGTATGTTATTGGAATTTAACTAATGGAAGAGGCCAAAGTCAAATGCAATGTACAAAACTCAGCATATATAACTTTTTATTACTGTTATATATTGGTGGTTACATGAAAAACAGCATTATAATAATCTCTAATTTGCTGTCATCGCAGCAAATTTTAACTTAAACATATGACGCAGCAAGCAGTACGTGGTGAAAATACCATGTATACATTCTATACCATGTTTTTTTTTTTCATGTGTTTTACAGTTAATATGACATGTGGCATATTTGCTAGAGTTCATTTTTTTTTATTCTTAACGATAAAAATGTCTGTGCCCTGTAAGATTTCCTAATACATTTCTATAATCTTTTCTTTAGTAATTTTCCATTTCCTGACATTTACAATCATGAAAGATCTATATGGCAAACGTACTGCTGGATAGAAAGTGGGGGGTTAATGCTATAATTTTCATATTTTACAGTAAATTGCTTTTGATTTTCGGTTAAAGTAATTTAATTTCCCAGAATAACTGCTGCAACTCTCACCTTATGAGAGTTCCACAAAGCGACTTAAATCTTTTTATTTTAGCAAATTTTGATAATTTTTATGAAATGCTAAAGCTTGGCAGTTATGCTTGCTGGAAAATGAGAACTATTTATTAGCTCTGACTTTTATTCACCATTCATTTTACATACTAGTTCACTTTGTCATATCAGTTAGAGGAGGCCACTTAAAATCAACAGAGAGATATTGGACAGAAATAGGAGTTTAATTTGCATTAATATTAGTTATTAAGCAAAGTATACACTGATATAAAACTTGACTTTACTTTAAGTTAGTAATGCAAATATCTACATTTTTCAGACTTGAAAATTATCGTGGCTATTAGTGTACTGCAGCCAAGGGTCAGTTAGTTTTTAATTTAACACTTAAGAGCGTTTTTCCTTTTAGATTAGTCCTGCTTAAAGTTACATTATATTTGTAAGAGCTCTTGTTTGAAATGATCCTCAGCCTTGACTGTAATAGAGGGAATATGGAAGATAGAGCCTTGTTCCTTGGCATTCATATGTGATGTTAGTCCAAACTGATAAGCAGTTGTGGTAAAAAAAAAACTTTTAGTTAGCATTATATATAAATGTATCATTATTGTTGCTTTGGTCTGTTTAAGAAAGGATGTGCTATAAGTCTAAGTGTATGACAATAGGTTGGTAGGTTGCGGGGCTTAATTTTTACCAGTAGGGGGGCTCTGCTTTATAATGAGAGACATCATTCTGGATTTCACTCTTGAGGGAGACAGAGTAGGCAATAGGAACATGGCAGAACATCCTCACCATAATGTAGGGCACATGAAGTACTTTATTTATGACCACAAACAGTGGGTTATGTGTCTTGAATCTGTTGAATTTGTCATGAATTTACAACACAAGGGCAGGCATGTGTGCAAGACATCGTACACACTTGCCTGCCCTTGTGTTGTAAATTCATTGACTGTCCCTTGGGACTTTGTGACATTATCATTAGTCCTTTCTGAAATAAGCATGCAGGTTTATATCTCTATTCCAGCACCATGGCTGGGTTTAGTAAATAGGTGTTCACATAACTATTGATGGGTGTATAAATTCGCCAGGCACAAACTCGCGGCAAATTTCAGAAAAAATCCACAGCATCAAAAAAAATTGGGCGAACACCAGAACAGCCACGCTGTCAGGCTTACCAGGAATCTGGAACCAATGGGCTGATAGAAGGCCGCTCCTACAGTACCCCACACGGTATATCCTCGATATGAACAGAGGAGAGACTGGTAGGGGAAGGTATGAGAGCCGATTAGCAGTAGGATGTTGAAGCACAGCTCCCAGTGGAGAAGAAGAGGATTGGTCAGGCAGGCCGGGTCAGGAACGGAGAGGTCAGCGAAGTCAAGGTCGGGCAGGGTCAAACCAGGAAAACAGCAACCGGAACATCAAAACAGGAGGAGTAAGCAAAAGGCGTAGTCAAGTAGATCGAGTCGAAAGAACCAAACTTGGATATTCACAGGAATCTTCAGAGTAGCAAAGACGATGTCTGAGCAAAGTCCTGCTCTAAAAGGATGGTTTAAATAGGCCAGCGTCCAAAATGGCGTCAGCGTCGGCGTCAGCGTCACGCGCTTGCGTCACCGCGTCGGCGTCAGTGCCGTCGCGCTTGTGCCGACGTCACTGCGCCTGCGTCGACTTCATCGCGCCTGCGTCGCTTCCGAACGCGCTGCGTAACTGCACCTGGAATGTCTTGAGGGGCGGAGCCAGAACCCTTACGATCCTGACAGTGCCCCCCCCTAGGCGCGGCCTCCGGACGCGGACCTTGGTGGTATTACCAGACCTCCGAGACTGAAAGATCTCCACCAGTCTAGGAGCGTGAACATTAGCTGCTGGTTTCCATGAATTCTCTTCTGGGCCAAAACCCTTCCACTTTATGAGGTACTGGAGTTTACCTCCTCTACGCCTGGAATCCACGATAGACTCAACCTCGAACTCCATATGATCTTCCACCAGGACAGGATCAGGAGTAGACTTCCTCCGCCCCGGAAATCGATTTGGTACTACAGATTTTAGCAATGCAGAATGAAAAACTGGATGTATCCGAAAGGAATCAGGTAACCGTAACCTAAAGGCTACTGGGTTGATTCGTTGTATAATCTCGAAAGGTCCCAGGAAACGTTGCGCCAATTTTTTGGATGGACAATTCAGCTTCAGGTTTTGAGTAGACAGCCACACCTTGTCTCCGACCACAAACTCCGGATCTGGATTCCTGCCTCTGACAGCAAAGTATTTAGTATTAGACTGTGCCTTTAACAAATTCTCGTGTAACATCTCAGTATTAGATCTTAACAGGGCAAGCCTATCTTGCGCAGCAGGAACGGATTCTTCCTGGAGTAGCCCCGGGATCATGGAGGGATGATAGCCAAAATTAGCATAGAAGGGAGTTTGCTTGGTGGATAAATGTACGGAATTATTATAGGCAAACTCCGCCATAGGTAGGAGTTTGACCCAGTCGTCTTGAAGAAAGCACGAAAAGCATCTTAAGTATTGCTCTAGAGTCTGATTAGTCCTTTCAGTCTGACCATTTGACTGTGGATGATATCCAGACGAAAGGAACAACTTAATTTGTAACCCCCTACAGAGAGCTTTCCAAAACCTGGAAGTAAATTGGACTCCTCGGTCAGACACAATGTCTTTTGGTAGCCCATGTAGCCGTACCACCTCTCTAATGAAGGTGTCCGCTGTCTCTGCTGCCGTTGGAATTCCAGATAGAGGAATAAAATGCGCCCATTTAGTCAACCGGTCTAAGACTACAAATATAGCTGAGCAACCCTTGGAGGGAGGAAGATCCGTAATGAAATCCATTGAGACGGAAGTCCAAGGACAACTTGGGATGGGTAACGGATGAAGAAGTCCAATTGGTTTCCCAGTAGAAGACTTGCAACGGGCACAGATGTCACAAGATCGAACAAATCTGGAACAGTCACTGCCCAACTTTGGCCACCAGAAATGCCGTCGTGCCAAATCTAGAGTCTTGCGTAACCCAAAATGTCCAGCCAAAGGGGAGTCATGGATGGATTCTAATGCTTCCGTCCTTAAAGTTTCAGGAACAAATAGTCTTCCTTTATTGAAGTAAAGTCCTTCCCGAAGGAACCTCTGTTGGAGGGGAAGCACTCCCGGACTGCTCTCGAATCTTATGTAACAAAGAAGATTGTAACAGTAAGAAGCTGTTGGCTGAGAGGATAGTTTTGGGGGACTTTACTGGAGCACCATCCTGAGAACATAAACGGGACAAAGCATCAGCCTTGTTGTTTCGTGAGCCTGGACGATAGGTAATGTGTAACTGGAACCTCGAAAAGAAAAGGGCCCACCTTGCTTGTCTAGGTCTTAATCTTTTGGCAGTTCGCAAGTATTCGAGGTTCTTATGATCTGTAGACACCAAGATAGGATGGACTGCGCCCTCCAGCAAGTGTCTCCATTCTTCTAGCGCCAATTTAATTGCCAACAGCTCTCTATCTCCGACGTCATAGTTACATTCGGAACTGGACAGTTTCTTTGAGAAGAAGGCAACCGGGTGAAGAAGGTTTTGGGTCCCCAGACATTGAGATAGAACTGCTCCTACGGCAACTTCAGAAGCATCCACTTCCAGAACGAATGGTTGAGAAGGGTCAGGATGTGCAAGAATAGGGGCCGTGGTAAAACTCTTTTTCAAGGTGTCAAATGCTTCCTGGGCTCGGGATGACCACAGAAATTTAGAACATTTCTTCGTTAAGTCAGTAATTGGTCGGATAATCATGGAAAAGTTTTTAATAAATTTACGGTAGAAGTTGGCGAACCCCACAAATCTTTGTACTGTTTTACGATCAGTAGGAATAGGCCAATCTAGGATAGCCGACGTCTTCTTTGGATCCATGATGATTCCATTAACAGAAATAATGAACCCCAGGAACTCAATGGTGTCTTTTTCAAACTCACATTTCTCTGCCTTCGCTATCAGATGATGAAGGCGTAAACGACGAAACACTTCTCTCATATGACAACGGTGTTCCTCTAGTGATGAGGAGAACACTAAAATATCATCAAGATATGCAACCACATAAATGTCCAGAATGTCACTGAAAATGTCGTTAATGAAATGCTGGAACGTTGCTGGGGCGTTGCATAACCCAAAGGGCATAACGAGATACTCGAAGTGTCCGTATCTGGTTCTGAAGGCTGTCTTCCATTCATCCCCTCTCCTGATTCGGATGAGATTATAAGCTCCCTTCAAATCCAATTTTGAAAATACAGAAGCAGAACGAAATCTCTGAAACAGTTCGTGGATCAACGGAAGCGGATAACGGTTTTTGATGGTTACCTTATTGAGCTCCCGATAATCTATGCAAGGACGAAGGGAATGGTCCTTCTTCTCTACAAAAAAAATTCCAGCTCCGGCAGGTGACGTGGATGGTCTAATGAAACCTTTCCTCAGGTTTTCGTTAATGTATTCAAGAAGGACCCCTAGCTCCCTTTCTGAAAGAGGAAAGATGCGTCCGAATGGTATAGGAGCACCGGGCAACAAGTCGATCGGACAATCGTATGCCCTATGGGGTGGAAGGACATCAGCACTCCTCTCATTAAAAATGTCCAAGAATTCATGGTAAACCGAAGGCACTGTCAACAGCAGTTTTTGTTCAGTTGTAGTACACGCCACAGTCTTAGGAGGGGCCTGTGGACGAAAACAATTTTGGAGGCAATATGGAGAAGAAAATGTTACAGTTCCTAATGCCCAATCAACCACCGGGTTATGAGCTTTTAACCATGGCAGTCCAATAATAATTGGAAACAAAGGAGAAGAGACCACATCAAAGCGAATAAACTCAAAATGCATCTCATTTATTGAAGAAAACAAAGGCGAAGTCTCTAAAGTAACTGGACCAGAACGAAGAGGAGACCCATCGGCCATCTTGATAAGGATCGGCTGAGACTTCGTTATTAATGGAACTTGATGGTCCCTTGCGAAAGTTGTATCCATGAAACAACTGCTAGCGCCCGAGTCAAGGATTGCCGCCACTTGCAGACGGTTTGTTCCCCACTGCAAAGAGACAAACAGAGAAATATGGGCACTTGAAAATTGAAGCTGGGACTTAATTTCAGTCTTTGTAGGACAATTACCCTCTGGGCGAACTGGACAAGTGCACAGAAGATGATCAGCCGAGCCACAATAGAGGCAGAGATTACGGCGTCGTCTTCTCAACTTCTCCTCAGGGGACAAACTTGGCCGAATTAACCCCAGTTGCATTGGTTCAGCTGCAGGAAGTGAAGAGGCGCTAGGAATCGGTGGAGGAGCCTTGGGCATGACCCAAGAAACTTGAGGAGAAAACTTCTCAACCTGGCGCTCCCTTAACCGCCAATCCAGTTGGATGGATAATTGGATCAACTCTTCCAGACTGTCTGGAACTCCAGTTCTTGCTAGCTCATCTTTCAACGGGACAGACAGACCGAACCGATAGTGATGTCTTAATGCCGATTCATTCCACGAGGTGTCAACAGCCCACCTACGAAATTCAGCCACATAGTCCTCGACTGGTCTCTTGCCTTGGGTCAAATACTGAATGGCGGTTTCGGCAGTAGTTGGCCTCTGTGGGTCATCGTATAGGGAGGCCATAGTAGCAAAGAAAGTCTTAGCATCGGCCAGGAGCGGGCTGTTAAGCTCCAACAGGCGATGGGCCCAAATTTGTGGCTCTCCCGCAAGGAAAGAGATCACTGCCCCGACCTTAGTGCGTTCATCATAGTAGGTTCTAGGCTGGAGCGAAAACAGAAGTCTGCAGCTGTTCCAGAAGGTCCGAAATTGGCTTCGGTCACCAGAAAATTTATCCGGCAGCGCAATCTTTGGTTCAGGGTGTGTCTCTCCTGAAGCTGCTTGGGAAGGAGTGGTGCTGGATATGGAAGCCGAGGCAGTAGCTGGAGGAGAAGGTGGAAGTTCGGTAAGCCGGGCTTGCAAACCTTGATACCCCCCTTGAAGATCTTGCACTGCTCGTGTGAGGGCTGCGATCTGCTGGGATAAAGTCTCTAAAGCAGTCGCTTCCTCAGCTGGTTCCATTCTGCTTGGCTCAGACATACTGTCAGGCTTACCAGGAATCTGGAACCAATGGGCTGATAGAAGGCCGCTCCTACAGTACCCCACACGGTATATCCTCGATATGAACAGAGGAGAGACTGGTAGGGGAAGGTATGAGAGCCGATTAGCAGTAGGATGTTGAAGCACAGCTCCCAGTGGAGAAGAAGAGGATTGGTCAGGCAGGCCGGGTCAGGAACAGAGAGGTCAGCGAAGTCAAGGTCAAACCAGGAAAACAGCAACCGGAACATAAAAACAGGAGTAGATCGAGTCGAAAGAACCAAACTTGGATATTCACAGGAATCTTCAGAGTAGCAAAGACGATGTCTGAGCAAAGTCCTGCTCTAAAAGGATGGTTTAAATAGGCCAGCGTCCAAAATGGCGTCAGTGTCGGCGTCAGCGTCACACGCTTGCGTCACCGCGTCGGCGTCAGTGCCGTCGCGCTTGTGCCAACGTCACTGCGCCTGCGTCGACGTCATCGCGCCTGCATCGCTTCCGAACGCGCTGCGTAACTGCACCTGGAATGTCTTGAGGGGCGGAGCCAGAACCCTTACGATCCTGACACACGCACATAAAAATTGCTGCACGTCAAAATTATTTGGACGCCCATTAACTTTAATGCATTTGGACAGAATAGGCTTGTATATAAAAACTGACCCGAGCATAGAATTTTTTTGGCGAAGCTAAACGGGACAAATTCGACCATCAAACAACTTATTAAACACATTTTTGAGACAAAAACATCCAAAGATAGTAAAAATGACAAATTATATTCCGCCTGTTGGGTTGAGCAAACCCCTCTCTAAGCATTCCCCTAATGAGAGAGGTATCTTCCTTTACCTACAGTACAAACTAACAACAGGGTTTTTCTGCCTTTGCCCTGATGACAGAGGATTATTTCTATACCTGTATCCTAAGGACAGGGGCTTCAGCCTGCTCCCTTCATCTGGAAATTGCATCATTATCAACTAATGCTTTAATGAAATTCACAGTAAGTTTTTATATTTCCCTCTTATGAAAGCATAACAAGAATTCTGATACTAGCCTATTTTCAATCTCCTTTTTTGTGCTCTCCACTCATAGAAACACCCACCATAATCCAGGTCCTCTATGACTTCCACTGTAAGTAGCCACAACCAAAACTAAGCAAGTGTATCAATATGCAAAAAGTTTGGATTCAGAATTTCTACTGTCAAAATGGAGACAAAAATGTTACATATCTGAAAGAGTACAGGAACACTAAGCTTTACACCCAAATAAAAAAGCTATATCACCAAACTTGATGCTCCAGAAGTTATACAGCTGCATTTTAGTGAAAACTGAAAATGAAATTTGCCAAAATATACCACAGGTATGAAATGTGTTATCCCTAAAGCCATTATCAAATTACAGGAAAGCCATCTCTCAAATACTAATCAATAATTCAAAAAAATGTTTTTCAATGATTTCCTTTTTTCTCTGTTATAATAAAAGTCAGCCAGTGAAACCAGATCACTGACCAGGGTAGACTTGAACATAAGTATATACTAAGCTTCTGCAATGAGCTGCACATGCTAGAAAATGAAGAGTATCTTAAGTAGCAGAACTTGGAATAAAACTGAAGTCACAATGTATCCTGGGCCTGTAGCCGGCAACACGGAGGCAAGGGCAGATAGCCACAGAGCTCCAGAGGACAACCAGGAGCATTGACAGAACAGGAGTCTGTACCTTTAACAGGCCCCCATATACTAGAAATCATAAAGTAACTATTATGTTATGGGTGCATAAATTCGGCAGGTGCAAATTTGAAGCAAATTTCCGTGTTTCGCCATTGGCAAAGTAAATAATTTGACGCGCGTCAGAATAGGTGCGCTTAGAAAAATTGTCATGGGCGCCAAAATTATTTTAATGCCCATAGACTTCAATACGTTTTGTGAATCATTCATTTGCGAATTTTTCAGCTAAACGGGGTAAATTTGCCCATCACTAATTATGTAGCATAATACTAAAGAACAAACTCAGTAAAAAGAAAAGGAACGTCTAGCAATAATAGACAAAGCTGCTCCTTTGTACTCTTTTAAGCATGATATCAACATGGATGACAAAAACAACTTATAAGATAAAAATGAAACTTATATTAAAACTGACAGCAAATTATACTTTGAATTAACAGGCAACTAACACCCCGTTTGAAATCTATTGATCAGTTCAATTCAACATGCTTTTGGTTGGAGGATTTAAGAACTTTTACCACAAATAGACTGAGGGGGTGTTTAACTGAAATAGTAATGCAATTAAAGTAATAAACAGTTTTTTTAAAATGCTAAATATTTTGAGTAGTGATGGACGAATTTATTCACCAGGCGCGAAATTCGCAGCAAATTCCCGTCATTCGCGAAACCGCCATAAAAATTCCCCAGCATAAAAAAATGGATTTACACGAGCGCATTTTTGCATTTGCATTTGTGTCAAAAATGAGATGCCGACACCGTTTCGCAAATTTTCCGTCATTTTGCGGGAAATTCACACATTTTTCGGTGAAGCAAAACACCCCAAATTCGCCAATCACTAATTTTGAGCTCAAACTCATGACTTCAAAGCTGTATCTCATCCAGCCTAATAAAATGCACATATTCTGAAATGAAGACTAAAGTGAGGTTGAATGATATTTTTTTGTTATTTGTATCCACCATCAGCAAAAATTCTGTATGATTGTTATTTTGCTTCAGTTCCCTAGCAGATGCTGTTCTGCTATGCACATGAAAAGGTTGACTTCATTTGTAAATTGACATTTTGCATGTAAGCTTTCTTTATGATTGCAGATTGTACCTGCATATGTAATGACAAAATGCATTTCAAAGAGAATTAACGCACCATTTACATTTGTGCAGACTTGTTTTATCGAGTGAATCCAGTCACAATATCTAGGTTAGAATCAATAAAGCCAAATGTTCTATGGTAAATAATCCTAATATATTTTGAACGGCCAGGAGGAATTTTTACATGTGAATGAAAATGACATAAGAGGGAACATTTTCAAGGATAATTTCAAGAGACTTCATCCAGTTTCCGTTAAAATTATATTAGGGTTTTTTTCAGACTGCAAGCTTGAGCTTTATACCTAATAATAAAGTTTTTAATCAAGTCTTGTATAAAAATAATTGCACAGAACTGTATTTTTTCTGATTTAGTTTACATTCATGCGCTCATCACTAAGTAGTCACGGCCTGTGCCATTCATCTAAATCCCTGCTATTCATCCATATACAGTATGAAATTACCAAATAATGGTGCAAAGTTTTTTCAGGCCTAGACACTTATAGCAACTAATCAACAGGTGGCATTTATTGGTCATCTGTCTTATTGCAAACATCTTATTTGTTGATATTGGTTATTGAAAAAGACAAGATCATATTATCTAAAGGTCGCCATACATGGAGAGATCCGCCGGTTTGGCGATGTCGCCAAACGAGCGGATCTCCCTTCGATATGCCCATCTTGAGGTGGGCAATATCCAGCTGATCCGATCATGGGCCCTAGGTCCCAACGATCGAATCCTAACGATGCCTAACGGGCGGTAGGATCGCGGGACCGCATCAACGAATAGATGCAGCCGCGATCCGACGGGATTTTTTGTCCCATCCGATCGAGATCTGGGCGACTTTCGGCCAGATCTCGATCGGTGAAGCCCGTCGGGGGGCCCTATACACGGGCCAATAAACTGCCGACGCGGTCTGTCGGCACCTTTTATCAGCCCTTGTATGGCCACCTTAAATCACATTTCACATAGGATTGGAGGTTCTGTCAAAATTTTGGCTTAGTATATGCTCACACAAGCTCAAGGGAGCTTGTGATCAGTATTGTAAATACATGGCTCTCTTGCCTTGTGCTTCCTGAATAAAATGCAAGATAGATATTTACATGGGAAGTCTAAGTCCTGACTATGTGTCACCTATATAGCTGCCCGGAATGGCATACAGAACAAACGTTACTCTTTGCACCTATTTTGTGATGGGGAAGCTTTACAACAGTAACTTTATGCAGCTAATTTCAAGGGTAGAGCACTGCTACATGTGACTCCTCAACTCAGATGACCCAAGTGTCTCTAGGATGAACTTAAGATATTCACTTTCACAAAGTCTTGGAAGACAGTGGTTCTTAACCAGAAACTGTAGAGTTTTTGAAAAAATTACAAAACAAATGGTACAAAAGGCATAGTAATTTAATTTCTCAGGATGGTTTTAGTTATATTATTATACATTTTTACCTGTTTCAGGAACATGATTATGTTTAAATGCATCCTGATCATTCATTAAAATTACCCTCATTTTTGTAGATAGTATCCAGTAACCTGGGTGAATCTTTGAGAAAAACCATAAGAACTGCAATAACCAAAACAGGACATAAGTCAATAAATAACCAATGCAATGTAAATCTTGAATGGAAGCAACCAATAAGAACTGCAGGCCATGTCTCAAAGTCATACATGACCTAAGGAAACGGCATGTTCCTTTGTAACCATAATAATATATATGTATGTTTTCAAATTAGAATATGTTTTTTTTTTTATATATTTTATCAAATCATGTCTCAAAGTCAGACCATCAAACAAACATCAAATCAATCCACCCTAAAATGTTCACTATCCACTCACTGCACACACCAATCTATATAAATTTAGCATTCTGCTAATATTACTATAACATAGATTATCATCCTATTTTCTTCACGTTCATTCACATATTAGATAAAATCAGAGACATCACTTTGAACAGTTATAGAGCAGTATATATTGTCAGTCCATTAAAAAGCTATCACAATGAACAACTTTTTTTTCCCTCTGGGATCTAAATAGTTGAAACTGCTATTCAGTCATAGAACTTTTTTGTCTCTTTCCAAAGATAAATCTTGATGTAGAGGAATTGTATAAAAGGGCATGATTCTTGATTTTTGAAAGAAGCAGTTCTTTCTTATTTTAACCAGACAGATAGTAGACATTGAGCAGAAGGTTTTTGTATAGTAAAATATATAATACCGTGCCTGAAAGTTTATTTTTTTATTTGTATCTTTAAAATACCAAGAATGAAAACACAAAAAGTGTAACAACTAAAAAGACCAGACAGAAAAGTGTGAAGACCCGAACTTCCTGTCATTTTGTATTAACGTCAATGCAGCTTTTTTTTGTAGAATGTATGGATACCTTAACAAAAGTTTAGATAGGAATAACTGGTAAAATAATGCATTAAACAGGTATAGCTTTCTGAATGTATGGGTTTTTCCTACACAGTGTTGGACTGGGATGCCAGGGGCCCACCAGAAAAACCTTAGACTGTGTGCCCACTTTCCAAACTATTATTTCTCCTCTTCTCAGTCAACCTCTTTATTCTCCTAGTCTTTTATATCTACTTACTATATTTTATTCTTCCATTATTAACCCTCTTTTTTATCATAAAGAAATAGAGAATGACCATGAATTAGGCCAAATGGTTAGAAGCAATAGGGCCCACTGACACTTGGGCTCACCGGGAGTTTTCCTGGTATCCCGGTGGGCCAGTCCGACACTGTTCCTACAACTAAATAAAGAAATTACAATGCAGTATCTAATGTTGTTTAGTCAGTTTGTTTTATTGCAAATTATGAGAGCCCATTTCACATTTTTAAGGCTCTAAGGTGGCCTCATTTATTATGTTTCATTACATAAACCATACACTGGTGCACATGACTACTGCACTGTGTATAAAGAACATGGTTTCAACCAACACCTAATTAGTGTTCTCAATCTATACAATGTTAGTTAATGCAGATTACCACCTAGGGTGTCCCATATATTAATCTATCACAAATGAAGCAACTGAAAGAAGGAACTCGTTCCCTAGGTAATATACCAATCAATACCGAGCACCTATGTAAAAAGCATTTTTTATAAATGATTCTGTAAGCAAAGTTAAAGAAACCTTAGCACATAAAAGCAATGACAATGCTTGTTGAGGTTTTAAAGGAGTAGGAAAGACTAAAATTAAGTAAACCTTATCAGGAAAATATATATAAATACACCCTCAAAGTAATGCTCCTCTGTCAAAAGAAACACCACATTTCTTTCCTTCTATTGTGTACACATGGGCTTCTGTATCAGACTTCCTGTTTTCAGCTTAAACCTCCAGGGCAGGGCTTCAGCATGCTCACTTTGCTCCTCTCTCCCTCCCTTTTCCCTCCTCCCCCCCTACTGTAATCTGAGCCCAGAGCTATGAGTGAGCAGGGAGAGACTCAGGCAGGAAGTGAAATCACACCAAGCTAATATGGCAGCTGCTACCCTAAACAAATGGAGAGAGCTTCTAGAGCTGTTTACTCAGGCATGGTAAAGCATTCTACATAATAAATAAAGTTTTCACTAAAGCTTGCACTATTGTGGCTATAGAAAGATCCATTATCCGGAAAACCCCAGGACCTGCGGATTCTGGATTACGGGTCCCATACCTGTATGTATTATTACACAGGTAAGATTGAACCATTGTCTCATAGGCTTTTGCCCTTATTGTTCCTCACTAGTACAGGTATGGGATCCATTATCCAGAAACCCATTATCCAGACAGCTCCACATTACGTAATGGCCATCTCCCATAGACTCCATTTTATCCAAATAATCCAAATTTTTAAAAATGATTTCCTTTTTCTCTGTAATAATAAAATAGTACCTTGTACTTGATCCCAACTAAGATATAATTAATCCTTATTGGAAACAAAATCAGCCTATTGGGTTTATTTAATGTTTACAGGATTTTCTAGTAGACTTAAGGTATGAAGATCCAAATTAGGGAAAGATTTGTTATCCAGAAAACCCCAGGTCTTGAGCAATCTGAATAACATGTCACATAGCTGTATGTACATTTTAAGGATAATGAAAAGGCAATTATTATGATACACATTTTTGCTTAGTTTTTTTATTAAAAATAACATAATAGAAAATCACGTCATTTTAACAGGGGAAAAATAATTGTGATAAGATTATTTCAGTGTTAACAGCAAGTCTAAACTAACTTCAAAAGACAGGATTTTCAAAGATTACAAACACAATGCTGCAAATTACTTTGTGGTATGAATCCACTAAGATATACTGTCAAGTCTAAAACTGTAGTTTAAATCAAGGTTAGAAATGTAATGATTCAGAAAACAAATTTTATGTGCAGAAAATGCTAAATCATGGCTGTTTAAACCATCTGAACAAAATCCGAGAAATGTCAGTTGGCTTGTGATAATATGACCATTATAAATGTAAGAGAGGATTGCATCCCCTTCCATTTTAACTTAAATGCAATGTATGAGATATGTAAATGGGTTGTTCACCCTAAAGGAGAACTAATCCCTAAAAATGAATAGGGCTAAAAATGCCATGTTTTATATACTGAACATATTGCACCAGCCTAAAGTTTCAGATTGTCAATAGCAGCAATGATCCAGGACTTCAAACTTGTCACAGGGGGTCACCATCTTGGAAAGTGTCTGTGACATTCACATGCTCAGTGGACTCTGAGCTGCTGTTGAGAAGCTAAGCTTACGGGTCATATGGATTTAAGGATATGTCTTAATATGACAACTTTTTTCACATATGATAAGTGATATCCCTGCAGTGAGCACCAACCATTTCGTTTTTTTGTGTGCTACCACCATTAATGTGGACATAGTCTTGTGTTAACATGGGCATTGTTTAAAGTGAGTGTGGTTTAAAAACAGGAAGGAGATAACACTGGCTTCCATTATCGGCCCTCTACCATGTAGGCCAGAAAATTTCCATCCCTCTGTACCACAGAAATTGGACAGCCCTGATGTAGACAATGTAGTTATTAGGTAGATAACACTATGAGGCAATATGGAATTTGTCATATTTCCTTTTAAGGGACATGGTCACTTAAACTCAAAGGAGAATTCCTCTTTTCATAGGAGAATTACTCTCACATACAGATGCAGCCACTTTGGTTTGTCTGTTTGACACAGAATAACTAAACACAGATATCCCATTTATCTCATTTAACACAGAAAACTGCGTCACAACATCCCATCTAATTAAAGTATTTACCATTGTGAACAATGGAGCTTTGGTATGCTAATGAAAAGGTTAAATGCATTAAATGAGTTAAGATGACTTAAGATAACACAGTTTCTTCAATTACCCCTGAGTCATGACGCATTTAACTCACAAATCCAAGTGGCTTCATCTGTAAGTGTACAATGAATGTGTACAACTGATAAGAGATGGTTTACAAACATTATTGTTAGTTAGTGATGGGTGAATTTGTGCCGTTTTGCTTCGCCGGAAAACGGCGAAAAATTTGTGAAATGGCGCCGGCGTCTCGTTTTTGGCAAATTTTCGCAAACTAATTTTTGCCCCGTTTTGTGAATTTATTCGCTGGCGGCGAATCGCGCAAATTCGTGCCAAAATCGACCATCACTATTGCTAGTAATAAGCAAATCTCTTGCATTTTCCTTCCCCTGGAAAACTCGCAAAATTACAAAGTTCACTTTTGTCGCGCAACCACATTTTTTGTCTCATAATACATTTGAGGGAAACTAAATCAGAGTCCTTGGGCATTTTGCTCATGGTACCGTTTTCCAGCTTTTGGGCTACAAATAAACATATTTCCTTACTTTCAAGTTTGGTTAACTGTGCTAAGCAAATCTGCTATGTTTCGCTTTGTGTCAAAATTCACAAACCAGTGTAAAAATTCACTGAATTGCATTGCAGTTAATGATAAGACCAAATCACATGCATGTTTTACTCAGTATACTGCTACACACATCCCCCTACATTGTTAGAGGACCTCCTATCCACTATGCTACAACTACTTTTTCAAAAGAAAAAAAAGACTCCCATTTTGCTAGTTTCTTTTAAAAAAAATGTGATATTTGACATTAGCTCTAGTTGACTGGCAATGGTATCTACTACTGGACTATGTTGCTGTTTAACCAAAAAGAACCATCTATAGTTTATATATTACTACTTGCATAACTAATAATAATTCTGAACAGATAATGTCTTGATGCTTTATATTATGTTGTTCCTACTGCAGGTTTTAGAAGTGGCACAGAAAGATCAAGGTAAAGATAATAAAAAGTCTTTCTCCAAGGGGTCTCAATGAGAATTTTTGTTTAACATGTAATAGTGATTCCATTTCTTTTCTTCTCTTGTCCCTTTCCCGTTTTCCTTTTAGATGAGAAAACCATGAAGACTAAACAAAGAAACAGTGTGTAATATAAATAACTTTTGTACAGTGAGTAATATTTTTAGACTATATAGTAACATAAAGTTGGTTATAAGAGTGGTATATGTGTTTTTCTAATGCACTTTTCTAAAAAATCTTTTACTATATAGGAGTTTTATTATTTATAACAAAATATTTAAGAATACTTTGATACATGGACTGTAAACGTCAGTAAGGACTTTTCCTAATATACAGGGACTTACTGTCACGTTCGGCACCCTATATCCAGAACCCAAGATAAGCTCCGTGGTCTCGGCTCTCACTTCTGCCATTAACCGCCGCCTTTTACCTCGGGAGGAGCCCTCGGTTAATTGGATGCTAACTGCTGAAGACTGAATTCCCCTTTTAAACTGTTGGTTGAATTTCGTGCCAGTGCGCACTGGTGTCATCATGCCAGCGCGCCTGCGGACGCACGTGGCGCTAGCGCCATAGGGGAACCTGGAACCAGGAAGGGAGCAGCACAGCATCGGGCGTCTTTGCCAGGTATGCAGCGTTGGACCCCGCTGCCCACTAGACCACCAGGTAACTTCCTTACACTTAGGGGCCCATTTACTTAGCTTGAGTGAAGGAATAGAATAAAAAAAAACGTTGCATTTCAAATGCTTTTTGGCTACTTCGACCATCGAATTGGCTACTTCGTCCTTCGACTACGACTTTGATTCGAACTAAAAATCGTTCAAATATTCGACCATTCGATAGTACTGTCTCTTTAAAAAAAAACTTTGACCCCCTAGTTCGCCACCTAAAACCTACCGAGGTCAATGTTAGCCTATGGGGAAGGTCCACATAGGCTTTGCAATCTTTCGAAGGATTTAATCATTCGATCAAAATATTTGCGGTAAATCTTTTGACTTCGATATTCGAAGTCGAAGAATTTACTTTGGACAGTCGAATATCGAGGGTTAATTAACCCTCGATATTCGACCCTAGGTAAATCTGCTCCTTACACTTTATTTGGAAGATTTTGAATTGATTTGTTTAAAATAAAATCCAATATGGAGTAAATAATGGATTGTGGGAGAAAGGCCGGAGCCTTTGACATATAGGTGTTTGTCACATTTGAAATTGTACCATGATGAAGGGAGGTTGAACCCCCTGAAACGTTTATCAATTGGTGATAAAATAATCAAAAAGAGGGGCACTGTCCCCTGCTGCAGAAACTAGTGTGTGTGCGGATCCGTGTATCTACTGTCGTTGGTGCTTTATATCCCACATTAAAATTAATAAAATATATTTATTTGAATGAACCATATACTATGGGGCAGATTATCAAAACCATCGAATTGGCCAAACATGATTTCCTTTCTGAATTTTTTGGCCGTTTTTGGTCGAAGTAAAATTGTTCGATCAATCGTAGCAATCATTCGAATCGATCATTTCGAATGAATTAATCAATTGATCGAACGAACGATTTTCAAACAAAAAACTTTGACTTTTCAAAACATAGCCAAATTTTGGCTCTAGGTTCTAGGAGGTCCCCATAGGCTAACACAGCAATTCAGCAGGTTTAAAGTGGCGAAGTGGCGAAGTCTTAAGTTTTTTAAAGAGACAGTACTTCGATTTGGTCGAATATTCAGAGTATTTTCAATTTGAATCAAAGTCGAAGTTGAATTTGGCCTATTCGATGGTCGAAGTACCCAAAGAATACTTCGAAATTCATATAAATCTGCCCCATATATATGTGTAAATGTAATGAATTTGAAATACTATGTAATGCAATGTTACATGACTGAGAATAGTAATAGTTGTTTTATATAATCCAAACCATTTCTAGTGCAACTATAACTCCCATATGCTACTGTGAATGAAAGACAATATACAAGAGTGCCAGAAGGTTCTTGCAACAAAAACAGAACAGTTTGTTTGTCCAAGACAAATGATCCACAGTTTTGTTCTTACAATCCACAGAGCCCCCAGCAGATAATCATGACATGACTACTACATGTCCCTCAGAAACAGCACACTGGAACTCCCTGAGGTGATAGCGTAACACCTGGATAGATACACCCTCAGGATCTCAGCACCGTGACCTGGATCCTCACACATTGGATCAGGGAACTCACTAACCCTAATTCCCTATATGGATGTGCCCTTATACCACAGGCCAGTCTTGCCTGAGGGGAGAGCTACCTCCTTGCTATCCCTCCTAGTTTGAGCCAAGCTGCACTTGCTACTTAACCTACAGTACTTATCTTACTCTCCTAGAGAGTACTATGAAAGGTAGTATCCTATGTCTAGCTGGCCACCCCGACTAGATGTACTGGTCCTTCTAGGGCAGAATGGCTTTACTGGGCCTTGGTGCACCCAGGCTCCCTAGAACATCCAGCAGGATCAGCAACCAGAAGACAAAGAGGAAGACCCACCCCTTCTCGCTCACTATACCAAAGTGTGACAGGAAGTGGTCACAACACCTCTTAGTCAATAGTACAACTATGCTTTAAATCCCTGCGTGTGCAGGGATTTAAAGCCATAATGGCACATTAACCCTATGGGTCCCTACATGTGATAAAAGGCCTTGTGGCTGGAAACATTACTTATTAATGCCCTAAGTGCTGAATAAAGGCATTTTAAGCAAGAAATGTATGGTACTGTCGCAATTAACACTGTAGGGTACTAACCCCAATTAGCCTCCTTATTGGAGTCTCTGAATACTCTAATAACTACCCAGATCCCTCATCTCACTCCTAGAGTAGCTATTACAAATCTTTCCTTGCACTGACCTTCTGGAACCAGCAGCAAGTGGGAAGTCAAAGAGACTGAACAAATGTGGGCACATGTGTGGGAATCCTGACACTATATGGCCAAATAATGTCAGAGGACCTGCTCCCCTTCCAACTGTAATATAGGCCCAAATCTAGCTGGCCAAAACCCACCTGGGGAAAATAAAAGAATAAAAGGTTTGCAAAACTTTTCTCCTTACTAGTAGTCTGCGCAACCTCCTGCTAAATGTTAATAACAGTCTCAAGTTGCACACCGTTTACGTACATAAGAACCTGGTTGCCTGCCAATATATTATAGATTCAAAAGTAAAATATAGCAGCACTCACAGGATTTGCAAAAGGTTCAAAATTGGAAAAACCTTTATTGAAGCTCAATGTTTCGATTCCCCACAGGGATCTTCGTCAGGAGGAAAACAAACAAACATTCAGACAACCCACTAGCCCACAGAATTTAAACCCCTAACAGTAGGGATGGGCGAATTTGACACGTTTTGCTTCGCCAAAAAATCCGCCACGGGCGAAATGTGGCCGACGCCCATTAAAGTCTATGGGCGGCGTAAAATTTGTCACGCAGTGAAATTTTTTTGACGCGCGTCTTTTTATTTTGACATACAACGACATACAAGTCTATAGGCGTCATTTTTTCGGCTAAACAAAGCAAAAAAATTCGCCCATCCCTACCTATAAGTGAAAATGGCGCCAAGGCCCGTTGCTAGGCAACCATACAAGCTTTCATTGGCTTGTGTATATATAAAAACCAAAGATGCTGGAATATAGTAAGGCAGAACATAGAGTGTAGGTAATGAGGAGGTTATGTTCTGCCTCACTCTGGGAGCACCTGGATAACACCTGAACTGTCACTTATATAACAGTGTAACAAACTGTAACCCACAGTACCTTAATACCCCTCTGAATTGTGTCTTTATGTTACCCTCCCTTATAGACTGTAAGCCCTACGGGGTAGGGTCCTCTAGCCTTTTGTTTCCTTGACATTGAGCACTTAATCTGCATTGTAATTATATTTTATATTTATGTGAATTGTATTCTAATAATGCACTTATTGTTACTTTTTATTCCAATGACCCCTTGTTTGTTACTACTAATTTATTGTTTTGTTGTACAGTGCTTTGCCCTCGAGGAGCGCTTTACAAATAAAAATATATATACATACATACACTATATCCCGGCATCTTTGGTTTCTGCCACCTAATATTGGATTAATATGACTGACGCTGTTTTACTTTTCCAAGGCATTTTGTAAATGCGGACATCACGCATTTAATTAAGACAGATTTGTTGTTAATTGCCTAGTGTTCATTGTTATTTATAACACATTAGTCAGCTTCAATCCTAATTATTTGCTTTTCCACGCACCTGATATACATCAATCGGGTGACGTCTATAACACTGGGGATTGGCCTGCCAATATTTTTAAAAATGGCTAATTTACCAGAACCCTACACTATGAATCCATATTTTTTTTTTAAATTTTTCTGTTTTAATAAAGGACATTTAATTACATTTTTCTATAAGTGGCCGTATTGGGGGTTTAAACTGCAAATGGAGTTTTATTCTGGGACCACTACAGAATGGTTTAAAGTTTTTGTGTGGCAGATGTCGGCATGTGCTATCAGCTATATTAAGTCCTTATAGGATATCTGGAAAGGGACCCATGTTTGAGGTCTCAGTTTTACTAATTATGGTAAGATAGTACAGTCATTTAAAGCTTTGTTAAAAACATGTATTACTTAAAGGGATACTGTCATGGGAAAAAAAAAATTCAAAATGCATCAGTTAATAGTGCTGCTCCAGCAGAATTCTGCACATAAATACATTTCTCAAAAGAACAAACAGATTTGTTTATATTCAATTTTGAAATCTGACATGGGGCTAGACATATTGTAAATTTCCCAGCTGCCCAAGTCATGTGACTTGTGCTCTGATAAACTTCAGTCACTCTTTACTGCTGTACTGCAAGTTGGAGTGATATCACCCCCCCCCCTTTTTCCCCCCAGCAGCCAAACAAAAGAACAATGGGAAGGTAACCAGATAGCAGCTCCGTAACACAAGATAACAGCTGCCTCGTAGATCTAATAGTAAAAACCCATGTCCCACTGAGACACATTCAGTTACATTGAGAAGGAAAAACAGCAGCCTGCCAGAAAGCCTTTCTCTCCTAAAGTGCAGGCACAAGTCACATGACCAGGGGCAGCTGGGAAACTGACAAAATGTCTAGCCCCATGTCAGATTTCAAAATTGAATATAAAAAAATCTGTTTGCTCTTTTGAGAAATGGATCTCAGTGCAGAATTCTGCTGGAGTAGCACTACTAACTGATGCGTTTTGGAAAAAAAACATGTTTTCCGATGACAGGATCCCTTTAATTGTTACTTAATCTCCCTAAAGCTCAACTAAAATATATCTTACAAACACATTAATGCCAGGAATTGTTGAGCCTGAACAACAAAATGTACTTTGGTACTTAAATCCAAAGCTGCAAAAGAATAAAGAATAAATTCTTTCCACTATAATGCTCTGCAACACCTATTTATTTTAGCTGTATCTGGTGTTTTTGAGAGAAGCCATAAATATCAAGTTCCCTGGTGGGCTGTAGGTGCTGCAGTCCAAAATTGCAGCCAGATTTGCCATTACTGCAAGATTTTCTCATTAGCAGATACAGTTCCACTCTGGAAAGCTTTATATAGTATAAAGGTGTTCCCTGTACTGCGATGATTGAATGGATGCTGTTCTCTTGCAATATACATTTATCTATATGAACATTTCAGACATAATTAGATATTACTAAATAGCATACTCTGTATATGAAAGAGAAAGTTGGTATTTATGCTCCAACTTAATGTTATGCTATTCCAGTGAGCGAAAATGAATCAAGCAGGCTAGTATTTGTTATACATACTCTCAGAGGATCTGGCTGCATGCCCAATAGCTGCTGCCAAGCAGGAGATTGATGTTTAAGTCTCAGCCTAAGATATAGCTTTGAGGCAAAAAGCTTTGCTAGCTTCACTCTATGTAATAGAAATATGTAATTGACTAAATCTTGCTGTTCTTCCCATGGTAAAGCTAAGTAATGAAATAATATTAAGTTAACTAGATTTTTTTTTTGAGATTTACTGTAGATTCAATATGCAGTTAATAGTTATTCTGCCAATGAAAAATGGAGCAAGAATGGATATTATTTGTACATGTAGGGGCACATTTACATAGCTCGAGTGAAGGATTAAAAGGAATTTTTTTTTGGCTACTTCGACCATCGAATTGGCTACTTTGACCTTCGACTACGTCTTCGACTTTGGATCAAACGATTCAAACTAAAAATCATTCGACTATTCCACCATTCGACCATTCTATAGTCGAAGTACTGTCTCTTTAAAAAAAACTTTGACCACCTACTTCGTCACCTAAAACCTACCGAGCACCAATGTTAGTCTATGGGGAAGGTCCCCATAGGCTTTTATCGGCAATTTGTGATCAAAGGAAAATTGTTCGATCGATGGATTAAAATCGTTTGATTAGAAGGATTTAATCGTTCGATCAAATAATTTTTCCTTCGATCGAACGAATCGTGGTAAATCCTTCGACTTCGATATTCGAAGTCGAAGGATTTAACTTCAATGGTCAAATATCGAGGGTTAATTAACCCTCAATATTCGACCAATAGTAAATGTGCCCCGTGGAGTCTACACTCCAGTAAATGCACTTGTACAATGTGAAGAACAAATGCTGTACAGTATGATATTCATTGTTCATGGAAAGTTAATTACAAAGCAACACTGTATCTGAAGTTGATAAAAAAGATAGTAGTGCATCATGTCCCTAAACCCTCTAAAATCCGATCCAGGAGAACGCAATATCAATTTCCCAGCAGGTCGGCCACCAATTCAACCTCACAGAATGACAAATAAATTCCTGACCCTAAAATGGAAATCTGAAAGCTTGCTGGAAATATACAATAAATAAGTAAACAATTCAGTCTATTGAAGCAATGTTCGTGGCTTTGATTGTTGGAAAGTTAAAAAGATTTTTTTACACAGCAGGTAATGTTTATTATAAATAAAACACATACAGTAGCAGCAGATTTATTTTATGTAGTCAGAATCCTCAATTTCATTATACATGTGCCATTTCCTCAGACACCCGCTAAAGTATTTATTAGCTTCTGAGAATAAAAGAATCCTTGGTCTGTTGTGAATTTTATTGTGGGATTGAGGGACAAAAAATGGTTGCATATAGAGTATCCACCAGCAAGGCATGAAAATGGCAACTTAGCACTGGGTTATTTACATGGGAAAGAGTGTCTATTCTTTACGACTTACAAAAGAATTTAATAAATCTCCAGTTTTAGGGTCTCCAAGTAGAAAGTGATTACTCACCACATCAGGGGAGAGGTCCAGGTGCACCACCCTGAGCCCTCAGCACGGGTAGCCGACAATCTGAAAAATCTTTGGAGCAGGCACTCAAAGAAGGCAAAATTCCACCAGGCAATATATTCAAAGTGAAACACAATAAACTCTTTTCACTTAGAATATATTGCCTGGTGGAAGTTTGCCTTCTTTGAGTGCCTGCTCCAAAGATTTCTCCGATTACAAAGAATTTCATTTTATTTATAAATGAATATGTGAGAGGCAAGATATAACTCTTTCATTGAGGTTTCTAAAAAGTTAAACTAAAGTTTGCTGTAGGAGGGTATGTTTGCCTTTGTAGACCTTTCCATAAATAGGGATGCTTAACAAGAATGCCAGATTTAGGCATTTTGAATATTTCTAGAAAACTTCTCTTTGTATATTTTATGTCACCCAGTGTAGATAATTTTAGTCATCTGAGCTTCAGCTGTATAATTATTGGAACCCTATGGTGCAGGGCTAATCAAGCATTTGAACTCTTTGTATAGTACAACAACTGTAGTATTTATGCAAGTGATTATTTTTTACAAACCCCGTCTTTTTTTTTTTTTTTTTTTACAAAGAATGAAACAAGTCCATGACACAAAAATCATCATTTAAAACATCATGTGAGTCTCCATTAGTGATGGAGTAATTCAGCATTTCATATATAAATTAGAATATGTATTAACTCATTAAAACTCATTATGTCTAAGTGATGAATACATACACACATGTATCAGCTTAAATGTCTATTTAAGAATGGGTATAGCTTTGCTATCTTGCCATCTACATCTATCTATCTATCTATCTATCTATCTATCATCTATCTTCTATATATCATCTATCTATCGGTCTATCAGTCTATCGGTCATCATCTATCATCTATAATCCTATTATCTATCTATCATCTATAATCCTATTATCTATCTATCATCTATAATCCTATTATCTATCTATCATCTATAATCATATTATCTATATATCATCTATAATCCTATTATCTATCTATCTATCTATCTATCTATCTATCTATCTATCTATCTATCTATCTATCTATCTATCTATCTATCTATCTATCTATCATCTATCATATATCTAAAACTCCCAACACATCAAAATAGCCCCAGATTCATTTTCTAATGTGTTGATGAATTTGCACAATGTCCTTTGACAATGATTAATTGAAAGTATATTCTAAAGATTGAGCAGTTGTGCTTAAATATTCCATTATAATGTTGCCGCCAAAGAGTGGGTGTGTTTAATTTTTTTATCAAAATCTAAGAGAAATGCAAATATAACTTGATAATTTAGCAGCATTGACTAATCACCTCTGTGGAGATGTCATGAAGAGGTAGGCATATGATCAAGAGGGAGCTCCATAACCTTGTAAAGTTTCTTTTATCTTAATCACAGAGTTTCATTGACCTTTGTCACAGTAAATTTAGAAATCTATACAATGCAGCATAGCCATACTGATCATTTGTTCCTGAATATGCAAGTAGACTGTGAAAATCAATAAAGCTCTACATGAGTCATGATATATATGCCAAAGCCCTATTTTCATGGAGACATTTCCACAGCTAATTGCTTATCAGTGTTTGTGAACAACACGGTGTTGCTGAATACTTAAGTCTAGTAGGCAAAAATCAAACTGAAGCACTCTATGGGGATAGAGCCAAATTTAACAGCAGTTGACACCATTTAAGCTGAACTTGTATGTCCACGATGAATTGCACTCTGGCACCTGTTAAACCTCTGTCATTCTTGTTTGGTCAAGCTCAGTTTATTTACTTTACATATAACTCTCAAGTGGCACCTACATTTAATTAAACACATCCGTAACTGCCTCAATGTGAAATGTACTATTCAACAAACTTATTGAAGTAGAAGAACTGTTAAAAGAAACAGTAGAAACCTTTTCGCAAGGTAACTCTTTTGTATATACCTTGACTGGATATATACAGTGGTATGTTTAGGTCACATAAGTACATACAGTAGGTAGGTGCCCTTTATTTAAAGGGGTTGTTAACCTTTGAGTTAACTTTTAGTATGATATAGAGAGGGATATTTTGAAACAATTTGCAGTAGGTTTACATTTTTTATTATTTGTGTTTTTAGCTTTAGCTTTTTATTCAGCAGCTCTGCAGTTTGCAATTTCAGCAATCTGGTTGCTAGGGTCCAAATTACCCTAGCAACCATGCATTCATTTGAATAAGAGACATAGGAATAGCAAAGGACCTAAATAGAAAGATGAGTAACAAAAAGTATCAATAACAATACATTTGTAGCTTTACAGAGTATTTAGTTTTTAGAGGGGGGTCAGTGACCCATTTGAATACTGAAAAGAGTCAGAAAAAAATAAATAAAATATAACTATATAAATAATGAAGGCCAACTGAAAAGCTGCTTAGAATTTGCCATTCTATAACATACCAAAAGTTAATTTAAAGGTGAACCACCCCTTTGAAATGTTATTCTGTGTACAGCAACCCATGAACAACCACACTGATTGTATTTATATTCAGGAATTGATGTATATTAAATATATAAAAAATAAAGTAACCTGGAGATTTCTAGTAACCTAGAAATACATTTAAAATAATGATACACGTTATACAGTATGATAATGATATAATATTAATATGTTTGATTCTGTGAATGGGAGATGTGTCCCTAACCCAATTTGAAGATGTTATGGTCTGAGCTGGGTTCAGAAAAATTTGGGGTTTTCAGACAATAACCCCCCCCCCCAAAAAAAAGCAATTCAGGAGTAAAGTAAAAATAAATTGTATGATTCGAGTGTTCGCTCGATTTTTTTCCTGACACCGACTTTTTCGAGTATATACTGTAATATATATAATATATATATATATATATATAAGTTCAGAAAGTACCTGCACTTTAACCCTCTCGGTTCGTAGTGGGTGCCCGGTCAAATGGTATTATGCAACTTTTCAAGATGGACCAGCACTCCAGTTTGTTCAATCAAACGTGAATATTTATTTGAATAGTCACTCTCGTGTCCAACGTTTCGGCCCACATCTGGGCCTTTATCAAGGATCCTTGATAAAGGCCCAGATGTGGGCCGAAACGTTGGACACGAGAGTGACTATTCAAATAAATATTCACGTTTGATTGAACAAACTGGAGTGCTGGTCCATCTTGAAAAGTTATATATATATATATATATATATATATATACATACCACTAGTCTGCACATGCACTTTTATGCAGTAGTCAAAGTCTGTTCCTTAAGGGAATCAATAACTGATATATAACTGTTTCTGTGGGAACAGAGAAACACAACAAACTTTTCTCCCTTCTACTGGAGGGAAACTCAGGGACCAGCATTTCACTAATAACTCCCCTAAAACCCTACTTTAGTACTAGCTTCACAAAATGTATATAACCTGAGGGAATAATCAGGGCATTTACATAGAGGGGACGCCCCTAGGCCCACTGCCGTTCGTCGCCCCTGTCCCCTCCCCTTTATTCATGCACATATTCAATGGGGAGATTTAAAAAATGATTGTATCTCCAGCGCATCTCCAGTGTTTTTTTTTTTATATATTCTTTATTTTCATTACAAAAAGCATTTCACAGGTAAACAACCAGCATGAAGTGGGTGGACGAGTCCACAACGATAAAATGAGATATCATACAAGTCTTACAATAGTCAAACATCAGGTGGGCGAATAACACAATGTTGCCAAGTAGTATAGATAAAAAATTATTCAGAGAAAAGAGTAACACAGTAGTGGTTATCCATACACCACCCAATAAACACTTCAGTAGTCAACAATGCAAAAGTAATGAGAACAGAAGTTAGCCATGTAAAAGCCTCTTGTAGTAATATTTTCAATGATTAAAGAGAAAAGAAAACTAAGAAGTCAAAAAGAAGAAAGTGAAATAATAAGGAAATGAGAAAGGAAAAGAGAAAAGGGGAAAAAGGGAAAAAGTCCAGCTGTCCCGTGGTGCCTTACACAGCAGCAGAATGCATACAGAATGTAGGGTCACATAAAGAATCCTAAAGTTTAAAAGGAAGACATTCGGATTGCTCCTAGTCCAAATAGGTTGTAGGAAGGGATTCCGACTCCAACATGACAATCCAGGGCGACCAAGTAATTACAAATGATGCATGAGAACCGTGTGCATAACTCAGTAATTCTTCCATTCTCATGACAAAACCCATCTCCTCCCACCACTCAGAAACAGTGGGTGGGGAAGAGGAACGCCAATGACGAGGAATTACTGCCCTGGCAGCATTGAGACAGTGGCCTATAAGGGTTTTTTTGTATCTAGTGGGGGCGCCAGGGAGCATCGAGAGGAGGCCCACAGAGGGATCAGGCCGTAATATCTGGCCAGTTAGCTTGGAAATGGTCTGAAAAACAGCCGCCCAGAAGGGTCGGAGGAGCGGGCAGTGCCACCAGATATGTGAAGGAGTACCAACCTCGTTATTGCACCTCCAGCAGAGGTCTGACACTAGAGGATATATTTTATAGAGGATATCTGGACACCTGTACCATCTGGAGATAATTTTATAGTTAGTTTCTTGAGATTTACAAGCTATAGAAAACTTATGGGTTAAGGTAAAGCATGAGTGCCATTGTTCCTCTCTGCATTGTAACTCTCTTTCCCACCTTTCAGTGAATTTTGGTAGTACAGAGGTATCCTGTGAGTCAGCGGCTCTATACAAAACTGATACCAGATGCCTGGTATGAGACCGTGAGACACAAAGAGATTCAAATAAGGGGGGGAGGGTATTTCTCATCTGTTCCCGGTGTGGGGCCATCAACCAGTGACTAAGTTGGCTATATTTAAATCTATTTAGAAACGAGTCTGGGAGATCAGGGTCCACACGGGCCAGCGGCTTCAACGCTCCATTCTCCAAGACTTGAGCACAGATGAAACTATCAGTACACCGTTTTCCCAAGAAGCCAGCCTTAGACATGCCGGGGGCAAAATTGGGGTTGCCCATGATGGGGGTAAGAGGGCCTTCCCTGGAGATCAATCGGGGATGGGATCTGAGAAACCGATCAGCTTGGGCAATAGTTTCTCTACAGATCTTAGGAAGCGTACGTGAGGGAGGTCTAAGGGGGGGTGTGTCCACCACAAAGCCTGTAATGGTCTATACACTAAGGATTGTTCTAACAGTATCCATTTTTTGTCAGTTGGGAAGTAAAACCATTCAAGTATTCTACTTAACGTGACAGCTTGCATGTATCGTTGCAAGTGTGGGAGAGCAAGACCCCCCCGAGATTTAGGCTTAAACAGAACGTGTTTGTTTATCCGGGGTTCGGTACCCTTCCTAATAAAAGTATTAAATGCGGCCTGTAAGGTGTTGAAAAAGCGACATGGAGGGGTCTCAGGCAAGGTTTGAAATAGATACAGAATGCGGGGTAGAATGTTCATCTTAATTAGATTAAGTCTTCCGAACCAAGACAGTTGGAGAGTATGCCAGCACTTCAGGTCTGGATTTGCGACAGTAAGGTCATGTGGTTCAGTGTGGTCCGTTTTGACAAGTCCGCCGGGACACGAATTCCTAAGTATTTGATAGAGGTAGGTTTCCATCTAAAAGGGTAAGATGATTGTAGGGTCTGTTGAAGTTGGGGAGCTATGGATACATTAAGTGCCTCCGACTTATCTAGGTTGATTTTGTAGTTACTAAGTTGGCCATATTCCTTGAACTCTTGCATTAGGGAGGGGAGGGAGGTGATAGGTTGAGTGATGAATATCAATAAGTCATCTGCATATAGCGCAATTTTATGATCTCGCCCTTTAATAGTCAGCCCCTTGATGTTTGGATTTTGACGTATAGTTATAGCCAGGTGTTCCATAACCAAGGCGTACAAAAGTGGGGAGAGAGGGCATCCCTGTCTGGTCCCATTATTAATTTTGAGGGGTTCAGATAAAAATCTGTTAACTTTAATTCTGGCATGGGGGAAATTATAGAGTGCCATGATGCGTTGCGTTGCGGTGTGGCCCAGTCCTATTTGAGATAAAGATTCTCGCAGAAATACCCAGCTGACCCTGTCAAACGCTTTTTCAGCATCCGTCGACAGGGCCAGCATAGGAGTGTTGCTGCTCTTAGCGTAATCAATGAGTGATATAGCTTTTAAAGTATTATCCTTGGCTTCCCTATGGGGGACAAATCCGACCTGATCAGAGTCTATCAATTGAGGTAGGTGAAATTTGAGTCTCTCTGCCAAGATTTTCGCATACAATTTAATGTCTACATTAAGTAGCGAGATGGGTCTATAGCTCGCGCAGGAAAGAGGGTCTTTGCCCTATTTTGGAATTAAGGAGATGTGTGCCTCCAGCATTGCTGAGGGAGAGCAAGGATTAGAGTCTAGCTTGTTAAAGGCATCTAACATTAAGTCGGAGAGATCAGGGAGGAGTGTCTTATAGAACGCGATAGGGAACCCGTCAGGGCCCGGTGATTTTCCAGAAGGGGAACTCTTAACAGCAAAGTTTAGCTCAGAGCTTGACAAGGGGGCCTCCAGAGAGTCAATGTCCTCCTGACTAAGTCGTGGCAAAGCTGTACGCGAAATATAGTTTCATATTTTCTGAGTGATTCTATCAGTCAGCCCAGGCGTAGAGGGGGAAATGTTGTACAAATCTGAATAGAATTTATGCATTGCAGTGGCTATCTCCTGGTCTTTGTAAACGGTATGACCAGTGTGAGTCTTGATAGCCGGAATAAAGGAAGAGGCTTGTAGTTGTTTAGTAGCTTTCGCCAAAAATTTGCCTGCCTTATTGCCATGATCATAGTAGAAGCTTTTACATTTCAGCAAAGCTGAGAGAGATTTTTTGTTCAGTTCTCCCTTCATCAGTTCACGAGTCGCTGTGAGTTCCTTCAGAGTGTCACCACACAGAGTGTTCTTATGTTTCTGCTCCAAAAGGGAGATTTTGTGGAAGAGATCAGTAATGCGTTGAGAAAAGGCCTTTTTGATCCTAGATCCATGTTTAATGTAAATGCCCCGAAGGACTGCTTTCAACGCTTCCCACGTCACCACTGGATGAGAATCGTCCGTGCGGTGAGTCTCTACAAAAAATTGCACCTCTTTTTTTATGTCTGCTAAGCAATCTACATCTCTTAATAAAGATTCATTTAACCTCCAAGTCCATGGCTTACGCATGGCACCAGGAATGGCTAATGTAAGGAAAATTGGTGCATGATCAGACAAAATTTGTACCCCAATGCAACAATCAGATACCCACTGCAATGCGTAATGCGAGAGGAACAGATAATCAATTCTGCTATAGGAGAGATGAACGTGAGAAAAGTAAGAACAGTTGGGTGGCATACTCTCCAACTGTCTGCTAATTGATTCTGGTGTAACAGTGACTTGACACATTTTAAAACCTTATAAGAAAGGTTCGTTTTACCAGAAGAGGAGTCTAATTTCGGGTCTAGGGTGAGATTGAGGTCTCCGCCCATCACAACCACCCCTTGGTGGAAACCTTCAAGCCGGGTCATTACCATCTCCAGAAATTTGGATTGATTCTGATTCGGGGCATAACAGTTTACCAGAGTAAATATATGGCCTGCGACATTTATTTTAAGGAAGATAAATCTCCCCCGTGTGTCGGAGAGAGAGAGTCAATCATAGTGAATGAAAGTTTCTTGTGGAAAGCTATAGCCACACCCATGCTTTTAGAGTCGGGGTTGTCTCCAAAGTGCCATTGCTGGTAATATCTGTTTTTTAGGTTGGGCCTATGACCCAGCTTGAAGTGAGTTTCCTGTAAAAAAACAATCATAGCATTCTGTTTGTGAAGACCAGTAAGAATTTGTGACCTTTTCATCGGTGAGTTAAATCCTCGGACATTATAGGAGCAGATTTTCAGTTCAGCCATAAGGGATGTCAGGACCCAATAGGGGCACCAGGGAACAGCTGGATGACAGAAGGAAAAGAGGAAAAAGAAACATTAATAACAATGCATCTAAAATAGAAACTAACAGTTTGCGAAAGTGACTGCAACCAGTTGCAGTCCTATCAGAATGAACTATCAAGCCATCATAAAAGAGATCCGAGCATTTCCGTCTCAGGTCAAGCGTCCTATGGGGGAGCAATGGCTGGGCCATAGAGTCGGATGGCAAACAAAACATTTAAACATGAGTCGTAACTCCGAGCAATCCAGAGAACCTGCTTATGAAGGGAAATATGAACATGTAACACTCGATATAAAACAACCTGTGGAAAAGTGATAAGGTTAAGAGCACAATATTAAACCATGATAAAGACAGGTTCGGTTTCAAGTGCCACTTCTAAGGTTGGAATCACTATTCTTAATAGGGGTGCCCAGACGGCTCCTCGGGGAATGAGCCTTTGCAGCTTTTTTGGGCAGACCAGAGTCCTTTTGGAAAGGACCAGCTGAGGAAATCCAGTCCCAGGATTCCCAATTGGGAATATCAACATGTGGGAGTTGAAGACAATCCAGAAAAATGGGGACATCTTTAGGAGAGCGAACCGAAAATGATTTACCGTCCTTTATGACAATCAAAGCAAATGGGTAACCCCATTTGTAATGAACAGAATGTTCCTTAAGCAAGTCCAGGATAGGTTTCAGTGCCCTTCGTTGTCGTAGTGTATTCCTGGAGAGGTCAATAGAAAAAAGATCGCCGCGTGTGTTTTTACGCCGCGATTCCCCATAGACGCCAGCGCAAAAGTTTCCCCAGCGATTGCGGATTAAAAGTCACGGCGAAAAGTCGCCGAGAGTCAAATCGCGGCGCTATCGCCTAGTGTGGCCTTAGCCTAAAAATGAATCTGACACAGCACATCTCTTGGGATGACAGAGGTGGTATCTCTGGGACGTAATTCCCTGTGGATCCGATCAATTATAATAGGCTTATCAGGTTTCTCGCCCAAAAGCATATTAAACAGCCTTGTAACAGTAGCAGAGAGGTCCTGAGGCATGACCAATTCTGGAAGGCCTTTAATCCTGATATTGTTTCTCCTGGAATGATTTTCTTGGTCGTCCAGTAGGTATTGCATATAGCGAAAGCGATCTTCATGTTGCATAACGGTAGATTCAAGCTGTTTAATGTGTGCAGTGTTGGAGGTAACAGACTGTTCCAGATGGGCTTGCTTTTCCCCTAGGGACTGGAGATCTGTGTGTACTGCTGCGATTTCAGATTTCAGAGCAGCCTCTGAGTTTAAGAGTAAGAGCTCAATATCATGGCGAGTAGGCAGGGAGAATAAATGTGCTCTCAATTCCCGGTCCAATAATGCTTGGGCCCCACCCGACTGAATTTGAGCAGAGTCAATGTGCGCAACATGGCCCTCAGCCCTTGTGTGATCTACGTACTGGTGATCAGCAGTGGCAGGGAGTGCGGGGTGGGGTATAGTAGGGAAAGAGGTACTTGCGGTCGTGTGGTTGCTTTCAACGTCCAGGCCTGGAGAGTCCGCCGGGAGGAACGACTTTGGTGAGAGCCGCCATTCATCGCCACTCTCCCAGCTCGGCGAGGCCTCCACTTGCGGCTCCTTGAGTTGTGTCAGCGGAAGGTTGAGTGCGCAGGGTAAGTTTGCGGGCACAGGGCCCGGGTCAGCTTCAAGGGTATCATCCCGTGATGCGTTCGGTGAGTAGCCGGTGGGGGAAGGCGGTTGGCAAGATGGTGCCTGTTGTTGCGCTTCCCGCTGCACATCAGAGCATGAGGCAGAGCGCCATTGGAAAAACCTCGAGAGATGTGTTTTTTGTTGAGGTTCCGGCGGTTCAGGGCTTCTCCTGCCCCTTTTCGACTTTCCCATCTTGATTAGAATAGAATTTGAGTGGTTTGGAAGCCAAATAAATGGTTCTTTGCTCGGAGCTCAGGAAAACGTGTCCTCACTCCACCATGTCCAGGCCACGCCCCCCATCTCCAGTGTTTTTGAACCAATGTTGGTGTGGTTGGCAGCATGCCGCCCCCCTAAAATCCTGCCGCTCTAGGCCCGGGCCTTGGTGGCCTTTCCACAAATCCGGCCCTGGGAATAATAACATCAAAATTGCAATGTTCCAGCTATTTGTGGCTTGGATACACATGACTTGGATCTGTAAGACTCCCTTTATATGTTCCTATGTGTAAAAACAGTATAATATATAATTCCAGTTTCTATAATACAGTGTTCGATATTTAGGAGATGACAAATATTATAACAAATCTGATCTAATCAATAATACAAAACATTCTTTCTTCAGGTGTGTCTGCAATGTGCATTTGTGAATGATTCTACGTTCCTGTGTTGTATGTGATAAGAGTAGTCCATTCGTTGATTCAATAACGTATCAACACTGGTAGAGTCTGGGCTGTAATGTTTTAGCCCTACAAGTCTTTATTAAGCTTTTAATAATGTCAGTATTAGGATTTTACTTTATTACTATATTGCTGCTGTTTCCAGAATATAGAACACTTATGCTTTCAGAATGAATATCCAGGAGGGTTTTTTGGGATACAATTCAATAATTGATGAATGGAGTAATTCTCAGCAGAAAATTTAATCTGACACTTCTGTTATTATAAATATATCTTTATGAATCTTAACTTGGCTGTAAATCCAGGTGTTCCTATAAATATGTATAAGTAAAATCATTCATTTTGGATGAACCTATTAAGCTATCAAAATAAACCATGTAGCATGAGGTGAAACAAACAGAAGAACATCTAGGACTTCTGTTTTTAAAGCTTTGTATTGGGGAATTTCTGAAAAGATTCTTATTGTTATTAGTGCTGCAATTATTATGCGTATTCTATTTCAGTCAAAAGAATCAGCTCCATTACTTATAAAATGACATTTCAACACCAAATCAAGAATCTCTGATGGTCTCCAAAAATATTTTACACTCCATTGAAAAGATATATGGAAGTGGGAAAACGAATACTTAACCTGAGTCAAATAATAATTTGTAGGCCTTCATAGGGATACAATATATGAAAATTCCAAGGCTAATGACCCTAACTTACTGGTTTACACTTATGGCATAAACTGGCTAACTTTTTAGATTTTTTGAAAGCTTTCAAAGAAATTGTCACGGCCGGCACCCAATACCAGAACAAGTGCCAAGCACCCTGGTCTTGGCTCGGCTTCACCAGTAGTGTGACCACCGTTGGGCTTCGGGAGGAGCCCTCAGTTTACTTGGGTGCCACCTGGACTTAACGAGGGGTGCAAGGCGAGATGTTCTGGCTGGCAAAGGGGCATGGCTGGTAGCAGAGTCTTTTTGGACCGAAAGTCACTGTACAAAGGATTAAGCAGAATCGTAGTCAGGCAGGCAGGGTCGAGGCAGGCAGATAGCAAGGATCAATCAAGGGGTTAAACAGAAGAGTAGTCGTAAGCAGGCAAGGTCAGGATCCAGAAGTCAGAATAGTCAAAATATCCAGTCAGGGGTCAAAACAGGAATCAAACAGGATCAGAAGGAAGCAGACAAACTAGCACAAGGCTCAGGAACACCAGGAATACAATCCTATCACGGGCACAGAATTCAACCATAAATCCCTTTAAATATAGTTTGAATTTAGTGCCACTGCGCGCTGATGTCATCACGTCAGCGCGCATGCTCATAAAACCAGGAAGAGGCGTGCGTGCGCGCCCTAACAGACCGGCGCCTGCAGGCGTCCCTGCCGTCCCCTCACTAGACTACCAGGGTAAGATTTTCTTACAGAAATAGAATGCATTTCTGATGTACAGGCAGGGAAATTATTTACACTTATCTAATTTAAAGATGTCAGATTATTGCCTTAAATATGGAAAAATCTATTTTCCCATTATTATCATTTTCTATGATGTTTCCTGTGAAAATACATTATATATAAAAAAGTATTAATAAGTGGGTTGAGTGCCCAAAAGATATTACCCAAATGTGTACAAAAAATGACTTGTATTTTCACAAATTATCAACAAAAAATAAAATAAAAAATTTGTGTTAAATTTTCTGCTATAGGCTTTTCCTTCTCTTACTACTTTCATGGTGTAGATTTCCACTTCAGATGCAACCATACCACCCATATGTGGCACAACCAGTCATAGGCAACATAGCTAGATATAAATTCCCCCGGCATCCAATAAGATTGTCCGTAGTCGCCAAAAGAATTTTTACTTGGGATTTTACTTGGAAGCATGAGATGTTGGTTCATATAGATATTATTTGTAAACTGTTATTGTGGTTCAAGTGGGAAAAAACAAAATCCCACAAGCGGAAAGACAAGATTAGGAATTTTGGTGGTTGAAGGACAAGTGTGAATGGCCGATTAGGAACACCATATTTAAGTCATTCTTTAATTTTTTTTTTTTTAAATTAAGCTAAACAACACAGTGATATCTACTGTTTAAATACTCAATTAATAAACATAGAATGAAGTTGTAATATACTGAGATGTTTTTACAAAACGACGCTATTACCTAATATAAAATGTTTCACATTTGCAAACTGTATAATTTAGACTGACAGGAAATGAACACCTGATTGACATCCAGTGTTAACTAAGGTAATATAAAAAAACATGATTTCTTTCCTTTGACTTTGATACATGGATGTATTCCATGTTTAAGAACTCACGGAACCACAGAATTGAATTTCACTGATGTTGAAATGTGGGTGTGTTTAATATTACCTGTCAAGGGAATTATGAAGTGATTAGACCTTATAAAGAGAAAATGATCTGTACATTACTGGAAGCAAAGTGGATTTTAAGATTTGCTTTTAATTAGATGGTTATTGAGCTTCACTAATAAAAAATAAGTAAAACATGCAATGGCTTTATATATTCTGTTTTACTAGCCACCGCAAATGATTTGTGTTAATATTTTATTTGTGCTGCTTCATAAATTACCTGAACATACATTTTAAAACGGACTTAATTGTCTTCATAAATGCATGTTCCTAGAAAAACTTATCTACTAAATTGTGGCTTTTTATGTTGCTCCCAAAAGGTTTAGCTTTTACCCATCATTGTTGTCCAAACATACTAATGAACACCTTTTTGACATATTAGAAAAACACAATTATTTTGTTTTATTTTATACTTTAAAGCATTGGTCCTAAAACTGTGGGACTTGGGAAGTCTGAAGCAGTGGCATGGTTTATTTATAAAACAAGAGAATATAGAAGTCAGGGGAATGTTTTTCTAGCAACTTTATTCAGCAAAAAATGTTGGTGTCGTTTTAAGACATAAGTTTGTACCAGTTAGCGCCACCATCTGGCAGGATTTACCTAGCGTGTCCTACAGATAGTCTATGTGTAGCTGGCTACTGCAGTCCATGATCTTATTCCTCTAGATTATACAGACGCAGTGGGGCAGATGGTTCCATAGGGCATTAATAGTGGCATGCTGGTCTCTGGCCTCCCTTCATAAATGGAATATGCTTCATTTTCCTAAAATTCCAAGAATTGTTTAGACCCATTGTGCCAGTTGTCTCCTTGTCCTATGTCTCCCAAATCTATTCATCCATCTTGAAGAACATACTCCCTACCTCATCCATTCCTCCTACTGCCCTCCTCGCAGCAATAAGATACTCCTTCATCCCTTTGTTCTAATACCCTTTCTGAGCTCTAAGGGTGAAGCAAGGAATAAACAGGAAATACTCACAGTAGGGCTTAGAGCTCCCGTATTGAAAGACGGGAAATAGAATGGCATCAACACCTCTAAGGGTTGTGGCAAGCTTACTATACAAATCACAGAATAATTTAACCCTTTAACACATGCCACTGAATCACTAGGAATAGCACACCATACAAAATGGTGTGCCTTAAATGGGGCACTGAACAGAACAATTTAGAAAACTGCTGCTTTACAGGAACAGAATAAAAATAGTCTTTAACTTTACATTGCTTCAGTATTAATTCTTAATTCTACATGCCTGTGGGTGCTACTATTCACATAATCATTGTTTACAGCCTGGTACATATATAGGTTGTTATTAAAATAGACCTATAGTCATGCTGTGGTATTTCAGCGATTGATAAAGAGTATAACAAATATAAATTATCCCTTTTTTCCCCAAAGAAAATTAAAGCACAGTGCCAGATCAGCTGTTTCTCAACTACTACCTGCATGCTATAATAACCAACAAGGGGACAATAAATAACCCAAGCCGGCAGCAGACAGTTTTGTAAATTTGTAAATTCAGGCGTTTAAGCAGTGTTAGGAAAACACACAACCGAAAGGTAGCTAATGGCAGCTAAGGGCAGTTGTGTTGCATTCAAAGAGAAGAGCTACTGGCCTGCTGCACTACTTTACATAACTCTTTGATTTTCTCCATTAGGAGATAGATGATTTCAGATTAAAGGAACACTGCCAAGTCTGTGCAAAGACAGCATGCTTAGGAAAGGAGAAATTGCTGAAGATTGTCCTAAATAGGATTCCATCAGTCTGCCAACTTTTTTCATCCAGGAAAACTTATCAAGACTCACATTAAGGGAAAATTAGGCTTCTATTATCAGTAGTAATGAATACATACAAAAGTATGGATGTTCAGGTATGTACCCATACAAGTTAAATTGCAATTCAGCAGATCCAGTGAAAAGGCATTTGTGTTGGATTCCTAAATGTGAAAAATAAGGTATAGACTTGGCACCTTGCATAACAGAGGTATTTATATAATCAATGTGCAATGAAATAATTTTTACTGACAATGCAATATTAATGCCTACAGCAAAACAGCTACTATATCTATTGCTTTTTGATATTATAAGACTCATTCATAATTAACTTTATCATTTATATGCAGCACTGCAAGCAGATTTTCAAAATATAGTGAGCCACTGCCCCTGGGGACCCCTCAATTAATGACAGTGTCTGGGCCCAGATATAGTAAGAACATTGTTCAAGGTCAAGAGAATTTGACATAAGAGTTAGAGCTAGACTTTTCTAAATCGATTCTTTTGAAATTGACTAACCATCTTATCTGTCCAGTCTGGCTATCTTTCTGTATGTCTGTCATAAAACCATATACAGTACATACCGGCAGTGCAAAAAGGAATGGCACATTATATTACACTTGCCGCAGGGAGTGCATCACTAAGGGGTTATTTACTAAACCATGATTTTTTTCTGGTCTGGGTTTTTTGGGCAATAACTAAATTTTTCCTGGGGAATAAAACCTAAAATTTTTCAAGATTTATTATACACCGTAGCTTCAAAAAGTTCAAATCCGAGAATCCGGCATTTCAAACCTGTGTTTGATGTCCCATTTACATTTTGAAGATATCGTTGTGTACTGGGTTTTGTCTGATAATCTGAAAAATTTGGGGATTTCAGGTTATAACCCTAACAAATCAAATGATTCAGGTGTCAAATCTGAAAAAATTGTAGGATTCAGGTTTTCGCTTAATTTTATTGAGTTTTTTCCCCACCTGACTTATTCAAGCTATTTTATTGATAAATAAGATAAAATTGTGGATGGGAGTTTGGTCAAGCTTGGTTTAATAAAAAATATGAGATAAATTCAAGTTTTAATAAATAACCCCCTTATTGTAAAAAAAAAAATAGGCACAATATTTGCCCAGGTCTTGCAACCTATGCTACCTTCTAATTGGCTGTTGAGTTACTAGACCTGTAGCAAACGTTGCACCATTTATTACACTGCCATTCTTAAACCCAAAACACTAGTCCCTTTTCTAGGGGCTAGGCTTGGGTGAATATGACCCGTTTCACCAAGAATTATCCACCGGCAAAATGTCACCATTGCCCATTAAAGTCTATGGGCGTCAAAATTATTTTGACGCGCGGCAGAAGTTTTTTTTTTTGACACACGTCATTTTTTTTGACACACAACGCCATACAAGTCTATGGGTGTCATCTCAGCCATCTTAGTAGGGGCCAATTTATTTCATTAACAAATAAATTAATTTGTTTGCCTAAAACACAATTATCAATTTGCTTATTTTTACTCTAACTTGACAGTTTTATTTATTTTTATTTGCTGTGGATGCATAACTTCTTATCTGTTCATCAGTATTTCTGTTTATATTCACTTGGTTCTTTACAAAAATATATGTCTCCTCTTCACAACAGCTTTTAAAATACCTTTGATATAAATTACATCTGTGGATAAAATTTCAAGCTGCTAAAGGAGTATCTTCTATAGACTGGTTACTTTCATCAATACATTTTAGAATATGTGCTCTAATCCTTATCTTGCTTGTTCAGGCTTCATACAGTATATGCTCCTTTTTATAGAATAACCTGTTATGTAACTGAAAAGCAAATTCATAATCCTCTATATTCATCTTGAACTGTTTACTGGTAATAGGTCAAGAATTATTTAGCTATGTTGGGTTTCGTTGTTCTATTTATTTTTCTATGCAGAATACAGGACTGGTAGTACTTGACTTTCTAAACAAGTGAAAATTTAATTTTTTTATAATGCTGAAAATCATATGTTTCTGTAAAAATTGGCAAGGGACATGTAGGAATAAGATCACTTTAAACACTGCATTTTTTCTTCTATATGACCACAGTCTGCTATCCCTCTTGAATACAGCACTGCCTACATTAGCGAGTGCCAGGACTTCGGGTTGGTTCCTACAGGTTGCAAGTCCTATGATCCACCAAATAATAAATTACTTTTCAAATGGAGTAGCAGATGCGTTCACATTTTATAATTTACTGTGTTTCATTATTGTTTTTCATCACAAAATTACTATTTCAGTAAGAACTTTTCTTACACACTGCGCAGGCTCAACATGTTAGGTATGCCATATTTTTTTCTGTTGGTGGATGTCCCTAAATACCATTAAAGTTTTTGAAACCTACATGGGTAAATAAAAGAAAATACACTTATGGGTAGATTTATGAATTTTAGAGATCATGTTTTTGCCAAGAAGAGTAAAACAACCTGAGATTTTTCTCAATTTAGTTTTTTTTGTTATTATTAACCAATTTCAATAGAAAAACATACATTTTACTACCACGATTTACAGAAATTTCTGCAACATGTTATCTTGAAAATTAAACTAAAATATTTGATTACAGAAAATGTTTGCTTTACATTTACGAATGTTATTACAGTCAACTAAATGTGAATGACTGATACATCATTATTTTCCTTTATATGTACTCCTTTCATGAACTTAGGGGCTGCCCCAATCAGTTAAACTAAAAACCTTGACAAACACTGCAATCATGTATTTCAACTCATTTAAAGCACTGTTTATCTTGACAGCGCTATATAAATAAAAGATGATGATGATTTACCTTCAGTTAGCCTAAGCTAGTCTTTGTAGTACTGATTTAATATGTATATTCAGCAATATGGACTAATAATAATTAGGACTCAAGTTCACAGCTACAGAAATTATAGAACTGCAAACACCATGGCATCCATTCAAGATTAGATTGGAAACACAATGAAACTGTACATTTCTTATAAACATTAAAAAATACAAAAAAACAAGGTCTACTGGGAAAAATAATGTAACACAGTGATTTACCAATTTTGCTGCAAAATGGAAAAAAAAACTGAATAAGTTCAACAGATTTTATTGGTAAATGTAAAAACCATTTCAGCAACAAAAATGCAAGAAGCAGGATATAAGACTATCTTGACATATTATTGGATTATTATATCCCAAATAGGTTACATAAAATATATGGCACCACATATGCTGAAGGTGCTACTGCAATATGATACAAATACTTTACTGTTCTATTGACAAAACTTGCAATTTCTTAGACATTAGAAAAGCTTAGCTATATGGAAGAGATCATTACCTTCAAAAAAGGAAAAGTTTTGACTCATTTCAGTATGTAGAGACCTTGGTCTGAACTGAACACAACATTAATAACACGTAATGAGTTTTAACAGCAGGTGTTCCTTTGACTCTAGAGTAATTATAATAGTTGGGGTTATTGTTACAGTGAAATATTTACATGAAAATTTATATTGCAGTGACAATGGTATTTATTGCACTTTTGTACAATGAGATATGTCTCAAATACATTGATTAGTGTGTATTTTTTTCTTGTAGGTTGAATTTCTCTTTGTTCCTTTTTCTGGAGCTGGAGCTTTTGCCATTTTTACCATTTTGCCACTTTTACCATTCCCTACTGCTTTTAATTTGAATTATACTTCAAAAACTACTTAAATAAAACTCAATAAAAGACAGAATTGCAAAAAGACTAAATATGCCAAAATAGCATGTCTAGAGAAAATAAAAGAAAATGAAAAAAGAGCAAACCCTACATTGCAACAGAATTCTGAATATGTATAGCTCTTATGCATTGAAATCTACTTATTTCCACTGCTAATAAGATATTAAAGCATATAGTATATATATATTATTGAAGATTTTTTTTAATCTTTGCACTAATCAAATTCCCTTCGATTTTTTTCTCTCAATTTTCTGAACAATCATGCAGTTGCCCAGAGAAGATTTTCATTATAAGATGTAAGCCAGAGAGCAAAATTTACCTTTTGGCTTTATTTTTTTAATCATACTTCTTAATATCCTTGCAGACTTATTCACTTTTAAGTGGAGATATATTGCCCTACTGGCTCTTCTCTTTAAATGGTATTAAATAGTCTAACATGTGAATGTCTCCTTGGGATACTCTTATTGATTACTATTAAGATGCACATAGTTTCTCTTAAATGGTTCCTCAAACCCTCTGAGCAATATTGTATAATGTGATCTATTGCCAGGGGTTACTGCTGTAGGTACATAGTTGTTAGGTTTGTTGTTACCATCACAAAGATGGTAAAATTATATCCAATTCTGTGCATGGCCATTTCAGTTTTAAAACAACAATCTGTATTTCTTTATAACTTCAATTTCTCAAAAAAATAATAATAAATAAGTGGAGAGAAGACTTATTAGAAAGTGGGCAGAATTTTGAGTTACTTTAAGGGGGTAGATTTTATTAGCAAGGGTGTGATAATGGGGCTTGGAATGAATATTTCATTTTCAAATTTTGGGATTGGGAAGCTCAATATAAAAAACTGCAATTAAGTTTTTTTAACTGGCTTGCATTTTCTAGCATTGGTTATTTTTTCCCTTGTGCTGGATTTTACTATTGCCGTTTTAACAAAGAAAGGGGTACAGGGAAAACAGTTACTGGAAAAAAGTTGTGTGATAAAGCTTCCTTTAATTAATTTTCAAATTGTACAACACAACAAGTACATTTTTGCTCAACATTTTTCAAAACATGCAACATTTTTTAACTATACATTTGAGTCTATGGGTTATTACGGCAAACCAGAGCAAAATATTTTAAAATTCTTAAATGAATCATTTGGCAAACTGAAACAGTTAAACCATGCATTAGGACAAAAAAGTCACCATAAGAAAAAATGCCCACTGAATTTAATGCATTAGGAGAAAAAAAGTCGCCATAATAAAAAACACCCATTGACTTTAATGCATTTGGAGAAAAAGTCACCATAAGAAAAAACACCCATTGACTTTAATGCATTTGAGAGAGAGAGAGAAAAATTGTTGCATGCGTAAAAATTGTTGCGCGTAAAAATGCCTTCAATGCATTTCGCAAAATTATCCTTTCATCACTAATAATGGATAATGGATCTGTTAGCTGGATAGCTTGGGACTTGGAGGTTCTAGAGTAATGTTGTTTCTATAAGTTGTTTTAAGGTTAGAAATATACTGTATATTTAAACATACAAATCCTAATATGATTGTTTGCCACCAAAATGGATTTATTGTTTTAGTTAGACTTAATTAAAAGGGAAGTAAGATGGAAACAGAAAAACAATTGTTTTTTAAATAGAGTGTTCCCATATTACAGAGCTTTCTGCATAATGGGTTTCCAGAAACAGGTATATGATCTTTCTGTAAATTGGATCATTATATCCTAAATGTACTAGAAAATCATATTAATATTAAATACACCCAGTAGGCTGATTTTTTTTGAATAATGATACATTATATCTGAGTTTGGATGAAGTACAAAGTACTGTTTTATTATTAAAGATAAAAAGGAAATCATTTTTAAAAAAATTTGATTATTTGGATAAAGTGGAGTCTAAGTGAGATGGCTTTTCTGTAATTCAGAGCTTTCTGGATAACAGGTTTCTGGATAACGGTTTCCTCACCTGTAATACATTTTCTGCCAATAATTCATTTTTCATGCTGTTAAATCATAAGATATTTCTTAAGCTCTGGTAAAACAACATGCCCTTTGATATTGAAAAATAAAAGTTATAGAAATCATTTAAAAATTGAAATTCAGTCAAATGTTCTTGTATATTTATTTTTTTAAATTGTTCTAACAAATGCATACTATAAGCGGAAAAAGCCTAGTTAAGAGCCAAGGCTCTATGATTCTAACTTTTAGATTAAAAGCTATTCTGCAAGACTAGTATTAAACCTTCTTTAGAAAAAAATCACGACTCCTTTATTTGGAGATCGGACAATTTTCAGAAAAGCTCAGGTCATAGTTAGGGCAGTATAAGCACTAGTGCTCTGCATTGACTTTACTTTGTTTTCTGAGTTTTAGATAAAGAGATTCAGTTTCCATGACTACAGTAACCTTCTTGAACTCCATTTTTTTTATTTCTTTAAAAAAAAAAAACTTCCAGCAATAAGTTCTAACCATTGGTAGAATCTTTTAAACTCATCTTCGTCTTAACATATTAAATTAATTTAAGAAAATCATCATAGAATGTAAAATTGTTGGTACATACCATAAGAAGATTTTGTTTAATTGTGTGTTGAACCTTATTTGTTTGTTTTGTTTATTACATGTAGAATATTAAATAAAAAATAAACTGTAAATTTATTGTTATACTTTCAAATGCTTAATAATTAGATTTCATTTTAAGTTCAAAATCAGACTTTTATATAAAACGATTAAGCTACTTAATTTACAACTAACTAACTAATTGAACAGATTGAACAGCTCCCATCTTTCTCATAGGAATAATATAGTTGTGAATCCCCGTGATAAAAGAATTGAGTGAAAATAGATTTGTAAAGGGAGAGCAGAATGATCTGCCATTACTCCCCTACAGTACTCTAGCCACCATGTACAGTACCACAGCTTGCAGTACCTTAAGCCTATACTGTATGAAAAGAGGGCTTATTTGCAACCATAGGTGCTAAATTGCACAAATCTGAGTAAATCTACCAACCAGCAATATGCTTTCACAATCTACTACAAGTATGGCATCAGTTATCCAGGACTTGACATTTAGGGGCATATTTATCAAGGGTCAAAATGAAAAAAAACAACCAAAATGAAGTCTTGTTTTGGTCGAATAGGTCAGTTTTTGATCGAATGGGTCCATATTCGGCCAAATCAGAATCGTACAAATCGAAGGAATAGCGCATTCTATTGAATTTGATTCCCCAAAAAAACCTTTGATTTTTCAAAATAGGTTCTAGGAAGTCCCCCAGACTAGATGGCTAATGGTCGAAGGGAAATTTTAAAGAGACAGTATATGATAAATTTAGATATTCAAATTTTTGAATTTGGACTATTCCCTAGTCGAAGAACACAAAAAATAGATCGAAATTCGTTTTTTTTATTCGAAAATTCACCTTGACCTTTGATAAATCTGCCCCTTAAACAGTAATTAATCCCGATAGGATTGTTTTGTCCCTAGAGATGGCTGAATAAATTTGCCAGGCACAAATTCGTGGCTAATTTCCCCATTTCACCACCGGCAAATAAATTCATGAAATTGGCGTGAAAATTCAGTCAAAAAAAAGTAACTGCGTCGAAAAAATGTGGGCGCTCGTCAGAATAGTCACGCTTGTCAAAATGATTCAGATGCCCATTGACTTTAATGCATTTGGCCAAAATAGGCACACGTATAACCATTGTCGTGGTCGTCAAAATAATTTTGACGTCTATTGACTTCAATGCATTTCGTGAAGTTTTTGCAGTTTTGCGAATTTCACTGGAAATTTTTCAGCAATACAGGATAAATTTGCCTATCACTTTTTGTCACCAATATAGATTAATTATATTTTAATTTGGATCAATTACAAAATACAGTTTTATTATTAGAGAAAATATTATGTGGTGACAATGGAATCTATGAGTGATTGCCTTTCCTTAAATCTGAGCTTTCATGATAACAGGTTACTGAATAACATTCCATACCTGTACATATTAGAAAATGAAAACAAAGATCTGATTGGTAGATATTGGTAACAGCACTGGTATAATTTACAATTATAAATGAACCCCTGTGTGTTTATATTGCAAACTGTTTCACAAATGCACATAAATGTGACATGCTAGAAATACAAAATGTGTTTCCCTTTTATCCAGGCAATGTGACAAATGTGAGTCAAACACTCATTTAAAAGTAAAACATTCTGCCAGTTTTAATAGACCTGAATGATAATAAATTGTATAAGCTACTATCGTGTTTATAGTTGTCAGCCACTCTAACTAGTTAGAACTATGCTTACTTGTTTTTTTGTTTACATGCATAGAATTGCTTACTTCATGTCCCTATTGTATGCAGTATAGTATGCATATGGCTCCCAGTTTTTGACTTAAGGTTACCTTTCTTTAATCTTTATTTAACCTGGTGAATTCAATCTGAAGACAAGCTTGACCTATTGGGGAATATTTGATTTTCCTGTACTCAGGTACATAGGATCTTATAGATATAAGAGGGGTTCATTATTTATCACTTTTGTATATCATTTTAATAGAGTGTGATGTTTTTAATGATGGTATAATTAAGTGTGTCATCCAAGTCAAACACCAACTCTAAGGCACAAAATAGCACAGGTAACTGTACATGATGTGGAGATCTTGTCCAGACTTAAAGGAAACCATCAGCATATGTTTTATCTATGTGTCAGGGCTCATTAAAAGAGTTGGCTGATGTCACATCTTGCTATAGACTGCGTCCATCTGAAACTCTGCACCTGCGCATCTAGGCTATAACGCTTCTAATTTACATGACAATAAGACGCGGTCCCAACCCACAGCTGAAGGCAGTATAGTGATCTGTGCATGTACAACGAATGACATCACAGAGATAATATGGTAGCTATAATCCGGTAACTTTCCCGGAATTGCTGCAGTAAAAGTAGGAGATTTAGGGGTTATCTACTAAACTCCGGTTAGGTAATTTGGGATTTTTAAAACTCGAATTTTTCGAGATTTATTAAAGCTGATGCAGCAAAAAGCCATGGTCCAAAAATCCACCATCTCAGACCTGCCGAGGTTTTGTATAAGTCAATGGCAGAGGTGCCAAATCTACTGTATTTTGATGTTTCTGTGGTCTGCAAAGGAATTAGCCGAAAAATCTGATCATTTTGGACTTTTCAGGCAAAAATCAGAAAAATTCATCTTTTAAGTGAAAAAGGCCACAAAAATCGAGTAATTCAGGAAATAAACTCTGGATTCAGGTTTTCACTTGATTTTATTGCATTTTTACATGAACCGATTAAATCAAACTTTTTTAATAATAAATAATTAGGTATTGGAGTTTGGTTGTGGTTTTTTATTTAAAAGAAATTAGTTGAATTTGGATTTTAATAAATAACCATCCCCGAATGGAATAAATATATCACTTAGCAAGGAGCTGTGGTGGACTTTTGTTTGTCCAAATCTTCGTTTTGGGGGTTTCCTTGTCCATTAATAAGCTTTTACCAGGAGGCAGTCCTGTTTTTTGACTCAAACCACTTTCCTGAGCAGTTTTTGAGAAATCACAGAAAACATTCAAATGAACAGCCCAAAGGAAAAATCATGGTTTATCTGGCAGCTACAGCAAAAACAAACTATATTAAAACAATTATTACAGGCCGAACCATTGAGTTTAACCTTATTTGACAAAAAGGTAAAACAACAAATTACCAGAACAAGAATGATCTTTACTAATTTGGGTATTCAGAATAGCATTGTGGTATGAGATTAGTACCTGAAGGGTAATGAGCTGCTGATTATGCATTATGACAGTTTCTTCTAACCCAGTGATCCCCAACCACTGGCTCACAAGCAACATCTTGCTTACCAACCCCTTGGATGTTTCTCCCAGTGGCCTCAAAGCAGGTGCTTATTTTTGAATTTCTGACTTGGAGGCAAGTTTTGGTTGCATAAAAATCAGGTGTACTGCCAAACAGTAATCTGTAGGCTGCCAGTCCATATAAGGCTACCAAATAGCCAATCACAGCCCTTATTTGGCACCCCCCAGGGACTTCGGGCATGCTTGTATTGCTCCCCAACACTTTTTACATTTGAATGTGGCTCATGGCTAAAAAAAGTTTGGGGACACCTGTTCTAACCCATGGGATGGATGTGTTAATAGTGTGCCTGTCTTTAAACTTTCATTAATAAACTTATTCATAGTGATGGGAGGCAAATTCATGGCGAATTTCCGTGTTTTGCCAGAGGCAAAATTAGCAAAACTGTTGCAAAAAGGCGATCACGCCAAAGCCGTTGCGCGTCAACACTATTTGGACGCTCATTGACTTGAACACCGGCATCAAAATGGAAGCGATCGACAAAATTACCACGAATTGACATGGGTGTCATGGGCATGTTTCTCAAATTTCGCCGTTTCGTGAACTTCTCTGGAAAATCACTAATTTTTCCGGTGAAGCGAAACGGGAGAATTCCCCATCACTACAAAACAGTTATGGTAGGACCATGTCCAGCTGCAGAACATATATAAAATACTAAACTACTAAAATTAAGAGAATTTGATGAGAACATTGAGAATATTGAAGTACTCCACTATCAGTGATTCCCCATCAGTAATAGTTTCCAATAAGAACCAAACATGAGGGATCATGTACATGTTCCCTGAGTAAAAGCAGAATTGTTTGCTTTCCTGAATAATGAACTGTAGCAGAAACCCATTGATTAACAGACTAGGAGGAGAAGTGACTTCCAAAACATTTTACAAGACTAAACATTGCTTCAAATTGAAATTACATTTGCAAATATCTATAAAGTCGCCACATTAATATATACTGAAAAATTGTTTAGAAGTAGATTTTATTACTCAACAAAAATAGTTTTATTTTAATTGATCCTTTTTAATCATTTTAAATTAGTAACAAGATAGGTCCACATGCCTTGCTAGACTGAAAATTAGCATCTGCTGCATTTTATAAAGACAAATGATGCCAGCAGCTCGAAACAAAATTAGAAGATTGTTTTTCGGAAATAAAGAGGACACCTTTCATGGACATCTTTAGTGCCATGGATCTTCACAATACATAGAGGCTGAAACTGCTTTAACTGCTCTATGCAAAGTGTTCAAATGGCTTATGCTGCTGATTACAAAAATGCAAGGAGAAATGTTCTTTGCTCTTTGTAAAATGAGCTTAAGTCAGTATTAGCTCATCTAATGAGCAATCTTCTTGACTCATCACCTCATCACCCTGGCTTTTAGGTATTACTGTTGATTCACTGCTATAATTCTCTTTCCTAGATCCTATTCATGTGAAACCCTATTCTGCTTCTCACCAGATAGTACTTGCTTCTACTAACTCACACTACCACTGTGCTACGTTCATGACTGCACACGTATGTATTCCTAATCTTTGTATCGGTATATCTAGATAAATTAAAGAAATGTTTATTGCATAAAATCTCCATAAAACCTTGTTTGAGACCAGGTAGCAGATGGACATGACATTAACACATCTGAGTGAACCTTAAAGATGTGCTGAAATGATCCCCCACTATGTTTTTCACAGAATAAAAGGTCTGTTTTGTCAGGAGGAAGATTTGGCAGCACTGTCAAATACTAATGATCCAACTGTTTTGGCACCGTGAGCTGACTGATAGTTAATAACATAGATATAATTATGTATCAAATCCACAAATATATATCTATATATAAGTCATATACTAAATTTCATCAAATGCTACTAGATCCTATTCTAGATTTTGTTTTTTGGGCTAAAAGTGTTCAACTGTCTCTCTGCTGTACATAAAAAAGCTGGTAACAAACCAAAACACCTAAACTTTTGGACGCAGAATTTTAAGTGTACCAGAGTGTACAGAGGTACCATGTGCAATCTCTTTTTTGATACTGTATGTTATGAATGTAGGGATCCATAGGGTAATGGTTCATTCCCCTATGTTCCTGTGAAACCACTAGGGATGGGCGAATTTGACCCGTTTCGTTTTGCCAAAAATTCGCCGCCAGCAAAATGTCGCAGACGCCCATTAAAGTCTATGTGCGTCAAAAAAATTGTCGCACGGCAAAATTTTTTTTTTTTTTTTGACACACACCACCATACAAGTCTATGGGCGTCATTTTTGAGGCGAAACAAGGCGAAAAAATTCACCCATCCCTGGAAACCACATGTTGGGAAATCTCCTGCCTGTCAAGCTACAGGTTGAACTTAGAGTGAAGGGAGGGGCAGGAGCACTTGTCCCTGTGCTGATTTCTACTTCACTGAGGAGAGAGTGAGTAGAAGTGCTGCAGGTTGTAAGGGTTTAAAAGGAGTTTGATAGCCCTGCGGCGTATTATATATGGATTGTTATAAACTATGAATTGATGTTCTTTTTACATGAATTGGTGGTTGGTGCTCAATTGAGAAGATTTTTTGAATAAAATTTAATGAATTAATGGGAATTCTACTGAGTGCAATCTAAGACCTTGTATGTTTAAAATTACCTATTTCTATCTAGTCTCATGCACAGTCAGTTATTTTTGACAAAGTAGACCTTTTTTCAGATCGCAAAAGAGTGCACAGCTATCTGTTTATATATTTAATATAATACTGGCTGATATTTTGCTACAAAACACTTATTACAATTCATATATTTCTGGATTTGACTTCAAAGTGCTTTTTCTCCATAAAGGTGGAGTTCTAACATTATGTCTCAAATTCAATTCAGTTTTCCTTCTTTTTAGCTGTGACATATAAGGTATTTTGATGAAGACATGTTTTATTGTAAGATTAACACAATATGCTCTGTAATATAATTGCTAATCTTGACTCCATCTATCAGTCTAACAATAGTCTCTGCGTGATTTTATTTTGATTGATGTTTAACATTACAATTAGAGTTGTGGAGTGCCAAAACTTCATTGTACTTCTAATACCTGACAAAACAAGATTAATGAAATATTAATTTTTGCCTAATAACATTTCACCGGGGAGAATAATTAGGTATATTATTATAGCACTCTGTTACTTTGACTTTAATTTAAAGCACCATTAAAGGGAAAAGATGCCAAAACACAAAGGGTAAGAAAAAAACATGCATAGCATAGCAGTACCATAGAATATTTACTATATGACTCAAATGAAAGTGTCTACAACCCTACTTGTCTTTTGTACGGCTTTTGCATTTTAGTTTCCATGACTACTCAAAGCAGCACTTGAGGTGATGTCCTTTTATGTAAAATATTTTTAGAACATTAGTTGCCTTAACAACAGGGTACACATCGAAATGCACCAGCTGGTTTTCAAATCCGTTCTTTCTTTCTTTGTAAATATAAGCTTTGGTTGTGTCCTCCTAAAATGTTTTTGATGAGGGTTTTTTTTTGGGGGGGGGTGAATGTTATATGTTAGGGTTGCCTATAAATTAGGCACTGAGAAAATAGTTTGAGTAATGCACTTGTATTTTTTTAATTAGGAAATCAACACAAATGTTCTGAACTCTAATTAGTCCTAGTAAGTTAAATTTGTTATGTTCAGTGTCAAGTGAGAAAATAAGTTTTGCTGATGCAGTAGGCTGTGTATTGACAAATTAGGAAATTGTTAATTAGGAGATAATCATAATTAGCCAGACAAAGAGGCCTTGTATGGTGGGTTTGATTTATTTGTTTGTGTAATTATTTTCTTTGTTTAGCTTTACTGCGTTGGATTTGGATAAAGGAAAGAGTCACTCTCCTCTTGAAATTCGCTTCTCCTAAAATACTGTATTTTCTCCCTTGGCTTGTTGAATTGCAGCAAGTTACATGAACCTTCTATTTTAACCACTTGCCCCATTATATGATGCTCTTGTGGTGTTTAACCATATCACTCTTAGGCCAATGGCACATATAGGGACTCCAAGCATTTCACTCAAACAGGCCTAGTGCACTTAAATATGTAGTGGTTGAGTAAGATGCAACAATATGGAATTATAACTGTCAACTGCATAAGCATAGAGCCTCACTGTCACAGGACTGCAATACCCCATATTGGTACATTAAGGGGCCTATTTATCATGCTGTGTCAAATATTTCTGGTGGTGTTGCTCATAGCAACCAATCAGAACTTTGCTTTTATTTACCAACTGTTGAAATTGAATTGCTGATTGGTTGCTTTGGGCAACATCACCGAAATTGCTTCACTCTACTTTTTACACAGCATGATAAACAGACCCCTAGAATGCATTCTAAATATTCTTCTTTTTATCTTAGCCAAAAGTGTGTACAGGTTTGGCATCCGTCATGTGGAAACTCATTATCCAGAAAGCTCTGAATTATGGGAAGGCAATCTCCCATAGACTCCATTTTTATCAAACAATTCAAAAAAAAAATCCTTTTACTCTGTAATAATACAGATATACCTTGTGCTTAATCCCAACTAAGCTATAATTAATCCTTATTGGAGGCAAACATCCCTATTATGTTTATTTAATACTAACAGTGTCTCCCACTGTTACTCATTTGCAGGTAATACACCTATTAGCCCCTCATTTGAAAGACTCCTTAGGTTCCAACCAAGAAGGTTTTTCAAACAACTAATTCTACTGGGCGAGAGTACATTCCTCAGGGTTCTCAGAGAATGGTTTGTTTTAATGATCCCATACCTGCTGTAATAGGTCTTCCAAGAGGAGGACGTTCCGGCTTATGAATTTTTGGCAAATGGTATAATATAGGACTTGTCTTTAGCACTATTCACAAGTTGAAACAGAATCCTTTGAAAACCTAACGTGGGATTATTGCTTAAAATGTATATGTGGTTTGATCATTTAATTGGTGCAGAGCTTCACTGATATAGTAATTACGATTAATTATGCCCTTATCAGCCGGGTGAATGACTATATCTTGGTCATTCTGTAACTGTTCCAAAGATACTAATTTTGCATGGGTCAGATTACGTTTTGGTGCAGAGTTTAAGCTTAGTGAGTTCCCTCTCTATCTGTTTCTGAAACATTCTATAGTATCATCCCTTAATTGAAAGGGGAAAAATCAGATCTCTGTTTAAATCTTTTAGCATCTAAGATGGAATTGGCTCCTACTCTGACCATACTTAACCCTGATCCTGTAATTGAAGAGATTGTATAGAAAGGATGCCACTTTGTTTCTAGAAGATCCTAAGCAATGAAGAATGTACCCAGTAGAATTAGCAGTTTCAAAAAACCTACTTGGTTGGAACACAAGGGGTCTTTCAAAAGTGGGACTAATAGGTGTATTACCTGCAAATGGGTAACAGTGTGAGACACTTTTTTCTCTCACACCACCATATGAGGCATTAATGACAAATTCATGACAAGAGAGATATTGTGAAAAAATTAATTACACTTAGGGGCAGATTTATCAAGGGTCAAATTTTGAGTTTGAAAGACTTGAAATTTGAAAAAGACCAACCGAAAGTTTTTTTTGGCCGAATAGGTCTGTTTTCAATCAAATTCGAATTGTATGAATTGAAGTAGAAGTTTTTCTCAAAAAACCCTTTGATTTTTTAAAGTCTGCCAATTGACTCCAAGTAGGTTCTAGGAGGTGCCCCATAGGCTAAAACAGCAATTCGGCAGGTTTTAGATGGCGAATGGTTGAAGTAGAATTTTTATAGAGACAGTACATGATAAATTTTGAAATTTGAATTTTCTAATTTTTTTTAAAATTCAAATCGCTTGAAATTAAAAAAATTTGAATTTGAATTTTCATTTCAACCTTTGATAAATCTGCCCCTTAAAAACAAAATGGATTTTCATTTTATACACCAGATTTCCTTTAGGGTTAAATAAATAATATGATGTGTCCTGCTACTTCTAGATTGAACTCTGCATATGATTAGGGATGGGCGAATTTTTTTGCCTTGTTTCGCCGTGGAAATGACGCCCATAAACTTCTATGACTTTGCGCGTCAAAAAAATTACGCGCGTCAAAAAAAATCTGACGTCCATAGACTTTAATGGCCATTGGCGTAATTTCACCGGCGGTGAATTTTTGGCAAAGCGAAACGGCTCAATTTCACCCAAACGGGTCAAATTCGCCCAACCCTACATACTGTATGATGTGTCTATAGCCAATGTGTAAGGTGGTACATGTGCTTTGCTTTGATCGCTTTGTATAATAAAGTCATTCTTGTTTTTATTAGTTCTCAAGCTAGGTGTACTAATATGGCTTCCATTGCCTCATTGGTGGGTGTAGCCATAGCCTTGATTGATTAGTATGTTACTTAAATTTGATTTGTACTTTGTATTTTTCAGTGTGATTTGTTGATTGGATGCTCTGGTCAGTTAGCCTATGACTAAGGGGGTTATTTACTAAAACTAAATTTTTTCTAGTCATTAGGGATGAGCGAATTTGAGCCGTTTCGTTTCGCCGAAAATTCGCCGCCGGCAAAATGTCGCAGACGCCCATTAAAGTCTATGGGCGTCAAAAAAATTTGTCGCGCAGCGAAACTGTTTTGACGCGCGTCTTTTTTTTTTGACGCACGCCGCCATACAAGTCTATGGGCGTCATTTTTTCTGCGAAACGAGGCGAAAAAATTCGCCCATCCCTACTAGTCATGCTTTTTGGACCAAAAACACAAATTTTTCGAGATTTTTTACCCCAATGCCAAATCAAAAAATCTGCCATCTTAAACCTATCAAGGTCAAGTATAAGTCACTGGGAGATGTCCTTATCCCAATTAGAAAATATCGTGGTTTGCACTGGGTTTAGTCTGATAACCTGATAAATTCAGGGATTTTCAGCAAAAACTCAAATAAATCAAGCGATTTGGGAAAAAAGTCAGAAAAAATTGTATGATTCAGGTTTTTGCACGATTTTATTGAGTTTTTTTCTCGATCCGATTCATTTGAGTTATTTTAATGATAAATGAGCCAAAATCAGGGATGAGAGTTTGGTCGAGTTTTTTTAAATTAAAATAATAAGATAAAATCATATTTTAGTAAATAACCCCCTATGGGTTTGTATCATAATGCATAAGGCTACTTATCAGTGACATAGATAAAGTCTATGTTTTTTTCATGTTTTATCTGGTGGAAGATTGCTTTTTTTTAATGCCAGCACAACAGATATTTTTTTGTGTTTGTTTAATGTTTAAACGATTTTTTAGTAGACACAGAGGTCTATTTATCAGCATTCTAATTTTAGCAGGTTTTAGAAACCACATAAAAACAAATTTTCTCTAAAACTACAAATGCCAAGTCATTTTTTAAAACAGACTAAAATAAAAAAGCACAAGCAAATAAAAATGTGAAACTAATCCGAATACTAATATGAAAACAATGAAATCAAACTTTTTGTGCAAATACAAATGAAAAAAAAAAATAAAACCCTCTAAAAGCTTCAATTAAAGAAAGATTTGACAATAGGAAAAGGACAAATCCCATTGACTTCTACATGACCTATAACTTCTACATGGGCTTTTAAATGGGAAGGTTTTGTATTAGTTTTTTTGTGGATTTCCGTTTAATAAATGACACGAATAATAAGATAACAATAGATACGAAAACATAGTATAATTATAACAGAATAGGATTTGTGAAAACTAATGAAATATGAACGTTAGTAAATTGGCCTTAAATTTTCTTGAGATAATCATTAGTGCTTGGCCCGCTTTTCATATTATTCTTATTCTTCTATTTTATTTTTTTTACATCTTAATTGTATCATGATGAGAGAGTGTGGGGGGGGTGACAAGTAGTGCCCCCTCCTGCCCAATATCAGCCCCATAACTTGTCCCCTCTTGTACTTTAGTATGGGTCTTCTAAAATAACCTTTATCATTTATCTATTTAATTAATATATAGGTCCCCGAGTATAATAATGGGTCCATGTATAGGTGGTGCTCTATTTGGTACTTGCTTTTTTTTTTGGTACTTCATCAGCAGCTGCTGATGAAGTTATATTCCCATAAAACAAACATATGACCAAACATTTTGGCAAAAAACACAAGTTCTAAATTGAACATGTTGCTATGTATAGATATGCATAGCCATTCATGAGTTCCTGTTAAAACTTTTCACTATCTCTTCAAATTGCAAATTTAGATTAAAAGAAAAATCTGGCTCAGTTATCTTTCACAATTTATGGCTGAAGAAGAGATCTGCAAATTTTACAATGCCAGTTTTCTGTTAACAAATAAATATATATTTTGCTGTTCTTAAAATATAAACATATTCACTAATTCAGCCAGTTTGCTTTGGCTAACATGGCTACTCATTTTTTAGAAGTCATGTGTGCATTAGTGCTGAAGTCATCAGAACATTAGGGGGCAGATGCATCAAGGGTCGAATATCGAGGGTTAATTAACCCTCGATATTCGAATGGGAATGAAAATCCTTCGACTTCGAATATCGAAGTCGAAGGATTCTGCATAAATAGTTCGATCGAACGATCGAAGGAATAATCATTCGATCGAACGATTAAATCCTTCGAAACGAACGATTCAAAGGATTTTTATCCAACGATCAAAGGATTATCTTTCGACCACAAAAACTTAGCCAAACATTGGGTTCGGTAGCTTTTAGGTGGCGAACTAGAGGGTCGAATTTTTTCTTAAAGAGAGAAGTACTTAGACTATCGAATGGTTGAATAGTCGAACAATTTTTAGTTTGAATCCTTCGATTCGAAGTCAAAGTCATAGTCGAAGGTCGAAGTAGCCCATTCGATGGTCGAAGTAGCCAAAAAAACACTTCGAAATTCGAAGTTTTTTTTTCTTCTATTCCTTCACTCGAAGTTAATGAATTGGCCCCTAAGGATTATCTAAGTAAATCAAAACTCTGAATAATTATCAGCATGGATGTATTTCATAGTGGAATATAAACATGAAGTATAGACTGAAATCAGTAAAATTTACAGATGTAAATTGCAGTAATATCTGCAAAGTAACATGGGATTTTCCCCTTGCCATTGACATGGAAGTAATGTTAGGGCTCCTAAATTGCTTCCTAACTAAAAATTGAAAGTTGTGCTTGTGATTAATGATAGACTGCTTTAAGTCAGTCTCATTTCTTAGTAGGACATAGCATTCACACTTTAATTCAAATGCATGCAATTTCTATTGCCCTTCACACTTCCATTAGGACACAACATGCATGTGCACATCTAGGCAAGGGCTTCATTTTCATTCAAGTCTAAACCGTTCTGGTTCAAGAGCAATATCTAAACTAATGTTTTTCCCCCACTGTTTCAATCAATGTACAGTCATGCATTTCTTGGTAGCACAGCGTAAAATTTGTTTACTTTCTTCAGAGCTACTTACTACAGGTTTTTTCTTACACCCATATGGCAATTTTCTTTTTATAAAGGCAGGACATTCATCTACCATTTCAAGGTATGGCTTTATTTCGTGCTGATAAACCATTTGAAATGTAATTTATATTGTCAGTTTTTCATTCTATTATTTTTATAAATTTTTGCTGCAACAGCATATTCATTGCCCTACTTTGTTACACAACTATAGTAATCACAGTTAACGCAATCATGTTAGAGAAGTTCCTTTCTACTATGCTACAACTGCTTTTCATAGAAGAAATAAAAGGCCCCATGTTCCCAATTCTTTCAAACATATAGCACCCGGATATCCAGCACTAGGTCGGTCACGGTGCTGAATATGCACATACGCATAAATAGCTGAGTGTGCTCACAGCTGATGTGGAGAAATGGGAACCAGACTAGAGGTTGGAAGCAGAGAAGGTTTATGCCTGACACCCCCTAGCTTTGCATCCTAGGCACTCTGCCTACCCCTAATTCCGGCCCTGCAGACAGCTCTTCAGATATATAGTGGTAGGGCCTGGGAGGTCTTCAATTCCATTGGTTGGAGTGGAAGGTAAGTGGTGGATAATAATGACAGCTGTTTTTCCTTCCAAAGAAAAAGACTGCATGGTCTGTATCTATGGAAAACTGTACTGGTCAAAACAATTCGCTCATACCTACATACATCTTATCAAATATTTATAAATATTATAACATTATCAAATACTTTTTGTTGCTCATTTATGTCTGCAAGTGCAGTGAGAAAAGTAAAAATTTGAGCACAACTGACGTGTTTTTTCTCATGATGCAGTGTTTTCCCCCAGAACCCCAGCACCATTGCAGGCACAAAGGGACATTGCATGTCATAAATTGCACTTGACCGAACTTCGGCATAATATAGAAGCAATTGCACTGAATATTTTCCAAGACTGGCTTGTGCCATTTCCAGTGTTCATGCAAAAGTGAGACATGTGCACTATTCTTTGGATGCAAATAAGATGTGCCTATTGATGAGGGCTGCTGAGAGAACCCTGAAGCAACCACCTGGTCCAGAGGTGGCAGTAGCTCCAGGATTCCTCTGTGTGAATAGGTAACTGCTCTTTATTTAGAATAGGGTGCAGGAAGGACTGAGTGGTGCTGAGTACATCTATACAGAAGTGCAAAGAACTCTCTTTGACACAAGTGAATAATGGCATTTCACATACTGTACATGACTGTGGGGTGATTTGCAGGAACGCAACTGCAGAATTAGATGTAGCATCCGAGATACCCAGAGGAGCAGCCAAAGGGTGGTGAGTTCTTAACTAGTAAGACTCACTATAAAAAGGAAACATTGTATTCATTTGATCGCAGTGCCTATCTATGTGGGACTTGCCAAATCATTACAAATCCTTTTGTGTGAATTGAGATGTTTTTTGCAGTGCATTTTTTTTGCCTTTGCATTTTGAGGGCAGATTACTGAAAAGCCATCTCCCCTGGAAACCTGTTTGGTTGTCTAACATTGTTTATTTGAGATACTTACATGAAAATATTCAAACAATGATTCAGAGGGTCCTGCCAATATTCAGTTACAGGTACACCACCCTTGGAGCAATCTGACCTGTGTATGAACAGCTGTAGACATAACACTTAGATTTTATTTAAACAATGAAGAAAAGATGTTTACGTTTTAGCGAAAAAAATATGCCTGTAAAATGTATAGAATGACAGCGCTTACTGTAGTGTATTTAGTATTTTAAAAATATTATATTGTTGTTACCTTGCAGTTGTTTAAACAGGGAGTACTATGGGTACAACTTTTATGGGAGCAATTTCAGAGTAAAGGTACTATTTTACAAAACGTTGCACAAAGTAGCATCAATAAACTGTAAATTATTGGCATGTCTTGTTGTTAAGGAAAAAGGTAGGGAAGGGGGCATCTGAGGGGAATGAATAAGGGAGACATTGTAAATCTGGCTCCTTCTTGCTCAGAAGCCCAAGTTACAGGCTTACATAATGCCATCATAAGTTCGAACATGGTCACATCAAATTCATTCCATAGACTTTGCTTAACTAATATTAATATATTTTAAAAAACTGGGGTGTCAATATTTAGACATAAGATGGGTAACAGGAGTCATGGGTTAAGTACAGAAACCAAGATCAAACCATCCAGGAATAGAGATGGCGCGAACTGTTCGCCGGCGAACTTGTTCGCGCGAACATCGGGTGTTCGCGCTCGCCGGAAGTTCGCGAACGTCGCGCGACGTTCGCCATTTTGGGTTCGCCATTGTTGGCGCTTTTTTTTGCCCTCTCACCCCAGACCAGCAGGTACATGGCAGCCAATCAGGAAGCTCTCCCCTGGACCACTCCCCTTCCCTATAAAAACCGAAGCCCTGCAGCTTTTTTTCACTCTGCCTGTGTGTGCTGAAGAGATAGTGTAGGGAGAGAGCTGCTGCCTGTTAGTGATTTCAGGGACAGTTGAAAGTTTGCTGGCTAGTAATCGTTTTGATACTGCTCTGTTATTGGAGGGACAGAAGTCTGCAGGGGTTTGAGGGACATTTAAGCTTAGGTAGCTTTGCTGGCTAGTAATCTACCTTCTACTGCAGTGCTCTGTATGTAGCTGCAGTGGGCAGCTGTCCTGCTTCTGATCTCATCTGCTGACTGCTGCAATAGCAATAGTCCTTGTAAGGACTGCTTTTATTTATTTTTTTGTTGTTTTACTACTACTACTACTACTACTACTACTACTATAAGAGCCCAGTGCTATTAGTCTAGCAGTGTTGGGGAGTGGGACTGGTGTGCTAATCTGCTGCTCCTAGTAGTTCAGCAGCACCAACTTTAATTTTTTTTTTTTTAATATTCATTCTTTTTTTATTTAACTTTTTTTTATTTTACTACCGCTGTAGTAGTGTATAAGTTGACCTTTTAGGCATTATTTGCCCTGTAGGCATTTTTTGCCCAGTGTGTTATTCAACCAACTGCTATCTAGCTGTGTGACCGTGTTCACATTCTGTCTAAATATCCATAATATTACCGTCTCCAGAAAAAACACCGGAGTGACTTTTTTCAAGCAGCCATAATAAATTTTACGTAATCCGTATCCATCGCTGTAGTAGTGTATAAGTTGACCTTTTAGGCATTATTTGCCCTGTAGGCATTTTTTGCCCAGTGTGTTATTCAACCAACTGCTATCTAGCTGTGTGCCCGTGTTCACATTCTGTCTAAATATCCATAATATTACCGTCTCCAGAAAAAACACCGGAGTGACTTTTTTTCAAGCAGCATTCTTATATTTTACGTAATCCGTATCCACCGCTGTGTATACGTTGACCTTGTAGGCATTATTTGCCCTGTAGGCATTTTTTGCCCAGTGTGTTATTCAACCAACTGCTATCTAGCTGTGTGCCCGTGTTCACATTCTGTCTAAATATCCATAATATTACCGTCTCCAGAAAAAACACCGGAGTGACTTTTTTTCAAGCAGCATTCTTATATTTTACGTAATCCGTATCCACCGCTGTGTATACGTTGACCTTGTAGGCATTATTTGCCCTGTAGGCATTTTTTGCCCAGTGTGTTATTCAACCAACTGCTATCTAGCTGTGTGACCGTGTTCACATTCTGTCTAAATATCCATAATATTACCGTCTCCAGAAAAAACACCGGAGTGACTTTTTTCAAGCAGCCATAATAAATTTTACGTAATCCGTATCCATCGCTGTAGTAGTGTATAAGTTGACCTTTTAGGCATTATTTGCCCTGTAGGCATTTTTTGCCCAGTGTGTTATTCAACCAACTGCTATCTAGCTGTGTGCCCGTGTTCACATTCTGTCTAAATATCCATAATATTACCGTCTCCAGAAAAAACACCGGAGTGACTTTTTTTCAAGCAGCATTCTTATATTTTACGTAATCCGTATCCACCGCTGTGTATACGTTGACCTTGTAGGCATTATTTGCCCTGTAGGCATTTTTTGCCCAGTGTGTTATTCAACCAACTGCTATCTAGCTGTGTGACCGTGTTCACATTCTGTCTAAATATCCATAATATTACCGTCTCCAGAAAAAACACCGGAGTGACTTTTTTTCAAGCAGCATTCTTATATTTTACGTAATCCGTATCCACCGCTGTGTATACGTTGACCTTGTAGGCATTATTTGCACAGTGTTTTCTTCAAACCGCCATCTAGCTGTGTGAGCTTGTTCACATTTTGTCTAAATATTGATAATATTATCGTCTCTAGAAAAACCACTTGAGTTACTTTTTTTCAAGCAGCATTCATATATTTTACGTAATCCGTATCCACCGCTGTAGTAGTGTATACGTTGATCTTGTAGGCATTATTTGCAGAAAAACCAACTGAGTTTTTGTTGTTGTTGTTTTTTTAAAAATAATGCCAGGCAAAGGCAGGCCGCCACGCAGAGGCCGTGCTAGGGGCCGTGCTGCTATGCAATCCTGTGGCCCTAGCAAATTGCCCAGTTTTAAAAAGCCAATGACCCTGAACTCCCAAAATGCTGAAGAGGTAGTTGACTGGCTTACACAGCACACCCCATCCTCTACCGTTTCTAACTTTACCACAACATCCTCCTCATCCTCCACTGCTATGGCCACCCCACGTAACACTTCCTCCACCACCGGTGCCCCTTCTTCACTGGAGTCAGAGGAGTTATTTTCCCATGAGTTTCTTGAACTGAGTAATGCGCAACCATTATTGGCAGAAGAAGATGAAGGAGATGAGGACGTTACACCAGATTTAATTCTGGCAGAGAACACGACAGAGATGGACATAATGATGAGTGATGAGGAGGAGGAGGAGGTCCCCGCTGCTGTTTCCTTCTGTGATGTGTCAGAAGAAATTGATGCATCTGAGGAGAATGATGATGAGGAGATTGATGTTTTGTGGGTGCCTAGTAGAAGAGAGCAAGAGGAGGGTAGTTCAGATGGAGAGACGGAGAGTCAGAGAGGCAGTAGGAGAATAAGACTTAGAAGAAGCAGGGAGGCCAGCCCGCAGGGATCAGTAGGGCAACAACATGTATCGGCACCTGTGTTCAGCCGGCCAACGCACCCGCCATTGCCGCCAATGCCGCCAACTTCTACTGTTACCGCCAGATCGCACACTTCCAAAAAGTCAGCAGTGTGGCATTTTTTTAATGTGTGTGCCTCTGACAAAAGCATTGTAATTTGCAATGAGTGCAGTCAGAAACTGAGCCTTGGTAAGCCCAACAGCCACATAGGTACAACTTCTATGCGAAGGCACATGAGCGGCAAGCACAAAGCACTTTGGGAGCAACACCTCAAAGGCAACAGGCAAACTAAAAGCCACACTCCTTCTGGTCCAGCATCTTACTGCTCTACCTCTGCTCTCCTTGACCCATCTGAACCACCCTCCACTCCGCCTTCCACCTTGACCACCTGTTCCCATTCCCAGTCATCTGCCACCAGCCAAGTTTCTGTGAAGGCCATGTTTGAGCGTAAGAAGCCAATGTCTGACTGTCACCCCCTTGCCCGGCGTCTGACAGCTGGCTTGTCTGCACTCTTAGCCCGCCAGCTTTTACCATACCAGCTGGTGGACTCTGAGGCCTTCCGCAAATTTGTAGCAATTGGGACACCGCAGTGGAAGGTACCCAGCCGCAATTTTTTTTCTAAAAAGGGAATACCACACCTGTACCAACATGTGCAGAGCCAAGTTACCGCATCTCTGTCACTTAGTGTTGGGCCAAAGGTCCATATGACTACTGACGCATGGTCCTCCAAGCATGGTCAGGGCAGGTATGTCACCTACACTGCCCACTGGGTGAACTTGGTAATGGCTGGGAATGGGAAGCAGGGAATGGGTAGCTCAACAACAACAACAACAGTGGAGTTGGTGTCACCGCCACGGATTGCACGCGGTTCTGCCACCACCTCTACTCCTCCATCGCTCTCTACCTCGTCTTCTTCCTCTTCTTCTTCTTACTCTGCTGCTGGGTCCTCCTTCTCCTCCTCCACACCTGTGCACCCCCAGCTCCCCCTAGGCTATTCGACGTGCCAGGTACGCCGTTGTCACGCTGTCTTGGGGATGACGTGCCTGGAAAGCAAAAACCATACCGGATCTGTACTCCTGTCATCTCTGCAGTCACAGGCCGATCGGTGGCTGACCCCACACCAACTGCAGATCGGAAAAGTGGTGTGTGACAATGGAAGCAATCTGTTGGCAGCGTTGAGACTGGGAAATTTAACACATGTGCCCTGCATGGCACATGTGTTAAATTTAATAGTCCAACGTTTTGTCTCCAAGTACCCAGGATTCCAGGACGTTCTCACCCAGTCCAGAAAGGTGTCGGCCCATTTCAGACGTTCCTACACAGCCATGGCACGCCTTGCTGACATTCAGCAGCGCTACAACATGCCAGTCAGGCGTTTGATTTCTGACAGCCAGACTCGCTGGAATTCAACGCTCCTTATGTTGGAACGTCTGCTGCAACAACAAAGGGCCGTCAACGAGTACCTTTTTGAACTGGGTGGTAGGACTGGATCTGCAGAGCTGGGGATTTTTTTCCCCCGTTACTGGGTGCTTATGCGCGATGCCTGCAGGCTCATGCGACCTTTTGAAGAGGTGACAAATATGGTCAGTCGCACCGAAGGCACCATCAGCGACCTAATACCCTTCGCTTTCTTCCTGGAGCGTGCCGTGCGACGAGTGACAGATGAGGCTGTAGACCAGCGTGACGAGGAGCTGGAAGCGCACGATTTATGGTCGCAATCACCAGAACGAACCCAGGCACCTGCTGCAACGCAGGGAGAGGTGCCAGAAGTGGAGTCAGAGGAGGAAGGTGGCTTTGTGGAGGAGGAGGAGGAGGACCAACAGGAGCAGGCTTCCCAGGGGGCTAGTGGTGACCTTTTGGGGACCCCTGGTCTTGTACGTGGCTGGGGGGAGGAGACCGTGGATGATGCAGTCCTTGATAATGAGGAAGCGGAGATGGATAGCTCTGCATCCAACCTTGTGAGAATGGGGTCTTTCATGCTGGCATGCCTGTTGAAGGACCCCCGTATCAAGAGGCTTAAGGAGAAGGACCTGTACTGGGTCGCAACGCTACTAGACCCTCGGTACAAGCATAAAGTGGCAGAAATGTTACCAACATACCACAAGTCCGAAAAGATGCGGCATTTACAAACCAGCCTGCAAAACATGTTGTACAATGCTTTTAAGGGTGATGTCACTTCAGGAACTCATCAACATTCCAGGGGCAGAGGTGCCAGTAATCCTGCCACGAGCACACCTGCAAGGACAAAGCCCTTTGGCCGGTCTGTAACATCAGACATGCAAATGTTTTTCTGTCCAAGGCAGCGCCACAACCCTTCTGGATCCACCCTCAAAGAACGCCTCGACCGGCAGGTAGCGGACTACCTGGCATTAACTGCAGATATCGACACTCTGAGGAGCGATGAACCCCTGGACTACTGGGTGCGCAGGCTTGATCTGTGGCCAGAGCTGTCACAATTTGCCATGAACCTCTTGTCTTGCCCAGCCTCAAGTGTGCTCTCAGAAAGGACCTTCAGTGCAGCAGGAGGGATTGTAACTGAGAAGAGAACTCGCCTAGGTCACAAAAGTGTCGATTACCTGACCTTTATTAAAATGAATGAGGGGTGGATCTCGGAGGGTTACTGCACGCCGGAAGACTTGTTCTGACTTCTATGCAGCTGTCCTTCTCTTCAAGCCTCATGACTCCACACACAGCTGTCCTTTAGCGTCCTCCTCCCTCCGCCACCGTTACAAACTAGGGTGCAAACCCTACTGGTTTAATTTTTTCTGGCCTCTGTGCTTCAGTGGCTGCGTCCAAAAAAACGGGGCAAACAATGTCTACAAGGTCAACGTATGGCGAAAAATTACTATTTTCAGCATTTATATGGCATATTTTTTCTGGCAACTGTGCTTCAGTGGCTGCGTCCAAAAAAATGCATATTTTCTGCATTTATATGGCATAATTTTTCTGGCCTCTGTGCTTCAGTGGCTGCAACCAAAAAAATGCATATTTTGTCCATTTATATGGCATAATTTTTCTAGCCTCTGTGCTTCAGTGGCTGCAACCAAAAAAATGCATATTTTCTCCATTTATATGGCATAATTTTTCTAGCCTCTGTGCTTCAGTGGCTGCAACCAAAAAAATGCATATTTTCTCCATTTATATGGCATAATTTTTCTGGCCTCTGTGCTTCAGTGGCTGCAACCAAAAAAATGCATATTTTGTCCATTTATATGGCATAATTTTTCTGTCAACTGTGCTTCAGTGGCTGCGACCAAAAAAATGCATATTTTCTGCATTTATATGGCATAATTTTTCTGGCCTCTGTGCTTCAGTGGCTGCAACCAAAAAAATTTATATTTTCAGCATTTATATGGCATAATTTTTCTGGCAACTGTGCTTCAGTGGCTGCGACCAAAAAAATGACTATTTTCAGCATTTATATGGCATATTTTTTCTGGCCTCTGTGCTTCAGTGGCTGCGGCCAAAAAAACTGGGCAAACAATGCCTACAAGGTCAACGACGTTGACCTTGTAGGCATTGTTTGCCCAGTTTTTTTGGCCGCAGCCACTGAAGCACAGAGGCCAGAAAAAATATGCCACATAAATGCTGAAAATAGTCATTTTTTGCCATACGTTGACTCAACGTATATGGCAAAAAATGACTATTTTCAGCATTTATATGGCATATTTTTTCTGGCAACTGTGCTTCAGTGGCTGCGTCCAAAAAAACTGGGCAAACAATGTCTACAAGGTCAACGTATGGCGAAAAATTACTATTTTCAGCATTTATATGGCATATTTTTTCTGGCAACTGTGCTTCAGTGGCTGCGTCCAAAAAAAACTGGGCAAACAATGTCTACAAGGTCAACGTATGGCGAAAAATGACTATTTTCAGCATTTATATGGCATATTTTTTCTGGCAACTGTGCTTCAGTGGCTGCGTCCAAAAAAACTGGGCAAACAATGCCTACAAGGGCAACGTATGGCAGTTGTTTAAAGAGAACAGTAGATTACTAGCCAGCAAAGCTACCTAAGCTAAAATGTCCCTCAAATCCCTGCAGACTTCTGTCCCTCCAATACAGAGCAGTATCAAGCAGATTACTAGCCAGCAAACTTACTATCATCTGTCCCTGAAATCACTAACAGCTCTCCCCCTACACTATCTCTTCCAAGCACACACAGGCAGATTTTTCAGATACATTTTTGCCCTTGATCCCCCTCTGGCATGCCACTGTCCAGGTCGTTGCACCCTTTAAACAACTTTAAAATCATTTTTCTGGCCAGAAATGTCTTTTTTAGATGTTAAAGTTCGCCTTCCCATTGAAGTCTATGGGGTTCGCGAACCGTTCGCGAACCGCTCGCATTTTTGCGCAAGTTCGCGAATATGTTCGCGAACTTTTTTTCCGACGTTCGCTACATCCCTATCCAGGAATAAATCAGAAACAAAAACAAGAAACAAAAAGGTCTCAGGACTTCAAAAACAATTTCCTTTACATAAATATTTATGGGGAAACTAGCCATTAAATCCTATGCCTGTGTAGAATCACCCAGGTTGAAAGATGGTTTATGCTAGGACATATTTGTATTTCTTGACTGATTTCCCGTCACGCCACTTACACATCTGGTCCTCCTTCCTCCAGATAACTAGTTAGAAAGAAGACACAGCTCATTCCTGAAGGAGTGACATAGTGTACCCATGGGTCCCATCCAATTAATTTTGTTTTTTAGTTGCAGGATTTGAGTTGGGATTTCCACAAAGTGCATTTTAAGCAATTAAATCTAATTTTTAAAAATTATTTTCTCTCTCTAACAATAAGGCAGTACATTGTGCTTGATGGTAACTAAGCCAGAAAGCAATCCTGGTTTTGTGTATTGCTTAGTAGACTTAAAGGGCATGTAAAGGCAAAAAAATAAAATCCCATTTTTACTTTCTTTAATGAAAAAGAAACCTATCTCCAATATACTTTCATTAAAAAATGTGTACTGTTTTTATGAAAACTGAATGTATGCAGTGAAATTCTCCCTTCATTTACTGCTGTGAATAGGAATTGTCAGACAGTCCCTAACTGCTGAGCAGGGAAACAATCATACTTATGAACAGCAGGGGGAGCCCCCCTGCTGTCTTCCCAGCCATGCAGAACTCAAGCAGCTTTGGTTATGACGATCCCTAAGCAGCCCAGACCACACTGAGCATGTGCACAGTCTTAGTCTTGCAAAGATGTTTCACAAAGTTACAAGATGTTGACCCCCGGAAAGCATAAATTATTTGTTTGATTAGGCTTGTGGTGCAGTAAGTTCATGTTTATATTTAGTATACCAAATACAGCATTTCTAGCCTTATTCTATTTTAGACTTTACGTGCCCTTTAAACTTCAGGTCCCAAGCATTTTGGATAACATGTGCCATACCTGTACTTTCACTCCCATTTAATGGCAGAGAAAATTTACTACCAAGACATTTTCCTGGCCCCAACATTTTCAATTTTAGCTCAAAATTAAAAAAAATCAATAAACTTTTAGTGACTTAACATTATGAAACGACTGTTCACAAGGCTGTTTAGAGACTAACTTGACTCTGTTTTGCATTTCTGCACGTTACCTGAATTTAACACTATTCATTTATATTCACATCTGGGAAAAGTAGCGTTAATACATATTAAACTGCTAAAATTATAGTTTGTTTGTTTTCTAAAAAAGCAGATCGTTGTGAATGCACTTACAAGAAACCACTATTTGGGAGTTCCAGCAGTTTTGTTTTGTTATTTTTTTTTTACTTTCTTACTTGTTCCATTTTTGTCACAGTAGGAAAATCATTAGTAAAACTGCAAAAATTAAATGTTAAGACTGAAGCACTAAAACCATAGGGGATGTCCTAGCATCTAATGCAACATCTGTGTAATGGCATTTACACATTCCAACAGCATAAAACTTGTGTTTTGGGGTTTTTTAACAGGATTCTAAGGCTAGACATTTTTTTCATATATTGTTGCTTAATTTGCTAGCTGAAGAAAGAAAATAGAGGTATTAACATTTGAGTATAGGACCCATGTTACAGTTAGAAATTAAGGGAGGCTATTATTGTGATATTAAATATGAATTGGTTCATGGAGAATTATTAACCATATACAGAGGATGCTTTATCTTCTTGCTCAGATAGGAGCATTGTATGTTGACATGATACATAACAAAATACTTTGTAGAACAAAATGTTCAGCCAAGTCTCTCCAACTGTTAAAAAAGAATAATTTCCATCTTCATTTTTTGACCTTGCTTATTCCATTGTAGGTATTATTGTGTCATAATAATATAGTGCACACAACATTTTGGAGGTTCCTATGCCCTTCCTTAGTTGATGCAAAGTAAAAGGCATTCATAGGGATGCACCAAATACACTATTTAGGATTCAGCCAAATCCTTGAATCCCTTGTTTTCGAGATTCAGCCGAATACCAAACCAAAACCGAGTATAATGTACATGTGAAGGGCTTGTGGACTCTTAACAGTACATGCATCAGCCCTTATATTGAGATTTTCAGAAAAAAGTACTTTAATCTCTACAGTAATTTGTACCTTTTTTTTTTTTTTTTAGTAAATTGGACATTACCTAACCAGAGATGGAGGCTGAGATGCAAGCTGTTGGTATGTTCATATATACAAAAAAGTATAAGAATACAAGAACAAGGCACTTGAAGCAAAGATTAACTTCTCAAAAAGTGTTTATTGCCACACAACATGTTTCGAGCCTTTGGGGCTATTCTTGTACTCATATACTTTTTTGGATTATCTATGCACCCTACGGCAGAGGTGTAAACAAGAATATTGGCAAGAAGAACCACAGTTATACAAAGTATATCCTCTTTATAAATTCATATATACATAATGGCCAATACTTTGAGATTTATTTATTGTATTTACTTTAATTGTACTTTAATACCCCCTTTATATGTAATGCCATTGTATCCATAACTTAAACATAACAAAACATAGAAAGCACAGAAGATGCCACTCTGTAAATATAACATTATGCAAAGAAAAAATAGAAAGATGTAACGTTATAAAAGAGCGCCACCAATGTAATGGGGATTCACTGAACAAATATTCACAACTCAACTCATCCTACCAAGACTCCCGCAACGCTTTACTTGCTTCTTCATAGGTCATAGGTGTTAATTACAGAATGTGCAAGGCACTGTGGGAATTGGAGTCTCGACCGGAGGAGAGCTGGACAGATGGATATTATTTTGTACAATAATAACATTTACAAAAACATAAGAATCTTGAGAACAATTTTAATTCAAAAGTTGTTTAGATCAGAACGACCTTTTCTTTCATTCACTCTAAATATTCAAGTAGTTAGCTTTGCAACATATTTTTCTGCCTTCTCTGCTTCAATTACTTTGCACATATGGTGAAAGTTTGATTTTATATATTCTCTCAACATGTTTTCGTTTGTAATATAAGGTATTCTTGGAATAATCTAAGAATCACAAAGGTCCATATATTGGTTCATCCTGGCTTGAAACAGTTCTTCTGGAGAAACAACAGCAAATTGGCATCTTAAAAGCTTTATTCATGTCTGCTCTAGACTAACCATTAGGCAAGTACAAAATGAATAGAAGCTTTCTTTGTAAGTGCACTGTTGTGTATCTTCTTCAGCTTCGGGGATTACTAACACTATAAGTGACATTGGTTTCTTTGAATAATGTAACCGTATTTGTTTCTTCTATAGTAAACAACAGCATAGATATTAGATATGTACAGGCAAACATCAGGTCCAAATGTTCACAAAGAGCATTGGCTGTAACAACTTGGTTTGTTAAAAACTGGAAGTAGCCTGAAGTCAAAGGATCTTTACTATCTGAGAGAGGCAACAAGCAGCCAGTTTTTTTTGGGCTACTTCGACCATCGAATGGGCTACTTCGACCTTCGACTACGACTTCGAATCGAAGAATTCGTAGTAAAAATAGTTTGACTATTCGACCATTCGATAGTCGAAGTACTGTCTCTTTAAAAAAAACTTTGAACCCCTAGTTCGCCATCTAAAAGCTACCGAAGTCAATGTTAGCCTATAGGGAAGGTCCCCATAGGCTTGCCTAACTTTTTTTGATCGAAGGATATTCCTTCGATCGCTGAATTAAAATCCTTCGAATTTTATCGTTCGATCTAAGGAATTATCCTTTGATTGTTCGATCGAACTATCTGCGCTAAATCCTTCGACTTCGATATTCGAAGTCGAAGGATTTTAATTCCTAGTCGAATATCGAGGGTTAATTAACCCACGATATTCGACCCTTAGTGAATCGGCCCCACTGTGTTGAACATGAGGGGGGTTATTTATAAAAATCCACATTTTTCTTAAATAAAAAAGTCTGACCAAACTAGAATCCACGATTGAATTTATTTATTATTAAAAAAGCTCTATTTGGGTAAAAACTCAATAAAATTGTGCGAAAACCCAAATTGGACGTTTTTTTCCCAAATCGCTTGATTTTTCGGTCGGATTTTTCAAGCTAATTCCAGACCACAGAAACTTCAAAATAGGATAGGGGCCTCTGCTGTTGACTGATACACAACCTCGGCAGGTCCAAGGGGGCCGATTTTCAGATTCTGGCTTTTTTATGCATTGGGCTTTCATAAATCTTGAAAAATTAGAGTTTCTAAAAAAAATGTAAATTTAGAGTTTTGCGCAAAAAGCCTGACTGGTTTGCATAGATCCTTTGAAAGAAAGAATCAGAACAATAAACCACCAAAAATAAGGCAGATTTTAGTCCTCTGGGATGAAATAGGAAGCATAACAACTTGCCATGTATACTCCCCATTGCCAACAATTCTACTAAGTGAAGTTGTCCCTCCTAAATGAAAGAATCTATGGAAGAACAAGAATGCCAACAAGAAAGAAAATGCAGGGAAATGGACTAATCAAATATATTCTTATTTTCCCGTCTGTATAAATGTTGCATGTGTATGTGGTCTCACCATCATTTCACCCCCCCTTGTAAAGTGGTAACTTCAGTCCTATGGAAAAAGTAATACGACAACTTTTGTAGCTTTTTCCTGCCTTAACTTTTAAAAAAAGAATTTCCCAGACAGCAAGGTTATTGTTTAAATTAAAGAGCTCTCTAGTATATGAAATTGGAAAAAAAATATAATTATGGGTAAGAAAGATGAACAGACTCTGAAATGAAAGGGCAATGGAGGGAGTATTTTTGTAGATCATAATTCTTCTTCAGGGAGTAAGTATGGTGTAACACAAAGCAGAATTGTAGCTTAGCCCACATTTTTATATAGAACAATGCAGTGCAGCAAAAATGTGTATAGCATTAATATTTAAACATACCTAATTGCAAATTTGATATTGAGTTTTAAAGTGTACAAAGACTTTGAGAAACATGTGAGGTCTTGCGAGAAAACTGCTGATATATGAGATGGCCATATGATGAACAAAGTAAATACAAATGTACATTCTATCAAGGCACACCAAAAGGTCTCCTTATTTAAGGTAGCAATGGTTATGGCTTTCAGTTGCATAATTAATTCTCATAATTATATGAGACTATTTCATTTTCCCATTGGTACTCAGCACCAGCCAGGGCTACTTTACATTAAAGTGCAATGCCACCATCTTTATTGATTTTCCCAGGAATCGTGAATGCTGCTCTTGTAACATGCACAGTATAGAAATTATACCAGCTTCACAATTGTGGACATGTGCTGCCCCATAATGGAGCAAGGAATTCCTGTAAAAATCAAATATGAGAGAGAGAGAGGCACTCCAACAGAAAGAACCCAGTCTTATGCTTTTTTCTAGAGAAGAGCAGCACCATTCCCAGGTCCATACATGTGGACAGCCTGGGGGACATCTGGGGACAGCATGCCACCTGCTGCACTTGGTCCCCAGGGCTGGCCATCTGCACAGCGGCAGTCACCAGTCACTAGCACAGGTGATCAGCACCAGCAGGAGCTTCCAGCATCCAATGAATCATTCTGTGCTCCTGTCAACACTCCGAAAGTGGCCGTGCACCTGAGGGAAAGAAAGTAGGAGGGATGGCAGCAGCGGATTGGGCAGGAAGGGGCACCAGTTCCCAGAACGGACTGTGACAGGAGCTGCTCCTTGTGGGGGGTGGAGATCCCCAGAGACAGGAGGGGTGTCTCCAGCTTCTCCCAGGCCCTGCCAGCTCAGTGAGTGTATGTTGGGGAGCAGCTGGTTAACATGTAGGCAAAACTTAAAATATAGAGAGAAGAAAACATTAGCAGGGTTGCGAGGCAGTGTTCATGAGGTGGGGGAGCACTTAAAGGCAGCAGGGGGTGGTTCGCTTTGGATTGAAATCCAGCCCTGAGAATTTTAGCTCAGTAATCAGAGACATTGGAGAGTCCCCAACAAAATGACATCCCAGTAACCTGGGCTAATTTTCTTATTTTTGTATGAATATCAATTCTATACCATAGCAATAACTTCTACTGATCCATGCTAAAATTACCCATGCCACATAGTAGATTGAATGAGAATAGTCAAGTGGTTATTAAGAATAAATGTGCATACATTTTATTTGTGTGTGCTTCATTATATGTACAGTATGTCTTCTCTTACCAGGTTTCAATTTTTCCTTAATAAAAACAGAATTAGCATTTCTTTATTGTATAAATATCCACAGTAAATGTTCAAAATCAAATCATTAAACCTACAGGCTTTGCCCATTCTCTTCCACCTCCTCCCTTTCAATTAAATACTACAATGACATTAATTTACTGAAAAACGTAGCATACGGTATAGAGCACTGAACATTTTTTTTTTGGCAAACTGAAATTGTTTTTGCTGTTTGGAACTGATCAAGTGCAGCTGTACTTTTTACAAGAAAATAGATTAACCTCTTCAACTCTGGAAGGATAACAACCATATTTTTTTAATCTCTTGTAACAGTAAACAAGTATGGAAGTGCATTATCGGATTTGACCAGCTTGAAACATTGGCAAAAGTGAGTTAAACAATGAGCGTCGGATTTATCAAAGTTAAATAAAATATTAATTGTGCCTCTGATTTAACATTTTTCAAGTATAGCACCTACTAGTTGCAGTCCACCGAAGGTAAGTAGGTAGGTAAATAGGTGATAACTGGAAACAGTCTGAGGACAGAGAACCAGTTTCTGTATTTTCTGCTGCAGTCCAATGAAATTGAGTAGATAAACACTAAAATAGGTAAGTGGCAATTGGCAGCAGTTTATTAATAACTGGCAGTATTTCAATAATTAGCTTGATCTTTACAAGTCAAAGAAACACATTTAGCATCTGGAACACTCTGAGAATGTATAGAAGTTAAGACTTAAGTTTAACCATTAAAAGATAAAATACTGCTATTCTACAGAGGGAAAGATAAAACAAAACTATAGATTGTTTTATTTAAATGGGATTGGTTTACATTTAAAGAGAGTTTTCCTCTTAAGTTCTTGTGCATGAGAATAAGGATTTAAAACTTTTAAAATGGAAAGAATGAAGGTGCATAAGATTTATGCCGTGTGATCTGGATGACTCAGGTTTGAGTGCAACAGCACAAATGAATAAACGGAAGGTCAGTAAAGACTAAACATTAGTACTTAAAGTAGCAAATAATAATAGAGTAGTTTAACATTTTTATTAGGTCATCTTTGAGTGGATAGGAGCAAGGAAGGAGAGGGCTCAGCCAAAGGTAGCACAAATTAAGTGGACTTGAGAACTGTTAAGATAAAATGAAATATATGGGGTAGAATTATAATTCTATGGCTTCTCTAATTCTCTGAGTTGAATTTGTCATGTCCATTATGTACAATTCTTTTTAGTGCTTTAAAATAATTTGTGGTGCTTTGATTTGAAGAAAAAAAACTACAGAGGTTTGAATGGATTAGTCGGTTAATAGTATATATTAACACATGACAAATGCATGTCCCACATACTGTAGCTTTGAGGAGATTAGATAAGGTATCAAACTATGAGACAGTGAGACATGTTTGATCTGACTACCATGTACTAAAGAATGGAGGATGTAGAAGTGCTTTCAGTTTTATTACTGGATGTCTTCTTAACACATCTTGATGATCATCCATGAGTGTGTAATTCTATTTTGGGCTACAATAGGCTATGTCCGACTAAAACAATAGAGCACTGTTACACCTGACTGTAACACACACTGCGCTTACAAATAAAATAATGATGCTAGCCGGTTCTTGCAGCAAACAAACAGAACTAGTTTTACTGTCAAAGTCAATGATCCATAGGGTTAAATAATCACAAACCCACAGATGCAAGGTAGTGCAAGTCAAGCAGAGACAGCACAATGTGACACCATGTGGAGACAGCTAGTAAAGATTAATGTTCACCTCCAGGTTGTAATTGCCCCTTGTGGTCTGGATCCCATACAGCAAAATAATCAGGGAGAAAACTATGCCTGAATCCCTCTTCAAAACAGTGGTCCGTTTACTTTTGGCAGATCAGAGCTTAGAGGATAGCTACTCCTTACTAGCAATACTTTTTGGGGCACAGGCTGCTCTTTCTATTCAATTCTCTCTATCTCACTTTCCTAGAAACCTGGTGCTGGCTAAGTTTCACTGTGTCGCGATCGCAGCCCGGAGCAGGTCCAGGAGCTCCGGGCGGCGCGTCCTCTCCTGCTGGCGTCGCTCCCAAAATGGCGGCGCCCATGGCCGCCACGTGGGTAGCGGCGCCGGCGCGATGACGTCAGTGCGCCGACATCGGCGCAAGGACGTCAATGACGTCACAATGGCGCCAAATTCAAAATAAAAACGCCATCTAGACGCCAGAATGGCACCCAAGTATAGGAATACTTTCCCTAAGTGTATCCTGGGTTTTCCTGTGAGCTTTATTGTTAATCTTGTTCCTGATTTATATTCTGACCCTTTGCCTGGACTGTGGACTTTGCTGATATCTGCCTGCCTGTGAACTCTTGCCTGGATCCTGACTATTCTTTGATTAACTCTTTGGACACCTCGACCTTGTTCCCTCAAGAGGGCTTCCTCCTCGATCCTGACTACCTCCCTGGAGGGAGCTCCCCGCTCCCTGACATTATACTTGGACCATGGATCCTACTGAGGAAGCTACGCCTGATGTCGGACGAGTGCTCCACGGACTGGCATCCCGCATGGAGGATTATGAAGCCCAGCAGTACCGCATAGGGCAGGCACTCGATACCCTCCTCTCTCGGATGCCGCCAGCGCCCCCTGCTCCCCAAGCTGCGGTAAATCCTTCCTTGGCGGCCGCTACGTCTACCACAGGTTCCTCGTCAAGTGAGCCTCGCATTCCGCCTCCTCCTCGCTTCGGTGGGGACCCACAAGCCTGCAGAGGTTTTGCTACACAGTGCCAGATCCAGTTCGAGTTCCAACCCTCGCACTTCCCCAATGAACGTTCCAAGGTGGGGTATGTGATGTCTCGTTTGGTGGGCAAACCGCTTGAGTGGGCAACATTTCTTTGGGAGAAGAATTCTCCGCTGACTTTTGATGCCAAGGCCTTTCTTCAAGCATTTCGTACTGTGTTTGATGCCCCGGGTCGGATCACTAATGCTCCTTCTCGTCTTCTGCAACTCCGGCAGGGAAACCGCAGTGTCAGTGAATATGATATTGTCTTTAGAACTTTGATGGCTGAGACTTCCTGGAACGACGATGCCTATAAGGCCGTATTCTATCAAGGTCTGTCTATTCGTATTAAAGATGATCTTGTCTCCAGGGAGTTCCCTGACCTGCTGGAAGATCTGATTGCGCTATCCATTAAGGTGGACACTCGTCACAGAGAGCATCTACTAGAGAAGGAGCGCAGTGAAAAATTTCAACCTTTGCTGGCACCTCGCTTCCAAAGACCTCTCTTGCATACTCCAGCTACTCAGGCTTCTACTTCTCCCCCGGAGGAACCTATGCAAGTTGGAAGAGCTCGTCTCTCTGAGCAAGAAAGACTCCGTAGACGGATGGCTGGCCTATGTCTGTATTGTGGGGGACAATCTCATTTTGCGAACTCTTGTCCGGTGAAGCCTACCAGTTCTGTTCCCCGAGGTATATCTAGGGTAACTCACGTAGGGGGCACTACTCCGAAGTCTCAAGAGAACACTCACAGGTTTCTCCTTCCTTTACAGATCCGTCTGGCCACTAAGACCATCGTTGGCTCAGCTTTCATTGACTCTGGAGCCGCTGGGAACTTCATGGACGCTCTTTTCGCCAAACACATGGAAGTTCCCTTATTCCCATTGTCTACTCCTCTCCGTGTCACTGCCATTGACGACAGACCTCTGGAGGCTGAATTTATCTCTATGACAACTGGGGAATTGCCTGTGCAGGTTGGGACGCTGCATAAAGAAAGACTTTCGTTCCTAATTATTTCCTGCCCTTCCATTCCAGTTGTTTTGGGTCTCCCTTGGCTGCGCCTGCATAATTCCACCATTGATTGGTCCGCAGGACAGATTTCCCGTTGGAGTTCATTTTGCCAGCAGCACTGTCTTCCTGCTGAACCCCTCCAGAGGGTGAATATCTCTGTCGGATCTGAAGACTCTACCCTCCTTTTACAAGGAATTCGCTGATGTGTTTTGTAAGAAGTCTGCAGAATTCCTCCCTCAACATCGACAATACGATTGTCCTGTCGATCTTCTGCCTGGAACCATGCCCCCTAGAGGTCGTACTTATCCTCTCTCTCCAGCAGAGACCACTGCCATGAAGCAGTATATCCAAGAGAATCTCCTTCTACTTCTCCTGCCGGGGCTGGATTCTTCTTCGTGGAAAAGAAGGATGGAGGCCTACGTCCTTGCATCGACTACCGGGGTCTTAATAAAATTACTGTTAAAAACCGATATCTCTTGCCCTTGATTGCTGAACTCTTTGAGCAACTGAAGGGGGCTAAAATCTTCACTAAGTTGGATCTCCGTGGGGCGTATAACCTTATCCGCATCCGGGAAGGTGACGAATGGAAGACAGCATTCAACACTCGGGATGGGCACTATGAGTACCTCGTAATGCCCTTTGGTCTCTGCAATGCCCCCGCTGTCTTTCAAGAATTCGTGAACGTCATTTTCCGGGATCTCTTGGGAAAGTTTGTGGTCGTGTACCTTGATGACATCCTGATTTTCTCCAAGGACCTTTCAAGCCATCGTTCCCAGGTGAAGGAAGTACTCTCTCGTTTGAGGAAGAACTCTCTCTTTGCCAAACTGGAGAAATGTGTGTTTGAAGTGTCCAAGATCCCTTTTCTGGGCTATATCATCTCCCCAGAGGGTTTCGAGATGGATCCTGTGAAAGTGTCTGCAATCCAAGAGTGGCCCCTACCGCTGAGCACTAAGGCAATTGAGAGATTCATTGGTTTTGCCAATTACTACCGGCAATTCATTAAGGGATTCTCTTCTCGTATTGCTCATATCCTGGCCCTCATCCGAAAAGGGGGTAAACCCAGCTCATGGCCCCCGCCTGCTATAGAGGCTTTTCAATCCTTGAAGGATGCCTTCACTTCTGCTTCGGTTCTCCGCCATCCTGATCCGGAGTTACCTTTCTTCATCGAGGTGTATGCTTCTGAAGTTGGAGCTGGAGCTATCCTGTCCCAAAGACATCCCTCTGATGGGAAGTTGCACCCATGTGCGTATTTCTCTAAGACGTTCTCTCCTGCGGAACAAAATTATGATGTAGGAAATCGAGAACTCCTGGCTGTTAAGCTTGCCTTAGAAGAGTGGTGCCACCTCCTTGAAGGTTCCTTGATCCCAGTCACAATCTACGCGGATCATAAGAATCTTGAGTTCATTCAATCTCTCAAGAGGCTGAATCCCAGACAAGCAAGGTGGTCCCTATTCTCTCGATTTAACTTTGTCTTGACTTTTCGCCCTGGCTCCAAGAATCGGAAAGCCGACGCTCTGTCTCGAAGTTTCACTCCTGTGGATCGTACTCCTGAAAGACAAGAGCCTATCATTCCTCCTGTCAAGATCATCGCTTCATTGTACCCTCAGTTTGCTGATCAAATCCTGGCTGGTCAATCTTCTGCCCCTCCTGATACCCCAATTGGAATGGCTTTTGTACCTCCTGAACTTCGGCTACCTATCCTGCAATAGACTCATAGTTCCAAACAAGCTGGACATCCTGGTCCTGTTAAAACTCTTGAACTTTTACGTCGTCTAGTTTGGTGGCCAACAATCCGTAAAGATATCAAAGACTTTGTTTCTGCCTGTACCGTTTGTGCCACTTCCAAGTCCAGTCATTCTCGCCCCAGTGGGTTACTACAACCGTTGCCAGTTCCCTCTCGTCCTTGGACGCACTTGGCTATGGACTTCATTGTTGAACTTCCTCCCTCCAGTGGGAACACAGTGATCTGGGTTGTCATTGACCGCTTTAGCAAGATGGCCCACTTCATCCCTCTACGGAAGCTTCCATCTGCAGTGGAGTTGTCACAGTTGTTCATTCAGTTCATTTTTCGCCTGCATGGCTTCCCGGCCGAGATAGTTTCTGACAGAGGGTCCCAATTCACTGCAAAGTTCTGGCGCTCCCTGTGCAAAGATCTGGGTATTAATCTTCAATTCTCCTCAGCTTATCATCCCCAGACGAATGGAGCGGCTGAGCGAGTGAACGAAGCCTTGGAACAGTTCTTGAGAAACCACGTTTCCCTTTGTCAAGATGATTGGTCTGATCTCCTCCCGTGGGCGGAATTTGCTCATAACAATGCCTGCCACACTTCCACTGGAAGGTCCCCATTTATGTCGGTGTATGGTCAACATCCTCAAGCCTTCCCACAAGACTTTGTGTTGTCTGATGTTCCGGTCGCTGATGACCATGCAGCCCACATGTCTGCTATTTGGGCTGCAACCAAGTCCAACCTGGAGAAGAGTGCTCTGGTTCATAAGACATTTGCAGATCGTAGACATAGACCCTCTCCTCCCTACAAGGTCGGTGATAAAGTCTGGTTGTCTTCCAGGAACATTCGGTTGAAGGTTCCATCTCCTAAGTTGGGTCCGAGGTTCGTAGGTCCTTTCTCCATCTTGGAGGTGATCAATCCTGTGGCTATCAGACTTCAGCTTCCCCCTGAGATGCGAATTCCCAACGTGTTTCATGTCTCCTTGGTGAAACCCGCTACCTCCAACCGCTTTTCTGTTGTCCAGCCTCCCCCTTCTACTATCTCTGAGGATGGTCAACAAGAATATGAGGTGGAGAAGATCCTTGACTCCAGAATCTCCAGGGGCTCTCTTCAGTACCTCATCAAGTGGAAAGGCTTTGGCCCTGAAGAATGTTCCTGGGAGGGACGCTCTGATGTCCATGCTCCTCGTCTGGTAAGGGAGTTCCACTCCAAATTTCCCCAGAAGCCAAGTCCTGGTGGTCCGGAGGCCCCCCGTGAGGGGGGGTACTGTCACGATCGCCGCCCGGAGCAGGTCCAGGAGCTCTGGGCGGCGCGTCCTCTCCTGCCGGCCCATGGCCGCCACATGGGTAGCGGCGCCGGCGTGATGACTTCAGTGTGCCGACGTCGGCGCAAGGATGTCAATGACGTCACAATGGCGCCAAATTCAAAATAAAAATGCCATCTAGACGCCAGAATGGCGCCCAAGTATAGGAATACTTTCCCTAAGTGTATCCTGGGTTTTCCTGTGAGCTTTATTATTAATCTTGTTCCTGATTTATATTCTGACCCTTTGCCTGGACTTTGGACTTTGCTGATATCTGCCTGCCTGTGAACTCTTGCCTGGATCCTGACTATTCTTTGATTAACTCTTTGGACACCGCGACCTTGTTCCCTCAAGAGGGCTTCCTCCTCGATCCTGACTACCTCCCTGGAGGGAGCTCCCCGCTCCCTGACACACTGGGTCCCTTCTCCCTGACTTTCACTATAGATTAGGTCCATCTAGGGCAGCACAGCTTTACTAAGGCCTTTGTGGTCCCAAGTTTAGAGGAACACATCCAGCTTGGTCAGCAACTGAAGACCAAAGAGAAAGATCCATCCCTAACGAATTACTATATTAAAGAGTGGCAGAAAGTGATCATAATCCTATGGGCCAATAATAGAAATATGTAAATTAGTTAACTAGATACCTATGCATCTGCCTAGCAACACGGGAAATAAGGAAGTGTAGGGATTTAAAGCCGTAGGTACTCAGAGTGAAATATAAGGTGGGGTGGCCTGTGTCATGATTGAAGTCCCTCAGGGAGTAAATATACATGTTGGCTGTTAAAAATTTTGAGTAAGGTAGAGGAGGTAGATGATAAATAAAGGTGATTATTGTAAATGTAGTTTGGACTAGTAGAGAAAAGAGAATAGTGTATGGTATATGGTAGACTCAACATGGTGAATACACAGCACATCAGTGAATCTGACATTAAGAAACCAGTAGCTAGAACTAAATAGTTTTAAACAATTATTTTTGACAATTGTCAATTTGGTAAATTGTCCCTGTTGCCCTAAATCTTTTCTTAGGGAAATATAAAATCCAGTTTGTATTGTTACATTTACTTTTCCTGACATATCAGTAGGCTGACTTCTGACACTCCGAGGAGAGAATAAAAGTTAGTCAATTCAATTCTGAATAACTGGTACATATAAAAAAAAGTCTAAAGGCTTTGATAAATGTGCAAATCTATGTAAACTTTTTGCAGAGAAGTGTAAATTCTTCAGGATTTAATTTTTTAGAAATCCACCCTTTGAATTGTTTCTAAAATATACAGTGGATATGTTTATACATTATAGTCACTCTTGTCTGGATTTTTCATTATTAAAAATGTGTAATAGGTAGTGATGGGCGAATATGGGGCGTTTTGGTTCGGTGGAAAATTTGCGAATTTCCTGCGAAATGCAGAAAATTCGTGAAACAGCGCCGGCATCCATTTTTGGCGAAATTGCCCTGGCGTCGGATGGCGGCGTACAATTTTTTTGACGCTGGCAAATTTTTGCGGTAGTTTCGCGAATTTATTTGCCAGCAACATATCTTGGGAATTCGCAGCAAATTTGCGCCTGGCGAATAAATTCACTAGTAATAGGAACTAAATTGTTTTGCTGGAGATTAGAAGTGCATTTTTTGAGCTTGGACCTTCTGTTACCTGAGGTATAAATGGTTCATGCTGCAAATTCATATAAACAAATCTATTTTGATTGGTTGGCAGCATGTTTAATTTAATATACTGCTTAGCCTTCTGGACAAACCATTAGTTTGAATACATTGTAAAAATATAACTATAATGTAATCTATGCGTTGTTAAAAAATATATACAAATAATCATTGTTGAAGCAGAAGAAAACAATTAAAAAATGTGTTACATGCCTCATTACTCATTATTATACACTTCAACCAGTTCTATTTGTAGACAACGCTGAGGTACTTATAATGACAGAGAGCACCAGAGAAGTGGAACGAGTGACAAAATCAGAGTAAAGCTATTAGCATTGTCAGAAAGAATACTGCTACACTAAACGAAACTATGTACATGCTTAATTACATCCACACATTCACTTCATTTTGCTTAGTAAGTAACAAGTTGTCCTCTGGCCTTTAGCTGGCTAAAAACAAGTGCTATAAGTTTAAATAAAACTATATTAAGGTCATTTGAATAAAAAACACACAGTGCATCCACAGGCATAAGTTTTTGGAAAAAAAAACAAGCAGAGTCTACTGAGTACAAGTATGGCTACTCTGTGGGGCTGATTCATTAAGTCACAACTTTTTTGGATCGGGCTCTTTAATTCCACTACTGAAAAAAAAGTGCAACTCTTTCAGGATATATTATGCGACAAAACCGTGACCATTCCAAATATGAAAATTAAAAATAAAACTTGTCGAAAAACATATAGAAGTCAATGTAATGTCCATTTTACAACTGGAAGATCTTTCTTTGATTCGTGGTTTTAAAGGTTATTTAGACGCTGACTTTTGTGCGACATTAGGACATAGCCGTGGTCCTTGTGAGACAAGTCCAAAAAGTCGCGGTTTCTGTACTTTTCTCTTTATCCTTTTTTTAATCAGTTTTTTTTACATTTTATGACATTTGCGGTTTTTAAGGAAGTTTAGTGGTAGTTTCAAAAACCTCAAAAACCACAAAAATGAGACTGTTGAGTGCATGGCAAAAAATAAATCTAGTATGGAAACAATTATCCATAATACAGGTATAGGATCCCTTATCCGGAAACCTGATATCCAGAAAGCTCCGAATTACGGAATGGCTGACTCCCATAGACTCCATTTTATCCAAATAATCCAAATTTTTAAAAAGGATTTCCTTTTTCTCTGTAATAATAAAACAGTAGCTTGTACTTGATCCCAACTAAGATATAATTAATCCTTATTGGAAGCAAAACCAGTCTATTGGGTTTATTTAATGTTTAAATAAATTTCTAGTAGACTTAAGGCATGAAGATCCAAATTACAGAAAGATCTGTTATCCGGAAAACCCCAGGTCCCGAGCATTCTGGATAACAGGTCCCATACCTGTACTTGGTGATTTAGAGTGATTTGGAGCCGTGGTGTAATTTGGATCTTCATACCAAGTCTACAAAAAACATTTGAACATTAAATAAATCCAATAGGATTATTTTGCCACCAATATGGATTCATGTTTTTAGTTACTATTAAGTGCAAGGTCTACCTTATCAAATTATAAACAAAGGGAATTCATTTGAATTCCTGAATCTGAATAGATAGAATAGTAGAAGGCATGAATGAGTGTTTGTAGACTTGATAACATGATCAATTTAATTGTAAATTATCGCTGAGGTACACACCTACATAAATATCAATGTTTCATACTTCATCTGTATTTTTTGATGCAGTATTTATTTTTCTTCTACAAGTCTTTGTACCTGCAGTGTTCAGACTTATAGATACATATTTAACAGGTTCTGCCATTCAATTGTTTTAGCAACATGAAATGTAATTAACACATCAGAATCTTCTTATTCTGCTCTCTGACCCAGAGAAGTTTTATACATCAAAAGAACTGCATGCTAATAGAAAAAAATAAAGTTTCTTAAGAATATTTATAGATTTATAGACAAAGAGGGGTTGGAGTATACTGGCTTTTATCAAAGCAAAATACTTGTAAGTCTTTTATACCTATCTTCGGAAATGATTCCCATTTTTCATTTTCATTTTGGGTATAGATCTGTGCACTGAAATCAAAGTATGGAAAATTGTCTTAAATAGACAAGTGGTCTAATGTGTTGAATACTTTTTTTTTATTCTGGAAGCCTAGTTTAATTGGATTTTAGTAATGCCAATCAGTCACTAGGGATGTAGCGAACGTCGGAAAAAAAGTTCGCGAACATATTCGCGAACTTGCGCAAAAATGCGAGCGGTTCGCGAACGGTTCGCGAACCCCATAGACTTCAATGGGAAGGCGAACTTTAACATCTAAAAAAGACATTTCTGGCCAGAAAAATGATTTTAAAGTTGTTTAAAGGGTGCAACGACCTGGACAGTGGCATGCCAGAGGGGGATCAAGGGCAAAAATGTATCTGAAAAATCTGCCTGTGTGTGCTTGGAAGAGATAGTGTAGGGGGAGAGCTGTTAGTGATTTCAGGGACAGATGATAGTAAGTTTGCTGGCTAGTAATCTGCTTGATACTGCTCTGTATTGGAGGGACAGAAGTCTGCAGGGATTTGAGGGACATTTTAGCTTAGGTAGCTTTGCTGGCTAGTAATCTACTGTTCTCTTTAAACAACTGCCATACGTTGACCTTGTAGGCATTGTTTGCCCAGTTTTTTTGGACGCAGCCACTGAAGCACAGTTGCCAGAAAAAATATGCCATATAAATGCTGAAAATAGTCATTTTTCGCCATACGTTGACCTTGTAGACATTGTTTGCCCAGTTTTTTTGGACGCAGCCACTGAAGCACAGTTGCCAGAAAAAATATGCCATATAAATGCTGAAAATAGTAATTTTTCGCCATACGTTGACCTTATAGACATTGTTTGCCCAGTTTTTTTGGACGCAGCCACTGAAGCACAGTTGCCAGAAAAAATATGCCATATAAATGCTGAAAATAGTCATTTTTTGCCATACTTTGACCTTGTAGGCATTGTTTGCCCAGTTTTTTTGGTCGCAGCCACTGAAGCACAGTTGCCAGAAAAAATATGCCATATAAATGCTGAAAATAGTCATTTTTTGCCATATACGTTGAGTCAACGTATTTTTATAGTTTTATAATTTTTATAGGCGTATTTATCAAAGGGTGAACTTTCACTTCACCCATTGATAAATACGCCTTTCAAAATCCCATAGAAATGAATTGAGAGCTGCGGAATTTCACTCTAGTGGCGGAACTTCACTTTTTGATAAATTTACCCCCTAGTCTCTAGCAGCTCTCTTTTTGGATTCCAATATTGTTTGCCTATTCCTAACATAAACTAAGAGCATCACAGTAACAGTGGCTGACTTAAATAAAGATGGTGGTGCAATTGGCTGTTGCCTGGGCATTTTTTTAAGGTTAAATTTATTAGGCCTCTGTGCCATCAATTATCAGCCAATGAGGCAACTCCTCCCTTCCTTAGCTTTGCAGGCAACACCCTCCTGTGACACTGAGGAACTACCTCCTTCTGGAATATTCTACCATTTAGTGACTAGTAATTACTAATAACAAGTGAAACTGGGACATTTTGCTTAGCCAAACATTTTGCAAAACTGTGAAATAATTTGCAAAATGGCAAAATTTTGCGTACATTTTTACAAATGCATTGGAGTCAATGCCCATTCTTTCTCCACACTTTTTTCTTGTACCAAGCCCATTGGTAGTTTTTTATCTTGTGTTTTTTTCTCACTTCAAATACATCTAAGTCATTGTGCATTTTTTCCTCAGGCAAAATGCATTGGAGTCAATGGGTGTATTCTCTTGCTTGCAAAAAAAATGGTATGTTTTATTCCAATGAAGAAAATAATCAGCCAAAAAAATGGGCTCTTTCTTACTAATTGCAATAAACTATATTTAACCATAAAACACAATTCTGTTAAGCCCTTTTACACACTGGAAGCAAGAGATGCAAGCTATGCTACAGTTAAGCCTCAGTTTTACATCCCCTGATTTAAAATTTTCCCTCAAATTTTTTAAATTTTATGTGGTCCGACCAATATATAATGCATAATTTGTTTCCCTGATTTTACATGTTCTGGTCCTCTGAAAATTGTAAAATGGGGGTTCTACTGTATATTGCCAAAAGTGGATTGCTAACACAAATGGAACTACATAATACAATAACAAAAGGAATTTATTTATTCTGAAACAGCTCACCCTTATATCCAAATTAACACATAGCTATCTACGTCTGTGGTTAAATTTTGCTACCTGTGACATCTTCTCTATAAGTAATTTTCATTTCTGAAACTTCAGCTCATTAGACTTAGCCCAACTGCCAACTATGGATATTTGGATTTAACAACAGAAACTCATCAATTAAGTTTACTGAATGAAAAATATGCAACATGTAGATTACCTAAAATCACCATCTTATTTAAAACACTATGGGGCCGATTCACGAAGGGTCGAATATCGAGGTTTAATTAACCCTCGATATTCGACTGGGAATTAAAATCGTACGACTTCGAATATCGAAGTCGAACGATTTTGCGCAAATCCTGCGATCGATCGATCGAAGGATTTTTCATTCGATCGAACGATTAAATCCTTCGAATCGAACGATTCGAAGGATTTTAATCCAACGATCGAACGAAAATCCTTCGATCAAAAAATTACAGGCAAGCCTATGGGGACCTTCCCCATAGGCTAACATTGACTTCGGTAGCTTTTAGCTGCCGAAGTAGGGGGTCGAAGTTTTTTTTAAAGGGACAGTACTTCGACTATCGAATGGTCGAATAGTCGAACGATTTTTACTTCTAATCGTTCGAATCGTTCGAATTCGATCGAATTTGATCGAATTTAACCAATTCGATGGTCGAAGTACCCAAAAAATACTTCGAAATTCGAAATTTTTTTTATTCTAATCCTTCACCCGAAATTCGTGAATCGGCCCCTAATTGTACAAAAAAGGATGTGTGCCAGAATTCTAAAACACCTTAAGAAGGCTTAACTTAAAAATATTTGCAGAAAGCTCAAAACAGATATAACTTTTAGATTTTCTGCAATGTGAACAAAGTTTGGCCTTTAGCTCATATATTTACCATTCCATAAATTATGAGGGTAGACTGTGAAGGTTGGGGTTGGAAATAAGCGCTTGCTTGGGGACATGATTACACTTTACAAGTACATTAGAGGACATAATAGACAAATAGCAGGGGACGTAGGGAGCTAAATGCGTGGCTCAAATGCTGGTGTTGGAAGGAAGAGTTTGGGTTCCTAGAGCACTGGGCTAATTTTTCCTTGGGGTACAATCTATACAGTCATGACAGATTGCACTTCAATGGAACGAGGTCCACTGTGCTAGGAGAAAGAATGACTAAGATGTTGGAGGAGTGTTTAAACTAGGCAAGGGGGGTGGGTGAGAATTATGGGGATGCTAGCGTAAACTGGGTAGTGGGATTAGTAAGGGGTCATGGGGGAGGAGTGAGGGGGGCATAAAGTTTACCAGCTAAGTAGGTCCCTCTGTTACAAGGAAAATAGACTGTGGAATGCCCTGCAAGGTGGTGTTGTGATGGCTGATTATGTTAATGCTTTTAAAAAGGGCTTGGATCATTTATTGGTCAAGCAGAATATTCAAGGCCATTGTGATACTAAAATCTATAGTTAATGTATGAGTATATATAGTTTATGTGAGTGTATGGAGGGGTGTGTGTATTGATGCTGAGTTTCATTTGGAGGTGTTGAACTTTTCAATTAAAATTGAACTATTTAACTATGTATTTATGCACACTATAAATTAGGGTTACTGGCATTAATATTTATGCATTATAATCCCGAGCCTCTGGTTATATACCAGAGCCCAATATGTGCCTGAAACTTTTGATCACTGTTCATATAAAGTGTCTTTTACAACCTACACATACAAGGGACCTATCTACTTGTTCTGTTATATTCTATGTAGTTATTTATTTTTTAATAAAGACTCCCTTACTGGCTATATATTTTTTTATTAAAATAATCATATTCTTTTGTTATATTCAGGCAGGTATTGTGAATCGATTGGCTTTTATACTTACTACCTACCCTGTAATTAGCACCTTTAGTTTAAAGGGCAAATCAACCCCAAAATAAAAATGTGCCAAAACAAAAGAAAGCAACTTTCCAATATACATTTATTAAAAATGTTCTTGCTCTTCAAGTTATTTGTTAAAACACTTGATATTGAAAGCAGCATTTGCTTCATTGCTGGTTGCTAATTTTTAAACAATGTTGCAAAACTGTTAGTTCTCCAGCAAATACAGGTCTGTTAATCAGCTGCACTGTCTTAAATTGTATCAACAGTTTGAGCCACCAGGGCAGAGAATAGAAAGGGACATTCAGACATTGCTTTCAATAGCAATACATAAACAAATAACTTTTAAACCGTTAAAAATTTGTAATGATGAATGTATATTGCTTAGAATTATGTTTTCTTTTTTTAGGCAAATTTTCATTTTGGGGTTGAATTGCCCTTTAACTAGTGATAATGAGCATAGTATAAGAAACTCTCTCTTCACCTCTATGTTGTGACACTGAACTCTTTCCTTAAGCATTTATAATGTGTTTACTGGTGATCTGCATTGTCGAATGGTATAAATAGTATAGCCCCATTTAATAATGGTTTATGAGCAGGGTGCTCCCTTCACCTTGCCCCACAACAAGAATCCTATACAAGACACAGAGCATAGTGATGTCTGCTTTGTGGACCACTGCCAGAGGACCATAAATCACAGAAGATTCCAAAACTTTAAGACCCAGATGCTGTACTGCTCATTTGTAAAAAAAAAAACAACTCATGCACTGCTTCCATACACAGAAGCCCATAAATTATCAACCAAATTGAGTTTTTTTCCCCCGGTGTCCTGCTAGCCCAGCCCGACCCTGACCACTTCCAAAAGCACTTGCATGCTCCTCCATACATAGAAACGTACCCTTTAATGTACATTCAATATAATTAGATAAAGTTTTGCTAGTTATGCTTTTGGTAAACATTATATGAATGCCCATTTCTATAGATACGGAATTCATTCTTTTCTTTAAATGATAACAGTAATTACAGTCATGGTTCTTTGATATACAAAACCGCTATGAATTTACGACAGAGCTTCCTAAAGTTTTATATGAATTCACAGAGATAGTCAGTAGTGAGATTAATTATACTAAGTCTGGAAGACTGTGACATTTTGCTGTTCAGTACACATCACAAGTAGAGACATTCATAGAATTAATCAGCTAAATTAAAAAAAAAAAGGAAAAAAATAAATATTAATATTACAATTTTTTAATATAGCCTTGCATTTTTGTGCAAAAGCGTTATCCATGCATAAAACTGCATGTATATCAATTGCATATAAACAAGGGTCTTGAATAGTGCAGCAAATTATATTCTTAAATATATAAGACTTTACTTAGGATACATTATACATTAATGTATGATACATTATATTATATGATGATGAATTCACAATAGCCCAGTATTAAAGTGGAATTGTGCAAAAAAAACGGTGCCGTAGATGCTTTTTATTACAAATGTCCAAGGAACCTTCATAAAGAAAAGAGAGTTAATATAATGCCCTACACTTGAGCCCACTGTAAAATGAATCTTCCTTATGTTAGGAAATGTCTGGAGAAAACCGATTACCAAAAAAAGTTTGTTAGGACTTTTGCAGGCAAACCCTACTTCAAACAAGGAAAAGTCGCCAACGTTTTTGGAACTTTAATGCATTTTTGCCACACAGGATATGATGTAAGTGACAGAAGACTGAGGAAGATCTAGCTTCTTTTTAGCACTTCGACTGGTCTGAGTTGGTTAAGTCAACTCTGGCGAAAGAGATAACATTCGGTATAACTTTACTAAATTTGCAGAGTAAAGACCTTTCGCCAGAGCGAAAAGTCGTCTGGCAATAGAGTGCAAACAAACGCTAGCGACAGTCTCTTTCACTAGAGAATTGCCCCTGCACCTGTTAGTAATTTTGAGATGTCCTTGCAGGTGGCAACGCATGCAAATTCGTCTTTTAGTGAATCTACCCCATAGGCTTTACTTTATGGTTGACCATATGTTCCTTAAAGAAGATGTTACCATAAATTTACTATGTTTAATAATTCAAGAGGTATGAAGAAAGTGTCTACCTGCATCTGTATTTTGCAATATTGATTTAAAGCTTCCATACCTGTCTGTTTTGCAATGAAATTGAATAAATGTCTAGCAAGCATTCTGAGAGAACCATTTTGAAACGGTTGCCTATCTCATGCAGAACATAGAGTGAACAACTCAAAATGTATCAAAACAATACTTATCTACATCTGTACATTGCAATACTGAAGAAGATTGTGAGCATCTATACCTGTCTGCTTTGCCTTGTAGGCAATTAATTTGAATTGATGTCTAGCAAACATTCTAAAGGGCAGGTTTATTAAGGGTCAAATTGTAAATTCAAATTTTCAATTTTTCTTTTTGGTCAAAACTCTCAAATTCAAATCGGGAATAATCCAAACTCGATTTGAATTTCAATTCGAACTTGAAAATCGAAATTTATCAAACCTTGACCCTTAGAACAATTATAATTCAAGTATTTGCCACCTAAAACCTGCTGAGTTCATGAATAAGTCAATGAGAGAGGTCCAATGACCCATTTGAATATGTTAATAGCCTTCCTGATATTTAAGTTTTAAGGCATTTTTTAGTAGCAGTATGCACAAAATGTCTCTGTCATAAATATATTGATAATGGGTTGATTGCAGAGGACTCTTGTATTTGTCTATATGTATTTTGTGGTCACACCCTCATTGCACCCCCGCCTAATGGTTTTAAAAATTAGTGGTGAGCACAACTTTCCCTTGTTTGTTACAGTGCTGACTGTGTTAGGGTGAGGCATGTAAGGGTCCCACCCCCTGGTGTTATCAACACCACTGGTTCAAGCACAACTAACAACACTGTCTTATATAAACTCTGTGGGAAGTATGTGAAACCTGGGGGCAGATTTATCAAGGGTCGAATTTCGAAGTAGAAAATACTTTGAAATTCGAATTTCGAAGTTGGAGGATTTTATTCATCGTACAATCATATTCCGATCATAGTATGATCGTACTTTGAATCGTACGATACAAATTATTTTATCGTACGATTTTACCTCAAATACAAAAAACTTTGAAAATTGCTCTGGAAGGTCCCCATAGGCTAACATAGCACTTCAGCAGGTTTAAGTTGGCGAAGTATTGAAGTCAAAGTTTTTTTAAAGAGACAGTATTTAGATTATCGAATAGTTGAACAATTTTTACTTCGAATCGAAGTCAAAGTAAATTCAAAGTCATAGTATCCTATTCGATGGTCAAAGTATTCAAAAAATTACATTTGAATTTCAAATTTTTTTAGGAAAATTCCCTCGGATTCACTTCGACCCTTGATAAATCTGCCCCTTGGTGTTGCCATGTTTCTCATGTTATGCTTGTCTGCCTCCTAGCTCTTGTATCACTCTTAATGAAGGCAAAAGGCAGAAATTCCATAGCCATAAACATATCACTCAACATTTTTTCTCTTGCATTTTTTGTCAGGAATTCATCTAATGAGTGTGTCCATTTAAATTAGCAAGAAAAAGTTAAATTTTCCTGCGACACCTCTGTATCTCATAAAATATTTAAAGTTTGTTCTAATTAACTTCACCAAGTGTCCTTTTGTTCCGGCAAACTTCCCCATGTTCTTTGTGTAATGAACACAAACAGTTGGCTCTGTAGCTTTTCTCCATCTATTATTATGCTATAAAGCTTTAGAAATGGTTTGCGTAATAGACACAGACATATGAACTTTCACTTTCGCAAAATAAAAAGACATAGAGGGACAGAAATATTTTTTTTAGAATTCCATGAAGAACTTTCAGTGTATTATTATTGATATTATTCTTGATGCTTGTTATCCATAAACAGACCAAACACAATTACGGTAAGAAATAGGGACACTTGAAGGCAATGTTAATGCTAGGTTATAATGTTCTCTGCTGAACAATTTTCTAATCTAAATATACACAGGTACGGAATGTTGTTATGAGAATTTCTATTCATTTAGGAAACTAATAAGATAGGTACTTTCATTTGGTTTGTTTATTTGTCTATTTGTGTTTGCACAGCAGGATAGCCTCATTTATTTGTCGGATATAATTTCCAAAAAAGTCCTTGAGGGCAAGCAGCAGAAAAGTACACTATGCAAATGCGCTAAGCCCTTTGGTAGGTCAAGAAGCATATCAGAAATTCATAAAATATTCCAAAACTGGTAGTAACTATACTGGCAAGGATTGGTATGTTTATAGAAATCCAGCTGTTAAATGTGCACTGCTCAATAGAACTAACACACATAAAAAAAAAAAATAATAATTTATTAACAAACATATTCAAAGTGCCTCATAAACTAAGGAAAAACATGAACATTAACTGGAATAAGTTTAATGAAATATGCAGTAGTGAAGCAGCAAAGCAGATTTTCTTTCAGCTGCTCATATAACAGCATATTAACAACACAAATACTTCAGATTTAAAGGCCTTTCTCATACATTGGCCTGCAGGAAATCATGAACAGTTATCCATTTGCCTGACAATGACTCCAACAAATCCTTTTCGTACACAGCTTGATGCTGATATTTGACGGTACACACAATATTTCTCACAAATTTCTGTTTTTCGGCTAAATCTGTTTTTGACTTGGAGTATACAATACAGCATGGGTATGATCATAATGACGTTTGCGGTGCCAAATATCAGAAAGGCGCAGCATTTTTTTTATTACAATAAAAATTCTGATGCTTTAATGAGCACCAATTTCTGCATATTCAGTGACCATAGATACACTGGTGTCTTGGGTTCCCAAGTGTCTGGAATAAATCCAATTGCACTGATAATAGCAGAGAGAAAACATTACTTTGTGGTAAAACATCCCTCATGCATAGTCAGAAATATTTACTGCGGAGTTCCAAACTGTCTCCAGAAGCAAAGTCAGCCCAATTATTAAAGTTCCATTTTATTTTGAAACCAGGAATTAAAAAATAAATCATAAATGCCATGAAAGTTATTAAAAGATCCAAATATAAAAAGTATGAATGGAAAAAAGTGCTGAACAATCTGAAAAAAAATATAGGAATATCTCTAAAACCTCTAACCTCTCCTCTAACCTCTAGTTATTCAGACAATTCAGTGTATTACAAGAGCTTTCTGCTTGGCTAAAATTAATTAGCAGACACGATCTCCAGTCATGCAGTGACTATAACCCTTGCTGCCACATATTTTTGCCCAATACACGTTTTTAAAGAAGCCTATTTATCAAAAATCGGATTTGTGTAATTTTAGAGGGTTTTTTTTTCTACTTCAAATAAACCCACTATTTAAAAAAAAAAAAACAGGAACCTTATTTATTATACTGTAGAATATAGATATAAAAAATCTGAATGGATAAAACTGTGAAAAAAATATGAATACCTCAAATTCTGATTTTTTTTGATCATTTTAATGGGCCAACAAACACCATTTTTTTTTTAAAAAAAACTCGATTTGAATTAATTGTTTACATTTTGCCTAGGACAGCTCTCATGGATTTCTACATGACCTAACAAACTTTTTGCATTAGAGGTTTTCACTTTTTTTTAACTGTATAAGGGGGTTATTTATCAAAGGTGGAACGTTAGAGCTTTGTGAGCTTTTTTAGACCTTGAATGAACTCACAACTCGAATGGTTTGTAATTTAAGAAAAAACTCGAATGTAAAAAACTCTAATCAGTGTAGTTAGGCTGAAAAACATGAATCGCTTCAATTGATTCACTTAGGGTCGAATTTCGAAGTTAAAAATACTTCGAAATTCGACCCTCGAATTGAAATCCTTCGACTTCGAATATCGAAGTCGAAGGATTTAGCGCAAATCCTGCGATCGAACGATCGAAGGATTTTTCGTTCGATCGAACGATTAAATCCTTCGAATCGAACGATTCGAAGGATTTTAATCAAACGATCGAAGGAAAATCCTTCGATCAAAAAAAGGTTAGCAAGCCTATGGGGACCTTCCCCATAGGCTAACATTGACTTCGGTAGGTTTTATCTGCCGAAGTAGGGGGTCGAAGTTTTTTTTAAAGGGCAAGTACTTCGACTATCGAATGGTCGAATAGTCGAACGATTTTTACTTCGAATCGTTCGATTTCGTTCGACTTCGATCGAATTCGAACGAATTTAACCAATTCGATGGTCGAAGTACCCAAAAAATACTTCGAAATTCGAAGTATTTTTCATTCGAACCCTTCACTCGAGCTGAGTGAATCGGCCCCAAATTGATCAAATTTTTGAGTGAAGCCCACCAAAAAAACTCGAACATCATGAAGGCTATTAACTAGTGATGGGCGAATTTGTGCAGTTTCGCTTCGCCGAAAAATTCGCGAATTTCGCGCGAAATTCTTGAAACGGCGAAAAAATTTGCAAAATGGCGCCGGCGTCTCATTTTTGACGCCGGCGCCCGTTTTTGACGCCGGCGCCCGTTTTTCGACGCCGGCGCCCGTTTTTGGCGCCGGCGTCCGTTTTTTAGAAAAAAAATTTTTGACGCCGGCGAATTTTTTCCGCGAATTTTCGCGGGCGTTTCGCGAATTTATTCGCTGACGCCGAATCGCGCAAATTCGCCGCGAATTCACGCCTGGTGAATAAATTCGCCCATCACTACTATTAACATCTTCAAATGGTTCAAGAGACATCTGCCATTGACTTCTACATGACCTCGACAGGTTTTAGAAGGTGCATTTTCGGATTCCAGCTTCAGAATCTCCCAAAATTCAAGTTTTTTTTAAAAAACAAAAACTATAACATTTCTAGTTTTGACTGAAAAATACCCTCAAAATTAGATTTTTTTTTCATGGAAAAAACAACTTGACCTTTAATTCATCTTCCCCTAAGTATCTAAAATTCATGTTTATTAAATAATTATTCAAAATTATGATTCTTAGAGAAAAAAATTGGATTGCGAAAAAAAATGATGAACCTTGATAGATAATCACTTAGGAGCACATTTACTATCGGTCGAATAACGAGGGTTAATTAACCCTCGATATTCGATCGTCAAAGTAAAATCCTTCGACTTCGAATATCGAAGTCGAAGGATTTACCGCATTTCCTTCGTTCAAACTATCGAGGGAAAAGTCGTTCAATCGAACGATTACATCCTTCGAATCAAACAATTTGAAGGATTTTAAGCTAGGAAAGCCTATGGGGACCTTCCCCATAGTCTAACATTGATGCTCGATAGGTTTTATGTGGCGAAGTAGGTGGTCGAAGTTTATATTTAAAGAGACAGTACTTCAACTATCGAATGGTCAAATAGTCGAATGATTTTTAGTCTGAATCGTTCCGTTTGAAGTCGCAGTCGTAGTCGAAGGTCGAAGTAGCCAAAAAAAATACTTTGAAATTCAAAGTATTTTTTATTCTAATCCTTCACTCGAGCTAAGTAAATGTGCCCCCAAATAGTTACTTTACAAGTACTAAATAATAATTCTCATTGCAGTAGTTTGAAGAGATTAACAGTACATTTTCAGCTAAGGTGTAGTGTTTTAATGGAGGCTTTCTTCCCCTAGATTGCACAGATGGAGTGTAATTGCCATCTTTATCTTTGTTCTGTGGTAGCTCAATCACTTACATAATAATATACATTGCCAGCAACACTTAGGGGGTTATTTACTAAACTCCAAATGCACAAATCCCAAAAAAATGTTGATTTTTTTTTAAAAAAAAAATCACAAATTTTTTGAAAATTATTAAACCCCAAGGATGGAAAAGTCTGAATCAGAAAATTCAGCATCTCAGACCTGTTGCTGTTGCATGTAAGTCAATGGGAGAAGTCCCAATGATTTTTTTGTTTTGTACAAAACCCCAAATTTTTCTGAGTTTTCTGGATTTTTTGCCTGAACCAATTTTAGCAAGCTTTTTCTATGATAAATAAGGTCCAATCAGCAATTGTTGGTCAAACTTTTTTAATAGAAATAATGAGTAGGGATGGGCTAATTTGACCCGTTTCATTTCGCCAAAAATTCGGCGCTGGTAAAATGTGGCGGACAGCCATTACAGTCTATGGGCTTCATTTCCACGATGAAACAAGGCGAAAAATTCGCCCATCCCTAATAATAAGATAAATTCCGACTTTGACAAATAACCCCATAAATATGCCAATAGTAATAGGCTGGTTTACTCACCAACATTTTTGTTTTGAAACAGCATACTAGTAAATTGTGCCTATCGATTGTCCCGTTCTGCACCCTAACTCCATAATCAATGATAGTCTCCCTGGTCTAGGCTCTTGCTTCTGCCTTTCACCTCGGGAGAAGCCTCAGCAAATTGGATGCCGCCAGGTCTTACTAATAGAGGAGCAAAGCTAAAGGTTCTGGATGAGAAAAGGGGCACATTCGTTTCACCAAGGATACTTGATGAAAGACAACACAGCTTGGAAGACAGACCAGACAATGCAGTGTGGAACAGGCAGGCTGGGGCAGCATAATCAGAGTTAAGAATAGTCAGACAGGCCAGGTCGATGCAGACAAAGTTCAAAGAATTGTCAGACAGGCCAGGATCAGGATTGGAGAGCGTAGAATAGTCAGGCAGGCAAGGTTTCAGCTTGGAGAGGTCAGAATAATCAGGAATGCAATAGTCAGATTGGAGCGTTCAGAATAAACAGGCAGGCAAGGATCAGAATACAGAGTTCAGAATAGTCAGGTAATAGGCAAGGTCGAAACCAGAAGATCAAACAGGAATCACGTAGAAGAAAGCACCTAGGAACTACCAAATAGAACCTAACAACGGGCCATTTCATTCAAAGCCCCTTTAAATACTTTGAATTTTGCGCCATTGTGCGATGATGTCATCACACTGGCGTGTAAGACCTGGAAGAGCATGCCACGCAGTGGGTGTCCCACCAGCCACTGGACCACCAGGGTAAACTATATTCGTTACGTTGATTAGTTGCTATGGGTTACTAGAACTGGAGCAAAGCCTCCCCACAGGGTCCGCTAGTTAAAAGGTAAATCAAAGCTTTGCTGTTTTAAAATGACAAAATCTTGACGTAACTTATTTTAGCTTTTATATTAGTTGGGAAATAATGGGGAAAATTAAGCATAATCATTTAAACAAACCCTTCTATAAAAAGGGATACCTGTCTTGCTTGGCATGCATCTTTGCAGTCCAATAATTATGTAAAAATAATTATGCACCATTTTTTTCTGTTGTAAAAGGGAATTTTTACTTTATGAAATGGGATGGTGGAGACCCACCTTAAGCAGTACAGGGTATTACTTTGCCCTGACCTATAGGATACCAATGACAAGATTCAGGGGCGCGCCGCCAACGAGGCGAGTTGAGAAACTCGCCTCAGGCGGCACGCCGGAGAGGTTTCCAGGGGCGGCAAAAAGCCGCTCCTGGTACCTTTAAGAGCCGAATTTCCGGTTTTTAAACCGGAAATTCGGCTTTACTAATGCGAGAGAGCGCAATAGCGCTCTCCGCATTAGAGTTCCTGCCTCCCCTCCCGACTGGTAAACCGGGGAGGGGGCGGCATTGCAGGAGCCGCCTCAGGCGGCGTTTTCCCCTGAATCGGCGCTGACAAGATTATTTGCAAAGTTCTTAGTATCTTAACAGAACAGGATTACTTTGAGGGCTGGTGTCCTGCTTTACCAGGAATTCATCCAGGTTATGTTCAGTAGAGATGGCGCGAACTGTTCGCCGGCGAACTTGTTCGCGCGAACATCGGGTGTTCGCGCTCGCAGGAAGTTCGCGAACGTCGCGCGACGTTCGCCATTTTGGGTTCGCCATTGTTGGCGCTTTTTTTTGCCCTCTCACCCCAGACCAGCAGGTACATGGCAGCCAATCAGGAAGCTCTCCCCTGGACCACTCCCCTTCCCTATAAAAACCGAAGCCCTGCAGCGTTTTTTCACTCTGCCTGTGTGTGCTGAAGAGATAGTGTAGGGAGAGAGCTGCTGCCTGTTAGTGATTTCAGGGACAGTTGAAAGTTTGCTGGCTAGTAATCGTGTTGATACTGCTCTGTTATTGGAGGGACAGAAGTCTGCAGGGGTTTGAGGGACATTTAAGCTTAGGTAGCTTTGCTGGCTAGTAATCTACCTTCTACTGCAGTGCTCTGTATGTAGCTGCAGTGGGCAGCTGTCCTGCTTCTGATCTCATCTGCTGACTGCTGCAATAACAGTAGTCCTTGTAAGGACTGCTTTTATTTATTTTTTTGTTGTTTTACTACTACTACTACTACTACTACTATAAGAGCCCAGTGCTATTAGTCTAGCAGTGTTGGGGAGTGGGACTGGTGTGCTAATCTGCTGCTCCTAGTAGTTCAGCAGCACCAACTTTAATTTTTTTTTTTTTAATATTCATTTTTTTTTTATTTTACTTTTTTTTATTTTACTACCGCTGTAGTAGTGTATAAGTTGACCTTTTAGGCATTATTTGCCCTGTAGGCATTTTTTGCCCAGTGTGTTATTCAACCAACTGCCATCTAGCATCACTAACAGCTCTCCCCCTACACTATCTCTTCCAAGCACACACAGGCAGATTTTTCAGATACATTTTTGCCCTTGATCCCCCTCTGGCATGCCACTGTCCAGGTCGTTGCACCCTTTAAACAACTTTAAAATCATTTTTCTGGCCAGAAATGTCTTTTTTAGATGTTAAAGTTCGCCTTCCCATTGAAGTCTATGGGGTTCGCGAACCGTTCGCGAACCGCTCGCATTTTTGCGCAAGTTCGCGAATATGTTCGCGAACTTTTTTTCCGACGTTCGCTACATCCCTAATGTTCAGTTACCTAATTATTGTATTTAGCTTTGAAGGAGGGGATCAGTTCTTTTCTTCACAGAAATATGTTCAGTGATTGAATAAGGAATAAGGACAGTGCAAGATCTACAGACTGCTGTTTCTAATCATATGAAGTTATTTGACATAAATTAAACCAATATCTTTGTCCTTTTTTCATTAGGGACTTGCACAAAGCTCATAAAATATTGTATGCTGTGTCTATTGGCATGGCAACACAGGCAACTGTAACCAAGTTACACAGTTAGGGGCCAGTAACATAACCAAGCAGAAGAAAGATGATTTTGCATTGAACATTACATTAACAAAGTTTATCTAGACACGGCAGTCCCATAGCCTGCACAGCCTATGCACTAAACAGTCAATTTGGTTAGCGCACTCTTACCGGATTTCTTTCAAGGTGGGTGCGTTAGTCAAGGTTTCTAGTACATAATAGTAAATGGACCCACACTCCAATGTTTTTGTGAAAAAAAGTGATGAATTTTATTCACAAATGCATATCCAACATTTCGGTCCACAATGGGACCTTTCTCAAGTCCGTGTGTGTGTGTGTGTGTGTGTATATGTATATATAACTTTATTTATAAAGCTCTAAAATCTTACAATATATAAAAGTACACACAGGGAGGACAAGTAACATAATAAATTGGATAATATATATATATATATATATATATATATATATATATATATATATATATATATATACACATACATACAAATGCATAGAGCTTGAGTGTCATATAATTAAAGACACGGTAGGAAGGAGGTCCCTGCCCCATAGAGCTTACAATCTAAGTTGGTGGGTGACTAACATACAGAAACAAATCGGGGGACAAAAATGCACAAGGTTAAGGTGTTGTTCCTTAAGTGCCAGGACTAGACTAATGTTTAACTGCTCCAAAAGCTAGAATCTGAGTTTCTTTTTGAAGAGGTTGAGAGAGCACTCCTTATGGAGGAATTCAGGGATGGAATTCCAGAGGTAAGGGGCAGCAATATAGAGAGGTTTAAGACAAGAGATGGCAGTGTATGGTGTGAAAAGACAGTGACTCTGAGAGGAGTGGAGAAGATGACCAGGAACATAAAGTGAGACAAGTGAAGAAATGTGGTGAGGAGGGAGCGAAGGCGTGAAGGGTTTTTAATGTTAGCAGAAGGATTTTTTATGCTATCCTTTGCATTACAGGCAGCCATGCAAAGGATTTTAATTGGAGTTGAACAGGTTCCCTCTTAGGATAGAGCAGAAGGATCCTAGCAGTAGAATTTAAGATTGATTGCAGGGGAGAGAGGCAGGAGGCAGGAGGCAGGGAGGCCAGTAAGTAGGAGATTGCAATAGTCTAAACAGTATAAGAAAAGGGCATGGATTAGTGTTTTGGCTGTCATTCCTGAAAGAAAAGGGTGTATCTTGAAAATATTGTGGAGGACAAAGTGCCAGGCTTTGGCAGTAGTATTAAGAGCAGAGCAGTACAGAATCAGGAACAATATCGTAGTTGGGTTCACAGGCCAGGTCAATACCAAGTGGGCAGAGCAGTGCAGTAGCAGAAGACTAGAGCGTAGTTGGGAAAACAGGCCGGGTCGATAACAATAAGCAGCGTTAATACAAAATCAGGAAGAATGGTCAAATACAGGCAAAGGTCAGGACAGGCAGCAAAACAGGACTTGGTCAGGATCAGGCAGGGTCAAAACAACTATAAACACACAGAATCGAACCCAGGAACTACACATAGACCTTTACGTTGGGAAATTGATGCCTGCATCTTTAAATATTCGAATCTCGCACCAAACAGTGAAGCGAGTGACCGGCTATCCTTTTAGTATGTGCATCGGCCCTGAGAGGATGTGGTGGCCGTCACTGTCGCACCCCCACTAGACCACCAGGGTGAGTTACCAGTGTACTATGTTATATTGTATGATCCCATAAGAGCATTGATCTCTTTAAATGATATATAAACCTTGTCTCTTGGATAGTGTGTAGATTTGATCTGCATTAGACTGAGAGCAGTGCAACAGACAAGGCAACAACGTATACATTAACCAACCATACACAGGCCAGACAATCCAATTGGTCGCTTCTGAATCAGAAGACTTAGGTATGTGCATTTACATCAGAATTTTACTGCCTAAAATAATAAGCTGCCCGTCTGATGATTTCCACTGGTGTGTGTAAAGAGTCAGTAGTCAATAATCCCCTTTCATGGGCCAAACAACTCAGTATTTCCTAAAATGTCTTCATATCATAATCACAGACACTAAAAAAGGTCAATATTTAACATTAAGTTTAATATTTGGACACCACTCACACAGTTTTTGCCCAAACTATATAGTATTTTACCAGAATTGTGTGTAAGCCCACAATTTCATCCAGTGTGTCAAAATGCAAATCCATTTCAAGCTATGTTAGGATTTTCAGAGTGGGGGTTACATTGCATTCCGTTGAACAACATAAAAATGGTATGACCGTTTGCTTCCTTTTGTTCAAGTCTTCTGCTCCTATTGATACAACCTAAAGCCTGGTATTACCACCATGGTAGCATTAGCTCCAGGGTTCCCCAGCATCAGCAGGCAGACCTGTGCACAGTTCAGTAGAAAGGGCAAACTGATGCAATGGCACGTAATGCAACTATACAGAAGTTTAAGACCATGTTCGGAGGTAATTACTACTCATGTATGCAGTCATTTAGACACATAAAGTATCCTGTAGTACCTAGTCAAGCTATAGTAGATTTGAATATCAGGAGTAATCATATCAGCCAATCAATCTGATCACTACAATTAGGGGCAGATTCACTAACTTCGAGTGAAGGATTCGAATGAAAAAATCTTTGAATTTCGAATTTTTTTTTGGGTACTTCGACCATCGAATTGGTTAAATTTGTTCGAATTTGATCGAAATCGAACGAAATCGAACGATTCGAAGTAAAAATCGTTCGACTATTCGACCATTCGATAGTCGAAGTACTTTCCCTTTAAAAAAAACTTCGACCCCCTACTTCGGCAGATAAAACCTACCGAAGTCAATGTTAGCCTATGGGGAAGGTCCCCATAGGCTTGCTAAGCTTTTTTTGATCGAAGGATATTCATTCGATCGTTTGATTAAAATCCTTTGATCGTTCGATCGAACGTTTACCGCTAAATCCTTCGACTTTGTTATTCGAAGTCGAAGGATTTCAATTCGAGGGTCGAATTTCGAAGTATTTTTAACTTCGAAATTCGACCCTTAGTGAATCTGCCCCTTAATGTATCCATGTGTAGCACAATGACACAGAATTTAATGAGCCCATGGACCATTTGGGCATATATTACTAAAACTGATAGATTTGATGTAGATTGATAGATTTGACCCATGTCATGTGCAGATACTGTATATCCCTATAGGTATATGAATACCTTGATTTAAAGTCGTATTCATGTTTATCATGGAGTTTAATTCTGGAATTATAACTTCAGTAGATTATGTCAAGACAAAGATACCATGTTTATAAGGTGGCTAAGGATGCTGAGAGATGAAAAAGCAGCAGATGCCTGAAGGCTGTAGGATATTCACAAGGCATTTGCCTTTTTATATTAAGAACCTGACTCAAATAAAACTCATTGAATCTGAGCCTTTGTAATGATATAATAATGGATATGCATAGAAATTTTCACTTTCATTAGTGAACATTATGCTATTGTAATCTTTAAAACTTTAATTACAATGCTGGGATAAGAATTATTGTTGGCTGAATTAAAATTATTTAAATCAAGAAATGATCCCCTGTAATTTATGTTTTAAACACTTTGTAATTTTCCACTAATATGTTGAAATCTAGTGAGACAGTGTTTTCCCTTTTTCATTAGAACTGCATGAGGCAACTCTGGGTTTTTATTATTTTTAAATAATATAATTTATCTCAGAATTATAATATGAAAGCTTTAAAGACACAGTCAAACTTTCTCCTTTAGTATCTATGTAATGCAAAGAGATAATTCAGTTATTCCATTGTAGTGATGAGTCCCACATGGGCAGGTTACAATTGAGTGTGGGTCAAAATGTTCCTGTGGTGAACACAGTACTTTGTAAAACTGTATTAAGTTTATTTGGCCAAAAATCCCATCTCCCTGGGATTACAGAACTTGCAGTAGGGCAGACACTAGAAAAGTGATATCAACAGGAGAGTCTCATGCCCACCCAGTCTTCTCTTGCTCTGCAAAATGCCTCTACTTGCCCACTAGAATATACTGGCACCACTGATCTGTGGGTATGGGTGGGGTGCCGGTCCTACAATTGCAGTACTTTGTGGGCTAGGGTTGGGTGGGGTTTATAATTGTGTGGGTTAGTGTCAGGTGCAGGTTGAGCTTTTCATGATCACTAATTTTGACATTTGCTTGTACAGGTATGGGATCTGTTATCCAGAAAGCTCCGAATTACAAAAAGGCCCTCTCCCATCAACTCTGAAACAATTTTTCAGAGTTATTTCCTTTTTCTCTGTAATAATAAAATGGTAGAATATGCAATATGGTATGGATTCACCCTAAATTTAAATAACCACCACGCGCCAATAAAAAATTTGTTGTGCATCAAAAAAATGTTGTCGCCCACAGACCAATGCATTTTGGCAAATTTTCAGTGTTTCGCAATTTGTCAGTGAAGCAAAATGGTTCACATTCGCCCATCACTACCTGCGGTGAATTTGAGTTTCCAGTTTGATGGCTAAAGGGGGAATGTAACAAAAATTCACAAACATTACTTGAAATGGTGTTTTTGCGAATGTTTAGCACTGCTCACAATGTAAAATCATTTTCTGGAAAATATTACATGGTGCATTATCACTAAGCGAAAGTTTAGCGTTAACACCTGGTCTGGAGTTCCGCATTTAGTCGCAAAAAAACACTTTGCACTTGAGAAATATAATTACAACCTGTACTTTAATCAGTCTAAAAATACATAAACATGTGTACTAACGATCGCAACCATTAGCTGTTTTTGCGCAAGTGAAACAAATGACATTCCCCACTAAGTGCCTGAATTACCTTTCAGTTGTGGCAAATGGTAATAAAGGACCTGTTATCCAGAATGCTAGGGATCTGGGGATTTCTGATCTCATCGTTAGATCTTATACCTTAAGTTTATTTGAAAATGATTTGGGCGCCGCTACCCATGTGGCGGCCATGGGCGCCGCCATTTTGGGAGCGAACGCCGGCAGGGAAGGACGCGCCGCCCGGAGCTCCTGGACCTGCTCCGGGCGGCGATCACACAGACAGTCACAGACAGTCCTGCGCTATGGGAGAGGGAGGTGTGTTGGGGCCGCGGAAGGAGCGTACGGTACCTTTTTTCTGCTTTCCTAGGTGCAGCACCTCATTGATCTTCTGAGCAGCCATGACAGGTGGGAGGTCACAGGGAAAACAAGTGGCAATTGTCCAGCTAATAGTTCTGACTCTTTTACGGTAAATCGTTTTAGATAGATTTCTATGCCATAAAACATGATTACACATTTACAAATTCACATTTTGAAATCTGACATGGGGCCCCTAGGCTTATACACGAGTCAATACATTTTTCCAGTTTTCTTAGGTAAATTAGGTACCTCGGCTTATACACGGGTCGGCTTATACACGAGTATATACGGTACATATATTCCTACACTATTATTTTAGGACATTTTATAACAAACAGCTACTGTCTTAATAGATCATTAAGGTTAGGGTTTCTGAAGTATAAAAAGATAAGCCTGATGCTAATGTCTCCAATAATAACAGCATTATAAAAACCTTTAACCTTTAATCCTTATTCCTTTGAGTAAAGCCTATCCAGGATCTTCAAATGGACCAGTATTGCTTACTTTCATTTCTCGATATATGGGCAATTTCTTCTAGTTTGCGAGTTAACTCCACTTTCTTTATCCATTCTATATATAGAGGGGTCATAGGAGATTTCCAGTTGCATGGGATTTGAGCTTTTGCTGTCTGTATAAGATGGAGAAAAAGTTCATCCTGTATAATCTTGTTTGTACCAAAATGGAATAGTATGAGTACTGGGTCTGTAGTACTTATTTCAAACGTAGTAAGTTCTCCTGTAGCCTTGCTTATCACAGTCCACTACTCTTCAAGTTTTGGGCACTCAATCCAATGAGAAAGTTTTTCTTCCAATAAGAATGAATTGTATCTTAGTTGGCATCAAGAACAAGGTACTGTTGTATTATTACAAAGAAAAGGGAATTAATTGTAAAAATCTGATTATAATGGCGTCCATAATTTGGAGCATTCTGGATAAAAAATTTCCGGATATTGGATCCCATACTTGTATCCGGAGGTAAAATATTTGAGTAGCTTAATCACGAGAATATGCAGTGGAAGACAATTTCCACGATTAAGCTTTTACTGATGGAGATCTACTCCATTTACTATCGGGCATAAGGTCAGACTCAAACCTGAAGGCATCAGTGGCAGTTAAATCAAAGGGTCATAAACCTTTATTGCTATGATGATAATTACCACAAAATTTCAGAATGTAACAGTTTAAGCAGATTTATTATTATGATATCTCAAAAATCTGAAGGGTTTGTGTGGAAGAAATTGGAATGTGTCCCCCGAATTGGGCCTTATTTTTGATCCAACCTATCCAATCTGTGTGTTTGTGCAAGTTCTCCCGCATTAAAGGGCTTGTTCACGTTCCAAACACTTTTTTCATTTCAGTTGTTTTTAGATTGTTCCCCAAAAATAAAGACTTTTTTCAATTACTTTCCATTATTTATTTTTTAAAGGTGAATGTTCCTGTCTCTTGTGTTTGAGTCTGGCAGCTCAGTAATTCAGGTGCAGACTCTTACAATTTTACAACATTTAGTTGATCTATTTCTCAGCAGCATCTCTGGAGTCTTAGCAACTATTGTATCAATTCTAACAGCTGAATGTAATGAAACCCAGAGATTCTGCTCAGCAGGGACAAAGATAACAAATGTATCAACTAAATGTATCAATTTAGAACAGTTTACAGGGTTGGCGACCCCCCTCACAGAGCTGCTTCAGAAGGAGAGAAATGACACTTTACACTTTTAGAAAAACCGTCACACAAAGAAAATAGAAAGTCATTGGAAAAAGTTGTTATTTCTGGTGATCTATCTGATAACAACTAGTTGTTTGAAGGTGAACAACCCATTTAAGGTAATTTAGCAAGCAGAGCTCAGGATAAATGGCTTCTGTAAACTCAGAAGATTAGCATCTTCTTTAGAAAGCAATCAAGTGGGGAAATCAGTTGAAGGTTGTGCATTTATCCAATTTTTTGGTGGAAACCTTTTTATATGCAGGAACATGCAGTAGTATTCTGAAGAGTTGTACTAAATAGTTGCATGATGGTTGTATAAGGTTGAAGACTGGGGGAGGTAAGAATTAAGAAATTGAAGAGTAAACATATAAATACAAAGCAGGCAGGGCCACTACAATGTGACATGACATATCTGGAAGGAGTAGACAATATATCAGGGTTATCTGTTACGCAGAGCAGAAAATGTAACTTTTCAGCAAACCATTGACAAAATGACCAGCATCATTTCTTAACTTTATATTGACAAAATGTGTAAATGTAATTTAAAGACATTATTAATTTTAAAAACTGAATACACGGAATTCTAAACTTGTCTATAGTATGTGTTCCTTATTCTTTAGAAAGAAAATATTCTATTCTTGATCTTGGTGCAACAAACATATTTAAGGTCATGTACAGTTTTTTCCGATAAAGCTCATTAAGAGTTCATAACCCAGAACAGTAGAATATGTTTTTACAGATCTGTTTAAGCTAATTATTGTTTGTTATGTTGGTATAAAGTAAAAACTGGAAAAAAAAAAATTTACAGCACATTTTTACTATTGAAATCTTGAATCAATTCCGGCTGAATTTGTCCCATTGACATCAATTGAATATACCACATCTAGATTGCGATTGCGCACTTGTGTCATTCAATCAATCGTTATTCTGGCATCATTCAAACCTTCAATATTTTTTTTTATTTTAAAATAAGTAATCATTATTTTTACTTCATTTTTCTTTTTTTGGGATTGAGTAATCATTATTCTTCCCTCGTTTTCTTTTCATTTTGGGTTGAGCATTATTATTTAATGGGTCACTGCCCCAATGTTAAGTCCCTTTCTTTATGGGGCAGGTTTATCAAGGGTCGAAGTGAATTCGAGGGAATTTTCGAAGTAAAAAAATTCGAAGTAATTTTTTGGATACTTCAATCATCGAATAGGATACTACGACTTCGAATTTACTTCGACTTTGATCCTAAGTAAAAATAGTTTGAATATTCGACCATTTGATAATCAAAGTACTGTCTCTTTAAAAAAAACTTCGACTTCAATACTTCGCCAAATTAAACCTGCTGAAGTGCTATGTTAGCCTATGGGGACCTTCTACAGCATTTTTTGAAGTTTTTGAAGTCGAAGTAAAAATCGTTCAGTCGTACGATAAAACACCTTGATTCGAAGGATTTAATCGTTCGATTTTACTTCGACCGCAGAATAGCCAAATTTGATGAAAAAAAAAGTTTGAATTCTATATTCGAATTCTAAGTATTTTCATTCAATGGTCGAATTTCAAAGTATTTTTAACTTCAAAATTTGACCCTTGATAAATCTGCCCCTATATGTTGATTCTACTAATGAGCATGGGCAATTCATTGAAAATTGGAATTCGTCTAAACCTACCATAGAGATCTTCTGCTCATTCACTAAAGCCTAGGATTAATATCTGTGAGCGCCACATAGTGAACAAAAGGCTTAGAATTAAAACCTCTCACTCGTCTACCACTATCTTAGATGTTCTGGTGCTCCCTGTTTCCCCACCAAAATATATCATACCCATATTTATGGTTTTATTGTACAGAAGATAAAAAAGAACAATGACAAAAAAACTTTCTGCTCATCTGAAATAGAAAACATAAAACAGAATCTAAAAAAGTAAACAGCTATCTTTCACAATATAGAAAGTGCACTAAAATGTAGTCACTAAACACTCAAAAGTATAAAGAGGCAAAGACTAAAGACCTAGCCATCATTTATGGTACAGATCTAATAAGATAAGGTGCAGTCTATAAATTACATAGTAAAACCAACAGTGAAAAAGACCTATTGCTAAATGTGGAGCAGTGGCTGGAAAAGCTTGTAAAATGTTGTGCATTGCTTGTTAGACCTCAGTAATGGGGTTGAGCTTGCTCCAGCTCGTAAATGGAAAATAGAGATGTAAGCATCATGAAAGAAAGGATTCTGTACAGTACAGAATATCTTCTTTTTGTAAACACCTGACCTTCCCAAATTGTGTGAAATGAAGAAATTATTACTGTTAAATGCTTTTATTCCACTGAAATCATCTCATTCAATAATGAAATCCCACATGGGGATCAGAAAGACATTTATTTCTTTTAGTGAAGAGAAAAATGCCTTAATAAAGGTATGCGTCCCTTATTTGGAAATCTATTATCTAGATGGCACCAAATTAGAGGGATGGCCACCTCCCACAGAACCCATTTTAAGAAAATGATTTCTGTTTTCTCTGTGATGAGAAAACATCACCTTGTACTTTTATAGAAGCTGCATGAATCCATTTTGGTGGAAAAAAATCCTATTGGTTATATTTCATGATTAAATGAATTATAGCAGACCTAAGGTTTGGTGATCAAAATTACGGAAAGATCCCTTATCTTAAAAACCACAGACCCCACGTATTCCGCATAATAGATCCTATTCCTGTACTCTATTGAACAGGTTCCTTTTTACCTGTTGTATTGGCATCAGTATTCAATGTATGTATTTTTTATGCAATCTTTTCTATTGCATACCACTGATAATATAAATGTTACTATTGATAATTACATACTGATAAACCTTCTGGTTGTTTATTATAAACATTTGTCTATTTAACATGGCTATATATATATATATATATATATATATATATATATATATATCTATATATATATCTATATATATATATCTATATCTATATATATATATATATCTATATCTATATATATATATATATATCTATATCTATATATATATATATATATATATATATATATATATATATATATATATATATATATATATCTATATATATATAGATATATATATATCTATATATATATAGATATATATATATATATATATATATAACGTTCAAATGACCAGCAACTCCAGGGATTTCTGTGAATAATGCTTTATATGATTAAATATGTGCAGTACAGCCAACGTGACGTTTCGGTCCACTCTGGGACCTTTCTCAAGGGCATTGAGAAAGGTCCCAGAGTGGACCGAAACGTCACGTTGGCTGTACTGCACATATTTAATCATATAAAGCATTATTCACAGAAATCCCTGGAGTTGCTGGTCATTTGAACGTTGTATGGATTTTTTACCGTGCACCCGGGTAATCGATGTGATACGGTGTGCCACCCAGACGAATACAGAGATATATATATATATATATATATATATATATATATATATTTATATATATATGAATGAAGTCCCACAGTGCCCGCACACAAACCAAAAGGTAAAGCCAGTGGTGCTCGATCCAAATGTAGTTCATATATGGAAAGAAGATCAGCACTCACTGTAGTTTTGGTGAATTCATGTTGATTTATTAATCAAAAATCACATCTTGGGGGGCGTGGTTTGGCTATGGCCACGAGCAGACGTTAGCTGTTTGAGCTCCGTGCACAGAGTCAGCATTGAGCTTGCTTTTGGACCCGTATTTCACTATGGGCAAGAATAAAAGAGGGCGGAAGAGCCCTGATGACCTGGAGATTGCTCAGACAACTCGTTTGACGAGATTTTTTCAAAGACGGTCTGTATCTTGCTCAGATGTCCGCGAGGATTCACCCGACGAGGCGCCATCTTTGACATTGACGCACATGGCAAAGAATCTGCCTAATTCCCCAGAGGATCCCGAGACGAGCACTGACTGTCTAGCAGAATCGGATATGGCGGCAGGTATAGTGCCCTTACCTTCTGTTGATCCTGTAACTGCCGTTGACCCCGTCACTGCCGTACCTACAGCGGGCTCCCCGCATTGGGAGAGTGGGGAGGATTGGCAACTGTCTCTATCTCCCCCTCCCGCAATAGCTTCCGTTAATTCTCCATCGGATAAAGGGGACATTTTGGCCTTTAGGCCCGAACCAGCCTCTGAACCTGTATTTCCCCAGCCACTGCAAACTGCGTCACAGCAGTCACCTCAAAATGGCGGTCTAGGGCAGCGCATGCCGCGCACTAACAATGATACCGCTACCACGCAGATGGATTGGGAATTAAGGGCACATATTCTCTCATTACCATCTCGGAGAGATATTGAGACGCTTGTTCATGATACTGAATCTGCATTAAAGATAGAGATTGCCGCCCTACATGGTAAATTGTCTGACGTCGGGGAAAAATATTCTCAATTGGAGACGTCAGTTCTCACTAACTCAGAGCACATCGCTCAAATGGATGTGACGATCACTCAATATGATGCCCGCTTTTGCCATCTGCAGACTCTTTTGGATGATCAAGAAAACCGATCTAGACGGAATAATATTAGGGTCAAAGGCCTTCCTGAATCGGTAGGCCAACCAGAACTTTCTACTGCAATAATTGCCCTGTTTAATATGCTTTTGGGCGAACCACCTGAGAAATCTATTGTACTGGACAGAGTTCATAGAGAATTGAGGCCGAAGGATCTTTTATCTGATTCTCCACGTGATGTTATTTGTAGAGTCCACTTTTATAAGGTGAAAGAGGCCATCATGATGAAAGCCAGAAACAAAAATGAGATTGATTTTGCTGATGCCAAAGTGAGGTTATTCCAAGATCTTTCCAGGAATACCCTACGTCAGAGGAGAGCTCTTAAACCTGTGTTGGATCTTCTTAAAGAACGGGACATACGCTATAAATGGGGATTCCCTTTCGCCCTGTCTGTTTTGAGAAATGGTAAGCCGATTACTATCAGGGCTCCAAGGGATGTCCCCACTTTCCTGCAACATCTGGACCTTCCACAGATTTCGGTCCCGAATTGGCTCTCCTGGGAATGGCTCATGTCTCCGCTGATCAACGGAGCAACCCTGCTACTTCAAAGAATCGCCCAGTCAGAGAACATACACCGCGAAGTGGCCCCAGTACTCCGACCAAGAAAAGAGTGGTAACTACCTGAAAGCGTTATGTGACTCTTTGTTCCATTTGAACGAACTTCCTATTTTTTCAAGTGCCATGCTTGTCTGACACTCTAAGGGTCCAGAAGCATTACATATTAATGTTGCATTTTTCTTGTGTTACTCTGTTGCACTAGCCCGGCTAGGTTGCTGCTACATTTATATGATCATCTTAATGTCTCAGTCCATACTATACCCTACTCCCCCACATAGGGTATTTGAACCATCCGAGATTTATGTAAGGTTTGCCTTTACTATTTGCTTTTTTACTGATGGCTTGGTTCATTTTTTCAAACAGTTAAAAGGTTTTGGGAAAACATTGTTTTTGATGTTAATGCCTATTCTTCTTTTTCAGTCACTTGGTCACTGCTCTGTCTACATGAATGCATATCTATCTCAATATGTCAGACGTTAAGATTTGCTCCTACAATGTCCGTGGCTTTAATTCTCCAACAAAGAGGTCGCAAATATTGACAGGTTTGCATAAACAAAAAGTTATGATAACAATGTTACAGGAAACCCACTTCAAGTCGGGTCACAGGCCACAAGTTATAAATATGTATTATCAAACTTGGTTCTTCAGCGATAACCCTGAATCTAAAAGTAAAGGGGTGGCAATTGCTTTCCATAAAAATCTTAATTTTTCGGTAATAGATTCGATTGTGGATCCTAGGGGATGGTACCTTTGCATTAAAGTTAATATCTCAGGCCAGATTTTGACGCTGATTAATGCTTATGCGCCAAATCACAGCCAGCATAAATTTGTGGAGAGTTTATTGACCCGACTTGATGGTTTTTCTGAGGGGGTACTTGTCATGGGTGGTGACTTCAATGTCTCTCTAGATCCTAGGGTTGATACATCGACTGGGAAATCCTGTGTACCCTTTAGCACAATTAAAAATATAAAATCTCAACTCTACACTAACCGGTTGATGGATACTTGGCGAATTTGTCACCCCACTGATAGGGATTACTCCTATTTTTCGCAGGTGCACCAGACTTATAGCAGGATTGATTATTTGTTTGTGTCGCACTTTGCTCTGGATTGGGTGGTGGACTGCAGTATAGGCATTCAGTTGCTCTCGGATCATGCACCCATATTTCTTACTGTCGTTGTCCCCTCATTAGAGCGTAAAGCGTGGTCATGGAGGTTAAACGAATCCTTGCTCAGAGACACGGATTGTGTAAATGAGATCAAGGCTGAAATTGCCTGCTTTAGGGACATACATAAAACTGATACTACTCACCCGGTGACAAAATGGGAAGCCCTTAAAGCAGTCCTCCGCGGCATCTTTATAAAACATGGCACTAGACTGAAAAGAGCTAGGTCTAAACGTATATCTGATTTATGTACTAGCATATCGAAATTGGAATTGTTGCACAAAACCTCTTTATCTGACATTGTTCAAAGGGAGCTTATTAATGCTAGGGAATTATAAAAAGCTGAATTGCATAAGAAGTCGATTTATGGTTTGCAGAAATCTAAATGTTATTTTTATGAACATGGCAATAAACCTGGGAAAGCTCTAGCACGTGCTCTTAAGCAGAAAATGAACACCTCCTTTATTTCAGCTATAAAAACCCGTAATGACAAGGTGGTGTTCAAAACGCAGGAAATCGCCACTGCATTACAAAAATACTATTCGGATTTATATAACATTCAGAACCCTCTACAGCATACGGATAAACAATTTGTAGTCAAATTGAAGGATTATATTCAGCGAACTGCGCTCCCTTGTCTTAAGCAGAATGATATTGATGCCTTGGAGGACCCGATAACTATGACAGAACTGTTACAAACTATGAAACATGTCAAATCAGGGAAAGCACCGGGCCCAGATGGGCTGACTGCCCTCTTTTATAAGATGGTACAGGATGATATTTCAGATTTCTTACTCTCTGCTTTCAATAATTTTGATTCTCCTCTTAGAACCCCCATGACTATGCTGGATGCTCATATCTCTCTGATTCATAAACCCGGGAAGGACCCTTTAGCCTGTGCGAGTTACCGGCCTATATCACTTTTAAATGTAGATACTAAGCTCTATGCCAAAATACTCGCAGAGCGACTTCAGATTCACCTTCCATATCTTATTCACTCGGACAGGTTGGTTTTGTTCCGGGCCGAGAAGCCAAAGACAATACTTTGAAAGTTATTACAATCATGGATATTGCGCAGCGTCAGGGGGTCCCTATATTGGCTCTGTCTACTGATGCTGAGAAAGCGTTTGACAGAGTCAATTGGACCTTCCTGCAAGAAACTTTGTCACAAATCGGATTAGGGCCCAAGGCTAAACAACGAATTATGGCACTTTATTCGACCCCCCAAGCTAGAATTAGGGTAAATGGGACACTGTCGGACCCAGTGAAAATACACAATGGGACGCGACAGGGATGCCCCCTGTCCCCGTTATTATACGCTTTAGTTATGGAACACTTGGCTGTAGCAATTAGAAATAACCCAAACATTACTGGTATCGCTATAAAAGGGAAAGCACATAAATTGGCTTTGTACGCAGATGACCTGTTGACCTTTATATCCAATCCGATTGTATCTCTTCCAGTATTGTTGTCAGAATTTAGGACCTATGGGGATTTTAGTAACTTTAAAATTAATATGGATAAGTCTGAGGCATAGAATGTTTCTTTACCAGCCAATATGCAATGTGTGCTGCAGTCCAACTACCCATTCCGCTGGAGGGCGACATCAATAAAATATCTGGGTGTCAATGTCTCGGCAGATCTAGATAAGCTTTACCAACTTAACCATGAACCCTTGCTTACCCAAATCAAAAAAGACCTTATACATTGGAGACCTCTTCATATCTCCTGGTTTGGGCGTATAAACACAATAAAAATGAATGTGTTGCCGAGAATTCTTTATTGTTTCCAAACCATACCCATCCGACCTCCTAAATGTTTTTTTGATAGATTGCAATCTGCTTTTATTGATTTTGTATGGGAGGGCAAGAAACCTAGGATCAGTAAAAATATCTTAGAACGACATAAATCGCGTGGAGGCTTAAGTCTTCCCTGTTTGAGAAAGTATTTAAGGGCTACTGTACTTAATAGGATTCTAGAGTGGTTCCACCACCATGGGACTAAACAATGGATTCAGATCGAACAATCATTATTGGATAGACCGTTACAGGCCTTATGGTGGTTAAATCCCTTATTGCGCCCTGATGCTAGCACACTTCCCAAAATATGTAGGGATACTCTCCTGCAAGCTGATCAATTCCTTAAAGTATCACCATCTCTTATTGCACGTAATGGTCCTCTTTCCCCTATAATAGGAAACCCTGATTTTCCTCCAGGTATGACCCGAGGCCTCTTCTTGGGGAGGAGATATAATGAAAGTCTTTATTGTTCTCAAGTTCTACAGAACCAGCAGCTTATCTCTTTGCCGACCCTATGCCCCCTAGAGGCTGACACTTTCTTTTTGCGATTAAAATATACACAGCTCCAACACTGGCTAAAGAAGCGGTTGAGTTCTTGGCCTCGCAATTTGTCATCTTCCCCTTTTGAAATGTTATGTTCTCAAGACTCACCAGTGCAGCATGCAATATCTGTGTTATACAATTTACCTGATCCTGGATCGGATAATGTGTTACCTAAATATACGGTTAAGTGGGAAAATGAGTTGCAGACACCATTTACGAGGCAGCAGTGGGAAAATAGTTTTTTGTTGACACATAAATTCTCCATTGCGTGCAAAACTCAGGAAACTAGTTATAAAATATTATCCAGGTGGTACAGATGTCCTGATATTCTGCATGCAATTTACCCTACTGTTTCAAATCTTTGTTGGAGGTGCAATAGGGAGACTGGTTCTCCTACACATATTTGGTGGTCTTGCTCTAGCCTACAGCCGTTTTGGACCTCTGTATTTCATATAATGGGTAAATTAACCGGATTAGATTGGCAGCCAACACCGGCTGTGGGTTTGTTGTCTATCCTACCAGGTTCTGCTACGAAATATAAAAAATCGTTAATTGGTTTTTGCTTAGGAGCAGCTAGATCTGTGATCCCCCGCCACTGGAAATCTGTTACTCCCCCGACCATAGCTGAATGGATTTGTGAAATGGGTAATATCATGCGGATGGAGGAGTTGCTCAGTTATTTCCACATGACGCAAGAGGCCTTTGTAGGTACATGGTCTCCTTGGGTACTTTACCTGGAGCAAAATCGCTGAAAATAGCCACACATGGACTGGGAGCCTGCTTGATTTTATGGACTGTCTTATTCTGTGTCTACTTTGCTATGCTGTTTGTCGATAGCATCTTGTTGATGGATGGGCGAGTGACCAAGTGACTTTTCCCTTTCCTTCTCCCTTTCTTTTTCTCTTCTTTCATTCTTTCCTTTCTCTGTTTTTCCTTTTTCTTTGTTATTATGTTTTTTGGTTTGATTGATGGCTTATTACAGAAGCTTATTCGTACTGACGGAAATGTGCTCTCACTGGAATTTGCTTTAGACTTGCTGAACCTGATGTATGTATTGTTTCCTCATGTGATATCATACTGCATTTCCATGTACTTATATGCTCTGCAATGATTTCTTTGCTTTTTTGAAAATAAAGAATATACAAAAAAAAAAAAAAAAATCACATCTTATCCGACGTTTCGGTCCCACATGGGGACCTTTCTCAAGGATATTTATATATATATATATATATATATATATATATATATATATATATATATATATATATTGCTAAATATATTTGCTTTTCCAGCTTGTGTCTCCAATATTCCTCTTTCATTTTTGTTTTGTTTTAGAATAGAGCATGAATTCAAATAGAATTGTATGTATTGCACATTGCTGATTGTTTGGCATCTTCACTGTTTTAAACTTGTGCGTTCATTCAAAAACATTAATTTCTGATATCATTAGTATATGATAAAGTTTAAGGGTAAAAAACAGTTCTAACAGTATAATATCCACAATCCTGAACAGTAATATTTGAGTTGAACTTGATAGAACTGTGGATTTTAAAGCTTTGCTTACAGCTTGACTATGTCAGATTTCCTTTTTTTGAAAAGAAAAAATATATTTTCTGAACTAGTCTTAATCTGTAGACAGATATACAGGTACAGGATCTGTTATCTGGAAAACCATTATCCAGAAAGCTCCAAATTACTGGAAGGTCATCTCCCATAGACTCCATTTCAATTAAATAATTACATTTTTCCTGTAATAATAAAACAGTACCTTGTACTAGATCCTAACATCCTCCTTATTTGAGGCAAATCATATTGGGTTTATTCAGGGGGTTATATATAAAAGGTTGAGTTTTTACCTGAAAAATGTAAGTTTTCAAGAGTATTTTCCAATCAAAACTAAAATTTTCGGGGTTGTAAAAGACTCAAATGTTTCAGGTTTTTTTTTTTTTTTTTTTAAAAAAATTTGTTTGATGTATTATACCCCGAAGCTGGAAATATCTTGAATTCGAAAATACTCCAGCTAAAACCTGTTGAGGTCATGTAGAAGTCAATGGCAGAGGTCCCTTGAACCATTTGAAGATGTAGCCTTCATGATGATCAGGTTTTTTTGGTGGGTTTCATTTGAAAACTCGATTAATTCAAGCAATTAACATTTTTTTTTTCGCCAAAAACTCAGTTTGAAAAATGTTCGGGTTTTTCACCCCAAATTCTCTGATTTGAGTTTTTTCCTTTCAAGTTCTTTCTTAAATTAGAAAATATTTGAGTTGTGAGTTAATTAAAAAACTCGAAAAAACTTGTAAACTTGATGTTCAACTGATTTTATATTAGATTTAAGGTGTGAAGATCTGAATTATGGAAAGGCCCATTATCCTGAAAACCACAGGTCCAAGCCTTCTGGATAACAGGTCCCATACCTGTACTAAGAAGGCCAAATTATAAGAAGGCCATCTCCCATAAAGTCCATTTTAAGCAAATAATTTCCTTTTTGTACATTGATAACACCTAAGCTGGATGAATCCATACTGGTGGAAAACCAATCCTATTGGATTTATTTAGAGGCTTATTTATTAAACCTCAAAATAATATTGAGGAAAAAAACCTAATCTTTTTAAGATTTATTATACCCATATGCTGCAAAAAGCCTGAATCTGAAAATCCACCATCTTAGACCTGTCGAGGTTCTGTATAAGTCAATGGGAGAGGCACCTATCCCAAATTAAAGTTATAATGGTCTTCATTGTGTTTAGCCTGAAAATCCAAACTTTTCGGGCTTTTTTGGCAAAAACTCAAAAAAATAGATTTGGGTTTAGTAAGTTTTTATCAAGTTTTTCTGCAATCTGATTCATTTGGATTATTTTATTAATAAATAAGGTCAAATCGAGCATTGGAGTTTAGTCATGTTTTTTTTAATAAAATATGAGTTACTGTATGGTGATCCAAACTACAGACAAACTTCTAATCGCAGGCTCCAAGCATTCCAGGTAATAGATCCTATAACAATAATATGAACAAAAATAAGACAGAATTTGGCCTTTTGTAGATTGTAACTGATGAGCTTACAGTTTTATGTTACCTTAGGCAATTGGGAAACAAATAAACAGCATTGCTGTCAACAAAATTTAAAATATTCATTTTATATTGTCATCTTATAAAACAAATAATGTAGCATACAAATAAAGTCTGTCTGGATAACATGGTGACACAGACAGAGTAACTCTTTCTATGCAACTCAAAGTGGAAAATACTTCAAAATTCGTCCATCGAATAGAATACTCCGACATTTGAATTAGAAGTCGGAGAATTTTATTCATCGTACCATCGTATTCTGATCGTACTCCAATTGTACAATCCTACTCCGATCATACAATTCGAACGATTTTATTGTACGATCCAATATAAAAAAAGGAGAAATTGCTCTGGAAGGTCCCCATAGGCTAACATAGCACGGCAGGTTTAAGTTGGCGAAATATTGAAGTTAAAGTTTTTTTAAAGAGACAGTACTTTGATTATCGAATGATTGAATAGTCGAACGATTTTTACTTTGAATCAAAGTCGAAGTAAATTTGAAGTAGTAGTATCCTATTCGATGGTTGAAGTATTCAAAAAATTACTTTGAATTTTGAATTTTTTTACTTCGAAAATTCCCTCTAATTCACGTTGACCCTTGATAAATCTGCCCCTTACATATTATGGTCTCTCAAGCTCTGTAATGATAAAACAATAGTTATATTTTCCTCAACAATAATGTTACAAATATAGATGCTCTTATTTCTTTTTATTTTATTATTTCATTTTCATATAACTTACAAACTTGAAGTTTATAACATGCTTTGATTATTGTTACGTAACATATATATGCAGCTTTGATGGTGAACATAAGAATATTGATGTAAAAGTATTATTATAATGTTCTGATCAATATTGTCAAAAAGTACATTAAATATGTGACTAAATACAAATGTTTCAAATAAAAACTTTTTTTTTGAAATACAAAAAAAAAACAAGTTATATTTCCCCTTGCCTATTGGTTTAAATAATCTCTACATCAAATATGACAAGAAAAAAAAGAAGAAGCTATTAACCAAATTAATTTTTTAGCCCTTCGCCCACCATTATATTCTCTGTTGCATCTATAACTGAAGCAGCTAACCTGTCATAGGAGGATATCGACTGAGATTAATTTGCCGTGCAGCCAATGGATGATTTCTGCCAGGTAAGTGAAAATGCTGCTTCTCCCTTTGACAAGTGGATAATTGAGACTTTACTTGTTGAGCAGTATTGGAAGTTGACCTTGCTTTCTCCACCAGATCATTTACTCGATGTTCAACTTCTCCAGTTCTCTGTTTTAGGTTCTGCATATCTTGTCATTTCAAATTAAAATCCACCTGCATTTCTTCAGTTTTGATGGTTAATGAGGACTGACATGCAGAAATTATATTTGTTACAATGATCATTAATGAGCAAAAAAATCTGTTCGGCTCCAGCAGTGCACTACATTGATGGAGTAAGGCTATTATCTTCCAATATAGCAGTGTCTGCCTAAATGTCTGCCTTGCGTAGCAGTTTATGTGCTCAGCTTGAGTAATCCACTGCCCTCTTTGTAGAGAATTTGCAATATATTTTATTCAGGTTTTAAAGAGCTAGTGTATATTCTCGGATACGGACAATGCCTAGATAATTGACAGTAGTAAATCTAATGAGTCTGAATTCTGCTGAAGCCCATGCTATTTTTCCCATGCATTACATGGAATTATCTGAGCAAACAGTTGAACTTGATGAATGTGTCTATTCTTCCAAATTCAACTACTATGTTATCATGTAAATCTTTTCTTCTCTCAAGTCTGTCTTGAGAGAAGATATACAGTAAGTGCATTTACTGGCTCCTACAATTTAAAAAATAAAAATGTAAGTGGTCCTGACAGCTATAGCAACATTTATATAAAAGTGTTAATGACGCCGCACGAGCTGCGTGTGAAGAAGAAGCAGATTCCAACAGAGAGCTGTCTGAGGCAGAAAGCGATCTGGAAGAGGAGGTAGATATCCACTCTTATATTGCTAAATTACCCTCAAAGGCTGACATTAAGGAAATGCTGCAGGAGGTTACAATGGCAATCAGGGAAGAAATACATGATATTAAAAAGGATTAGAGATGGCGCGAACTGTTCGCCGGCGAACTTGTTCGCGCGAACATCGGGTGTTCGCGCTCGCCGGAAGTTCGCGAACGTCGCGCGACGTTCGCCATTTTGGGTTCGCCATTGTTGGCGCTTTTTTTTGCCCTCTCACCCCAGACCAGCAGGTACATGGCAGCCAATCAGGAAGCTCTCCCCTGGACCACTCCCCTTCCCTATAAAAACCGAAGCCCTGCAGCGTTTTTTTCACTCTGCCTGTGTGTGCTGAAGAGATAGTGTAGGGAGAGAGCTGCTGCCTGTTAGTGATTTCAGGGACAGTTGAAAGTTTGCTGGCTAGTAATCGTGTTGATACTGCTCTGTTATTGGAGGGACAGAAGTCTGCAGGGGTTTGAGGGACATTTAAGCTTAGGTAGCTTTGCTGGCTAGTAATCTACCTTCTACTGCAGTGCTCTGTATGTAGCTGCAGTGGGCAGCTGTCCTGCTTCTGATCTCATCTGCTGACTGCTGCAATAACAGTAGTCCTTGTAAGGACTGCTTTTATTTATTTTTTTGTTGTTTTACTACTACTACTACTACTACTACTACTACTACTACTATAAGAGCCCAGTGCTATTAGTCTAGCAGTGTTGGGGAGTGGGACTGGTGTGCTAATCTGCTGCTCCTAGTAGTTCAGCAGCACCAACTGTAATTTTTTTTTTTTAATATTCATTTTTTTTTATTTTACTTTTTTTTATTTTACTATCGCTGTAGTAGTGTATAAGTTGACCTTTTAGGCATTATTTGCCCTGTAGGCATTTTTTGCCCAGTGTGTTATTCAACCAACAGCCATCTAGCTGTGTGACCTTGTTCACATTCTGTCTAAATATCCATAATATTACCGTCTCCAGAAAAAACACCGGAGTGACTTTTTTCAAGCAGCCATAATAAATTTTACGTAATCCGTATCCATCGCTGTAGTAGTGTATAAGTTGACCTTTTAGGCATTATTTGCCCTGTAGGCATTTTTTGCCCAGTGTGTTATTCAACCAACAGCCATCTAGCTGTGTGACCTTGTTCACATTCTGTCTAAATATCCATAATATTACCGTCTCCAGAAAAAACACCGGAGTGACTTTTTTCAAGCAGCCATAATAAATTTTACGTAATCCGTATCCATCGCTGTAGTAGTGTATAAGTTGACCTTTTAGGCATTATTTGCCCTGTAGGCATTTTTTGCCCAGAGTGTTATTCAACCAACAGCCATCTAGCTGTGTGACCTTGTTCACATTCTGTCTAAATATCCATAATATTACCGTCTCCAGAAAAAACACCGGAGTGACTTTTTTCAAGCAGCCATAATAAATTTTACGTAATCCGTATCCATCGCTGTAGTAGTGTATAAGTTGACCTTTTAGGCATTATTTGCCCTGTAGGCATTTTTTGCCCAGTGTGTTATTCAACCAACAGCCATCTAGCTGTGTGACCTTGTTCACATTCTGTCTAAATATCCATAATATTACCGTCTCCAGAAAAAACACCGGAGTGACTTTTTTCAAGCAGCCATAATATATTTTACGTAATCCGTATCCACCGCTGTAGTAGTGTATACGTTGATCTTGTGGGCATTATTTGCACAGTGTTTTCTTCAAACCGCCATCTAGCTGTGTGAGCTTGTTCACATTTTGTCTAAATATTGATAATATTATCGTCTCTAGAAAAACCACTTGAGTTACGTTTTTTCAAGCAGCATTCTTATATTTTACGTAATCCGTATCCACCGCTGTGTATACGTTGACCTTGTAGGCATTATTTGCACAGTGTTTTCTTCAAACCGCCATCTAGCTGTGTGAGCTTGTTCACATTTTGTCTAAATATTGATAATATTATCGTCTCTAGAAAAACCACTTGAGTTACGTTTTTTCAAGCAGCATTCTTATATTTTACGTAATCCGTATCCACCGCTGTGTATACGTTGACCTTGTAGGCATTATTTGCACAGTGTTTTCTTCAAACCGCCATCTAGCTGTGTGAGCTTGTTCACATTTTGTCTAAATATTGATAATATTATCGTCTCTAGAAAAACCACTTGAGTTACGTTTTTTCAAGCAGCATTCTTATATTTTACGTAATCCGTATCCACCGCTGTGTATACGTTGACCTTGTAGGCATTATTTGCACAGTGTTTTCTTCAAACCGCCATCTAGCTGTGTGAGCTTGTTCACATTTTGTCTAAATATTGATAATATTATCGTCTCTAGAAAAACCACTTGAGTTACGTTTTTTCAAGCAGCATTCTTATATTTTACGTAATCCGTATCCACCGCTGTGTATACGTTGACCTTGTAGGCATTATTTGCACAGTGTTTTCTTCAAACCGCCATCTAGCTGTGTGAGCTTGTTCACATTTTGTCTAAATATTGATAATATTATCGTCTCTAGAAAAACCACTTGAGTTACTTTTTTTCAAGCAGCATTCTTATATTTTACGTAATCCGTATCCACCGCTGTGTATACGTTGACCTTGTAGGCATTATTTGCACAGTGTTTTCTTCAAACCGCCATCTAGCTGTGTGAGCTTGTTCACATTTTGTCTAAATATTGATATTATCGTCTCTAGAAAAACCACTTGAGTTACTTTTTTTCAAGCAGCATTCTTATATTTTACGTAATCCGTATCCACCGCTGTGTATACGTTGACCTTGTAGGCATTATTTGCACAGTGTTTTCTTCAAACCGCCATCTAGCTGTGTGTATTATCGTTTCCAGGAAAACCAACTGAGTTTTTGTTGTTGTTGTTTTTTTAAAAATAATGCCAGGCAAAGGCAGGCCGCCACGCAGAGGCCGTGCTAGGGGCCGTGCTGCTATGCAATCCTGTGGCCCTAGCAAATTGCCCAGTTTTAAAAAGCCAATGACCCTGAACTCCCAAAATGCTGAAGAGGTAGTTGACTGGCTTACACAGCACACCCCATCCTCTACCGTTTCTAACTTTACCACAACATCCTCCTCATCCTCCACTGCTATGGCCACCCCACGTAACACTTCCTCCACCACCGGTGCCCCTTCTTCACTGGAGTCAGAGGAGTTATTTTCCCATGAGTTTCTTGAACTGAGTAATGCGCAACCATTATTGGCAGAAGAAGATGAAGGAGATGAGGACGTTACACCAGATTTAATTCTGGCAGAGAACACGACAGAGATGGACATAATGATGAGTGATGAGGAGGAGGTCCCCGCTGCTGCTTCCTTCTGTGATGTGTCAGAAGAAATTGATGCATCTGAGGAGAATGATGATGAGGAGATTGATGTTTTGTGGGTGCCTAGTAGAAGAGAGCAAGAGGAGGGTAGTTCAGATGGAGAGACGGAGAGTCAGAGAGGCAGTAGGAGAATAAGACTTAGAAGAAGCAGGGAGGACAGCCCGCAGGGATCAGTAGGGCAACAACATGTATCGGCACCTGTGTTCAGCCAGCCAACGCACCCGCCATTGCCGCCAATGCCGCCAACTTCTACTGTTACCGCCAGATCGCACACTTCCAAAAAGTCAGCAGTGTGGGATTTTTTTAATGTGTGTGCCTCTGACAAAAGCATTGTAATTTGCAATGAGTGCAGTCAGAAACTGAGCCTTGGTAAGCCCAACAGCCACATAGGTACAACTTCTATGCGAAGGCACATGAGCGGCAAGCACAAAGCACTTTGGGAGCAACACCTCAAAGGCAACAGGCAAACTAAAAGCCACACTCCTTCTGGTCCAGCATCTTACTGCTCTACCTCTGCTCTCCTTGACCCATCTGAACCACCCTCCACTCCGCCTTCCACCTTGACCACCTGTTCCCATTCCCAGTCATCTGCCACCAGCCAAGTTTCTGTGAAGGCCATGTTTGAGCGTAAGAAGCCAATGTCTGACTGTCACCCCCTTGCCCGGCGTCTGACAGCTGGCTTGTCTGCACTCTTAGCCCGCCAGCTTTTACCATACCAGCTGGTGGACTCTGAGGCCTTCCGCAAATTTGTAGCAATTGGGACACCGCAGTGGAAGGTACCCAGCCGCAATTTTTTTTCTAAAAAGGGAATACCACACCTGTACCAACATGTGCAGAGCCAAGTTACCGCATCTCTGTCACTTAGTGTTGGGCCAAAGGTCCATATGACTACTGACGCATGGTCCTCCAAGCATGGTCAGGGCAGGTATGTCACCTACACTGCCCACTGGGTGAACTTGGTAATGGCTGGGAATGGGAAGCAGGGAATGGGTAGCTCAACAACAACAACAACAGTGGAGTTGGTGTCACCGCCACGGATTGCACGCGGTTCTGCCACCACCTCTACTCCTCCATCGCTCTCTACCTCGTCTTCTTCCTCTTCTTCTTCTTACTCTGCTGCTGGGTCCTCCTTCTCCTCCTCCACACCTGTGCACCCCCAGCTCCCCCTAGGCTATTCGACGTGCCAGGTACGCCGTTGTCACGCTGTCTTGGGGATGACGTGCCTGGAAAGCAAAAACCATACCGGATCTGTACTCCTGTCATCTCTGCAGTCACAGGCCGATCGGTGGCTGACCCCACACCAACTGCAGATCGGAAAAGTGGTGTGTGACAATGGAAGCAATCTGTTGGCAGCGTTGAGACTGGGAAATTTAACACATGTGCCCTGCATGGCACATGTGTTAAATTTAATAGTCCAACGTTTTGTCTCCAAGTACCCAGGATTCCAGGACGTTCTCACCCAGTCCAGAAAGGTGTCGGCCCATTTCAGACGTTCCTACACAGCCATGGCACGCCTTGCTGACATTCAGCAGCGCTACAACATGCCAGTCATTGATTTCTGACAGCCAGACTCGCTGGAATTCAACGCTCCTTATGTTGGAACGTCTGCTGCAACAACAAAGGGCCGTCAACGAGTACCTTTTTGAACTGGGTGGTAGGACTGGATCTGCAGAGCTGGGGATTTTTTTCCCCCGTTACTGGGTGCTTATGCGCGATGCCTGCAGGCTCATGCGACCTTTTGAAGAGGTGACAAATATGGTCAGTCGCACCGAAGGCACCATCAGCGACCTAATACCCTTCGCTTTCTTCCTGGAGCGTGCCGTGCGACGAGTGACAGATGAGGCTGTAGACCAGCGTGACGAGGAGCTGGAAGCGCACGATTTATGGTCGGAATCACCAGAACGAACCCAGGCACCTGCTGCAACGCAGGGAGAGGTGCCAGAAGTGGAGTCAGAGGAGGAAGGTGGCTTTGTGGAGGAGGAGGAGGAGGACCAACAGGAGCAGGCTTCCCAGGGGGCTAGTGGTGACCTTTTGGGGACCCCTGGTCTTGTACGTGGCTGGGGGGAGGAGACCGTGGATGATGCAGTCCTTGATAATGAGGAAGCGGAGATGGATAGCTCTGCATCCAACCTTGTGAGAATGGGGTCTTTCATGCTGTCATGCCTGTTGAAGGACCCCCGTATCAAGAGGCTTAAGGAGAAGGACCTGTACTGGGTCGCAACGCTACTAGACCCTCGGTACAAGCATAAAGTGGCAGAAATGTTACCAACATACCACAAGTCCGAAAAGATGCGGCATTTACAAACCAGCCTGCAAAACATGTTGTACAATGCTTTTAAGGGTGATGTCACTTCAGGAACTCATCAACATTCCAGGGGCAGAGGTGCCAGTAATCCTGCCACGAGCACACCTGCAAGGACAAAGCCCTTTGGCCGGTCTGTAACATCAGACATGCAAATGTTTTTCTGTCCAAGGCAGCGCCACAACCCTTCTGGATCCACCCTCAAAGAACGCCTCGACCGGCAGGTAGCGGACTACCTGGCATTAACTGCAGATATCGACACTCTGAGGAGCGATGAACCCCTGGACTACTGGGTGCGCAGGCTTGATCTGTGGCCAGAGCTGTCACAATTTGCCATGAACCTCTTGTCTTGCCCAGCCTCAAGTGTGCTCTCAGAAAGGACCTTCAGTGCAGCAGGAGGGATTGTAACTGAGAAGAGAACTCGCCTAGGTCACAAAAGTGTCGATTACCTGACCTTTATTAAAATGAATGAGGGGTGGATCTCGGAGGGTTACTGCACGCCGGAAGACTTGTTCTGACTTCTATGCAGCTGTCCTTCTCTTCAAGCCTCATGACTCCACACACAGCTGTCCTTTAGCGTCCTCCTCCCTCCGCCACCGTTACAAACTAGGGTGCAAACCCTACTGGTTTAATTTTTTCTGGCCTCTGTGCTTCAGTGGCTGCGTCCAAAAAAACTGGGCAAACAATGTCTACAAGGTCAACGTATGGCGAAAAATTACTATTTTCAGCATTTATATGGCATATTTTTTCTGGCAACTGTGCTTCAGTGGCTGCGTCCAAAAAAATGCATATTTTCTGCATTTATATGGCATAATTTTTCTGGCCTCTGTGCTTCAGTGGCTGCAACCAAAAAAATGCATATTTTCTGCATTTATATGGCATAATTTTTCTGGCCTCTGTGCTTCAGTGGCTGCAACCAAAAAAATGCATATTTTGTCCATTTATATGGCATAATTTTTCTAGCCTCTGTGCTTCAGTGGCTGCAACCAAAAAAATTTATATTTTCAGCATTTATATGGCATAATTTTTCTTTCAACTGTGCTTCAGTGGCTGCGACCAAAAAAATGCATATTTTCTGCATTTATATGGCATAATTTTTCTGGCCTCTGTGCTTCAGTGGCTGCAACCAAAAAAATTTATATTTTCAGCATTTATATGGCATAATTTTTCTGGCAACTGTGCTTCAGTGGCTGCGACCAAAAAAATGACTATTTTCAGCATTTATATGGCATATTTTTTCTGGCCTCTGTGCTTCAGTGGCTGCGGCCAAAAAAACTGGGCAAACAATGCCTACAAGGTCAACGACGTTGACCTTGTAGGCATTGTTTGCCCAGTTTTTTTGGCCGCAGCCACTGAAGCACAGAGGCCAGAAAAAATATGCCACATAAATGCTGAAAATAGTCATTTTTTGCCATACGTTGACTCAACGTATATGGCAAAAAATGACTATTTTCAGCATTTATATGGCATATTTTTTCTGGCAACTGTGCTTCAGTGGCTGCAACCAAAAAAACTGGGCAAACAATGTCTACAAGGTCAACGTATGGCGAAAAATTACTATTTTCAGCATTTATATGGCATATTTTTTCTGGCAACTGTGCTTCAGTGGCTGCGTCCAAAAAAACTGGGCAAACAATGTCTACAAGGTCAACGTATGGCGAAAAATGACTATTTTCAGCATTTATATGGCATATTTTTTCTGGCAACTGTGCTTCAGTGGCTGCGTCCAAAAAAACTGGGCAAACAATGCCTACAAGGTCAATGTATGGCAGTTGTTTAAAGAGAACAGTAGATTACTAGCCAGCAAAGCTACCTAAGCTAAAATGTCCCTCAAATCCCTGCAGACTTCTGTCCCTCCAATACAGAGCAGTATCAAGCAGATTACTAGCCAGCAAACTTACTATCATCTGTCCCTGAAATCACTAACAGCTCTCCCCCTACACTATCTCTTCCAAGCACACACAGGCAGATTTTTCAGATACATTTTTGCCCTTGATCCCCCTCTGGCATGCCACTGTCCAGGTCGTTGCACCTTTTAAACAACTTTAAAATCATTTTTCTGGCCAGAAATGTCTTTTTTAGATGTTAAAGTTCGCCTTCCCATTGAAGTCTATGGGGTTCGCGAACCGTTCGCGAACCGCTCGCATTTTTGCGCAAGTTCGCGAATATGTTCGCGAACTTTTTTTCCGACGTTCGCTACATCCCTAAAAAGGATATGTTGTCTATTGCTGCGCGCACTGACTGCCTGGAAACTAATGCTTCCAAAAGCCTTGATAGACAACAGACCATCTATAAGCATGTAAAACAACAAGATGCAGTTATTCAGGACCTCCAACGTCAGTTGGAAGATCAGGAAAATAGGAGTAGACGCTGTAATATTAGGGTGAGAGGAATCCCTGAATCTGTCCAAAATGCAGAGATAAAGGACACACTACTCCACATTTTCAACTCTATCCTGAACAGAGACCCTGACGCTGCCATAAAAATCGACCGAGCTCATAGAGTTCTTAAACCTAAAGCAGCCCCTTTAAACGCACCAAGAGACATATTGTGCTGTTTGCATGATTTCCCTCTAAAAGAGGAGATTTTGAACAAGGCTAGAGAAGTTAACCAGTTAACATATGAAGAATATAATATCAAACTCTTCCAGGATTTATCGAGAACTACACTCATTAAGAGGAAATTGCTGAGACCAATCACTGATAAGCTACGTGAACATAACATCCAGTACAGGTGGGGATATCCTTTTTCTCTGACTGCCACCAAGGATGGGACGACTGCAGTACTCAGAGGTCCTATGGACACTACTTATTTTTTGGCTAAATTACACTTGCCGACAATGGAATTGCCAGGTTGGTTGCCAGACAGAAACACGATTTCCGAGCTCTCCTTCGATCTGCAAGGGGAATGGTCGCATACCCCCAACTCAAAGAGAACCCCTATGAAGCCTAGGACACCCAGGGACAGGACGAGATCTCCACTGAACTGACTCCCACTTTGCTATCAAAGTTGCAAGGATGTTTTGTTCGATGGGAACTTTTTGTGATGTGACTTGATAAGCCAGAGATGTCTCTCCATTTTATTTCAGGTCGAGACTTTACTTGCTAATCATGGACCTGTGACTGTGACACATGGTATGGCCGTTCATCCCGCTCGTAACCAGAAATTTGGAGCGATCTGCGCTTCTTACAAGTTAAGTTGTCAAGGTTAAGGTCGTTGTGTGAAGTAATTTTGAAAGTTATAAAAAAAAAAAAAAAAAAAAAAAATTAGTTATTACATTGTTTATAGCTGACGACTGCTATTGCATTATTTTCTAATATTCTGCTGTTTACATATGATATTGCTAATGTTGTATACTTCTTTGCTATTACTCATTCCCATCGCTGTTACATAGCTGGCTGTCCTGGGGACAGTTTGATGGATGTTACTTAAGTGATATCAAGGCCCCTGACAGCTCCTCTTAGCTCCGCTCAACCACTTGCCCTCAACATGGTGGTTGTTTCCACCCGAGCCGCTGCCCCTCCACCTCAGCCCAGGGACTTTCCCCTGATAAGTCTATTGCGGCGTATATTTATCCCCAATGTTTCCTTTCACCCCTTCCACGTTATGAGACTTTTTTTTTCCCCCTACTTTAACCTCAGGTTTCTCACGCTCCCTTGGCGGGTTTACAACGAGTATCAGCTTCTATATACTAATATTGATCATGGCTAAAGAATCTAACATAGATGGGATAATTTTTTCATTAAATGTGAATGGTATTAATGAGCCAGTTAAACGATCACAGGTCTTTCATCATTGTAGAAAACAAAACGCTATGATAGTGATGTTACAGGAGACTCATTTTAAGGATAATCATACACCTAAGATGGTACTGCATCACTACCCTCATATCTATACGAGTAATAATCCCGATAAAAAAACTTTAGGAGTAATGACTTTAATACATAAGGATTTTCCATTTAAACAGATGGAGACAATTACGGATAGAGAAGGAAGATATGTCTTAGTCAAAGGGAGGTTAGCAGATCAAATATGTACGATTGCTAATGTTTATGTAACTAATTCAGGACAAATAACATATTTGAAGCATTTCCTAAAAGTTTTGGAAAACTTTCAGGAAGGTCTTGTCATCCTAGGAGGTGATTTTAATGTAGCACTGAACCCACTTGTAGATTCATCCTCTCAGAAAACGAGTATCTCATATAAAGCATTAAAAGAACTAAAAAGGATTTTATCTGATTTGCAACTGATTGACATTTGGAGAACACTGAACCCACCAAAAAAAGACTACACACACTTCTCTAAAGTTCACTTAGTTTATTCGAGAATTGATTACATCTTTATATCTCATCATTGGTTAAGTTTGTTCACGAAGGCTGACATCGGTCCTCTCTTAGTATCAGACCATTCTCCGGTATTGGTCAAATTCTCTATCCCTAAAACGTTACGATCAGCATTTACTTGGCGCCTTAATGAATTCTTATTACACACTGATCAGAGAAGGGAACAGATACAGTCCTGGATAGAAAACATAATTCAAACCAACGATACACCAGACATTTCTTTAGTGACACTGTGGGAAACCGTTAAATGTGTCCTACGTGGTAAATTAATGGCTATGGGAAGTAATCTAAAGAAAGAGAAAGAGAAAGAAATATTAGACCTTTTAAAAGATATAGCACTTCTGGAACAATCTCACAAAGAGACTATTGCCCATAAAACACTTCTTGTTCTTGAAAGCAAACGGTTACAGCTTAGATCACTCTTAAATCATAGGATACAGAAGAGTTATATGAGGACCAAACAAAAATATTACGAACTTGGGGACAAATGTAATAAGTTCTTTGCACGGGTCATTAAAAAGATTCAACCACAAACACAGATTATGTCAATCAAAGACAAAGATGGTGCCATATATTATGATACTAAGAGAATAGCTGCGGCATTTCAGAGTTATTATCAGTCACTATACAAACTGAACACTTCACCCCCAAAACCCGAAACTATATTCAAAATGGAACAGTTTCTGGAGGAGGCAGGCATACATAAACTTTCACAAGAAAATAGAGATTTCTTAGACGCCCCTTTTAATGTAGCGGAAATACGGGACTGTATAGACTCCTTATCAATGGGGAAAAGCCCGGGCCCTGACGGCTATATTGCTCTATTTTATAGGACATTTAAAGAAGTCATTACCCCACAACTTTGCGATTATTTTAATAGTATTTCTGATAGTACGCATTTTCACCCTCAAGCACAGGAAGCACACATAACTATAATTCCTAAACCAAATAAAGACCCACAATTATGCCCGAGTTACAGGCCAATTTCTTTGATCAATATTGATATGAAAATATATGCCAAGATTCTAAGCAATAGAATTAAGAGATACTTACCTGAATTCATTCATACGGACCAGGCCGGATTCACTCCTAAAAGGGAAGGAAAAGACAACATCTTTAAGATCATATCCTTGATGACATATGCACAAAAAAGCGGTCTACCCACTATTCTCCTCACCACAGATGCTGAAAAGGCATTCGATAGGGTTTCATGGGTTTTTCTTCAAAAAACACTGTATACTTTTGGTTTTGGCCCTGCAATAATAAATAGGATTATGGCACTATATCAAAACCCCACCGCTAGGATAAGAGTCAACGGTACCTTATCTCCCAAGGTTACGATTTGTAATGGAACAAGACAAGGGTGTCCCTTATCGCCTCTACTTTTTATTATGGTCATGGAAATTTTGCTTTCTCACATTAGACGTGACATTGATATCTCAGGTATAATAGCGGCTGGTGTAGAATACAAATGTATTGCATTCGCGGATGACCTGCTCTTGTGCATAACAAAGCCTAATACTTCTCTTCCTAAGGTAATAGCTCTCATGAAGGAATTTGGAGTTTATTCTAATTTCAAGGTCAATTACTCAAAATCAGAGATACTAAATGTTAACTTACCCCTTCCTAGAGTTCAGGAATTGAAAGCAAGCTTCCCATTTAAATGGGCGGAGCCCTCCATTAAATACTTAGGGATAAATTTAAGGGCAGATATGGAACATCTATATCAGGATAACTATTCGCCACTTCTGACCTCTTTGCAGAAACTGTTAGTGAATTGGGAGAAACTTAACTTATCTTGGTCTGGTAGACTGCAGGCCATTAAGATGACCTTTATGCCCAAACTTTTATATCTTATCCAAGCTCTTCCAATTACAGTCCCTCAGGCATTCTTTAAATCTTTCAAGTCTATGATTTCCAGGTTTATCTGGAATGGCAAAAACCCTAGGCTAAAACATACTCTCCTTATATCTCCGAAAGAGAAAGGGGGTCTCGGCCTGCCCGATTCATATCTTTATTATATTGCTACCCACTTAGCTAGAATATTGGATTGGAGAGAGGGAATCAGAAATAAAGACTGGCGGATTTTGGAACACATGACAGTGGGTTACCCACTGATTAACAACTTATGGACTGATTTGGAATTTATCCCGAAGGAGATATTACAGCACCCATTAATAGGTGCTACACTTAGAGAATGGCACAAAAATAAACTCACTTACAATTTAACTATGTACCCTTATATATTACAGCCATTGATCTTTAATCCCCAATTCCCACCAAGCATGGAAAAAGGGGCTTTCCAAAGATGGGGACTTAGGGGTTCAAAGGTGACCAAAATAGGCGACTTCATTAAAAATGGGAAAATCATTGCTTTGGCAGAGATACAAAAGAGATGGGGATGCCATCCTAGGGATATTTGGAGTTACAATCAGTTATATGTATTTCTTCGTACACTTTCAATTGGAGATTGGAAGAGATCTGAAACTTCCTGGGAGACGTTGGCATCCTCGTCAATAGAGATTACCAAACCTCTCTCCAAAACATATAAATTGCTGATTGACGCAAAAGGCACGAACCTGAACCATCGACGAATGGAGTGGACTAGGGAGTTAAACTTTGTATTTTCAGACAAACTGTGGAATGACATTATTAAACTCATGTACAAAACAAATAAGGCGCCAAAACGAGAGAAGCAATTTATAAGTTGGTTACTCGATGGCACTATACGCCTATAAGGTTACGGAAAATGTACCCTAATAGTTCGGGATTATGTTGGAGGTGTAATCTGGCTGAAGGGAATCACACTCATGTGTGGATATCCTGTTCTATTCTTCAGTCATTCTGGAAAGAGGTATTAGAGATAGTCAATGCCGTAACACAGTCTAACTTCTCGCTGGAAAAACCAGAATCTATTCTATTTAATATACATCACGATAATAAAAATCTAATAAAAGACCCACTTACCTTGCACCTAATGCAATCAGCTAAAGCTTTAATACCCCGAAAATGGAAATCGGTCGAAGCCCCGTCAATAGGAGAATGGCTATTGAAAGTTGAGGAAGTGAGACAAATGGAAGAGATTACCCTTCTCACTCGCAACCAAAGCAAGGCATATTGGGAGACATGGTGCCCATGGATTTATTTTTGTCAAAATAACTAATAGTAAATTCATAAGGTTGTTTAGGGTCTTCGCCCTCAGTTTGTCCATTTTATGGCATCTTAACTTTTTCAGGCGGGAATATAGTAACAGTGTGCCTTTAAATGTGACCTGGCTTTATAACCCTTAACCTATATGAGGTCTGGATATATAACGCAGATGACTGTGTATATGTGAAAAGTTGATTGTAGTAACAACTTGCTGTTTACCTGCTACCTTGTTATTTGAATTCTTTGCTGTGTATATTTCTATGGCAATTGTGGAAACCTGAACTTGTTGCCCCCTTCTACCCCCCCCTTTTTCCTTTCTGTTCTCCCTTTCTTGAAACTTATATAAATAAAGAATTGTTAAAAAAAAAAGTGTTAATGACTTTTTTTTTCAATTAACAAACTAAGGAAATAATACAAAAATTATGAATGTCACAGGGACTATTGAAAATGAAGATGCAGATGATATCTAAAAATGACACAAATAGTAGTAGTTGAAATATAGATATAAACATTTTATTGGGAGGTAATGTTGTAAGGATGTCTTATGGGGTTATTTACTAAAACTTGAATTTTTCTCATCATTTTAATAAAAAAAACTTGACCAACCCATCCACAATTTTACCTTATTTATTAATAAAATAACTCAAAAAATTTGGTTTGGAAAAGTTTTGCTAAAATCGTGAAAAACTTGAATCGTACAAACTTTTTAAAATAAATTCCCGAATCGTTCTATTTTTTCCAGTTATTGCATGAAACCCAGCTCCAACATCTGCCATTGACTTCTACAGGACAGGTTTGATATGGAGTATTTTAAGATATAGAGTTTCTTTTCCCCTCTAGAAATACGAGGTTTTGTCCAAAAATCCACGAACAGAAAATAATGTAAGTTTAGTAAATAACCCTCTGTCTTTTCAAAGGTGAAAGATCTTACAAATAAAAAAGTTTTTGTGTGATGATACTTAGGGGGCGATGCATCAAGGGTCGAATATCGAGGGTTAATTAACCCTCGATATTCGACTGAGAATGAAAATCCTTAGACTTTGAAGTCGAACTCGAAGGATTTTGCGCAAAAAAGTTTGATCGAACGAATCATCCCTCGATCGAACGATTAAATCCTTCGAATCGAACGATTTGAAGGATTTTAATCCAACGATTGAAGGATTATCCTTCGACCAAAAAAACTTAGCCAAGCCTATGGGGACCTTCCCCATAGGCTAACATTGGGTTCTGTAGCTTTTAGGTGGCGAACTAGGGGGTCGAAGTTTTTTCTTAAAGAGACAGTACTTCGACTATCGAATGGTCGAATAGTTGAACGATTTTTAATTCGCATCCTTCGATTCGAAGTCGTAGTCAAAGCTCGAAGTAGCCCATTCGATGGTCGAAGTAGCCCAAAAAACACTTCGAAATTCAAAGTTTTTTTACTTTGAATCCTTCACTCACAGTTAATGAGTTGGCCCCTTAGTGAAAGTGGAATGCCCTAAGAATGTAGAGTATAAATTTAGAAATATACAGTATAAATATAGTAGTGGAAATATAGATATAAAATCTTTTTGCGATTTATTATACTCTGAAGCTGTCTGAATCAGAAAATACTCCATCTCAAAACTGTCGAGGTCCTGTGGAAGTCAATAGCAGATGTCTCCTTTCCAATTTGAATATATCATGGTCTGCACTGGGTTTTGTACTATAACGCAAAAAGATTGGATTTTTTGGGCAAGAACGCGAATAAAAAATTGTACGATTCAAGTTTTTTCACGATTTTATTGAGACTTTTTCTGAACCAAATTATTTTATAAGTAAATGTGGTAAAATTGTAGATGTGAGTTTGATCGATTTTGTTTTATTGAAATTATGAAAAAATTTAGTTTTATTGAATAACCCCAGGTTTCAGATTTGGACTTTTAGCAGCTTTAGGGTATAATAAATCTTTAGAAATGTGATTTTTTTTTTTCTCAAAAAATTTGAAGTTTTGGCCAAAAATCCTCGACCAGAAAAAAAAAATCGAATTTGGTAAATAACCCCCTAAGGTTTTTTTCAAAGGTGAAAGATCTTACAAATAAATAATGTTTATGGTTTTTTTTTTGTGTGACAATGCTGTGGGGGTGGATTCCCTAGGTTTTGATTTATGCCTATAACTGGACATTTACACTGCACTTTACAGAGATTTGTCATCATTCAGATCAACGTCTGAGCAGAAACAAATTGTCAATGGGCTTGTGCACCTTCTATATACACCATACTCCAATCATGTAGTAGAATAATTAAAGGCATATAATGGGTCCTGATTACCCCCAGCTAGCTTATTTTATAGTTATTCCCGATGAATTTCAGTATTCTTTATTTAGGCAATGACAACATAATCTTCAGTGTTTATTAGCGGTAATATACCTTTCAAATCAGTTTCACCCCTTTGTTTAAAGTCTAAATTCTCTATCATACAGAACGGACAGCAAAATAATTTTGGAAAATAAGTTAAAATTATTTATGATGAAAGCATATTTTTTATCGTCTCCAACTGATTTAGGGGCAAATTTACTTAAGTTAAATCCTTCGACTTTGAATATCGAAGTCGAAGGATTTAGCGTTATTTGTTCGTTCGAACGATCGAACAATAAAACGATCGATCGATTAAATCCTTCAAATCATTCGATTCGAAGGATTTTAATCCATTGATTGAATGATTTTTGTTCGACCAAAAAAAGCTAGCAAAGCCTATGGGGACCTTCCCCATAGGCTAACATTGACTTTGGTAGCTTTTAGGTGGTGAACTAGGGGGTCGAAGTTTTTTCTTAAAGAGACAGTACTTCGACTATCGAATGGTCGAATAGTTGAACGATTTTTAGTTAGAATTGTTCGATTCAAAGTCGTAGTGGAAGGTCGAAGTAGCCCATTCGATGGTCGAAGTAGCCAAAAAAAACCATTTGAAATTCGAAGTTTTTTTCCTCTATTCCTTCACTCGCGCTAAGTAAATTAAAGTACTGTCGGTTGGAATGAATGTTACAGCATGAATGTATTATGATTAAAAAAAAACAGTGCAGTTATTTTCTCCCACAATAACGTACAGACCATTATATAGAACATTGTTTTCCCAAACGGAGCACTTTTGAAGGACTGGAGAGAGCAGAATTATATTATTGAAAAGATAGTGACTTCTTTATTTGCAAAATAAGGATCCACATGGATAAATGTGTTTTGATAAACACATACCATTGGCAGCATAGGATTACCACTGTGTACAAAAAAGATAATATTAATTCCCAAAAGATTGACTAGTTTATAGATACCAATAAACACAACTGTATCTTCCCTGCAAATCACCAACTCAAAGCTTAAGACCTAAGATATCTAGTTCATAAGAGATGTAATAAGCTGAACAACAGTACAACCTGGACAATAATGAATTGGAAATATTGAATTTTGAATGTCATTGGCAAAATATTTTCTAATGTAAACAGTTTTTTCTCTGGATAAAACCAGTTTACTACAAGAAGAAATTGTATATGTTAGTAATCATCATTATATATTATGGTATATAAATTATATCCCATATTCTAATCTTCCATGTCAGTGCTGTCCAACTTCTTTGGTACCAAGGGTCAGAATTTTTCTGGCCTATGTGGTGGAGGGCCGATAATGAAAGCCACTCACTGTTTTTAAACCACACCCACTTAAAACCACACATAAAGCTTTTTTTAAAGTGCAATTCATATCAGCTCTACCCCCCCCAAATCGTGAAGGTGTGCAAATAGTTTTTTGTGCTGAATGAATTCCTTTTGGCATACAGTTACACAGTGAAGCAAGCTCAAGCAGGATTTTTATATTTATATACAGGATTGGGACCTGTTATCCAAAATGCTTGGGACCTGGGGTTTTCCATATAAGGGGTCTCCATACTTTTAAAGGGGCAGATTTAGCAGAGGTCAAAGTAAAAATTCTAAGTAAAAAAAAAATATCAAAATTCGAGCTATTTTTGTGTACTTTAACTATTGAATAGGCCACAATTCAATTCGAATTTGACAAAAATGTGACTATTTGAATATCAAAATTGATCATATAATGTCTCTTTAAAACTGTGACTTCCACCATTCACCATCTAAAACTTGCTGTTTTAGCCTATGGGGGATCTCCTAGAACCTATTTGGAGTCAATTGGTGCAAGAATACATTTTTTTTTTAAATATTTCGAATTTGATCAAATCTGATCTTACTTCGATTCAAAGATTCTAATACAGCCTATTCACTCGCAGAAACAAACTTTAATTTTTTTAGTAAATGTTGCTTGCTCTTTTTTTGTTTGCATTTCGAAGTTATGGGAGTTAAAAAAAAACTCAAAAATCATTTAAACATTAAACCCAATAGGATTGTTTTGCCTTCAATAAGGATTAATTCGATCTTAGTTGGAATGAAGTACAAGGTACTGTTTAATTATTACAGAGAAAAAAGGAATCATTAAAAACATTTTAATTTACTAGATTAAAAAGGAGTCGATCCCGTAATTTGGAGCTTTCTGGATAATGGGTTTCTGGATAAAAGATCCCATTATAAAGGATTCCATTCCTGTAAAGTCCAAAATGTAAATATTTTTACATAAAAATAAAACCATAAAAATTAGAAATTCACATAACAACTCTGTAACAAACAGGCACAAATACAACTATATGATATATATATAATAAATAGATAGATATTTATAGATCAAAATCAGTAGTAATTCACGTACAAGCCACCTTGTTTGCCTGGGTGCAGGACCAGCCGTTCTCATTCTGGGGAGACTGACATTTTGGCTACTTTGAAAAAGGCTATGGAGGTAGCCAAGACATCAGTCTCCCCAGAATAAAGAAGTATTGACCTTTGATAAGACTTGCGAGTGTGGACTTTCTTTGCACAGGTATTTATAGATATAGATATTTTTTTGTTATCAGTAACCATGTTTGGAACAAAATGTTCTTTTAAGGGCTAATGTGAGCAACATTATTCATTCTAAAAACAGTATTCCGTTCACAACACACTCTCACGGTCTGTTTCTAACAAATATAAGTTATGCAGCTATGTTAGGGCACAATACTTGTACTTAATATGGATGAACAACATATGGTAAATCAAATCATTTTATTTAGCCTTCAGCAAATTATTAGCATTAATGTGCATACGGAATGAACCTGAAAGTGTATATATTTTTAAATAATGAAAGTTTAGATGAGTTTCAAACAGCAAGAAACATGCAGATGTGTGCTGGTAAAATATATATTTGTATGAGTTGATAGCAGTCATTAGCACCACCACTCTATCAGTTTGATGGTGCTTGATGAGTCCCTATTGAAAGGCAGTTTAAGGTTCTAAGTGGGTGAATCAATTCAGCAACCTAACCTAGTCATTCTAGGCCCAGGTCCACCATCAGGGGGCACAAGGGGGACAGTCATCCTGGACCCTGTAGATTTCAAGTTTAAAGCAGGACATTAATAAAGTCTGTTAAATCTGTTTCCCAATTCGTTTCATCATGTCCCGACTTTATAAAAGGCCCTTAAAAAAGTTGGGACACGGTAGGAGCCAAAGCTGCTGAAGCCACCAAAGAAAGCTGAGGATGCTGCCAATACTGAGAATAACTAAGAAGATTACACACCTATCTTTAAAGGTAAGTTCCACTGAATTACAATGTTTTTTTTAATTAAACCACAGACAACAAATGTTTTTGGTGGTCAGGGCAGGGAGGACCCTCACTACCAATTGGTTTTAACCTTCATGTTTTTGTGTTCATGTCTGTGTGGTTCCTTTACTGTGGTGCGGGGGGGGGGGGGTCTGCGGCAGTCCTTCTATGTTCGGACACAAGATGTGTTAAGTCCTGGTACAGAAAAAGGGGGAGAAGCAGGCAAACAGGTGCCAGGTGTGCAGCTAATTTCTTAAACTAGAGGCAAAGAAGAAGATGAAGCTATGATCCTTGCTATGATGTTGGGGTCTACAAATTTAAAGGAAAGGGTAGCATTTATACAGCACTTTTCTCCTTCAAAGTTCAAAGCACATTACAGCTAGGGATGTAGCGAACCGCCGACAATGTGTTTGCGAACGCCGTTCGCGAACACCTGCAAAAAATGCGAACAGTTCGCGAACAGTTCGCGAACTTCGAACATCCGAAAATCGTTCGATTAGAACGATCGAAGGATTTTAATCGTTCGATCGAACGATTTCCGTTCGAATCGAACGATCGAAGCCATTGGATCGAATGATTTCATTCAATCCAATGGCTTCGATCGTTCGATTCGAACGAAAATCGTTCGATTTTAGCGATCGAATGGTCGAATGGTCGAACGATTTTGACGCGAACGCCTATTGGCGAACGTCGCGCGACGTTCGCAAACTTGCGGCGGACGCGAACAGTCGAAGTTCGTGCGAACTAGTTCGCCGGCGAACAGTTCGCTACATCCCTAATTACAGCAATTAAGGCAGTCATGATAGGTACACTAAGGGGGTATTTATAAAAACTCAAATTTATCTCATTATTTTAAAAGTAAAAATTCGACCTAACTCCCAACTACGACTTTGCTTAATTTGCGAGAAAATTGTATGTGCTGGAAAAAGTCTTGACAAAATCATGCAAAAATTTGACTCATGTGACTTTTACGTATTGTCGCTCAAAAATCTTGCTGTTGCCCGAAACCCGAGTGTCAAACAGCCCAAAATCCTCGAACATCATGAAGGCAAAAAACATCTTCCAGTTGTAAAATGGACATCTGCCAATGACTTTTACATGACTTTGACAGGTTTTAGCTGGAATATTTTCAAATTTGGATTTTTAGAAGCTTTGGAGCATAATAAATGTAGTTTTTCCCCTACAAAAATTCCATAAAAATGTGAGGCTTGAAAAAATAGGCCCCTTAGTGACTTATCAATGGCCACAATGATGAACACCATGCCAAATCAAACCAGGGGTTCTAGCTCGAGATCCCACATCAAAGGTCAGTCAGTTTATTTTTTTCAAAAACTTTTGAAAATTGTCTTATTTTATAAAACAATTTACATCGGCCAAGTACAAAAATAAAGATTCAGAGATTTACAGTACTTCTTGTCTAGATAGATAGATATCTCAATAAATATAGTATATTGTCTACATAGATAGATAGATAGTATGGAACCTGTTATCTGGAAACCTGTTATCCAGAAAAGTCCAATTTACATTCAGGTAATTTCTAATAGATTCCATTATATGCAATTCTGATTTTTAAAAATGATTTCCTTTTTTTCTGTAATAGTAAAGCTGCCTGAAAGGATGGATAGATAGCACCTTTCGGTCCCCATGATAGATACAGGTATGGAATCCGTTATCTGGAAACCTGTTATCCAGAAAGCTCCAATTTACAGAAAAGAAATATCCCATAGACTACATTATTTGCAATTTTAATTTTTAAATATGATTTCCTTTTTTGCCATAATAGTAAAAAAAAAGGATGGATTATAGATAGATAGATAGATAGATAAGATAGATAAGATAGATAGATAAGATAGATAAGATAGATAGATAGATAGATAGATAGATAGATAGATAGATAGATAGATAGATAGATAGATAGATAGATAGATAGATAGATAGATTGCACCTTTTGGTCCCCATGATCGATACAGGTTTGGAATCCATTATCTGGAAACCCTTTGTCCAGAAAGCTACAATTTACAGAAAGGTAATCTCAATCTGCAATTCTGATTTTTAAAAATAATTTTCTTTTTTTCTGTAATAGTAAAGCTGTATGTATCCATATTGGTGGCAACACAATCCTATGGTTTTTTTTAATGTTTAAATGGTTTTAGCAGACTTAAGGTATGGAAAGCCATTCCTTTAATGAAAAACTCCAAGTTCCAATCACTCTAGATAATAGATCATATATTTATCCTATATACTATTTTGCCCTAAACTATACAGTGAAACTGTAATAACAATATGCAGCTGTTTTGTTGTAGGACACTGGCATAATATTTATATATTTCCTTTGTGTGTGGGGTTTTCTCTTTTTTTTGTAAATTCCTCTGAGCATTTTTGCTCTATTTCTTAAGGTGCATACAATGGAGAGAGAACTTTGAAAGTTACATGAACTAGGGCAATCTAATACCGACAATTCCTCTGCCAGTACACCAGAATTATTACATAATTCATGATTTTCAAAGACAGTAGAGAAGCAAAGGTTTCATTTGAAACTGTTAGACCACTAATTATCCTACACAATTAAGGAATTGCACTCTGAAAAATATTCCTTTTTTATTTGGTATTAAATATAAAGTTTATCTTCAAACCAAACTCCTGTTTTATTTAACATTATAGCTTGTGTCCTAGGAGGTTGAAATAATTAGATTTTCTCTTCATTAATCTAAAATGTCCTTGCTCTCTTTGAAACAGATAATGTGTAAAAGTATATTCCTTATAAAGTATAACTGACTTTCTTACTTTTGTAGTGTATTCTAAATATCGCCCAATAGGCAAACATGGCTAGCAGCTGGTCCAGCACTGGCAATATGTATGTATGTATGTATATTTTTATTTGTATAGTGCTCCTTGAGGGTAAAGCACTTGTAACAGTCGGCACCCAACACCAGAACAAATCCCAAGCACCCTGGTCTCGGCTCGTGCTACAAATGTAGCGTGACCAACTTTGGCTTTGGAGGAGCCCTCAGCCCTCAGCCCTCAACAGGTTCAAGAAACCGAATAGTAAACGCTAAGAAGCACCAGGAACAAACTCCTATCACGGGCACTGAATATACACTGAAGTCCCTTTAAATACTTTTTGAATTTCGCGCCACTGCGTGCAGACGTTATCACATCAACGCACATGCACTACAAATCAGGACAAGGTGCGCGTGCGCGCCCCTTATGGACCCGGCGCCGCCGAGGGGCTGGCAGGCGTCCCTGCTATCCCCCACTAGACTACCAGGGTGAGGTTTTATTACAGCACTGTACAGCAGAACAATAAATTAGTAGAGTAAACAGGGGGTCAGTGCAATAACAAATACATATAATACACATAATCTAAAATACAGTTACAATACAAATTAAGTGCTTAGTGACAAGGAGATAAAAGGATGGAGTTCCCTGCCCTGTAGAGCTTACAATCTAAATGGAAGGGTAACAGACACTGATCAGGGAACATTAAGTTCTGTAGGTCATAGTGGGTGACACTGCCATATAAGGGTGTTATCTAAGTGGTCAAAGAGATAGGCTTTAAGTTTAGTTCTGAAGAACTTGAGAGAGAATTCTGAGAATTCAGAGAAATCAGTGTAGAAATTCAGGAATGGTGTTCCAAATATAAGGAGCAACAAAACAGGTTTGAGGTGGGACACAGCATTAGTAGTGCAGGGTGCAACCAATTGGTTGCTTTGAAAGGAGTGGAGGATTCAGCCAGGAACAAGAGACAAGAGATGAGATGTAGTTAGGTGCAGAGGAATGAAGGGCTTTAAAGATTTTAAAGAGAATTTTTTAATATATTCTTTGTTTAATGGGAAGCCATGATAAGGACTCCAGCAGGGGAGGGGGCTGTACCCGTTTTGGGTGAGAGAATGATAGTTCTGGCAGCAGTGTTTAATACAGACTGTAGAGGGGAGAGATGGGAGTTAGGGAGGTCATATGTTGTTCACAAATGGTTGTATTGCCCATGTTTTTTTCATATTGCACTACTCTGCCCGTCTTTCAGGTTTTTGCGAATTGCATTGTGGATAAATTTTCTCCCAGAGTAAGTGAGCTGTGTTGCTACTACAGTATACTGAGGCTACTTTGTATCCCTGAAGTGATGTACTTCAATGGTTTAAGCATTTATTATATGCATTCAGTGTATAACTGTGGGGAATCTAAGAGGTAGTTGAGATGGAGTAGTGAGAATGATTAAAGAGTGCACTATGAGTGTTTTTCCTTATTATTTATAGAGTGATGATTTACTTACTTTAATTTGTTTTCCAGAATTGTATTTTTTAGGGCCAAAAATCATGGATTATGCTAATTACTTTAAAACGCAAAAAAAAATAATTCAACCACAGAAAACACTTATACAAAACTTTGCCATCAAAAAGCTGGTCATGTAGAAGTCAGTGGCATATTTATTTTTTAACTGTAAAATCTGTCTTTGATTGAAGATTTTTGTATTTGTACAATAGGGGGCCGATTCATGAAGCTCGAGTGAAGGATTCGAATTAAAAAAACTTCGAATTTCGAAGTGTTTTTTGGGCTACTTCGACCATCGAATGGGCTACTTCGACCTTCGACTACTACTTCGAATCGAACGATTTGAACTAAAAATCGTTCGACTATTCGATAGTCGAAGTACTGTCTCTTTAAGAAAAACTTCGACCCCCTACTTCGGCAGCTAAAAGCTACCGAAGTCAATGTTAGCCTATGGGGAAGGTCCCCATAGGCTTGCCTGAGATTTTTTGATCGAAGGATATTCCTTCGATCGTTGGATTAAAATCCTTCGAATCGTTCGATTCGAAGGATTTAATCGTTTGATCGAAGGAATAATCCTTCGATCGTTCGATCGCAGGATTTGCGCTAAATCGTTCGACTTCGTTATTCGAAGTCGAACGATTTTAGTTCCTAGTCGAATATCGAGGGTTAATTAACCCTCGATATTCGACCCATAGTGAATCGGCCCCTAAATGTCAAGGTTTTTAGATTTGGTGTTTTAAAGAATTACTTGGCGTGGTTTTAAAGAAAATAGTTTTTGTTCTTTCAAAATACTCAAAAACAACTAAAATGAGTATGCTTATAAATAGGCCTCCTACTGAGTGAAAGAAAGAAAAATAATGCAGAAAATTCTAATATCCAATACATTAAAGGGGCAGATTTATCAGAGGTCGAGGTGAATTTTTGAATTAAAAAAAAAATCAAATATCAAGCTATTTTTTATGTACTTCGACTAGGGAATAGTCCAAATTTGATTCGAATTGGAAAAAAAATTGAAAATTCGAATATCGAAATGTATCATGTACTGTCTCTTTTAACTTCAACCATTCGTCATCTAAAACCTGCATATACCTAGAATTTGGCGGACCTCCTAGAACCTATTTGGAGTTAATTGGTGGACTTTGAAAAACTGTTTTTGGGGAAAAAACTTCTAATCAAATGCGCTATTCCTTTGATTTGTATGATTCAAATTCGTTCGAATACGGAGCTATTCAATCGAAAGCGGACCTATTCGACCAAAAAAACTTTGACTTCGGTTGGTCTTTTTGAATTCGATTTTCGAAGTTTTTTCAATTCAAAATTCGACCCTTGATAAATATGCCCCTAAATGTACAACTTTTAAAATGAAGATACGCCATTGCTTTATGCATTCTCTCATAAATATCTTCATATATCAGATGAAATGTTCCTTCATGCAACAACTGCTAAAGGAACTTAAGGTGGCCATACACGGATAGATCCGCTCGTTTGGCGATGTCGCCAAACGAGCGGATCTCCCTCCGATATGCCCACCTTGAGGTGGGCAATATCGGGCAGATCCGATCGTGGGCCCTAGGGCCCAACGATCGGATCCTACCATTCACAAACGGCCGGTCGGATCGCGGGACCGCATCAACGAACAGATGCGGCCGCGATCCGACTGGGTTTTTAAACCCATCCGATCGAGATCTGGCCGACTTTCGGCCAGATCTCGATCGGGGAAGCCCGTCGGGGCCCCCATACACGGGCCAATAAGCTGCCGACACAGTCTGTCGGCAGCTTTTATCGGCCCGTGTATGGCCACCTTTAGTCTCAGATTAGTTTAGGTCAACAAGACTGTATCTGAGCCAGATGCTCCTTGTGATGAGCTCTTTGATTTTTATAATTTAAATGTTCCTTTTACCATTATAAGAAATCTCTTGGGAAATGTGTCTATTGAACTAGAGAAGGAATGTCTAAAGTACATCACTATTGAAATATAGCATGATTAAAATGTAATTGTTATTGTGAGAGAACAGAGGTAGCAAATAAATATGAATCACCATTTAAAGTTAAGGATAGGGGAGGTACAGTGTCTGTATTGATAATGATCCACCAGGCTACACAGATAATCTTAAATTGCAACCTACTCTGGGGATATAAAGAAGGTGGATATGGGAAACAGGAAACCTTTAAAATGCGGTATAAAATATTTTTTGTGGAAAAATTATCAATGTTATGCTAAAGTACAAATATCTTTTTACAGGGTACTATTAGTCAATAACCTTTGTGTTGTCTATTAATCATTCAATTTTTGGAATGTGATGTGTTGCTACATTACTTCTGTATATACTCATTTTCACATCCTTGTTCCAAGTCTTCAGCCCCAAATATGTTTCAATATGGGTTAATAAGCCTGATATGCATATACAGTATTTGGATGAATTTGAAATTTAATCATTTTACTCTTGTCTATTTATAATATATACATTATACTGGGGCTTCATACGCAAACTAGAATAATAGAAATTACCTTCCATGTTGCTGATGTTCAGAAGGACAGATGTACAGTACTGATGATTTATTGGAAAATTATGTGTTGTTATATCACATATGTATACATTATCATATCCTTGTTCCAAGACTTTCTCCCTTCCCTTTCCCAAAAATGGTTTAATAAGGTTCAGAAAATCAGAGAAACTGGATATATCTGGATGATTTCTAATCATTTCTGAATAATTTATTTATAATACATGCTGTAGAATGCTCAACATGATATTGGTGCTTCATTAGCAAACTAGAACAATGTAAAGGACCTTCCAAGCCATTGATGGTTATAAGAACAGATAACTGCTCCTAAAGCCTTTGCAACAACAGGATAAGTGCAGGAGTGCTATGAAGTGCCTTCACAAGAATATGTGGAAGATAAAGGAAGGTGACAAAGAAAGGAAAAACTCTTAGACAGCACATGTCCTTAAATGTGGCACTGACAGAAAGCATCTCGTTGACTCTGGTCAGCCTGTGATAGGTGGAAGAAAGGATATGGCACAGTTTGATGTACTTATAGATTCAAGTTTTATTTTATCATCTGAGTATGTAAGGGGCCTATTTATTATGCTGTGTAAAATGACACATATGAAGCCATTATTGTACGTGGCTTCAGAACTCATACAATTCATTAAAGTCAATGGGGAGAAGTGAAGCAGAAGTACCACCAGAAGTCGCTTCAGGAAAAAGTTTGTAAAATCCCACGTTGAAGGATTACAATATTTTCCCATAGCACTTTCGAGTTGCTAAAGTGGCTGTTCGCCATGGTACGGAGACAACAAATATCAGTAGAAAGTACACTGTTTTTTTGTGACAATGACTGCTCAGGTGTGGTGAATTCGAACAATTTTTTATATAGCATAATAAATAAGACTTGGGGGGCACTTTAAGACTGCTCAAGCCTTTGTGCTTGAGCATTAAGGCCCAAAAAACACACAAGAGGTCCAAAACTCTTGCATGGTATCTTCCTTCGAATAGCTTCAGCTTCCTGCCAAGCAGGGTTTTTTTCCCAACCAACAAATTAAAAACTCCACAGGTTTTAGGTAATAAGCATTTTATTATTTGGAAAAACCCACTTGGGAGAAATAAAGAGTTTAGGAATTCTCATGTGGTATTTAAATTCATTTATTCCCTTTTTCACTACATACTACTTATGTACACAGTCCCATGTTACAGACATAAGCTTGTTTAAATACATGGCAGACATGCTGTTTGGCTTTACTTGGTACTTTAAGTGCAAAATGTATTTAAAGAGTATTTATTTCAAGATGCTTTACCCACAAACACAGCATTTTCTGGTGTTATATATATTAATGACTGTCATGGCAGTCAAAGGCTGTTTATATGCACCAGGTGATCCAATACCAGATAACATAAATCTGAAATGAACAACCATTAAAAGCGGGATTGTATAAATTCAGATTTTTTTATGTGATAGCCAATATGACAGAGTATAATTCAAGCATGGAAGAGTTCATTAATGTATAGACTGATTTATACTCAAATTATATCATGCTAGATGATATTAGAGTATTTATTGTAAGGGAAAAACAAAGAGAAATCTCTACTGCATCTTCAATGGCAGAGACATGACACCAATCTGCTGTCACACAACACTGACCTGACTCTCAACAGGACTGGCATAACCTGATTTTTTAATGTGGCATAACCTAAGTGCCAATGGGATGTGTACATAATACATCAGATTATATGCTATTCTGAAACAATTATTTTGGGCTGAAAAAGCCTGAGAAAAAGACCTAATGAAAAAGCCTAATGCTTGTTTGGAGCCCGGAAGGACATCTGGGAAAAGAGGAGGACCCAGGAAGTACTTTGCTTTGGCACCCAATCATCTGATTGTTGCCATGGATTACTGCCCAGGAGTAGGGATGGGCGAACTTTTTAGCCTTGTTTCGCCGCGGAAATGACGCCCATAGACTTGTATGGCATCATCATGGGCAACACAATTTTTTTGACCCCCATAGACTTTAATGGGTGTCGGCTACATTTCGCCGGCAGGGGAATTTTTGGCGAAACGAAATAGGTCAAATTCGCCCATCCCTACCCAGGAGCAAATTTGCCCATTGTTTATAAATGGGGATTGTTTTGTGTTGTAAAAAAACCTGAGATTACAGTACTTGTCTTAGATAGATGGACGAGGATGGAAAGATGGATAGATAGATAATTGATCGATGCATATAGATTGATAATTGATAGATAAATAGATTTAGATAGGTTGATAATTGATAGGTGGTAGATATATAAATAAATAGATAGACAGAAATACTGTACCATTTTGCTTCGCCAAAAAATTGGAAATTATGACATTTTGCTGAAATTTTTGCAAATACGAGTCAATGGAATGGCATTTGCACTCTTTTCCAGCACAAAATAAGGGTTATTCTTCAGTGAAACAAAGCATATGAATAAATTAAAATAAAGATTATGCTGTTTTTGAGTTGTTTCCTGGCCCAAGAAAAAACAAACCTATAGAGGAATTATAATGTGGATTTGCAAAAAAATGCATTGCTTACAACAATTCAAATGTTCCAGCCAAAATGTTTCCTCATCCCTACAGGTATATAGAATATCATTGTAGATGTATACACCTCACTCCTTTATTTCTTCATTGCATACTGTATATTCTTTTGTCTTATATGAACTTGTTTGTAACATTGAAATTAAGGAAAAGGAAGTGGAATGATTAAATTAAATGATCATTAGATGAGTTGCACAGAAGTAGTTAATGAAACAAATGATTAGGCCTTTTCTAATACACTTGTAGAACTGGGTAGTATACGATGTCGTAATTGATATAATTAATAATAGATTCCCCATATAAAGCATTAGGGCTTTGGCAAATCTTTAAAAGTTATGCATCATTTATGCAATAACTTTGCACTGTGCTGGGTTTATAGCATGGAAAGTAATTTCTTACCAAAAAAAAAAAAGTGCTACCGCTTCTCTGCTCTCCCTGCCGTACATGTACAATGTCACCTTTCCACTTCAGCTGCTGCTTCTATCGTAATACAAACAAAATGTTACAAAACTGGGGTCTTGCCAAGTTTTGAGAAACCATTTTTTATTTAACAAGTGGTGGTTCTTTATTTATTTATTAACCATTCCTCACATTACCCATCAACAGGACACTAGCACTCGTTTCCATTCTCTTTGCAGCACTTTTGGGGTTTAAGCTGCCTGCATCCATTGTGTTTGGCAAGATATTTTACATTGGAAAGCCAATATTTTAAGAGAAAAATATCTATTAGTAATACCTAATAATTTAAGCCTTTTGCCTTTCATGTTGAAATTTCCCATAGACAAATCTATCCCAGATACACAGATGGCAAGCTGGGCAGAAAAGTTCTTTATTCGTTAAGGAATTAAGGTTCTTAACGGGATATAACCAAGCAAATGCTATGGAGTTTAGTAAAATGCGTGTATAGAAATGTCAGCAGTACAGTTTAATATGATCATAATTAATATTAGTAAGCCTGCCAAGCTTTGGAATGCATCGTGTATTGAAATAAAACTCAGTTGTGAATTAGCTTGTTAGCCAAAGTTCAACTGTTTAGTAAGATGCTTTGACACTTAACCTTCTGTTCCAATGCTCTTGTATTTGCAACCATCTTTTTTTAAGATATAATTATGCATAACTATTGCAGCAGGGAAGCTAAAAATGTTTTTCTGTATTTGCTTTATCTTTGTTTTCAATGGAAAAAATCAGCATTTAAAGCAAGATGAATGCATGACCTGCCTAGTTGGTGTGTTTCCTTCAATTCCCCCTTATGAATTGCTTCATATTGGTTGTCTTGTTTCTTTCCTCTGAACAATGCAATAGATGCTAATCATCTTAGGTGAAATGCCTCTGAAATCCTTACACTGCTTTAGAACTAAACATGCAATTGATAGTATAGAGTATATTTGATATAGACAGCTTTCGGATGTTCCATTAGTAGCCATAGTGGAGATTCTTTAACCTCCTAGATGCAGCGGCGATTGAAGAGACGGTAAATCTGATCACTCAACAGGATTACTTCAGCGCACTGCCCAGTTTTTTTATGCAATGGTGCTTCTTTTCCTCTTTTATGCAACGGTGCTTCTTTCCTGTACTAGAAGAAGTACATACTTGGTGCCCATTTACCTATAAGTCTTTATACCTAACAGGTAGGGATAACCAAACTTTTTCGGCCAAAACAATTAAGCAGTGATATTTGTAGTTTTCTCCATGCAGTCTGTTTGCTGGAAAATAAGTATGGCCTGTTTCAGTGGAAAACCTTAGCCATCAACCACTGGGATGAGATCCTGATTTGGGGAATTTGTGGAGAAAAGATATCTATATTGATAAAGAAATTGCAGCCATGGTTGCCATTGTGAGAGCCTTTTTTTTGTCTATGAATAAAAGTAACATAATGGGAAGGAGTTACCCTAACAGTAGGATAATATATATGCTACTGTAGAGCTAAATAACCACAATATAATTTCACCTTTTCATTAACCCGATTGCATTTCATCGCAATTTTCTATCATGGCCACATGAACTAAAACAACCTAACACCAGCAAGGTATAACATGAGATGGGGAAGTAGTATCAAGAACAAAGTTGGTTTCAGGGCTTGTAGCCTATCTCAACCAATCATACTAATCGAAAGTCAATCAGATGTCACTCACGCAGCAAAATGTGCTTGCAATTTGTGATTTACAGTATTTAGAAATCACAAATTGCAAGCACTTTTTGCTGCGTGAGTGCCATCTGATTGCCTTTCGATTAGTACGATGTATATGGAATAGTGGAGCAGTGAAGTTCCCGGATAGAGCACCACACAAGTGAATCCATGGAATTTGGGTTTGGATCAACGACATCTCAACCAATCAGCAGCTTCAATGTATGAAAAAATGTTTGAAAAAACGAAAACGTGATTTATTGCTATTATTAATGGGTGAATCTCACCCGTTTCGTTTCGCTGAAAATTCGCGAAACAGCAAAAATTTGATGAAATACATTGAAGCCTATGGACGACAACATTTTTTTGACACGCGACAATTTTTTCACCGATTATAGTCCATGGGCATCATTTGGGCAGCAAATCTTGGTGAAAATTTTTGCTGATCACTAATTGCTATGGGATGCTATAGTAGTCATAATCAAGTGCGTTCCTTTTTTATGTTAATAACATTCAATAGGCCATTGGCCTAAGTGCATCTGCTAAATGCAGAGTCCAGCCAGAACCTGGACGCAAGTGCTAAGGGCCATGTTTTTGTGTTCCTTAGTGCTTTTGCATTTGTGTCCAGGGTCAAAATAATGTTTATAATAATGTAACTGTTTGCAGTTTTAGAATTTCTTCATCATCTTTGAGCAACATACAAGTCCCTGTTGTCTCATGCGTGCCAATTTAACCAGGCTGTGTTTGCCAAATGTATACAACATTATCATTGATGGATTGCTGTCTGTCATCCCATTCAATTATATTAGCTTCTTAGGATTTACTATTTCACACAAAAAAAATCTGATTCAGCAAAAAATAGGGTGCAGACAAAAGAAATTAATAAAGAGATGTTGTATTCCATTTGTGACACAATTGTAATACAGGTATGGGATCTGTCATCCGGAAACCTGTTATCCAGAAAGCTCTGAATTACAGAAAGGTTATCTCCCATAGACTCTACTTATAATCCAAATAGTAAAAATTAATTTGCCTTTTTTCTGTAATAATAAAACAGTACCTTGTACTTGATCCAAACTAAGAAATAATGAATCCTTATTGGAAGCAAAACCAGCCTATTGAGTTTATTTAAAGTTTACATGATTTTCTAAGGAATGAAGATTGGAAAACCACAGGTCTTGAGCATTCTTGATAATAGGTCCAATACCTGTATAAATGGACATTTAGGGGCAGATTTATCAAGGGTCGAAATGAAAATTCGAATTAAAAAAATTTAATTTAGAGCTATTTTTTTGTGCACTTCGACTAGGGAGTAATCCAAATTTGAAAGAAATGGAAAATTCAAATATCGAAATTTATCATGTACTGTCACTTTTAAAATTTGACTTTGACCATTCGCCATCTAAAACCTGCAGAATTGTTGTTAAAGCAAATCAAAGACAATGTTACTTCGATTCATACAATTCGAATTTGAATGAAAACAGCCTATTCATCCGAAAAAAAACCTTAAATTGTTTTAATAAATATTGGTTGTTCTTTTTTTTATTGAATTTTGAATTTTTTTTTTATTCAAAATTCGACCCTTTACCTACCCTTTAGTTGGTCTATAAAAAGTTACACATTTTTGCAGATGTCAATTAATATTAGTAAAGTAATAGATTCATAGCCCGACATTTATTCACTGCAGAAAAACTTGGACAGCTCCGTTGAGTGGGCAGAGAAAAGGCAGATGAACTTTAATGTAGATGAATGTAAAATGATGCACCTGAGCTGCAATAACAAGCAAGATAATTATATGGTAGATTAAAAGGGTATCAATTTAGAAATATCAGCCATGGAAAAAGGATTTAGGAATAATAGTAGATAACAAGCTTTTCCGCAGCAGTCGGCACCAAAGAGTGGCTTCATTATGTTGTTAAGGGTTAGTAGGCAGGTGAAAAGAAAGAAAATTTGATTCAAAAGATAAAAAACTTGATTCAAAAGATAAAAAAACATAATTCTGCCTGTAAATAACTCACTAGACCACCTTCTGAATTCCTGGCAGTCAAAAGACTTTGAAAATTTGCCATGTATTCAAATAAATCCCAGCATGTACAAATAACTGTAAGGTCAATACACATATTTATAAACAGACCTAAGAGGCCTATTTATCAAACATCTCATTTTAGTGGTTTTAGAGGTTTTTGAAACTATGACTAAACTCACTTTCTCTAAAACCATGAATGGCATGACATTTATTAAAAGATCTGAACTGAAAAAGCATGAAATGGAAAAGTTGCAAAAACCTGACTTTTTCGACTTGTCTCACAATAAATATTACTTTTTTTGTATTGGCGCACAAAAAAACACCTGAAAATCTCTGAAACCAGTAATCAAAGCAAGATCTTCCAGTTCTAAAAGGGACATCTGCCTTTGACTTCTACATGATTTTGACAGGTTTTATCTGGAGTATTTTTGTATTCAGAATCATCCCAGTTTTGGCGCACAATAAATCCCGGAAAAGTAACGTTTTTTTTTCCAGCAACTTTTTCCGATTTTTGGCATCAAAAAGCCTGACCCGAAGTCACTCAGGCAGATTTATTAAGGGTTGAAAAGTAAATTGAATTCAAATTTTAGAATTTTTTTTTCCTGTCAAAATTCACACATTCGAACTTTAATCCTCCTATTTGAATGTAAATTTGAATGTGAGATTTATCACGCATTGACCATGGTATATTCGTCACTTTAAACCTGCCAAGTTCATTTACAAGTCAATGGCAGAGGTTCTTGAGCCATTTGGAGATGTTAATAGCTTTCCTGACATTCAAGTTTTTTCTGGAAGGAAAAAGCAAAGTGAACTCGACTGCTCTTATATGGCATATGTATATATTCCATTTATTTAAACTTTTTCACACTTAATAAATCTCGAAAATTTGAGTTTCAGCAAATCTTAAAACACTTTTGGTGTAACTGTTCCTTTAATTATAATCACTAGCTCTCCTTTTGGCTTTTCTCCTGGTTGACGAGTTGCAAATTGTTCCTGTTTTTCTATTGCCTCAAACAAGGATAGTCCTGGACCTTTATCTTATGCGATACCAATGCTCCAGTATCCACATTACACGTGTATTTTATGCTCTGGGTAATCTAGTAACCATGTTGTAGCTACATGGAATTTCCATTAATCTATACTTTATAACAATGTGGACATGAATATCATGTACATTTCATAATTTCTAATATGAAAGCAGTGTCTCAGTATTCCTAAAATAGCATTTAAATACCCATATGCTGGATACAATTTTTATATTTTCAAGGTAATTTTTCATAATATGATTTGAGGTTTGTGGTTTTATTCATGAGAGAAAACTAAAATGTATTTTTAGACTGAGGATCTGAACTCCCTAATAATTAATAACAGAATCTGAAAAAGTGGAACAAAGTGTGCCATTAGATTTAACTACGAAATGTTCAGCCCTGTTTCTTAATAAACTAGCAGCTATTTTGACAGACTACAGTACCTCATATGAGCAACCTCAATTTAATATGCCCTTATCTATGTCAAACTCGTTTTTTTTTTTAAGATGTACACCGAATAACAAGGAATATTATTTTCACAGTGCTTGTCTTTAATATTTCATGGCTCCATGGAAAGGCCCTGGCTATATTTATTGCAATATGAAGTGCCTTAACACAAAATAGCAATCAATGACTGAAGCTGACTGTTAAAATTCATAAACCCTCCAACTCAGTGAAGACAGTTATGACATTTATTAAATAGTTTTTTGTGTAGATGAGTGGGTTTATTACATCTTGTTATATTAATAAACAGTATTATATTATATGTACCAGGATATTCTGCTATGTCTTCAGATGATGATGATGCCAAAGCCAAAGTGCTATCCTCCACCATGCTTATTTTCTTTTTCTTATCTTGCCCTTATCTCTCTATAGTTTTGGCTGAATAAAGACCTTACATTTTCTTATTACATAGTTACTGTGAATATAGCTAGTGGCTTAAGATTTTTGTACTCTGGTTTCTTGAGCCCAGGGGACTCAACTAATTTCTGGGTGAATATTAGTTGGGTATTCCTGCAACTCCCAAGTTCAATCTTGGTCAGTGCCAGGCTAACCCAGCTAGCCACCTTACCCCTTCTCCTTCAGGCAGACATATGCGCAGTTACAACGGCTGGGGGGACACTTGTAGTGACAATTGAGTGGGATGGGGATAGTGGACAGGATTGAAGGGCCTGGATTAGGGGTAAGCAGACAAAGATCACCCCCCATTACACCCTTGGCACGTGCTTCTTTTGCCTACCCCTAGTTCCGACCCTGACCTCAGCTAGTAAATGGTACATGATGAAAGACACTATTACTAGAAACTGAAAAAGGTTAGGAACAGGTATACTTGGGAATAAGTAGGTAGTAATTTCAGGTGTTATAATAAGACAAAACATTCATCTTAAGACACATTTATGTTGCGTAGATGATTTGACCTTATGAAAGCTCCAAAGATAAATAAATATGAAGCTAAAGTTCAGGTTCATAAAGCTCCCTTCCAATTATTCCTCTAGCAGTGCTTAATCTGTGGCAGTAAGTTTGTTCCTATTCTGGATTCTATTTTATCATATCTATATATTTTTTTTTTTTTTACTGTGCTTCTTTACAGTAAGTTTCAGTGATCAGAAGTGAATAATTGTTTGTTTGTATGCTATGAGAACATTTCATGATATCCATATTTCTTCTTCTCTTACCGCTCACTTACAACAGAAAACTTTGAATGATGCCCACAAGAGATGTCAATTGCTAGTAAACTCACTCCAGTGATTTCAACTCTTCATCAGTTCGCTGAGCATGTCTGTAACGGAAGGATCATCAAATAAGGTTGCTGACAGTCATTCCCGTCAAGCAACCCATAGGAAATTGTGCTGGAAAGCATTTTTGTAACCTTTAGAGGCATTTCGAGAATCTTGCATCAGCCAAAGTTTTGTTATTCTATATCATTTTAGTAAGGAAGATAGGAAGGAAGGAAGAGTTGCTTTAAACATGTAAATGTATCTCCAGTATTTTGTGAGTTGTTTTATCATATTTTAAGAGTTTTGTAATACTTAAATCACTATTTAATCAAATAAAATCAACAGTGTGTCAACATTTAACAATGTTGTAAGGGAAACTTGCTGCCCTATGAAGCATACACAGACATACTGATGTGATAACTGGTTAACACAAGCTTCTGCATAGCGTAATTTCAGATATTAGAAATACCATATACCATATTACATAGTACCATACAGGTATGGGATCCGTTATCTGGAAACCCGTTATCCAGAAAGCTTTGAATTACAGAATGATCAGCTCCCATAGACTCCATTTTATCCAAATAATTAAAAAAAATAATTTTAATTTTAATATATTTTCTCTCTGTAATAATAAAACAGTACTTTGTACTTGATCCCAACTAAGATATAATTAATCCTTATTGGAAGCAAAACCAGGCTATTGGGTTTATTAAATGTTTATATGATCTTCTAGTAGACTTAAGGTAGGAAGATGCAAATTACAGAAAGATCTGTTATCCGGAAAACCTCAGGTCCCGAGCATTCTGGATAACAGGTCCCATACCTGTACCACTTTATACAGGGTTTACAAATGGGTGGCCAGTTTTTTTTTTTAAGTGGCATGGGCTAAACTTTGTTCTATAGGTACTTTTACTGTAATCACCAATTTAGTTGATGGACCAAGAAGACTGTAGTCCTCCATTATGATATATTTAGGTGGAAGTCCATATTTTATAATCAAACAATGACAAAAAACATACATTTATTAATGGGGTTATTTATCAAAGGTCAAATTTTAGAGGTTTTTTTTATAGCTTGAATAAACTCGAATGAACTCACAAATTGAATAGTTCCTAATTTATGAAAAAATGGGAAAAACTCAACTCAACGAGTTCGGGTTAACAACCTGAAAACTGGAATTAATCAAGTATTCAGTGGCAAAAAACTTGAATCGCGCTAATTGATCGAGTTGTCAGGCAAAACCCTCGTAAAAAAACATGAAGGTTATTAACACGATCAAATGGTTCAAGGGACCTCTGCCATTGACTCCTATACTGTATGATTGCAACAGGTTTTAGTGGTGCATTTTGGATTTAAGCTATTTTCAGGGTCGATTGAGGTTTTTTTTACACGAAAATGGGATTTTTGACCAAAAAAATAAACCAATCAAATCTAAGTGGAAAACACAACTCGATCCTTACTAGATAAACCCCTAAATATAAAGAGGTAACTATTATATATTTGAAGCCCTCTGCCAGTTGTAAAGAGTTGTTAACAGGGTATTCTGAATGATAAAACAATAAGGGGCCTATTTATTAAGCCTCAAATCCGATAAAGACTGTGTTTTCGTACGATAATCTGATAAAATCTAGTTTTTGCAGTGACTTTGGTTTCAGATAAAACAGACATAAACTCGGGTTTTAGTAAATAACCCCTAAATGTTGTTTGAACAGAAACACAACACAACTGGAAGGTGAGAACAGGAAAAGGCAATATATAACATGCACACATACATATATAACAGACATACCTATTCTTTCAATGGAAAGAAACATATGGCAAAGATATGAAAGAATTCTCAAGGGACAAAAAAGAAGACATTAGAGCCAGCAAAACTACCATGGTAAATAAAAAAATGGAAATATAAGAGACAACCTTTCCTGCTCCTTAAAGAAGAAGTAAACCCATGCTACTAAAATCCCCTACTCCCCTACATAGACCCCCCTCCCTGCTCTCCCCAGCCTAGGTGTACCTTTGCTAAAGTTTTTACTTACCCCTCAGTGCAGATTCAGGGCAACGGAGTTCACAGTAGCCATCTTCTTCTCTTCGGTAGTCTTCAGGAAGCAAGTAAATATATCATAATAGAGTACTACAAACAATGACAAAAACTATACATTTATTAACAGGGTTATTTATCAAAAGTCAAATTTTAAAGTTTCGTGACAACGGCGCATGCGCTGAAAGTCACAGAAATTGCCAAAGCACTGGAAGAATACCCGAAGATTACTGAAGTGGCTAAAGATGGTGCCCATGGACAGAATTTGCACCATGGGGTAAGTTAAGAGTTAGGGGCATTTAGCAAAGGTTGGGGGGAGCAGGGAGGGGAGGGTCTATGTAGGGTAGGGGATTTTAATAGCAAGGGTTTGTTTTTCCTTTAAAAGTAATTAAAATGAAGGTAGTGCTACTTGAGGGCATGTTTTATAGTAAAGTAGAACTATACTTGGAAAACACATTTTATAGCTGTAAGTGCAAAAATGAATACAAGTGCCAATTGGAAAGACTGACAGATAAACGTACAGAAATGTGCAATGTTGTTGGCTTTTTCATTGACATTTTAATAATTAAAAATGGCAAAAACACATTGTGTATGTTTTGGTTGTATAAATTGGAGTTTGTTTCCAAAAATATTTTTGGCTCATAATCCCAAATAGTATGCTCGCAGAGTTTGACAAGGCACAAGGTATGAAAAACTGCCATAACCAAGCTTGTAAATAAAATTAAGTCTATTGTCTCTTCTAGATAGCCCTGAAATCCCAACTAGAAGGTCAAGTAGGGGATGTGGGGATGAATACCTATATGTTCCTTTGGAACTATTGCTCAATGGCTGTTTTCTTATATCTGTATACGTATAAGGCTCTGAACATAGGTGGTACTCCAAGGTGGGCTTGAACCAACAATCCCTGTCCGAAGGTATGTCTTTGTATAGAGGACCAATATTCTTCAAGATCAACACATATTAAGATGGGCATAAGATCATCTGTTAACAGCCACTTTAACTTTTTCTTAGTTACCATGCTTGTGCTGCCAGAACCTTGCTGTTTTTCTTTTTAGTTTTGCTTAACGCATTGTCATGTTTATATTATTAGCATAAACATGTTTAAATGCAATATATATTTTAAATGTATGCCAGGGCTGACGTAAAAGAAAACATGCTGTTACACCAGCACATTTACTGAATAATTAAGGCATCTTCTAAATTACAACCTATGCCCTGTAAAAGCAACCATTTTCACGATATCTTGTAAAATATGATTGATTGGTGCTGTGCTAAATACCTTTCACATTTGAAATTGACTCATTTATTAATGTTTAGTTTCTCCGCACATACAATTGTGACAGGTTTTTGTAAACATGTTTAAACAAAGGGCGTGAAACTGAACTGAGATAATGTTACTCTCACTTACTTCTAAATGTAAATGGAATTGCTCTGTGTTTAGAACAACAAATTCAATTTTGCAGCAGAACAGAATGTTCAGGGTTACATTTAAAATAATTAGAAAAATACTGTAGATTTATTTAGGAAGTGAAAATCAGTTGATAAAGAAATACACAGAATTCTAAATGATCTGCTTTATTTTTTGGGATGGAATAACAGGTATAACATTAAAACCTGGGACTGAAGTCTGTAGATCACAGAGTTCTATGATAAGGGAGCCAATTTTAAACTATTGGGTTGAATGGAAATTCTGGGGCAAATACAAAGATTAAGGGAAACCAATTATTATTAATATGGAGAAATGAACTATTATTAAAATGTATCACTGTGCAATGTCATCTGGGTCGATCTTAACTCCTCCACAATCCCCTCCCCATTAACCTCAACATTTTCCATTGAGTCAATTATGATGTCCAGGTTGGAAAATAGCTTTTATTACAAAATAAGTACATAAAATAAGGTTTTAAGTAAACACCATAATAAAATGTAAATTTGATTAACACAATAAAATTATAATATGCCCATACTCATACCAAGATGTTTGCCAGCTATTAACCACTGGTTGCTGCCTGCCATACCAACTACCTTTCACACAGTGTTTTGTGGGCCCATCCCACTGTTGACATTCCTCCACAAACGCTTGCCAAATAACCTTAAAACCCCCTGGATCCCATGCCAACTTCAAGCATGAGTAGATGGGATGCTCCTTCCTGGTTGCCCACAGCTAATAGATGGCATATATGTTTTTTAATATGTCAAGCAGATGGTTTGAAATTATTTATACAGGCAAAGAAACAGACATAGAGCAATTTGAATAAACATGTTTGTGAATGATCTTAAAGGGGACCCGTCACCCAAACAAAATTATCCAAATCCTATTTTATCCTGTTAGTCAAGCAAAATGAACTTTATTTACACTCTATAAATTATTTGAATATTGTTTCCATCAGTCTGGGAATTCATAATTATAGCATCCAGGAAGGAGCCATTTTGTGGACACTGTTATTAAGACAAGCCTTGAATCATCTCAGAATCTTGTTTGTGCACCAGGGGACAGGGACCCAATGTCCATCCCCATGCATTGATTACCCAATTAAATCGTTAAGAGAGCTGGGGGAATGTAGGGAGAGCGGTGACATCTAGGAAGTGCTGAATGGAAAGTGAAAGTAATTGCTTGCCCCGCCTCTATGCCTAGGCATAGAGGCAGGGTAGGCAATACTTGATTGACAGCTGATATTTTTAAATGAGTTTACAACAGCTATGAATGCTTTAATAAAAAAAAATTGATTTCATATTTAATTTAAGAAGGACTTTTATTATACAGATTTTTATGTCCTGGTGACTGGTCCACTGTAAAGGGCAAGGACAGCACATTTCATTGGAGGGTGCCAAAATGTTATGCACCCCCTAGTGAAACTAATCTCGAAAAGTTGATGGACAGGATACTCCTCCATGGTTGCCTACAGGTAAAAAGGGTTTCAATTGTTCCATTAAATTAACCCTTTCTCTGACCTCCTCGGCTCTTCTATCAATTACTGTCCTGCACCCACAATTAGTCAATTTCTTTTCTGCTCCATTCCTGGCACAGACAAGGTTCCTCTGCCTAAAAAAGATTCAGCTGCCTCCCTTTTTGATAAATATGGTAGATATAACTGGCATGTGACCTATGTATAGGAATTTCCTGCAAAAAGACACTGAAGATACTGAAGTTTAAGCTGAACATGTTCTTACTTGCTGCTCTGAATTAAACAAAACTTTGAGTTTTGTTCCGGCTACACAACCTATGTCCATGCTCATGTTAACGACTAACAGACTTTTCTTGGTTGTGCACAAGAACTGCTGCTTTGCTTTTAATATAATAAAATAACCATTTTATGCTTTTAGAGTAAATAGTCATTTTGCCTTTTGGTAGTGGGATGCAGTTATTACAGGTGTGCAGACATCTATAAAACCCAATCTTTATGCATTCACTTTAAAATTGATTTCAAATTGTACTTAAAGGGATTCTGTCATGATTTTTTGATGTATTTATTATTTCTAAATTACACTCTTTACACTGCAAAAAATTCACTCTACAATATATAATATTTCATTCCTGAACCAACAAATGTATTTTTTTTATTTGTAATATTGGTGTGTAGGAGCCATCTCAGGGCATTTTGCCTGGTCATGTGCTTTAAGAAAGAGCCAGCGCTTTAGGATGGAGTTGCTTTTTGGACTCAATGTCACTGAATGTGACGCAGTGGGACTTGGCTTTTGCTATTGAGTGCTGTTCTTACAACTACCAGGCAGCTGTAATCTTGTGTTAGGGAGTTGCTGTCTGGTTACCTTCCCATTGTTCTGCTGTTAGGCTTCTGGGGGAGGGGGGAAGGAATGGGGATGATTTCACTCCAACGTGCAGTACAGCAGTAAAGAGTGACTGAAGTTTATCAGAGTACAAGTCACATGACTTGGGGCAGCTGGGAAACTGACAATATGTCTCGCCCCCCATTTCAGATTTCAAAATTAAATTAAAAAAAATCTGTTTGCTCTTTTGAGAAATGGATTTCTGTGCAGAACTCTGCTGAAGCAGCACTATTAACTGATGCATTTCGAAAAAAAACTATTTTTCCCATGACAATATGCCTTTAATAACAAAGCACATATTATGAAAAGAAAGAAAATATAAAGAAAAAGGTATTCAAGCTGAAACACCTCTGAATACTGTATGAATAATATTGATTTCCGTTATGTCACTACTTCCGCAGTATATATAATATGCAGTACTATAGTCTATATTAAACTTCATGTGTACATCAAGGGCATATTTTAAATCTTTTTTTTTTTTTTTTCTAAATAATCTATAAGCAGGAATTCTACTATTAATAAGGCATATGAGTTGTGCAGAGATGCTAGAATATAGAATTAACATTAGTACTGAAGGGAGAGTGACTTTACTTTGTATATCACAGCCCAATACTTTTATACTGTCATACAAAAATGTGCACTAGTTTTCCTTGTTCCAGGTTTTTACAGATACGTGTCAGTACTACTTGGAAGATGTATGCAATTCCTCACAGTCAATGCAGATGTTGGTCCCCCTATGTTTATATGGGTGGGGGCAGCCACATCTAGAACTAGTCTAAGGTTTCAATCCACCAAAGTATTAATCTAGTATGTTCAAATGTGCATCTTACCTTCCCCCTTTCCTTACCTATGTTAGTCTAAGACACCTCTCCATCCATGATTGTTGTAGCAGTGACAGCATGTTTGAAGGTAGAGCAAAGCCCTTATAGGCTGGAGGTACTGTGTTCTGCGCCTGCCCCAACCACAAGCCCAAAATTACTGATACGGGAGCCATGAAGCTGAATAGGTAAGTCCAACTTGTGTATATGAGTGTGTGTGCATATATTTGTGTGTCCACACCCACTGGGTCGGCCTTCTTGCAAAAAATCTTCAGAGGGACCTGGTGTGCACAGCAACACAGCCCCCCATTTCCGCCCATCCCCCTTACTGCTCACTAGCCTTCCCATGCATGCAAAATGTATTTTAGAGAGTGGCTGGGAAGGGAGGATTTTATTGCTGCAGACCCCCTGGTCTGGGCCCCAGTGGGGTCTGCTTCCTCTATAGTTAGATGCCTGTGTGTATAGCCTTATAGAGCATTTGTTTTTTAGATGGGGTCAGTGACCCCAATTTCAAAGCTGGAAAGAGAAAGAAGAATACAAATAATTAAAGAAAAAAAAAGAAAAAATGAAGGCCAGTTGAAACGTTGCATCGAATTAGCACTTAAAGGTGAGCCATCCCTTCAAAGATGCTGTAAAATAAATTACTAGTGATGAAAAACTTTTTGCCTGGTACAGTTTTGCCACATATTTTGCAAGAAGTGAAAATATATGCAAATCCATGGAAGAATTTGAATCTGTCTTTTGTTTTTCCTGAAAAATAAATGCTTTGCTTTTTTTCTTTGCTAAGAAAAAATGACAATTGAGTCCAATGCATTTGGTGATATTTGGGCAAATTTTTTGCCAAAGTGAAACGAGCTGTTTCACTCATCACTAATGATTATTTATTTCTGTTATTCCATTAAAAGTAAATAAAAAAAAAAAGGCATAATCTAACTCCTTTCCAACCTCCCACAGAATAGATATAACATCTAACTTCAACCTGATACCATCAGACATTACACACTATGTAATTTAAGCCAGCACATAAGTGACAAATTAAATATCCATATAACTGAAGTGCTTTAAGTTAATATTCTATCTCTCTCACATTAGGGACAGAGGAAATTCTGGTTTATTTTTAACACTGTCAGCTAATACCAGTTTAGTCAAATCAAACCTGGTCCATCTCCTTGATTGTTGCTATATTACTGGCACTAGAAATGCATCCCTTATGCCTCATATATTCCAAAGTATAGACATGTGTTTGAGATATGTATGCACGGAAGGAGTGATCAATATTAATTTATGCCTAGCCAACCAAGTGACAGATATAAACATTGCATGCCTCATTACATTTTCTCTTCAGTGGAAGGAGATGTACGGTTTGAAATGTGACTGAAACATGACATTATATATTCAAAGTTTCTTTAGCATGGAAATATCCTCAATAAATCAAGCATTTTAGAATATATTAAGAAAGTATTTTTTTTTTGTTTTGGTTCAAGAAAGTCTGTAACCATTGTGATTTGTTTAAACAGCACATGTTCTCCACCTGCTAATAAAAATGCAGATATATCTTAATGCATTATCATTCAGGAATGGAAAATATACTGCTTGAAGATGAGAAGATAGTCCCTTCAAGTCCTATGAATGTGTATGAATGTAAGAAGATAAATGTGCAGCTGTGACCTTCCACACACATGGAATGTTTGTTAGGTGGAACATGTGTATTAGGGGTCTACCCATTGTTTATATTGAAACTACATTTTGAACGCTATTTATTTACAGCATATGTGTAAAAGAAATGTCTCCATCTGTCAAAGTGACTTTACATGTAGAGGTGTATTTATTACATAAAAAACAAAACTTACAAGGCCAATGTGTAGTGATGGGCGAATTTGTGCTGTTTTGCTTCGATGAAAAATTTTGCGAATTTCCTGCAAAATTTTGAAAAATTTGCAAAACAGCGTCGGATTTTTTTAAGCCTTTTTTGACGTTTTTTTGGCCAATTTTCGTGGCCGTTTTGTAAATTTATTCGTGCCTGTCGAATTGGTGAATAAATTAGCCCATCACTACCAACATGTTGCTCTTTTTCTTTAATCATTTTCAGCTTTACAAAGTATAGTCCTTGTATTTATTACATTTAAGAATGTCTGTAACCTCAAAGTATTAACAGGCATATACCCATATTACTAGCTCACCACTTAAGAACATTGGTTACACTGAACTTGTCTTCCCAGCTGGGCTATCGCTAAGTGGAGGATGAAGGGAGAGGGTGCTGCAAAACTAGATCTCTCTGTTGCTGTAAATAGGCATCCAGAGGTTCTTGAAAAAACTGATAATAGTTAAAACACAGCAGTCCTTAGGTGGAGCACAAGTCTGCTATTACTAGCTATGTCTCAATATCTTACTTCCTAGAAGTTACACTTATAAAGTTAGTCCTATAGTTCACTAAATTCTGCTCCCCAGTTTCTCTAAAAACATTTTCCCTGTAGGGCAGGTCCAGGTCAGGACTGAGAATTAAAATAGACCTTGGCATTTCAGGTACATAGAGGCCCAACCAGCCCACACAGAGGCCCAAACAGCATCCACTAGCCCACTAAATACTGACTTTCTCACAGATTGCTAGTCTGGGCTTGAGCAGGTCCCTTTACTGGGCCCTGTTGACACCAAATTCCCAAACAGAAGATGGAGGTCAGAAGATGGAGGCCAAAGAGGAAGAACCTTTCCAATCACTATATCAAAGTGTGACAGGAAGTGGTCACTATTAGTCAACAAGATATCCCTCTTAGATACAGATATTGGGACCTAGCAACTAGGGGATTTTCAAGTATGATGTACTATTTATTAAATTATTTAATTGTCATCTACCACATTATTATTAAAATTTTGATAAGGTTTAACAGCATTTCCAAAACAAAGACTATATTTAGCTGAAACAGATGGACAGCAATTCCAACATAAAAAATACAATCTGCATGGGACAAATAGCAATCAATTCCCTCACCCCCCCCAAAAAAAAAAAAAACAATTGAAATGTATTCACAATAATAATAATAAAGATCTAATTTTTGTATTTTGGGTGTGCTGATACTTTGAAGAATTTACACAAACATACTGTGTGATGAGCAAATATCGCCTCAGTTAATATTTTCGCAAAACCTCTACAAAGTTTTGCCACAAAAAAATTTGGTGACAAGACACTCAAAGACCCACAATGTATGTTGCTTGAAAAAAGTCACATAAAAAAACATTACAATACAGTATTTTGCACCAAAAATGTCCCCACAGAAAAAGCAGCAACAGAAAAGTGGCCATTGTGTTTTGTGAATTTGCCCATGGATTTGCTAATCAATTATATTGATTAAGAATGGTACTGAAGTTTGGCACAATTGGTATAATTTTAAATACATTTCATATCTGGATTTCTTCATAAGCTGATTGGTTGCGACAATTCCCCACTATGTGTCTTTCAGATCCCAAATCATATATATAAATATATTCCTCAGTTTCGTCACACAAATTCAACTTCAACTATAATCTTTTCATCACATTAAACCTTACCATGGGTTACTTTTAGTGATCGACGAATAAATTCGCCAGACACGAATTCTCAGCTAATTTCCACGTTTCGCCGCAAGCAAATTAATTTGCGAAACTGCAGTGACAATTCACTGGCGAAAAATCCGCTGCATCCAAAAGAATTGCCACTTGTCAAAATTGGAGCGTGCATAAAAAAGTTTGCGCATCAAAATAATTTTGACGCCCATTGACTTCAATGCGTTTTGCTAATTTTTCACAGTTTCACGAATTTCGTGGTAAATTCGCGAATTTTTCGGCGAAACGGCATCGATTTGCCCATCACTAGTTACTTTAATTATTTTTACTGGGTTGCTTCAGATTTAAAATATATCCAGTTTACATGCTACTGAATGGGTTTGCACCCTGGTGTATATAGCTTTGTTATACATTGCAGAAAACAGGATACAGTACAAACATGGAAGCACGGAAGCATTTTGTTCTTTATCTTCTTTTGAAAACCTTTTTTTTTTTAGTTATGTTGATCATTTATTACATTCTCTTGCCCTGAAAAAGTATTTTTATGTCAAGAAGCCATCTGGCACAAACACAATAAAGAATAAAAATAAAATGAAACTCTATGCATAGTTTCAGCAACCTCAAAGCCCTACACAGTAGAATAGACAATATATAATAAAAAGTTGTGAAAGCAAAGTTCGAACAAGTGAGACACGTCTTTAAAAAGGTAAAATGTTTTTTGCCTTGTAACAAATGCAAAATGTTATGATGAAAGCAATATTTTCACATGAAATGTGTATATTTTTGACTGCTAACCCAATTGTGAATTCCAAAAACCACATATTCCTCATTGTCGACAAATGCGTTTATTATGCAAGGGAAAGCATTAAGGGTCATGCCTTCTGGTAGTGATGGATATTGGAGGTGAAGAATATTTTGTTTTCTAACTGGGTTCAGGTTGTATTTTTTCACTTCCTAGAAAAGCAATCAATTTGATGATGTGTGGCTGTTAATGACTTTAAGATGTACTATTAGCTGTGATTTCCCAGGTGACTTTATTAAATGGTCAGAGAATGCTAAACCTGACTGGCTAACAAGTGAAACCAGGTCAAATCTCTCAAGTTTTCTCTAGTATCTACATATGTATCTCATCATCCAGTTATTCTTATTCTTAAGGGCCCAGTTAGTAAAAAACAAATTTATCTGATTGAGTTTTTATAGGGGAAAAGTCAATTTTTTTCTGAATCCAAAAATACTCCATTTCAAACCTGGTGAGGTAGAAGTTGTTAGGTCTGTCTAGGTGTGGTACCCTCCAAAGACAGTGTAACTGAAGTCTTGGCAAATTATTTCATCAGAGAAGGTTTATTATTATTTCAAGCATTCGGCAGCCAGGAGAGATCTCCCTCTAGCTTTAAACTTAGTTCCATGAGTTTTTATAATGCAGAGTAAACAACATTATTACATCATTATCATATCTATCATTTGATTGGCTATAAATTGCTTTATTACTATGATTTGTTTATGATTTTTACATTAATCGCCAATGTTATACAAATACATATGTCACAATCATCAGTCACAGCTTTTCTATTTTTTTTTGCCAACTTCCCTTTTTCCCTTTTCAATTTATTGTTGTTCATTATTTCATATTAAAATTACTTTCTCATTGTCAGGTGTTTATAACAATACTAAATTTGCTAATCATGAGATGCTTAGACTAGACTGGTCCTTCCACAGAAAATCCAAACTTTGGACGCGTATAGAACAGGAATCCCTAGTGACCCCACTTTGGGCTGCCCCATGGCTACAGCCGATTGACAGATCCTTCAGGGACAGAACAGACTCTAAATTGAGATACACCTTAGACACTTGGGATGCCCTCTCCAAATCCGGTAAATGGACTAACTCTCCAACTCCTCTCCTCCCGGTCATAGGCAACCCTGCATTTGGCCCAGGTTTAGACCTTGGAAACTACAAAGGGTGGAATATTTTACTTCATTCTGGTGCTAATTATTTTTATAATCAAAATGGGATAAAAGATATTGAGGAGATTCTGGGTGACACAGTCCCTTCAGATCTCAACAGATTTAAGTTCTGACAAATCAGACACTTTATCCACACCTCGTTCCCTCCTCACAAAGATAGACCGCCTCTCACGAGCATAGAACAGACATGGTCTCAGATAGAAGCCCCTAAGAAAGCCGTCTCCTATTTTTACAAACAAATTATGGATCTCAAACAAAGTCCCAGATCCTCCCTCAGAGATAAATGGCAAAAAAACCTGAGCTCTACCATCACTGATAAACAGTGGGCCAAAATTAAGAATCTCACATACCAATCTTCCCAATGCGCCAAAATTCAGGAGCTTAACTATAAATTACTCACCAAATGGTATAGATACCCCACGAAGCTGAATAAAATATATCGAGCAGTTTCACCCAACTATTGGCGATGCGGGAAACTCCCTGGTACCCTTCCCCACATATTTTGCAATTGGCCCTCACTATCAGCATACTGGGGCACTATACGCCAGATTATCAAAACAGTCACTGACATCGTGATTGCCAGTGACCCATTAGCCATTCTCTTACACGATTCTCCTCTCTCAATCCGGGCATATAAAAGGTCGTTAGCACCTGTCATGCTGGACATGGCAAAGTCGCTTATCACGATTAAATGGAATCAGACTTCTAGTCCCACTGTGAGTGATTGGATACAAAAGATGACGGAGATCCGGAGATTTGAGGAGTTGAAAATGGATTCATCAACTGAATTTCAGAATTTTACAAAAAAATGGTTTCACTGGATATCTGAGTTCGGATCTATATAAGCAACTGTGTCCCGTGTAGGATTGTTTCAAATCCAGGGTTCATATACTTTGCTAAATTCTCTCTCTTCTCGCATGATTGCTGGATCCGCTGCTACCGATCGGAGACCCCGACCCAAACAAGAATGGTGTTTTAAGGTCAGTTACCGCAATTCCGAACTAACCCATTGATGCTTGGGTAATACATTTTCGGATCTGAGTTTTCCCAGTCAGGTGCGTCTACCTTTACTTCCCACTTCTTTCATTCCTACCTCTCTACCCTCTCACGTTCTTTCTTACCCCACTTTTTCCTAACTCTTCCTCCCATCTTACTTCGTTTTACTTCTTATTCCTTTCATCCTTCTCTTTTTCATTCCCCCTGTTCTCCGTTTTATTTCTATAATACTCATTAAGTAGATGTTTGGCAGGCACGTACACATGGTTCATATTTAGGGATGGGTGAATTTTTTCGCCTCGTTTCGCCGAAAAAATGACGCCCATAGACTTGAATGGAGACGTGCGTCAAAATAAAAAGACACGTGACAAAATAATTTCGCCGCGCAACAAATTTTTTTTGACACCCATAGACTTTAATGGGCGTCTGCGAAATTTCGCCGGCGGCAAATTTTTGGCGAAACGAAACGGGTCAAATTTGCCCATCCCTATTCATATTGAGTCGGAGAAATTTTGCCTGAATTTGGGATCCTCACAGATTTGTACCATACTCTGGGATTGCCAGCAAGCGGATTCTCATCTTGGGCTTCCTAGGTTCTTCTCTGCTTTCCTTGGTTTAACATACTGTCTAGATCAACCATGTCATGCATATTGTTATATATGTTTCATGTGCCGCTTTCTGTATTCCTGCTGAGTTTATTTTTCCAAAACCAATAAAAATATTATTTAAAAAAAAAATTTGCTAATCATGGAAAGCAGTCATTTAATCACAGGCATTCATATTGTTATAATGCACATATAATCATTAGTGATGGGCAAATTTGTCTCGTGTCCATTTCTCCAAAAAATTTATGAATTTTCCACGAAATTCATGAAACGGTGAAAAATTTGGGAAACTAATTGAAGTCAATGGGCATCAAAATAATTTTGACGGGGGCGTGGCCTGGACACGGAGCTGGATGCACGCGTAGGCTTGGAGCTCCGTGCAGTCTGACCCAAACCAGCGGCTTAAATTGTTGAAAAGATGGGGAAATCTCACAAAGTGAAGCCGGAGAAGCCTAAAACTCCTGGGCGCAGACAACAAGGCTCCTCGAGCGATATTGCGCCGATGTTCCTCACTAAAAAACTGCCACGAGCAGATTCCAAGATGGCGGCCGCTCAGGAGGAACATGAGGACGACACAGATTATAACAGAGACGTGTCAGAGGCGGATAGCGATGTGGATGAGGAGGTAAACCTTCACTCATATATCGCTAATTTACCCTCTAAAAGTGACATCAAAGAAATGTTGCAGGAAGTCACGCAGACACTAAAAGAGGAAATGCAGGACATAAAAAATGATTTATTAACCATTGCTGCGCGCACTGACTGTCTAGAGGCGAATGTTAGCAAAGGTAATGAAAACCAAAGGGCCCTCTACAGATATATGCAGCAGCAAGAAAGGGTTATCCAAGAGCTTCAAAGGCAAAATGAGGATCAGGAAAACAGGAGTAGGCGCAGCAATATAAGAATCAGGGGGGTCCCTGAAACAGTACAAGCTGAGGACATTCGATCTGTGCTACTCCAAATCTTTAACTCGGTACTGCATAAGGACCCAAGCTCTGACATAAAGATAGACAGAGCCCACAGGGTACAGAAACCGAAGGCAGCTCCATTGAATGCTCCCAGAGATATATTGTGCTGCTTGCATGATTTTTCAGTTAAGGAGGAGATTCTTGCTAAAGCTAGAGAAGCTGATCAAATTTCCTTTGAAGAGACTAACATCAAATTATTCCAAGATTTGTCACGGATCACTCTTCTTAAAAGGAAACTACTGAAACCCATCACTGACTCCTTGAAAGAAAATAATATCAGGTTTAGATGGGGATACCCTTTCTCTCTATCAGCTACCCTAGATGGGATTACTGCAACCATCAGAACCCCACAGGACACTGACCAATTGTTGAGAAAGCTGAAGTTGCCTACCATGGAATTACCAGGATGGATCACGGATACCTACAAACTTCCAGAGATGTCTTTTGTTCTTCAGGAGGAATGGTTACAGTCCCCTTCCTCCAAGAAACCTCCCAGGACACCTAGGACACCTAGGATGATCAGAGACAGACTGAGACCTTAGAATTTGGACTGCGCCCATCACTACACTTCCTCAACTACGGTTCTGCTCTTTCTATTTTTTTTTCATATGACACCTGTTGTATATGATCAATGACTAGTTGGACTCAGCTTTGAGGTATCTGGGACTACTTCTTCTGTGAGTTTTCTACCGAAGAATAGGAATTTGGCGAGTGAAAAGGCAGGTATATATGTCTACCGCTTATGTTATCTTACATAATAATATTAATGAAGAAAAAAAAGGGTTTTTTGATTATGACTATTGATCCGGTCATTATCTCACATTGTTTTCCTTGCAATTGTTACATTTATTGTTTTTACATATTCTCTAGTGTCATTTCCCAGTTTGGTGTCTTATCTTACTATTCTTGAAGGAATACTCTCCGATCAGATTCATTCCCTCCATTACCTTACTATATTTAGATTAACAGTAAGCTGGTTTTGGGTCGGATATACGACCACGTTACTTTTTCTATGCTTTCACCTGGCTCTGGGCAGCCACTCACCCCCACTCAAGTGGTGCAATGCACCCTAGCCGCTGATATGCTTCTTGCGGCATAAGTTCACCCCTTTAACCTTCCTTTCTATCCCACCTCCTACCCCATGGTTCTCTACACCCACACAACAAGTAAATGACAAGTGTAAGAAATCACAAAAACATTGTAGCATGTTATTTTTAGATCCTTATGGCTAAATCTACTACTAAAGATGGATGTATAATTTCGTATAATGTCAATGGTTTAAATGAACCGGTAAAAAGGGCCCAAATTTTTCATCAGTGCAGACAACAACATGCGTTGATAGTAATGATCCAAGAATCTCATTTCAAAAGTGGTCATGCACCCAATTTGCAATTGCATCATTATCCCTTAATATATACGAGCAACAACCCGATTAAAAAATCCTTAGGTGTGATTACCCTTATCCACAAAGACCTCCCATTTAAGCATTTGGACACCATTGCAGACAAAGAGGGCAGGTATGTTATGGTGAAGGGAAAATTGGCAGATCAAATTTGCACTATTGCAAATGTTTATGTGCCTAACTCGGGTCAAGTGGACTACTTAAAACACTTCCTTGGAGTTCTTGATAACTTCAAGGAAGGCCTCATTATACTAGGAGGAGACTTTAATGTTATGTTTAACCCTTTAGTGGATTCCTCCTCCAAGAAGACCAACATTTCCTACGGGGGCCTAAGTGACATAAAGAAACTCTTATCTGAACTACAATTGTTAGACATTTGGAAGGTTTTGAATCCGACGATAAAAGATTACACATATTTCTCCAAGATTCACTCAGTTTATTCACGTATTGATTATGTCTTTATTTCACAACATTGGTTACGCTTGTTTAAAACAGCAAACATAGGTAACATCATCCTATCAGATCATTCTCCTGTAGTAGTGAAATTCATTATACCGCAAACGTTAAGGGCTGATTATACATGGCGTTTTAACGAGTTTCTCTTACACACTGAAAATAGGATTACACAAATAAGACAGTGGATAGAGACAATTTCACTCAATAATTCCAGCCCAGAGATCTCATCGATGACTTTGTGGGAAACCCTCAAATGTGTACTCCGGGGTAACTTGATATCAATGGGTAGTAACCTGAAAAAGGAAAAGGAAAAAGAGATATCGGCATTACTTAAGGAAATTTCTCAATTAGAACTATCTCACAAGGAATCCATAGCGAAAACAACTTTGCTGGCTTTAGAGAGCAAAAGGTTACAACTTAAGGCCTTACTTAATCAAAAAGTACAAAAGAGTTATATGAGGACTAAACAGAAATACTACGAACTGGGTGACAAATGCAATAAACACTTTGCTAGAATAATCAAAAAAATTCAACCACAGACGCATGTTATGGCAATAAAGACTAAAGATAATGTGGTCCACTATGATACTGCGGGTATAGCGGAAGCTTTTAGCCAATATTACCAATCACTATATCGATTAAAAAATGCCCCTCCGCGTAAAGACTCATCTCACATCTTCAAAGATTTCATAGACAGTAGTGCAGGCATCACTAGATTATCTGGAGATGTCAGCAATGAGTTGGACAATCCCTTTGACTATACAGAAATTGAAGAATGCATTGATTCCTTATCGGCGGGGAAAAGCCCTGGGCCGGATGGCTACATTGCCCTTTTTTACAAATCTTTTAAAAAGGAGTTAATCCCACATCTTCTGACATACTATAATAGTATAGATAAACATAATAATTTTCATCCCCAAGCTCAGGAAGCACATATTACTATACTCCCCAAACCGGAAAAAGATACGCAACTCTGTCAAAGCTATAGGCCTATTTCACTGATTAATGTTGATCTGAAAATTTATGCTAAGATATTAGGAAACAGAATTAAGAGATACTTACCAAACCTTATTCATACCGACCAGGCAGGCTTTACACCTAAAAGAGAAGGGAAAGATAACATTTTTAAACTTTTATCACTAATGAGATATGCACAAGGGTCCAACACTCCATCACTAGTTCTTACTACAGACGCCGAGAAGGCATTTGATAGAGTATCTTGGTCATTCCTTGAACATACCTTATATGGTTTTGGCTTTGGCCCTGCGCTTATACATAGGATAATGGCACTATACAAAGAACCCACTGCTAGAATAAGAGTCAATGGAACACTGTCCCCCAAAGTGCAAATATGTAATGGGACGAGACAAGGGTGTCCTCTTTCCCCAATTTTATTTATCTTAGTCATGGAAATACTTCTTTCTTATATTAGACGCGACCCAGATATATCTGGTGTTATCGTAAAAGGCAAGGAATATAAGTGCATGGCATTTGCGGATGACCTCTTGTTATTTCTTACGAAACCGATTACATCCTTACCAAAAGTTATATCTCTGATGAAAAATTTTGGACACCTCTCCAATTTCAAGGTGAACTATAATAAATCTGAGATCCTGAATATCAACATTGCTGAGGCGAGAATTCGTCATTTGAAAACTAGCCTACCATTTAAATGGTCCGAGCTCAATATAAAGTATCTAGGTATTAAAATCAGGGCTGATCTCGGGAAATTATATTTGGATAATTATATGCCATTACTGTCGACTCTTAAAAAACTAACAGATACCTGGGATAAACTAAAGTTGTCCTGGTTTGGTAAAATTCAAGCGGTCAAAATGATACTCATGCCCAAGCTTCTATACCTTATCCAACTATTACCTGTAACAGTACCCATCTCCTTTTTTAAGTCCATCAAAATGCTGATTTCTAGATTTATCTGGGGTAGGAAAACCCCTAGATTAAAGCATTCTATACTAATAGCCCCCAAAGAAAAAGGGGGGCTGGGCTTGCCAGATGCCTCTCTTTATTACACTGCCGCCCATTTATGTAGGATAAAAGAATGGGCTTCGACAGGCACTCAGAAAGATTGGCGAGAACTAGAGCATGGTATGTCAGGAATCCCCCCACTTAATTATCTTTGGTCTGAGAAACATCACATCCCCAGAGCGATTTGGCAACATCCCCTGATAGGGGCTACATTGAGAACATGGCATAGAGATAAATTTAGATTGGGATTAACGAACGCCCCTCATATTTTTCAACCCTTGTTGAATAACCCTGAATTCCTTCCGAGTTTGGAAAAAGGGTCATTCACTAGATGGGGGAAAATAGGTTCAAGAGAAACCAGACTACAGGATTTTTTTAAGAATGGGAAGGTACTCCCTTTAGCTGAACTACAAAAAAACATATGGATAACTTGTTCAGCTATTCAGATTTATTGGAAAGAGGTCCTTAGGATCATTAATCATATAACATTACATAATATAAGCCTGGATAAGCCCCAGTCCATTCTATTGAACTTGAGCCACGACGATAGGCATGTACTTAAAGACCCACTTACCGCTCACCTACTTCAGGCAGCCAAAGCTTTGATACCAATGAAATGGAAATCCACGGAGGCCCCCTCATGTAAAGAATGGATATCTAAAGTGGAAGACGTTAGACAATTAGAGGAGATAACTCACCTTATTCATAATCAAAGTCATAAATACTGGACAATCTGGTCCCCATGGGTAAAATACATAAAAGGGCTTAGTTAACTCTATCTTGTCACTACTCTCCTGACAGATGACTTTTATTTCAGAGGAAGTCTTTTAATCTGAATTCCATTGACCTGTTATAGTTATGTTGACATTTATATTGGTATATCATCTATGCTGACACTCGACGTAGTGAATTGATTCTGTTCTGTGCTTTGATTGTACTTTGTATCAGTATCGCTACACTTACTTGAGTAAAAACTTGTTGTTTCTTGTTACCAAATGTATACTTGTTTCAACGTGATATGTGGATACCCCCTCCCCTCCCCCCCTTCTTTCTGTACCCCTCCCCCCTTTTCCCATAACTTTAATATTCAAAAATAAAGAATTGATAAAAAAAATAATAATTTTGACGCGCGTCAGATGGTGGTGGTGAAATGCCCAAATTTGCCCATCACTAATAATCATTCTCTAATCATTACGCCTCAATGCTCAGCCCTAACAAAGTCAATGGCAGATGTCCTTGAAGTTGTTTCTTGACACTGTGATTTGTGCTGGATAATCTAATAAAGTCAGGGTTTTCTTCCAACAATTTGATAAAGTTGAGTTTTGCAGTGACAACAATACGAATTTAATTTACTCTCGATTTTATTGCAATGTTTTTTACTGCAACTTTTTCGAGAAGAATTAGTGATAAATAAGTTCAATTTGAGGCGGGGAGTTTGGTCGACTGTTTTAATAAAAACTGAGATTAACTTGTTTTAGTAAATAACCCCCTAAATGTACCTATATTTAGGGTCATTTTTAAAAAAATGTTTCCCCAAACAAATGTACTATCTTTTCGAGAGCTGCAATAAGCAAGGAAGTTAAGAAAATACAGTGTCAGACTTGTACCCAAGTTTGCTCAATCAACTGCAATTTCCTCATAGTTAAATTTCATCTGCATGACTTTTAGTGGATAACAGAGATTATAGTTTAATAACAAGGATTATAAATAAAAACAGGAAACCCTACTCACTTAAGCTTAAAATCTGTTGGGAAACAGAAAGAAAATTAGTGATGGTTCATTATGAAATGTTGACTTCTGATAATATACATGTATGGGATCCGTTATCTGAAAACTTATTTTATATTATGGGAAGGTCATCTCCCATAGACTCTATTTAAACCAAATAATTACAATTTTTAAAAGTTAGGTAATACTTTTTAGTTTGTTTCTGATTTTCTGTCCAGCATGCAGCTGTAAAGTCTGCACTTTGGTTTTGGTTTCTCAGTCCCATCCAAGAAATGATGTGCTTCACCCTAAATTCGAGGCATACTTTTAGTGCAGGGCTGTTGTATGAAAGCACATCTAAAAATTATACATGCAATTGTTTAGGGTGCTTTTCTAAGTACAGTGGAACCCTATTTTACGTTTTTCAGGTGACCAGAAAAAAATGGTGTAAAATCCAGCAAAATGTAAAATCAGGGAAATGTATTATGCATAATATATAGCTGGGACCACAATGAGGAAAAACCTAAAATCAGGGGATGTAAAATGGAGGTTCTACTGTACTTTAAATTATTTATTTTTTTCAGTTTCAAAGCTATTTAATTTTTTATTAACTGCTAACACAGTGATTTTTGTAATAACATGCCACCTGCTGGTCATTCCTATAACTGTACAGTCAAAGAGATTCAGAAGGTGCTGCTCATGAAACAGATCAGAAGAATCAGATGCCCTTAGAATCCATGACTTTCTGAGCAGAGAAACACCAGAACTCTTCTTTGTTTACCTTCTGAAGGTATTTCTCTTTGACTGTACAGTTACAGAAACTGACCAGCAGGTGGTGCTGTTATTTCAAAATGAAATATATTAGCAGTTAAAAACTTTAGCTCTGAAACTGGGAAAAAAAATTAAACTGCCTAGAAAAGAACCCTGAGCTATTTTACATTACAGTAGAGTAAGGTTTACTTGCAGTTTTAAATCAGTATATAATTAAAATGTTTTGAATCCCTGTAGATTTTTAGTTAGGCTACATGTATATTGTTAATATAAAGTTCCTACTCATTTTAATGCTTGAATTTTGCCTGCTTTTGGACTGTATTTTCTTGGAAACAAGTCTTCATGGAGGGTTTGCTAGAAATTGATAGTAGACAACATGGAGATTGGGAATTGTCCTGCTGCTCCTCAAGTCTTTTTCACTTGTCTGCACTTTTGCTTCAGGGGAATTAATTAGTTGTTAAATGGGTAAACCTAGTGGATTATGAGGTGGAATGAAAGGAATGAACAACTGAAAATGATCTTCACAAATAGGCCCTTAACGCTGATCATTTACATGTTCTGTACCTGAATCCACCTGCATATGTGCCTCATTTAAAGGTTTACAGTCTTATAGTCATCAATGCTTCTGCAGTGTCGGACTGAGACACCAGGGGCCCACCCAAAGACCTTAGTCCAGGGGCCCACTCTCAGTACTATGGTACAAGCCAAATGTTTAGAAGCAGGAGGGCCCACTGACACCTTGGCCCATTGGGAGTTTTCCTGGTATCCCGGTGGGCTAGTCCGACACTGAACTTCTGCTTGATATCTTATGAAGGGTACAAAAAAAGGATTGCTGGACACTACATGCTGATTGCCTTCTATGCAGTATAACAGAAAAAAACAAGTATGCTATCAAACCAACCCAGCTTCATGGTAAAAAAAAAAGTAAATAGTATGTCCTTAAGTCTACCTCCAAACTTGACCTTCAGGGGAAGTTCATAAAGGTGCACTATTCATTTTTCATTTGTGCACTGTAAACTGTATCTCATTGTTTCATGTTTCCTGAAGAGCTAAGCAGAAAATAATTATAATGATTTGTGCTGAAAATTATTTCATATCCTATTAAAGGAGAACGTAAGCTTAACAAAGAGGTAGGGTACAAATGCTGCACACTATATTGTGGGGTTCTGTTACCTGAACTTAGGGACTGACTAATAATATACAGTATATATAAAATATAAAAGTTACAAAACAAGGCTGATTAGTCATTAATTCATGTTACTTGTAGTAATAAGTGAACATTTTCACCATGTACAGATTCACTGAGAATTTCTGGGTTTTGCCGGTGGCGGAAATGTTCTCAAAACTGTGTCAAAAATTTGCCAAGTGGCCCGTTTTGTGACAAAAAAAAAAAAGATTGTAAAAAAAATAGATGCGAGACAAACGCATATGTCATTTTATCCTTCCCATCTCCTTCCACATTAACCAAAGGAATCTGAGTCATCCCACTGTCTATATAAGGACATATGAATAAATATATGGTTCATGCATTTTAATGTGGGATACAAAGCACCCAGATATTTTCTGTTGGTATTTAGATTTATTATTAATTGTGCATATGTAGATGGTATTTTTTGCTTAAACAGCAACATAGTGTTATAGTAGTTACCATTACTAGTCGACTAAAGGTAATGTAAAAAATCACAGACATGTTTTTAAAAAAGTGGCAACATGGGAGCCTTTTTTCTATTGAAAAAGTAGCTGTAACCTAGTGGATAGGAGGTTCTCTAACAATGTAGGACATGTGTGTAGCAGTATACTGAGCAAAAAAATTCATGTGCTTTTGCCCTCCCAATTTTTATTAGAAGCCACAAAGCAGAAACAAAGTGCCATGAAAAAAAAATGTCCATAGACTTAAATGTAGTTTGCTACAAAAATGACGTGCAACAAAAAAAATTGTTGTATCACAAAAAATACTGCAGCACCTGAACTAGTTAACTGGAGGACTACATGGTGGATACAAAAGCTATAATGTATTCCATTTTGTAACTGCTCAATTGTTACATATGTTTGATAAATGTATTGTTATTTAACTTGTGGGTGTGTCAATACATTGTAACACTCTACTGTCACTCTATAAGCTAATGACAATTGTTGTAAAACGAAAAAAAATGTTGACGAGCAACAAAAAACTTTGCAAATTTTCAGCAAAGTGAAACGGGACAGATTCACTCATTACTAGTTATTAGTACATGACAGATCAGAAACCAGTCCAATTAGCATCAGAATGTAATAATCAGCCCTGTAGCATCAGTTTCTATGACATGTGAGCATCATTTTCTTCTGGATGATTTGTGACAACCCCTAAGTTTAGCTTCTTAAAAGGCATGTAAAGGCATAAAAAATAAAATCCCATTTTTACTTTTTTTAATGAAAAAAATCTGCAATATACTTTCATTAAAAAATGTGTACCGTTTTTATAAGAAACCTGACTGTATGCAGTGAAATTCTCCCTTCATTTATTGCTGTGGATAGGAATTGTCAGACGGTCCCTAACTGCTGAGAAGGGAAACAATCCTACTTATGAACAGCAGGGGGAGCCCCTCCTTACTTCCCAGCCATGCAGAACTCAAGCAGCTTTGTTTATGATGATTCCTAAGCAGCCCAGACCACACTGAGCATGTGCACAGTCTAGTCTTGCAAAGATATTTAACAAAGTTACAAGATGGTGACCCCTTGTAGCAAACTTTGAAAGCATAAATTATTTGTTTGATTAGGCTAGTGGTGCAGTAAGTTCATGTTTATATTTAGTATACAAAATACAGCATTTCTAGTCTTATTCTATTTTAGACTTTACATGCCCTTTAACAGCTATCCCAAGCACACTGAGCATGTGCAGTGTCACTGGCACTCCTGACAAAATCCAAGATGGTGAGCTCCTGTGCACAATCATTGCCTCTAGGCTGGTGCAGTAAGTAAGTTCAGTATATAAAATATGGCATTTCTAGCTATATCCTTTTTTCGGGTTTAGTTCTCTTTTAAGGACAATGCTGAAAAAGTACATTTTCAAAGCATAAATAAAGCAAGTATTTTCAACATGTTCTCTGTTTCCTGGCAGAAACCAATAGCTGCCCCTGCTGAGATTATACCTTGTTGTTAACACTGGGTTCTCTTGTCATTACTTTACAAAAGAATTCAGTTTGTCTGAGCAGAAGAGCATAATGCAGTTCCCTCAGGTGTCCACCATGTCTGCATTCTCCACCATTTCTTGGAAAGTTAGACGATTTATGCTGCAGACAATAAAGCTGACGTTAAACATGTAAAGCCTCAGAGAAAAACATCTCAGACAAATACAGGTCTACACCGCAGCACATATTTTTCACATAATATTTCACTTACCACCAGTGAGTTTAGAAAAATTTGTATTTGTATTGGAATTTCAGCCAGTGAGCACCATGGAGTGATTGTCTTCTTGTCTTGATAACACTGAAACTGATAAGCCTTTCAGTAGAGTCATAATTTCATCCGAAAATGCAGAAGCCCACAAACTTCATGCACCAAATGAGTGAGCCATTCATCTATTAGATCAGAGCAGCTCGACTAACAACATGTAAAGGCATATTGTAATATTATCCGTAAAATATTGTTCCAAATTTTTATTTAACAATTTGTTAAAAATTTCCACCGTCTGAAATGCATACAGTTCAGCAGTTATTGCTTCAAAGATCCAGTTATTCTACTGTTGGTCACTGGGGCACTGTTTCATTCGAATCTGTGTATGGAATATCTGTCAAAACATATTTGCTCATGTACTTTAGTATACATTCAGTTAAGATTATGGTAAACTCTGTAAATGTGAGTGTTTTGTCTTTTGGGGGGGGGGGAATTGGATGTAGTGGGTCTGGAAAATAGCATATCGCTCTAAGCCGAAGTGTAGAAATAGACTGTCAGAAGCAGGAGTACTTTTTATTATATGTTTTTTTTTCAATACACAGCAGTCACAGTGTTTGCTATATTATAGAAAGATATCATTTCCATTTATTTCAAACAGAATGTTGCAACAATCACACACTGTGACAATGTCTGACAGCAGGAAGGAAAAAATCAGCTCAGTTAAAACTATTATGCCCAACTGGCTCAAATCAGCACAGTCACTAATGCTGACAACTTGGATCAGGTGATAAGAACTTTCATATAGATGTGACACACCACATGCCATTTCACATAAAAGCAACTGCCTTTCAACAATTTCTATCCATTTCGGTACTTCAGAGAGACATGGGTTAACAATGATATTGGAGGAAAATATAGCACTGGTTTGAAAATCCAGTAATGTAACAGACCACCACTTCATTAGGAACTTGAGAGATTGAGGGTCTGGGCTAAACACAAAGAAATACCTTTTAATTAAGTGCTAATTCTTCTATAGGCCAAAAAATGTATCTGTTTTAATTTTCTGTGTTATCATAGTCCGTAAACCTGGGATTATTTGTCTCATTATACTGATGGGAGACAGATGTGCTCCAGTGCCACACATATGCTCAGTACCCTGCTGTATTCTTCACAATTAATTTCTGTAAAAGTGGAGGATGGTATGTGTGCTTTGCTTCCACTGTTATAATAAGCCTTGCCCACCAGCACTTTCTGGTTTCTCCCACCTCTTTGTAGCCAGACTTGGCAGGATCCCACTTTATCTCTGTGAAACCCTATAGCAGGCTTGGATCACCTCCAGTGGAAACTCCAGGGAATTATCTAACCTGATTCCCTTTCAACTATGATCCCTACACTAACAGGCAGTATCACCTGTGAGAGATATCTCAAATCTATCCTCCTACATTGGAGCTCAGAACTGCTATTTCTAGCTCAACCTATCTGACTTACACTCCTACAGTATACTATGATAGGAGCTATGCTTACCACTATCTACATATGTCATTCATTGGGCCCTGTTTCCTGACTTCTCCAAGGTTCACCTCCCTTGGGGCTTTTCCTTAATGTGGCCTAGGTCCCAGGTTCTCCAGAAGATGTCCACCTTCCTCAGTATGTGGCAGCCAAAGAGGCTTAAGTAAAGACTTAAGTAACACTGATACCTCCTGGCTAAAATTGGTACCGCACAAACAAGGGAATAGTTTATCCTAGAAAAAGGAAACAGTGCCTGGCCAAACCTGGGTATTTCCAGAACATATGGAAAGTTCACTTTATGATTTTCATGTGTGCATCAAACTGCCAACAAGGGTGGGAGGCCCAAAAGAGGTTACTGGTAATACCCGAAGCTACAGTAGGGGTCATAAATGGTAACTTGTACTGGAGCTAGAGGACAATTAGAATGCATTTATTGACAGAGTGGTAAGGGTTGGGGTAGGCAGCACTAGATAGGATGCAGTTAACGGAATGGCCTGTCTCTAATCTGATGCTTGCATTAAAACTAGATGAACAAACTGAAAATGCAGCCATGGGTTTAGCAGTAGTGATGGTGAATTCGTTTCAACGTCGTCGAACATATTCGCAAAAACACAGCGAAAAGAACAGAAGACAGGAATCACATCACTGGTGCAATGACCCCTTTTACCTCAAAAATATCAAACACCCATAGGGGCTATGTTCTGGTAGCCATGAACCTACAAGAGCATAGAGTGGTTAAATAATGATGGTGCCCCTCCTGCAGCAGTGTAATGCCAGAAATAACACAGTTAGCAGGTAAATGCATGGGAAAAATCCTCAATTACAGAAATATAAATAGTCTTTCAGTTGAAATCTTTATTAAAAACTTGCATATGCTGTGAAGTCCCGGGTTTTTTTTTTGTATTTCACTGTGTGATCTCATATCTTTTTAATGCTGAATTATCCTGTCAATGGAAATATTTATAACGACATTAAATTACTTCAATTAAACTGATAATTTGTTTAAGTATGATTCAATTCACAGTCACAGTAGATGCAGTAAAAGGAGAAATTATGCATTTTCGTCGCAGTGCATTAAACATGTACTGATAAAATAATTTTGCGCACAAATGTACTAATGGTAAATCATTAAATTAATGACTACGCTTGTTTTTAATAAGAAATTGTTTTCTATTGTGTTTGTACTAAATGAGCTCCAACTCCTTGCCTTTTTGTTTATAACTTAATAGCACTTTTCTTTTTATGTGTTTGAGATAAATGGATGATTCTAAGAAGTATTTATTTTTTAAACAATATGATAAACTTTTTGTTCACTATGGCACTGCTAAAATTGTACAATATTCGAATACAGGTATAGGATCCATTATCCGGTAACCCGTTATCCAGACAGTTCGGAATTACCGAAAGGCTGTCTCCCATAGACTCAATTTTATCCAAATAATACAAATTTTTACAAATGATTTCCTTTTTCTCTGTAATAATAAATGATTTTTTTTATGGTCGAGGTTTTTAGGGAGAAAGCTCGAATTTTTTGTGGAAAAAAAAACCTTACATTTTTAGAGATTTACAGTATGCTACCCCAAAATTTCTCTCTTACTGTATGTGCATACAATAGTGAAGGTGGTGATAGAACAATTAACACTAAGGGGTCTATTTCTAAAATCTCAAATTGTTCTGGGAAAAAAAACTGGAAAAACTCGAATTTTTAGAAGAATTTTTTTTTTACATTTTTAGAGACATACCCCAAAGCTGCTAAAAATTTGTATCTGAAAATACGCCATCTCAAACCTGTCGAGGTCATGTAGAAGTCAATGGCAGATGTTCTTGAAGTTGGTTATTGACATTGTGATCTGCGCTGGATAACCCAAAAAATTTAGGATTTTCGCCTCATAATCCGAAAAATTATATTTTTTTCGGAGCGTAACTGGGTAGAGCTAAGTTAACTGAGTCAGGAAATATAGCGGTTAGTTCATTTTCCATCTGAATAATTGTGAATAGTTTTAGAAATGCATTATCTACTGGTATTCAAGGAAGGGAATATGGCTGAATCTAATGTTAGTACTTAGTAGCCTGGACTAAAAAATTCTTCAGATGCAAAAAGAAGCATATTTTGCTCAAATATTTGTATCAAATAACTTGATAATTTAATCATTCCATTCATGTTTTAAATATTGGTATGCTGATTTAAAACAAATACTGCATTGCAGCATATTTTGTAGCTCTGTGCTGCCACCAAGTGTATGATGTCCATATGAGATCCCAGGCTTCAAAGTTCCATGTTTCTTGGGCATAACTGCTGTGCCATAGGAGCACTGGAAAGGTTCATGCAGAGCAGTAAGGTCATTTGAGATAGATTTCTTTACTACAGTAAAAAAAACTTTTTGGATTTGTATTTACATAAATACTTTATAAAACTGTACAGGGCGGTACCCAACAAATATGGCCATCAGGAGAGCAACCATTCATGCTTTTATTTTTCATATTATTATCCTTGGGCTTTATTCATATAGCACCAACATATTATGATACTGTATTTATTTATTAATATTTCCAGTTCCAACCTGTGAGCATTTGTATAAATTAGTGAATTAGGTATTGCTTATTTGCCCCAGATTTAGATTAATTAAGTACAAACTCACATGATTTAATATTATTTGTTACTATATAGATCTGTTTACAATGTACCTCTTTATGTGGAAAGTGGTACAGGTATGAAATCTGTTATCTGGAAACCCATTATCCAGAAAGCTTTGAATTATGGTAAGCTATTGTATCTCCAATGACTCCATTTGATCCAAATATTCACATTTTTTAAAGATTTTCTTTTTCTCTGTAATAATAAAACAATAAATTGTACTTGATCTAAACTGAGATATAATTAATCCTTATTTTAGGCAAAACAAGCCTTTTTGGCTTTAAATTATGTTTAAATGATTTTTTAGTAGACTTAAGGTATGAAGATCCAAATTACAGAAAGATTGCTTATCGGGAAATCCATTCTGGATAACAGATCCCATACCTGTTTTCAATCACGGAGTTGACATCTCAACTGATCAAGGTGTCCCACGATAATTAGATACCAAAAAATATTATGTCTACAAAATAGTTTCTTGATCCTGAGGCTCTACTTAGAAAAAGAAAAGGGCCCTTAATCATCCAACTCAGGGTCATGTACAGATACAGTATGTAAGGAAAATATTTTAGAAATAAACTGGATGAAATAAGAAAGTATAGATTCTAATCTTATTTTTGTCATTGCTGTGAAGACATGACATCTTGATAAGAGAAAATCCTGTTTAATTCAGTCTACTGATTCTCAGCATATGCTCAAATTGCTCATCATAGCAATATTCTTGATCAAACTTTATGTTTGGTATTGCTGTATTCATGAGGAGTGGGCTGGGAATGGAATGTATGGGGGTTATTTACTAAGCTCTGAATACCCGAAAATTCCCCAAAATCCGAAAAATTTCTGATTTTTTTTTTCTTTTACAAAATCGGACTTTTATAAAAATCAAAAATTTTTCGGAATTTATTAAACCCCGAGGGCTAAAAAGCCCGAATATAAAACCACGGCATCTCAAACCTGTCGAGGTTGCATAAAACTCAATGGGAACAGTCCCATTGATTTTTGGTTGTGTCGGGGGTTTCGGGCAATTTCACAATGTTTTCGGAGCTTTCGGGTGAAAACTCTGAAAATTCTGAGATTTCGGGGGAAATTCATTAATAAATCGTGAAAATCGGAGCTTTTCCCGCAAAGCAAATTTTTGGGAAAATATAATAATAAATAAGCATTAAAAACCCGAGCGGGTTGGATCGGAGTTTGTAGCAGCCGATATTGAGATAAATTCGGACCTTGATAAATAACCCCCTAAGTGTTCCCTTTTAGGCCCTCCAATGGGTCACATTTTTGTGCAAGTGCTTTGACCCCTTGCTCATAATTCAGTGCAAGGTGCAAATACAACGGCTGCAATGACATCCCCAGGCAAGTACTCAGTAACCTAACACTGTAGGACATGATTGTGTCCCTTTGTGCCCTAGCACTTGCAACAGGGGGTTTGAAAAATGAATCCCTTGTTCTTTATATAAATATGGAAGCAAAGTTTGCTTGTTATTTTCCAGAGACCATAATGCTTCCCCCCCCCCCCGGAAAAATGTATACTACAAGTCCACTCTCTATTCTTTCTCTGCTTTTCATTTACCTTTTTTATTCTCTTGATTCACTAATCTATGCTACTCTCTGTTTCACCTATTAAATACAAAAATTGGGCCATTATGACACCTGGGTCTACCAGGATTTTTCTTGTGGTGGGCCAAACCAGCCCTCCAGCAGTAACATAAGATTTGTAAAGTTTGCACCAAGTCTAGTAACCCATAGCAGCCAATCAGCCATTACTGGTCAACATCTGATTGATATGGGTTTCTAGAACTGATGGAATATATGTGACTTATAAAGGGAGCTATGGACTTAAATGATAAAAAAAAGCAAATTTTCTTAAAAATGTCACTGACTACAACATAGTTCATATATATAAATAGTTTAACCCTAACATAAAGCCCTGAATGTGTGCATTGCCTGAATATATCGCTTGAAGCACATTTACTCAGCTTGGCCAATTTTCAAATAACACATTCACTCTCACCCTACGAAGGCGTCTATGCCAAATCCACAGGAAATACATTAGCAGCAAACTGTTGCAAGGGAATTGATTTTATTTTACATCAATAAAGCTATTTTATGTCCAGAAATTAAAATACTTTTAAATAAACAACAAATGAATGGCTTAATATAGTGTTTACTCCATTCAGATTCATATAGAGTCTTTCCTACACTGTGAATATTTCAGTTATTAGCAGCACAACAGGTGCAGGATCAGGGGTTTTCGACCCGTGGATCTCCAGCTGCCTCAGGCAGCCTGGGGGATGCTGGGAACTTTAGTTCAACAACAGCTGAAGAGCTTCATATTGAATGCCCCACGCATTAAACTGATATATATGAAATCATTTCTGTATGCAAAATGCACAAGCGACCGGATTAGTGTTCATAATTTCTTTTCTGGTTGATTATAAATTGTTGTCTTGCGTTATATAAGCGAAAGGTTTTCTAGTTTGGCTAAGAAATACAACATAAAGAGTTATTATGTGCTGTGGCTTATCAACAGTCCTGAAAAATAAATATCTTGTTTGTCTTTGCTTCTCTCTAGATTGCCTGCCAGAAACAGTAAACATCCCTGCATCAGTATTCATCATAATCTTGAGCCAATAATTACTGCCATGGTTCACATTCAACCACAGGGCCTTGTAAACACTAAATGCCTAATATATAAAAAAAACATTTAGAAACTTCAGAATTAAAGGAACAGATTGGTGTAAAGAAAATAGTTATCGATAGATATACTGTATCTAATTATCTATAACAATGCACTGAATTGCAGTGGATGTCTAATAAACATATTTTAGTTATTGAGATATAATTTGTTTATAACTCAATCTAATATTTCTTCATTGCTGCACACCAGCCAATCATCGTGCTCGGCAGATTCACATTGGAAATCTGATTTGCTGTGGAAGGAGCTTGTTAAAGCAAGAAAATTAGTCCAAGGGGCAGATTTATCAAAACTGAATTTTTAAATGTCAAAAATCTTAAATTTGGCCTAATTTATGAAAAAACTCAAAAAAGATTAAAAACATGAAACAACTCAAACACAATAAAATCTCATGCTATCCTTCATTTTGCCAAATTTCAATTTCTTTTAAAAGCTCTAATTAAAAATTCGTTTGAATTGTGAAAATGCAAGTTCCATTGACTTCAACATTAATTTGAGTTTTCCATTTTGTTGCACTAAAGTGCAAGTTGAAATTAGAGTTTGAAAAAAAGGCATCCCAGTAAAGACTTTATATATATTCATATAGCGCCGACATAATCCACAGGAATTTACAGAGATTGTATATCATTCAATGCCCCAGTTGAGTTTACAATCTTAGATCTTTAACACAGTCACATAAATAATGGGCATTTTAATCAGGAGCCAATTAAACTTCCTGAATGCATTTCAAGTGTGGGACGAAATTGAATAATCTAGAGGAAACCTATGCAGACCTCAGTGCTGCCCAAATAAAATGTTATATGAAAATTGACAAGATAATAGTGATGGGCGAATTTGTCCTGTTTTGCATCGTTGAAAAATTCGTGAAACTCATTGAAGTCAATGGGTGTCAAAATGATTCAATGTTTTACGCACGCCTATTTTGGCCAAATGAAAAATCTATTGCGGGTTAGAACTCTTATATGGCAGTTTGTGAAGTCTTTAAGGCTTCCTAGCCTCTGTGTATGTCTCCTGTGATAATAGCAAAAAAATTAACCCATAACTCTTTAATATATTAAAAAGTATGTTTTTATTCAAAAAATTCAAAAAAAACATGTTAAAAAGATAGGCATACAGACCCCATGGTATTCCATCTTATGCATTTCATACCGTCTGGTACTTAATCATAGGCAATAATACCCAATAATACCCGATTAAACATGGAAATTTATACCCAAAAGGGTAAAACATTGCCACATAACACTTAGGGGCAGATTTATCAAGGGTCCAATTTCGAAGTGTAAAATTCAACCATTCAATTCAAATATCAAAGTCGAAGTATTTTTCACAGAATTTGGCCATTGAACGATCAAAGTAAAATCGTTCGATCGTACGATTAAATCGTTCAAATTGAACGATTTGAATGATTTCATTGATCGATCAAAGGATTTTCCTTCGACCTCTAAAGACTTAGAAAAATGTTATAGAAGGTCCCCATAGGCTAACATAGCACTTCGGCAGGATTAATTTGGTGAAGTATTGAAGCCAAAGTTTTTTTGTAAAGAGACAGTACTTCGATTATCGGATGGTCGAATATTCAAACGATTTTTACTTCGAATCAAAGTCAAAGTAAATTTGAAGTCATAGTATCCTATTCGATGGTCAAAGTATCTTCGAAAATTCCCTCAAATTCACACCTCCTCTCATACCTAGCCCCACTCTTTCAATCCCTTGTACTGAGGACAAAGTTATATTACTGCTTGCAGCCTACCTTTCGTACATTTTAAATAATCTTATCCTTACAAAGTATTTCTCAGTCATCCTATTACTCTTCTGTGATTACACCTAAATACAAATGAACTAGGAAAAAAATGCATTTATACATCAGTGGACAATGCATGAAATGATGTCCTGTTCTGAGTTTATTATATAAAAAAATCTTTACATACAGAAAGTCCCTGTGTTTTGGTTATATTTTTATTTTTCTGCCCATATATTAAACATACTTTGTGTTTTATGTGGTGCCTTTTGTTCTGTAAACTAGAAGATGATAGAATTATGTATCTATATGTTGTTATCAGTGTCTGTCTATTTGTGTAGATTTCAAACATCATGTTTGGCAATGGAAGAGCAATATCTATGGACTTGGCTACGTTTATGCAGCTTTCTTTCATGCTCTTGCATTGTCAGTGCTCCAAAGTATTTCAAAATCCCATGTCTGGAAGTAGAGCGTATTATGCCTGACAAGGATCTACATAAAAGTGATTTAAAGGCATGAAGTGTAGCTCCATTGTGTGGCTATCTCTGGGAGAAATTCAGATTTCCTTTGCTTTTCTAAGACTTGAAAATAAATCTAGAAAGTCTGCTGGAGTTTTTAGTGCATTGTGGAGTGAAGCAGAATTTAATTGCATATTGTACCACCAGTTACTGTGTGTCAGATATATCAAGCAGAACTAATTTGCATCGCAATTATTTAAGAAATCGATTAGTGATGGCAGTTGGTTTTGTAAGTTTTAAGGGGAAAAATATAGCTGATGTCTAATGATTGTACCATGATGTATTTGGTTAAAATCATAATAAGGTACATTTTTCATATAATTCACTTGGTCTGAGAAAGGTTATGGATAAAGGGCCATACAATACATTTGCTGTAGGCAGATAGCGGATTTTGACAGAAAAATAATCCTAACGTTTACAATATTGGGGAAAACGGTACTTAAACAAAAACACTATATGGGCAAAATGACTGTAGCATTTGTCTGTCCAACATCTTATTGCAAAATGAATATGAAACTGGTCTTCCCTTTTCTTGCTCTTCATTTACTGCTACAACAAGGAGGGCTTTCTATAAGATGTCTGCAGATTGTTGCTGGGATTCCCTCTTATTCAGTCACAAGAGCATTAGTTAGTCTGAATACTGGTCATCAACATTTGTTGTTAGTCTTCCAGTTCATTTGCTCAGACTCATTTGGCCACTCCATATACTTCAAGAAATAGAGTACTAAGCATGGGACTATGTAAAGTCAAAGGCAACTATATATATGTATTTTTTTTTAATTCACTCATGGTAATGTCATATCACCTGACCTGCCATTGCAGTGTTAGCCCCTTTCTAAAATGCAACTTGTTTAAGTGTCAGCATCGCAAGTATGGGAGTCAGAGGCACCAGCCATGAAAATTAAGAGACAGGCCCATGCGCAGAGGTTTATCTTTCTGTTGTATTATTCTGTATTAGCCTAAGTCAAAGACTATAAAATTGTAGAGAGTCATTTATGTATTGGGAGGGCATTATACAAAGTAACATGAAGAGATCATAGAATGGTGGAGTAGAACAGGAGTAGAAAGCTAAAAGGGGGTGGTACATGGCAAGGTAGAAGGAGGACAGAATTGTACATTTGATATGATAAGAGGGTAAATAAAGTGTGAATGGAGCAATGGTGCACCTGCCACCTATTCTGGGCTCTCTGCCAAAAGCCAATTAAGTTTTAGAAATGTATCTTTTTCTGGCTGTTCGGTGCAGTAGATCAAAGAGAAAGTCAGTACATTTCAGTAACAGTAATGTCCAGCGAATAACAGGACAGTTGCGAGTTATGTGATACATTATTCCTACATATATTTCCATATATACTTTACTTTTATTTCTTATTTCCATACAAACAACCTTCACTGCCTAAAATACAAAAACGGCAAAATTCTCAACATCCTCAACATTATAGGAAGTAGCAGGCTCAAGCAGTGCTTTTCCCATTGCCAAGGGAACCCTCAACAGTAGTAAATACAGAAGCATTATACCTATGGGTAGTTTTCACCAACACAAGGGCAATTATCCACGATAAGTTAAAATGGTTGGGACTGTTTGGCATTTCGGCTCCTTGAGAGCAAATAAGTCTGCCTTGTGAGAACTAATGATCTGCAGTTGTAAGATCACGATGACCTTTACAACAGTCGTGTAGGGAAAGAAAGACTGTTGAAAAGAATAAAATTCAAATTAGAATAAAATATGCAATTTCTACTTTTTTTAAAACAGTTTTTTTGTCTCACAGGGGCACATTTATATGCTGTGTAAAAATATTGACGTTGTCAGGCTTCAAATTTTTATGAATTTTGTTTTCTTATAGTGACTTCCACCGGAAGCAATTAAAAATAACGGCGGCAAATCTGGAGTTTTTTTTACACCATTTTAGTTTTACACAGCTTAATAAATCTGCCCCTAAATGTTTCCATTATTATTACTTACCCATATTAATGCACTTTGACATGCAACACACGTTTGCAAAAACATTTGAAAAAAGACACATCCATCAAGTTCAAACTGCTATTTGATCCAGAGGAAGACAAAAAAAAACATGATTTGAAGCCTATCCAATTTGCCTCAGAGGGGGAAAAAATCCTTCCTGACTCCAAAATGGCAATTTTGGTGCATTTGTCTTAAAACTGCATTGTTACAACTCATTGCTGAAATGTTCCATCTATAGAATCGCTCTGTAAATCTAGAGAGCATTGCGCTTGCACATGAAAGATATGCGTTAGAAGGGAAATATACCCTGTAACCTGTTTCATCATTTTCCCTTACACATAATGCATCAGGACAGACTGCTGTGTGCACAGAGCTTTCCTTCACTGCATGGATTTGCTGTCAGCTCGCTCTCCTCTGACCTTCTCCATAGACTGCAGTGACAACTGCGTACCCAGTGGTCATTATGCTTGTGAGTTTGTTGTTTATAGGGAAGATAAGGAAAATAATAAAGCAGCTCCTACATATATATATATATATATATATATATATATATATATATATATATATATATATATATATATATATATACTGTATATATATATATATATATATTTCAGTTCCATAGTGCAGAGATGACGTTTCTTCAAATTAATTGGCTGCATGAACTATTATTTTACTTTTTATGCATGTTACTATAAGTAGAGCAAGAACCAAACTATAAGGGGGGTATTTATTAAAACTCTTTTTTTTTTTTAATTTAAAAAAAAAATGGACCAAACTGCCAACCACAAATGGCCTTAATTTACAAAAAAAAAATCTGAAATTAAAAAGCATGCTTGGGAAAAGTCGCAACACAATTGTGAGACAAAATCGTATGACAATTCGAATTGTGCAACTTTTTAAAAATGTGGCTTGAAAACTGTGACTTTTTCAGATTGTCACACAAAAACCAGCGTCAAAATGGCCAAAACCCTTGAAGAACATGAAGGCAAGAAATATCTTCCAATTGTAAATGGGACATCTGCCAATGACTTTTACAAGACTTCAACAAGTTTCAGTTGCAGTATTTTCGGATTCAGATTTGCCTCAGTTTTGTCACATAATAAATCTCATAAAAGCCCAGACGAGAAAAAAACGACCTTTAATAAATGTGACCCTAAGGGGGTTATTTATCAAAGTCCGAATTTATATTTTCTGCTACAAACTCCAAATCTGCTCTAAATTTTTTTTTTTTTTTTCAAAATTTGCTTTGCGGGGAAAAAAACAGATTTTTTTTCAGATTTTTCACCTGAAAACTCAGATTATTGCCCAAAAACTCTGAAAACGTTGGGGCATTGCACGAATCTCAGCGCACATCAAAAAATCATTGGAACTTATATGCAACCTCGACAGGTCTGAGATGCAGGATTTTCTGATTCAGACTTTTCCATCCTCTGGGTTTAATAAATTCTGAAAAATTTGTGATTTTTTTAAAAGTCAGATGTTTATTTTAAAAAATCATGAATTTCTGGTGATTTTTGCATTGGAGTTTATTAAATAACCCCTTAAATATACTCATGACCTCTGAAAGTAAAAAAAAATCAAATTTAGAGATATTATATCATATGTGTATATATATATATATATATATATATATATATATATATATATATATATTCCATATATTCATGCATTTCATGCTTACCCAGCATTTAATCATATGCATCCTATGATTTCCTAGAACAAAACCATACAAAATCCAAATTTATCTCATTTTTTAAATAAAAAATCTACAACCAAACTCTAATACCCGATTTGACCTTATTTATTATTAACAAAAAGCTTGATTTAATTTTCGGGTAAAAATTCTGTAAAATCAAGCAAAAACGTAATCGTACAATTTTTCTGAGTTTTTTGCTCAATTTTGATGGGCTTTTTCCTGTAAAGCCTGAATTTTTTTGGATTCTTGCCAGAAGAGCCCGAAAAGGTGGATTTTTGGGCTTATTCCAGTGTAGACCACAGAAACTTCAAAATAGGATAGGGACCTCTACTATTGACTCTACTACCTCAGCAGGTCTGAGATGGCGGATTTTCGAATTTTGCTGCATTGGGCTATAATAAATCTCAAAAAATTTGAGTTTAAAGAAGAACCCGGAAAAATTTAAGTTTTGACCCAAAAAGCCCGACTGGAGTTAAGTAAATAGCCCCCTTAAAGTTAGTAGGTGAAGAACCTTTGCTGTGCAAATTTGGTTGTTTTGAAAATGTTACTTTATAATCCCTGAATAAATATTCTTTTCAATTGAATCAACATGTAATTGTAGCTGTTCTGTAAGGACTCACCCTGGTGGTCTAGTGGGCAGCGGGATCCACCGCTGCTCCTTCAGCGTGGACACCCACCACGCTCCCTCCTTCTCCTCCTTAGCCGGTCTCGAAAATTGGTCAACAGACATATATTTGATATGGTCTATAAAGATGCAGGGCAAAAATCAATCTTAAATTAATAAATACTTTTCCAAACTGAATTGAGGGTAAACACTAGAACAGACATTTCCTTTAAATTGTTAAAGCACTTATTTACAAAGCATTTGTCAAATTCAAATTTCCTTTGTTGGCCTTGTCTTTGCTTTTCCAAGAAAAGAGAGCGATATTTTTCTTTTTGTGTATATGAACATTGCTTCTTTGAAACATAATTGTATTGATCTGTATCTAAGGGATCTTCTTCGAGCAGTATTTTAGTGCATCATAGGTGCACTCAGTTCTCTTAAGAGAAAACATCAGGAAGCTTGTTTTCAATTTACCATTGTGTCATGAAAATTAGATACTTCCTTGCTGTTTTCATCTAATAAAGTCCTGCAGTGACCAGGTTGGAAAAATATATTGTGTAGGTTACTTTCTAACCTTACTTTCTAGCAACCAATATATTTAAATGTTATTTTTAACGTCTGATCTATACTTAACAATAAGGGTTTATTATGTAAACCCTTATTTTATATATATATATATATATATATATATATATATATATATATATATATATATATATATATATATATATATATATATATATATATACTCATGTTGAATAGATTGTATCTAAAGTTAATGTTGTTATTACCACATAGTTATACAACAGAATAGAGACAATATCGGTCTAAATTATCCATTATTTTAAATGTGTTTACACTGTGTTTTAAATTGTGTTTTAACCTAAATTTGAAGCTGTACACTATATGTAATTTTTTGACTGCTTTTTTATAGAGAAATTTTAGCAGTTTTATATTGCACTATTGCTGTTATTCAGCCTTACGAGGGGTTAACAATGCACATGATGTCACAGGCACGATTACATGAGTGGGGTGTGTTTTCTATTTAATGGACACTTTTATATGTATTTGTACCTTGAAAACAGGGACCGAAACGTCAGTGATACGTATGTTTTAAATACAACTTTTTTCATATTCAAAGACCCTTGGTGCTGGTTTCTCTTGATTGGATTATATATATATGTATATATATATATATGTGTATATATAATAATTCCGAAGGTACCCGCACTCTGTCCAATTGTGTATTCTTGTGGGTGCTTGGTCAATAACACATATATGAAAGTTCAAGATGGACCAGCACACCAATTTCTTCACCATATTGCAAATAAAATATTTATATTTATTCCAAGGATGCACAGTGATGTTGCAATAAAATATTGGTGATTGAAGAAATTGGTGTGCTGGTCTATCTTGAACTTTCATATATATATATATATATATATATATATATATATATATATATATATATATATATATATATATATATATATATAAAACAAGGGAAAGTTGTGCTCACCACTATTTTTTAAAAACATTAGGCGGGGGTTGCGCCAACCCTTCCCAACTATAATCAGGTGATCCCACTGGTGTCTAATAAAAGGGCAGCCAAGTTTGGGAGTTTTACTTTGAAAGCAGCAAGTAAGTTGCAGGTAAAACTTAGTCCCTTTGTAAAATGTATAATGAAGCAATATGACTATGAAGATTTTCATTCATCCAGGTCATAGTATATCTAGTATAGGTCAATCTAAAAACAAACTCAGCTGTCTTTCTACACTTAAAAGACAAGGGACACTCCTTTGAAGACAGCAAGGTCCAAATCTTGGATAAAGAAGACCGCTGGTTTGAACGAGGCGTGAAAGAGGCGATTCATGTCAAGGTGGAGAGACCATCTCTGAACAGAGGTGGGGGCCTTCGACACCACCTGTCTGCTACATACAATGCTGTTATAACATCTGTACCCCGGCGGATTCAGAACACTTCACACATCCATTCATGCAACTCTCACAAGTAACACCTGTATCTAGGAGTTGCATGACACATTGGATAATCCTATCACAACTACACAGAATCAACACCTCTGTGAGTTTCTTCAGATGTCACCTCTTTGAAGAGTTACAATGTGCCATTGTAAATGGATTAGTGGAAGAGTTTATATGCCGAGAACTTCCCACACCAGTCAGTTGAACTAAAGAAGCTGCTCGGATGAGTAGTGAAACGTCTTCATTGATTACTCAGCAAGTCCAGTTTTTAAATTGACCTATACTAGATATAATGAAGCAAGAGAATTCTTAATGAATCAGATGAAAATTGAGCATAGGACTGGCCAGATATGGGATGACTTTGACGTAGTTGGCCAGCTTAAATATATTGCAATATATGGACAAACAATCGCTGTTTTGTTTAAAGGGTAAGGCATTTTTCAGTAGCAGTATGCACAAAATGCCAATGTCTTAAATATATTAATAATGGGTTGAGTGCAGAGGACCTCTTGTATTTGTATATATATATATATATATACAGTATAAGCAGTAGCATTTATGAAAATATAATCTAATTGCCTTGCAATAGTTCTGACTGATCTGATTATTATCATTTCTGTTTATTATGTGTCTAATCAGCCCTCTTGTTATCTATCTTAAAGAGTGTCATTCAAACCACTGCCTGATTTCTAGGGTCAGTGACCCTCTTAGCAACCACTAACTGGCTTTGCATATCATTATCTACATTGCAAAAAGGAATTTTATAGAATAATGTAGTCATATGGCACTCCCCATCCACTTTTAGTTCCAAAAGAAACCAAAGCTTAAATATACTGTCTGTATTGACCCCCGTTCCTTGTTTTTGAGTTAGATAAAATCACAGAATAACAATTGTTATTAGTGTTTATTTTAAATAAACTTGGGAATGATATGATGGTTTTAGGTGAAAATTATGCTTTGCATGACTCACAATGTGCAAATTGGAATAGAAAATGAATGTGTTTTTGTTCGCACTAATTGTTTTTGTTCTAAATTTGGTATTTATTTAAATGAAGAGTGAATGTGTTGAGACATTCAACAATTTCCGAGAGATGACTTGCAGATAATTATATGGATGAAAGGTGTGTGATCTGCTAAAGCCATCTGATAGTCGGTGCCCATGGAAAACATAACTAGTATTCACTGACGCTGTCAAGTGTTAAAAGCATTAATTATGCTGTGAAACATACCATCCCATTGGTGATGGCTTGGCATCCATAGTATCAGTATTGCTAAGTCCAACAATTGTAGATTCAGCACCACCTCTCCTTTCTATGAAAATCCTGCCTGGTGGTGCTGAACTCCCTAGACGGTCGGCACACATCATACGTAAAAATCATGGAAAGAAAGCCATATTGATTTGCAGACGGGGAACTTGCCCCTTTTATTTTACGCGGGTGGTTAAAATAAAAGGGGCAAGTTCCCCGCCTGCAAAACAATTCAGTATTGCTAAGTACCACAATTTACTGTCAACATCATGGTTTTATTGAGCAGTACTAGAAATGGGAGCGTCCAATAATAACAAATGCATGTTTTGCACAGAAGGTAATTTACTAATAGTCAGAAAAAATATTTTATGACTCTCGACCAGTCTGCTATATTGTTATATCTCCATTAATACATAAATATTTATAATAAATCTCCCTCTAACAAAAATAGAGACTTTCCTCCAGAATTTTAATTGTCAGAATACATTTATAGAATAAATACTGCCATAGGTTATAATGGTTAATGCCACCTCACAACCGGCAAAACTGTAGGAAAACTCACACTGATAAATAATAAAAAGTTGAATAAACTAAGACTTAATGTTACTTTACTTATACTTGAACTTCTGAGAAACAAATTGTCTGGCATATAAATAAAACAAGGTGTGAATTTCACTTGGCGGTATAGTTACAGCTACTCGCTTGCTTGTGTTGACATAGGAGATACTATAATGAAATGGGAATTCAACCTGGTAACTAATAGCAACATTTGGGGGCAAATTTACCTAGGGTTGAATATTGAGGGTTAATTAACCCTCGATATTCGACTGCCGAATTGAAATCCTTCAACTTCGAATATCGAAGTAGAAGGATTTAGCGCTATTCCTACGATCAAACAATCAAAGGAATAATCGTTAGATTCGAAGGATTTTAATCCATCAATCAAAGGATATTCCTTTGATCAGAAGATTGTTAGGAAGCCTATGGGGAACTTCCCCATAGGCTAACATTGACCTTGGTAGGTTTTAGGTGGCATACTAGGGGGTCGAAGAATTTTTTTAAGAGACAGTACTTCGACCTTCGCATGGTTGAATAGTTGAACGATTTTGACTTCGAATAGTTCGATTCGAAGTCGTAGTGGTAGTCGAAGGTTGAAGTAGCCAATTCGATGGCCGAAGTAGCCATATTCGACCATTCGAAATTTGAAGTATTTTTTCTTCTATTCCTTCACTCAAGCTAAGTAAATGGGCCCCTTGGTGTTGAATCATGAACACATTTGGTAACACGGCAAATGTTAAACATTTTTAATATAAACTAAGTAGGAGCTAGCAGATACTTACTAGTCATTTTGCTCACAATCTACATAGAATTTGGATTTGTGGAGAAACCTGTAGGAGAGATATAGTCATACCACTACAAGTACTTTAATTTAATACTTGTATTTGTTTATTTAGCCTGGTCATACAAAAATAGAGTGAGAAAATGCAAGAATGGTCATGAGTTAGATCAGGAGGTTTATTGGAACAGCAAAAGAAAGAAGAACCAAATTGATGTTGTCTACAGACAAAAGAGTGAGACATGGCTTCTCATGTACATAAACACATTTCAGTTATGTTATCACTAAGCCAGTAGCCCAAACAAGGACAGTCATATGAAGGAAGTGAGTTTTGCTCCTGTCACTTCTATGTTGGTCAATGGCCTGCCTCTGTACTGATAAGAATGCATCTCCAGGACATATTTTCTGTCCACAAAACCATCTGCCATTAATGAGAATGAAGCACTGTCTGCAGAAATTGCTTACTAAGAAATGGTCCAGAAGTTGCTTGGTCCTTAAGGCCAAATAACATTCTGCAAGGTCTGCTAACCTTAAGAAAAGGCTGGTATATAAAGACTGCAAAAACAGTCTTTGTAAGTAGAGAATAGAAAGTCCTGTAGAAAGTCTGGTACATAAAAAATATTTAAGATGAAATATAAGGTAGTTTTTGCAGAAGGATGATTTTGTAACAAATGTATTATGCCAGGTAAGATATATTAGAAGGTAAGAGAAGGTGTTTCTTTAAAAGAAGGATTGGATTTTCTGGCAGGAAAGCTGATAACAGATTGCAAGAGGGATGCAAAGGCAGCAGAGAGGCCAATAAGTAGGATGTTTCAGTAACTAGTTGTGAATGTAAAATACATGTCCAAAACTTATATCATAGACTGAGAGAGAAAATATATTCTTCGATAATTGGTCTGTGTACCTTGTGATACTGATAATTTGAGGATATTGTGTGCTATGGAAGTATGTAAATATGGAGCACATTTTGTTTTCACACTATACAGTTCACATGGTACATGATATGTCACAGTATTCATGTAAAAAATCTACAGTATTTCAGTGATATGATGGGATATGGTGTTCCTTCTGAACCAAGTAGAAGATGTTTGCAGCATCTACTGTATATATTGCATTCTATAAAACAACCAAATGTGCAGTTCTTTACATAGTTAAAGTCCCATCATACCATGTTTTTTTCTATTGCATATACATGTCTGTTATAGAAATGTGTCCAGGCTTCTATTTGTTATTACAAGCTCAGCCTACACATTTTGCCTTAGCTTAGCAGTTAATGTCTCTCCTGATCCTGAGCACATACTTACGATCCCCCAATAGGTTGGTTAAATGCGATACTGCATTTTTACAGTCTTGCATTTAACCAGCCTATTAGGGGGGATACCCCTGCTGATAAAATGCAGCCCCCACACCTTAATGCTACCACCACCAACCTTCACTCTATGTACAGCTTGTATATAAGGGTAGAGCAAAAGTAACCACAGCTCAAACAGAACTATAAGAAAACACAGATGAAAAGTGAAAAATGCTGTGTTCAGAGGTGATCAAAATTGAACATTGTTCTACAAGGGTTGCAAGCAATCAGTGTGGTGTAAACCAATGGTGGTGGTAGCATCATAATGTGGGGTTGCTTTTCACTTTCAGGTACTGGGCTTCTTGTTAAAATAAAACAAATGATGGATATTGCAGAAATAATGCCAGAGAACCTTAGTCTGCTTAAAACTTAAAGGGCAACTAAAGTCTAAAATAGAATAATGTTAGAAATGCTGTATTATGTATACTAAATATAAACATGAACTTACTGCACCAGCAGCCTAATAAGACAAATGATTTATGCTTTCAAAGTTGGCGCAGGGGGCTGTCATCTTGTAACTTTGTTAGACATTTCTGCAATATCAAGACTCGCACATGCTCAGTGTGGTCTGGGCTTCAGTTGGGAGGTTAAGCTTAGGGATCGTCATAAATGATCAAAACAGCACAAGTCAAATAATATCTGCCATAGAAGCCAATACAGCAAGGCTGATTAATAATCATAATATAGAGACTGCACTGCGTCTCTGGATACAAATCTCTACAGGGAATCCAACAATGCTGCTCGAGTTCTGGGAAGTAAGGTGGGGGGCTCCCCCTGCCATTTGAAAGTATGATCGTTTACCTGCACAGCAGTTGGGGACCATCTGACAATTCCTATCAACAGCAGTAAAAGAAGGGGGAATTGCACTGCATACAGTCAGGTTTATGATAAAAACTGTAGACATCTTTTAATTAAAGTATATTGGAGATAGATTTCTTTTTCATTAAAGAAAATAAAAATGGGATTTTATATTTTTGCCTTTACATGCCCTTTAAGCTTGGAAGAAAGCTTATGGAATCTTATAGCAGGATCAGGATTTCAAACACAAGGCCAGATAATACTGGAGTAGCTCAAGAACAAAAAATAAATGTTCTACAAAGGCCTAGTCAAAGCTTTAAGCTTAATTCAATACAGACTCTGTGAAACTTGCACAAAGGTGTACAAATGTCAACTGCCTAACCCAACAACACTAAGCAAGTTTACTTGAAAGAACTTGAAAGATCTAAAATCACTGGTACCTATTTAACAAGGTGCCCAATCCCTAATGAGGAAAAGCCTTGAGCTATTTTCTAGGAAGTGTCAAAATAAATGGTAATTCTTATTTATGTTCTGTATCTCAATCGATTTCCATTGTATTAGCATTTATTGATGTTGCATTATTATCCACAATTCAAATTTTTTGCACTTCTAATTAATAGTGTTCTGTTACAACAAAAATATGTCTTTTTAAATAAAATTACATATTATAAAACAGTTTTGAAGCCTTTTCTTTGATAACATTTCAAAAACTACCCTAATTCACTAGACATTACACCTTTTTTCTAGGCATAGATACAAAATGTTTTTGATCACAGAGATCCTGCAGTTACATTAATTTTTGAGCATTGCAGGGCATGTTGCCCTGAAATCAGTTTATATATTTAAACTTTGCAAATATTTACTTATGGACAATATAGTGTATATTTTATAGGAGAGGACTCAGTTTTTCTGTAGCTCTCAGTGATGTTCAGCATACATTGTCCGCTTTACATAACAAAACCCCTATTATTGTAATGCCGAATAAATCTAAGCACAGTCTGTGCAGTTGAGCTCATGAGTTCCAGCATTAGTGTGCACTGGAAGGAAAAATTGTGTGCTTTGTTTTATATACCTAGAATATAACATGGTAATTTCAAGCCACATGAGCTATCATACTTGCAATTTCTAGAGAAAGCTCATAGTTAGGATGGAAATGCCTAATGGGCTAGCAGAAAGAAATCTGTGTTATAATGAGGAGTGCTGGTCTGTTCTATTAAATTATAATTTTTCCATACTGAATTCATAGCTTTCTGAGTTGTAGAAGTGGAAATGTGCCATTTCATGTTTAATGCACACTCTTAATATTTCCAAGAATGTAAAATATTTATATTTGAGCTAAAAGTTTGATTATTCTGAACTAAGGTGCTGCACTTATATTGCTAAGGGTCACTTTGGACCATGGTCGCATAAATTTGTTTCCTAAAAGTTAGAAATATGTTTTAGACCCTCTGGAAGAAGTGTATTAAATGCTTTAAGCAATGCTCACTTATCAAATGCAAAGTATGGTACCTGCTGACTGCTAAGGATCTAATTCCTATAGCAATCCTTGCAAATAGTTGTTTTCTCCTACTATGATCCAACCAATGCTAAAACCAGTATGGATATAAAATAAAAAAAGAATACATACTGATTTGAGCACTGGCTGGTGACAAAAGGAATAAAAAATAATAAGAATTAGTACTAGTTTGAGCATTGGCTGGATACAGGAGGGATACAATTACAATAAGAATGCATACTAGTTTTAGCCCTGGCAAATGGCATAAAATACAAATAAAAGTGCATACTAGTTCAAATGCTGGCTGGATACAAGCAGGAGCAAACAGCTGTTGATGAGTTACTCCATCTTTTCATACTGCAACCTTTTTCTTTCTAGCCAAGTATTGTGAAGGACTTCATTTGTCATAATTAATTTCATCACTCATTACCATCCCATCCATCCCATGATGATTGCATTAACTATAATTCATCAGGGTTATTATGTTATGCCTTATCACCATCAGTGTTATTTCAGGTCATGTAAAAAAAAGTACACAAGTTTTTTCATGGACTGGAATGGACTTCATGGACCTCACAAGTTTTGCCTTTGGGCTGATTTTGACCTCATACATATCCCCCTCCGAACGGACGATTACGGTTGTTATTCTTGAGTTCTCTTTGAGTACATTTTATTTCAGAAGCAAATGATTTTTCATTTAACCTTTGACAAACAGTAGGAATATTATGGTCACCCATATATTTCACCTGTTTTTGCATCATTATTTTAAATTGAGATGTGTAGGTTACTGATTTCATTGCCTGGATCAAAATCAAGGACTATAAGTATATTAATATTAATATTTAACACACTTGTGACAAAATAGATATTACAATCTGGCCCCATTAAGAACAATAACATTTAATAATGCTAACATACAGTCAGGGCCGGATTTATATAGTGGGTGCCCCTAGGCCCACTACCATTCGTCGCCCCTGTCCCCTTGTATCTCCTGCGCATCCCCAGTGTTTTTGAACCAATGTGGTTGTGGTTGGGCAACATGCTGCCCTCTAAAATCCTGCTGTCCTAGACCCGGGCCTAGGTGGCCTTTCCACAAATCCGGGCCTGCATCCAGTATACAGTAAAGCATTGCAGTTATTACAGTCATATTGCACTCTGTCCACCATTAAGAACAATGGACATCTCATACTAAATCTAACTTATCTTTTTTAAATGACGCTGACTAACTAACTCTATCAGTGGCATGTAGCTTAGCTTTCCAAAGTCTAAAGTAGTAAAATAAAGTAAATTAGCATTGCCAATAAAGTTCCTATTGTTAAAAGGGAACTTGCAGGCAATAACACTTCATTTCAAATTTCCAATTCGTTTGTAGTCACTGTCATATACTGTCAGGGAGCCGGGAGCTCCCTCAAGGGAGATAGTCAGGATCAAGGAGGAAGCCCTCTTGAGGGTGCAAGGTCGCGGTCTCCAAAGGGTTAATCCAAAGAGTAATCAGAATCCAGGCAAGAGTTCAGGGGCAGGCAGATAACAGCAAAGTCCAAAGTCCAGGCTAGGGTCAAGGATAATAATCAGGAACAAGATTAGCAATATCAGCTCACAGGGAACCCAGGAAATACTTAGGGAAAGGTTTCCTATACTTGGGCGCCATTCTGGCGTCTAGATGGCGTTTTTATTTTGAATTTGGCGCCATTGTGACGTCATTGACGCCCTTGCGCCAACGTCGGCGCACTGACGTCATCGTGCCGGCGGCGCTACCCACGTGGCGGCCATGGGTGCCGCCATTTTGGGAGCGACGCCAGCAGGGAGGGACGTGCCGCCCGGAGCTCCTGGACCTGCTCCGGGCGGCGATCGTGACAGTACCCCCCCTCACGGGGGGCCTCCGGACCACCAGGACTTGGCTTCTGGGGAAATTTGGAGTGGAACTCCCTCACCAGACGAGGAGCATGGACATCAGAGCGTCCTTCCCAGGAGCATTCTTCAGGGCCAAAGCCTTTCCACTTAATGAGGTACTGAAGAGAACCCCTGGAGATTCTGGAGTCAAGGATCTTCTCCACCTCATATTCTTGTTGACCATCCACAGAGATAGTAGGAGGGGGAGGCTGGACAACGGAAAAGCGGTTGGAGGTAGCGGGTTTCACCAAAGAGACATGAAACCCGTTGGGAATTCGCATCTCAGGGGGAAGCTGAAGTCTGACAGCCACAGGATTGATCACCTCCGAGATGGAGAATGGACCTACGAACCTCGGACCCAACTTAGGAGATGGTACCTTCAATCGAATCTTGTAGGGAGGAGAGGGTCTACGTCTACGATCTGCAAACGTCTTATGAACCAGAGCACTCTTCTCCAGGTTTGACTTGGTTGCAGCCCAAATAGCAGACATGTGGGCTGCATGGTCATCAGCGGCCGGAACATCAGACAACACAAAGTCTTGTGGGAAGGCTTGAGGATGTTGACCATACACCGACATAAATGGGGACCTTCCAGTGGAAGTGTGGCAGGCATTGTTATGAGCAAATTCCGCCCACGGGAGGAGATCAGACCAATCATCTTGACAAAGGGAAATGTGGTTCCTCAAGAACTGTTCCAAGGCTTGGTTCACTCGCTCAGCCGCTCCATTTGTCTGGGGATGATAAGCTGAGGAGAACTGAAGATTAATACCCAGATCTTTGCACAGGGAACGCCAAAACTTAGCTGTAAACTGAGAACCTCTGTCAGAGACAATCTCCGCCGGGAAGCCATGCAGGCGGAAAATGAATTGAATAAACAACTGTGACAACTCCACTGCAGATGGTAGTTTCCGTAAAGGGATGAAGTGGGCCATCTTGCTAAAACGATCTATGACGACCCAGATCACGGTGTTCCCACTGGAGGGAGGAAGTTCGACTATGAAGTCCATTGCCAAATGCGTCCAAGGACGAGAGGGGACAGGCAATGGCTGTAGTAACCCGCTAGGGCGAGTGTGGCTAGACTTGGAAGTGGCACAAACGGTACAAGCAGCAACAAAGTCTTTGACATCTTTACGAATAGTCGGCCACCAGACTAGACGCCGTAAAAGTTCTAGAGTCCTAGCAGGACCAGGGTGTCCCGCTTGCTTGGAGCTATGAGTCTGTTGCAGGATAGGCAGATGAAGCTCAGGAGGTACGAATGCCATTCCAATGGGAGTATCAGGAGGGGCAGAAGATTGACCAGCCAGAATTTGATCAGCAACTTGAGGGTACAAAGAAGCGATGATCTTGACAGGAGGAATAATAGGCTCTTGTCTTTCAGGAGTACGATCCACCGGAGTGAAACTTCGAGACAGAGCATCGGCTTGGAGCCAGGGCGAAAAGTCAAGACAAAGTTAAATCGAGAAAAGAAGAGAGACCACCTTGCTTGTCTGGGATTCAGCCTCTTGAGAGATTGGATGAACTCAAGATTTTTATGATCCGTGTAGATCGTGACTGGGATCAAGGAACCTTCAAGGAGGTGACGCCACTCTTCTAAGGCAAGCTTAACAGCCAGGAGTTCTCGATTTCCTACATCATAATTTTGTTCTGCAGGAGAGAACGTCTTAGAGAAATATGCACATGGGTGCAGCTTCCCATCAGAGGGATGTCTTTGGGACAGAATAGCTCCAGCTCTAACTTCAGAAGCATCTACCTCGATGAAGAAAGGTAACTCTGGATCTGGATGGCGGAGAACCGAAGCAGAAGTGAAGGCATCCTTCAAGGATTGAAAAGCTTCTATAGCAGGCGGGGGCCATGAGCTGGGTTTACCCCCTTTTTGGATGAGGGCCAGGATAGGAGCAATACGAGAAGAGAATCCCTTAATGAATTGCCGGTAGTAATTGGCAAAACCAATGAATCTCTGGATTGCCTTAGTGCTCAGCAGTAGGGGCCACTCTTGGATTGCAGACACTTTCACAGGATCCATCTCAAAACCCTCTGGGGAGATGATATAGCCCAGAAAAGGGATCTTGGACACTTCAAACACACATTTCTCCAGTTTGGCAAAGAGAGAGTTCTTCCTCAAACGAGAGAGTACTTCCTTCAACTGGGAACGATGGCTTGTAAGGTCCTTGGAGAAAATTAGGATGTCATCAAGGTACACGACCACAAACTTTCCCAAGAGATCACGGAAAATGCCGTTCACGAATTCTTGAAAGACAGCAGGGGCATTGCAGAGACCAAAGGGCATTACGAGGTACTCATAGTGCCCATCCCGAGTGTTGAATGCTGTCTTCCATTCGTCACCTTCCCAGATGCGGATAAGGTTATACGCCCCATGGAGATCCAACTTAGTGAAGATTTTAGCCCCCTTCAGTTGGTCAAGAGTTCGGCAATCAAGGGCAAGGGATACCGGTTCTTAACAGTAATTTTATTAAGACCCCGGTAGTCGATGCAAGGACGTAGGCCTCCATCCTTCTTTTCCACGAAGAAGAATCCAGCCCCGGCAGGAGAAGTAGAAGGCGAATAAACCCCCGCTGGAGATTCTCTTGGATATACTGCTTCATGGCAGTGGTCTCTGCTGGAGAGAGAGGATAAGTACAACCTCTAGGGGGCATGGTTCCAGGCAGAAGATCGACAGGACAATCGTATTGTCGATGTGGAGGGAGGAGTTCTGCAGACTTCTTACAGAATACATCAGCGAATTCCTTATAAAAGGAGGGTAGAGTCTTCAGATCTGACATAGAGATATTCACCCTCTGGAGGGGTTCAGCAGGAAGACAGTGCTGCTGGCAAAATGGGCTCCAACGGGAAATCTGTCCTGCGGACCAATCAATGGTGGGATTATGCAGGCGCAGCCAAGGGAGACCCAAAACAACTGGAACGGATGGGCAGGAAATAATTAGGAACGAAAGTCTTTCTTTATGCAGCGTCCCAACCTGCACAGGCAATTCCCCAGTCGTCTTAGAGATAAATTCAGCCTCCAGGGGTCTGTCGTCAATGGCAGTGACATGGAGAGGAGTAGACAATGGGAATAAGGGAACTTCCATGTGTTTGGCGAAAAGAGCGTCCATGAAGTTCCCAGCAGCTCCAGAGTCAATGAAAGCAGAGCCAACAATAGTCTTAGTGGCTAGGCGGATCTGTAATGGAAGGAGAAACCTGTGAGTGTTCTCTTGAGACTTCGGAGAAGTGCCCCCTACATGAGTTACCCTAGATATACCTCGGGGAACAGAACTCGTGGGCTTCACCCGACAAGAGTTCGCAAAATGAGACTGTCCGCCACAATACAGACATAAGCCAGCCATTCGTCTACGGAGTCTTTCTTGTTCGGATAGACGAGCCCTTCCAACTTGCATTGGTTCCTCCGGAGGAGAAGGAGAGGCTTGAGTAGCTGGAGTATGCAGGAGAGGTCTCTGGAAGCGAGGTGCCAGCAAGGGTTGAAATCTTTTACAGCGCTCCCTCTCTACTTGATGCTCTCTGAGCCGAGTGTCCACCTTAATAGAAAGTGCGATCAGATCTTCCAGCAGGTCAGGGAACTCCCTGGAGACAAGATCATCTTTAATGCGAATAGACAGACCTTGATAGAATACGGCCTTATAAGCATCGTCATTCCAGGAAGTCTCAGCCATCAAAGTTCTAAAGTCAATAGCATAGTCACTGACACTGCGGTTTCCCTGCCGGAGTTGCAGAAGACGAGAAGGGGCATTAGTGACCCGACCCGGGGCATCAAACACAGTACGAAATGCTTGAAGAAAAGCCTTGGCATCAAAAGTCAGCAGAGAATTCTTCTCCCAAAGAGATGTTGCCCACTCAAGCGGTTTGCCCACCAAACGAGACATCACATACCCCACCTTGGAACGTTCATTGGGGAAGTGCGAGGGTTGGAACTCAAACTGGATCTGGCACTGTATAGCGAAACCTCTGCAGGCTTGTGGGTACCCATTGAAGCGAGGAGAGGAAGCCCTCTTGAGGGTGCAAGGTCTCGGTCTCCAAAGGGTTAATCCAAAGAGTAATCAGAATCCAGGCAAGAGTTCAGGGGCAGGCAGATAACAGCAAAGTTCAAAGTCCAGGCTAGGGTCAAGGATAATAATCAGGAACAAGATTAGCAATATCAGCTCACAGGGAACCCAGGGAATACTTAGGGAAAGGTTTCCTATACTTGGGCGCCATTCTGGCGTCTAGATGGCGTTTTTATTTTGAATTTGGCGCCATTGTGACGTCATTGACGCCCTTGCGCCAACGTCGGCGCGCTGACGTCATCGCGCCGCTACCCACGTGGCGGCCATGGGCGCCGCCATTTTGGGAGCGACGCCGGCAGGGAGGGACGCGCCACCCGGAGCTCCTGGACCTGCTCCGGGCGGCAATCGTGACATATACTAATGAACACAAAAAAGAAAATATTAGAGTTTAGGGATTTGTCTCTTTTATCCCTTTACTCAAAAGTAGGTCAGTTCAGGTGCACACACCTCTGTAAACTAGAAGCATGACAATACTGGTTTAAAACACACTTGTTGTGTGTGGCATAGGGTAAAGCCCCAAAAACCATTATTAACTAAATTGTTATATTAATAGTAGACCCAGCATCTCATTACAGTGTGCAATGTCAATTAAAGTCGCCAGGGCATAACACCCTCAACCTCCCTTTCCCAACCGCCAGTTAAGTTTTTACTGCCTGTCTATGTTGGGACTGGTGGGACTAATCCAAAAGACACCAAGTCCACCTATGCAGCCCTACATGTTTCACTACATAGGTGGCTTCTTCAGGGGAATAAGTGATGAGTGCTATCAAACTTGCCAACTAAATAGGCTCCGAAGGATGCCATTGGAAGCCTATTTAGTTGGTGAGGTTGATGGTGAGGTTGATGGTGCTTGTCACTTAGGCCCCTGAGGAAGCTGTGTATGTGGTGAAATGTGTAGTGCTGCATAGGTGGATGCATGTAATGTTTTGGTCTGCGGGTGTGAAAGAGCCTCATTTATAGACGTGTCTCCTAATACATATGTATTTGGTCACCATATACTAATGACAGTATTGTCTGTACACTCATTTCTAGTCATCGGTCTTCTAATTATAGGCCTGTAGACACCTACAGCATTTCTGCCACAGCTTCTGCTCCTCTGCAGGTCCAAGTATCTTTAATATGGTGACCATCCAGACTGGCTACCTATGAAAGAACTTTTAATGTCTGTGCACCACTTTTTTAGGCTGCAAAGGTCAGGTCTCCACCCAAAAGCTCTTTTTGGGCCTCCTGGGGCAATCCAAAACTCTTTGCAGGGCCTCCTACCGCTTTCATATATATCATCATATAATTACTGTTTATCTGTTATTAATAGAAAATAAACCCACCAGTATAATTCCACAATATTATAAAGTTCTAAAGGTTAATGACTACAAGCAAATCAGTAGCACATTTCTTTACCCATAATGTCTTGTATATTTAGAATGGTGCCCGCTGAAATTGCTGCTGATGTGTCAAACTGAATGCTATTGCATGTGGCAGCAAGTCAGATGCACATGACACTGCATTTGCATCCATTTGAAGCACAAATATAGACTTGTAAAAGTGGTAGAGTATAGGGATACTAAGAACTGCTCTTACAGCCAAGCAGCTGGCTCTGCCCTCAAGGCCAGGATACTAGTGACCAAGATAGTTTGAGAATAGAATACATCCAAGTCATGGGGGGAATCTGCATACACAGAATTGTATTCTCTATCATTATCATGAGTGCTGCCATTTGACCAAAAAACTACCAATGCATGTGAAAATGGCCACTCTAGTCTGTAAAGCCTTTCTACAAGCCATGGGTGACTTTCAATATTTTATTTTACAACCAAGTTACAATGTTTCTTACAACACACGCATTTCAGTGAGTGATATGTTACAAGTGACACCGCCAAACACCAATTATAACTCATGACTTCCCTCTAAAGCAAGTTAATTATTAGGTCATGCATAGCTTTGTCTATTAAACCAATATAGATAACAACTCATCTCAGAATTCCATGACCTGAAAAAAACACAGATCAGCAGGCTGCTAAATTTCAAACACGTTTAATACTATAGGTTGAATTCTGTTTTCTTTCTCCAAAACTACTAATCATTCTATGATGAGCAATTATCCCCCCTGCTGAAAATTATAAAGGATACTAAGCAACGAGTCACCTTAAGAGTTTTGTGATCCATATAAATGCCTTGAACACTTTGCCTTTATGTAATCACTGTCCAAGGTCACTGCTAACATGTTTTAATTTTATATGCCATTATTCCATATAGATGTTTCCATGATTGGAATTTCACATCACTATTCTATCATTCTAGTTCAACAGCATTTTATATAGAATTCTTACTGAGAAGGATTGAAAAATACATATCAGGACCGCCCATTCCCTGCATCTAGGGCATAACTTTTCATAAGTTTTTCCATGGCAAAATAGTTGGGCACTGCTTTTTGTGGGACACAACCATAACAAACAGAAAAGGGCTGAATGAGATATTTACCCCAAAGCTTATCTCTAGTATGAATAAGAAAATTATACAGGTATAGGATCCCTTATCCGGAAAACCGATATCCAGAAAGCTCCGAAAGTCTCATAGACTCCATTTTATCCAAATAGTTCAAATTTTTGAAAATGATTTCCTTTTTCTCTGTAATAATGAAACAGTAGTTTGTACCTGATCCCAACTAAGATATAAGTAATCCTTATTGGAAGCAAAACCAGCCTATTGGGTTTATTTCATGTTTAAATGAATTTCTAGTAGATTTAAGGCACAAAGACCCAAATTACAGAAAGATCCGTTATCCAGAAAATACCAGGTCCCGAGCATTCTGGATAACAGGTCTTATACCTGTATTGTATTACTTTTTGTAGTTGGTCTATTTTCATATTTTTCATATTGTTTCTTAATAGTGATGAGCGCAACTGCCCTGTTTCTATTTTTGATAAATAAGGGAAACCACAGAATTTTTTTTTTAATTTTACCAAAATTGTCCCAAATACAATACAAATACAATAGGCTTTATCTTGCACACAGTGCATTGGATTCAATGGGAGCTTTTTGCTGCCATTTATCTCATGCCAAATGCATTGAATTTAGTGGATGATTTTTCTTGAACTAAATGGACTTATTTTATGTATCATATCAGGTAAAAAAAAAAAATCATGTATCACGGTGGAGCCGACTTATATATTCAAATTTTTCGTTTTTTCAATTTTTTTCTCAAAACTTAAATCAGAAAAACTCAGAGAAAACTGCAGAGAAAATTACGTTGTTCTATTAATTAAAATTAATTTGACTGTTTAAAAAAACTAAAACAAATAAAACAGCATGAATGTTTGACTTACACCTTACATTGACATCTACAGTAGCTTGCCAAGTTTTAGTTGCTGATTTTTTTTTTATTGGAATTTTTCAAGATTCTTTTTTATGTGTAAAACTCAAATTTGAAAAAACTCAAGGTAACATTTGTGTCTGTGATTTTCTTTAAAGCATAAATGCAAAGTGGAATTTGAATACATTTGCCCTAAACATTCCCTATAATACTTTGGTTTAGTGGTGAAGATTTATAAAGAAAAGCCATGGGCGTCCACAGATAGGGATAAGGGGTGGACACTAGTGATGGGCGAATTTCTCTGAAAAATTAGCGAAATGCTAATTTTGACACCGGTGTCCAAATATTTTTGACGCAGGCGACAATTCTGACGCCAGGAATTTTTGCTGCAATTTTGCGAATTTATTCGCCGGCAGCGAAACACAGAAATTTGCCGCAAATTTGCGCCTGGTGAATAAATTCACCCATCACTAGTGGACACTCCCCCCCCCCTGAACTTGTACTTTATAATAAAGGATATTTTCTTGCCATATGTACATGCATATATTGTTAAAATTAACATTAAGAAACTGCAATAAGCTTATAAAAGTCTTACATCTTCTAATCAGCACCTCTTCAAATAATGGATCTTCCCAATGCTTATTTTTCTGCTCAGAGCAGCAGTCAGGATTTAGCTCCAACCCTACTCTCTGTGGCTTCTCAACTGTGTGAGGAATGGGAGAATCACAGTAGAGAATCTTCTTCCTGATGAAGCAGCTTCTTTCCCAGGGTAGATGAGTGTGAAGCTTAGAGTGTCCATGTATGTGTATATGTGTGTATCTATGTCTGTGTGTAAATGTGTGTAAGAGCAACTGTGTGTAAGAAGGTCTGACAGACTATGGGGCATTTTCGTTAATTTGCAGATTCACTAATGGACACTGGCGTAAATTCGCTAGTGTTAATTTGCACCTTTACACCTGGCCAATTTGTGCAACAGACGTAACTAATCACTGACGCACGCATTTTTCTGAACGCTACCTTTTACGCCAGACTTCCTTTGCCACTTCAGACCAGGCGAAGTGCAATAGAGTAGATAGGGGTTGCTTCAAAAAAAGTTAAAAAATGTTCTAAGTCCCAAAAAATGCTGACGTTTTTGCTTTTATGGGTGATAGGCAGAAAAAGATCGAAAAAATTTTTGGGCTACCCTCCTTCCCCCTACATTTGCTTACTCATGGCACCTTAACTATACAGTGGGCACATGTGTAGGCAAAATAAAAAATTTATTTGCTGTTTTGAAGGTTTCCCAGGCTTGTGTAGTGCTGCTACATATACCTCCATTGTAACTTCAATTTGGCGCTGTATGCAAATTAAGCAGCGCTAGCGTAACTTCGCTTTGCTTGGCGAAATTAATGCTAGTGCAACTTCGCAACCTTGCGCTTCCCCTGAGCACAACTTCGGATTTTAGTGAATTTGCGTAGCACTGGCAAAAATATGCCTGGCGAAGTGCGGCGAATCGGACGCTGGCGAAACTACGAATCTTAGTGAATTTGCCCCAAAGTGTGAGTTATAGAGACTATAATGAATCTGTGTATATCTGTGCAACTGTGGGTTTTGCCTATAACCATTCTCTCAGTGTATTTGCCACAAAGCACATTAACCCTTACAGTTCCTTGCCCTGCTGCACCACCTATACATGGCCTCACTGTATTCACTCTCCTCTTTTACCCTTTCCCTTATCATTCTGCTGAGTTACCCCCACCCCTCACTCTATATACTTGTGTATATATAGAAATATCTATAATTTTATAATATAAAATTTTGCACCTCATCCCCCTCTCCTGCTCCTGTCCTGTATCCACCTCATTGTTTCTTTTTGGATGACTCTTATCTTTAAACCCTTCTGCCACTCTGGGAACAAAAGCAGCTTCCCCCTAGCCTGAAATAGAATGTATACACATATATATACTAGTGACATTTTTTGTGCACAGACTCTTCCTGCTCTTGTTACTCTACTCTATGTACAATAGAACCCCCATTTAACATTTTGTCAGTGAAATGTATCATACATTGGTGGAACCAGAAAAAATGTTATAACATATGGAAACACTTAAAATGAGGGTATATAAATGGAGGCTTTACTGTATGTATCCAGCTGTAACTAGAACTTAAAGAGAATAACATTCTACAAACCGCTGGCTAGTAATTGTGCTAAGAAAGTAGAAAAGACCTAGTGCTGTCCTGGCAAACAATGATATTGTGTCATTAATAGAATGGCAATTCTATACACTATACAGTCACTACTTTATGGGGCCCATTTACTTAGCTCGAGTGAAGGAATAGAGGAAAAAAAACTTTGAATTTTGAATGTTTTTTTTTGGCTACTTCTACCATCGAATGGGCAACTTCGACCTTCGACTATGACTTCGACTTCGAATCGAACAAAAAATCGTTTGACTATTCGACCATTCGATAGTCGAAGTACTGTCTCTCGAGCAATTCGAAGGATTTAATCGTTTGATCGAACGATTTTTCGTGCGATCGAACGATTTTTCGTGCGATCGAACGAATAACGCTAAATCCTTCGACTTAACCCTCGATATTTGACCCTAAGTAAATCTGCCCCTGTATATTTATAGAAAAGCTGTTGTTAGGTTTGTGTGGAAACCAAAATATGGGTACAAATTTTTCTGTGGACGCCCATGAGATAAGCGGTTGTCATTTTCTTTCATGCCACAATGGCTGAAGGTGAAAACCCTCCATTCACAATGTATATTTTGACATTATTCAAGTTAACATTAAATTTAAATAAGACTGATATTGACAAAGCTCTTGAAACAATGTCCCTTAGCCGCAACTTCTGAGCAGCATAATATCCAATCGTTAACTGGCTAAATAAATCTGTCTTTTTATATTATATACTTTGCTTTGGGTCAATCACTTACTTAATAGACTTATTAGTAAGCCTTGAAACATTCCAGGTCATTTCCTCTGGCGTCGGAAGTCACCGCTTTTGTTTTTCTGACCAAATCACAGACTCAAAATAAATGCCGCTTTACTCTGCAGAAGCAAGAACATTATTTTAATATTCAGCACTGCAAAACAGACAAAGCAAGACAATATAATGCAAAGCTTCAGTCTCTAGGAAATTGCTTTGATGTTACAGGTACTTAGAGCTGCAAATACATTTTTTTTTTCTGGAATATTCTTTTGTAAGCTCGGAGACTTTAAGACAGAGAATTGTAATATATTAAACGTCAGACTTACTTGTGGAATGAATGACATTTCATGGTCATTATGTTTTGCTGAGGACAGAGAAATTTTACATTTAGTGCTTTGTAGACCTGTTATCTGCATACATTAAATCATTCAGCTTGTCAGCACTAGCAAGATCTGCCCGGCTCTAGAAAAGCAACACATTTTTGGCAGTCCTCATTAGAATTTGCTGAATACATTTCTTTTATTAGTAACAGGTAGAATACTCAAAGCTTTAGTTATAATGGGTATCTTTTTATATATATATATATATATATATATATCTCCATTAGGCTTACTTGACCATTTAAAAAAACATGATATTAAAGAAAAGATTGTGAATGGTTTAAAAACAGAATTTGATGACATTATCAATTCTGTTGTGGAATGTAGAAACTGAGATTTCTGAATTATTTTCCATTTTCATGTGGGAGGGGGTCCAAAATCAATGATGTAATGATGATACAATGATGTAACTCATAACATTGGATGTGATTAGTTACAACTCATGCAAAATAAAAAGTAGAGGAACTTACATTTCCATCAAAGACCTAACAGAGCAACCCATTCAAAGTAGAAGCTAGCGGTAGGAAGCTGTTCCCGTTCCCATTGCAAGTTTCTGAAAAGATAAACATGAGTGGGAGGGAAATACTGTAGGTGGTCTAGTGGTGGAGTCAGGAATTTGCAAGATGAAGGGGAGGTGTTGTGCTGAGCAGGAGGTGGTAGATGCCAAAAGGGGTGGCGAGTGGGGGGACAAAAAGATACTTGCCATGTCTGCCACTACCTCTTTACCTCTTGGCAAAGTGGCAAATGCTGGTGACAATTCGCCAGCGTTACCGCCCGCAGGGACATCACCGATGTGCAGGTGCCAATTCGCTAGCGATGGAGATAGGCGCTAGTGCTCATTTGCACTCTATCGGCAGGTGACAATTCGCTCTTACGAATGGATGTTACTCCGCAAATTCAATAAAATGCGGATTTTACTGAACGTTACTGCTTTCGCCAGACTTGTCTTCACCAGCTCAGACCAGGCTGCACTGGAGTGTATAGATCTTCCTCAATCTTCTGTTACTTACATCATATTCTTTAGTCGAAAAACCATCAAAGTTCAAAAAACGCTGACGTCTTTTCCTTTTTACAGAGTGATAGCCTGCATAAGTCATTAAAACATTTTTTTGGGTAACCGGTTTCCCCCTACATTTATAACATATGGAACATAAACTATACAGTGGGCTCATGTGTAGGGCATTATAACAACTCTATTGTCTTTATTAAGGTTCCCTGGACATGTGTAATTAACAGTGGAAATGTAATGTATTTGCTGCTACATTTGCTGTCCGTTCAAGTTTAAATGCAAATTCAAGACCTCTAGTGAATTTGCTAGCACTAGAAAACTAGCACATTTTCACTTTGAATTGCTCGCATTGGCGAAGTAAGGCTAGCGAAAAGTCGCTAGCATTCAGCACCCATGACGAAACTCTGCATTTTAGTGAATTAGTGTTGTCTGAGCGAATTTTCACCTGGCGAAGTGTAGCGATGGGTGCAAAGCAGTCGATGGCGACTTTTCACCGGTTAGTGAATCTGCTACATAGTAACCTATGCCACAAGTATACTGAAGTCAAAAGATAAACACAGTTTTGTGGGACAAACCGTTACATAACATGACTGCCGCATATAAGTGTAGTATCTCAAATGATTAATGTAAGCAGAGTTTGCTAGTTTAACACGTTTATTGGGGGAGTATCCTTAAAAGCATAAATCCAATCTCAATCATCAGTAATACAGGGCACATGTAGAACAGGGTTTCTTTATGATTTGGGGGTAAAATGAGGGCTTTGGATTAGTATACTGATAAACTTTATTTGCTGCACCATGATATCCAACTACAATTTCCATGTTCATGTCAAGGTGCTTAGTATTTGCTTTGTACTGCCTGATCAAAATGCACAATCTGTTTAGTAGCTGCAAGAGGTTTGTAAGGCATGCAGCAGAGGCATGCTGGGTTACTATATCTTTTATATGACTGTAATAATAACATAGAAGTAACAATTTTAGAGATATCCTATAAGCAAGTAATAGAGATGGGAAATTATTTCATTCAGTAGACACACTCTGGCTAAACAAATTTTAATATGAATACGTTTTAGGGACATTTAAAAGTGCTCAAATCTAAGGACTCAATGGAAGGGCTCAAAGGAAAGAGTAGTTCTGACATACAAACACAAACTAAATTGCAGTTCACAATAACAAGCAACAATTAGTTTTGGATAGTCTACTACAGGTTAAAAATTGAAAGCATATACCTGATTAGTTACAATGGGTGATTGCACTGGTGCTATGTTTGTAAATAGATCCAGCTACTTACTAACATAGGTGCTTAAATGCACCAGTGCAGTTACCCGTAGCAACCAACCATATATTTGAGTTTGAGTTGTTGCTGTTGTTAGTAAATTAGCCCTAGGCCTACTACACCTTACTTTTCATATAGTTTTAGAATAATTAGCAAGATTGAAAAATATTAGTTTATTTTATCCACCCACCCTAATATTATTGGGAGCTGGTTTGTTTACTTTGGTATTATATTAGTGTAACCTTGAGGCCTGGGATATGGCTCTCAAATAGTTTAGAGATGGAGGCAGAAAACCATGGGATTTCATTCTGTTGCAATGCTGCAACAAGTAAGTTCAATACAGTTATTTAAATGTTGAGTATTTAATGGTCATACATTCATACATAATTGTATTTAAAAATAATTTATGTATATTTGTTTAAAAAAAATAGATCTAAATAGAATAAATCCTTGACTATATCATCCAAAAAGATTATTTGTTTTTATTTACATAAAAATAGTTAGTGAGGCGAGTGTTAGTGATACATCAAGCATGTTTTGATATTAAAATATACTGTACAAGAATATCCAAAACCCTAAATAAATACATAACTCCCACTTATAAACCTCCTTGCAATTCAGGTTGGACCCATGTTCAAATGCCCCCTCCATCACCTCCAGGATTCTAACTTGAAAACTAGATATAACTGGACCCCACATCAAATAATTTTTTAGGTTCCCAAAGTGTCTAGATTTTGATGTTTTACCAATATTTATTGATACTGTATATTAATTAGGGCCTCATGTAGCCCCTAAACCTCCTAGTTCCCCCTTCAGCCGCAGAGTCTGTAGTTACTGTCCTGGAGCCATTGCCTTATGCTTTTACAACAAGGGTCTATTCTATCAACAGTCCCATAGATCGCTCCTACCACTATGGCAGATTATGTTCCAGGTCTTGTGACCAATTTGCAGACAATTAAAGGACAACTAAAGCCTAACTAATGAAGTAGGCCACAAATGCTGTACATTATGCATTGGGCTTCTGTACTAGCCCAAGGCAACCACAGCCCTTTAGCAGTAAAGATCTGTGTCTCCAAAGATGTAGCCCCCATCATCTTTTCTGCCTATTCACTGCACATGCTCTGTGCTGCTGTCACTTACTGAGGGACCCACTCACAATATACAGTACACATAGAATAGAAATGTCACAATATAAGGCTGATTAGTAATTAATACAGATAATTATTACATGGCAGCACAGAAACCAGTGCAACTAGCATGAGACTTTAATAATCAGCCTTGTAGCATCAGCTTATATTACAGACCAACCTCATTTTCTGCTTGATAATTAATGACAACCCCTAAGATTAGCTTCTCAACAGCAGATGTGAGTGTTGCAGACACTTTCCAAGATGGTGACCCCCTGTGACAAGTTTGAAGTTCTGGGTCATTGCTGCTATTGACAAGCTGAAACTTTAGGCTGGGCCCATAAGTTCAGTATATAAAATATAGTATTTTTAGTCATATTACTTTTAAGGGTTTATTTCTCCTTTAAGAGACAATTAAAGTCTTGTTATACTTGGGGGTGGAAAAAGTTAGGCACTCCCAAGTGGTTGCATTTACTTACCTGACACCCTGGGCCAGCGCTCCCAGCAGGAGAAAACAGCACCGGCCCAGGATTCTTCCAGCGAGCACCACGGACCGTGTTCCGGCGGATGCACATGTGCATTAGAGTGAAAAGCCGAACTTTAAAGAAAAAGACAGCTATTTCATTCTACTGCACATGTGTCTGCCCCGGGAAATTTGAAGAAATAAGTAGCAGGAAAACAATGACTGTTCGGCTCAAGGGAAGATTCCTGGGTCGGCGCAGTTTTCTGCTAATAGGAGCACTGGCCCGGGTTGTCAAGTAAGTAAATGTGATCACTTGGGGCTTCTTAACTTTTGGCACCCCCATATATGACAGGACTTTCCTTCTCATTTAAATGCTATTTACTGATTGGTTAAAACTACAGTAGATCAAACGTTGCATAGGTTGCTATAGGCAACATTTACGAGGACTCACAGCTGGAGAACAAACACAGGGGAAAGTTATCCCTAAAAACTTTGTGATTCATCCATATATCTGATAAATACCATATACCGTACACATAAGCATCATGCTTTTTGGCATGTTCCTTCCTTGAAGCCTCTAACAAAAACTAAAATTTGTCTGGTACTCCATTTAGTCTCTCAGTCATTGATTACAAGTTGGCCAGTACATAGCTTTCCTGCATTACACAAATGTATAATGCATTCAACTAAAGACACTTCTTACAAGTGTGGTAGTACTGTACTAAACATTAGCAGCACAGTTTTAAAGATAGAGATAAATCCAAAGGTTTTCAACATACTAAAATGACCACAATGGGAACAGTATTAATAAATGTGCAAATTAATAAAAAGACAGTTTTATAAGCATTTGTTTAGTATACAATATACATTTTAAAAGTGCATATATACAATCCTCCTGGAGAACATAAAATAGCTGCTGGTGGCTATCAAATAAAATAACGATTTTACTGCCTGTAAAAAGCACAATAAATATCAAAAGAAAATTTACAACTGGAGCTCCTTTGCCAGAGGCTCCCAATTGTCCCATATCAGTGTTCAGGGATTACTTATAAAGTAGTTGAGAACAAGGTACACCAGTTGCCATTTAGGAGTCACTATAAAATTATCAATAAACAAGATAGTACAAATTGACCTTTATGTACCTTTATGATCGCTGCCTTTGTGAAACGCACTGATGTTACTTGTATTGTTTTGTTTCGAGCATCGTCTTCACTGCAAAGTTTGGTCTTTACATTTGGCACCAAAATACATCCCCTCTGATATTGATATTGTGATATTGTCCCCTGATCAATATCCTTTCTACTGCAGAAAGGTATGACCTATGCATAAAATTCTAAGTGCTTTTAAGTGGCAGTGAGTTTTCAGAACAACCTCAGCTAAAAGAACATTTGGGCTTACTGAAGCTATTATTCTTGATTACTAATTTTACTTCCTTAAACATATATATATATATATATATATATATATATATATATATATATATATATATATATATATATATATATATATATATATATATATATATATATATATATATATATATATATATATATATATATATACAGTGGTTAGCCATACAGTATCTGCTAATAAATTGTAAGGGATGGATTTAAACCATTGCCTCCTATTTATGCATAAACCTTTCTCAGACTGTATTAAAAACTACATATACCAGCACTTGCATAAAACACCTTGTACAACCCTCTACAGATAGTCTCACATATTTGTGGTAATGCAGCATTTTCTCTAAATATATATATCCTTTCAATATGTTGGTGTCCCCTGAACCACCAGTTGTAAAATAGTATCAAGATATTTACCAGTTTATCAGTAGGAGTAGCCATTAGGCGCTTATACACAACTGACTGTGACAATTGTCCAACAATGTACGCCCGATAATTGGAGTAGTTCAACAAGACCACCCCGCCACCTTTATCAGCGGGGCCGAATTACTAGTGAAGCATCAAACCTTGTATAATTTAATAGCAGGATTAATCATTGGTGGTGTAAATAAACTTTTGAGTCTTAAAGGGATCCTGTCATCGGAAAACATGTTTTTTTCAAAACGCATCAGTTAATAGTGCTACTCCAGCAGAATTCTGCACTGAAATCCATTTCTCAAAAGAGCAAACAGATTTTTTTATATTCAATTTTGAAATCTGACATGGGGCTAGACATATTGTCAATTTCCCAGCTGCCCCTGGTCATGTGACTTGTGCCTGCACATTAGGAGAGAAATGCTTTCTGGCAGGCTGCTGTTTTTCCTTCTCAATGTAACTGCATGTGTCTCAGTGGGACATGGGTTTTTACTATTGAGTGTTGTTCTTAGATCTACCAGGCAGCTGTTATCTTGTGTTAGGGAGCTGATATCTGGTTACCTTCCCATTGTTCTTTTGTTTGGCTGCTGGGGGGAAAAGGGAGGGGGATATCACTCCAACTTGCAGTACAGCAGTAAAGAGTGATTGAAGTTTATCAGAGCACAAGTCACATGACTTGGGGCAGCTGGGAAATTGACAATATGTCTAGCCCCATGTCAGATTTCAAAATTGAATATAAAAAAATCAGTTTGCTCTTTTGAGAAATGGATTTCAGTGCAGAATTCTGCTGGAGCAGCACTATTAACTGATTCATTTTGAAAAATTTTTTTTCCCATGACAGTATCCCTTTAATGACAAATTGAGCGACTAAGTTTAAAATGTTTAACTTCACAGTCTAAAGATTTTGGTTTAAACATAGGCATAAAAGATAAACCACAACCTAATTTGTGATGTCTCTACTAAAGTTATCGTGTGATTTGAAGGATTAAAAGATAGGCACGGCTATGCTTTGTAGCCTTGGCCTCTTCTGCCCCCGCCATGTTGATTACCTTTTCTTCTGATCCATCCTGAAGGGGGATGCTCCCTGTTGGTTGGATCTAAAAAAGATTAATCCTGAACAGCATCAATGGGTGCAAAGTCAGGTTGCAGAGAATGTCGAAGGTCCATTATCATCCCCATCAGTCACCAAAACTGGTGTCAACAGTGTTCATACTGATACAGCTTGTCCCTTGAGCGGCACAGTGCCCAAGCTTCCTCCGGATCACCAGCTACAACAGTCCCGTAAGGCTGCCACTAACCTAGTGCCTACATGTTCTCTTCCCTGTCTGGTGCACAATTGCCACAGGGCCAGTACCCCAAACTTACACTCCTGTCCTTGCTATATACTGTAGCCCTGTACTTCCTTATATAACCTCCTACGGGGGGAGGTTCCCCTCGTAGGAGGTTATGAATATTGCCAGAACTATTTACATAATAAATAAACTATATTTTACCTCCTTACATCCAGGCAAAAGGTTAGGTCATGCAGAGTGCTGGCAGGGCTAAGAACAGGCCAAGATCAGGATACAAGGTAATCAGGAGCAGCTACCGAAATCAAAGTGACTGACCAAAGAACTAATTTCTGCAGCTGAACTGACGCAACCCTGACTGTTTTCTGATGATACCTAACAATATCCTTCTGTTTCTGTGAACAACTTAGTTGGTTTCCCTGTGGTGAACAGGCAGAAAGTTAGTACCATGAATTTAAAGGTTAAATATAAAGATAGATTACAAGAGATAGCAGTATTAGCAATAATAAAACAAATCAGTAAATCTTGCCAAATCACTTTCCACTTTCCAATTTCCTGGCCCCTTAAACAGCCAAATTTGCATTTAAAAAGGAGAGTTTGGCATTTTAGCAGGCAGCATTTAAGCAATTTGCTGAGAACCAAAACATTTTTCCGTAAAGCAATCAATGTCACATGTTCCAGAGCAAAAGAAAGCTCTGCTCGATGCCAAAAATTTTTGTAATCAATCACTCAACTATAGGCAAACAGAACTAATAATGGTCAATGCAGGTTCTCTCTGTGCTAATGATGCAGAGCTGCTTGGGATGCAGCATTATTTATTCAGCTTGTGCTGCTACTAAAACAAAAGAGATCCCTCTTAGAAGCCATTTATGTTCATTATCGTTAAAGGGATAAAATCATAAAATATTATATACATTATAAAAGAAATCAAAACATAATCATTGTATTCCTTTTGAAATGGTACTTTGAGAAAAATGCTTCCACAAGTTTGATTTTTTTTTTTTGCAGTATTACCCATTAAACTCCCATAATCTGCTTGCTTAAAGTACCCTACAGTAGCAACACTCCAAATCTCAACACTACGGGGCAGATTTACATATGGTCGAATATCGAGGTTTACTTAACCCTCGATATTCATCTGCCGAATGTAAATCCTTCGGCTTCGAATATAGAAGTTGAAGTATTTACCGTAATTCGTTCGATCGAACTAAAAATCGTTCAATCGAACTAAAAATCGTTCGATCGAACGAAAAAACGTTGCCTTCGGTAGGTTTTAGGTGGCGAACTAGGGGGTCGAAGTTTTTTTTTAAAGAGACAGTACTTCGACTATCGATTGGTCGAATAGTCGAACGATTTTTAGTTCCAATCGGTCGATTTGAAGTCTATGTCGTAGTCGAAGGTCGAAGTAGCACATTCGATGGTCAAAGTAGCCAAAAAAAAACATTTGAAATTCAACGTTTTTTTCCCTCCATTCCTTCACTCGAGCTAAGTAAATGGGCCCCTAGATTTTCATACATGAACTTTCCCCCTTCAATGCATCATAGTTACCCTTTTTATCTTAGTACCCACATAGATTATAAAATGAATAGTGATGGGTGAATAAATTCGCCAGGCACTAATTTGCGGTGAATTTCTGTGTTTCGATGCAATCAAATTAATTTGCAAATCTATGGCAACAATTTGCCAGCGAAAAATGAGCTTCAGCAGAAAAAAAAAATTGGCACATGTCAAAATTGGCATGCACATAAAAATTGTTCAGAATCAAAAATTTTCAGACGCCCATTGACTTTAATGCATTTGGACTAAATAGTCGCGTGTATAAAAATTGTCGCATGTGTCAAAATTATTTTGACGTGCATTGACTTCAATGCGTTTCATAATTTTTTATTTGCAAATTTTGCGGTAGATTCATAAATTTTTCAGCAAACCGAAACATCACTAGAAATGAGCCATTTAGACCTATTGGCTTCTGGGTTGAGATGTGAAGACTGAAAAGGAACCCAGTCGTTCAGAAGAGATAATAGAGGTATTTGCAAGACAGGATTCCCCATTTATTTAGGCACAGGAAGGAAAAATAGGTACAGGCAAAACTAACTAAAGGGGCAAGTCCAATACCATAATAGCAAGGTTTCACACAAAACAAAAATACTGTATGGAGGCCAAAGTTGATATTTAGATCTACCATGCAATACAACTTCTATCAGGAACAAGGGGTATTCAGGACAGCAAGTACTCAAAAGTCCCTATACTTGACTATCAGTCTATTCCATTTAAAGTCAGTTCAGCAGAACAAACTCCCAACTTCAGTAGTAGTGCAGGATTCTCCATTAGCCACTTTCACTGGCGTATATACAGCATTCAATATGAAACAGCACTGCTCAATTTCTTTGAATTAAAAATGCCTTTCTTGCATTATTTTCCAGGCATCACAGCTACATTTCTAGCACTTCCTTGGCCCTTTATCAAACTTGATAAAGGGCCAAGGAAGTGCCTGAAACGTAGCTGCAATTCCCGGAAAATAATGCAAGAAAGGCATTTTTAATACACTTGAAGTCAATCCCGCAGTTAAAGAACCACTCCCATACTTATTAAAAAGAGAGGAATGAGTATTGTCTAATGATGTTGTAATTAAAATTCAAGTAGAAAGCACACAAATGTTTATGGCACCACCATAAAATGCCACCTGGACTGAAAACCATGGCAATCAATCAAATATATGTTTTTATTCCACCTGCAGCTTGCTGGCAATATAAAAAAAAATATTGATTGGATGCTTTAGGTTACTGCCCAGGTGCAAATTTGCTTTCTGTTGATTAATGAACCTCAAAACTGATCTCTAGTGATAGGCGAATTTATTCGTCCAGGCATGGATTCACAGCGAAATTCCACATTTCACCATTTTCGCGAAACTGTGTTGAAAATTCACAAGTGGAAATGTACTCATTTTTTTTTCGCACGCTCACAGCAAAATTGTTGCGCATTAAAATTATTTTGATGCCTATTGACTTCAATGCTTTTCGCAAATTTTCTCTGTTTTGCAAAACGGCATCGATTCGCCCATCACTACTGATCTCTAATCTTAATAATTGATTTTAAGAAATAAACCTTGTATGTTATGGAATGGTCAGTTCTACGATACAGTTCTTGAAATTTTTTTTTTAATTATTTGCATTTTCTTCTGACCATTTCCAGCTTTCATAAGGGGGTCACTGACCCCTTCGAAAAAACAAATGCTCTATAAGGCTACACAAGTATGGTTATTGCTAGTTTTTATTACTCGTTTTTCTATTAATATTCGAATAGCTTATTAAAATCAGTGTGTGGCTGCTAGGGTAATTTGGGCCCCACCAACCAAATTGCTGAAATTGCAATCTGGAGAGCTGGTAAATAGTGATGGGCGAATTTGGGGCGTTTTAGGGCGAAATTCGGTTAACGGTGAAAAATTTGCAAAACGGCAACTGTTTTTTTGACGCTGTGGTTTTGCTAATTTATTTGCCAGCAGTGGAATTCTCTGGGAAGTGTGCCTGGCGATTAAATTCGCCCATCACTACTGGTGAATAAAAAGCTAAACTCAAAAACCACACATAATAAAAAATGAAAACTATTTGCAAACTGTCACAGAATATCACTTCTTTGTCTTTTATTGAAGTGAAATCCCAGCAAACATTTCGGGGACAAGCCCCTTCATCAAGTGCTACAAACAAAAGAAAGTTTTTTTCACGAAAGAGAGCCAGAAAGAAGTTAATTCTTTTGTAATATGAAAAATCCTGCATGGAAAGCAATAAAAAGTTGCCATTACAAAAAGATTGCAGCCTTGTGGAGCATTGGATGTTTATATAGAGCCAATAATTGGAAAGCTATAAAAAAAAAAAAAAAAACGAAGGTCAACTGAAAAGTTGCTTAGAACTGGCCATTCTATAACATACTAAAAGTTAAGTTAAAGGTGAACCACCCCTTTAAATCAGGATAATCCTGCACACCTTTAAAGAGCAAGAATATCCCCTACATCTAAATATAGTATTTATATTTATTTATCTTATGGTGTAGGGCCACTGTGCGACTTAAAGGACCAGTAACATCAAATGTATTTAAAAAAAATGCATTAGTATAGAACGAAAAAAAAAAACCACCAAGACAAATTAGACTTTTAAATCGCAAAGTCTTTATTAAGAAATAACTTACCAAAACTCTGCTTCTGCTCCTCTTCAGAAAAGGAGACAGGGCGACAATTCATCGATAGTGGTGCTCGATTTCTCCTCCCTGGCTATCTGCTGCTGGATCCTTTAGCTCCCACTTTCTGTGCCACTGTGAGTTTAGGAGAGAGAGTCTGTCTCAGTTTGGGATAGGGAGACCAGCCTAATGTTTTCTTGTTCTCACAAGGGATGTTAGAGCCGTGGAAATCCACAAAGTGGTATGAGTAGGACATATCCTTGATAGGCCGAGCCCCACAGCGAGGAGACACCGCCACAGGCCACAGTCCTGCTCTGGGCCAGCAGCTAAGGTGAAGCAGCGAGCCTGCCCCGATCCACAGTAAGCTTGTGCTTGAAGCGCTGCTGCACTTTGAACCCTTGTACTGGAACGGCCTGCCTAGGTCGAATGTTAGAGTTTTTTATACCTCGAATGAACTCTAACTCACAACTCAAAAGGTTTCTTATTTAAGAAAAAACTTGAATGGAAGAAACTCGATTGAGTGATTTTGAATTGTGAAACCCGAAAACTCGAATTGATCAAGTTTTCTGTGAAGGAAAACTCGAATCGTTCCAATTGATCGAGTTTTTGGGCAAAACCCTTTGAAGAAAACTTGAATATCATGAAGGCTGTTGACATTTTCAAATGGTTCAAGGAACCTCTGCCATTGACTCCTACATGACCATGACAGTTTGTAGATGGTGTATTTTTGGATTCAAGCTATTTCCAGGGTCGAGGTTTTAAAAAAATCTAATATTTTTTTAAAAAGTTTTTTTTTTAACCCAACATGTTAGTTTTGACCAAAAACATAATTTCAAAAACTCGACTTTTCGTGGAAAACACAACTTTAACCTTAATAAATGACCCCTAAGTCTACTAAAAAATAATTTAAACATTAAATAAACCCTGTTTAGCTAGGATCAAGTACAAGGTAGTGTTGTATTATTACAGAGAAAAGGAAAATAATTTAAAAAATGATAATTATTTGATTAAAATGGAGTCCACAGGAGATGGCCTTCCATAATTTGGATATTTCTGGATAACGGATTAATAATCTTGTACCAGGAACTGGCCACAGGGGAGTACAAATAACATGGTTCTTTCAGCCTCATACCAGCTGAATAATGTTTATAAAATCAAAGACACAGGTTCAGTTGTACGACCTGAATGCCAACTTAAATATTGATCTAACCATCACTTATACAGTATGTATGGTTTAGACATCTTCAGTGCAAAGATCCTTGCAATTAAGTTAACGGTGGAGATAATATTGCTCATTTAAGTTATAAACCAAGTTGTTTTTTTCACAGATCTAGCTTGTTATGAAAGTGTAAGTTACTTTTCTATCTTTTAGTTTCTCCTAAAGTTGTTTATAGTTGAGGCAAAGGGCACAACTCAGCTGAGTTTGTAGCATTCTGTAATTGTTCTCAAATCAGGAAACAGTTTCACATCAGTGGCACTTATGTACAAAGATAAGACTCTTTCAATAGGAGGGTTCAATAGAGACACAAAGCACAGCTGTACCTCCTTAGAATGAACATTTAGCAGGATGTAGAAGTTGATTTGCCATTTGTCTTTTTATTCTAATTTATTCAAAATTGTTTTTCTAGCCTGAAATTGAGGACACTACAAAAACAAAAAAGATTCACCCCGCGGCTATGGCATTATAACTTTATAAGAGAAAAGAAGGATATAAAGAAGGATATATTTATTTGATGTTGATGTTAAGGGGGTTATTTATCAAAGGTCCAGTTTGTGAGATTTTTTTTCTACATTAAATAAACTCACAATTCTAATGTTTGCTTTTTTATGACAACAAATTGCATGTAAAAAAACTCGATTGAATGCAATCGGGGGAATAACTCGAATTGATCGAGTTGTTGGCTAAAAAACCTCAAATACCTTGAATTGATCGAGTTTTCAAGCAAAAAATGTGTAAAAAGACCTGAAAATCATAAAGGCAAAAAACATCTTCAAATGGTTCAAGGGACCACTGCCATTGACTTCTACATGACCTCGACAGGTTTTAGCTGGAGTATTTTAGTGAAACTACTATCGAAAAACTAAATTTTTCTGGAAAAACACAACGCAACCTTTAATAAATAACCCCTAACTGTTAAAATATAAATTAGCCATTTTTATGATACCTATCAAGTGTTTGAGACCAAAGGGATTTTACTTGATCACTTGCACACTGTACTTCTATTTCTAAGCAAACTTAAAATAGGATCAGTTCCATGGCATGTTCTTTAGAATCTTGCATAGAGCATGTTTCTCCCTGGTACCGAGGAAAAGGGTGGAATAGTTGGAATCAGATAATTGTTTATACTACGTGTACTGTATGAGATCCGGAACACATTATCCAGAAAGCTTTGATTAACTGGGAGGTCTTCTCCCATAAATTCCATTTTATCCGAATAATTCAAATGTTTAAAAATTATTTCCTTTTTTCTGTAATAATAAAACTAAGATATAACTCAAATAAGGATAATGGATCATGTTTATCAAAAAAGTAATAATTCACCACATAGAGGAAGAGGGGAGCAGATCAACCGAAAAACTTGTGGAGCAGGCACTCAAAATACAGGCATTTTTCCGCCAGGCAGATAAAATCAAGTCCACATATAAATATACATGTTTCGTGTTACAAACACTTAGGGCACATTTACTATTGGTAGTATATCGAGGGTTAATTAACCCTCAATATTCAACCCTCAAAGTTAAATCCTTCGATTTTGAATATCGAAGTCGAAAGGATTTAGCACAATTTAGCGCTCAATCGAAAAAATTAAATCCTTGAATCGAATGATTCGAAGGATTTTAATCCACCGATTGAACGATTTTCCTTCAATCAGAAATTGGTTAGAAAGCCTATGGGGACCTAACATTGGTGCTCGGTAGGTTCAAGTTGGTGAAGTAGGTGGTCGAAGTTTTTTTTAAAGAGACAGTACTTCGACTATCGAATGGTCGAATAGTCGAACAATTTTTAGTTTGAATCGTTCGATTCGAAGTCGAAGTTGTAGTCGAAGGTTGAAGTAGCCAATTCGATGGTCGAAGTAGCCATAAAAATACTTTGAAATTCTAATTATTTTTTATTCTAATCCTTCACTCGAGCTGTGCCCCTATGTCATAGGCTATCTATGCAAAGTTCTAAACACAGCATTTAAACAAATGTGCACCAATCAAAGAACATTTTCCAATAACCAATTACCAAATCACATTGCTAGACAGAAGAACCAATCACAATTAAAATCATATATATGTGCAAGCTAAGACCACACCCATTCATGAAGTAACAGGTGCCATATTAGTACAACTTAGTCTACCTCAAAGGTGGCGAAAATCTATTTAACACCTATATCTTTTATATACTTAGAACATTAAATATTTTATAAATACACATATGACTATTTACTATATAACTCATCCTTATTGGAAGCAAAATAAGCCTATTGGGTTTATTTAATGTTTACATGATTTTCTAGTAGACTTAAGGTGTGAAGATCCAAATTATAGAAAGATCTGTTATTCAGAAAACCCCAGATCACAAGCATTCTGGATAACAGGTCTCATACCTGTACTCAGATGCTCTGTGTTGTTAGGACACAGCGTGAACTTTCTTAGCCGCCTACAATGTAATGTCAATGATGTTCCAAATCTTGATGTAAGCTTTATATGATTGATATGTACAATAAAAACGTTATTTGAAAAATTGCACATCAATTTCTTTACCACACACCAAAAGTAATGTATTAACAGAATCTTTTCCTCACTATGGATTTTTGTTGTCAGCGTCACAATTAGAAGTCAAAATGACCCTACAATCATTCTCTACCCATCTATGGAAAAAGGCATGAAATTACAGAAATTGCTTGAAGTAAAACATTCATTTGTATTGGAAAGACATTACAGTCCCTGAAGGAGAACTTAAGCTATTTTTTTTTTTGGGGGCTCGAGTACTAGTTCTATTTTAAAGTAATCATTGTTGGAATAAAAGAAAAGACAACTGCTGAGGGGAGTCATACAAATGCCGCCACACAAAGCCTAAAGAAAAGAAGGGACCATCTGCAAGACGATACGTATCATTCCCTCATTATTTCAAATAGCCAAGGTGCGTTAAAGAACAAGTCAACAGGACGCTATTTGGATACTGTGTTTTTGTTAGCAGAACAGATGTGATCATTTTGGACAGTAAAAGAAAAGAAAAATGCACACTGGGAAAGTCATTTATAATGTAAAGTGCGGGCTTTATATCTATAGAATATGAAAAGAATATCTCACTTCTAAAACACAAAGTCTGGTTTATTATATAAGTGCAGAACAGATGCCCAGGTAGCAACAGAGAGCGATAAAACAAACAATAGGAAACACCTGTTCATCAGAGGATAAAGTATCTTGGGTATCAACAAGTATTTATAAGCAGTAACATATTCCACCTATATATGACATAAGAACATATCCAACAAGACATATAGGGGCAAATTCACTAAGATGCGAAGTTGCGCCAGGCGCAACTTCGCCGCACTTCGCCAGGTGTATTTTCGCCAGCGCTCCTCAAATTCACTAAAATCCAAAGTTGCGCAGAGGGGTAGCGTAAGGTTGCAAAGTTGCGCTAGCGTTGATTCGCTATATAAAGCGAAGTTACACTAGCGAAGGCTAATTTGCATACAGCGCAAAATTCAAATTTCAATGGAGGAACACGTATCAGCACTACAAATGCCTAGAAAACCTTCAGCAAATAAAAATTTTATTTAGCCCTACACATGTGCCCACTGTCTAGGTAAGTTGCCATGAGTCAGGAAATGTAGGGGGGGAGGAGGGGAGCCCCAAAAGAATTTTCAATCTTTTTCAGCCTATCACCCATAATGTAGAAAACACGCCAGCGTTTTTTGGGACTTAGAAAAAAATGTGACTTTTTTTGAAACAATCCCTATCTACTCTATTGCGCTTCGCCAGGTCTGAGGTGGCGAAGGAAGTCTAGCGTAAAAGGTAGCGTTCAGTACACTGCGCAAGTTAGTGAATTTGCGTAGTTACATCGCTAGCGAAAATTCGCCTGGCGTAAGGATGCGAAGTAACACTAGCGAAAATACGCCAGCATTCGTTAGTGAATTTGCGTAGTAGCGAAAATGCCAAACGCTAGCGAATTAACGCTAACGTTCGGCGCTTCAGCGAATTTGCGCCATAGAGAAATGTCTATCCATATCTATAAAACAGAAAATAACAAAAGAAGTAAAGAGGGCTGTGCTCCTTAGAGCTTACAGTAATGAGATGGGAGGAGAGAAACACAAAGGTCCCTTATTATATACCCTCAAAGCTGGAACATTTCCCACTATGGCTGCTTGTGAACATTTTTCATCAAACCGGTACAATCTATTTATAAAGATCATAAAATTTACCTTTAGTCTTCATTGTCAGGATGGAGATTTCACTGAAATGGTAACTGCATATAGTTTTTCAATGACTCTTACAAAGTTTTCTAAGGGTAGGAAGGAACTGAAAAAAAAATGGTCAAAATAAAAAACGAGTGTAAAATGCATTGGACACTGAACATTTTAAGTGCAATAGAAGTTCTAGAAAAAGCAGCTCATAGAAAAATACAGTTGTACAAATATATTTGAAGTAAGGATGCACCAAATCCACTATTTGGGATTCGGTCGAATCTCGGAATCCGTCGTAGAAGATTCAGGCGAATACAGAACGAAATACTTATCCTAATTTGCATATGCATATTAGGGCTGGGAAAGGAAAAAGTGGGCATTTTTTTTACTTGTTTTGTGATGAAAAGTCACGCAATTTCCCGACTCTAATATACATATGCAAATTAGGATTCGGTTATGCCAAGTGCAAGTATTTGTCTGAATCCAAATCATGCTGAAAAAGGCTGAATCCTGGCCAAATCCCAAACAAAATCCTGCATTCGGTAAATCCCTAGTTTGAAGTTGAGTACTATGAAGTATCTACACTATTACTTTATTGATACTATCTAGTTAATACATTAGCCTCCATATTTAATAAAAGGCACTAAGTTGGCCCAGAAGCAGTAACTCATAGCAACCAATAAAGTGTTTGCTTTTAAACAAGTGACCAGTAAATCCTACCTGCTAGTTGGTAGCTTTGGGAGGCCTATTTAATAACAGTGACAGTCTCATTTTATTAATTGTAGATGTTTTTGAAACCATGCCTAAACTTACTTTCTCTGAAAAGTCATGAAATTTATTAAAAGGTCTGAACTGAAAAAGCACAACTGAAAAGTCGCAGAAAAGTTGCAAAAAGCCATGACCTTTTTGAGTTGTTTCACAATAACTACACTTTTTTCATATTGCCGCACAAAAGTCAGCGTCAAAAACACCCCAAATCTAAAACCACAAATCAAAGAAGGATCTTCCAGTTGTAAAATGGACACCTGCCATTGACTTCTACATGTTTTTGACAGGCTTTAGCTGGAGTATTTTCCTATTCAGAAATTGTCACAGTTTTGTAGTAAAATAAATCCTGAAAAAGCACTTTTTTATATACAACTTTTTTGTATTATTGAAAAAGCCCAATAAGAAAAAGTCAGTGCTTACTAAATTGTCCCCTTAGTGTTTTATATTACATAAGCCCTTGGAGTTGGTCTCAATGACAGTCAATAGCTTTTTCCATTGGAACAACACTAAGGTCTTCTTACCATAGCACCATCTGTGGACATATTCTTTATGGGTAATCAGCATATATTAGCAGTCAAATAGACTCATGAATTGTAGTTTAGCTTTATTGGATAGAATGTTTCTTAAATACAAATGTTTATAAAAACCGTGTTGATAGCTTGAAATGATTGTGTCATTGTCACGAATAGCACCCAGAATCCAGAACCAAAGCTAGGCTCCCTGGTCACAGCTCTTGCTTCCACCTTTAACAGCCGACTTTCACCTCGGGAGGAGCCCTCGGCTAATCAGATGCCTCCAGGTCTTATTAAGGGAGGAGCAAAGCGAAGGTTCTGGACGAGCAATGGGGCACGGTCGTTAGCGAAACTTAGGACGGAAAGCACAGTTCTTGGAATAGAAAAAGCGTAGTCAAACAGACCAGGTCGGTGCAGGCAGATTTCAGTCAGAGTCAGAAAGGCAAGGGTCAGAAACCAGGAGATCAATCAGAATGGTCAGCAGGCAGGGGTCAGGATTACAGATTTTGGAATAGTCAGATAGCAGGCAAGGGTCAGGGTCACGGAATACAGAACAGTCAGATAGCAGGCAGGAGTCAAAAACAGGAGTCAGATTCAGAATAAAACACCCAGGAAACTAACTAGTAGAACCAAACAACAGGCAGTGAGTTAACATGAAAGGCCAGTTTAAGTACCTTTAATATTTGCAGAATTGCGTAATGACATCATGACACAGGCGGCGCTGCGCACAGAAAACCCGCTAAGCGTCCCCGTCAGAGGCATGGCGGGAATCCCCGTGGGCCCACTAGACCACCAGGGTCTGTTACAGTCATTTAGAGAAGGATTGAGGATTTTTGCTTGATAAAGTTGGTAAATGTAATGTTATTTATTATTAAGAAAGTTTCTCACCTTTTGTACTAGGGTTACCATCACACTTTTGAAAATTAGAGGAGACAAGGAGCAAGCCTACATTGTTCCATATAAGTTCTAGAAAATTCAGATGCAATCATTCTGGCAAAGGACAAGGATACAGTGTTACAATATCTAAGCAAAATTTTGTGGGAATGGGAAGATTTGTAAAACTTGCAAAAATAGACAGTTAACCTGAGCAAACGTTTTTCTGAATCTAAAATATAAAGAGCTGGTATATTTTTGAATTAGATCAAAGACCCTTCTTGGAATAAATATCTTGTTTTTCTTTCATGAAGCTACTGTACTTAGAACAGCCTTAATTATTTTGGGTATCATGCTGTAGGACGTTTAAATAGCTCTTAAAGTACAAACATCACAATAATTTGGGGTGTTTTTTTTCCCTAGTTTTGGGGATTTCTTTGATTGGTGCCTGTGAGATTTGTTTAGGGAGAGATCCCGTGGCCATAAATCTTTTGGAAATATGGAAAAGTTTAGGTGGTACAGGTATAGGACCTTTTATCCAGACTGATCAGGACCTGGGACTTTCCAAATACAGTAAACAGTAACTAAAATACGCTTGTTTTGCCTCTAATTATGATTCATGATATGTTAGTTTGGATCAAGTACAAGCTACAGTTTTATTACTAAAGAGAGAAAAGATAAGATTTTTAGAAATGTGAAATATTTGACTCAAATTGAGTCTATGGAAGATGGCCTTCCTGTAATTTGGATCTTTCTGGATAACCAGTTTCCAGATAATGGAATCTCATACCTGTAGTGTACATTTAAATGTCTGTTAATATGACATTGTAAAGCAGATATAAGGAATACATTTATGTTTTTCTGATACTGTATTTATGGGATACTGCATGGGGTATACAACACATACACAATTTCTCTACCGTCTCGTAATTTTATCTTTGTTTTTATTTTAGAAGCAGGCTATACTACAAGTATTGGCTATTACCTTTGCATTAATTGCTTTGGTCTTGTGGAAAGTCCCTTAAATACGATGTGTGTGATCTCTCTTTTAACAATTCGACTTGTTTTATGAGAGCTGTGTAAATATTTGCTTTGTTAATTTTTCCACTTCACTTAGTCTATTCAGCAGCAGTAGCTTCACTTGATACAAGTTGGTGTTGTAGGAAATGCCCTGTCAATACTGCCTTGTATATTGATCAAGTTGTGTCAGGGGAAATATCAAGTGTGTATTTTTAGAAACATTTTTCAATGTTTCTAGTTCTGTCTGAATCATATGTTTTTTTTGTTTTTTTTTTTAATTGTCTGAACCATTGTTTGGACTTGGACTTGGGTGGCTTGATCATGTGAATTTTGTGATCGATCTAAAAGCTGGGAATGAACCATGTTGAAATGTTTAATAATAAATTGGGACATCTGCCTATTTTGTACTCAGCATTATATATATATACCCTTTTGGTCACGGAGGGCAGTGCTTATATACTAATATCGCCCCCGCTTGCTCTTTTTCGTGGGGGTTAATATGTAAGAGCCTGTGGGGTTATATTTGGAGCAGAGTTTATACGGTTTGTTGACTGAAAATTGTGTCTCCTGTATAAACACAATATCTGCCCTTAGGGCCTTTATTACTCTAAGTACTAGGGATCTATTATGAATGCTATTTAAGCCTTTGACGTTAATTGACACAAACTTTGCCATTATATGGTGTTTTCAAGTTTTGGCATGAATGGGTGATATGCAACTTTGCTCTAGCGTGACCAGGGTTCTTAGTGCTAAGTGTAAATAGGATTATTAATTTTCTCTGCATATGGACTAATACAACAAGAAGTATTGGACAATGAGGCATTTCAATAATGTCCCTCTTCGTTACCTGAAAAGCTCTCAGGTGGGTATGAGCCGCAAACCCTAAATCAAATCACTACCTGGGTGCTCAAACTTGAAGTGTAAATGCAGGATACAAAATGATGGCACTCACAGGATTTGCTGGTTCTGGCTCTTTCTCCATCCCATATTAGTAGACCTCCCCTTCGGCATGATGCCCAATTGTAATAGATTGAGAAGATTACTGTCTGCATGCTTATTTTTGGGCTTAATAAGGGCAGTGAGATCAGAACTATTATCATGTAAACATTAAGGGGGTTATTTATTTAAGGTCAAGTTATGAAATCTAGGAAAATTCACTATTTTTCACTACAAAACTTACACTTTTAGAGGGAAAAAAAAAAGCTTAGGGCGACTGCTTTGTTAATTGAGCACTGTATCCAGGTCCTGTATATAAAAATGGGAGAAGCACCTATCCCAATTTGAAGTTATCATGGTCTGTGCTGGGTTTAGCCTGAAAATCCGACTTTATCTGGGTTTTCAGACAAAAAAACGAGCGAATTAGGAAAAAGTCTGAAAAAAAAACCATACAATTCAAGTTTTTTCTCGATTTTATCTAGTTTTTTCATGATCCGATTAAATCAAGTTATTATTTTTAATTAAGCTAAATCTGGCATGGGAGTAGTTTTATTAATATTATGAGATACATTTGGATTTTAGTAAATAACCCCCTAAATAAACTCAATAGACTGATTCTGCTTCCAATAACGATTAATTATATCTTATTTTGGCTGAAGTACAGGGTACGGTGTTATTATTACAAGGAAAAAGAAAATTTAAACACATTTCAAGAATTTGGTTGAAATGGAGTCTACAGGAGATGGCCATTCTGTAATTTGGAACTTTCTGGATTACAGGTTTCCGGATAACGGATCCCATATGTCTATTTACAAACAAGGACCAAAATAAATTTGATGGGCAAAATGTATTCACTAATCCACTTTCCGATTTCCCCATAGACTGATACTGAGATAAACCATGTGATAAGTATTTTTCATTGAACTGAATCTGGCCCAAGAAACAGAGCTTTTCTGACATGTAATATGATTAATGTAAAAATTAATTTCTCAATGACAAATAAACCACATTTCACTGTATGATACTGCCTTCAGCTGCTCAAAACCCCAGTTTATTACTGAAAGTATTGGCTCAGTACAGTCTGTAACATGAAATACATGAATCCTCATATTTGTCTAATTAAAGAATTACTGAAACGTGCCTTTGTATTGGGAAGATGGAATTATCCTATGTAGGGTTGTGCTGTATCTCTACCCTCTCTCATTTTAAAATTGTTAAAAATGAGTCATATGACAAGGGCGTAAACAGATAAACATGTTGCACAATAAAGAAAGCAAAGTGCAAGCTTTATATATAAAGAATATAAAAAAGTGCCTGGTAATGTAAATTAAATTGATTATACATGGAGAAGACTGTGGCCATGTTGTGATGGTATAATGTCTACTCTCTCTCTCCTTCCACATCAAGTTTTTTCCCTTTACACAATTTCTCCCTCTCTATATTTTTCCATTATCTCTTTTTCAATATGATGTCTACCTCTGTTTATGTGGTCTTTCTCACTATTTCCCTTTGTGTGGCAGTTCCTTCTACTGATTTCTTCTATAAGATCTTGATTCCCTAATGTCATAACTGGTTTTATATTAATATAATATAATACAGGTATGGGATCCCTTATCCACAAACCTGTTATCCTGAAAGCTCCGAATAGACTCCATTTTAATCAAATAATTCAAATTTTTGAAAATGATTCCCTTTTAATAAAACAGTAGCTTGTACTTGATCCGAGCTAAGATATAATTAGTCCGTATTGGAAGCAAAACCAGCCTTTTGGGTTTATTTAATGTTTATATGATTTTCTAGTAGACTTAAGGTATGAAGGTTTACAGAAAGACCCGTTATCCAGAAAACCCTAGGTTCTGCACATTCTGCATTACAGGTCCCATACCTATAATAACATAGCACAAGGATATGATGTCATATTGTGTTGAAAAGTAAGACACATCCATGTCTTAAATAGAGAATCATCACAGATAAATAAAGGAGGCACAGCATTCAATAAGATAAACGTATCAATAAGATAAATGTAAGTTCTAGTGAATTGTTTTCTAAAACCCCCAGAAAACTTCTGTTTTGCCTCTGTTTGCTATATGGATCCTTTCAGAATGCCTATTTCATTGTAGTTTTGAGAGTGACACCATCAAAGTAAATGTTCCATATGCTGCATACAGTATTTCTTTGTGATTTTTACTAGTCTGAAAAAAAACCATACATTCTTAAATTAGACTTTTCCCATACATTAAAAGGTTTGGTTAGGTTGTAGATTGTAGAGCAAGTAACCAGTACCCATTGTTCCTAATAAACTAAAGAACAAAGAGAGCAGCCTTTCCAAATTTTATTATGCTTTACTCTGTCAGGCTCAGACAGCCCCTCCAATGTCATCCCTAGCATATTATGGCAAATGACCCGGAGAGAATTGAGTGTCTATTGAAATGATAAATTATATGTGAAATCCCAGCATACTTATTGCTTTTTAAACATCTTGCGGAACCCTTCCCAAAATTAAAATCTAATTTTTTAAAATCGGATGAATTGAATTGACCCGAAAACTCGAATCGAATTTGATTCAAATTAGAAAAACTCAAATAAAATTTTGAGTTTTTTCCCCCTGAAAAAACTTGAATCTCAGGAATGTTTCAAGCATCACCAAATTGATCCCTGGACCTCTCCCACTGACTTATGCACCAATTGAAATTAGTCAAATTTGAGTTCTTAAAGGGCCAGAGTATGATAAATCTCAAAATTCAAATTAAAACTCAAATCCAGTTTGGATAATTCACAATTCAAATTTGAGAGTTTTAACCAAACAAATTTTTAATATTAACTTTGACTCTTAATAAATCTGCCCCAAGTGTCAGATGGAAATTAAATGCGTAAGGCTTTTTGAAAAGACTATTCAATATAGATTTTTTTTAATTTTTGATTAACTTTTTTTGCTTGGCCTTTGGATTTCCAGTGTGCCCAATTCCTCCTTTTTCTCTTTATATACACAGTTTATCCACTCCTTTAAGTTGAGGGCTTGGGGCTGGTGCATATTGGCCATTGTTTTACACTGGTATGTTTTCTATACAGGTGAATGTATTTATGCTTATATTTGTATAGAGGCAAATACGGGACAAGAACAGGACCAAGTAGGACTGGAGCAGGACAAAAGGGGCAAGAGCACCCATCAGAGATTAAAATCCCTTATCTGATACCCCAGGCTTGTGCTCCTGTTAGCTAAAAATTGAACCACCTGCAGTATTGCTGCAGAAGTCCACCATGGTCATCTTCTTTAGCTTCTTCTGTTTTCTCTTGTTCCTGTCCAGGCATGCATTCCTGAGGCTCAAAGTGAAGCACTCATTGAGCACAATTATAAAACAGTGAGTATCCTAGTGAGTTCAAGAGAAGTCTAATAAAAACCTACTAAATTGTAATGTCTGTTTAAAAAATTCTTCTTTATTCTGTATTGATGGCATTAATGTGCACCTTAATATAACAATCCATTTGCTGGTGGAAATACTTTACTCATGCTGTGGGTGCCAGACTAATAGCAGGGTGCAGTTGGTTGCACCATAAAAATATGATACAAATGCTGGTAAAATACTTTAGCATGAGTCAGTAAGTCTAATGTCCATTCGCAAAACTGCATGATATGGTTTGTGGGACAAGATAGCACACAATTGAATCGTTAAAATCATTAACTGCTGAAACAAAAATAAAATGTACAACAGAAGTGGTGACTTGCTAAATGTAGGCTTGTTTGGGAATGCTCACTAGTAATTTGGTAGTACATACACAGAATTTTAAGTATCCAGTCATTAGGCAGAGAGTTATGTTCTCTCTTTTATCTGTATCTAATGGTTATCTTTTAAACATTAAACCACCTGAACAACATGCTGTTTATGCATAAAGATTTGCAATAATCGCTCAGCAAAGAAAAAAAATTAATATTCAGTTTTACAAATAAACACTTTTATTCACTCACTTCTGCCTTCCAATAATCCCTTATGCATGTAAACACCTATAGGTGCCAAACTAGTTACTGTCATATAACAGTTAATTATTATGCGAGAACAACACCAGTGAAAACATCAGCCCAGTAATGCTACTAATTGGGGAATCATTGCATTAACAGGCATGAGGACTAATTTGTTTTGCCACATTTAATGAATAAGTCAGTAATTTAGCAGCACATTTTTCCAACCGCTTGTGGTTTTAAAACTAGATGAACTTATAAAAAAATAAATATTTTGTTTCTGTAAAACTAATGAATAATTGAAGTAAACTGTCAGGCTATCTGAAACATGAATTTAGGACTGGCAGGATATATGAAAGTTAAGAGAATTACATTCTGATAAGTTATGTGCAAGATGTTGGCATTAGGGATGGCGCGAACTGTTCGCCGGCGAACTTGTTCGCGCGAACATCGGGTGTTCGCGCTCGCCGGAAGTTCGCGAACGTCGCGCGACGTTCGCCATTTTGGGTTCGCCATTGTTGGCGCTTTTTTTTGCCCTCTCACCCCAGACCAGCAGGTACATGGCAGCCAATCAGGAAGCTCTCCCCTGGACCACTCCCCTTCCCTATAAAAACCGAAGCCCTGCAGCATTTTTTCACTCTGCCTGTGTGTGCTGAAGAGATAGTGTAGGGAGAGAGCTGCTGCCTGTTAGTGATTTCAGGGACAGTTGAAAGTTTGCTGGCTAGTAATCGTGTTGATACTGCTCTGTTATTGGAGGGACAGAAGTCTGCAGGGGTTTGAGGGACATTTAAGCTTAGGTAGCTTTGCTGGCTAGTAATCTACCTTCTACTGCAGTGCTCTGTATGTAGCTGCAGTGGGCAGCTGTCCTGCTTCTGATCTCATCTGCTGACTGCTGCAATAACAGTAGTCCTTGTAAGGACTGCTTTTATTTATTTTTTTGTTGTTTTACTACTACTACTACTACTACTACTACTATAAGAGCCCAGTGCTATTAGTCTAGCAGTGTTGGGGAGTGGGACTGGTGTGCTAATCTGCTGCTCCTAGTAGTTCAGCAGCACCAACTTTAATTTTTTTTTTTTTAATATTCATTTTTTTTTTATTTTACTTTTTTTTATTTTACTACCGCTGTAGTAGTGTATAAGTTGACCTTTTAGGCATTATTTGCCCTGTAGGCATTTTTTGCCCAGTGTGTTATTCAACCAACTGCCATCTAGCTGTGTGACCTTGTTCACATTCTGTCTAAATATCCATAATATTACCGTCTCCAGAAAAAACACCGGAGTGACTTTTTTCAAGCAGCCATAATATATTTTACGTAATCCGTATCCATCGCTGTAGTAGTGTATAAGTTGACCTTTTAGGCATTATTTGCCCTGTAGGCATTTTTTGCCCAGTGTATTATTCAACCAACTGCCATCTAGCTGTGTGACCTTGTTCACATTCTGTCTAAATATCCATAATATTACCGTCTCCAGAAAAAACACCGGAGTGACTTTTTTCAAGCAGCCATAATATATTTTACGTAATCCGTATCCATCGCTGTAGTAGTGTATAAGTTGACCTTTTAGGCATTATTTGCCCTGTAGGCATTTTTTGCCCAGTGTGTTATTCAACCAACTGCCATCTAGCTGTGTGACCTTGTTCACATTCTGTCTAAATATCCATAATATTACCGTCTCCAGAAAAAACACCGGAGTGACTTTTTTCAAGCAGCCATAATAAATTTTACGAGATCCGTATCCACCGCTGTAGTAGTGTATACGTTGATCTTGTGGGCAGTATTTGCACAGTGTTTTCTTCAAACCGCCATCTAGCTGTGTGAGCTTGTTCACATTTTGTCTAAATATTGATAATATTATCGTCTCTAGAAAAACCACTTGAGTTACTTTTTTTCAAGCAGCATTCATATATTTTACGTAATCCGTATCCACCGCTGTGTATACGTTGACCTTGTGGGCATTATTTGCACACTGTTTTCTTCAAACCGCCATCTAGCTGTGTGAGCTTGTTCACATTTTGTCTAAATATTGATAATATTATCGTCTCTAGAAAAACCACTTGAGTTACTTTTTTTCAAGCAGCATTCATATATTTTACGTAATCCGTATCCACCGCTGTGTATACGTTGACCTTGTAGGCATTATTTGCACACTGTTTTCTTCAAACCGCCATCTAGCTGTGTGAGCTTGTTCACATTTTGTCTAAATATTGATAATATTATCGTCTCTAGAAAAACCTCTTGAGTTACTTTTTTTCAAGCAGCATTCATATATTTTATGTAATCCGTATCCACCGCTGTGTATACGTTGACCTTGTGGGCATTATTTGCACACTGTTTTCTTCAAACCGCCATCTAGCTGTGTGAGCTTGTTCACATTTTGTCTAAATATTGATAATATTATCGTCTCTAGAAAAACCACTTGAGTTATTTTTTTTCAAGCAGCATTCATATATTTTACGTAATCCGTATCCACCGCTGTGTATACGTTGACCTTGTAGGCATTATTTGCACACTGTTTTCTTCAAACCGCCATCTAGCTGTGTGTATTATCGTTTCCAGAAAAACCAACTGAGTTTTTGTTGTTGTTGTTTTTTTAAAAATAATGCCAGGCAAAGGCAGGCCGCCACGCAGAGGCCGTGCTAGGGGCCGTGCTGCTATGCAATCCTGTGGCCCTAGCAAATTGCCCAGTTTTAAAAAGCCAATGACCCTGAACTCCCAAAATGCTGAAGAGGTAGTTGACTGGCTTACACAGCACACCCCATCCTCTACCGTTTCTAACTTTACCACAACATCCTCCTCATCCTCCACTGCTATGGCCACCCCACGTAACACTTCCTCCACCACCGGTGCCCCTTCTTCACTGGAGTCAGAGGAGTTATTTTCCCATGAGTTTCTTGAACTGAGTAATGCGCAACCATTATTGCCAGAAGAAGATGAAGGAGATGAGGACGTTACACCAGATTTAATTCTGGCAGAGAACACGACAGAGATGGACATAATGATGAGTGATGAGGAGGAGGTCCCCGCTGCTGCTTCCTTCTGTGATGTGTCAGAAGAAATTGATGCATCTGAGGAGAATGATGATGAGGAGATTGATGTTTTGTGGGTGCCTAGTAGAAGAGAGCAAGAGGAGGGTAGTTCAGATGGAGAGACGGAGAGTCAGAGAGGCAGTAGGAGAATAAGACTTAGAAGAAGCAGGGAGGACAGCCCGCAGGGATCAGTAGGGCAACAACATGTATCGGCACCTGTGTTCAGCTGGCCAACGCACCCGCCATTGCCGCCAATGCCGCCAACTTCTACTGTTACCGCCAGATCGCACACTTCCAAAAAGTCAGCAGTGTGGGATTTTTTTAATGTGTGTGCCTCTGACAAAAGCATTGTAATTTGCAATGAGTGCAGTCAGAAACTGAGCCTTGGTAAGCCCAACAGCCACATAGGTACAACTTCTATGCGAAGGCACATGAGCGGCAAGCACAAAGCACTTTGGGAGCAACACCTCAAAGGCAACAGGCAAACTAAAAGCCACACTCCTTCTGGTCCAGCATCTTACTGCTCTACCTCTGCTCTCCTTGACCCGTCTGAACCACCCTCCACTCCGCCTTCCACCTTGACCACCTGTTCCCATTCCCAGTCATCTGCCACCAGCCAAGTTTTTGTGAAGGCCATGTTTGAGCGTAAGAAGCCAATGTCTGACTGTCACCCCCTTGCCCGGCGTCTGACAGCTGGCTTGTCTGCACTCTTAGCCCGCCAGCTTTTACCATACCAGCTGGTGGACTCTGAGGCCTTCCGCAAATTTGTAGCAATTGGGACACCGCAGTGGAAGGTACCCAGCCGCAATTTTTTTTCTAAAAAGGGAATACCACACCTGTACCAACATGTGCAGAGCCAAGTTACCGCATCTCTGTCACTTAGTGTTGGGCCAAAGGTCCATATGACTACTGACGCATGGTCCTCCAAGCATGGTCAGGGCAGGTATGTCACCTACACTGCCCACTGGGTGAACTTGGTAATGGCTGGGAAGCAGGGAATGGGTAGCTCAACAACAACAACAGTGGAGTTGGTGTCACCGCCACGGATTGCACGCGGTTCTGCCACCACCTCTACTCCTCCATCGCTCTCTACCTCGTCTTCTTCCTCTTCTTCTTCTTACTCTGCTGCTGGGTCCTCCTTCTCCTCCTCCACACCTGTGCACCCCCAGCTCCCCCTAGGCTATTCGACGTGCCAGGTACGCCGTTGTCACGCTGTCTTGGGGATGACGTGCCTGGAAAGCAAAAACCATACCGGATCTGTACTCCTGTCATCTCTGCAGTCACAGGCCGATCGGTGGCTGACCCCACACCAACTGCAGATCGGAAAAGTGGTGTGTGACAATGGAAGCAATCTGTTGGCAGCGTTGAGACTGGGCAATTTAACACATGTGCCCTGCATGGCACATGTGTTAAATTTAATAGTCCAACGTTTTGTCTCCAAGTACCCAGGATTCCAGGACGTTCTCATCCAGTCCAGAAAGGTGTCGGCCCATTTCAGACGTTCCTACACAGCCATGGCACGCCTTGCTGACATTCAGCAGCGCTACAACATGCCAGTCAGGCGTTTGATTTCTGACAGCCAGACTCGCTGGAATTCAACGCTCCTTATGTTGGAACGTCTGCTGCAACAACAAAGGGCCGTCAACGAGTACCTTTTTGAACTGGGTGGTAGGACTGGATCTGCAGAGCTGGGGATTTTTTTCCCCCGTTACTGGGTGCTTATGCGCGATGCCTGCAGGCTCATGCGACCTTTTGAAGAGGTGACAAATATGGTCAGTCGCACCGAAGGCACCATCAGCGACCTAATACCCTTCGCTTTCTTCCTGGAGCGTGCCGTGCGACGAGTGACAGATGAGGCTGTAGACCAGCGTGACGAGGAGCTGGAAGCGCACGATTTATGGTCGGAATCACCAGAACGAACCCAGGCACCTGCTGCAACGCAGGGAGAGGTGCCAGAAGTGGAGTCAGAGGAGGAAGGTGGCTTTGTGGAGGAGGAGGAGGAGGACCAACAGGAGCAGGCTTCCCAGGGGGCTAGTGGTGACCTTTTGGGGACCCCTGGTCTTGTACGTGGCTGGGGGGAGGAGACCGTGGATGATGCAGTCCTTGATAATGAGGAAGCGGAGATGGATAGCTCTGCATCCAACCTTGTGAGAATGGGGTCTTTCATGCTGTCATGCCTGTTGAAGGACCCCCGTATCAAGAGGCTTAAGGAGAAGGACCTGTACTGGGTCGCAACGCTACTAGACCCTCGGTACAAGCATAAAGTGTCAGAAATGTTACCAACATACCACAAGTCCGAAAAGATGCGGCATTTACAAACCAGCCTGCAAAACATGTTGTACAATGCTTTTAAGGGTGATGTCACTTCAGGAACTCATCAACATTCCAGGGGCAGAGGTGCCAGTAATCCTGCCACGAGCACACCTGCAAGGACAAAGCCCTTTGGCCGGTCTGTAACATCAGACATGCAAATGTTTTTCTGTCCAAGGCAGCGCCACAACCCTTCTGGATCCACCCTCAAAGAACGCCTCGACCGGCAGGTAGCGGACTACCTGGCATTAACTGCAGATATCGACACTCTGAGGAGCGATGAACCCCTGGACTACTGGGTGCGCAGGCTTGATCTGTGGCCAGAGCTGTCACAATTTGCCATGAACCTCTTGTCTTGCCCAGCCTCAAGTGTGCTCTCAGAAAGGACCTTCAGTGCAGCAGGAGGGATTGTAACTGAGAAGAGAACTCGCCTAGGTCACAAAAGTGTCGATTACCTGACCTTTATTAAAATGAATGAGGGGTGGATCTCGGAGGGTTACTGCACGCCGGAAGACTTGTTCTGACTTCTATGCAGCTGTCCTTCTCTTCAAGCCTCATGACTCCACACACAGCTGTCCTTTAGCGTCCTCCTCCCTCCGCCACCGTTACAAACTAGGGTGCAAACCCTACTGGTTTAATTTTTTCTGGCCTCTGTGCTTCAGTGGCTGCAACCAAAAAAACGGGGCAAACAATGTCTACAAGGTCAACGTATGGCGAAAAATGACTATTTTCAGCATTTATATGGCATATTTTTTCTGGCAACTGTGCTTCAGTGGCTGCGTCCAAAAAAATGCATATTTTCTGCATTTATATGGCATAATTTTTCTGGCCTCTGTGCTTAAGTGGCTGCAACCAAAAAAATTTATATTTTCAGCATTTATATGGCATAATTTTTCTGTCAACTGTGCTTCAGTGGCTGCGACCAAAAAAATGCATATTTTCTGCATTTATATGGCATAATTTTTCTGGCCTCTGTGCTTCAGTGGCTGCAACCAAAAAAATTTATATTTTCAGCATTTATATGGCATAATTTTTCTGTCAACTGTGCTTCAGTGGCTGCGACCAAAAAAATGCATATTTTCTGCATTTATATGGCATAATTTTTCTGGCCTCTGTGCTTCAGTGGCTGCAACCAAAAAAATTTATATTTTCAGCATTTATATGGCATAATTTTTCTGGCAACTGTGCTTCAGTGGCTGCGACCAAAAAAATGACTATTTTCAGCATTTATATGGCATATTTTTTCTGGCCTCTGTGCTTCAGTGGCTGCGGCCAAAAAAACTGGGCAAACAATGCCTACAAGGTCAACGTCGTTGACCTTGTAGGCATTGTTTGCCCAGTTTTTTTGGCCGCAGCCACTGAAGCACAGAGGCCAGAAAAAATATGCCATATAAATGCTGAAAATAGTCATTTTTTGCCATACGTTGACTCAACGTATATGGCAAAAAATGACTATTTTCAGCATTTATATGGCATATTTTTTCTGGCAACTGTGCTTCAGTGGCTTGTGACCAAAAAAACTGGGCAAACAATGCCTACAAGGTCAACGTATGGCAAAAAATGACTATTTTCAGCATTTATATGGCATATTTTTTCTGGCAACTGTGCTTCAGTGGCTGCGTCCAAAAAAACTGGGCAAACAATGTCTACAAGGTCAACGTATGGCGAAAAATTACTATTTTCAGCATTTATATGGCATATTTTTTCTGGCAACTGTGCTTCAGTGGCTGCGTCCAAAATAAACTGGGCAAACAATGTCTACAAGGTCAACGTATGGCGAAAAATGACTATTTTCAGCATTTATATGGCATATTTTTTCTGGCAACTGTGCTTCAGTGGCTGCGTCCAAAAAAACTGGGCAAACAATGCCTACAAGGTCAACGTATGGCAGTTGTTTAAAGAGAACAGTAGATTACTAGCCAGCAAAGCTACCTAAGCTAAAATGTCCCTCAAATCCCTGCAGACTTCTGTCCCTCCAATACAGAGCAGTATCAAGCAGATTACTAGCCAGCAAACTTACTATCATCTGTCCCTGAAATCACTAACAGCTCTCCCCCTACACTATCTCTTCCAAGCACACACAGGCAGATTTTTCAGATACATTTTTGCCCTTGATCCCCCTCTGGCATGCCACTGTCCAGGTCGTTGCACCCTTTAAACAACTTTAAAATCATTTTTCTGGCCAGAAATGTCTTTTTTAGATGTTAAAGTTCGCCTTCCCATTGAAGTCTATGGGGTTCGCGAACCGTTCGCGAACCGCTCGCATTTTTGCGCAAGTTCGCGAATATGTTCGCAAACTTTTTTTCCGACGTTCGCTACATCCCTAGTTGGCATTACAGTGGGACTGGCAAGCTATGTGCAAGATAGGAGATACTATGGGACTGGCAAGCTATGTGCAAGATGAGAGCATTACATTGAGACTGGCAAGCTATGTGCAAGATAGGAGATACTATGGGACTGGTAAGCTATGTGCAAGATGGGAGCATACGAGTAGGACTGGCAAGTTATATGCAAGATAGGAGATACTATGGAACTGGCAAGCTATGTGCAAGATAGGAGATACTAAGGGACTGGCAAGCTATGTGCAAGATGGGGGCATTACATTGAGACTGGCAAGCTATGTGCAAGATAGGAGATGCTATGGGACTGGTAAGCTATGTGCAAGATGGGAGCATATGAGTAGGACTGGCAAGTTATATGCAAGATAGGAGATACTATGGAACTGGCAAGCTATGTGCAAGATAGGAGATACTAAGGGACTGGCAAGCTATGTGCAAGATGGGGGCATTACATTGAGACTGGCAAGCTATGTGCAAGATAGGAGATGCTATGGGACTGGTAAGCTATGTGCAAGATGGGAGCATATGAGTAGGACTGGCAAGTTATATGCAAGATAGGAGATACTATGGAACTGGCAAGCTATGTGCAAGATAGGAGATACTAAGGGACTGGCAAGCTATGTGCAAGATGGGGGCATTACATTGAGACTGGCAAGCTATGTGCAAGATAGGAGATGCTATGGGACTGGTAAGCTATGTGCAAGATGGGAGCATATGAGTAGGACTGGCAAGTTATATGCAAGATAGGAGATACTATGGAACTGGCAAGCTATGTGCAAGATAGGAGATACTAAGGGACTGGCAAGCTATGTGCAAGATGGGGGCATTACATTGAGACTGGCAAGCTATGTGCAAGATAGGAGATACTATGGGACTGGCAAGCTATGTGCAATATGGGAGCATCGCAGTGGAACTCAAAAGCTATGTGCAAGATGGCAGAATAAGATTAGGGCTGGTCAGATATGTACTAATAAATATAAAAGGACTCCCAAAGGCAGTGTGTTCCCAATACAGCGATCACCAGGCTCTCTTCCACCTCCAAAAACGCTGAACAGACACGCTGGATGCGCAGGAGAGACTGTGAAGCTGCCAGCAGCAGGACTTGGTTTTAAAAAAGGATTTTATGCAAACAAATATTCCTTGCTTGTGAGTGTAAACTTTTTACTTACTATTAAAATATAATTACGTTTCTGTACATGCTGTCTTCTTATTGCCCATAAAGGAGAAAGGGGAAAAGGAAGATTTTACTTGGGAACGGAATTTACGCTGTGATAAGCTCTGTTTACTGGCTTTCTTGTGAGTATAATATACCACCAGAAACACTAGGATTTTAGGTGGACAGGTCCACCCCATCTTTCTATGTATCACTTGTCTGCTGTAATTAACCCACTGTTCACTATAACAAGCTTATGGGACACATTTAATGAGTATTTGAACACATATATGGTGGTTTTTATGTTTTAAAAAATACTACACTATATTACTTTTCTGTTTTTTCCCTCCTCAAATCACTTTGAGGTATATAGCGATTTTTTTGAAACTGGTAAGATATGTGCAAGTTGGGAGCATTGTAGTGGAATTGGAACACTATGTGCAAGATGGTAGCATAAGACTAGGACTGACAAGCTATGTGCAAGATAGGAGTATAAGAGTGTGAATAGTAAGCCAAATGCAAGATGGGAACTTTGCAGTGAGACTGGCAGGCTATGTGCAAGATGGGAGCATTGCAGTGGAACTTGAAAGCTGTGTGAAAGATGAGGTCATTACAGTGGGATCATGGGGTCATTACATTGGGAGTAGCATGCAAGGTTCAAAGTGGGAAACATTGGCAGGCTATGTGCAATATGAAAGTAACACTGTGGGGCTGGCAGGGTAAGTGCAATATTAGAAATGAGAAAACAACGGGAACCACACACCTACTTTTTACTAAAAACAAAGCATATTAGCCAATATTAGGCCAGCCACAGATGCAACATCATTATTTTTTTTTTCACTTGTTTAACTTGTCATACAGTTCATTTGATTAAAATAATTTACAGTCCTCTGGTTACTAATATTTTTAGGTTAGGACTATTATAGATATTTTATGAATGGTTAAGCAAGTTGGGTGTGATTCAGTTTGCAGTTCTGCAAGGTACTAGAGCTATATCACTGTGTAATTGCCAAGAATCTATTGAGAAGTTATGCAAAAATGTAGGTTTAAGTTTTTAACTTGATATATGGCCACAATTCTAAATAGCTTAATCTGGAGGCAGCTGGATTCCACCAATGTACAAAGCTCATTCAGAGTGCCAATTTATCACAGATCAAGAAAAGACTTAAAAAATGTGTGATCTTCATAAAGATCTCACTGGTAAAGTGTTATGGTGGCTTTGGACTGGTACAAAAGCACAAAACAAAAAGTATAGCATTTCTAGCCTAACTCTTAGTTTGTTTCTCCTTTAAGTCCATGAAGTTCAATCTTAGATCTTATTTATACCAAGAAAGGAATGCAAGACAAGGATGTCCAAAGTTACAAAGACGGTAAACAAACCCTCAGCCACAATTGAATGCAATAATGGCACACAAAGAAAGAATTGTACAGGCTAGTCAAATACAGGGTTTGGATTCATCTCTTGGATGTGATCCTTACTTTATTGTAAGTAGGAAGAGTATACTTAGAAGAGAGCATCAAGCAACTGCTAGGAACAGCAGTGCTGTCCAGAGGTTAGAATCACTGCCATGTAACTCTGAGGTCTTGGGGTTGATTCTGATCTGTGTGGGGTTTGTTTGCTTGGGTTTCTCCTGGCTTTCTTATTTCATCCGAGTTCTGAAAGGTGACAAATTGATTTAAAATGAACATGACCTTGATAGTGGTCATTTACAAACGCACCAGCATTTTGCAAGTACTCTAAAATAAAAATAGACACAATGGAGAGCACATATTGACTCAATTCATCAAGGTTCTTGACTCCAATCATACTTCTGCACTCGCACATGGTTGTCAACATGCTCATTTTCGGATGAATGGTGCATGCCTACTGCTATTGGTACTGAAGAACCCTGGAGATACAGCCCCCAAGAGATGAATCGCCCACAGCTGGTCAATAGGGGCACCAGATTTGCATCTAGAAAATGTAATGCAAATATTGAATGCATGCTCCAGAAGTGACACTGGAAATGCCCAACTTGCCCCCAATTGCGTCAAAAGGAAAGTGCAATTGTATCAGCTTTGAACCGCTGACTGTAACTTGGAGCTAGAATTATAATGGAATTATAATATTAAAACATAGCACTGCCTTTTGGAAAAAACATGGCAATTTGAATCCCAAATGGCACTTTGCATACCAGACTTTTGTTTGTAAATTAAACCTTATGCCTTTGGTAGTGAAACTGCCTTGTGATCTCCATAAGGGCAGGGACAATATGCTGAAATAGGTAAGGGGAATTATATGCTGGATGAATTATACATACAGCTTTCTTCAGTCCAAGGTTCTTTTCCAATGTCTTATCCAAGTCTTGTTCTGCACTAAGGCCAGTGAATATACCTGAGTGGCTAAAAATAGGCAGCCCTGCATTGGATCTTACATTTTTTCTCTTTTGGCTTCAACAAATCAAGCTCTATATGTCCTATAAAGGCATTTTTGTCATTCTTTGTAATCAGTATACACATTCACTTGCATACGACAAACTATTAACCCCTATAAACTGTCAACCTGAGATTTCTTAATATAATTTGAATCTACAAGAACATTATATATTTATAAAGGCAGATACCCATCTCAAATGCAAAGCAGATATCCATTATTAATTGCCAGACAAATACTCATTATTGTGTGACTTCCTGACAAGGATTATGACTTGTTTTCAAAACAGTATGAGAACCAATGTTCATCTTATAGAAAGATGTGGTGTGTATTCAGTGCGATAAAGCTGACCATAAAATAAAAATTAGATGATGTCTTATATAAATAAAGAAATGATTACGCCAGTATCCCGGAAGAGTTCTGTGTCTTACAAAATATATTTCATGCAGTTTCTAAGTGCAAAATCAGGGAAATTTAATGATGTGGCCACATGCTGCGATCATCTAGATTTTGGCGCGGTTGTATAGTATAAAGCTAGCAGAATTCTGCTGGGACTGTGAGGATGAAAGAGAAGCTAAGGTAGAAAGGTATGAAAGTGATTAGGACAAAGTGTTAAAAGTCATAGTAATTTTAACATTTTTAAAGTAATCTTTCATATTAAGAAGCTGCAGGTATAAAGGTACACATGGCAGAGATGAGAGAGATTTCCATTTTTTAAGTTATGAGTTACTTCAAATAATATTCTGCTGAAAATTGTAACCTTTGTCCCTTTCACCTGAGCTGCCCTCTTGTGTCCCAAGCCTTTTCCATTCATCCCCAGCTGAGTACTTGCTTCCAGTCATTATTTACAAAGTGTATCCACTTTCCATTTTTATAGCCCAAAGCTAAAAACTGGACTGCTTAGAGAAACTTCTCTTTAAAATATTTACACTCGAGCTATAGATCCAAGCGATGCTCGGCCATTAGTGCTTGTGCTTTTAATAAGCGGAAATTTCCTCTCTCTCTATCACTGCCAATGAACTGTAACGCCAATGATAAAGTTATTTGCACTCATTTTGGAGGGGTAAATCAGTTCTTGATAAAGTGCTCACGAGGGCTGGAATATTCAGCACCATTTAAAAAGAATTATAGACGGGAGATCTGTTGTCAGTTTACCTGTTGTCAAGAAAGTCCCTAAAAACTGCAATGGCATTTCCTATAGAGTACTATTTCAGCAAATAGCTGGAAAGAGGCAGAAGAAGAAGGGAAATAATTAAAAAAAACTATAAACAATAAATAATGATGACCAATTGAGAAGTTGCTTAGAATTGGCCATGCCATAACATACAAAAAGTTAACAAAGGTGAACCACCCCTTTCACTCATCTGGCATATTGTTCTTATACAGTAGCTGACCTGGAAATGATGGCAGTTTTTATGTCTATTTTGCTATACGCTACCCTCTATTACAAAAACTATAAAAAATAAATAATCATGAACAACTGAGAAGTTGCTTAAAATTGATCATTCTATAACATACTAAAAGTTAACTTAAAGCTGAACTACCTCTTTAACTCATCTGGCATAGTGCTCTTATAGCAAGGCCCCTTACCTGGAAAATGTGGCAGTTTTTATGTAGATTTTGCTATACGCTACCCCCTACTACATAGCTTTGATTTCCAACAACATATGACATAACCCAGAGCGCTTTCTCCACTCCAGGCATGTCCACCTGCGTACATTTCTACTGCTGAAAAGCAGCCCAGGTCAACGGTAGAGACACCCAACATACACACACCATTCTGCTCTTATTAGGGGCCCCTGATTATATTTGCATATGTTAAAGCAACCATCCTGTGCAATATTTGATGATGACATTTTCCATAGGCCCCTGTCAGGTCTAGTTGATTTGGCCAACCACTAATGTTTCATTGCCTGCCAAATGAGCAATGGAATTATTACATAGGATCTGTTATCCATAACCTGGGGTTTTTGTGGATAAGGGGTCTTTCAGCAATTTGGATCTCCATATCTGGTCTACTAAAAAATAATTTAAATATTAATTTAACCCAATAGTATTGTTTGAACACCATTAAGGATTAATAATAACTCATACTGTCATATTATTACAAAGAAAAATAATTTGAATTCTTTTATTACAGTGGAGCTTTTCGGATAAAGGTTTCTGGTTTTCAGATAATGGAACCCATACCTGTATGTGTTATATATACATAACATTTTACCCAGCAACCATTTGTTTGCAGGGGGTTTTGAGGTGTTAGGAGTAAATGGAAGGCACCTGGATACAGTCTAACTCTATGGAAGCCTGTGCCCACCCACAGATGCAGTTAGGTTGAAAAAAGACACATGTCCATCAATTGCAACCTTTTCTGTTTATATAAAACCTGCCTAACTACTGGTTGATCCAAAGGAATCAGAAACCTCATTTTAGCCTCTCCAATTTGCCTCAGAGGGAGAAAAATTCCTTCCTGACTCCAAGCTGGCAATTGGACCAGTCCATGGATCAATTTGTACTATGAGCTATCTTCCATAACCCTGTATTCCCTAATTTGCTAAAAAGTTATCCAACCCCTTCTTAATGTCAGCCTTTATGACAGATTCAGGCAGAGAACAGATCTTAGTTAAGAAAGCAGTTGTTTGTGGGGCACATTTGACAAAATCCAAATAGTTCACATCTACAGTTCCCCCAATGTCAAGTATTTTACTTGCCTCATCATAAAAAGCAATCAAATTTGTCTGATATGACCTATCCTTCATAAAGCCATGCTGTTATAATGTAATGTATAATGTAATTCAATAGGTCAACATTTATAAAACAGGCTTTCAAATAATTTGCCCACCACAGATGTCAAACTCACTGGCCTATTACCAGGCTGAGATCATACTCCCTTATTGGAATTACATCAGATTTCCTCCAATCCATAAGTACCATACCAGATAAAATCATGTCTGAGTAAATCAGATATAGAGACAGATATAAAACTGAACTAAGCTCTCTTAAAAAACAGAAGGTGTATCCCATCTGGCCCCAGTGCCTTGTTCACAGTAATTTTTAGTAAAGATTTATAAACCATGTCCTGAGTGAGCCACTGACTAGATTGAGCTGAGCCAACACTGCAGCTCTGAGGTGGGTCTGGGAGCTCTGTCCCCTCTATTGTATACACTAACGAAAAGAACCGATTAAGCACATTTTTTCCTTTTCTGTATCTGTTACAGTCATACTGGTACCATTATTTAAAGGAGACACATTTTCAACCCACATTTTTTTTTACTATTAATATACTTAAAAAACTTTTTGGGGTTAGTCTTAGCCTCTGCTGCAATGCACTCCTCAATTCACATTTTTGCCTTCCTAATCTTTGTTTTACAACATTTATTATAGTGTTTATATTCTTTAAATGCAGATTCTGTCCCCACAGACTTGTAGTTTTTAAATGCCTTTCTCTTCATTCATATTAATTTCTTTACAGACAGGTCAAAGCTGTTTTCAGTTACAGGCTGTGAAGAGGCATTATATGGAGACTAATAAATACAAATATATATAATAATTTGAAATCTATTTAAAAACACTTCTCAATAATGTGGACATAGCAAACCTGCCTGTATATTTTAGGTGAGTGGAAATATACCTTATAAGCATGAGGAAACCCACACAGACATTCCCAAAGAGTTGCCATAGGCTAATGCACTGGTATGTTGGTGATGCCAAATATTCTTCTGTTACAATGGCAAATAATTAATTGCCTTGGATTAAATAATGGCAAACAGCTTTGACATCCAAGAACGGAGAAAAGGGGAAAACAGGCATGCCTTTGAGGCTGTGAGTAGGAGGCAGGAACTGCTCTCAGTTACACACAGAAAGACAAGGTGTAGGAAACACTTAGCAAAGGAAAGCTGATAACAGTTCCCTGTTTATGTAAACATACAGCTGACAGCAGGTGAAACTTGGTAGCAGAGACTATTAAATTTTTAATGTGATTAATGATTCATTGCAAGTAAAATGTAATCAGTGATGTAACTAAAGATCTGTGGTTCACAGTGCAAATTTTGCAATGGCCCCACCTGGTGCAATCTGTCATAAATGGCAGCTTAGGCACCAAGGCATTGGCTCTGCTAGTCCATTGCCTCTTGTGGCCCATGTGGAAGTCAGATATGAGTAATCTTACAAATGTTAATGTTGGGCAATAAGTATTGGTACATTTCCAATCCAAGAAGACCATGCAGATATATGCTGGTTGCAATACAAGCAAGAAGACAGCTTGGGTAGTTACAAAACTTTGGTGGGCTTGACTATTTATATACAGTAGGACTATGTACTCTATCATTCTTCACCTGTCACTGAACTACACCTCCCCCACCCTACCCCTTCAACAACTGTGCCACAGGTCGGAAAAAATGAAATAATGTGTTACCATCTCCAAATTGCCTGATGGGAACCTGCTATTGCCAATCATCTTGCTTTCTGCTGTTGTACTGCATGACCAAACATTTACAAGGCTTGGAGCTGTTAACCCCACTGATTTTGTTGAGTGAGGAATAAGCAGATAAATTAAGGGAGCCAAAAATAACCTAGTACTGTATCTTAATACTGGATACTGGTGCAATTATGTAGGACTTATCAAAGCAGTCACTAATTTGCCTCGGTATTGCTGAATTATTTGCAAGTTACGATTTAGCATCTACCCACAATGATTCTGGATTAAAGAATTAGAGATCTGGCGTTAAGTGCAGATTCCACCACCCTCTCCCAACCACACTTACCAAGCTAGCATTGAGGGGTCCAGCAGACCGGGATTTGTGGCAAGGCCACAAGGACCTGGTTCTAGGTCTGCAAAATTTCAGGAACGGCTTGCCACCCAGCCACATTCTAAGGAACACTGGGGACCCGCAGCTCCCAAGCGCTTTAGCACATGTGCACGAAGGTGGGTGGGTACTAGGACCATCGGGCTAGGGGTGCCGGAGAGGGAAATCTTGGCCTGGGGTCTAGGGGCTGCATCACTAGTGCAATTGCACTCTCTGCACTATAATAATTGAATTTCCAGTTTATTATGGCTTTTGCCAGCCCTGGTAACTTGCAGGGCAATGCACCTGCTCTCACCATTCATCATGGCAGGCGTGCCCTTGATTCTTGCCACTGGGCAAATGGTAAGGGCAGGGCTTTAGCAGCCTGCACCCTTCAGTGCACCATAACTGAATCTAGCTACTTAGAGGATAGGATGAGAGATGTCTGCAGCCCTGGGCTGGGATTCAAAATAGGCCCTGGCATTTCAAGTACACAGAGGCCCAAACAACCCCCCCCCACCAGCCCACTAAATACTGTCTGTCTATGGCATCTTATAGCAACCCCTCTGACATTTGCCAGATCCCACAGATTGCCTGTTCGACCTGGATGCCTGCACCCCCAGCTTTCCCATCATAAATACACTGTATTCACGGTGGGAGTACAGGTCTTTAACTCCATTCTGGACTGCAAATAATTGAACTTATGGTACAAAGTGCAGGGAAGTGCAAAAAACAATGGAAGTTTGCAAAGATTTTTTACACCCTGCCCTGGACCTTTGTAAATTACCCTTTTGGCCTTCAATTAGATTGGACAACTTTCTTTGATGTGCCATTATATGCCAGTGAGTGGCCCTGAAAGGAGTTAGTTATCTGGAACAAAATAATTTTAATGGGAATGGTCAAACAATGGTTGGAAAGAAGGGATGGAGACAAGGAGAAAATGTTGAAAGGGTTGCTTTGCTTTTATATCACCTAGGAAGCAGTGACTATTTGATTCATAGCCATATAAAAAATATACCTTAAAACAACAACTTTTATAGTTTTTTAGTTTGTTTCAACAGAAATCTCACCTTGGTGATCAGTTTGATCAGACATGAGGGCTAGTTGAGAGATACTGGGATATGCTATGTATGAAGCACTGTATTAGAATCGGGAGGGGGAGGCATTCCATCCCGGCAGCATATGTCAGCTCTCTGTATGAGTAAGTGCAAGTTTGATCATGTTTTAGTTTTTTCTGATGCATCGGTATTAGACTTCTTGCAGCTGTTCTGCTTAAGACAAAACAGTGCAGAGTGAGTTCCTCCAACGAGGATTAAAACAAAGTGAAATTTCCGATACTGTTTCCAAGTTTACCAAAGTAAGCGGGTAAAGACTGACAAGGATCCAAGAGCAAAGTTTTGTAGAACAGGCGTTTATTTCTTTGTCCCCTTCACAGCTGCGTTTGATCCTGTGCCAACTGTCCAATACCCAACTAATTCTCTGGCTAACCTTCACAAATGGGCTTTGAAAATCAGAGGCACTGCTCAGAGCATGCTGTCTTATAGAGAGACTAGAGGATGTAAGGAAAGCTGCCAGCATCCAGATAGATGGGAGATCAGGTAACATTAAAACAGAATACCCAGGAAGCACAAAAATAAGCCAAAACAAAAAGTGACATTATACATTAACCCTTTAAAGGCAAAGGTGATTTACAAACTGACACTATTGAACCTTAATGGGACACATTTTAACACATGCAGTATTGCTCATGTGTTTTTCCATAATAATCTTTTAAAGGACCAGTGATGCCTAATCATTTTATTTTTATTTATTTTTTTTATGGCTGTCTTGCTACAAGTTCCTTGGCAGACTTATCACAAACTAAATGTCTTACTGAGCACTTCCCCCAGCAGACTTATCAAATATAGGGGTGGAAATAAAACACACACACACATTGATCATCATTAGAGAAGAATAATATATTGTAAGAAAAGTAATACAATACCGATTGAAGACAATGCAACGTCTAGCCGAGCTTCCCTTGGCAGACTTCTGAGAGGAAAATCAGCTGGGGGACCCCGGGCCCCAATCAAATACAGCGACTCCCAGAGCACATCAATCGGCCAATGGTCCTTATAAGACCAATTATTCTACACAACACGTCTGCTTGTAGATGAAGTCCCGAAGCCCCCCCAGCTGAGCTCCTTTTTATATTGGTACAATAACAAAGTAATAGATCATTACACATAGACATATAAAATAATAATAGTGGCTACATGCCCAGGACATGGTCAAGAAAATGACCATGAAAATGGAAATAACCATGTGAATGAAAATAATTGCTGTGTATAATTACTGTGTATTTTGATTATAACTATGTGAATAAGCTTAACTCCTACTATTCCCTGTTCTCCTGCTAATATCAGTACATCCATTTTACAACTAAGGAGCCATATTGAATGTTCTTGATCACACTCACATTCAAACATGGCCTGCCATGTCACATTTGTATCACAATGGCTTGGGGAAAGAAACTGTTACATAGTCTGGTAGTGAGCACCCTAATGCTTTGGTACCTTTTTCCAGATGGCAGGAGTGTGAACAGTGAGTGTGAGGGGTGTGTTGGATCAGCCACAATGCTGATGGCTTTACGGATGCAGCGAGTGGTGTAAATGTCCATGATGGAAGGAAGAGAGACACCTATGATCTTCTCTGCTGTCTTCACTATCCTCTTTATGGTTTTGCGCTCCATGACAGTGCAGTTCCCAGCCCAGACAGTGATACAGGATGCTCTCGATAGTCCCTCTGTAGAAGGTTTTGAGTATGGATGGTGGGGGATGGGATTTCCTCAGCTTGCGCAGGAAGTAGAGGCGCTGTTTGGCTTTCTTGGCTAAGTAGCTGGTGTTGTGGGACCAGGTGAGGTTCTCAACCAGGTGGACATTAAGTAAGTTGGTGCTTTTGACGATCCTTTGTTTTGTCTACATTAAGAGACAGGTTGTTGGCTCTGCACCAGTCTGTTAACCACTGCACCTCCTCTCTGTATGGTGACTCATCATTATTGCTGATGAGACCCACCACGGTTGTGTCATCAGTGAACTTTATGATGTGATTTGTACGGTGCATGGCTGTACATTCATGTGTCAGCAAAGCGAACAGTAGAGGACTAAGCACACAGCCTTGAGGGGCTCCAGTGCTCAGTGTGGTGGTTCTGGAGATGATGTTTCCAATCCTGACTGACTGAGGTCTGTCGGCTAGGAAGTCCAGAGGGAGGTGTTCAGTCCAAGTAGAGAACAAAGAGAAAAAGGACCACTACTGCTGCCTGCGTTCTCAAAACCAGGTGCTCCGTCAAGCAGTATCCCCACTGCTAGATTCCAACAGAAACAAAGCCAGCAGACGGCACTTCTGGAAAGGGGTTTATTGGGGTTGCTGCTGCAGCAACCACAATAAACCCCTTTCCAGAAGTGCCGTCTGCTGGCTTTGTTTCTGTTGTTCAGTCCAAGTAGGCTCAGCTTTTCTAACAGATGCTGAGGAATGATAGTGTTGAATGCTGAAGTGAAGTCTATGAACAACATTCGAACGTAGGTGTCTTTTTTGTCGAGATGAGAGAGGGCCAGATGGAGGGTGGTGGCTATTGCCAGGTCACCTTGAGAAAGGACCTGGATGGTTTGAAACGTTGCTGGAGTTTCCGTATGAAATAATAAAGGGTAAAAAAATGTACCCCTACTTATGTCTCAGCTCCACCACTGGATTTAACCAATAAGTATATGGTGGTGACCTGAGGAGATGTCTTTTTTTACCACATAAGAGATCTGTTTTTAAGCAGTTTTTGGAGATTCTAACTGGAATCTGAAGTTATTCGGGTACATCTTGGCCATCACTCCTGCTGCTCCCCCATCCCAGTTCCTCCCCTGGTCTTGCTTCTACCTCCAGTGCTTTGGACCATTCTGGAGGACTTCTGCCAATGATTCTATGCATTCAATGAAACAGATAAGCTAGGTTTCAGGTACAAGTTACTGATAGTGAGTGACAGACCTGGGTAAGTGGCTTAAATCAAGGTGATTCCTGAATATATAAGTGAGTTCATATGTCTGAATTCTTTATTTGTTGTCAAACAATGCCACTTCCAATCTGCTGAGCTCAGTGGAACCTTAGATAAGTGGTGGATTGATGAGATGTGAGGCCCCTTAAGCTACACCCCCCCAATCTGATGTAGAGAGCTCTGGTGTACATGGATCTGCATATATCCGAGCACATTCACGCACCTTGCCTGTCTTCTTCTGCCAGGTGAACTCGACTGCACCCAGTAAAAATAAAAATAAATATTAAAAAGATTAAAGGATTCAGAAAGAGAAATAATATTTTTTTTAAAAAAAAGCTAGATGGGCCCTGATGACACTGGACCCCTAGGCTATGTGCCTTCGAAAAGACATATTCATGACCTGCCCCCAAAAATCCCATCTAGTGCTTTTAAATAAAATAATAATTCCCAATGTATAAGCTTTAGCCAGGAAAATCCTTAAAATCAAAATAACCCCATCCCTTTTGTTATGTAGAAGACTTTGGCATTAACCCTTGTACAGGTTTGATTAATCACCTTAGTGTGAGGATACTGGATGGCAGCATGCAAATGAGATTCTAGCGTTAGTGATAGATTTCTTTTCCTAGCCACTTTAACACACAAAATCCCAAAAGTGTGTGTCTCTCTCTTAAACAACATCCTTAATAAGTGTGGGAACAGAAAGATACAGTAGCACTGAAGGCACTTTAAGACAGATCTCTCATCCTCTTGGAATCATTGGGTTGACCCGAGTCATTAATCCTGTATTGTGAAGCTGACAGCAAGTTACAAACCACACACAACATTCTTTTCTTACTGAGGTATCAACCCTGAAACGGATGTGCCTCTGTGTACTGCTTAGCATTTAGTTTCACACATCTCCGACTGCTATTGTCATTACAAAAGTAATAAACTTGAGCCTCAAAGAGCCAGCCTATGGGAAGCCTTAGTTAAGCTCTCTTCTGCTGAGGATCAATGTCAGCCCAAACAAACTGTTAAATGTATGTTTATAACCTATAATCAAATTGCCTTGTTTTTTGGGGGGGCAAATTAAAGAAGTTCATTTTTTTTATGATGTCGTTTTTATTTCTAAATTACACTGTTTACACTGCCAATAATTCACTCTACCATGTATAATTTCATTCCTGAATCAGCAAGTGTATTAGTTGTAATATTGGTGTGTAGGCGCCATCTCAGGTCATTTTGCCTGGTCATGTGCTTTCAGAAAGAGCCAGCACTTTAGGATGGAACTGCTTTCTGGCAGGCTGTTGTTTCTCCTACTCAATGTAACTGAATGTGTCGCAGTGGGACCTGAATTCTTACTATTGAGTGCTGTTCTTAGATCTACCAGGCAGCTGTTATCTTGTGTTAGGGAGCTGCTATCTGGTTACCTTCCCAATGTTCTGTTGTTAGGCTGTTGGGGGGAAAGGGAGGGGGTGATATCACTCTAACTTGCAGTACAGCAGTAAAGAGTGACTGAAGTTTATCAGAGCACAAGTCACCTGACTGGGGGCAGCTGGGAAACTGACAATATGTCTAGCCCGATGTCAGATTTCAAGATAAATTTTTTATTTTGAGAAACAGATTTCAGTGCAGAATTCTGCTGGAGCAGCACTATTAACTGATGTAATTTGAAAAAAAAAATCCCATGACAGTATCCCTTTAAGTAAGAAAAGGAACAAAACCTGACAAGAAAATTAATAACTAGAAAAGTAATGCTGTTACATTTGCAGAAATATTCCAATTTTGTGGGTGCACTCATTGTTGCTGCATACAGTACTTTAGGGTTGGTTCACCTTCTAGTTAACTTTTAGTATGTCATAGAATAGCTTATTCTAAGCGACCTTTCAATAAGCCTTATTTTTTCTTTTTTTCTAGTTTTTTAATTACTTGCCTTTTTCTACTGTCTCTTTTCAGGTTTCAAATGGGGTCCACTGACCGTTACTTGTATCCCTTCAAGTCCAAATCCCAGTCTCTAAAATGAAAGCCAGCGCCAAAGGCACAGGGAACAGACAAACAAAAATATAGGGTAATATTGTTTTATAATGTTGCCATCTCCTGGGAACAATTATCTCCATCTTATTCGGTATTTACCACCACCAAAAAATTAAAAACTTTCCTTTAAAAGCTTGTTTAGGTGGGTACTCACAAACGCATATTGTCAACTTGCATGTAAAAAATCATGAAGTACATCTCCTGGTAAACGCTTTGCAGCAGCAAATAGTGTAAAATTACCTCTTTATTTTTTAAAAAGTAAAATATTAAAATGCACTCACATGGCATTGGCTATTAAAAAGCATATCTATGCATCGTCCTGCTGGAAGCTCCCCCCGTGTGGAATGTCTGCACAAAGTCCCAAGGGCCAGGGCCTTTTGAGAAGGTGTAAGGTTAGCTTGTAGCGTCCTTTGTAGCGTGTACGGTGTGGGGCGCCTTCCAGTGACATCACCTGCCTTACTTGTTTCGTCCTGAGACTTCTTCTGAGAGATGTACTTCATGATGTACTCCATGTATATTCTACCCTGCTGACATTCTACATGCATCTAGAACCTGTTTGATCACTGTCCATTGATCAAAAATGAATCTCTATGCCCAACCAATAATTTTTTATAATGAAATAGATGAGAAACACTAGGCCTATCTCAGAGACAGTCTATAGATGCACATTGTTGTTGCCTAATGCAGCCTGATTAAATGTCGGGCGTTCAAAGAAGGCTTAAGAAAAAAACAGGCAACAATGCTCTGTAAACCCTAAGCCTTTTCAACACTACATAATACAAAGCTGTTGTTCCTATTTTACCATGGGGTAAGGGCCTAGTGACCCAGCCAGCACCTACAGAAAAAAATATATGTTTACAGTCACAAATCAGTAAAGGTTCATCATGTCTGGCCCAAGAACCTATAGTAACTAAATGGAATGGTTAACCCATGCACCTTCCCCTTTCTCCATTACAGGGACAATAGACACCAGGTTTTCTTTAAGCTGGACAAGAAATTACATTGCTTTTCACCATTGTTAAATTAAAGTAGAAAGCTCATTTATTAAGTTCAACCTTAGCTGCAGTCAAACCATTACTCCCTTTGATGCAGGGGGATCCTGGAGCTGCCACCACCTTGAAGGCACCATAAATGACAATCATGATGGAATTACGGGGAAAATGCTGCATTGTGGCAGAAAAAAAACCCATGGCAACATTTACATTTGCACACTACACTTGGGGTCGTATATGAATCCTTGCTACCACTTTGAATACCTGGTGCAGTAGTTAAAACTGGCAGGGCATTTTTGCCACAGGAGAAATAGAATTTGGAAACGTAGAATATATGATACAGGCATGCTGTTACGTCTGTGTCAGTGCTCACTAGTATTTCTCTCTCTCTCTAAATATTTATGTACAGTAGTGATGAGCGAATAAATTAGCCAAGCGAGAATTTGTGGTGAATTTCTGAGTTTTTCCGCCAGTGAATAAATTTGCAAAACTGCAGAGAAAATTAACTGGTAAAAAAAACCGCCACATAAAAAAAATTGCGCATCAGAATAGTCATGTGCATAAAAATTGGCGCTCGTCAAAATTATTTGGACACCCATTGACTTTAATGCATTTGGACAAAATAGGCGAGTGTATAAAAATTGACGCAGGCGCTGCAATTGACTCGCATATTCAATCCGTTTCGGAAATTTTTCGGCAAAGCGAAACAGGACAGATTCGCCCACTACTAATGTACAGGTTTGTACAGGTCCAGAATGCTGGGGACCTGGGGTTTTCCGGATAAGGGGTCCTTCCTTAATTTGGATCTCCATACCTTAAGTCTACGTAAAAACTATTTAAATACTGCATTCAATTAACCCAATAGGATTGTTTCCCCTCCCATAAGTATTAATTATATCTTAGTTGGGTTCAATTTGGGATTAAAATGGAGTCTATGGGAGATGGCAGAAATTAATATTCCAATGTGTTTGTTATTCAGGTATTAAACTACACAGGCGATGTAATGAAACAATATTGTGAGAGAGATAGCAGCAAGCAATATTACTTATGGAAATGAAATGCAGTTTGTGCAGTAAAGTGTGAGGTTTACTGGGATATCATAAAGGAAGTGTAAAAGCAACAGAACATAAACCAATTAGCAATATTATCTCGTTCCACAGATTCTGCTTCTTTTCATTACCAAATAGTCTTCTAAATGAAAATTAAAGCTATGTTGCAAGCCTTATTTTTGCAAAGTAACAGAAACTGTAAAATGAGCTAATTTTAGAGGCCAGCAATTTCTAGTGCCATCCATCAGCGATATAACAGCAAATTAAAACAACGATACAATTTGTGAGAAAATATGCTTTATCGCTGGAGTACTGTAAGTGTAGAGTCCACACTGGCTCTTCATTCTTTCTCTTTTAATAATGCTCTAAATCTGGCTTCTCCGTGGACTTATACAACACAATTTGCAGAAAGCTATAATCTGCAAAATCCCCACAGAGTATTCTAGGGGGACCAGACACAAATGCTTCCTGTAAGATAGTAGTGATTTATCTATATCCCTGAAGCACTTGTTTTTATACTCCTTTAGTGATGTGCTGATTGGCTAAAAACGTTACTTGAAGGTTAACCCACATGTCAGGCAGGTTTGGACTTTTGAAAAATGTAACTGTGCAGTAAATGGCTAGTTGGTGACTGAGCTATCACTGATGTAGATTGTGCACCATGATGGAGCAGAAAGGGGATCTGAACTGTCCCCCTTATTTCTTCAACTTTTTTTAAACTTGCCACCTTGTTTTCAAGACTATTTCTATGTTTATAACACCAGGAAAAAACATAGTGGGCCCCAGTCCTAGTGGGCCCACGGACCCAGGCCGGATCCTGTCCTCCCCTGCAGGGTTCCCTCCACTGATCCAGACCTGCCCTCCCTCGCTCCCCCAAATAGGGATGTAGCGAACGTCGGAAAAAAGTTTGCGAACATATTCGCGAACTTGCGCAAAAATGCGAGCGGTTCGCGAACGGTTCGCGAACCCCATAGACTTCAATGGGAAGGCGAACTTTAACATCTAAAAAAGACATTTCTGGCCAGAAAAATGATTTTAAAGTTGTTTAAAGGGTGCAACGACCTGGACAGTGGCATGCCAGAGGGGGATCAAGGGCAAAAATGTATCTGAAAAATCTGCCTGTGTGTGCTTGGAAGAGATAGTGTAGGGGGAGAGCTGTTAGTGATTTCAGGGACAGATGATAGTAAGTTTGCTGGCTAGTAATCTGCTTGATACTGCTCTGTATTGGAACAAAAAAATAAATAAAAGCAGTCCTTACAAGGACTACTGTTATTGCAGCAGTCAGCAGATGAGATCAGAAGCAGGACAGCTGCCCACTGCAGCTACATACAGAGCACTGCAGTAGAAGGTAGATTACTAGCCAGCAAAGCTACCTAAGCTTAAATGTCCCTCAAACCCCTGCAGACTTCTGTCCCTCCAATAACAGAGCAGTATCAAAACGATTACTAGCCAGCAAACTTTCAACTGTCCCTGAAATCACTAACAGGCAGCAGCTCTCTCCCTACACTATCTCTTCAGCACACACAGGCAGAGTGAAAAAACGCTGCAGGGCTTCCGTTTTTATAGGGAAGGGGAGTGGTCCAGGGGAGAGCTTCCTGATTGGCTGCCATGTACCTGCTGGTCTGGGGTGAGAGGGCAAAAAAAAGCGCCAACAATGGCGAACCCAAAATGGCGAACGTCGCGCGACGTTCGCGAACTTCCGGCGAGCGCGAACACCCGATGTTCGCGCGAAAAAGTTCGCCGGCGAACAGTTCGCGCCATCCCTACCCCCAAATTGCAGTAAAAGCAAGTATGAGCATGGGGGAGGGGCTGGCAGTTGGTGAGCAGGCAGGAGGCAGGGGCCCTAGAAACGAGAGGTTCGATCATGATGATAGATGTATTAGGAATAGTAATAGAACTATATGTGTGTATCTAGGGAAATAAGTAACAGCTTCCCTCATCATCTTCTATCGACTGACTACAATGACAACCCACTGTTCAGCTCATTCCTATCACATAAATTGTCTACAATATTTATCCCATAATGTGCAGATGAAGCAGTGGGGGGAGGGGTGGAGGCGGGGGTTGAAGTACGATATAACTCATATGGCGTAACATCATTCACTATAATGAAAAAAGAGTGGTTAACGTTTCACAAAATTAAGATAGATGTGTATTTAAAGCTCTATTTGTGGGTTCGTAACTGATCAGTACTGGGAACTATAACATTAATGAGGGTGCTGGGAGCTGTAATTTTGAAGCCAATAGGCTGAAATTCTCTAATATACCACTCAAGGGCTTGTGTGCCCATCTTATAGAGAATCTACAGCTTGAACGTGGGCCTGTGTGCTTGCCAGAGCCAATTTTCAGTCCTACTCCATTATTGTTTACAACAGGGAACAAAGATATTTAGTCTCGAAATAGACAGTTACGTGCTAATAAACTGGCTTTGAAATAAACTTGCTTGGTCTTTTAATGAATAAACACAGTTACAAAGTCATTAGCAAATGGCCTTACACTTGTATGTGTTAACAAGCCCTGCTTAGCTTTCTAGTTTAGAGGATGGGGGGCTCATTGAAAACCAATCAAAATGTTCGCTGCATCTGTTCTACAAGCAGCTTGTTTAAAATGCTGATCACAGATTGGTCGATGTGGGTTACTGCCTAGGTTCAAAGAGTTTTGTATTCTGTATTCCAGACTATCAGATATAGAAACAAGGGATTGCCATGGATTGTGCCATTTTAGGTAACAATAGTGTGACACGTTCAACTTAATTTGAAGCTGCTTATACAAGTATGGGATCTGTTATCCAGAAACCCATTATCCAGAAAGCTCCAAATTACATAAAGGCCATTTCCTATAGACTCCATTTTATCCAAATAAACCAAGGAATGTAACCGGCCCAGGGGTTATACCAGTGAGCACCACGGAACGATCTACTTCCGTCACCTTCTTCCTTCAAATTTCCTGGGGCAAACGCATGCGCAGTTAAAAATGGCTGACTTTTTAGTTAAGGTTCGGCTTTTCGCTCTACTGTGCATGCGCAGCCGCACGAAGGAGGAAGACATAACAAGATCGCTCTGTGGTGCTCACTGATATAACCCCGGGCCGGTGCAGTTTTCTGTTGATAGGAGCACCGGCCCGGGGTTTCATGTAAGTAACTGCAATCACTTGGGGGTGCCTAACATTTGGTGCACCAAGCCTTTACTTAATTACTGTGAGAAAGGGTGCCAATATGTAGGAACCCCCATGTGATCATAGTTGCTAACCTCAGACCCCATGCAGGCACTCCTCTTCATTAGTGATGTGCACATTTTTCCCGTTTCGCTTGCCCGAAAAATGGGCAAATTTCTTGCGGAATTCGTAAAAAGGCAAAATTCTCAAAAAAATTATGAAACTCGAAAATTGACGGCAAGCAACTTCTCCAAAATGTTTTGATACTGTCAATTTGTTACCGGCTAATTTTCGCAGGAGTTTCGTAAATTTATTCACTGACGAAAATCGGAAATTTGCAGCAAATTGGGGCCATGTGGATTTATTTGCCCATCACTACTCTTCATACAATTTTAGTGACCCTGTTCTCAGGATCAATATCGCTGCCCTGGTCTATGTGCATGTGTGTAGAGCATGCTTTTCAATACATTACCCTGCTAAAATATTAATTAACAGGGACTTCCAACACATTCTCCATGGAATACATTGTTACTTCTAAATAATGTTCCATCCAACTAAAAATGATGAACCACCCAATAGGGGTCCATGTTCTTGCTGCTGAAAGCCTAGATAGAAGGCATTATTTAAATGATAATGTATGATTCAAGTTTATTAAAGGTATTGGGACCAGTGGTATCTGTTACACCAGCTTCTAAACTACAACTCCCACACACCCTGATGTTATATGACTACTCATGTTACATATAAATACAGATTAAGCATGAAGACTTTAGATACTGACTCAGTAATAGTCACTAGGCAAGCTCTCATCCTCGGAGACTATTTGTAATCCTGTTTTATGTCATGATTAGCAAAAATTTCTCTTATTCCTCAAAATTGCTGCCCTTTTAACCACAATTATTTTCATCCACCAACTAGAAAGATAAAGAGTGTAGTTGCAGTGCAGATAATCAGTAGTTTCCTTTGGCATGTCCAAATCTAAATCCAAAGCTAACATATTTTTAATCTTCTGAAGATCAAGGTTCTATTTATCATATTTATTAATCAATATCCCCTTTAATCTAATTAGAGAAGCCCAGAGGGTGTTATTCCATCCCTCTATAAATAAATCATCATTCGTTTCAAAGGTTCAAAGGAATGTACTTCAGCCACAAACCTCCTGGTACAGTATAATAGTTATTTAATTGTTCAAAATGAACATCCCCCCCCCCCCCCCCCACACAGCTTTAATCTTCTCAGTGGCCAGGCATTAAGAAGGCATTCATTTTTATTGACTTTTAAAAGTCCTTCTTGCTCGCAGTTCCCATTCTTTATTTCACCAAAGTAATTCTATTGCCTTCTATTCTGATGCACAAAACATCTATAGCAGCATTTTGGCAGAATGTGTTTGAGGCAAGGTAATCACTATTTGCTTCATATGATCCTATGCTGCTTGAATGGTGGGAGGTGTCCAAGCCAGCAATGATTTATAGAACTTCATAAGGGGCAGATTTATTAAGGGTCAAAGTGAATTTGAGGGAATTTTTGAAGTAAAAAAATTCGAAATTCAAAGTAATTTTTGGATACTTCGACCATCGAATAGGCTACTGCGGCTTCAACTTCGACCTTCGATTCGAAGTAAAATCGTTCGACTATTCGACCATTCGATAATCAAAGTACTGTCTCTTTAAAAAAACTTTGACTTCAATATTGCGCCAACTTAAATCTGCCGAATTGCTGTTTAGCCTATGGGGGACCTCCTGTGTGTTTTGCAAAGTTTTTTAAGTCGAAGGATTTTTTGGGAAAATCGGACGATAAAATCGCTTGAATCGTTCGATTTGAAGTACGATCGGAGTACAATCGTACAATCGTACTACGATCGGAATACGATTGTACGATGTATAAAAGACTCCAACTTCGAATTCAAATGGATTCTATTCAATGGTCGAATTTCAAAGTTTTTTCTACTTCGAAATTCCACCCTTCATAAATCTGCCTCTTAATAATCTCTAGCCATTAACTGCACCCGGGAATAGATTTAAAAAAATTATTTTTTTAGCACCATATAAGACAGAAGCCAGAAGAATAACAGGACTTGGGATAAATCAGGACCATTGGGCAGTTGGCTTACCATATATTGGAATTTTAGATAATGTAAAATTCTCTAACTCTAAAAATGGTTCCATATTAAGAATGTATATAATCATTTTCACTGTTAAATATATATATTCCACTCTGACTTAATCTAACTGCAAGTTTGGATAAAATGGGTAACTAAGTCTAAAAAAAAAAACACCTATCACAAACAAGGAGGATGTCTATGTATAAAGGTAGAAATGGCTTTTCCATGTACACAAACATGATAGGGATAACTTACTAATGAAGATGCACTTTTGCTCTACTGCACTGACCCAAAGCAACATTTACGTTCATTACTTTAACTGCACTGGACAAATCAGAGCTAATATATGATTGGTTAAAGACCCGCATCTTTGCCTGCACCCAAAAGTCCTACCCGCAGGTTACTGGTTTATTTTTGGATAACTTTTGGGTAATAACCAGTACACATCTCTCTGCAGGACTCTTTATTAGTTGTTCAACCGCAGTTCCAAGAATATCTAGGACTGCAAATAAGTGTTTGTTTGAAATCTCACACTAAACTAGGCTTTCCAAAAATATAACCCAACTGAAATTATTGAATCTTGGCACCATCTAAGTAACCCAGAGTTGTTCGTTACTACTTCCTTCTACTTATTCTAACCTGGCTTGTACCTGAATTTGATTGAACTCTGCCTGTCCTGACTTCGGCCTGACTTAATTTCTGAACCTGTGCTGCCAGCCCTGACCTTGAATTGTTTGACCGGGACCTGTCTGATCCCTGGTACTTCATTCGGACTCTCCAGCCCCTTGTGAGCCCTCTTTCTGAATTTATCTGAATTGCTGGGTCTGGGTCCAGTTGGGACAGGTGCACGGTACCTGCTGGGACAAGATTAGGCAGCCAAACAAGGCAAAGCATGGGCGTGGGTACAGAACCCAACTCATCTTAGAGAGCTTGGGCCCCCACCCATGGATGCACTTGCCAACCCGGACTTGTTAACTACGAAACAAACCTGGACCCACTGGCCCGCTATTAAGTGCCCAGTTCCCACTCCTGAAACCTACCCACAGTGCCCTGAATTTCAGCCAAACCTGAGACCCACACAAACCGGAAGTGAGTTCACTTGTGAGCAAAAGTGACATTACTCTGGAGGTGGATCAACCAGATCAGGAGGAAATTATTAATTAAAATATAAAATAAATTTACCAAAATTTAATATGTATTTACGTAAATGTTGCCCTTTTAGATCTTCTCCCTTTATGATATTCTCTGTGCTGCCTCAGAGATCACCTGACCAGAAAAACTGCAGCTCTAACTGTAACAGAAAGAAGTGTGGAAGCAAAAGACATAACTCTGTCTGTTAATTGGCTCATGTGACCTAACATGAATGGTTTGTTTGTGTGCACAGTGAATCGTTGGATCCTATGGAGCGGCCCTTGTTTTTTAAAATGGTAATTTTCTAAGTCAGGATTACCCAATGGCACGTACTAAGTATAAATTGTGAATATGGTTTTTATATTAGGCATGCAGGTTTCAGATTTGGTGAAATTGTGAATTAGCCCCTTTAAGACAGTGTAATGGCAGTAGGTGAAACATTAATGCAGTATAATATGTTAATATACTGTGCGCTGGTTGTACCAGCATCAAAAACATTTTGAAATGCAAGTTGCTATTTTCCTTGCTCTTACTTACTAATTCCTGCATTTACTGACAAGAAACAAGGTTTTCCGAATTTCTTGGTTAATTAAATAATTAGCTTGTCTTAGCATACCGATGAGAAAGCTTAATTATATTTGATTTAAAGTGTAATTCTTGACTGCTGTTACATCTCAGGGTTGGAGCCAAAAGTTTAAAAACGACATATTCTTTTTTTTTTTTTATTGTAGTGCCTGAAAATGTAATTTACTTTAAAAGACAAAGCAAGGCATAAAACACCAGAAATTTAAAATTTATACAGGAATAAACTCTTTTAGAAATATAAAAAAAAAAAAGAATGAAGGCAACAGCATGCCTGGGATATTGTGTTCAAGGCTGCACGAAACATCATAAAGCAAGTTCCCTTTACATCCAACAAGTGCTGTAAATAAATGTTATATTTGTTTATGCAGATTGTCTAATGAGGTGCTCAGGTGCACACTATCATAATGATATCATTTCCATATTTTTATATCACACAATGGAATCACATGTACAACGAGGATGAGCTTCTGTTGCTTGTATACTGAACTGTGCAGCAGCGGAGCATAGAGCGATTGTGTTCGATTTTAAAGTGATCTCAGAGGAAAACAGGTGGGTCAAACAATTTAGTACAATTAGAGTGTCGCTTTTTTCTTTTCACATCATTGTTTCATATTCCATTTCAAGGCTGGAACTCTGTGCAGCTCTGAGCATCTAGCCCAGTTTGCATTAAAGGAAGTTCTAGAAATAAGGTTTGCATTTCAAAGTTTGCGGTAATAGGTGCAGTTATTCCCAGGGAATTTGTTATTGTGTTTTGTAAAATCCAATCCTGCTCACTTCTACAGTGTATTGCATCCTGGGGGACAATTGTAAATTGCCCCTGGGGTCAGCATCAGACAGCGCCCCCCCCATACCATGCCCGGGCCCCCCAGCCGCAAAGTTCTCTCTGCACTCCCCACTCCCTTCCCCAAAGCGCACGCACACTTGTACCTTTTCTGTGCATCAGCGTGATCAGGTTCAGGGAGAAGGTGCAGAGAAGAGTTCTGGGAGCAGATCTGGGCCAGCGCAGCGGGGCCCCATACCATCCCCAGCCCCTGGCTGCAACGTTAACTCTGCACTCCCCCCTCCCTTCCCCGGAGTGCACGCATACGTGTTCCTTTTCTGTGCGACAGCGCGACCGGGTTCAGGGAGGAAGTGCAGAGAGAGAGGAGTTCAGGGAGTGGATCTGGGCAAACGGGGCCCAAAAGAGTCCGGGCCCACCGGGTTTTTTCCCGGTGTCCCGCCAACCCAGTCCGACCCTGCCTGGGGTAAATATCATATTATCAATAGTGATGGGCGAATAAATTCGGCAGGCGCAAATTTGCAACAAATTTCCGCCTTTCACCAGCGGCAAATAAATTTGCAAAATTGCCACAAAAATTCTCTGCTGAAAAATCCGAAATAGTCGCGTGCATAAATATTGTTGTGCATCAAAATTATCCGGATGCCCATTGGCTTTAATGCATTCTGGCAAAATAGGCTCACGTATAACAATTGTCGTGGGAGTCGAACTTGATGCACGTCAAAATAATTTAATAAAAATAATGCGTTTCACAAATTTGTTCGCGTTTCGCAAATTTCGCGGGAAATTCACGAAACGGGAGAAATTCGCCCATCACTAATTATCAATATATTGGATCTATAAAGCTGGTGTGTTTAAAGGTGTAGTCCACCTTTAAGTCAGCTTTTAGTATGTTATAGAATGGCCAATTCTTAACAAATTTTCAATTGGCCTTCGTGTTTTCTTTTTTATAGTTTTTGAATTTTCTTCCCAGCTTTCAAATGGGGGTTACTATCTAAAAACAAATGCTCTGTAAGGCTACAAATGTATTGTTATTGCTACTTTTTATTACTCTTCTTTCTATTCAGGCCTCTCCTATTCATATTCCAGTCTCTTATTCAAATCAATGCATGGTTTGCTAGGGTAATTTGGATCCTAGCCACCAGATTGATAATATTGCAAACTGGAGAGCTGCTGAATAAAAAGCTAAATAACCCAAAAACCACAAATAATAACAAATAAAAAAACAAACAATTGCAAACTGTCAGAATATCACTCTCTACATCATACTAAAAGTTAATCTAAAGGTGAACAAATCCTTTAATTAGTAACTGAAGAAAGCGTGTTGCTCACAGATATGCAATGTGATAAACATAGCTTTATCCTACCATACAGAGATGTCAACAAACCCCATGTTACTAGGACAGTGGTTCTCAAACTGTAGGGCTAGCCCATCTAGGTTGACCTAGAGCAGTGATCCCCAACCAGTAGCTCATGAGCAACATGTTGCTCTCCAACCCCTTGGATGTTGCTCCCAGTGGCCTCAAAGCAGGAGCTTATTTTTGAATTCCAGGCTTGGAGGCAAGTGTTGGTTGTATAAAAACCAGGTGCACTGCCAAACAGAGCCTTAATGTAGGTTGACAATACACATGGGCTACCAAATGGGCAATCACAGCACTTATTTGGCACCCCAAGAATATTTTTTATGCTAGCATTGCACCACAACTCCTTTAAGTTGTTGCTCACGAGTTGAAAAGGTTGGGGATCCCTGACCTAGAGGGTGGGGGCGGTTTGTAGGCCATTTAGGATTTCAAACTAGCTTGAAAGGTTAGTTTGGATGATATTTAGAGTGAACATAGTTTAGCTAAGATCAAATTTTGGACCTTAAACAGATCTTGAAATGAGACATACAAAAGACATTGCATTCCTGATGATCATTATCTTCTGCAATTTAAAAAGCTTGTGATGGTGAACCCCTTAAAAATCACATAATAAAAACTGACCAATAGTGAACAGCCACATGCACAAAGAGGCAAGAGACATCAATTCCATGGCATTTTTAATCCCAGTACCAGATCTGCTATGTGATTATGTGATTCCCATTTAAACAAAACAGAGGTTAATGCAGCAGTTCCAGGAGCTTCTCCACTGGCAAAGGATTATGGCTGATTATGGCCGCCATATGGGTTTTACCTTGACATGGTATGATGGCTTATCAATCTTATGATCATAATTTTGTAACTAAAAAAACCCTGTCTTTGTAAATACAAGCCTCTGCATAGATTACTGATATGACAGGGGACCAGGGAATGTGCATTGGTCAATTTTTCTTCTTTTTCTCTATGTAGTTAATTTGGCCAGATCAGTAGCACTTCCATTGTATTTTAGTACATTTTTATGAAGCCATGGAGTGCTCCCACAACCTTTCCTTTGTGCATTATGGCTGATTAAGCCAGGCTTACAATTATATGCCAATAAAAGATACCATGAAAACACATATGGGGGAATGTAATAAAAGTCGGTAACGGAAAAAATATTCGCAATTCGAAAAGTTATGCCTCTGTGAGAACAATTTTGCCTTTGTGCGAATTTAATATAGCTTTTGCGAACCCAGAAACTGTTTATCGACAACTTCCGACAATGGAAGAAGGTTTGCAAATTTTATAGTTAGTGCCAGTGCGCAGAGAAAGTAATAAAACTTCTTAAGGAAAAAGTTGTTATGTTTGCTCTAAAAGATTATGACACCTTCAAGCACTTCTTAAAAGTGAGCACTACGCAATTAAAATTTGCAATGACTTTTATTACATTTCCCCAATAGTCCCTTTTTATAACTTAATAATAGAACAAAAATGAATTCATACCTGAAGAAATGATGCATGCTGAAAATATGGAAGGGATACTTACTAAAGACACATTTACTTTGCAATACCCATATATTTAACATTTTGTAGAGAATGAGGGCCTGTGCAGAAACATGGAGAATGTGGCAAAAGCCTTGATAAAAGCCATATTGTTGACTTCATAGATTACTGTTATAGGCCAGGACCATCAGAAAGAGGATGCACAAAGCATTGTGACTGTAATGTCTGAGCAGATATACTGAAGTATATGATATGGAGCCTTATTTTGCAACTTTTTAAAAATGTGCACTTTTGGAGAATTGCCTCTAGAGCACATACTGTACAGATCCTGTCTCCCAATTAGGTCACAAAAGACCTAAATTCTCATGATAGTAAGGACTGCAGAAAACTCAATACTAAGATCCTCTGTTGCCCTTAAAAATGACCTGTTAAAAGACTTAAGATGACCATACACGGGCATGTTCAAGTCCTTTTCATAGTTACATAGTTAAATCGGCTTGAAAAAAGACAAAGTCCATCAAGTTCAACCCCTCCAAATGAAAACCCAGCATCCATACACACACCCCTCTCTACTTTTAATTAAATTCTATATACCCATACTAACTATAGAGCTTAGTATCACAATAGACTTTGATATTATGTCTGTCCAAGAAATCATCCAAGCCATTCTTAAAGGCATTAACTGAATCAGCCATTACAACATCACCCGGCAGTGCATTCCACAACCTCACTGTCCTGACCCCCTACGTTGCTTCAAATGAAAATTTTTTTTCTTCTAGTCTGAAGGGGTGGCCTCTGGTACGGTGATCCACTTTATGGGTAAAAATCTCCCCTGCTATTTGTCAACAAAGTTCTCTCCTGTACTTGTAAAGTGTAATCATGTCCCCTCACAAGCACCTTTTTTCCAGAGAAAATAACCCCAACTTTGACAGTCTACCCTCATAATTTAAAGGGATACTGTCATGGGAAAACGTGTTTTTTTTCAAAACACATCAGTTAATAGTGCTGCTCCAGCAGAATTCTGCAAGCAGATCTTTTTATATTTAATTTTGAATTCTGACATGGGGCTAGACATATTGTCAGTTTCCCAGCTGCCCCCAGCTACTCCAGATGAGGCCGCACCAGGGACCTATAAAGAGGCATAATTATGTTTTCATCCCTTTTTTATACAAGACAGAACTTTATTTGCTTTAGTAGCCACAGAAGGACACTGCCCAGAATTAGACAACTTGTTATCTACAAAAACCCCAAGATCCTTTTCATTTAAGGAAACTCCCAACACACTGCCATTTAGTGTTTAACTTGCATTTATATTATTTTTGAAGTGCATAACCTTGCATTTATCAACATTGAACCTCATTTTCCAGTTTGCTGCCCAGTTTCCCAACTTCGACAAATCACTATTCAAAGTGTCAGCATCCTGCATGGAACCTATAGTTCTGCATAATTTAGTATAATACACAAAAGCCATGAATATCTTGTAAATTATATCCTTATAAAAGGTGAGTAGTGATGTCATCAGTTATAAACGGTGAGTAGTGATGTAATTTCTGTCACATGACTCACTAAAATTTGTGTATTATAATTAATAAAGTACCCCCAGTTGTAAAATATGAGGATATTATAAATTACCTCGGAGTTCCATGACCTGTATAAAAACACTCGGCCTTTGGCCTCGTGTTTTTATATGGTCATGAAACTCCTCGGTAACTTATAATATCCTTATATTTTACAAGAGGGGGTACTTTATTCACTATATCATCTGCAAAAATAGAAACAGTACATTCAATGCCCACCTCCAGGTCATTAATAAACAAGTTGAAAAGCAAGGGACCTAGTACAGATGCCAAGTTGGCATCTTATCTGTCCATGTATGTGGCAGATGGAACTACTTGAACAATATCTGGCCAAAAGTCAGCCAGATGTCAATTGGGCAGATTTAATTTTCACGTCGGATCTAAAAACGCATCGGCTCATTAATGCAGTCTTCTCCCAGCCCCTATAGTAAAGAAGTAGGATGGCACACACTATTGCAATCGTGCTAAAACATAAGTGTTTTATTTGGATTTCAAACACAACGTTTCGGAGGTTTGACCTCCTTTATCAAGTGTTCTCACTTGATATAGGAGGTTGTACCTCCGAAACTTTGTGTTTAAGATCCAAATAAAACACATATGTTTTAGCACGATTGCAATGGTGTGTGCCATCCCACTTCTTTACTATATGGAACAAGGGAACCAAGACAAGCAGCAAGGTTTCTGAATAGAGCACCACCAACATACAGCCATAGTCTTAAACTATTGTATGCTACTGAGTTCTCCCAGCCCCTATTCCAGTCATTGTAATCTGATCCCTAGGGCCAAATGATCAGATTGGCTGGATATCTCTAACTTTTGGTGGGCATTTTGGGTGAAAGATCCACTCGTTTGGTAAACTTGCCAAATGAGCGGATCTTATAATGTATGGATAACTTTAATATGAAGTTCATAATATGATTTAGGAACTAGATTCAATATCATATTTCAACCAGTTGTCCTTTAACTGTTGTTGAACAGTTTGATGCTTCTTGTGGGTCAAGACCAAGCCTGTGTTTTCCTAGGAGGCATGTGCGAATCCAGGCTACAAGGAGAATAAGGAAAACATGTATGCTGCCTTAGTGCAGATGGAGCCCATAATGTTCTACTGGATTCACTCTGTAATCTTATACAAAGCAAGGTACTTTTTGGCTAAGTTTAAATTACTTTAAAAAAAAAAAAAAAAGAGTTTCTGTTTGTGCAGAGAAGAACAAGTCCTGGTTCTAATGGATCAGTCTTTACTTGTTGGCTATAAAACAGCTGATTTATGGCAGGGACTCCAAATATACACCTAAGGCCGGTGCCAGTGACTCACAAGACACACCCTTTACCTGAAAGGCTAATTTACAGTTTCAGCATTGCTTCAGGGAATGAATTCTTGTCATTCAGCAAAGGGTGTCAGTCAGTGCCAGTAATCACCATCTGCTACTAAAGCACAGCAAGTGGTAACATATCCACATTGTATTCTCAATATAAAATGACCCATGGCTATCCACTCATTTGTACATACTACAGTAGAGGCAAATTGGCATTGGCTGCGGCATCACTGAAAAAATGTATGACACCTAACAGAAAACGCCTAGAGATTATACCAATGGCTGCTGATATTTGAGTACGGCATGCATGCTAAAAATCACAAGTTTTAACTGCAACGTATTTTTTTATTTATTTATTTTTTTGTTATAGGGAATAATATGCTTGTGAATGAAAGAGCCATTGTACTCGTCTTAATGATATGCAAATATATCTGTCCTGGGGAAGTAAAAATTTAATTAAACACGGCCACATTTTTGCTTTTGCAGCACACAGCCTGTTGTTGTACAACTAGTTATAATTGTTTTATCAAGCACATTAGCTTCCAGTCCCTCAAGCGAATGGGCAAAAAAAAGAGTGTGTCTAAAACAGATGCCTAACTGTGTTTCTGGCTATTGACCAATTAAGGAAGCAACACTCTGGACATCTCGTAAAGGGCTTTACCGAATTCTATGCCCAAGCTCCCCCCGTTTATACTTCAGCGCTTTATTGCCTGTCAACAGGCTCATTATTGCAGTGAATAATTTAGTGACTTTGCTCTTAAAATGATTAAAGTTAGCCTAAAGCGCATGTTACGTTCAAGTTAAGAAAACTTGTAAAGAGTCAAAGCAAAGGAACCTGTTTTGAGTATTTCTGACTCTTTACAACCAGTTCATTTTATTTTAAACAGGGAAAAAATGGTTATTAAAATAATGTTCTACGTGTAATTCTATCTTTCTGTCCTTAGGTGGAGATCTTGAGTCAGATTCTTGCTTTCCCTCAAGCAAGCTTTTTTTTTCCCCCTGAATCAGCCTTAAAACTTACAGTATTTAACCTCTTTTTTGAAATTATTGTTAATGCAACATCCATTTTCTGTAAGGAGCCTACACAGGAGAGTATTTTCACCTCACCATATTTATTAGTAGGCCATTCATTGCAATTGTTTCTTCCTAGGAAGCCTTCGCCGCCGCTGTGCAGAGAGTGAGAGGGGTGAGACATAAATACCAAATTGTGCTTTTTGGTTACTAACAAGCAAAGCGGGCAATCTGGATAAAACTGCAGGTCAATGGGAGTGGGCATGGTGCTGCCAAGGATGAATATTTCTTATGCAGCTGGCTCTGCTTGCTTGGTTTCATTCAAGATTTAGTTGTTCTTACATTTCTTTGCATCCAGGACGTGGCACCATTTACCTCTTTGGTTGACTGTTTGCCTTTGCACAGACTTTGTTTTTAACTATAAACCTTAACAAAAGAGGGAGATTTGTGACTATATACATGTGCCCTATGGATGCTGGTACAACTGTCAAACTGGTCCTTGGCACAGCTAAGCTCTAGACTGGTGCATGCAATGCTTTAGTGCTTTGGACACTACAAGAGTACTAGTACTGAGCCCCACAGTGATATATTTAATGCCAGCCATAGGCAAAGTAACGGTGCCAGGTGATAGGTTTAGACAGTAAGCCCCACATGGTAGGGTGCTCTATCCTTAAGTCTCCTTGACACTGAGCTCTTAATCTTTATTGTGATTATATTTTATGTTTATGTGAATTGTATTTTGAATAATTTTATTCAGTTATTTATTAATGCAGTGACCCCTTGTTTGTTTCTTTGAATTTATTGTTTTGTGTACAGTGCTTTGCCCTCAAGGACCGCTATGCAAATAAACATATCCATTCATACATACCTTGCCATATTCAGCCCTATTCACATACAGAGTAAACTAATATCCAGAGAACACCCTCCATATTTCTGCTAAAGGAACAGCAACACCAAAAAATATGAAAGCATTTAAAGTATTGAAAATATCATGTAATGTTGTCCTGCACTGGTAAAACGGATGTGTTTGCTTCAGAAACACTACTATAGTTCATATAAACAAGCTGCTGTGTAGCAATGGCAGAAACTGAAAAAAGTCTATATGGCACAGGTTAAATAGGATAACAGATAACACCATTATGTTCTACAGAGCTTATCTGCTGCGTAAACTGAGCCTTTTCTCCTTTGAATAGCTGCCCCCATTGCTACACAGCAGCTTATTTATATAAACAATAGTAGTGTTTCTGAAGCATACACATCAGTTTTACCAGTGCAGGGCAACACTGCATTACTTTAAAACACTTTTACTTATTGATGTTTCTTTTCCTTTAATTTCTCTGCACACAGGGGAAATCCATGGCATGCTTCTGACTGGGGGGTCCATGGCACACTGTGTGTTGGGCCCCACACAACCCCCGCCACAGGTGTGAGGTCCTCCCTAATACCTGATGCAGCAACATACCCAGGGTCGGACTGGGGGGCCCGGGGCCCACTGAGACTCCAGTCCAAGGCCCCACTACAGGCCCCCCGTCCCCCTACTAAGAAGTATGGTGCCCCCTCAGTGCGTGTGCGCACATGGCGCACCCCTCTTTGTGCATGCACACATGGCACCCATCGGCACGCACACTGCGTTTTTCATCTGCGAAAATCTTTTTGTTTTTTTAAAAACCAAGTATCGGGGGAGGGGGTCTGGCCCAGCAGGGGCCCACGAGGGTCGAGGCCCACCGGGTTTTTTCCCTGGTGTCCCGCCAGGCCAGTCCGACACTGAACATACCTTTCCCACCACTTCTTGGCTTACCTTGTACTTCCCTTTGTGGCTGCATTCAGAGTGAGGACAGGGGAAGTGCCCATAGTTTGAGCTGGGATGCGGGTCTGGGTCAGCGGGTTTTTTTCTGGTGTTCTGCCAGCCTAGTCTGACCCTGGCTAAGACACAAGACATCAGAGAACAACTGCCCCACTGCCTAGCTGCCCTCTTCCCCCAAATCCCTGTCTGAATCCCTATTTGGAATGGGTGGTTATGTACAATATCAAGGAGTCAGTGGAACTTAACCTGCCTGTGGTTCTTCGGTGTCCCCATAGAAGTGCTACTTTAAAAGGTTATGATTTTGCCTTAGGGCTGAATTGAATACATGACCAAAAGCATGTGGACACCTGCCTGCCATAATAGCATTAGTGCAGGAGGCACTCAAACCTGGCTTGCAGTCGGTGTTCCAGTTCATCCAACAGGTGTTCAGCTGGGTGGAAGTATCACAAGTTGCTTTGCCCTTAATTATCATGGGAAATGTCAAAGGTGTGCAGCAGCAGCACAAGGTGAAATAAGCCCATTGTATGGAGAGTATAATCAATCACTGTTTCTGGAGATAAAATGAAAGCTGAGAACACACGGGAACCTTTCCTTTCCTTCCCTTTGTCACCTGCCTTCCACCTTCTCTTTGTCCCTGCGTTTCACCCTATCCCTGTAAAACACCTGCGTTTCACCCTACCCCTGTAAAGCAACAAGACAGAACTTTCTCCTAAGCCTCGACAAGCTTAATATGGCAAATGGCACATCTTACACAAGGGGTTTCTTAGCTTGTTTTAAGGGACCTAGGTTAGGTCTTGTAATCCTTTTGAACCCAATCCCAATACAGTGGATTCTACAATGTTTAATGCATTTAAAGTTAAATATAATCATAGTTGGCTATCCGGGTAGATTATGTACAGGTACGGGATCTGTTATCCAGAAAACCATTTTCCAGAAATCTCCAAATTTCAAGAAGGCCATCTCCCATAACTTTCTTTCTATCCTAATAATTCAAATGTCCTTTTCTCTTTAATAATAGAGCAGTGCCTTGTACTTGATCCCAACTAATATATAATTAATCCTTATTGAAGGCAAAACAAACCAGTTTGGTTTAATGTTTAAATTATTTTTTAGTTGTCACTGCACCTATTAATAAATAGGATGAGAGGTTGCTTTAAGCAGTTAAAACATCTGTAAATGGAATATTTCTCGCTTAAAAGAAAAACCATATGGAACACCCTGCTTTTAAGAGATGTGTCAGATAGATTGGTATATATAAATAGCATAAGCCTGCCAGTATACAAGTAGCACTATATTAATATACATACAAACAGGCAGTAGTTGATAACAGTGATGTTAAACATTCATTTGAATGAGTCAGACTTCTAGGGTCAAATTCCCAACCTGTGGAAAATGCAGTGAGGGCCCAACATTAAAACCACTTATGGGTGAGAATGAGGTTAAAAAGGTAAGTTTTCCATGCTGGATGAGCCTTAACTGGCCAGTAATTGAATAGAGAGGGTGAATTATCTTAAATCTCACAAACCTGTCGGATTATTATTGCGACCTCTAAATAAACAAACCCATTCACCCGTAAAATATCAGTTCCAATATACTTGGGCATCATGTCTCCTAAATTCTCCCAAGGGTATCAATTACAGTAAATCCAACCAATTAAGCTAAATTGCCTTGTCCTTGGTAAATGAAGCAAAAAAGATACGTAAAATGGGATTTTTTTTTTTTAACTGGGATTTTGGTAATCTTTCCAGTTAGTCTACAAAATATCAACACATTTGTATGCTAGAAAACGATGCATATCTTCATGGGATTCAGTTCACAACAGGTATGGGATCTGTTAACTGGAAACCCGTTATCCAGAAAACTCTGAATTATGGAAAGGCCATCTCCCACTACTTACTCTCCCATAGACTTTATTTTAACCAAATGATCCAAATTTATAAAAAAAAAATATTCCTTTTTTCTCTGTAATAATAAAACAGTAGCTTGAACTTGATCCCAACTAAGATATAATTAATCCTTATTGGAAGCAAAACCAGTCTGCTGTGTTAACGTAATGTTTACATGATTTTCTAGCAGACGTATGGTATGAAAAGCCAGATTAAGAAAAGATCCATTATCCGAAAAACCCCAGGTCCCAAGCATTCTGGATAACAGATCCCATAACATTCAAATGAGTGCAAGGAACATATAAAGAAGCATTTTTAATTACCACCATATTCTCATAATGTAGCTGGAGTCTCCTTAGTGCCCATGCAACTCTTTCTGACTCTAGTTTCTAGGGATGCACTGAATCCACTATTTGGGATTCGGCTGAATACCCGAATCCTTGGTGAAAGATTTGGCCGCATACCAAATCCTAATTGGAAAAAAAATCTTCTTTTGTGATGAAAAGTCACGTGGTTTCCCTACCCGCCCATAATTTATATATGCAAATTAGGATTTGGTTTGGCCAGGCACAAGGATTGGGCTGAATCCGAATCCTGCTGAAAAAGCCTGTGTCCTGGCCGAATCCGGAACCGTATGCTGTTTTCGTTGCATCCCTACTAGTTTCTTGAAAGTCATTCATGTGCAAAAAAACCAAACAGGAAAGCAAAAGCAGAGCTGCCACAAAACCTTTTCCTTCCAGTTGTCACGCACACAGTATAATCCAATAAATTAATTTCTGAATAGGTGATTTTTCACTGTTGCATTCCTCATGCCTATGCATTTTTACCACTCAAGTTAAACTACTATCACATTTGCATTGTATAAATGTCAAAATGTAAATCTACAAAGGCAGGATTTAGAGAGAACTGAAAAGACCATGATTTGGAAAAAAAAAAAAATATGAAAATTTTTAATGGAAAAGATCTGAACAAAGCATAAAGGCTGTTGGAGCCCTATCAATGGCAAGCCAGGTTTTCAAAACAATAGGGACCCAAAGCATATCCTTAATAAAAGCAGGCAGAAAATGTTCATTGTTAATTACATGTTAATTAGAGAAATGTGCAACTCTAGCTGGTTAGAAGCCCTTGAGATCAACCACTGTGAAAAAGGTCACAGCAGGCAACGGCTCAAGTCCCCATTACCAGTGTCCCAAGGGCTTGCAGGCTTCTGGAATACCAATAAATATCAATAGCCATAGACAATGTGGAATACTTTTAGATAAAATAAGCTTAGTGAGGGTGTATGCACCCACTGCTATCTGTGAAAAGTCAGCTTTGCTGTAGCTGAAAATCACAAAGAATGCAGAAAGCATTATTTTTATAAGGCTATGGGTGTTTTTTTTATATATAGTTTACTGGAGTAACCAGAAAACCCTTTCGTAAAAATCAATGAGGTTGGTCGGAAATACACAATTGCATAGAGCGCATTTGTCCATAGTATAAAACATTATGGAATCAGTTTTGAAATACAATACCCTAATGCTCTCAACTTTGTCACTCACATTTGGCAGAGGTCAGGATTCCTGTATATATTGGTTAAAAATGAAAGCCTCCGTCACCAGCACTTCATGCGCTGACCATGAGTCCCAATAGTGGTGCACACACTGGCGCTGCCATATAATCAAGACAGATAAATACTCAGCTTCAGAGTCACCCTCTAAAATTATTTCACTCTATGAAAATACTATATACGTATATATAAAACAGGTACCGGCACTCACCTCCCAACTGTCAGATCAAATACAAAAAAAAAATGAAAGCACTCACGGCATATATTACAAAATGCGTCTTTACTGCATCAAAAGCATCATGGACATTGTCACGTTTTGATCCTCTAGGGACTGTCGTCAGCTCTAGAGGATCTAAACTCGTCAATGTCTACAATGCTTTTGATGGAGTAAAGAGTCTTTATGTAATATGTGCTGTGAGGGCTTTCATTTTTTTTCCATATATAGAGTATATTTCCCAATGACACCTACTGTAAATGTTATCCTTATAACCTTCATGTTTTGACATCACAATGTGCCATTTATAACTTAAAGAGATATGCACACCCTTATGCATTTATACCATCTAATAGGTGCTGGCCCCGTGATGCCCTCTCTGCCAGAGTAAGCATGAGGCACTGCATGTATCTGGGTCTGCAACTTTACTATGTTATAAAATCCACTTTACAGCTACAGCTGGAGGTGGGGTGGAGCATAGATGAAGGCAGTCGAGGTATTTAAAGGCAAATCTCTAGGAACATACCCTTAGGTGCTGGTGTCCCGGTTAATTGCCATAGCGTGTTGCCTCACAAGGGTTTTGGGTTTAGTTTTGATCACAGTCCAAAAAATTCAGAAAGGTCATTTCAGTGCGTAATACGCTGTGCCAGAAGTGCATTTTTTGTATGTAGCTGTTAACATTTAAAAATGATATTGTTGCTGTACCATTGTGCCATAGGCAAAATTCTAGCTACCTGATATTTTGTATGCATGTATGAATAGCTTTATTTGTAAAGCGCTATAGGGACACACAGCACTTTACAAATTTATAGTGTACAAAAGTGCACCCAGGGAGGACAAGCTTTATAATAAATCAATAAGTATAAATATGCACAGACACAGTAGGAAGAATGTCCATGCCTGTAGCACTCACAATTGGCATTGCTAAACAAAGAATATCAATGGCAGCACAATATACTCCTGTTGGGCAAAGACTATTGAACATCCTGTGCTAAAATAATGTCACTAATAAATTGCCGGCCACTGGATTAGCAGGTGACTTACTCTGCTCACACGCTGTACTGTTTCTGAGCCCTCAGAGGGCTATTGATCCCGCTTTGGAAGGCTTTCTTGTGGTGATTAAATATTTCAAGAATTGCAACCTGACACCTGTGTGCAAGGCCAAAAGGCTGACTAGCCAGAAGGCCACTGGAGACCCTCTCAGCCTGATAAAAAATAATTACAGTGGATTTAATTATGGACCGTCCTGCAGAATCCTTTGTCCCTGCCCAATCCATTGTCCTGAGACACTGAGGGGAGGAAACTAAATACCTATGCCTTTAAAAGTATTCAGACCCTTGAACGTTTTCATGTTTTATTGTCATAGAATCACATGGAACCTATCAATTCATTTTTTTTTTTTTATTCACTGATCTATGGAAACAGACTTGTTAATGTCAAAGGGAAAACAGACCTCCACAAAGTGATTTTAATGAATTATAATGGAAAAAAAACAAAACATTCCAGCGTTGAGTCTCTGTGGCTAGGTCTTTATCATCTGGACACTGCCATTTCTCTTTACAAACTGCTCAAGCTCAGTCGGGTTTCATGGGGATCAGACCTTTTCAAGTCCAGCCACAAATTCTCTATGGGCTTGAGATCTGGACTTGGTCATTCCAGTACATTAACATTGTTGTGTTTATGCTTGGTGTCATTGTCTTACTGGAAGACTAATCTTCTCCCAAGGATCAGGTTTCTTGCAGACTGCATCAGGTTTTCTTCCAAAAAAATATATATATTTTGCAATGTTTTGCGGCAATAAATCAATAAAGTTTGGGCACTGTAAGTTATCTGAATAGAGGGGGTTCCGCTATCAAAACAGCAAATGAAGGTTGGATTTCAAAGGTTTAATTGATCATTTTCAAATCTAAATTTCCTGTACAGAGGAATAAATCAAGAGAATAGCAGATAAAATATATTTGGCCTGTATTCAATTTGGTGTAATCAAGCTGCCTGAGAGCTTCTCGATTATATCCAAATTTAGGTATGTGCCACAATATTAATTAGGATGGTCAGCGTGACCCCACCTGACCTTGCAAACTGTGATAAAGATCAAGCTACATATAACTGGCTGCAATGCATTATGACGCTTTCAGAACAACGCTCATTAGTCTGCCAGGAGCATCCCCTGTGTCTGAGCTGACACTTGCCTCTCTGACTGCAGCAATAGGGCACTTCTATAGAAAGCTTTTTGTCCTAGACTTTGGGCTTAATGCACACCAGCTTTGAACAGGCCTTGTTATTATGCTGCAAAGCACAGTACATTCCATTGCTATCCAGCAGACCGCAACACAAGGGAAAAGAGAAAAATGTTGATTCCTGTGGAACGTATACATACAAAAGCACAGCTTAGAATTTTTCATTTAACCCCAGCCATGAGAAGTGATCATATGACTTGACTGAATCCTTACTGACTTACTCCTTGCCATGCCACCAGAGTTGGATATGGTAAAAGGGACCCCTTGCGTGTAGGAATAATCGGTTCCTTTTAGGCAGGATCACTTATATCAAGGATCATCAAATATTTGCCCTCCAGCTGTTGCTAAACTACAACATTACCCACAAGCTAACTAGTGAAATGTTTATTAATTTAAAAAAAAAGCCCCTTTGCCTGCAAAACATTTTGCTATGGCAGGAAACAGGGGTGGCATCACCCATCATTAGTAATTACTTGATTGTATCCAAAGTGTGAATGAATCTGTAGGATCTATGGGTTCTCCCAGCCCTGCCCATACTGTATATGTATATGGTAACTTTGTTTAGAACACTGTAGAATAAAAAGCCTTATAATAAGAAATTACAATACCTAATTGCCAGATAAAGAGGACGTGGCTATGCACCGTGCATACTGATTAGCTCATACTGACGCAGCCTCTTTGGATAAACCAGGGCAGGGCTGGACAAAGGTATAAAAATAATATGGATAGTGTTGTATGGATAGTGTTCCCCACCAAGACCACCACACCTTTGTCCAGCCCTGCCCTAGCTGCTGGGGAAGAGCAGTGGAAGCCCTGCTACGGGGCTGGGAAAATAGTAAGCAGCACATTTTCAAGTCGCTGCATGACTACCAAGTCATCTGTTCCCCTCCTCCAGCATGCACGGCACGTCTGCACCATTCCCACGCCTGGAGAGAGGGGTTACCTTCACTGAGAGGGAGAGGAGAGCAAGCCAGGCAGTGTGAAGGAGATTCAGCTTGCAGGAGAGAAAGGCAAATGGTACTGTGCAGGGTTTTATCTGTATGGTACTGGGTTAAAGGGGAATGTGGATGACGGAGTTAAGCTTATCCATTATTTCCTTCTTCTGATGAAGCCACTGGGTGCCTGAGACATTGCTAAATCAGCCTCAAGAATTAAGGGCTGTTGGGGATTCCAGTGAACTGGGTACCAAAAGAAACAAAGATCCCTTGTCAGATGCTTTGATCCTTAAACTAAAGAAGAACTCTATTGACTGGCTGCCAGTCGTGCCCATTGCACTGCAGAGATATCAGTGACAAGCACTGGGTACCAGGCATCTCGCTTTCCACGCTGCCCAAGGGCTGACCTCTTGAACTGCAAAACTATAGGAGGGGGATCTGTTTCTAATATACATTATTGATTTGACTTGTCCGCGGCCACTGTGCTGTTTATTAACTAGATAGCAAAGAGAAAGGAATCGTCTATCTTCTCCCAGAGGTAGGCACAGCCTCACTATAAGTTATGCCTCCTCACAAAAATAAAGGCAGTTTTCTCCCAGGCTCCTCAGCTCCACTTGCTTCTGATGCACATTTGTCCCCAATGAATTGCAGATCTTGGGAATCTTTAGGCGTTTAACCAGTCTGGGACCAGCGCTGTCAGCCTGTGCAATAACATAGTTATACACCATAGCCTGCTAAGAATTAAACACCAGCATTTTATCAACTTTTCATTTAATGAACTTTAAATATGCATACCCTTATATATCCTGATGTGACTGAATAACGCTGCCCTAATGGCCAGTATTAATCCCCATATGACTGAGAATTCAGAATACGTGCGTGTGAGTATGCTGGGCTCTGCTGTTCTATATACTGTATATTACAGAGAGTGTGTTGGGGGGGGGGTACTGCTTAGTAAGTTATAGGGGCCACATATTCCCCACTAGTACAGGTGCCAGAGGGTGTGTTATGTGTGTGTGTGTGTTTGCATTTCAAAGATGTGTTTGTTTACTCACAATTCAGGGGTGTGTTTTCTTGTGTGAGTGCGGGTTTGTGTAATTAGTGTGCTAATCTATGAGTAGGTGTGTGCGTGTGTGTGTGTGCAACTTGATCATTTTGCAGAGCTATGTATGTGCTATATGACAACATTTTAGGGATGTGTGCGTGGCTTTTAGTGTGTATGTGCCCCTGCAAAATATGGATGCATGTTTGTATATCTATATGCCTATATTTTAGTGATGCATATGTGATTTGTGCAGGGGCTGCATGCATTAGAGTGTGTACATTAGAATGAGTGTACATTAGAGTAAGTGTATGTTAGAGTGAGTGTATGTTAGAGTGAGTGTACATTAGAGTGAGTGCACATTAAAGTGAGTATATGTTAGAAGGAGTGCACATTAGAGTAAGTGTATGTTAGAGTGAGTGTACATTAGAGTAAGTTGCACGTTAGAGTGAGTATGTTAGAGTGAGTGTACATTAGAGTAAGTTGCACGTTAGAGTGAGTATGTTAGAGTGAGTGTACATTAGAGTGTGTGTACATTAGAGTAAGTGTACATTAGAGTAAGTGTACATTAGAGTAAGTGTACATTAGAGTGAGTATATTAGAGTGAGTGTACATTAGAGTGTGTGTACATTAGAGTAAGTGTACATTAGAGTAAGTGTACATTAGAGTGAGTATATTAGAGTGAGTGTACATTAGAGTGTGTGTACATTTGAGTGAGTGTACATTAGTGAGTGTACATTAGAGTGAGTGTACATTAGAGTGAGTACATTAGAGTATGTTAGAGTGAGTACATTAGAGTGAGTACATTAGAGTGAGTACATTAGAGTGTGTGTACATTAGAGTGAGTACATTAGTGAGTACATTAGAGTAAGTGTACATTAGAGTGAGTACATTAGAGTAAGTGTACATTAGAGTGAGTATATTAGAGTAAGTGTACATTAGAGTGAGTACGTTAGAGTGAGTACATTAGAGTGAGTACATTAGAGTAAGTGTACATTAGAGTGAGTACATTAGAGTAAGTGTACATTAGAGTGAGTATGTTAGAGTGAGTGTACATTAGAGTGAGTACATTAGAGTGAGTACATTAGAGTAAGTGTACATTAGAGTGAGTACATTTGAGTGAGTGTACATTAGAGTGAGTATGTTAAAGTGAGTGTACATTAGAGTAAGTACTTTAGAGTAAGTGTACATTAGAGTGAGTGTTAAAGTGAGTATATTAGAGTGAGTACATTAGAGTGAGTGTACATTAGAGTGAGTGTACATTAGAGTGATTATGTTAAAGTGAGTGTACATTAGAGTAAGTAAATTAGAGTAAGTGTACATCAGAGTGAGTGTTACAGTGAGTACATTAGAGTGAGTACATTAGAGTGAGTGTGTTACAGTGAGTACATTAGAGTGAGTGTGTTAGAGTGAGTACATTAGTGTGTGTACATTAGAGTGCGTATACATTAGAGTGAGTATGTTAGAGTGAGTGTACATTAGAGTGTGTGTAAATTAGATTGAGTATGTTAGAGTGAGTACATTAGAGTGCGTGTACATTAGAGTGAGTATGTTACAGTGAGTACATTAGAGTGAGTGTACATTAGTGTACATCTCTCACTCTCTCTCTCTCTCTCTCTGTGTTACTATGTCATGGATATGAAGAGATATGAGTGTAGATGTGGGATTTGTGGGATTGTGGGCCCACCTGTCATGGTGTCTGTGTGTATAGCGGTGAATGTGTGCTGTGCTGGTGTTTAATAGAAAGACGTGTGTGTTTAATGTGTGAGCCCCCAGTGCAGGTAGTGAGTGTTCAGTACAATGAGTGAGTCTCAGTATCAGGGATCATGTGACACGAGGGAAGATTTAGTTTCTGTCTTGTGGCAAAGTGTCTTTCCTTGTGCAGCGATAACGACAATAAATTGCACAGTAATCACAACCATGTGTCTGTCCCCTGGGCTCCCCCCGCCCTGACTAGAGGAGTTGCACAGGACACGGTGCGATTTAGCGCAACCTCGATCACTTTTTTACAGACACTTGCAGCGGCGCTGGGGGATTATATATCAGTTGATCAGTCACAGGGAAGAGACGTGTAATAATAAGCGGATGGATCTGCCCCGGCTCCCCCCCACACACAGCAGATGGACTTGCCCGGCCAATACTAAGCGAAGCATGAAGAGGAGGGGGTGGATAATCAGGCGCTACTGAAGGGCCTTATCATGAGTGGGAGTAAGAGGAGGGGGATCTCCGCTTGGCAGAAGCTGATGGCCGCACTGCAGGCTACTCCTGGCACATCGCCGCAGCAAAGCCACATCGGAGCTGCAGGGATCGCCATTGTCATTACTTCAAGTCGCTCCAAAAACCAATGGAGGTTTTGTATTAATCCCACTTAACCCGCCGTAAAAAGTGACGATCCCCCCTCTCTCTCAACCACCTCCTCCTCCTCCTCTGCTCTGTACTGCGGTGGTAGCGAGCGCGCATGCGCCGGGGCTGGTGAGCTGATGCTGCAGATATAAAGGCGAGCAGTGTCTGTGAGAGCGGGAGGGGGAGAGTTTCATCAGTCAGTCAGGGAGGGAGGCAGCAGCAGCCGCTTCTCTGGGACAGGGGACTCAATTGTCGCTCTCACATCATCATTAAAGGCAGATCAATATATGAAAGTACTGGAGAAATGCGCCGTGGGGGTGAAGTTGAACTCACCTCAGGGGTCCGTGTCGCATTTCTATTTGCCATTGATATAGTCACTAACGCTGCCATTTCCCTGCTCCCTGCGCGGAGTGTGTGTGTCTCCTGGAACTAAACTTCTGTCTGAGTCGCAGTCAGACCCAATAAACAGACGAGGACGCAAAGCACACGTGCATTGATGCAGCGCGTCTGATATAATTCACTCACAGACACATACCGACACATGTCTACACTCGATACAGACACAATCGCACACTCCTACACTATCATATATATCGCTCACACATTCACTTACACACACACACAGCTGCACATAAACACACGCTGTGTGTCACATTGATGTTGCACCACATGACTCCATAGGGATGAAGGACAGACACACCGGCACATAGTGACAAGGCAGAGCCCGACCTGCTCTCATATTCAGCTGTTTCTCCCAATGGGAACCCGCAGGGTGCGAATAGATACAAATGAGCAAAATCTGAACTTCAGACATGACTGGGACTAGTATCCATTTGTATCAGTTCCTGGGCTGTGGCACCTACACTGTCGCATCTGATAAACTGTGTTCCTGGAGGGGCTCAGTACCAGTGACCCCCTCAAACCACTGACATTCTTTTTTGAGACTCTGTCAACTCCCAGCACCCAAAAGTACCACCTGCAAATAAACACCCACTCACCAACTACCCATGGCCTGAGAGAGACCAACTGCAACCTGCTGTCTTCCACATGTGCTTCAACTCCCAGTACCCCTCAATAGGGTGCAGGGAGTTGGACTGTGGAGGTAACCCAACCCTGAGCAGTGGAAACATAATGACTGGCTCCTTTAGAAATGCAATAATTCTGCAATAATAAAATAATAATAAAAAAATATAAATGTGTAGGATGATGCTAATCCAATCTATGTGGCGTCTGTGTATTCCTATAGCTTTACATCAGCTACATCTCCTGCTATCCTAATAAGAAAGAGCAGGGAAGTGTAGTTTAGCCGCAGCGAGAGGGCTGCAGTTTGGAATGCTGTCTGTCCAGCTGCCATCGCACCACTATAGGCTGGCAGGAGCAGCAGCAGAAGTCGCATCAGCTCAGATTTGTGAAGTGAAACGTCTGCTCCTCTTGTTCCTGCTGCCAGTCTGAAGCGACTGCAACGTCCAGCGACTTGGGACAAAGTCAGACACTGCCAGCCAGACCTGTGTCTTCAATAAACCCCTGTGCATGGGCCACTAATCGCCAGCAAGCGCGTCTGGTCGCCCGCCATGTGGGCACAATCCCATCTAAGGAAATATCACCGCATACACATCGGGATTTTCCCCTTGGCTTTTCATTCATTTGAGATGCCTTGGTGGATGTAACCCCCCCTCCCCTCCACCCACTCACCCGACCACCACCCTCGGTGGCGACCCCCCGCCCCCAAGCACCGAGGCTGTGTGTAACCTCTGAACTGCAGGATCAAGTGGAGCTCCGTTACCTGCATTGGGACAAGAGCAGCGGGGAGAGGGGGAGGAGAGAGAGAGAAGGGGGAAGAGCGAGGGGAGAGACTCTGCAATATCATTTGTGAATCGCGCTCAGGGCTGCAGATACATATTCCTACTGCTGCTGCTGCTGCTGCTTTAATAACACATGCAGCAGGATTGCAGGTAGCACCGACTGCGGCTGTATCGCTAGCAACTTGGAGCTGTCCCTCAGCACTGGGGGGAAAGAGAGACAGAATCGACAGGAACTTTGGGCAGCCCCAGGGACTGATTAACATTGAGGATCTACTGGGTTTTTTTCCACTCCAGCAGCGGATCTTATTCTGGAATAAAACGTTTCTGCTGCTACTGCAACTGTCAGATCTGGGTGACAGCGATTACTGCCTCTTGCTTTTCATCAGAGGGATCAGTTGTTGGCTGTCGGACGTGGGAGACAGTTACTGTTTGTCGGCGGTGGCTGCTTTCTGTCCCAGGAACTAACAGAGAGAGTCGCGCCAAGTCGCAGGGATGAGCTGTTAAACTTGCGGGAATCGCTAAGAGCCGAGCAGCCAGAGAGCGTGTGTAGCCCCGGTGCGTGCAGTTCAGTGCAGGGGGGAATGATGAGGACTGAGGGGACACAGAGTTGCTGGAGCTCGTGGCTGCTGATGCTGCTTCACATTTCACTGACTGTGGCCGCCACCAAACAGCTGCTCAAGTACCGGATCGCGGAGGAAGGACCGGCCGATGTGCGGATCGGTAACGTGGCCAAAGAGATCGGGATAGTGAAAGGCTCCGGGGACGTGACCTTCAGCCTGGAGTCCGGTTCCGATTACTTTAAGATCGACAACGTGACCGGGGAACTGAGCACCACGGAGCGGCGGATAGACCGGGAGAAGCTGCAGCAGTGTCAGATGATCTTCGACGAGAACGAGTGTTTCATAGACTTTGAGGTGTCGGTGATCGGACCGGCGCAGAGCTGGGTGGAGCTGTTCGAGGGCAGGGTGGTCATCCTGGACATTAACGATAACACCCCGACCTTCCCGTCCCCCGTGCTCACCCTCACCGTGGAGGAGAACCGGCCCGTGGGGACTCTGTACCTGCTGCCCACCGCCACCGACCGCGACTTCGGCCGCAACGGGATAGAGCGCTACGAGCTGATCCAGGACGCCGGGGAGAGTCTGTATGTGTCCGGCCGAAGGGGGGCGCCAGAGAGTGGCCTGTACCCGGGCAAGAGGAGGATGGAGTCGGACGGCAGGAGCAGCGTGTTTGAGCTGCAAGTGGCCGACACCTCCGATGGGGAGAAGCAGCCGCAGCTCATTGTCAAGGGGCCGCTGGACCGGGAGCAGAGGGATTCCTATGAGCTCACCCTGCGGGTAAGAGATGGGGGAGAACCTCCTCGATCGTCCCAGTCCATTCTCAGGGTCCTCATCACCGATGTCAACGACAACAGCCCCCGGTTCGAGAAGAGCGTGTACGAGGCCGACCTGGCAGAGAACAGCGCCCCGGGCACCCCTATCCTGCAGCTCAGAGCCGCCGACTACGACGTAGGGGTGAACGGTCAGATCGAGTACGTGTTCGGGGCAGCGACCGAGTCGGTGAGGAGACTTCTCAGGCTGGACGAGAACTCCGGTTGGCTCAGCGTCCTGCACCGGATAGACCGGGAGGAAGTCAATCAGCTGAGATTCACCGTCATGGCCAGAGACAGGGGGCAGCCCCCCAAAACCGACAAGGCCACGGTGGTGCTGAATATAAAGGATGAGAATGATAACGTGCCCCTCATAGACATCAGGAAGATCGGCAGGATCCCAGTGAAGGACGGAATGGCCAATGTGGCCGAGGATGTGCTGGTAGATACCCCTATAGCTCTGGTGCAGGTGTCCGACAGGGACCAGGGAGAGAACGGAGTGGTCACGTGCACTGTAGTCGGCGACGTCCCGTTCCAGTTGAAACCCGCGAGTGACGGGGAGGGGGAGCAGAACAAGAAGAAGTATTTCCTGCACACCTCGGCCCCCCTGGACTATGAGAACGTTAAGGAATACAATGTCATCATCGTGGCCGTGGACTCGGGGAGCCCCAGCCTGTCCAGCAACAACTCCCTCCTCGTCAAAGTGGGGGACACAAACGACAACCCCCCGGTATTCAGCCAAGCGGCGGTGGAAGTGGCTTTCCCTGAGAACAACGTACTGGGAGAGCGAGTGGCCACAGTCCTGGCAACAGACGCCGACAGCGGCAAAAACGCCGAGATCGCTTATTCCCTGGAGCCTCCTATGGACGGGATCTTCTCCATTCACCCTGACACCGGCGATATCACCGTCAATATCATCCTGGACCGGGAGCAGACGGACAGGTACGAGTTCAGAGTGGTCGCCAAAGACAAGGGCATCCCCGTCCTGCAGGGGGCGACCTCGGTGGTGGTGCAAGTGGCCGACAGAAACGACAACGAGCCGAAGTTCATGCAGGACGTGTTCACTTTCTACGTGAAGGAAAACTTGCAGCCCAACAGCCCAGTGGGAATGGTGACAGTGATGGACTCGGACAAAGGTCGCAATGCAGAGATGAGTTTATTTATCGAGGAGGACAGCGATATCTTCTCCATAGAGAACGAAACAGGGACCATCTACTCCACCGTCTCCTTTGACAGGGAGCACCAGACCAGCTACACGTTTAGGGTGAAAGCAGTAGATGGTGGAGACCCTCCAAGATCAGCCACTGCCACCGTGTCCCTGTTTGTGATGGATGAGAATGACAATGCCCCTTCCATTAGTTGCCCAATTAACACTTCCTATGCTGTGCTGTCCCCTGCCAGCAACGTGAGAACGGTGGTGGCCTCAGTAGTGGCAACTGACAGTGACAATGGAGTCAATGCTGATCTCAACTACAGCATCGTAGGGGGGAATCCCTATAAGCTCTTTGAAATTGACTCCACCAGCGGAGTGGTGTCTTTGGTTGGCAAGCTCACCTCTAAGCATTATGGGCTGCACCGACTAGTAGTGCAAGTGAATGATAGCGGGCAACCCCCCCAGTCGACAATAGCCCTGGTGCACGTGTTCGTCAATGAAACCATCTCCAATGCCACAGTGGTCGACTTCCAAATCGCCAGAAGTTTGCATACCCCATTAACCCAGGATATCGCCGGAGACCCCAGCTATGACATGAGCAAGCAGAGACTGAGCATAGTCATAGGAGTGGTGGCTGGCATCATGACTGTCATTCTGATCATACTGGTGGTGGTCATGGCCCGTTACTGTCGAGCCAAAAGCAAGAATGGCTACGAAGCCGGCAAAAAGGACCACGAGGACTTCTTCACCCCCCAGCAGCACGATAAGTCTAAAAAACCCAAAAAGGACAAGAAAAATAAGAAGTCCAAGCAGCCGCTGTACAGCAGCATAGTCACAGTGGAGGCTTCCAAGCCAAACGGACAGAGATATGACAGTGTCAATGAGAAACTGTCGGACAGCCCCAGCATGGGAAGGTACAGAACTGTCAATGGAGGTCCAGGTAGCCCTGATCTCGCCAGGCATTACAAATCCAGCTCCCCACTGCCTACTGTACAGCTCCACCCTCAGTCGCCTACTGCTGGCAAAAAACACCAGGCTGTGCAAGACTTGCCCCCGGCCAATACTTTTGTAGGAGCTGGAGACAACATCTCAATTGGATCAGATCACTGTTCCGAGTATAGCTGTCAAACCAACAACAAGTACAGCAAACAGGTAAGCCATGCCACTAAAATGTACATGATATGTATCAAATGTATAGTGCATGTAACATCTGTCTCCCCCCAACTTACCCTTTATTTGCCACATACTGTATGTGTTTCCCATTTAGTCAGCCTTTGGCCCAGCAGCTGTGGCTCTGTTTCACTTTCTGGTATCACAGACTGCTTTTGATTGGCCAAAGAAACCCAGGGGTTGTAGATCAACCAGAACTAAAGAGATGCAGGGAATCCCCAGCATGTGGCAGTTTAATCTGATGGTCAGCTGTACCTCCCAACATCCTTCTTGGGGCATTCTGGGACTTGTAGTTTTCTAGCTGCTGAAGTTTTAAGTTTCCTGGGTCGGAGACGTGTAAATATCACACTGACATTTTTATAAAGACTGACAGATTAATTATCTTTTCTACCAGGACATTATAATAGATGTATTGGTGCAGTATCCCATTTACAACATTGCTTCTATTTGATACTAGCTGGATCCTGTAATGTATACCTGTAAGCAACCCCCATGGCATATTGTATATCTCTCTCTGTCTCTCAGTAAATGAATCATTTCCTCTGTGGACCTATAAATGCAGCAATTGGTGAGCCGCCTTCTTTCATTCTAAACTCCTTTATTACATTATCTGTGAAGGAAGCGGCAGCCAATAGGATACAACAGGGTGTTGATTTGCAAACCTTTGCAATACCTCTGCAGGCTGATGCCATTAATGGAAAGCTTCTGCTCTCTCTGCAGTGTTCCTTAATCACACGGTGTCATCATAGATGTTTTCTCCCTTAAAGCTGCCGTTTCACTGGTCGTCATATGAAAATATCCGTTAATTAAATTCAAGGGAATAGGTTATCCTGCAATTCTTTGAAAGCCCTGAAAAGTCAGCTTTAACCCTCCAGACGTAGGGGTAGGCAACACAGGCACCTGCTTTGGCACGCAAAGGGTGCAATTAGAGAAAATGTCTTTTGAGGAGTTTTAGAATTTTTAGTTATCAATAACAGCTCCTTCCTGTAAAAGTTGATCTGTGTCTGCCGTTTATTTCGCCAGACAGCAAGTTAATGGAGAGGTAGGACTATAAAGGGTGCACAGATGGCACCCACTGCCTAGGGTGCAAAAGCTCCTTAGGATAGAGGAGCCTGCCCAGGCCTCTTTATAAACATAAGTATTAAGACGTGGGGTGGATCCTGAGCTAAATAGGGATGGCAAGGCTTCCTTATGTGAACAAAAAATTACAATTAATTATACACACAATCTTTTCTGGCATGGTGTATGTATATCATTTTAATAAAAACTGGGCAGTCCAGTGCTATAATAAATTATAATTTGTGATATGGCCCTTTAACAGGTAGTTACTTGTCTGTCAGCCTAAGCGCTGTTCTTACCCTTGTTTCCTCAGATGTTACAGAACACTCAGAATGCTTTGATCTATCTCAGAGGATCATGGGAGATGTAGTTCAATAACATCTGGGGACCCAAGCAGGACCTTAAAGGGGTGGTTCACCTTTAAGTTATCTTGTAGTATGTTATAGAATGGCCAATTCTAAGCAGCCTTTCAGTTGGTCTTCATTATTTAGTCTTTTTAGTTTTTCATTTGCCTTCTTCTGACTCTTTTCCAGCTTTCAAATGGGGGTCACTGACCCCTTCTAAAAACAAATGCTCTGTAAGGCTTTACATTTATTAATACTGTTTATCATTCTATCAAGGCCCTATTCTATTCCTATTCCAGTCTCTAATTCAAATCAGCGCATGGGGTAACTTGAACCCTGGCGACCAGATTGCTGAAATTGCAAACCGGAGAGCTGCTGAATAAAAAGCTAAATAACCTAAAAACCCACAAGTAATAAAAATTGAAAACCAATTGCAAATTGTCTGGGAATATAGCTCTCTACGTCATGCTAAACGTTAATTTAAAGGTGAACTAAAGTAAAATGCAAGAAGGACTGGAAGAGAAGGGCAGATCCTGTGCCACATTTGCCTTGAGTAGCAGCAAGACATGGAATACTTTCCTTTTTTTTTTTCATTGCCAGTCTTGATGAGTTGCGTGGAGTGAGATAATTAGGGAAGTGTAGGATTGTTATGTCATCCCACTGGGTCGTCTTGGTCAGGGACATTTCTGCTTATCTTGCAATGAATTCTAAATACACATTTAAAGTAATTAAGTACTAAGTTCTTTAATTTAATACAGTTTATTAAACCCAGCATATAAGTGAACATCAGGGTATCCAGTCCAGCTGATATGGCACGTTCCTCACTCTATAAAGATATATATGGATATTACTTGGAGCACTGCAGGGAAGGCAGAAGAACTTACGTATGCATTCAGTAAATAGTGACCTAATGGGCCCCTGACTTCCGTGTTCAGCTATAACAGGTTTGGATAACTCGTTCTTGTCTCAGGAAAGAATCCGGCTCTTAACAGTGTGGATTTTAGGAGCAGAGCCTTGGCTAATATTGTTGCAATTAGTCATCCCTGCCTTGTAAAGGGCCTGGTATACAGAAGCTTAGTTTACTCTCTCTGGGGCTGTGCTGCTAGTTCATGGTAAATTATACAGACAGTATGCAATGGCACAGTTGGCATTTGGTGTGTTTTAGTAGCAACGAGTGCCTGAATGGAGAACTCTGGAGCAATATTTATCGCTTAATGGCTGCCACTACAACCAACCTCAGGTGGCAGGTATCATGTTTCAGTTTTGTGGACGCCGGATGCTAAACAAGCAGTCGGGTTATTCTACATGTCATTTGCCACTTTAAATTGTGAAATATGAGAGTACTATGACATGTAAGCATAGTGTAGGGTACATATTCATATTTACGATGATTTTTATACACATGCATGTAACTAGGAGCTGCCATGTTGCTTGCTTCATTAGACTTCAGTCGAGTGCAATGCATTTCATTCACAGAGATTCATAGAACTTTAAATCTTTTATATTGGACACTTGATACTTGAAGTCTGTTTCCTAGTTGCTTTAGAGAAACAGGACTGAGGCTATTACTACAGATCATGGAACATACAGAACGTAGGAAAACATTGGTGCTGCAGCTAATGTAAAGCTGTAAGTCTATGCACCTTTCACACCAACAAGGCAGTATGGGGATGGCAACAGCTGGATTGCTCATTTAAAGCATTTAATGTGAGATTATTACATTAAATCCAATTACAGATTGACTATATTTACCTTATAGTACACTATAACCAGTACTATCTATTATATATATATATATATATATATATATATATATATATATATATATATATATATATATATAATAGATATATATATATATAATAGATGCTTTATAGCCAACAAGAGTGACTGTATTTGGTGATACATATATGTTACATTGTACAGAGTGATAGATTAGCTAAACCTAGTCAACAGTGTCAATTACCTCTCATTTAAAGTAAAATTAACTAATACATATGTTTCCCTGTACTTAGTCTGTGTTTGAGTGTGCCTGGCCTGCAGTTTATTAGCCTTTGGTTAATGTAATATAAGACATTGTTACGAATATGTAATAAAGTGCCTGTGCCTGATCTGCAGTGTAACTGTCTCATATAGTAATGTAATGTCTCTGTACTGATGCCCAGTTACACCCGATATACAATCAATATATATATATATATATATATATATATATATATATATATATATATATATATATATATATATATCCTTCCATTCATTTGCTGACTGTAACACAAGCCAGTAATACACAATGTTCCATTGTAGTGTGTTTTGCCGTAATGTGAAACTGTTCATTTTTATTATGGTTTCTTTGGGATGTGAGTCAGTTCTGTAGCTAGATGTTTGCCCTGTGTGTGTCTTGGTGTGCGTTCATATAAAAAGGTAAAGGCAGCTTTGGCGTAAGAGAAAAGGAAGCATATATATCAGGCATCACTGAACAGAACATACTTATTATTCTGCATTTATTGTCTTACATGCTATAATAATTTCCTGGATGAGCTGCAATTAGTTGCCTGGGTCACTTACTTTAGCAGCCAGGGAGCATATCACAAATTTCAGTAACAGGAGCAATTTATAGTAAGAAAGAGCATCATGTTGACTGCATTTTTGCCTGAAGGTGAAATAGGTGGAAAATGTGGGAAATGAAGTTAGTGCCTTATCACTTATTTACATTTGGAGGTTGAGAGCTGCAAGCAGAAGGTCCTGCAAATCCCTTACCCCCACAACAAGATACTGAACAAAGAAAGAAAGAAATACATTGTATTTCTGCCAATGGCCTGAACCTGTTGGATGATTTACAATGGTGACTGTAACATTTTGTATAAGAACTGTACAACCTCCACCTGCTATTAAACCAAAAAGTCGGTGGGTTGTCAGTAGTGGGTAGTAGTGATGTTGGGGCCAACCTAGCTGCTCTGTTTGCAGGTTGTGAGCAGGTTTGGGTTGAGTTCTTCTTGCCTGCTCTCTCTGCCTGCTACCTTAGACTGCTGGCTTCCAACTTCCGGATTCTAGTTTTATAGGCGCACACCTGCCTGCTCCGCCGCTTTTGTTACATCATCAGTGGGGCGGGTCAGTGTGGGTCTATAAAAGGAGGAAGGAAGCTGGGTGCAGGCGAGCATGGGTCCAGGTCAGGTGTGGCTCGAGCTTTTCTCAACCCGCACATCACTAGTGGGTAGTAGAAGTTCTAGTTCAACAACAGCTGAAGGGTTGCAGGTTGAATAGGCTCCATTAATATAAATATTGTTTCCTGTGCACCTTCACTTTGATTGGACCCATCATCTTTATTTCCATGGCCATTTTTCAAAACACAATTTAAAGAGTTTTGGGCAATAATATTCAATGCAGCCAAAGTGCCCAGTCCTATCAATTGTATGTTTAAATTGCTGATTAATTGGTGTTTACTAATTATTGTGGAAGCAGCTCAGACATTGGGGCAAATTTACTAAAGGTGGCATGGAAATGTAATATGTTTCTCCTTCAGTTTTACTTGTGTGTAGTCATTCTTATTTCCCTGGAAACATACCAGAACATATATATCTATATATATCTACTATTCATGCAGGAGGACATATAGACAGCCTCATCAATCAATAGCGCTTAAGGTGTTGTAGAGAATGTACCATGGGTTACTTATTCATAGGTAAAATGTGTGGATTTTTCTTCATTTTTCAGGTTTCTTTGTAACATTTCTCACATTCTTGCCTGAAGTCAACTTTATTATTTATCCTAGTGCTCAAAGCTGCAGATTTTCTACAGCACATACTGTATTTGATTTAATGTCAAGTGCCTTTACAGAGTGGACCAGGGACCCACTATAAAATCTTGGACCATGGGGCCCACTCTGCAAATTCTTTTTACTCCTCTCTCTTGCCTTTTTATTCTCATGGTCTCTTTAACATCTATATTTGGCTTTATTTCTAGTCCTTGTTTATATACAGAAATGGGGATTGACAGTGGTATAACCACACAAGGCCACATAGTTTGTTTAACCTAAGAACCAACACTTGAGCCAACAAGAAGTTTTCCTTATATCCCAATACGTCACTCTCACACTGGGGACTAAATTATCTCTTCTAAACCAAACCTATCCCTACATCTAAAACATAAAGTTTGAGCCTATTTATTTATACAAATATCAAGGATAAAGACCCCAATGAGGCTGAAATGTTGGATACACTGTGATGCACACAAAAAAAAAAATGTATGTGTATATATATATATATATATATATATATATATATATATATATATATATATATATAAATAAAGTGACAGTACCCCACATAACAGGAATACTTGTGAATAATCAAGATTTATTGAAAAAAATCCCATCTTTATTCTGTCTACAGGTGAAGCAGCATTTTGGTTTAGGAAACAAAAAAGGATAAATAATGTACAATTGAACACCAAAGAGCTGCTAGATAATGCTTATTATCTTATTAATGCTTGGTCCTCTATCTCCCCTCTCTCTCTCTCTCTCTCTCTCTCTCTCTCTCTCTCTCTCTCTCTCTCTCTCTCTCTCCCTCTCTCTCTCTCTCTCTCTCTCTCTCTCGCTCTCTCTATTATATATATATATGTGTGTGTGTGTGTGTGTGTGTGTGTGTGTGTGTGTGTGTGTGTGTGTGTGTGTGTGTGTGTGTGTGTGTGTGTGTGTGTGTGTGTGTGTGTGTGTGTGTGTGTGTCCAGATAGTACCCGCACTCTTCCTCCAATTTCAATTGAGGGTGCTATGGTCAAAGTAAATATGTAGCCTTCAAACGTTGGGCTGAAACGTTTTATACATAAGTGATGTGAAAATAAAGTAAGTTTGAACACATGAAAACTTGGAGTGCTGGTCCATTTTGAAGGCTATATATATATATATATATATATATATATATATATATATATATATATATACTGCAATGGTCAGGAGAACCCCTCTGTTACCAGTAGATGACTTTTTATTCCCCGCTGCTTTTCTTTTTTGCTCCTTCATTCCATACACAGTAATCGGCTGGCAAGCACAGGATTATATATAGAGAATTAATTATTGATCATCCAATGTGTGTTTCCTCCTTGAAGTTATTTGAAAACAGTCAGTTTAGCAAACATTGTTTTAAGAACCTTGCAGAAAATGGCACTCTAGTCTGGAGGTCTTCAAACAGATAATCTGAAAAATGTTTTTTTTTTTTTTCAGAGCTGCATATTTGGCACTTGATGTGCAAATGTCTAGGGTGACTTTGCTTTGCTCTAAACCCAAGGTAGGCTTTATCTGCCACAGAGCATCAGGCTTGGCTCGTTTACATATGACAGCAGCATGTAGAGCTAGTGCTGGATTACCAGCCTGAAGGCCTCGCAGCACAAAACAATGATCTGTTATTAAAATAACAATACTCAGTGCAGTGATGAGTGCTGCACACAGCAAGGCTAGGGATAACCGTGCAAGCCCAGAAGGCCAGAGGCTACAATTAGTGGGACACATTTTGTATATTTGGGTCATTTAACAGCATATAAAAACGATAGAGAATCATGATTTTAGCAGTTTCTATTCTGATTGATGGAATGCATAGCTATCCTTACTCTAGATGCTCTTTAAATAGCCATAAAGCCCTATGGATTTTTTTATATGCCCACTGATAACTGGAGTCCCTGTAATGCAAGCATTAAAGGTGCCAAGCTCATGAGACCTACTCTTGCATGGGACATCATAGAGTGAGAAAAGTTAGATGAGGTATGGAGGTGATATATGATATTTCTTGCACTAGACTGCTGGACATGAAGAATTGTATACCAGCTATGTGTATTAAGGAGAAGGATCCTGTAAAGATCAGTAGCATTGAATTACCTACTGTATAATACATGTAATACTCGGATCATGGGAAAATTAAAACACACTAGGATAAATTACTTGTTATTATGGTCATTAATGGGGTTGTCCACCTATAAATGAACTTTTAGTATGAAGTAGAGGGTGATATTCTGAGACTATTTGCAAGTGGTTTACATTTTTTATTATCTGTGTTTTTTTTTAGCTTTTTACTCAGCAGCTCTCCCATTTGTGATTTCAATTTGTGATTGGTAGGGCCTACATTACTCTAGCAACCATGCACTGATTTGAAAGAGAGACTGGAATATGAATAGGAGAGGCCTGAATAGAAAGATGAGCAATACAAAGTAGTAATGAACAATACATTTGAAACCTTACAGAGCATTTGTTTTTAAGATGGGGTCAGTGACCCACCATTTGAAAGCTGGAAAGTGTCAGAAGAAGAAGGCAATTCAAAAACTATAAAAAAAGAAAAAATGAAAGGTAATAGAAAAGTTGCTTCAAATTACCTATGCTATAACATACTAAAGGGCTATCTTACCCTGACAAAACCTATTGTTTCCAAATGGTACACCAAAAATGATCGGTTATTACTTTTTACTACTATTTGTTGCTTCTTATTCTTTTTAGCAATGAATTAGCTTCATTTTCTAACCCTTTCTTGTTTCCAAGTGTATAAGCCTGGTCATTGTCTAAATTAAATTAAATTGACGCCATACTAAAGACATTTACAGATTGACTGTTATGATTGATACATTAGTTGCCAGTATGTCTCAGATGTAGAAATGCAAGCAATTAGTGTATCATATTGTGTCAATGTTTAAGACTGTATCTGTTTGCAGACCAGCCTATGGAATTTATACTATAAAACATAAGATTTTTAAACAGTAAGGGGCCTATTTATCAAGGGTCGAATTTCGAATTTGAATTCGAAATTCGAAATCAAAAAGACCAGCTGAAATTAAGTCAAAATTTTGTTTTTGGTCCGTTTTTGATATAATAGGTCCGTATTCGACCGAATTCGCATAGTACAAATCGAATTCGAAAAACTTTTATTTTTTAAAGTCTACCAATTTACTCCAAATGGGTTCTAGGAGGTCCCCCATAGGCTAAAACAGCAATTTGGCAAGTTTTAGATGGAGAATGGTCAAAGTCGAATTTTTAAAGAGACAGTACATGATAAATTTTGATAATCGAATTTTGAATTTTTTTTTCAAATTCAAATCAAATTTGGATTATTTCCTAGTCGAGGTACACAAAAATAGCTCGAACTTCACCTTGATCTTTGATAAATCTGCCCCTAAAGGATAAAAAATAGTAAATAAAATAAAAACTGTGTATACTACATTCGTTTTATTTCCGTTTTTGTATATCTTGATACCTTATATGCTTTTATGTGTAAAATTCTAATTTTGATCTATATTCTCTCGCACATGTATGTGTTGCATGGATGGATATCTGCAGTGATGTCTGCTTCGTTGTCATTTCCTCATGTATGTGTGGCAGGGAGAAGTCACACTAAGACCATGTGGAATACATTTTGGAGTTGATGAGCCATTTGGCGTTTTCACCTCCAGTTGGTGATGCGTAGATAATTTAGTGGCGGCTAACTGGCATTAATACTGACATTTCTGTAAGTAGGCTTTGCATCCCTTTCATGTAATCTTCATTATCCTACAATTCCCTGAGATGACCTTCTAAGATGTGTCGCGGCTTTCCACAGTGAGAAGGAAACCAGAAACTGACTCTCCTAGGGACTTGGTTGTAGATCACTTTGCAAATGGGATTAAAAAAGATTGATCAAATATACAGACCTGTTCCAGCCGGAAATATATGTTTTTTTTAATGGGGATCCCAGACTTTAGGGGGTGGTGACATACTGAAAGATATAATATTCCTCTGTTTAAAAGGCATTTTGGAAGCCACCTTCTATGAAATAGAAGGTGCTGTGGCTTATCCCTTTATATGGTTATGCAGAAGATGACTTATTATATCCATATATTATACAACAGCAATTTTATTTTTTTCCATATTATCCAACTGTTCCTGTTATGACTAGCGATGGGTCAATAAATTCAACAGGCGCAAATTTGTGGTGAATTTCCACGGTTCACTGCTGGTGAATTGATTTGCGAAACTGCGGCAAAAATTTGCTGGCATCAAAAAAATTCGGCAGCGTGTTGAGCATCAAAACTGTTGTACGTCAACATTATTCAGGCAACCATTGACTTTAATGCAGGCGTCAAAATTGACGCGGGTGTCAAAATTCAAATTTTTTTTCCGTTTCAGGAATTTCGTAGGAAATTTGTAAAATTTTCTGCAAAGCGAATTCGCCCATCACTGGTTATGACTAAGTTTCCTATACTCTATACTATAATATCACTTTTTCTGCTTGTTGGGAGCCGCTTCATCAGTGTTTTTATGAAAAGTAGTAAATATATTATAGCAATGAAACGTTATATGTTGTTCCATACAACAGATTCTTTGTTCTCTGAACAAAGTGTTGCTTATACGTGTCCAAACATATATCCATTCATCTCATATCAATGCTGGTGCAGTGCAAGAGGTTCAATGCAATAATGTTATCTGAATGCGGCTTGATAATGGATATTCTTGACATATAAACCCGCTGCCTGTGATGGGTAGGCTGAAATTACTAGTTGACTAGAAGTATGCTTTCAATTATCCAACATAATATGGTCCTCATTCTTTCAGTCTTACCTTTTATTGTTTTGCAGCAGTTGAACTGTCTTATATAATCTTGCAATTTTTTTTATTCTGATGCATGCCTATAGAATAACATTTATTTCTGGATATCGTTGTCTTAAAAATAGAATGACGCCATAGACATTTCTGCAGACAGTGTTTAAGAGAATGGAAGAAAACCAACACAGTACCGAGACAATCAAGTGTTGTATTGGCCAAGGTCTTGGTTGTATTAATAATTCAACAAAGAGTAGAATATGTCCAGGTCCATTCAATAGAGAATGTAGTAAAATGAATTACATTGAAAATAAAACAAACATCACTTATTTAAAAAAAATACTGCTACATTAAATTGGTGAAAACTGAATTAACATTACTTCACATTTGGAATTGTATCTCAAAGTTGAAGCTCTACCTTTTGTTAAAGGGGCTTTTTTTCAGGAGCATGTGAAGGTCCCGTAGGGGTATAGAAAGCGGTAGGTGAGATTTTTCTCTACAAAAGAAATTGATTTCCATTTTCAGACTTCTCTCATAATAATTCCAGTGTGTATTTGATTAGGACTGTATTCCTAATTATGGATACAAATAACTCATGGATTCTCTTGGTACCTCCTTATTAGAGCATACAAAATTATGTTCGTCACTAGTGGTCTCAAGGATAAACACATCCCAGTTGGCCCACTGCTTGTTAATGCTGATTTATTAACGGAGAGACTATTTTTTTTAATAAATTGGTATAGGTAGGACAATGTGGGAAATAGTCCTAAATCCCCCCGAGAATGGTTAATTATTTTTTTATATCTCTCTCTTGGTACTAACCAAGAGATCTGTGCCTCAGTATTGCATATATTTCTGATCTTTGTCAGGTGTTGGCCTTGCTTAGCATAAACAGTGGCTTTGTGTTGATGTAGGTGCATACTGGTTATGCTCAGGTGCTGATCTGGACTTTCTGTGCATTTTCAAAGTGGGACTTTGTACACAGACTCAATGAGATATAAACCAATAGTCACCTACTTTTTTTTTTTTTACAAGACTTTAATCCTTAAGGGACCCTTGCATAAAGCTATCACTTAGCCTAGCAAAATACATTATAGAAGAACTGTCTGGTTAGACTCTTATCAGGCTGGATGCAATACGGCAACACATTTTTTGGCTAAGGGCCAATGTCATTATCCTGTAAATTGTATGGTGCTTAGTGATTTAATCAGTTACAATCATTGCTTTGTGATGTAATGTCTGTCGCACAACTCACCAAAACTTGTGTATGGTACATAACAGTAAACCCCCTTTTGTAAAATATGAGGATATTATAAGTTATCTCAGAGTTCCCTGACCAGTATAAAAACACTAGGCCTTCAGCCTTATGCCTTCATGTGGTCAAGGAACTTTATATTTTGCAGCATGAGGTGCATTGTTCACTGTATAAGTATAGGAGTCCAGCACATGAAGAAAGCTGGAAAAATCTGAAACAGTTAGTGAAATTCCCAGACTGTAGCAAGAGTGTGAGTAGAAACACTGGCAATAGAGTTCTTAATTAGAATTCTGGTATTGGCAAATGTATGTTTAGGAATGATTTCCATCCTGGACCTAAATCAACCGTATTTCTTATCTTTACCAACACAACTCATGTAATCTTAGGTGTATCAATTCTGGTGATTCCCCCCTCAACAGTTCTGACTATTAGTATTTATGTACTAAATATTGATCAACAAAATATGCACATAAATATTTTTTTTTCTTTTGGCTTTTGAAAATTCTGGTGCCTATTTTTACTTTTGACGTTTTCTTTTTCAGTCGCATTTTTTATTTTGATTTCTGCATGCGAGCCTTATCGTCCGGATCAAGTACAAAAGTTGGTATGTAATTAAAGTCCAATAGATAATATTATTTTCAGCAAGCTTTAATAGGCAATAAATACTCTACTACCTTTTTTTACCTGGCTTATTCTTTTCTATCCTGCTTTCTGGTGCATGGCTGCCTTTACTTACTGAAAATCTTGTAATCATGGAAATCTTTACATGAAAATTTGTTTATATTCCCCCATTTTTTTCACAGATCAATATTTCAAATCTATTATTTGCTTCTTTTAAATAAATAACCTTTCTCAACATTTCCGAATCCATGGAAATGTTATTTACCTTATATATTGAGTTAAAAATATAAAACCTCCTTTCATGTCCTTAGATTCTATTGTATTTTAATCATAGGTGTCCTTTTGGGACAATGTGCTCCCATCTACAGAGAAAAAAAACCTCAGTAATCGTATTATAGCTAAGAGGTATCACTTTTTGGAGAGAGAAGAGAATGAATTTATATTCCATTCTTCCACACCACCATAAAAACTATAATAAAAATGAATCTTGCACGTTAATCGAGCACAAATGTGACACATCGCGCTATTACCAAAGTCCCACAGTGGAACTCCATGACAGCAGTTCTAAGTAACAAACACCCTTTCTTTCAATAAATACAAAAGCATTACTGTTACAGTCATATTTTCCTAGATAAAGGAATTCTGGATTTACTATAATGCAAGCTGTTATGGATCTTACAGATCTGCGACTAGCATTTAACAGAGGTCTTTATGCAGAAAACCCATGTTTAGGGGTGACACAACTGTCTAGAGTGAGTCAGTAGCTTTTTAGATCCACAGTGCATTGTGCCAAAATAAATGGTTTGTGGACAAATCATCAACTCCCCCCCCCCCCAAGTTTCTTGGTATTGTTTGCTTGTAAATGCAATGATGTCATTATATTCTATCTAACCACTTCCAATCAAAGGCCCTCTATGATGCATGTGATGTCAACAGGCATCACCCTTGGCTTTGCACATACAAAGGCATTTCCCCACATTTACAGTATTAGCATATGATGGTTTGTTTGAACAAGCAGATCTCTGACCAGGACATAATTCCAGATGATGGCTATAAGCGGGTAGAATCCTACATGCAGCCAATGGTTGTGCCATTTCTGATTAAATTCACAGTAACTATATATGTAAAATACCCTTTACAACCCTTTCCCCCCCCATATACATTGATGCATTTGAAGGCCAGCAAAAGGTTTTAGTCTAGAGTATTCAAACCTCTACCAAATTGCCCTAGCTAGTTCTGAGTAGGTAGACCCATCATAAGCGATAAGCAGTGCATTAAATAGTGGGACTCTTGGAGGCAATATTTTAGTTATCAGAGTTTTAGATATCTAAAAAACATAAGAACAATGATAACTATCCTGATAGTTGATTGATTTAAGATTCCCCCACAGTGCCAGGACTTATGTAGGGTTAATAAAAGCACTTTATACTACTTGATTATCAATAGTTATTTGCAGATTATATTTGCCCTAAGAAAGATAATAATAATAATAATAATAATAATAATAATAAATGTCATGTATTTTGTGCCATTGTATAAAAACAACTGGGACCTGAAAAAAATAAATCCATAAATAATATAAAGAAATCAAGAATTCTCCAAATATGAGCTTGTCACGTGAGAGTTCCCATAGTATTACATGTATGAATTACTGGAGCTCATTTACAGAGATGGGGGCTAAATTTTACCAACTTTACCATAACCCACTTTGAGATATCTGCTTTCCAGGCTAATTGCTGATTGGTTGTGTGTGGCAGCTCCACTAGCCAAATTAAGCAAGATACCTTTAATTGCTGAACCAATGTTGTTCTAACAAAAACATATTTTACAGTTCCTAATAATATAATGTACTGTTAAGACTAAATATAATGTGACAAGGGGTTGATCCTCTCCAGGATAAACAGTGATGTATAGTAAGACAATCCATGAATTTTACTCTTTCCAGCATGCTACAAAAGATAGGATGATTTCTTCTTTCTTTCATATACTGTATCACTAATTTTTAGAGAATGATTTACTTTCTCATTCTCTGTATCATCTCTTAGGATGTCTCTTTTTGATTCTCTCCACTGTTATTTCACTAAGTCACACAGTGATGAAAGAAAGTCTGAACTAAGTCTCTTCAGGTTCTAGCAGAACTAGGCTGCTCATCTTCCCGGTCCTTCGAGGATAGGATCTTCCGTGTGAAGATCAAACTGGCTAACAAAAGCAGTCTATTTTTGTGTAGTGTGGGCATTTTTGACTTGTGGTCTCTGGCAGAGCATTTCCTGATTGTACATTTCCTAAGGGGAACATCATTTCCTTATTAACTGTTCTTTTTTTAAATTCATTAAAATGAAAATTAATATAAATGAAGTGAACCAGCTCTAACTAACTAACTAAAGGAAAAAAAAATTCTAGAATTGATTGTACGCATATAATATTCTTACTGAAGGGCTAAAAGTATATAGTGGACTCATTATTTCTAACATAATTTTACTATCATAATTTAAGATAAAAATATATTACTGTCATGTATAGCAGCAGTAATGAAGGCTTAGTTATTAATGTGGCTTAGAAAATAATAGCAGGCAAGGACATGTTATGCATATTAATGCAAAGTAAAAGAATTCAAGTACAATCAAATGTTCTGGTGCCCTAGTGTAGTGGAGCTTCTGGGGCAAAATGTGTTCTCCATTCCATCATACTTAACTAATATATACTGATACCATATTTTCAGGCTTTTTAGGGGACGTTTCCACTAGATAAAACTTTAAAAATATTTCTGTTATCTTCATTGAGAGCTGGTAGTGCAATAGCTAAGATAACCCATACGTTGGTAGACATAGAGTGTTAGCTTAGATTCTCTTGACTCTGTTGGCCCTCATATAAGACCAGAACCCATATCAACTGTTGTCTCCCGAGTGAAAACAAAATAATTAGGCATTGGTGGAGAACCATATTAGATAATCTGTGTGATCCATGGAACACCTCTGCCCCATATGGCTACTTGGCAAAACAATTGGATCAGCCTAATATGTCCCACCACTTGGATGATCACAATATAACAAAAATATGCCCTGCCCAGGGTTGGATTGGGCCAGCAGGACACCAGGATCTGGCTCTAGTGGGCCCCACCGGCCCAGATCCGCAACCTGGTTTTCTTCGCAGCAAAAAGCAGCCGCGAGTGTATGATGATGCACGAATGTGCAATTGGGCGCATGTGCACACACGCGGTGTAGGGTCTGGAGGTCCTGGAAGGGGGGCCCTGAGGCAGAAGTCCTGGTGGGCCCTGGGCCCCACAGTCCAACCCTGCCCTGTCCAAGTTAGGACATTGTGCCCCAGCCAGCTTTTTGCCCCTGTAAATGACAAGTTTTGAAGTCCAGAAACTCCAAAACTACTAATTTTTTTGGCCAGATTTCACACCCATGTTTGCACAAAATAAAAAGAAATCACCAGCACTCAGTCCATGTTGTAGTGTTATCTAGTTCCTGTGTAATGGCGCTTGAAATACAGTCTGGGCTATAAACAATATATAGCCATTATTTGCACACACAAAGACAAGACTGATAGATTCCTTGTCTGTTAGATGAAACTCAAATTATATCTTAGGAATCCTTAAGGCAGTCCCAGCAACCTTAATGCACTGTAAAACAAATAATTTTAATTAGTTATTGATTTTTTTACATATATATATATATAAGTCCTTAGAAAAAAAACCATGTTGTTTGCAGTTTGTGATTTATCACAATGGAACAACATGATATAAATTATGAATGGAGCAGAGAGGGTTTTAATCATCATATGTTTCTCCTTCTTTCACGCATAGAACCCTTTAATATCATATGTAGCCTATAATGAGATGTTTCGTCTCTATCTATAAATAACTTAGCATCTTTCCTTTAAAAAAAAAAAAAAAGTTAGAATTATTAATGTGATTCATTGTATTGGTAAAAGTAAGGAATAATTAGGGGTTAGAAGGAGTTTTAGAGCTGTAAATTTCACTAAAGAGAGTTCCAGAAAATGAACTAAAATCATGGAATTGTGCCAGTGCCCTAGTTTTCACTAGTTGCCTGGATTCTGGAATGTGGGCAAACCTTGACCACTTCTTTTTACAATTAATAGTTGAAGGAATAGGCTCCCCACTATGTATTTTCAACATACAAGATGATAAAGCTTTTTAGAAGTTGGATATCTAGCAAGACCTTCCCATTTATGAAATATATGCAGTATAAGCAATATAGTAGCCCCTTTTGTAAAATATTAGGATATCAGAAGCCACAGGGCTGAAAGAAGCAAGAGGTCAATAGCCAGTACAGATTATGGATACCACCCTGAGTTTACTTTTTATCATATTTAACAAACAGGGGTTTATACCTTATCATTTATACACCTGTATAATATTTTTGCCTTTTGTGTATAAATAGATAAATAGATGAATGGAAAGCGAGAAAGATAGACAGACAGATACAAGATACATAGATTGATTGCAGAAAGAAACAAAGGTTTGGTACCACCAATCGTCAGTCGCTTTAGCTTTCTTTAGAAACTGCATACAGTTACCGTAACAAAAAAAAAGGTGCTAAACTTGGGTGCAGCTGGGCATGAAAACACATGTTCTCTCAGTTAATGCACAGGCACAATAGCGTTACTCTAAACAATACTCACAGATGAAAGCTGAAGTTGAGCTTCATAATTCATAGCTTCTGATCATTTGTTTCTTAGAAGGATGGTTTAATATTTATATGCTTCTGTGGTACATATACCATGGGAGCTCTGCCTTATATATATATATGTATGACGCTGGTGACAACAATAAAAATGCTTTCTTAAGCCAGAAACTACCAATCAATGTAATTCAGCTTGCTTTTTTTGTACTGTAGTCATTGGAAAATACAGAGCTATTTTGCTGCCAAGTTCTCCTTCTACTAATCTGAGATAGGTTTAATATAGGGTTAGAGAATACTTAATTTTCTTCTTAAATATTATTCTATAATGGGTTTAGGCCCGGGCTCAATAAGAGATACGAGACGCCTTAGTTGGTGTCATAAAGTGGGTTTTCTTTCCAATCCCTAAATCATGAAAAACTACAGCTTTAGTTATAATCCCTACTGATTGTAACATAAATGTTGGTTAGATCTGGTTATATAATACCTTATGCCACCCCCTACCAGTGTTTCATTTTCCTCCTATTTTTTTCCTCTTCTCTCTCTTTTAAAGGCTGCCACTAATAACTTGTTATCTTTAAATGAGTCCTATAATGAGTCCTTTAACCAAGTACTAAGCAGTTGCTGATCTTTTTCATATAAACTGAATCAGAACGTAAGTGAATATGAATTTCTTATGCGCAAACATAAAAATCAAATTACACGAAGTGGCTCTCTTTTTTAAGATGTTCCCATTCACATCATACCAACTGTTACTCGTTATGTATATTTAGGTATGATATGCAATATGGAAGAAGAACGCAACTCGTGCACATTCTTTCCAATTGTTTATATAACGTGACTTCTGTGAAACGGGTTGCAATCTCTGACTCTACATTCAAGAATGTTTTATTTAGTTATAGACAGATGATATGCTCCTTCACTTCTTTTCAACTATGTATTTAGTGGTGGTGGGGCCCAGGCAATGTACACACTGTGAACCCCTACTTATTTATAGCACTGTCTGAATTTATCTGCCTACTACTAAACTACATCTCCCAGTGTCCCCTGTCTGATGTTGGGTGTTGCAATGCAAGCCAGAGGTTTTCTTTTGGACAGGCCTGATATAGGAAGTTACTGGTGCTTTTGTGTACACAGTATCTTGATGTTAAAATGTAATACAGGTATGGAATCCCTTATCCTGGCTATAATTATTGGAAGGCTCCCATAGTGATTAATTCTGATTTACAACATTTATTTTCTCTGTAATAATAAAACAGTTCCTTGAACTTGATGGTAAGCTGCATGAAACCATATTTGGTGGCAAAATAGGCGTATTGGGTTTATTTCATGTTTAAATGCTTTTTGGCAGACTTAAAAGAGAACCAAACCCTTAATTATAAAAAAAACCCTACCCCCGTACCCTACATAGACCCCCTCCCTGCTCCCCCCAACCTCAGTGTTACCTAGGGTTGCCACCTTTTTTTGCAAAAAAATACAGGCCTTCCTATGTATTTAAATTTTTTCCCTATCAATAACATTGGGTTCAAGCATCAATTTTACCGGTCAGGCCGGTAAAATACTGGCCAGGTGGCAACCCTAGTGTTACCTCCGGTAAATGCCCCTACTTCTTTACTTACCCCTCGGTGCAGATTCTGTGCAGCAGAGTTCACGGACGCCATCTTCTTCTCTTTGGTAATCTTTGGGCAGAGAGTGGCGTAAGGGCGCATGCACAGCTGGAGCAATCTTCCGGTTTGCAGCAACTCCGCATGCGCCGAAAGTGACTGAAATTGCTGAAGTGCTGAAAGAAGACCCGGAGATTACCAAAGAGAAGAAGATGGAGCCTGTGAACTCCACTGCAAGAATCTGCACCGAGGGGTAAGTAAAGAGGTAGGGGCATTTACCGGTGGTAACACCTAGGCTGGGGGGGGCAGGGAGGCGGGTCTATGTAGGGTGGGGGGGTAGGTATTTTTTTTATAATTTAGGAAAAGGAGATCCAAATTATGGAGATATCCCTTATTCCGAAAACCCCAGTTCAAAAGCATTTTGGATAATAGTTACTATACCTATAGTATGAATGTAAATGTTTAAATCAGCTATAGTGTCTATTCCATCAAGGCCCAGACAGAGTTGGTTGCACCATTGCATTTGTCTAAAGATAGCACTAGTTCCTTAGAAATCATACATTCACAGACAAAAATGTTGATGTTTTGTTGAATAAAACTTCTTAAATGTGGACTATCAGGGCTTTGGCACGTTTCATTTATAGTATGTGTATCTAATGAACTCAATCAGCATACTGGGCTTGTTTACAGACAATCACTGCTAGCAATGGCAACTTTTATTTTGTAAACGTCAACTGTTTTATGAAATTGTTCTAGCTTTGGCTGGTCATTTCTGCCGCTGTATGCCCTTCAGAACCAAAAGAGAGCAAAATAGCCATAGTTTCATTTGGTGAGATCCTTTTATGTTTGTGCTACGTCCAAAAATATATATTGACCAGGAGGAAACAATATTTTGAAGGTGTTTATAATTTTCTTATCATTCTGTAAATCCTCAGTCACTGAGGGATAATTAACTTGAAACTGAAAGACCTCTATTTATCCACAGGTCGCTGCACACCCGTCCTGTGATCCTCAGCTGCGATCTTGAGAAATATCTGTCTTAAAGAGCTAGAGAAATGGGATTGTGGGACAATTTTACTTACAGAGTTACTCTAAATAAATGTAAATAGATTGACTCTGCTGCCTAAAAAAAAATTATGAAAGAAGCCTGAAGTCGCATCGGAAAACTCTGGAGAGCCTTGCAAACCATTTATATATACATTTAAAGACGTAAACAAACAAACACAAAACTTTTTATAAATCCTAGTTTTTACTTGCCTTATAACAAAATGGAATTTCACAAAAAGCAAGACTGTGGAATACCTAAGGAATTCATCGTATGGTAAAAGTTTGCAATCGAAAGGTATGCTGTATGTATAAATGGTTCTACTGACCCGTCCTTACTTTCTCTGAATGCTTATATCTTGTGTGATTTCTCAACTGTACTATGTTTCCAATGGTTTGTTCAATGTTATGTATTCAATTTTCGCTTGCAAAATTTGGACTTGAAAGCGAAGGAAAGCTTCGAAAATGACAAACAAATTAAGAAGGAACGTTTTATTTTCTTAAGCCAATAAAAGGTATATTTATTATATAAAGATGAATATTTATTATACATAAATAAAACAAAAAACGATTTTAAAAAGCTTTAACTTAAAGGCTATGAAGAAATGTGTCGTCTGAAGGTCTGCATGCCTACGCAATGAAAACACAGATACTTTATTAATATTTTAAGGAACTTTTTTGCCTTGCTAAATTTAAAGAACTCAGTACTGCATTCTAGCAATAGCTAACTATACACAGAATTTTGTTTTCACACATATTATGACACAAACCATAGGTCGCCTTTTTTAAACATTAATGTAGCTGAGAATGACAGGTTTCGTTTGGTCACAATAGACTGTACATTTCAGTTGTGCCGTTTTTCTCGATTTTACCTTAGAGCATTTGTAAACATGAACAGAAAACTTAAAAGGGAGGTCTCTCAAGGGTTGTGCAATATTCCTTAAAGTTTCGTAAACAATCGTCACATTGTTTTGCACATTTTCTCTTGCGATTTGACAATTGGACAATAATATTTCCCCGTTTTTTAATGGCAGGATGGCACGAGCATACCTTGGATTACTCCAAATTATCCATAATGTTATTTACCATAGTGGTAAAGAAGAGCTTCTCTGAAGTATTTTTAAATAAATTTCTATTTGGTATATTTTTAATAATTAAAAATGATATCAACTTTGTTAGTTGTAAATATGATGAATCCTTTCCAAAAGAGATGCCAAATAAAGTTCAAAATGGCAGGTTTTTTTTTTTCAAAATATTGCACCTTGACTCTCACAAGGCTAAACTATGGACATGTGCCCTTTATTTGATGTGTTGGCATTCACTGATATAAGTGACAAATGTTTCATATCTCCATAGAGCTTTTGATAAGCCACGTATGGGGTTGGCTAATTTTGATTTGCACCTTCTGCTGCCCTGGTAAGCACAGTACAGCAGAGCAATTGCGGGTTCCTGTGTGGAGTTACGATATGGAAACATTTACACGAATATCGGCAAATGTATATTAATTCACTATAACCATTCACTTGCACTTTAGCCTTAATGCTTGCTCAAGTTGGAAGTGATAACTGTCTCATTTAATGGTTTCCTACTTGTGTTTAATGAACATAGTTTTTCTAATTGTTTTGATCAATATTTCTTTTGTATGCTGAAAGAGTCTTTAATAAGCCCTGCTCCCGAATGCAATTCATCATTTTGTGCTCTGTATGTTTATTGATGCCTTTTGGACCACATTAGCCCATAACTTGAAAGAGAATAGGGCCAGAAAGGCCACCATATAATCAGGGAGTTTGATAGATCACTCTCACGGTATCAAGTATTATCAAGTTGTTTTTTTTCCTTCCTTCTTTCTTTATATTTTTGTTTTCTCTGTACAGATTTATTACTTCTCTAAGCCCAATACCAGGGCGTATAACTGAATCTCTATGCATTTCTTTATTCATTTACATTTGCGCTTTGTATATAGGGGGAAAAGCATTTCTGCTGATTTCATGTGTAACATTTGAAAGATCATTTATAAATATATAAATATATCACCGCCCACGTTTCCACTTGAATTTGCCATGAAAACTCAAGTATTTATGAAACGTTCCAGAGATTTTATTGTTACTCAAAAAAATAAATAAATAAATCTGCTGTACTTGCAAATGCTGTGCACAATTGATGAATAAAGTGCTATTTTTTATTGAACAATAAAAACATTGGTCTAATTTACTAAAGTTCTGGAGCAAGTTAATTGCTTTAAGTTCTTCAAAGGAAGATGCTTCAAAATATTGAATGTCTCCATGGCTTGTTGTGTTTGCTGTCATGGCCTTTTGGAAAACTGGTAAAAATTTGGATAGACATAGGTATGAGATAAATTTACTGGGTTCTAGTATACAGAAACTTGTTAATTTTAGCTTGACTGGCTGTTTGTCTTTAATAAGATATAAGAGTTTGTTTATGATCACTCAGTTTAGCATGCACTGATGCTATTCAGAAAGTTACACACTCCTTTGCAAAATGGGCACACAATGATAAACCTGGAATTACCATAGACCTGGACCTGCCAGCAATTTTAGGGCAGCCTTAGTGGATGGTGTCAATAGTTGCAACTGACTAAGTGACAGCATTTCAACACAAAATATGGGGAAATAATATGTGCCCTCTAATACAATGACATTGTTGGGGAAAAAACATATTACTTTGTTAAAAAAAATTGTGCAATGAAATAGAATTGTACTTTGGATGAGCTGCATTCGTGAATTAGCCCATTTATACTATTATATAATAGTATATAATACTATTGATAGAAAAGTCCATGGTTATTATTTACAACTGTTTTAGTTTTATGAATGCTTAAATGTTGTTTTATTAATACTTAAATGTTTTATTAGGGCTTAGACATTAAATACCAAGTTATGGAAAAACCCAGTATCCTGGTGCAAAAATTCCAGATTACAGTCCCATATCTTTATAAATAAAATATAAATGATATAGGGTCAGACTGACAGGATGTCACTTAAAGTAGAACTAAACCCCCGCAATAAGAAAAGCCCCTACCTACTTCCCTAGATAGTCCCCCTTCCTTTTTTCCCCCAGTTGCACTTACTCTACATCAATACCACTTTCAGGGGTAAGGAACTATGTGGGGGAGAAGCAGGGTGGGGGGACTATCTAGGGTAGTAGGTTACGGTCTTTTTGTATTGGGATGGTTTAGTTCTCTTTTAAGGAGTACTTCATCATCAAAGCAGGACAAAGTATGTCACTGTGATGTCACAGAGGGGGTCAAGATATTCAATGTGTTTCTTAACATCTACCTGAAGAGAGTATCTGTATTACATTTGACATTGGACCCAATGATGCCCCATTACTGTACTCTCCCTACATTACCTTTTTGAGCTTGGAGCAGGGCCACATAGTTAGTGCATTAAAATTACAGAATTTACATATTTAAAAAAATTTAAAGTTGCCAAGGGGAGACTACTTGCCTCCCATAGTAATATATTACTTTAGGCAGTATTTTTTACATTACATTATATGTGTTTATGTGTTTCTTATATCTCACATGTACATCTTTATGGAAACCTTCCTTCAGGATGCTGGGGGTTGGGGGTGGTAGTGGTAGTGGGTTCACTACATCAACAAAGGATCTTGCTTATTTCTATCCTGTACTCTACACACAATCATATGCATCTGTTCCACAGAGGCTTACACTCCATGTGCAATGGTATCACTTTATGATCATTTAGAAAAGATTTTATGGAACAGGGGAAGAAAAAAAAAGCAAACAACAAAAAAATGATGTCAAATGACAGCAGCTTTGTTAATAAGAATTGGGGCTAAATCCTTTCTTAAAGGATTCACAAGTGGCTTAATGTCTTCATAAAACTTCACGATCTGCTGTTGATGCAAAAATGATGGATAAAAGCAAATTCATTTTTTCCTGGGAAAGAAAATATAAGCCCAGAGATTTCAGAGGCTTAGTTAGAATTAGGTTTTATGAACGCTGAATTTTATTATTATAATATTATTCTAAGAGAATGTATGTATGTGTGTGTGTGTGTGTATATATATATATATATATATATATATATATATATATATATATATATATATATATATATATATATAATCAGTAATCAATCAATTTGTGAATAATAACTGTACAAAACCCTGGCATCTAATAGCTCTCAAGGCCCTGTATAAGTCAATATGGGGAAGGTCCCAGTGTCTGTGCTAATGTCCGTACCGATATCCGATGATTTCAGGGTTTCTGCGCAAAAAACTCAGAAAACTCTGAAAAAACGTAGTTTTTGTGAAAAACTCCGAACAATTCTGAGTTTTTGGGGAAAGCTCCGAAGTTTGCCCCGACCCTATTTTTTTCGGGCTTCTTTCTTCATAAATCAGATCCATTCAGGCATTCGGAGTTGCTCGGAGTTGGATATTAGAAATACTGAGATAAATTCGGGGCTTGATAAATAATCCCCTAAAAGGTTTTTTTAAAGCAGACTAAAGGTATGGAGAACCAATACCCAGATCTCAAGAATTCCGGATAACAGATCCCATATCTGTATGTATTAAAGTCCAAAAGATTAAATACTCAGATGCTAGTAGAATAAAACATCTAATCAACAACAATGTGAACCTTTCTATTGATTGCCTTCACAGGAACTTACTGTACATACACATTCTATGATAATGAATGAAACACATACAACCAAATTGTCTGCTGTAGCTACAGTATGTCTTTTCTCAATGGTTTATAAAGAAAAATGCCCCCATATGTAATAAAAATCACTAAGTTTGGAGATGACCAGTAAATGCTACATTCTGATTGGTTGCTGTAGGTGATTAGACCATTATAAAACTTTACATCTTTTATTACATAACCCCAGGAGACTTTTTTTTTAGCCAATGATGGTGACCCAAAGGGTTTATAATGAGAATGTTCAGATGTTTCCAGGCATTACAATCATTGGGAGGTGGCAGTGGCATTTTCAGCCTAAAAACCTACTTTAAATTGATATAAAACCTATGAAGTAATAGTAGCTCCAGTAGAGAACCTTGTGCAGAGACTGCATCCAAGTGGTTGTAGAATCAGGGAAATTACACAAAGGGGACTTAACTTTGGAAGTTGTAGTGTCTCATATGCTGTTTGTGTATACACAGTGTATATATATATATATATATATATATATATATATATATATATATATATATATATATATACATATATATATATATATATATATTATTTTCATTTAAACAAAGTCTTTAACTTTTTAAGTGAGTCATTAATGGTCTATATTATAAAGGGTAACACTGTGTCAAATTCTCAAATAAGCTAATTATTTTAAGGCTTTTTATTTATTTTAAACAGGTGTGCCTTGCTTTTAAATTACTTTCCAGGCGTGGCTCCACTACATAGCTGCAGGCCATTGCAATTCGTGACAGGACATTTGCCTTGGTATTCCTAGAAATTCCATTTGGGGAGGGGGCGTAAAGATAAGAGTCTGGTTTTTGACTATCATTAGCAAGGATCTGTCTTACTCTTCGTGTTATAAAATGTTTTCATGTGAAGTATTTGCCTACAGCTTCTAAAAAAATACAGATAACTCTTCCCACAAGTACGTTTTTCAATGGAACATTTAGCCAAAGGTAAATTTTTACGTGACCTGGGGAAAAGCCCAAATTACATTCTAATAAATAAATTCTAATAATCAGGGATTGTGTTCACCTTTTAATGATAAATAAAATAAAACAGAGCTCAGTCTGCATGTAGAGATCTGCCATATTGCCTCCTCTGAATTTATAGATTGAAAAGAAATGTTACTGCCATCCTGAGAATGTAAAAATACTTGCTTAGCTCTATCAAGCATTCATTCATATGCTAAAGGCTGGACAGGGAGTTGAAGGTGATCAAGCTCTGTTGTCATTACTTCAACATTCATGAAACACAACAGAGAGCCGATGGCATCATCAGTAAGTGAATTGGGTCAACAGTTAACCTGAAACTGCACATCTCCTTAAACTGGCTCAGGAATGAGTACCAGTACAGTCAGGCCATCATTGTCTTTGGACAAAAATGTGCAGCCTGATGTGTGAGTAACAATGACAATTAGAATATATGGCAAGATTTAGCACCTGACTTCTATCTATTGAATGCAAATTCCATAAAAATCCGGAGTACTATCCTATTTGAGGTTCATAATCCCTTATTTTCAAGAGTTTTTTTTTTTGTTTTTGAAAGGTGTCACTAAAATTCATGTGCAGTGATGGAGTGTAATGTTTTCAATGGCATATGAGGTGTTTCAACTGCTGTTAGAAACCAGCCTACAATACCGCTTATACCCTTTTGAGTGATGAAAAAGGTTTATCCAGGGAAAACTCATGAATGATATTAAATCTGAGATGCAAATCAAGTCAGAAAAACGGATTTCAAGACTCATCACATGATAACTTTATGGGAAAAAACTGGAACTGAATTTGGAGGAAAAAAAAATTCTCCTCCATGAGTTTTCACATAATAAACTATGAGATAACTTTTTCTTACTGAATTGAATCTGGCCCTTTATGTAGAACAAGTAAAGAATTAGAAAGGATTATTAGAAATGGTCTTGTGTTAATATTTATATCTTCGCAGCCAATTCCCTTACCCTTCTTCGTGCTTGCTTATCTCAGACTTTAAGTGTGCCCATTCTTTTTTTTTTTAATGAAAAATTAATGAAACAAATGTTTGGGTAAATTAAGCGGTATCAGAGGGTTGAATGGAAGCGGCTTATCTGCCTGATTTTGCTGGATTAGATCAAATTTGCATTATGTTACACACCATCTGATTTTTTTTTTTTGTTGCTGTCTTCCACGTAACCCGGCAGACTGAAATGACACAAGCTGTTCGGTTCTAATATAAAACAAAGGGTCATTTCTGTCAGTAAAAAGGGAAAATCTGTCCAAAAATGTTTAACTTTAACCAATAATGGGCAGATTAATTTTAGTGAGAAATGTTATCTCATGGTTTATCATGTGAAAACTCATGGAGGAGATTCAATTGGAGGAGAAAACTTTTTCTCCAAATTAATTTCCAGTGTTTTCCCATAAACTTCAATATATTTTTTCAGTTTAAACCATGATCATCTCAGATTGAATCTTGACTCTTGACCATGAGTTTTCACGTGATAAACCTTTTTCTCTCTGAATTGAATGTAGCCCATTAAATGATACTTTTTCCTGACATATTTTATTTAAAGGAGGTGCAAAGAATAGAAGATCACTCATAATCTTACATTTCTATTTGTCATATGTTCCAAAGCAACATTGACATTTACTCATGAAATGATGATTATGTATGATAATCTTGCTCATCCATATTTTATGTTTGTGAAACTGCTGACTACACAACCTTATTAACAAAACAAAGAATATTTTATTAGAAGCCTGTTCTGTACTGTATGTTGCTGTACGTGATTCACATTCTGAAATATTATTTGGGATGTGAGGGTTGTAGTTTATCAACAGATAGAGGGTCTCAGGTTTAGGTGAAATTGTGATTAAATAGAAAGAATTCTGAAAGATTGATTGTGATTGGTTGCCTGGAAGAGTATGTAAGCAAGGAATGACTGTGTGGGAAAATCTAATCATGGTTTATTAGGATCCTCAGGGCTACCCGTGTTCAATTAAGTAGCTATAAAACAAAACAATCTGTTTTCAAGATTTATAACTATCCCTTTAAGCCATAGTTTCCTAAACTGTCAGACTGACACCTCTCTGGGAGGACTGGAGCAGTGGCAGTGGATGGGGTTTAACACAAAACACAATTAGTAGCATATTTATTAAAATGTGAATATTTGAGTTACAAAAACACATAATTTGGCAATTTGTTGTGATTTTCATATTTCTTAAAGTCTCAAAATGAATTAATTGAAGTCAAGCTTTTTTGTCGTGAAGTAAAGTAAAAAAAAAAAAACATTGACTTTTATGGCAACTAAACAGGTTTTAGGTGTTGAGTTTCTGATTTTTTTTTTATTTGCTATGATCAGTGTTTGATCAATTTTAAAAAGTTTCTATTATTTTTTATCTGATTTCTTTTGACAAGATTTAAGAACATCACAATCTAGAATTTTAATAGCGAGTAAGTGATGTTCTTGATACCCCTGAAAATACAGCTAGAAGGGCAATACAGGTTACTGTCCTAGATATTTTTGGGACAATGGCTGAATGGTTGATACACCAATGATATGGCATATCTGTTATGACGTCAATGGTTTTCCATGGGGACCTTGAGCCCAAAAAGTCTGGCAACCACTGCATTAAGCTGAGTTGAAACACATGCCCCTCAGTGGCGCTTCTTGACAGCTAGATACCAGTGAACGTAACAATTCTTCTCTCGAAGAATTAATTTTAATATTCAAACTAATAAAGGGGTTTGTTAAATGCTTGATTAGACTTTTCATAAAATAACACACAAGTCAGGTTGGAATGCTGCTCTATTTATATCACCTTGTTAGCTGGAATAATACTTTTATTTTTATATTAAATAATTCAGCATCAGCCTGGCGCTCGGATTAAAAAATAGTTTCCATCATGCTGCTCATAATTTATAATATTTCAGTTTGATTCTTTAATTGCGATAAATAAAAGTATCAAAAGGAAACCCAGAGCATGCTGCTCCATTATGAACATGACTTTTGAAATGGATTAAAATCCTCGCTCTATGTCTAGCTGGAATGCTCTTCAGTTGCACTGGTACCTTCATGATATCTGATAAATGTGTGTTTGTTTTATTGTATCCATAGGCAGAGGGATTTTTTTTTGGGGGGGGCAAGAGGCGGCTAATTACAGACAGGGTCAGGCTGGGCTGGAGGGGCATTGGGAAAAAATCTAGGCCTTTGTGGACCATGCCAACCCAGACTCAATCCCCACTTGCTGCTCTGTTGGCATCTTCCCTCCTGTGCAGTCACTTCCCCGCAGCCCTCACTCCAGCAAAAGAAGGATAAGTGCGGGGGAAGGGAGGAACTGGCTTGCAGTGGGTAAGTGAGTGGGCGGAGGCCCTTGAGGGGGTGTGGGGGGCCCCTGAGTTAGTAGCCCCACTGGGCCTTCCACACCCCTGTCTGACCCTGATTACAGATATTTTCTCCTAAGATTATTTCCATATATGATGCCCCATAACAAATTATATATTATATATACAGTACAAATTCCATGTACAATATGTATAATAACCCCAGGACACATAGCAGAATAACCGCAGTGCCAATTTAGCCTCATAAAGCCTTTTAAAATCCATTCATAACTGTATCTAGTATTCAGAGATGAGTGAAACCATCTGTCTTTGAATTGGAGTGGCCTGGTACATTTCAGGATTTTTGGAAGGTAACCAAAACATTTAGAACAGAGGTGGTCTCAGATCTCAGGAGGCACTGTTTACATCCCCTTTGCCATTTTAATCCAGTGAGTAAAAGGAAAGGGATATAGTGCAATACAATACTAAAAGTGAAGTAGAAGCTTGCAAGAAATAAGGCCATAGTGTTCAAATAGTCTGCTATATTTCAGTAAAGTAAATATTCATGAAGCATGTAGTGCTAGCTCAATTTCTATAGCAATTCCAAGCACCTAAAACTTACAGTAATGTATCTTATTCCTAAGTAGACCTTACTGCATCAGATAGGGCTCAGATTCATGTGAAGCCTTGGGAAACAAATACCTTAAACATATATGATTTTCAAGACTTTCATATGATAGTGTCATAATATCATTGTTTCTTAATACAGTATATAATTCCCCTAATTTTATAAAGTTCAGTGCAAAGGTTTCTACAGTAATATATTTCTCAAACAACAAAGACTTTGTGACCTGAGGCACTGGGAGATTAAGGGGCAGATTTGTCAAAGGTCGAGGTGAGATTTCGAAGTGAAAAACTTTGAATTTCAAGCTATTTTTTGTGTACTTCGACTAGGGAATAGTCATACTTCGATTCAATTCGAATTTTTTTGATATACCGTCTCTTTAAAACTTCGATTTTGACCATTCGCCACCTAAAAGCTGACAAAATGCTGTTTTAGCCTGTGGGGGACCTCCTAAAACCTGTATGGAGACAATTGGGTGAGTTTGGGAGATCGAAGGTCGAATTGAAGTACGATCGAGGTACAATCGTACGATTCGAAGTACGATCGTACGATTCTAAGTAGGCTGAATTCGGCCCACAACCCCAAAAAAACTTCGACCTCCATTTGATTGGTCTTTTTGAATTCAAAGTTTTTTTTAACTTCGACCTTTGATAAATATGCCTCTAAGTGACTTGCCCAAGGTTACAAGAAGTCACTACAGGAACCGGCACAGGAACTGAACTCCCGTTTTGTCGAAAATTACTGCCACAGTACTGTAAAGTATTGGCACTGCATGCATTTTAGCTGTAATTTCTGTTTATCTTGGGAATAGACTTTTTTACCTTCATTCTCAAGGGAACGAAGGAGAGCATAATTGCACTACTTGGAACTTTAAGAGCTTTTTCATTATAGCTGTTTACACTGCACACTACTCAAGCCATGCCTGTGCTCCATTCTAGGGACTCATTCAGCACTTACAGTAGAAAACATTTTATGCCATTCATCATAATGTAAATGTAGCCTTCTGATATGTGTTTTCACTAGAGTCTTTCTCTCCCTTGAATTCTTTTTTGATTGAATTTGAAATGAAACGATTAGCTATTATTGATGGAAATTTTAACTAAAACCTAACAAAAGATTCAACTAGAATTTAAATGCAAAATGGCCATGTGCATCACATTTTATAATATCCTAAAACCACAGTTTAACCACACCTGAGATCATAGGATCAATAGTTCTGGCTTTCAAAAACAAACCTGATAGAGCCAAATTGCTTGTTTTTGGATTTATTTAATGTCAAAGCAGTCAGCAATGGGCCTGTCAATTTGTTTTCCTGGAAATAACTCTTTCCAGAATTAAGTTATAAGAACTTTATGTGTTGTTCCTTTTGAATGTAATAATAGCTTTAATGAATCCCCCACCTTCAACAAGTGTCCCCTCTCTGTGATTATCATGAAATTAGTGCATCACCAATACAAGAACACCCCTTATCTAAATTCCACACCAAGGACAGAGAGGTCACAAGGGTTATGGAAGAAATAGAAAGAATGTACCCTAAGGTGGTTGTGCTGTAATCAGTAGTAGCTGGGGTTAGGATTTTATTAGCATTTCCAACAGAAAAGGGAAGGACCTAAATGACTCACCTGTATCTTCATCTTGAGTTATGGGCCCTTCAACTCTCTTGCCTTCAATTCTGATAACAATCAGATCCTAATTCTAGATACCCCTCCAAGGTAAAAAGGTGCAGGCATCTGCTGTCCTATATAGCACAAACAGATTATTGTGATGTAAATAGAAGGTAGTGTTGACCTTACCCTGATGCTTTTATGTGTTCCTTTGTCTGTGATGAAAGGGCACCACCAGGAGCCATTAGGAGGCTTTGAATGCCTTTTTATTCCTGGATGGAATGTAGCAGCTGATACTGAATTCATAAACAATCCTGATTTGTTTATCACTGAACAAGTGGAATGTGAATACCATTTTACTTAAGACAGTTAAGTAAAATTGCAGTATTTTCTTGTGCGCGAAGAACTGGCCAGGAGTCATTAGCAGGGATGTTTTTGGCACATGACAGATGCAACACTTCAGTGCAATTTAATAGCCTGTAGCCAGCCCTTGAGCTCCACAGACTTCATTTTAATATAATTCTGGACTGTAAGATTGTTGTCTTAGATAACTGGCAAATTATATAAAAAAATAACCACAAGGTTAGGGTGCAAAAGGTGTGAAAAAGTTAACTTTTCTCCTACTTCAGTTCCAGGTTTTTCCCCATGGATTTCTATAGAGTTTTCACATTATAAAGCATGAGACACATTTTTCTGAATTTAATTGCATCTCAATTTGAATATTATCTATGACTTTCCATGTGATAACCCTTTTTTCTCACTGTTTATCACATGAAAACTCATGGACAAGATTCAATTTGAGGAGAAAAAAACTCTTCCCCAAATTCAGTTCCAGTTTTTTCCCATAGACTTCTATAGAGTTTTCACATGATAAACCGTGAGATAAATTTTTCTGAATTGAATTACATTTCAAATTGAATCTCCTCTGTGAGTTTTCACATGATACACCTTTTTCTCACTGATTTGAATCTGGCCCAGTGTTGGGTAAACTGTTATTTAAGTAAAACTTCCAACATCTTACCAACAACAAAAGGTTGTTAGAGATTCTGGACATTGTGCTTCAACAACGACAAGATGGTTGAACTATTTTTGTTACTGATATCAGTACTGGAAGTTGTAGATTAGGGGTCCCCAACATTTTTTTTTTACTACTGATCCACATTCAAATGTAAAAAGAGTTTGGGAGCAATACAAGCAAGAAAAAAGTTCCTGGGGCTGCCAAATAAAGGATATTATTGCCTATTTGGTAGTCCCTATGTGGACTAGCAGTGTAGAGGAGACTCTTTTTGGTCAAAAATGCAACCACAACTTGCCTCCAAGCCTGGAATTCAAAAACAAGCACCTGGTTTGAGGTCACTGGGCGCAACATCCAAGGGGTTGGAGAGCAACATGTTGGTTGGCTGGTTGGGGATCACTGCTGTAGATGAACAATGGCTAGAAGGCTCCTGGTTGGATGTAGATCAGACAACACAATGACACTGTATGATGTATAATAAATAGCAATAGATTCAAAAGTGAAAGTAAGCATACAGTATATATACTGTATAGACTTAAAAGGTTTAACTTGATGGGTATGTGTCTTTTTTCAACCTAACTTACTATGTAACTAAGCAACAATTTGACTTCTGGGCATGCTGGTTGGTGAGTTCCTGTGTTGCCATTGCTGACATAGAATTACTAATATTGATAGACTGTACTACCAAATATCAAGTGATGTCTTCCACATTTGTGTAAAAGGCTTAGCGCTGGACTTAAGTCAGTGAGGAGGCACTATGGAAATTTCCTCAGCAATTGATGAATGTCCCCTGTACAGTGCCAGGGAAGATCTCAGCTGATACTTTCTCCTCTAGATATAGCCTCAAAGTATCTAAACATCAAAAGAAAGTCTTCTGTCTGTCTCTGGACTTGTGTATCTTCTTCTCATTGAATACATGAACCTGAGTTTCGGCCATACAATGAAATGTTTTCATATTTCTTCTAGGCTGCCAAATATACACTTGTTGATATATTTTTTTAAACATAAAGCAGGAAAGTTTTTTTTTCTGCTGCATCTCTATTCTGAATGCATGGCCAACAAGCTACCGAAAGCCTTAGCTGAAGGGATTTTCAGTGTGTGAATACAACTTCTGTTTTGATGTCTTACCTTGAAGTCGCCATAAAGCTTTTGATCTCAGTTGAATGTGTCTCTTGGGGGAGAACCTCCTTTCCACTGAAAATCACAGGTTTTTTTCTTACATAGACACTTTGTTATTTTTAAATGATTAACGATCCTTATCAATTATACTATTACTCAGAACAAACATTAATTAGATTGCCTTTAAAACGCGTAATGCAATGCAGAACCAATCGGCATCCACCGTGTCGGCATCCAGAAGTGTTGACCTTCAGCGTAAGACACTATTACTTTAATTTCCTCAGTACTTGCTTTCCCTGGTACGTTACAAATCGATTGCATGGCAGGGCCCTCCAGCAATGCAGAGCTCAAGTCGAAATCCTTTGTTCACAGTACGGTTCTTGTGTCAGAAATGCAAATGCTTTCTCTCCTGTGACTTATTTTTTCCTCCAAAAGCAAGGACTTTGGGATTCAGTTTTTTTTCTTTGGACCTGTTCATGTATCAAGTCTGAAACCGCGTTCATGCTCATGACAAAAACCCAGGAATAATTAGTGCGAATTTGTTTTACCTTCTCCGAAGGAATAGTGTGCCAAATTTTGCAATAATGTGGCTGCATCGTCAGTGTGCTAATTATCAAGTTACAGATGGAGGGCAAATTATTGCATAATGCTCGCTCTTGCAAGCTCATATAAGATTCCACCAGGAACAATAATATCCGCTGCCAAGTGTTTCTCCTGGTTGCTGGGAGGTGGAAAAACTTGCCGATAGCTAGCAGGACAAACCGTGATTTGTTAAACGCATTTCCCCCTTTCTATTTCTGGCAAGCAGTGTTTTGCAAAGACATGTAGACTGTATTTACAATTGGACTAAATATCTGTGTATTATCAGCGAGCATTCTTCCACCGAGTAGATGGCTTATTATAAGTACATAGATATGCTAGCTCATTATGCTGCAGGCACGCTCTCAGTCTATAGTCTGTATCATTATACAGTGCAGCAATTTAATTAGAATGGCATGAAATTTAGTACCAAGTGCTCATTAATAGTAAACAGCACAGTCTTCTGTTGGTAAATCTCATGATTGCCGCACTCTGTAGCATGCTCAATAGACACGTGTGATATGCAGCTTCATTACATGGCTATGTTTATCTAAACATTTGTGTTGTTTCTTGCTATAGAGAAACTCAGCATTGTGTAAGACTAATGAGCAATTATTGAAGAATTTGTGTGTGGTGTCCTATGTTTTATCAAAGTGACAATATTCTGTGCAAGATTAATCATGACCCCCCCCAATCCCATAGTCACTTTTCTATAGCTCTAATAGTTCAGAAGAGCCACAGTTCATATCATTTAGCTCAGCCAGGGGACTGAGAAATATATAGGGATGAGCACCACGTACGATGCTTCCATATCGTTAATGCATCAGTGTCATTAAATATTCAAATAGATCATGAATATTAAATTGATAACAATGTTATTGAAGTGGAAAATGGATGCCTGCCCTTGAAGTTTAAATCTTTCTTGGATAATTACCATTTAGTTTTAAATAGTGAGGTTTTCTCATGGCCAAACCCACCCCCTTCCCGGTTGTACAGTATTAGCATAATGCTTCACTGCACTAATGAAGATAGGGGGCTTAACATTTTACCTATTGGGTATTCACTGCAGTTCTAACCACTAAAGGGGGGTGTTCACCTTTAAATTAACTTTTAGTATAATGTAGATGATTTGCAATTGGCTATCATTTTTTTTGTGTTTTTTTAGTTATTTTGATTTTTATTCATCAGCTCTCCAGTTTTCAGTTTCAGCAATCTGGTTGCCAGGGTCCAAATTGCCATGTAACCATGCATTAATGTGAGTAAGAGACTGGAATATGAATAGGAGAGGGTCTGAATAAAAAGGTGAGTAATAAAAAATAGTAATGAAAAATGTGTAGCCTTATACAGAATTTTTTTTTTTCGAAAATATATAAAAAATTAAAAGTTGCTGAGAATTAACAATTCTATAACATACTTAACCACAAGTATATTGTGAAAAGTGCATTTTCAAACGCACCTTCTTTCTTCCCCATGATGCAGGGGTTTTTTTTCAATAATCCCAGTGTAATTGAGTCCACATGTGGATTTTGGAGCCCACAATAGAACTGTGTGATTATGTGGAATGATTGTGTCCTTCTTCAGCGATGTGCACTGAGCTGTGTTTGTAAATTAGACTTAAAGATTGGCAAGAGTATGCTTGTTACTTGCAGAAATTTTCTTTTCCCACGTAATTGTCAACTTATTAGCTGTATGGCCTGAGTTGCACTTATTTTAAGGTGTGAATGTGCATTAACTCATGTCATGTGAAGGAAGAATATCAAACACTTCAAAGGATAAAGCAAAAAACTTTAGATGGGGAGGGGGTACTAAAAATAAAAAAATAGACGTCATTCTGGCCCAAATGCACCACCAAGGAAGGTCCTTTCTTGTTATATTTTGTAAAGTTATTTTAACTGATATACAGATCGTTTGGCAATAAAAATACAGAATACTCAACCCGAAAAAATCGATTTGGTAGAAAAGTTAGAAAAAAACATACAATTCGGTTTTCCACTCGATTTTATCCAGTTTTTTCCCAATCCGATTTATTTACATTATTTTCATGATACATAAAGCAAAATCATGGATGGGAGTTTGGCTGAGTTTTGTTTAATAAAAAAATGAGAAACATTCATGTCATCAAAAGCATTGTTTGCCTACATTGCTCATTTCAGGCACCAGATGCTTAATGGAGACATAACATAGCATGCTCATCACCAAAGAAAGCTACATCTTAAAGGATCATGTTATGTGAGATTGTCACTCGTGTGAATCCGGCCTTCCTTCCTGAGCTTTTTTTGTACTACTAGTAGTAATACGAGCCAAGTCCTTTCATTCCCAGCAACCAGAATGCAATTGGATCATGCAACTAGGTATTACTGTCATGTTTACTTTTTATTATTTAGATATCTGTCCAAGTCCATCCATATCCATATGTCATTGTGACATTATAACAAACACATGGTGAGACAGATACATGGTTGCTAGTGTCATGAACCCTAGAAAGCTGCAGTGCTGCAAAAAAGTCAAATGATTCACAAAGCCACAAAAAGGACACTTGCAAAATGTCTTAGAAGGTCATTTTCTGCATTATGCTAAAAGTTAACTGTAGCCAATATCTCTATTAACGGCATTGTGCTGGAACATTACTAGGCATTTCCATCTCTTATCATTTTTATAACTTGAGAGGAGCAGCAAGTTTTTTTTATTAGTCCCTTGTTATGTCTTAAATGGCTGGTTTTGGACACACTTATACTTAAAGAAATTTGCAAGCATCACAATTTCTTTATGATTCCGTAAGAAACTGTTTTATCAGCATGACCTAATAGGCTTTTCTTTTTCTGAGACTCGAACAAAAAACTCCTTAATCAAATGGGTTGTTACTAAGATGAGGCTAAATGTTTTCTGTATGGCTGATGGGTGTTTTCTCCACCTGGCATATTCAGCTCTAGCTCGTGCTTTCAGGCTAAGGCAGGGGTCCCCAACCTGTTTTACCCTTGAGCAATATTTAGATGTAGGGTATCTCCTTTATGGACTGGCAGCCAGACTAGAGGAGGCTCTGTTTGGCAGTACACCTGGTTTTATATGACCAAAGCTTGCCTCTAAGTCTGGAATTCAAAAATAAGCACCTGATTTGAGGCCACCAACACAACATTCAAGGGGTTACTGAGCAACATGTTGCTCATGAGCCACTGGTTGAGGACCACTCGGCTAAGGTATCAGCTAATACCAACTCAAGTTACTGGGAAGTCCTGACTACTTCTTCACTGGATGAAACATTCTGATGGAAAACACACCATGTGCCATAACTGTAAGACACCATATCTCTGAACTGTCATGCTTTTCACAGGACAGTCCTGATTTTCAGGCACCATCCCACAGTCTTGGGTTAATTGAGTTTCTGTTTTTTGAGAGGCCCCATCAAAAGTCTCCTGAGATGAGACTGTGACATTATTCTTTTCCTTATATAAAATGCAGACAATGACCACCTAGATTGGGTGAAGGTTTTGTTGAGGTCTGCTAATGGCGGGTCAGACAAATGTGTGACTGTGAGATGCTATGCTATATAAAATGGGGGCTTGGGGGCCACAAAATGTCATGATAGGGTGGGGTTTATAGGTGTTTGTCATGAAATGCTGGTGCACCTAGTGCTTCTTGACTTGTGATGTTGCCATTCCAGCCATGTAAAAAAGGCGTGCTTTATGTTAACTGGATGTGGTATTTTAAAAGTAGTGTCGCAAAAAGCTTTGCTGCACCACAACATTGTGTGCAGCAAATGTTGGGAGGTATGAGACACACCTTGAATTACATTACTGAATAAAAAGTATGCAGAGGGTAATATTCTGTATCGGTGGTGGAAACCCCCCTTTTTTAGAAACTAACTTTCACCTTTTGAACTTAAGAAGACAAATCCAATGAGTTTGTTTGCTCTTTTATTATGATTTTGTTGCTTTTAAGGGCACGCAGAAGTTTAAAGAGTCTCAGAACCTATTACAATCTGCGCGTGACTTATTGCATTTTAAATTTCCTGCCTCTCACATAATTATGTGGTTGTATTGTTATTTAGGCTTAAAAGAAAAAGCATAGATCTTTGAAATGTGCAATTCAGTTTAATAAATTGAAGGCAAACATATAATAGATCACATGCTTTAAACATTCCTTTTATGGCCCATATGGTATCCTAAGGGGCATGGTGTTGCTTGCCAAAACTTTGTAGTACCACTTACACATCTAAAATGCAACAATAAACAAAGGCTTGCCATCACAGACATGCAAATCCTTTGACAAACTCCCAGGAGTGAGGAGGAAAATCTACCTTAAACCAAAGCTCAGTTTTCACAAATAAAACATCTCCCATGTTCTGTAGTCTGTATTTGAAGACGTTGCATATTTCATTTTCCTTCCTGACTGCTCCAATCAGGTTTGCTCTTCACATTGTCTCTTGGAGTCATATGTCAATCAGTGTTAAGCGGCCAAGCGTTAAGAACATTTGAAAGAAAAGAAGAGTCTCAATCCTTATTTTCTCAGTTGAACTTGAAATAAAAATGTAGTAGTTGTAGCGCTATTTTGGGGTTTTTTTCCCCTCCGAGGCTGCAAACAAGACGTTAAAACTTAAAAGCCTCATAATTGTTCAGTGTCTATCAAGAAGGACAATTATGTTTAGTAGCAGAGAAAAATGCTTTGAATGTTAAGTTTTTCTAAGTTTAATAGTGACAAAAAAAAAAAACCCATGCAAGCCAGTGTTTGTTGTTGAGATAAAAGGAACACTGAAATTCAGGCTTCCACTTTATGGAAGTGTATTTTGAAAGTGTCCCAAATGCAAAAAAGGAAATTAAAAACTAGCACAGATTCAATATTTGTATGTATACTTTGTTGAGATATTTGAGTGCAAATGTTCTCTGAATTGGCCCCTTTATTGGCTCAGTGTAAACAGTATTCTTTCCAAAGGACTTTCAGTTTCAGGTCTGACTCAATCTCTTGCTTTATAACTGTGTTCTTCCTTCTAGCCAGTGCTGTCCAAGTGGCCATATGCATCTCTCCTGTGATCCTGTATGAATCCCTGGCTGCCCACGGACACCACAGACTTTTCTTAAATGACATCATTGCTTGAATATTATCCAGTCAGGGAATATGAATTCGATTGTTGGAATACTCATATTCAAACTGAGCTTTCATATTAAAAAAAAACATATTGGCGATATTTACAAAAATTAAAAAATATGTCATAATTATTTATTATTCATACCGTAATAAATGTAAGCACATTCCTAAACTCCCCTCGTCATTTCATGGATATCAAATTCAAATTAAAAGCTATCTTACTAGATAATAGTTTAGGCTTATGGAACATGTGGCATAAGTACCAATGGTAATCCAATCTGAAATTATGGAAAGAAACCAGCGCTCATCCAGCACGAGGTATAGACAAACAAAGGGGCAAGAAAATAATTTCCAATATAGTGTAGTATTATTGCATGAATTTAGTACACCACTTTGTGAGATTAGAGTACTTCTAAAAAAAGTGCCCTTTTCAACTTATACTATTTGCCGTGTAACTTGTTTAAATCCACACAGTGAAGTGAGTCTTATGTGAAGGTACTCACAAACGTTTAAATGGAGTTAGGCGTTTAAAAAGATAGTTTAGCGATCATCTTCCCAATTCTCTCTTCAAAATTGTCAATTTTGAAGCCCTTGAGGAAGTCAGAAGACGAAACGCGTCGGGCAGTGACGTCATCCACGAGCGCACTGGGACACACGAGGCGGTTGAGACGCCGGCTAAACCATCTGTACCGACTGCCTGGTGATTCCAACAAACGGCGAAGTGGTGATTTTCTTTTATGCGAATTTTAAATAACAACATTGTGAGTGTGATTTTAATGTTATTTTGAGATTAAAAAAGTGATGATTTTACACTATGTCAGCACATTGTTTTAAAGCTACAGAGTTTGGAGAGAATTGGGAAGATGACTGCTAAACTATCTTTTTAAACGCCTAACTCCATTTAAACGTTCGTGAGTACCTTCACATAAGACTCACTTCACTGTGTGGATTTAAACAAGTTACACGGCAAATAGTATAAGTTGAAAAGGGCACTTTTTTTTAGAAGTACTCTAATCTCACAAAGTGGTGAACTAAATTCATGCAATAATACTACACTATATTGGAAATTATTTTCTCGCCCCTTTGTTTGTCTATACCTCGTGCTGGATGAGTGCTGGTTTCTTTCCATCATTTCGGATTGGATTTCTATACAAGTCTGAGGGAGAACAGACACCTTTGGGAACCGGCAGAGGGAGCGGACTACCGGAACCTTTCATATCCTTTTTATTGTATAAGTACCAATGGTGTTTTCTAATCAGCAGATCTATCAGTGCTACCTATCATTTGCTTTAATGGACATCATCTTGTCACCAAAAAATTTCTGGTGGAGAATATGTCACACATATAGATAAGAAATGGCTCACACTCAAACGCTAATGAACAGGTCAAGTAAAAAAAAAAAGTGGAAAAGTTCATTTATTTTCAATGTTTTCATGTCCAAAAACAGCTTGATGGTTTTCTTTCTAACTTTTTCCCTAACTAGGGATGAGCAAAATATTTTGCCACGTTTCACCGCAAAAATATACCCGTAGACGTATTTTTATAGTAAAACAATGGTGAAAAAAAACACCCATTGATTTCATTACATTTGGCATCATTTTGGCCATTTGGCAAATTTTTGGTGAGGCGAAATGGGCCGGAGTCACCCATCACTAATCCAACCCAACGTGTAGAGTAGCTAGTAATACTACTTAAATCAATTGGGATTTCCATTCATATTTTCTTTTCCCATATGGCCATAATCCTACACATAAATATCCCTTCATTTGATAATTCTTTAACTCAAGTTGATCTCTGGTCTTATTTGGTCTCCTACATGTTGTGACAAATGAAGCTGATCTAATCATTCAGTCCTCCAGCCAACGACTGGATCATAAAGAGGGCCTGTGCAGGCCTGTCGGGATGGTTCATTGGTTCATGCCAATACTCAACAGGAAGAGCATTGATACTTACATTTTAATAGGTTTATATATAAGGAGCATGGCTGTGATAGAAGCTTAGTCACAGAAAAAAATGCTGTACTGTTTTTGAATTGAATCTTGTCATGCAAAGAAACACATCCACAATGTTTCCAGCTTCTCTGACGCTACAGTGCAGTGCTTTGTATAAAAGTACTGTGATCTTTTGATCTTTAGTAGATATTTTAGGTGCATCCTATGGAAAGTCTGATCTATGCTAGCAGGCAGCTGGAGACAGAAGAGAAATGACTACTTCTGTTATTTTCTGAAAGATACGATCCATGAAGAACAGGCTTCATTTATTATCTTTATATATCAATGGCACTCTAAGCAGCACTGCAAAAAGTAGACTTTTCCATCACAAATTCCTGTCTTCATGTAGCTCACATTTGAAAGGTTTCATGGAACAACTGTGAAAATGTGCTTTGTGCAAAGGTGGCCAAACATGATCCTATACATGATCCAATTACTGCTGCCCTCTATGGGGGTTTATGGTGATTTTCCTTTTAGATATCTGTCCTAAAATTCATCCAGATATGCATATATGATATAGATTAGAAAATCCCATCTTGAAAGTACCACATTGGTGTATTGCTCCTGATGAGTCACTCTAGGTCTCCATTATGTTTTAATTGTTGACCTGGGGTCCACATCCCTGCGTCTATGGCCACCTTAACAGATGTTACTATGTCTGTCCAACTTTATTACAGTAAGTCAGCCTATCTTTGTGTTAGTAAATAAACCCTACTGCCCTCCTTGATAGCTATTTGGTTGAAAATCAGGCAGAAATCATTTGGGTAGGTCTGAAAATCCTGTTGGTAAGGAACCACATCAGTGTGTCAACTGAGGCATCCATTATAAATCAATCAATGGCCTGAGCCAACCTCACTAAACAAGCGGATCATATTGTTTATGGCCAGCTGTATGATTGGTTTTATCTTTGACTTAATTGTTTTGGGTTAAACGATGTCTGTTCTTCCCAGATTTGGTAGGTTGAAGTCACACATAATACAGGTATCAGACCTGTTTCAGAATGCTCAGGACCTTGGGTTTTCTGGATAATGTATCTTTCCATAATTTGGATCTTCATACCTTAGGTCTACTAAAAAATCATTTCAACTTTAAAAATAAACCCTATAGGTTGGTTTTGCTTCCAAAAAGGATGAATTGTATCTTAGTTGGGATCAAGTACAGGCTACTGTTTTACTATTACAGAGAAAAAGAAAATCATTTTTAAAAATTGGGATTATTTGGATAAAATAGAGTCTATAGGAGATGGCCTTTCTATATTTCGTAGATTTCTGGATAACAGGATTCCGGATAATGGATCCAATACCTGTATGTTAAAAATAGGGATGCACCGAATCCACTATTTTGGATTTGGCCGAACCCCGAATCCTTCACGAAGGAGTCGGCCGAATACCGACCTGAATCCGAATCCTAATTTGCATATGCAAATTAGGGGTGGGAAGGGAAAAACATTTTTTACTTCCTTGTTTTGTGACAAAAAGTCACACGATTTCCCTCTCTGCATATGCAAATTAGGATTCGGATTCGGTTGGACAGAAGAATTCGGCCGAATCCAAATCCTGGATTCGGTGCATCCCTAGTTAAAAAAGACTTGCAGTGTCCACTATTTTCACATTTCGGATTGATGTTAATTAGTCAATTCTGATTTTCTGGTGTCATGTAGAGAAATGTTTATGAATATTTATTAAACAGTTCTCTTGCTTTTGAAGAGCTCGAGTAAATATATTCCTTTTTAGCTGCGTTGTTTAACTGTTTAAGTGCAAAGTAGAACCAATGGTATCATGTTTCTGCTGAGAAACAGCAAATCTAATTTTGCTTATGTACAAATGTATGAAAACTATTTAAATGAACAAGTTCTTGTATTAATTATCTGCTAGATTTCATGTTTTAGGCAATAGTTACAGAGAGAGACAACAAGCTATAGAAACATTTGCCATTTGCCAGAGTTTCAACTTTGTTTTCTAAGGAACCCAGGAAACAAAGAGCAATTACGCACCTGTCTTCATTATCATTTAAACTGGTCCACTGGGCAAAAACAGCATTGCCTTCTGCTAAATACTGCACCCGTTTGCACCTTGCTGCTTATAGGGAAGTGTAAGAAAAGTCATATATATATATATATATATATATATATATATATATATATATATATATATATATATATATATATATATATATATATATATATATATATATATATATATAGCTATATATATATATATATATATATATATATATATAGCGTTTGAGTTTATGTCAGTTTTTTATTAAAGCAAAGTCGACCTAATTCATTCACAAATTTAACTCATTAATCAATAATTCTACTGGAAAAAGTTGGAGTGGAAAAACATCACAACAAATTTGTGCGTCAAATTCTCATCGCATGATTGACACTCCGAAGTTATCAAATTGTTGCAGCGGAAACTTGACTTTATCGGATTATCGGCCGAACACCTCGACTTAATCAGATTATCCAGAAACACCTTCAGGGACATCTGCCATTGACTTCTATGTAAGCTCGACAGGTTTGAGATGGCATATTTTCGGATTCAGATTTTTAGCAGCTTTGGGGTATAATAAATCTCTTAAAATTTGAGGTTTTTTTCCCTCTAAAATATTCAGTTTTCACCTTTAAAAACTCGACCAGAAAAAATTGAGGTTTAATAAATGGGCCCACCGAGTTTTTGTAGAGTACATTCAATAACCTAAGCTCTTCCTCAGTGATGTTTTGTATCTCTGGCTTCCATAATAGTTTTTGCTGTCATCACAGCCAGAATTTGACCTTACTATTAACAAACTTCCACCTTCATTTTGTTTAGAGTGATCTGGGGAGACATAGACAGGGTTAATAATGCCCACAATGTGCCTGCAGCCTTGACCATGTGGCTCTGCAGTGAAACAGTGGAAAAATATATATTTATATATCGACATTCAGGCTTTGAAGATCTGAAGGCTTTAAAAATCTATAATATGGATAATCAGAGTGCCACCCAGACCCTGCTGTTGACAGCTGGGAATCACTGTGCGTGATTCCCGGTCATGTTATTATTGTGACAGTCCGTCACTGTGTTTACATGAGAAAGTCAGTGTTCTGTTAACACAGTCCTTGTCTGGCTGACTGTGTAAGTACAGGCAGGAGATGCATATAAAGTGTACTTTTTAGGACTCGTCTTTAGCGATGGGCGAATTTATTCACCAGGCGCGAATTCAAGGCGAATTCCCGCAATTCCCGTTTTTTTTGGACGCCGGTGCATTTTCCAAAAAACGCACGTCGGCGTCCAAAAAAACGGACGCCTGGTGTCAGAATCGGACACTGGTGTTAAAAAACGAGACACTGGCGCCGTTTCACTAATTTTTCGCGGGAAATTTGCGAATTTTATGGCGAAGCGAAACACCCCAAATTCACCCATCAATACTCATCTTACTGCCTTTGTTTAATTTTTTCTGTACTGAAGAGGGTGTAGTTAGTATCATAAAAATCACTTTAGGGAAAATTGTGGACTTATTACTTCTTAATTCTAGGATTTTGGGGGTTTCATATGTTTCTATACAAGCTATACCCATATGTATAGGTATGGGACCTGTTATCCAGAATGCTCGGGACCTGGGATTTTCCAGATAAAGGATCTTTCCGTAATTTGGATCTTCATACTAATTACTAATCGTCTACTAGAAAATCATGTAAACTTTAAATAAACCCAATAGTCCGGTTTTGTTTCCAATAAGGATTAATGATATTTAAGGTGGGATCAAGTATAAGCTGCTGTTTTATTATTACAGAGAAAATATATATATAAAAAAATACCCATGACATTGTTTATTTATATACATATATGTTATATTAGGATAATGAATATTATTGTAATTTATGGCTTTAAGTTCTTTACAAAGAATTATTTCTGTGATGTTTATGCATGGCTTTTCCCATAAGGATTACAATGTAGCGGCATAAATACACCATAGAGCACATTTACAAATTTAAGAACTCAAGCAGGGAATTTCATATAACTATCCTGGGGATAGCGTACCCTCACCAAAGAAATTCACCAGAGAGATTCAAGACCACAATAAGTCACCAAGCCACATGCTCAGTTATGCACATAATGGAATTCTGAAGATAAGTTATAATATTCTTACATTTTAAGCATACCACAATCTCTAGTGTAAAATTCATCTCTCTGAAATAAGAAACTTTCTAAATTTAATCAATTAAAAAGTCTTTACCGTTTTTCTCTTCATGCGACTATTGTCTATTGACTATTGCAGATGCGGAATCTGCTTGTGGGGCCAGACCCATGGGGACAAATTTACTAAAGTGCGAAGCGGCTAACGCTAGCGCAAATTCGCCAGCGTGACGTAATTTCGTTACTTCGCCGATTTACTAACGGGTGCTGGCGTAAATTCACTAGCAAAGTATACCTACTCTAGCGCTACTTGGCACCCTTACACCAGGCGAAGTTGTGCTATGGCGAAGGGACGTAACTACGTTAATTCACTAACTTGCACATTTTACTGAACGTTACCTCTTGCGCCAGACTTTACTTCACCAGGTCAGACCAGGCGAAGTTCAATACAATAGATAGGAGTTTGTCCAAAAATAGATGAAATAGTCTGAAAAAACGCTGGCGTCTTTTACTTTTTTAAGGGTGATAGTATGAAAAATAGCTTACATTTTTTGGGGGTACCCTCCTTCCCCCCTACATTTCCTAACATATGGCAACTCAACGATACAGTGGGCACATGTGTAGGGCAATAGAACACCTTTATTTTATTATTTAAAGGTTTCCTGGGCTTGTGTAGTGTAATGTAGTTGCTGCAGCATATACGTCCATTATATTTTAACTTTGCGCTGTATGCAAATTAGGCATCGCTAGCGTAACTTCACTTTGCCTGATGAAGCAACGGTAGCACAACTCCGCTACCGTTCCCCTCCCTGAGCGCAATTTCGCATTTTAGTGAATTTGTGTAGCGCTGGCGAAACTATGCCTGGCAAAGTGCGGTGAAGTGGGCGAAGCTGTCGATGCCGCAACTTCGGTTCTTAGTGAATTTGCCCCTTAGAGCTAACTCAAATAACTGACTGCACCACAATCAAAATGACTAACTGGGACACAAGTCCTGCGTGCAGAGGCTGGATTTCTGGTTATTTTGAGAGTAAACTCTAATATATCTTCTAGGGAAAGGGACCCCCTCCCCCAAAGGATGTTATTAGAGTTAACTGTCAATCAAAATCTGACTCCTGCTGAAATGAAGAGAGACAGATTGCTGAGAGAGGAATAGTGAAAAGTAACTTGTCTATTTCAGAAACAGTACAAAAAGTTCAATTTAATGTACAAAGAATGTACAAGAAAAGTAGACTGTGCAACAGGACAGCAGGGCTGAGCATCTCTGGTGGTGGCCATATTATAACGCTAAACTATAACATCTTTTAAAAACCCCAGGAGTTTATTCCACTAAAACATCATCTCCATTTCATGCAATGAGATTTGTTTGAAAAGCAAAATCTAGAAAGCCCCTAAGGCTACGCTCACACGGACATTTCTTTCACTACAACAATGTGCTTTGACAACTCTTTCAGATTGCCATGAGTAGTGTCATATGGAGTCATTCACGGGGACAACTGTCAAGGCAAGAGAACGGCCTGTAATAATAATAAAAAAAAATTGAAAAAGCTTAGATTTTCTTTTCCAGCAGCAGAACAGAATCTCAGAGAAATCCATTTGCAGTTAATTCAGTGGGAAACAGAGAAGCTCATACGTGTGCTACTGTGCGGCTCTAAATTGGAGCAATTTCTTCTGGAAAAGACACGTAATATACAAAATGCATAAAAACACAATTGCCCTGTGTAATGTATTACGACAACCAGTGCAGTGGCTTTTAAATGTACTAGCAATGGAACATTCTGAACAAACTGGATTGTGCCCATTGTGAATATCTAGATATGGTATGACCACCATCGCTTCTGCTAGTGATGTGTAGACAAAATATTATTGTAAATATGTTAATAAAAATAAATAGGTTGTGGACTGGGCAGATAAAATGAGTGTTGCTGCACCTATTGATGCAGCCTGCAGCAGGATCCCTGTAATTACTGCCACTTGAATAGTGGGGCACCAAGATTCCCCTGGATCAATAGGGAACCTGTGTGCAGTTCATCAGACAGAATGGGTGGCTCAATGCTAAATATCAAGTCAATACAGGCAACACGTGTGCCCATTTTTATACAACTTCATTTGCAGAGCATTCTAGGCATTTAAAAAAGCATCTGCTTAAAGGGGAACTTCACACAAACATAACTTAAGCTTTTTGAAAAGTAAACATAATTTCAAGCAACTTTGCCATATACATCAATTAAAAAATATGCAGACTTTTCATGATTTTTTATGGTTTGAAACAATTCCCTAAGCCTAGCCCCCTGCTCTCTTGCTGATCTGTCTGACTACTTTGCTGAGCTGGCTGACTACTGTTACTTTGTTTCAGCAGCAATCTGTGCTCAACCTGCATCCTCCAAACCCCACAATTCCCTACACACATGATTTCAATAAGGAACATCACAGTGCAATGCATAGTGGGTTATGTAGTTCCTGCATGCTGTCTGTAAGCTATGGAGAAGTTGTTACAATTTGTAACATCAGTGTTTAGTCCCTCCTTTCCTGCCAGGATTTCAAATGATGGAGAAAGAGAAGAACTGTTAAACAGCTGAATTTCAGCATAGAAAATGGCATTTATGCATACTCTTTGAAGTAGCAGTTAACTGTGATGGGTATATTAGAGGGTTCTGTGTTATGTGGGCCTCTTTATCAAGGTTTGGAAGCCGGAGTTCCACTTTAAATTGAAAATAATCATTAATTTGTGTGACTTGGGGGAATCAACCAGGGGCCAAGCTTAAACATAGTTATAGTAATGGGGGTTGGGTTAGAAGGACTCTTCTTTATTGTTGGGCTGCTGTTTATCTAACTTGTCCCCTTAAGCAGTGCAGGATTTAAAACAGACTATATTTATATAAAAGGGGAAAAGAAACCATATCCAATATTCTGAAATGAGTTGACACTGTCAGTTATGCCTTTACCAAGAGCCGATGTAAATAGACAGCTGCCCTATACTTAACCTTTGTCAGCCACATTCTTTGTAAACCGAGCCTTTTCTGCATATATGTCTGACGTATATGTTTAGTAATTCAATTTAGCAATACTATGTAATACGATGATATGTCTTATGTCAGCATGAATTGTAAACTGCTTAATGTGTTATATATCCATCTTCTGTCACGGTGTTTCTTTCTAGGGTTGGTTCGAGACACGGGAAAGAAATACCACTGGGGAATAGAGCCCTACCTCCCATACCTAAATGACCCCAAAATGTGTTTCCCCACATAATACCTATACATCTTTAATGCGAAATTCTAAAGGCCTGTCTACTTATCTAATTGGGATAAGGAATTACAGGGTCAATAAACAGAGGGGGAGGTTTATTTAAGTTCAAATTGGAATTCCTGGGATATTCCCAGGCGGTTCAAATTTTGTTACATTTATTAACCTCTCTTTGACATTAAGGAATTCTGTTAAAACTGTCTCTCATTAATCAATACATTTCTCCCTTGTCCCCCTGTGCATTGTCAATAGAAAGTGTTCTCCAGCTTTAAGTAGTTGAATTCCATTGAAAATCTTCAAAGAATGTCCAGTGTTCTTTTAGAGAATGAATGGCCCTGCAGTGGAACCAAAAGGACTCCTTTGTTACAATTTTATCTTGTAGAGAGATTGCATGAGAGGTTTTACATTTTTGAGAGATGCTGAAATTGGGTTGACCATATCTTTTCAGTATTTATTAATTATGCCTTTTTTTGGGGGTGTTATTGGGTATTTGGTATAATCATTGATTGTGTGGGTTCAAAAACAATGCCCAAATCTTGGATCCTTCCCCATGTACATGTAATATGATGGCAAAGCTTTAAGCTCTGTTAAAATATAATTTTTTGCATTACTCATTGATAGAAGACTGAGGGGCACATTTACTAAGGGTCGAAGTGACTTCGAAGTGAATATTTGAATTGAAAAACTTCGAATTCTGAAGTAATTTTTGAGTACTTTGACCATCGAATAGGCCAAATTTGACTATGCTTCGACTATTCGACCATTTGATAATCAAAGTACTGTCTCTTTAAAAAACTTCGACACTTTGCCACCTTAAACCTGCCGAATTGCTATGTTAGCCTATGGGGACCTCCTAGAACCTATAGCCAACATTTGGCTAAGTTTTTAGCAGTAAAATCATACAATCATACGATTAAATCGTTGGAATCGTTCGATTCGAAGTACGATCGTTCGATTCAAAGTACGATCGTACGATTCGTATGATCTTAACAATCCTATGAAGTCTATTCGATGGTCGAATTTCGAAGTTTTTTGCACTTCAAAATTTGACCCTTGATAAATATGCCCCTGAATGTTTAATTACCTGGAGACTGGGGCATTTGAAGCCTTCTGTGTAAGTCACACAATCTGTAACTGCAAATAAACAAACACAGAAGCAAAATGTATTCAAAGGAATGATGCCAAAGATGTGTTGCCTATAGGGGTTGTTTCTATGGTAAAGCAGATAGGTGCTCCACTGGATAGAGAATGTCAAAGTGCATTGTTTAGAAACTTACATATATGAGATTACTTTATATCAGTGTTCATGTCAACCAGCCTGACTGTTGATCGGATGCTGGAAGTTGTGGTTAAGCAACAGCTGGATAGTCACAGGCTTGAAAAGATCACAAAGCCAGCAGAATATATCATGGATACAATATAACCCTTACTTGGGTACGTGCTGGTCTGGTCTTCTAATGTGCACTTTATTCATAATTCTCGACACATATGTTTGCATTAAAATCTGTTTTATAATTATAGAACATTTATCATTAAAGGGCCCCTAACTTCAATAAAAGGTTAATGTACAATGGATCCCCTGAGTTTTAAGTACATTGAGGAGGATAATTAAGTCTGCCTTTGACTTAATCACTGCCCAGGGACAAATTTGGCGGATGGCTGAAAAACAGGAGACAGATTAACTTAAAAGGAAACTGGAAGTATTTATATAGCAGTTTTTTGCCATGGCATATGTGTGATTAAAACACAAATCAAGGCAGCTTTAGGTACACTAAATATACCAGGAAGTCAGTAGATTATGTGGCTTGTCCAGGGTCAGGAGTTGCTTCTAGGATTTGAGCCATTGTCTCTTGAGATTCAAAGATAGAAGCAAGAAAAGAGTATAGGCATGAGGAAGGTGAATTATACAGTAAATGGAATGTTAGTGACAAGGAATTGTTTATTGTTAGTAATGTCATTTGACTAAGTAATATCAGGAAAGCAAAGGTTAGATGGAAGGACAAAAAGACAAAAAGAGGAAAAGGTGACCGTTTGCATTATCTTTCTACCGATGTGGTTCATTTATCATTCACGATTGTGTAGACACTAAGATGCACATCTCTTTTCCATGATCTGCTGGGACACAAACATGAATCAAAAGCACAACACAATTATTTTGAGTGTAACATAATGTGGCCTTCTGAGCTGATGATGTCTTCTCTATAAGGGCCAAACTGGCCTTCCATCATATAAGAGGATCTCCCAGTGGGCCCAGGCTAGGACAATGCCCATCAAAGATTTATTCTTTTCAATATATTTCTTATATATATTTAACCTCTGTACCTTTAGGCACTGTCTAATCTAATTGTTGTGAGAGTTGGGTCTGGATGTCAGGTTCTCTGGTGGGCCTAGGAGACCCAAACTGACATTCTTCTGTACATTCGGTGCCCTGTAGATGAAAGGTATGTTTAAGCCAATGTACCCAGTTCTCTGTACGTAATCAATAGGAAACTAAAGACAACTCTGTACCTGTATCATTGTAAATACGTTTCAGCTGCTTTTTCCTTATTATTAATATTATTTTGTTAAACGCATATATTTGCTGAAAAAAATGGACAATTGCCTAATTTTTTATTCCAAGAACCGATGTACCAAGTAGTGCTTTGCAATAAAGTCCTAAAAAGAGCATTTTTCTCTGCAAGGATTTACTCCAAGCACATTGATTTAAACATTGTTGTTCTTCCTTGGCAGCAACTGTGAGCTGGTCTGCTTTGTGATCTTTAAATGACCTTTCTGGAGCCATATGTCTTTCAAGTTGGGGTTATGAATATTTCACATTTGTAGCTTACATTCACTTTGATTCCTTTACTCTTTTTCAATTATGTATTCTATTTTTAAAGCAATTATCAAGTTCAGTGCTGAAACATACATTCAAATGAGTCTTATTTACACAGTTGACCAGCAATAGAGAAGAGCATACATGTTTTATACTCTAAATGCAACAATAATTGAAATCAGTTTTCATTTGTGCTTTTTTTCAGAATCCATTAGTTACCATTCATTAACAAAAATCTCTATTATATATATATATATATAGTATATTTTCCTTGAATATGAGTAAAAGTATTGGTAGAAGTAGTAACAATGTTAGTATTATGTCTTAACTGCTTTATAATCCTCATTTATTGATTAGGTAATGGAGTATTTATGGAAATTAAGGTTTTAGTTTGCGTTACCTCTTTCAGTTCAAAGAGAAGATTACATGACACTAGATACATATTTGCTTAGAGACCGAAGATAGATGTACATGTACACGTGTGTATTTTAAAGGAAAGACTGAGTTCAATTTAATGGCCTTTATGTGTTGCAAAGTTTATTGTACCATAGTAACAGCAAACTGCTTTCAATTCAATTTCCTTAATACTGTTACAGATGTGCCACTAACACCCTTAATCCTAGAGATTTTTTCTTTTAATATGTATTTTCCTAAATCTTGCACACTTTTCAAATCCCCTTGAGAAGGTATTTTCTTTATAAAATTGGCAATTGCAAGAGGAATTTGATTTATAAATGTGGGAATTGTGAGAAGAAACATCCCAAATGAGATTGCTGAAGACTGTCACAAAGTGAAAATAAATTATAATTTGATAACTATTTGGTGCACAATTTTTACATACTGTCATCAAATAAAATTAGAATTAATGTAGGGTCTTTCTTGAAGAAAGCTCATTCACTGATTTACACCATAAATCTATTATTAAGTGGTAGATTTAAAATAAAAATATCAGGTGTTATTTACAATTATTGGCTACTTTTTCCACTTTGCACCCTAACTTCAAACTTAAATGAATTACTGCAGGTTTATGCCCTCTTTTGCATTCCTGATCATTAAGTGCTACGCAATATATTGGCGCTATATAAATACATGTTAATAATGTTAATAATAATTAAGGAAGATGTACCCACAGCAATCTTGAACTCTGCTACCAAAGTGGCACGTGCCCGTTAAAGTTGCCTCCCTAGGTAATATATAATGTTGAATACAGAATTGTATTCATGAGGGGTGGAAGGAAGAGGCAAGTAAGTCCCCCCTTGCCTCTTTTAACCTGATTTTTGGGGTATTCCCTAAGATGAACATTCATGACTTGCAGTATAAAATGAAAAACCTGGGTAAATAGAAAGGCTGTGCAAAATAAAAAATGTTTCTAATATAGCTAGTTAGCAAAAAATGTAATGTATAAAGACTGAAGTGACTGGATGTCTAACATAACAGAACAGAACACTACTTCCTGCTTTTCAACTCTCTTGGTTTCCATTGACTAGTTACCCTGGTGACCAAGCAGTAACCAAACAGTGACTTGAGGGGGGCACTTGGGTTATAACTGTTGCTTTTAAAACTGACCTGAATGCTGAGGATCAATTGCAAACTCACTGAAAAGTTATGTCCCATGTGGTCCCCCTTCAAGTTGCTGACTAACTCAGAGTTAGAGAGCTGAAAAGCAGGAAGTAGTGTTCTGTTATGTTAGACATCCAGTCACTGGAGCCATTATATATTACATTTTTGGCTAACTATATTAGAAACATTTTTTATTTTGCACAGTCTATCTATTTACCCAGATTTTATTTTTACACTGTTCACACTGTTTCTTTAAAGAGTAGCAGAAGATACAGGCTGCAGTGGGGCCCTGTACTTACTTTATGAGCACTAATTGGATCTTGTGACCTTAGTGCTCCTGAAATTCTGCCTGTGGTGAAAGAGGCGTAGGGATTCGATTTTACATGAAGGTAGTAGTGTCGTGGTGAGTTTGTGCAAGCATTGAATGCCACGGAATCTTTTCTTGTTAAAGATTGGTTATATCCACTGGGTTGCTTTGCTTTTTCTCAAAAAATATTGAAAATTTGGAGGATTTGAGGGCATAAACTGGTATGGTCCAGTTGGGGGGAGTGAGGACTCACAAGAAATGATGCAGTATGCAAGGCATTTTATTTTCATTTTGTTCTCTCTACTGCATGGTTTTTCAATTATCTGCAATTTGCTGTGACCCTGGACAAGTCATTTAATCTCCTGGTATCTCATTATACTATGGGCATATGATGGCTGCCCTGTTAGCTGCAAAATAATGCTGTAAATCCTTTGAGTATCACAAATCGCACCAGCATTAATCCCTCTCTAAATACTTCTCTTTCAGAAGGAAAGATCTTGGCCTTTACATGACCAATGCATACATTTTCATAATCATCTGCCTGTCAGTATTTTCATGTGACCAGATCTTCTCTTCAGCGATGATTCAAATACATGTTTGAAAAGGTCAAAAAACTGACTAACACAATGAACATATTTATTTGGGATATTGTTTTCAGGAAACACACTCTCTGTTTTGTGCAGAGGAAAAAAAAAATCCCCAGATTCTTCAATGACCTAAATTATTTCATGGTACAAGAAAAGTGAATTCAGTCATGAGACCCAACTAAGGTTGGGTGTGATGAATATCTATAACAAGCAATCCAATATCCATCCTCCACCACCTCTACTGAACTATTACATTTTCAGTTGGCATTATAGTTTTAAATAGTTGCAGTGGTACATTGTATTCCTCTACTTCGAAAACATATGCTGCCACCATTGTAAAAATGTACCCCATTGACATCATCATTAGATTAGACTTTGTGGACATGTGCAGTCATGAGAAGCGCATAGTCATGCTAAATGGTAACAATGCTTCAAATATGGAAATAATAGGATTTTTGGAACATTTTTCTACTACAACTTGACATCCCTCCATGTTCATTCGCCAGCAATTTTTCATAGTATATGTATAGGCAATTGCAACATCGATGAAACTGACATTACTTCTTCACATGCAGAGGATGCCATTGGATGCTTGAGGCTGTCACCACAATAAGCTGGCTACAAACCAACTAAAGCTGCCCAGCTACAAGCTTAGGAACACAGCTCTTTGGGTAGAGCTAAGAATCAATATCCCATCTAATATTGTCCAACTAGCCCTATAGTAGGAAGAACCAGGGTAAAAATCCAGTAAACCTTATGTGCAAGTTCACCATGTGGTTTTCCCATTTAACGGTAAACTGATCCTCGAAAACAGTCCTCCCCAATCAGTTGCTTGTGAGCACCAGCCCCTTTGATGTTGCTCTCAGAGGGTTCAAAGCAACTGGTAAATTTTTAATGCCAGCTTTGGAGGCAAGTTTTGGTTGCATAAAAACCAGATATAGTACCCAACAATAGGAGCTACTAAATGGCCAATCACACTTATTTGCACCCCCTGGATTATTTTTCATAATTGCATTGCTCCCCTTTTTTTTTTTACATCTGAATGATGCTCACAGGTAAGAAAGGTTGGGGACCTCCGCTCTAAAACAATGTGAACAATTCAATAAGTCACTGCAAACTTTTAGAGTTACTTTATAGATTAATCTGATTTTCTTTAATGTACTAGCAACTCGCCACCGTTGTGCCCCAGAATTCGTCAGTGACCTTTTGCATATCATAAGTAAATAAAAATAATTCTTCGTATAGCTTTATCTTTCTGGCACCAATTTGTCAGATTGCTCAGGTATCAGATATCATTTTCTCAGCAATAATAACACATAGAACATGTTAAGAAATGTGCAAATAACATACTGTATTTACTTTGTACATTCTGTGCTTTCATCATTAATGCTTGGCAAGGGGAAAAAAACCCTGACATTGCATAATCATATTAAAGGGACCATGTAATGAGCTTTATCCGAACTGTAAAAACTGAGAACAGCTTAGAAATCTGTGCATTACCTGGTTTATTCTTCTATATTAATATGTTATTTGATAATTAAATATTCTCTCATTAGCCACACCTTTGTTCTTATTTCCAATTTAGTGCCACATATAACAAACAACAACAATGCCACATAAAGTACAGTTATGAGACCTTTTATCAGAATGTTCAATGACCAGGGGCTTTCCGGATAAGGGTTCTTTCTGTAAGTCTACTAAAAAAATAATTAAATTATTAAATAACATTAAATAAACCCAATAGGATTGTTTTGCCTCCAATAAGGATTAATTATATCTTATTATATCTTTGTTGGGATCAAGTACAAGATACTGTTTTCAGAGAAAAAGGAAATACTCTTAAAACATTTGAATTATTTGATTATAATTTATTATATGGAAGATGACCTTCCTGTAGTTCAGAGCTTTCTGGATAATGGGTTTCCGGATAATGTATATATACCATACCTGTAGTTACTTTAGGTCTTGGAAATCACTTCTGCTCCTATTCCTGTTTGTGCATAGAAAAAAAACCGATGTATCTGAACCACAGAATATGTGGCTTGTTAGTGCATGTTAAGTGAACACTATGTGCAGTATGCACAGCTGCTTCTGATGAGTCAGTTTTACCTACAAAATATATGCAAAATGTCAGCTTTATGGGCATGCATCCAATGATGGAATTCCTTTAAGAAAATACAAATAAAGCATTAAAGTATAAATTAAGAAATGAGAGAGACCTTATCACAAATGAAGAGATACTTCTCTTGTTTTGGGCTGTTAGTGGAGTAACTGGAACAGGGGTCCCCAACCCTTTTTACCTGTGAGACACATTCAAATGTAAAAAGAGTTGGGGAGCAACATAAGTCCCTGAAGTGCAAAATACTGTAAGTGCTGTGATTGGCTATTTAGTAGCCCCTATGTGAACTGACAGCCTACAGGAAGTTTTGTTTGGCAGTACACCTGGTTTTTATGCAACCAAAACTTGCCTCCAAGCCTGGAATTCAAGAATAAACACAGTTTTATGGCCACTGGGAGCAACATCCAAGGGATTGACAAGCACCATGTTGCTCATGAGCCACTGCTTGGGTATTACTGAACTAGAAGTTATTGAGCCCCACAGCTTGATAATTGTTACTCTTGTTAAAATAAAAAACTGGAAAATAGCAATGACACTGAAATTGTGGGGAAAACATGGTGATTTGTGTCCATAATTGCACTGCATTCATAAAATTCTGGCAAAATTTTGGTCACAGGGGGTCAGATCTAGGGGTAGGCAGAAGATGCACGTGTCAAGGAAGCAATGGGGGGCACCAGGCACATAGCTCATATTTAGCCTACCCCTAGTCTGAATTCTTTTCTTCTTACCACCCCCATCTGTAAAACAATCGTGTGTTCATCTGTGCATACTTACTTGCTCATTTGGGGGGTTGATCCAAGTTATTTTCTTGGATGCCTGGCCAGCTTGGCCTGGTGCTTCAGGGTGCACTGTACAGGCATCATTAGAGTCAACTGCCATTTGTTTACAGGGGGATAAAAGAGAGATACAGGTATGTTGTTAACAAGATTTTCTGTGAAGTATAAATACTTATTTATATATATTTTATTGGATATTTTTTTCTTTTTGCTTTCGTTTAACATAAAACCATCAAATGCATGGCAATGCTGAAAACTCATCATGTTTCTAGAAATATAAGCTTGCTCTCGCAGTAATAAAATAGCTGAATACGAAAAGTTTGCTTACAGACACCCCTTTTAATCCCTGCATTTACAATCTAGAGCAGTGATCCCCAACCAGAGACTAATGAGAAACATGTTGCTCCCAGTGGCCTTAAAGCAGGTGCTTATTTTTGAATTCCTGGCTTGGAGGTATTTTGTTGCATAAAAACCAGATGTACTGCCAAATAGAACCTCCTGTAGGCTGCCAGTCCACATAAGCACTACCACATATGAACTTTTTTTCATGCTTTTGTTGCTCCACAGCTATTTTTACATTTGAATGTGGCTCATGGGTAAAAAGGTTGGGGACCCCCGCTCTTAAATATGTGCAGTTGATTTCTTAATATACATGCTAAAGTGCAATAGTGCAGTTAGCAACAGCAACAAAGCAGCAAATAGGTCTGAGAAGTCTACCATATGTTAGAGCCTGAAAACAAATATCTGACTGGTTGCTTTGGGCAACTGCACTGGTGCTTACTAAATATACAGCATCTGACCATGAGAAGTACCATGATAGAAATATACTATATATACCCTAATTCTAAGCAGGGCTTCTGTTGCCTTACAAGCATAACAGTTGTAAAATGAATTTAAGATACAGGTATTTGTATGTCTAAGAATGCACTATGATTGCATATATCAGTTGCATTATATAAACAAATACTGTATGCAGCTACATGGTTGTGTTTGGAGCAGAGAGAGAGCATTGGAATCTGCCCATAATAAACTCCAGATATGGATGTCTGAAAAATCTCAAGGGGTTATGTAAAAAAAAAGAGACCCATACCCACTAATATTTCAGCTGAGAATAAAAGGCCAGAAGAGTAATAAACTCTGAGTAAAAGCCAGCCATCACTCGTCTCAACTGTGTATGAGAAAGATCACAGAGATAAAGGTTATGTTGTCACTCGCCAGATCCCTGATAAAAGCTCACCTGCTCTATTACATTTTGTGCTGGAACAAATAAGCATAAATAAGAGAGATACAGACTTGCAGTATGTTACTTTTGTAGAAAAATCAGTAAGCACAATGGTAACAGGAAGGATAGAGGCAGTTGTGTTAAATGAACACGTTTGGTAAGGGACAGGAAAACAGTTTATTGTACAGAGACAAAGGGGAAGAAGAAGAATACTAAGATACAGGTATGGGATCCATTATCCAGAAAGATATGAATTTTGGCAATGGCAAACCCATCTCCCAAAGACACCGTTTAAATCAAATAATTACATTTTTTTTAATGATTCCCTTTTTCTCTGTAATAATGAAACACTACCTCGTACTTGATCCCAACTATGATATAATTAATCCTTAATGGAGACAAAACTATTCTATTGGGTTTAATTCATCTTTTAATGATTTTTAGTTGGCTTGGAGATGCAAATTATGGAAAGACCCCTTAACCAAAAAACTCCAGGTTCCAAACATTCTAGATAACAGGTCCCATAGTTACATAGTTACATAGTTAAATTGGGTTGAAAAAAGACAAAGTCCATCAAGTTCAACCCCTCCAAATGAAAACCCAGCATCCATACATACACCCCTCTCTACTTTTAATTAAATTCTATATACCCATACTAACTATAGAGCTTAGTATCACAATAGCCTTTGATATTATGTCTGTCCAAAAAATCATCCAAGCCATTCTTAAAGGCATTAACTGAATCAGCCATCACAACATCACCCGGCAGTGCATTCCACAACCTCACTGTCCTGACTGTGAAGAACCCCCTATGTTGCTTCAAATGAAAGTTCTTTTCTTCTAGTCTAAAGGGGTGGCCTCTGGTACGGTGATCCACTTTATGGGTAAAAAGGTCCCCTGCCATTTGTCTATAATGTCCTCTAATGTACTTGTAAAGTGTAATCATGTCCCCTCGCAAGCGCCTTTTTTCCAGAGAAAACAACCCCAACCTTGACAGTCTCCCCTCATAATTTAAGTCTTCCGTCCCTCTAACCAGTTTAGTTGCACGTCTCTGCACTCTCTCCAGCTCATTTATATCCCTCTTAAGGACTGGAGTCCAAAACTGCACTGCATACTCCAGATGAGGCCTCACCAGGGACCTATAAAGAGGCATAATTATGTTTTCATCCCTTGAGTTAATGCCCTTTTTTATGCAAGACAGAACTTTATTTGCTTTAGTAGCCACAGAATGACACTGCCCAGAATTAGACAACGTGTTATCTACAAAGACCCCTAGATCCTTCTCATTTAAGGAAACTCCCAACACACTGCCATTTAGTGTATAACTTGCATTTATATTATTTTTGCCAAAGTGCATAACCTTGCATTTATCAACATTGAACCTCATTTTCCAGTTTTCTGCCCAGTTTTCCAGTTTAGACAAATCACTCTGCAAAGTGGCAGCATCCTGCATGGAACCTATAGTTCTGCACAATTTAGTATCATCTGCAAAAATAGAAACAGTACTTTCAATGCCCACCTCCAGGTCATTAATAAACAAGTTGAAAAGCAAGGGACCTAGTACAGAGGCCTGCGGTACTCCACTAACAACACTGGTCCAATTAGAAAATGTTCCATTTACCACCACTCTTTGTAGTCTATCTTTTAGCCAGTTCTCTATCCAGGTACAAATACTATGTTCCAGGCCAACATTCCTTAATTTAACCAGTAACCTTTTGTGTGGCACTGTATCAAATGCTTTAGCAAAATCTAAGTAAATCACATCCACTGCCATCCCAGAATCGAGGTGTCTACTTACATTCTCATAAAAAGAAATTAAGTTAGTCTGGCAAGATCTATTACGCATAAAACCATGCTGGCACAAACTCATAGTATTATGATTTGCTATGAAGTCCAGTATCTTATCCTTTATTAACCCTTCGAAAAGCTTTCCTACCACTGACGTCAGACTAACTGGCCTATAGTTTTGAGGCTGAGAATGGGATACTTTTTTGAATAGAGGCACCACATTAGCAATTCGCCAGTCTCTCGGCACTATGCCAGATCTCAATGAATCCTGAAAAATTAAGTAAAGAGGTTTGGCAATCACAGAGCTAAGCTCGCTAATTACCCTGGGATGAATACCATCTGGCCCTGGACCGTTTTTAATCTTAACATGTTCTAGTCTTTTTTGAATTTCATCATGTGTGAACCATGCATCATTAGTTGTATTACTAGAATTGGGACTGTTAAGAAGGAAACCTTCACTTACTGATTGCTCATTTGTGTAGACAGATGAAAAATATGAATTCAGAATCTGCGCTTTTAATTTGTTTTCATCAACCAGCTGACCCCCCACTGATAGTAAGGGACCCACCCCTTCCTGCTTCATTTTTTTACTATTAACATATTTAAAAAATAATTTTGGATTTTTTTTACTGCTTGCTGCAATATCCTTTTCTATAGCAATTTTAGCTTGCCTTATAGCTTCTTTGCATGATTTATTGGCCTCCTTGTACCATATAAATGATTCGGCTGTACCAGCTAACTTGAAAGTTTTAAAAGCACGTCATTTCTTACCCACCTCAACACCAACGCTTCTATTGAACCAAAAAGGTTTTGCTTTGCAACGACGTTCCTTGCTTACAAGTGGAATATACTGACAAGTATATTTATTAAGCAGCATTTTAAAGACTTCCCATTTTTGTTCTGTGTTTAACCCTGAGAAAAGCATTTCCCACTTAATATGTTGCAGAGATGCCCTTATACTGTCAAAGTTTGCACGTCTGAAATTTAGTGTTTTAGTTACTCCCTTATAGAATTGCTTCTGCAACAGAATCTCAAAGGAGACCATGTTATGATCACTATTCCCTAAATGCTCACCCACACAAATGTTAGAGATGAGTTCAGTATTGTTAGTTATTACAAGGTCCAAAAGGGAGTTATTCCTAGTAGGTTCTTGAACGAGCTGGAATAAAAAGTTGTCATTCAGCATATTTACAAACCTACTAGCTTTTTCTGTCTTAGCAACCCCATTACCCCAGTCAATGTCTGGATAATTGAAGTCACCCATAGCAACAACTTGACCCAGCTGTGAAGTCGCTTGTATCTGCAAGAGTAGCTGGGCTTCATACTCGACACTTATACAAGGTGGTTTATAGCATACACCAATGATAATTCTTTTTGTTACCTTTTGCCCAGTCAAAATCTCTACCCAGAGTGATTCTATACCCTCACCAGTGCCAGCTATTGAAAAGTCATTGAGAAAACAATAATAATCACAAGGATACAGGCAACTTTACTGTAATGATTAGTGGAATATGCCCTAAGTGTTGCTGCTGATTTATTTACAGAGGTGCTAAACGGCATCAGTGTAATTACCCATGGTGTCCAATCAGATCTTTGATCTTTCGGTCATGCCCGTAGGCTGAGCAAAACCAACTGCTGATTGGTTGCTTTGGGTAATTGTATTGGTCCAGTTTTTCTTAATACTCTACATAATACACATTACCCCTTTATGTGAAATGTGAATGGTGAGTATATGGAATCTGCCAAAGGAGACTCACTTTGCCATCATAGCTATTCTCCAACAAGACTGGTTCCTCTGGTTTCCTCTGGTTCTATTGACCATGCAGCCATTGGATAGTTTAGTCTAATAAGCCCTTCATATAATGAGGTATGTGTATATACTTCATATAATGAGGGACATTATAGCTTCTACACTATGGCCTTAAACTACACTTGTAACCTTTTCTTCCTTATTGATAACATTGGCATCAAGCATGATTCTTACCAGCCAAGCCGGGTGGCAACCCTTATCTATGCAGGCAGACAGACGTGGGCATCCCAGCACTCTTGGAAAAGTAAAAGCAACTTTATTGGAAAAACTCAAAATATAAACATTTCTATAGGCCCTATATGTTTCGTGGCATGACTAAGTGTGAGCATGAAATGCGTAGGGCATATGGAGATGCTTATATTTTAAGTTTTTCTAATAAAAATTGTGATTACTTCCATATTTGTGACCCTGTGGATTCAAGCTGGGGCCCCAACTTGCCTTCTTTCATTAACCAAGTCCTCCATATCTCTAACTCTGCACCTGTCCCTAAAATACTGAACTGGATCATTTTTTGCAGCAGAAGGTTGAAGCGGGGGATGGTTGAAATCTTAAAACATTTTATCAGAGGCTGCTAAAATCCTATAACCCAACATGAACCCAAAGCGACTTGTCTATAAAATGCCCCCTTGAAGTCAAGTGATTTTCTAATTTTTTTTTTATATGCAGCAGAGAGTGTAATTAGAGTTGTTATCGCCTATAAATCACTGGAGGAAGTGCAGCTGTGAATGGAATACTAGAGCATCTTTAGAGCGGGCTCTGTTTAAGTCAACATTCTTTGCAGAGATGGCCTGGGGATAAGCTGTGCTCGGAGATATTATACCACTCCATAAAGGCACGCTGTCAGCCTGTTTTGATTAGCAACTTAATTACAGCACAACAGCACATCGTTCTGTACAATCGCGGTGTTTGTTCCTTGCGGTATAGCACCTTAAATATAGTTGTCGCCGTCATTGCAACATCATGTGCCACTAACACCCTGGCCACTTTTTATTTAGGACTAATTATTTCTTGCAAGATATAAAAATAGACACTAACGGGTGTCTTCATCTTTGGATTAACATTGTTTAGTGGCATGGTAAGATCATTTATACATTTTATAGTTTTTGTATTATGGTTGCTATTTAAAGGGGTATACTAACTTTTAATATAGAATAGCTAATTCTAAGCAACTTTTCAATTGACCTTAATATTTCTATGTTATAGTTTTTTTAATTAATTGCCTTTTTTCCTGACTCTTTCAAGTCAGAAGCTTTGATTTGCCCATTATGGCTTTAGGAGGCTGTTCCCGTTTCATGCTATACCTGGAGAATTCCATCTTTAGTCACTTCCAGCCAAACACTATTCTTAGTATGTCATATCATAACTACATGAGCACTAGTCCATGCCCCGACAGAACAGATAATGGGATACAGGGCATTGAATCTGGCACTTTTTTCTGCTGGGGACTGAAGTGTCTGGAAGTGCCCCCCTACTGCTTTTTCATGAAGTTTAATGTAAAACATCTAAAGGTGGAGAGGGTGGCATCAGTGGTGGCAGAAGGGTGGTTGGCATCAGGTCTGGAATGAGAATTAAAATAGGCCCTGGCATTTCAGGTACACAGAGGCCCAATCAGCCCACACAGAGGCCCAAACAGCTCCCACCAGCCCACTAAATACTGACTTTATATGGGACCTTATAGCAGCCTCTCTGGCATTTGCCAGAACCCACAGATTGCCAGTCCAGGCCTGGTTGGCATCTGCAACGTGTGGGTCCTGGCATCCTATCCACTAAGTATGGCAATGAGTAGGCAGAGGGGCAGTGAAGTAGGTGGGGGCTTGTGAAAGCGAAGGCCCCAGGGGGCACCAGGGACCCCATTCCAACACTGGCCACCCTATAGTGACTGTATATAACAAAACATTCCAGACTGATTTAGGTAAATCTGGCACCTCAGATGGCTATAAAAATATCCCTCAAGGGATTTATAGGGGCTTAAAGACTTATTTTCCAGCCTGTCCCAGTCAAACTAAAGCCAAGCTATATTGGGTATCCGAAACCCACATCACACATTCACTTACCTCTTCATACATGTTTAAAGCCCAAAGAGTGAACTGTGCACATTTCCCAACTGCAAGGAATAAGGAGCTTTTCTTGGCTTTGTATCTGCAGCACACATCCACCTCTTCATTCCCTATTTTTTTCCTTATGTTTTGCTTTATTCAACGGCATCCTCCTTTATATATTTATGATATTTCTACAACGTGTTTGAGTGCATCTTTAAATTAAAATGGATACAGGATTTGAGCCCCCTGTCAGTTAGATTATATATACAGCGAGATGAGGCCTAATTACCATATTTATCTTGGCTTTGGGTTGATTTCGTTTAGACTTCCTTTTTTTTCCTCTCCCCCCCTTACAATCTAGAAAATAGTCTAAGGCAATTAGGCTGGTTGCACTTTGTTTGAGTAAATCTATTTTTTATCTGTACAGCTGTCATTGTGCTGTCAGGAAGATAATGGAGCCGAGGCAGTAAATGTGTGGAAGGGAAAGAAAAAAAAAACTGATTGCTATTTTATAGTGCTACACAATTTCAATATTCAGTGCAAATATCAAAACACTAACCTCCTATAGAAGGGAGGGATATGTAAAGGGCACACATGTGAGACCGGTATAACATCATGCATGGCACTTTATCCCCCCACCCTGCTGCTCATTAAATCTTTCCCAATCAACACTGTAAATAATGAGTACAACTGATTGCGTTGTGTCCGGTGATGTGACCAATACAGTAAACATATAACAAGCTGCAGGGTCAAGTCAGATATCTCATTCATAGAAACGTGTGCCAATTACAGAGACTGATTTCAGCTCGGAGCTAAATGCGTGTTGGCATTAAAGGGGAAAAAATAACCTGCTTTATGTTCTGGTGACCATCTGCTAAAGGGACACTATGGATCAAAAATGTAACTGGCAATGGTTTCACAATACAATTTCTTTCTTTCAGTATTCCATTAACCCCTCAGTCTCTTCAAAGCTCCATGGCATAGCCAGATATTTCCTTAATGTGTTTAAAACGATGCACCCCAAAAACATGAGCCGTCAATTGTTCATAATGGCTTGGTAGATTTCCTAAATGATGAATGTTATACCTGTAGCTCATTGGCAAATTGCATTTTATATATAAGGGGTGGTTCACCTTTAAGTTAACTTTTAGTATGTTATAGACTAGACAGACCATTTCTAATCAACTTTTTAATTGGTCTTATTTATAGTTTTATAGTTTTTGAATTATTTGCCTTTTTCTTCTGACTCTTTCCAGCTTTCAAACCGGGGTCACTGAACCCATATTAAAAAACAAATGCTCTGTACAACGACTAATGTATTGGTATTGCTACTTTTTATATTCAGGCCTCTCCTATTCATGCTCCAGTCTCTTCTTCGAATCAATGCATGGTTGCTAGGGTAATTTGGACCCTAGCAGCTAGATTGCTGAATTTGCAAACTGGAGAACTGCTGAATAGCAATTTGTTATGGAGACTTTGTTTTTTTAGATGGGGTCAGGGACTCCTACTTGAAAGCTGTAGAGAGTCTGAAGGAGGCAAATAATTTACGAATGACAAAAAATAACTGAGAGTATTGCACTCAGTTCCAATACTCAGACCCTATGCATGCTAAAGTGCTACCAAGACCTTCAGCTGACCCTGACCAAAGAGATGCCACCCAATAAAAACAAATAAATTGTTTTATTCCGTGTGTAAGTACAAGGTACTATTTTATTACTGATAAAAAAGGAAATTTGTTGCAAATGAAAAGCCCTTTGAGTAAATAGAATACTATCAGAAATGGCATTGACGTATTTCACAACTTCTGCTTATGAGATCCGGCACCTCTCCATGTTAAAAACACAATAATTTGAGGTGAAAAGGGATTTAAGGCAATGTATTCTGAGCATGCCCTTTGTTATGCAGAGTCCGGATAAAATATCCCACGTTCTTAAACCCCATCAGTATTCTGGCTTTAGAATTTGTAGCCTTGGGGGATAATCCTAGAAAAATATAACAGTTTTAATATAATAACCAATCTATAGGAAGACACTTACTGAGATCATGTGCCATACTGTATCTGTGCAAAACAGTTTCAATCTATTTGTTATACGGAAAGGAAACATGTAACGTGGAAACATTTATGACCGCAGAGGCCAAGATAAAGTGAAGAAACAAAAAGAACTGTGTTTTAAAGTCAAAATATTACATGCATAATTAGCTTAGATGTTGGCCAATGTGAATTCCCATTATGCAGGCATTCATATGCACAGCAGATGTTGAGAAATGTCAGAAAATAATCACTCTCATGTATTCACCAAGTGTGGAGCACAAGGAAGATTAATGGGCAGAGAGAAGAGAGAACACATAAAGAAATAGAGAGAGAATGGACTTCTAAAGTTTTGTGAAGACAAAGTCCCTGTCTACAGTCCAAAATCCCTGGAGCTATTTTGCTTTATACCATTGCTTGGAATGATAGACAAAAGAGAGAGAGGTTCATAGGAGATACAAGGTATTGGGTATATGCCATGTGCTCATGAGAAGGCTAGGTAGGTAGGTAGGTCTGAAGACCCATTCAAGGTGAGTTTTAAACTGTGAGATTTACTGATGATGTAGCCAAATGATTCGATCGTTGTTAGCTAACCAATCCAAATGTCTGATTACTAAAGTCTCAACCAATGGGAATTTATAGCCTTACCAACTGATATCTGAATGAACTCTGAGCAGATATTGATATAAAGGCTGATAAAAGCTGCCGACAGATAAAGTGGGCAGTTTATAAGACAGAGTATGGGGCCCTCCAACCGGCTCTCCTGACCAATATCTGGCCTGGAAAAACACCCATTGACTTTAATGCACTTGGAGTGAGAAAAAAACTTGCCCATAGACTCATATATTTTGCTACAAAAAATTTCTGCAACAAAAAAGTCACCCATACACTCTAATAAATTTTAGCTACAAAAAGTCACCCATAGACTTCAATGTGTTTCGTGAATTTTTCAGCAGTTTTGCTAATTGTTGGTGAAGCAAAACAGGGCAGACCCGCTCATCACTAATCCTGTCAGATGGAGAAACACATTGGTTCGTTGATGCAACCACCTGCATTCTTGGTCTTGTGATCCGATCATTAGGCCCTAGGGCCCTCTATTGGATCAGCTGATATTGCCCACTCAAGATGGGCATATTAATGTAAGATCCACTTGTTTTGCAACCTCTCCAAAGAAGCATCTGCCCATGCATGGCCATCATTTTGGTCCATGCACAGGCAATGCCTAGAAAATAAAATATAAGCAATTTGGAATCCAATGCTTTTTGCATTTCTTATAATAAAAAATTGGTGAATTATATTCAAGACCCCTTTCACCTCTGCATGCTGTGCCTGGTGCTTAGCTCATCACTCACATTAAGAGTCACAGAAAGGGCTTTGGCACTAAGGGCAAGATAATTTAGGGGCAACCATTTTGCTTTTTTGTGCCCATTAATAAATGAGAATGATGATATTTTTCCGTTTTTACTTTACAAGCTCTTTATCCAAAACTAGGTATGCAATCAGCAGCGGAGGTAGCAGAAATGATGGCAGGATACATATGGGGGTTTGACAATCTTCCCAGAGGGCATATTCAGGATATGATTAGGCTTATGGCACACGGAGTGTTTTGACATTTTCTCAGCGTGTGCATATTTTCAGGCAAAAATGTATCTAAAATTGCCCATGTTTGCATTTTCTGTCAGTTTCCATGGACTCGAATTAGGAGGTGATAGCGAAATAGGGATGCTTGTGGTAAGGCAATGCTTTGACAAAAAATAAATCTGAACAAATCAAAACAGCATACGGACCATAAACATTATACCAACACGTTATGGATTCTTTAAATAGTGTGTTTTGTTAATATTGAATGAAAGAGGCCAGCCATGGCTACAGTTAGTAACCAAACAAACATTTTACCATGTTTCCATGAGTATTTGACCACACGCATCTTTGATTCTGAACTTTCTTGTTCCTCTATAGGGAATGGCAAGTCCAATCTATAGTAAGTAATAAGTTGAAATAACCCAATTCAGATGTTGACTTTTAGAAAGCATATCAAATAGGATCAGGACACTGAGACAAGAGAAAGTGCCACTATCAGTGTTAGTGATATACAGGCCCTGCTCCAGATACAGGGTCAAACTGGGCTGGCAGGACACTGGGATAAAACCCGGTGGGCCCTGGCCAGGCCTTCATGGGCTCCACTGCCCCTGCCAGCCCAGACCTGCCCTCTTTTCCGGGAACTACAGGGGTTGTTGCTCCTGCCCCTGATTACCCCCACGAGGTGAAGTAGGGAAGCAGTATACAATGGGAGGGTGACATTTATAGATTCTGAAGCTCGTGACTGGAGTGGCAGGCCCTCAGATGGCAGCCCAAGTGGGCCCCGAACACCTCACTCCTACACTGTCCAGATACATCTTTCAGGTTGATGAATACATGGCTATGACATGGTTATGTTGGAGAAGGATAAGTAAAGGTCACTTCTGCACTGGTAGGAGCTCTTGGCTGAGATACTTGAAAGCAACAGAAGAGATGTAGATAAAGGCTTAGATTTATAAGTTAGAAAACAGCATTTAAAATTAACTCTAGAGGAAACAGCAGGCTCACGAAAGGAATGACAGATGGCTGCAATGTTAGCAGAATGATTAATTAGAAAAGCTCATCTAGCTGCTGCATTTAGAATGGACACGGCCATGACCATTTAGGGATTAGGTAACAACATGGGAAAACGTTTCACCAGGCCTAGAAGTCAATAGCAGCAAATAAAGTGCAGTTAGAAATAATATATGAAAAGATCTAATTAGTTGCTATGCTTTATTGTACTTTTATTGCACACAATCCTAAGCCTTTTAATTAACACTGGTGTAGGGGGACAAGCAGCTGAAGACTCCCCCATCTGTCACAAAGGCATACTAGAGAGAGCAAGTACACTCTGGAAAGAACCAGTAATGGCGGGGGTCATGGTTATAAGCAGCCACTAAAAAAGAGAGGTCATATATATATATATATATATATATATATATATATATATATATATATATATATATATACTTGATTTAAAGAATGGAATGGCTTAGAATGATTATGAAGAGCCCATGAATTTGCTTAATTACAGCCTCAATTAAATCATGGGTCCTACAAAGCAATTCGCTCATCTCCAAAAACTTTCACTGATGAAGAAGAGATTATGCATCCTTTAGAGGACTTTCCTGTTTTTTTTTTATTCATTAAAGGGATCCTGTCATCAGAAAACATGTTTTTTTCTAAATGCATCAGTTAATAGTGCTACTCTAGCAGAATTCTGCACTGAAATCCATTTCTCAAAAGAGCAAACAGATTTTTTTATATTCAATTTTGAAATCTGACATGGGGCTAGACATTTTGTCTTTTTCCCAGCTGCCCCCAGTCATATGACTTGTGCCTGCAGGCTGCTGTTTTTCCTTCTCAATGTAACTGAATGTGTCTCAGTGGGACATGGCTTTTTACTATTGAGTGTTGTTCTTAGATCTACCAGGCAGCTGTTATCTTGTGTTAGGGAGCTGCTATCTGGTTACCTTCCCATTGTTATTTTGTTTGGCTGCTGGGGGGAAAAAGGGAGGGGGGTGATATCACTCTAACTTGCAGTACAGCAGTAAAGAGTGATTGAAGTTTATCAGAGCACATGTCACATGACTTGGGACAGCTGGGAAATTAACAATATGTCTAGCCCCATGTCAGATTTCAAAATTGAATTTAAGAAAATCTGTTTTCTCTTTTGAGAAATGGATTTCAGTGCTAGAGCAGCACTAATAACTGATGCATTTTGAGATTTTTTTTTTCCCATGACAGTATCCCTTTAATTTCTACTGTGACCCTTCCCTAAAGAGAAGTTTATGAGAGAGTGTGTGTGTGAAACATTTATATGATTTGGCCTGAGCCTGGCCTAGAGAGAATTCACATGATAAATTTGCCCCTTAAAGGGCATTTAAAGTCTAAAATAGAATAAGGCTAGAAATGCTGTATTTTGTATACTAAATATAAACATGAACTTACTGCACCAAAAGCCTGATCAAACAAATAATGTATGGTTTAAAAGTTGGCTACAGGGGGTCACCATCTTGTAACTTTGTTAAACATCTTTGCAAGACTAAGACTGTGCACATGCTCAGTGTGGTCTGGGCTGCTTAGGGATCATCATAAACAAAGCTGCTTGAGTTCTGCATGGCTGGGAAGTAAGGCAGGGGCTCCCCCTGCTATTCATAAGTATGATTGTTTCCCTGCTCAGCAGTTAGGGACCATCTGACAATTCCTATCCACAGCAGTAAATGAAAGGGGAATTTCACTGCATACAGTAAGGTTTCTTATAAAAACGGTACACATTTTTTTATTAAAGTATATTGGAGATAGGCATCTTTTTCATTAAAGAAAGTAAAAATGGGATTTTATTTTTTTGCCTTTACATGCCCTTTAAAGGTAGTTCACCGTAAGTTACAGACCACAAGTTGCTGAATAAAAAGCTAAATAACTCAAAAACCATAAATAATAAAACATGAAAACCAATTACAAATATTGCTCATATTCTATTTTCCTGTTTTTATCAAATTTATTTATGTTAAGTTTCTAGAGACCTTGATAAAGCCACTTCATAAAATTGCATTGACTTTTCCCATCTGTGATGCGATTATACATTTTGATAAATCTTGGCCTTAGTCGGAAACTATTTCACGGATACGGATGGTCTCCACAGGCAACTGCCTCCTGCCATTTGCTGTTGTTTTTCTTATATTTAACTGTTTTTTATTTTTGAGTCGGTAACCACATCATTTGATGAATATGACAAAAACTATTATGTTTTTAACACACTGCCATAGGTGATTGGTTTTAATATGCCAGTTTTATCACTGTAGCCTTAGCAGCCTTGGTGAGATTGATAGCTTTTTAGAATACAGTGTTAGCCCACAGGAAGCTTTATCACAAGGAGACAAACTTGTGCCTGGTTAAGGTCAGTGTCATTCACATTTCCCTTATATCCTCTCTGCTGCTACTGCTGCATTACAACTAAAATAAAAATTTGGGGAGGGAAAATACATGTTTTTCTACACTAGGAGCACCAAATATGGACGTGTTCCAAAATGCTTAAACATCAGTTTGTACTAGCTTTGCATAAGACAAGGCATTGAACATCCAGGAGACATTCATCAAATGAGCACAGGAATATTACTGTTATACTTCGACAGCGGTGAAAATGCAAGGAAAGAATATATCAACTCATTCTTTTCTTGTATTCATCAAATATGATGTATTGATTTATTTCCAGTGGTTTGGGATCTGAGGATTCTTTGTTTTCTTTGCACTTTTGAAAGTTATGTCAGAATTGGAGTCTTTCTAATAGAAAGAACATTTGCATACAACCTAGAAGTTGCTTGTTGGAAATAATACATCTTTTATAGATGTTGAAACTTGTGGGGAGAGCATATGTGACTGATTGGCTGTTCCTCTGAAGTCATAATAAAGCAATGCCCTTGATGATGTTTTGGGCTACAGGGTGCTGGAAAACTCATTTACTAATACCCAAGTAACCCAAGTGCTTTGCACTCTAATGGACACAAATTTGTACCCATTACAGCAACTGATCTCTGCTGCCTTGTGTCAGTTGATTTATTGCAAGGTACTGAGCAAACACCACCGATAGAGCCTGTTGAATGGCATGCTGTTAAAGGGCATGCCTGTGGATACTTATACCCAACCCACAGGCTGCTTTTAACCTTAAAGGGATACTGTCATGGGAAAATCCATTTTTTAAAAGAGCAAACAGATTTTGTTATTTTCAATTTTGAAATCTGACATGGGACTAGACATATTGTCAATTTCCCAGCTGCCCCCAGTCATGTGACTTGTGCTCTGATAAACGTCAATCACTCTTTACTGCTGTACTGCAAGTTGGAGTGATATCATCCCCTCCCTCCCCCCCCCAAGCAGCCTAACAACAGAACAATGGGAAGGTAACCAGATAGCAGCTCCCAAACACAATATAACAGCTCCCTGGAAGATCTAAGAACGGCACTTAATAGTAAAAGCCCACTGAGACTGATTCAGTTACATTAAGTAGGAGAAATAAAAGCCTGCCAGAAAGTAGTTCCATCGTAAAGTGCAGGCATAAGCCACATGACTGGGGCAGCTGGGAAACTGATAATATGTCTAGCCCCATGTCAGATTTCAGGAGGTATAGGGGGCCCCACGAGGCTCTAATTAATGAGCAATATCATCATATACTGGTAAAACAACCTCTGGATATGTTTGGGCCCTAAAATTAATTTGCTGTGGGGACAGTAATATCTAGTTATGCCACTGCGTGTCAGTGACACGTTAGAGCTGTCCAACCTGGAGATTCTGTAGGTTCTTGATATATTCTGAGCACTGTAATTTAATAACAGCTGGATAGATGGGGATTTTCTTATAATTGTGGTGGTTTATCACTGTGTATGGACATATGTTCCCCATTATTACTTGCAACCTTTCCTTAAATGTGGCATTTACACCATAAAAAATGTACATGAGTAAAGAGCTTATAGCACCAAAAACTTAATTTGCAGTTCATCACTATGCCAAGCTAATAGTTAGAGTATCCCTCATCTACAAACAACATTTTGTATGTACCTGGGCAAGAGGCAGTTTCAATAGTTGCCTTCTTTGTCTTGTAGCAATTATTACAGCCCCAGCTAACACACACACGTTTTAAACAAAAGTCCTGATTCTATTCAGGGCTCAAGCTCTATTGTTTGGACCAGTTGATGTATATAAAGGCTAGACAAACAACACGAAGGAGGAAATTAAACAGATGTAGGCAAAAATGAATCATCATCACGTAGGAATCCGCAATTTTATGTAAATATCATGTTTAAAGTTCAGCACATGGGTATTTGATGTATAAATAGAGGCATTACATTTAGAATAACATGAGCATGCTGATCACTCATTTGTGGGCAGAACAGTAATTTATTTATTGCAGTTTAGAAGTAAAAGGGGGTTATTTTTTAGGTTCCTTTTTGTGCTGTGCTGCATTACTTCTCTGAACAACTTGTTCCTTCCAGTGGGACAACTTGTTTATCTGTCGAATTTTATGCTCTGTGTTTTGCCTAACATATGTTCCAGAGGTTCTAGAAAACAGCTTTATCATTACAAATGCTATGGCTCTTCCATGATTTGGTTGCAAGCCAAGTTAAACAGACCATAAACCAATCATTTACTCTTTATTTGACAGATGTGAGCAGAAGTAATGGTACATATTTGGCAGACACTGCATTGTGACGTCACTGTGTACTAAGGGGAACTAAGTGAGTTTCTTCTCACTGATGGCAACAGAAAGCACCCCAACTTGCCTCATCTTGAGCCATTATTAGTAGCAGAAATGTTTGCCATCGGTCCATTTTGTACACAGACTTTCCAGATAAAATCTGCCCATCCATGGGTCACAGTCCCACCGATTAACAACATTAGCCCCATGATGCTCTAGTTCATATGCAATTTCAAAAAATATTGATAAAACAGAACAACCTCTGGATATGTTGGGGGTCCTAAAATTAATTTGCTGTGGGGCCCAGTAACATCTAGTTATGCCACTGGTGGCAACGTTTTATATATTTGCTTAATAAATATTGAACAACTGAGCTTTGGAAAGCCTAACTCGAACTTGGGAGTTCTTGAGTGAATAAATTAGAATTTTGGTAAAAATTCAAATTTGAACGTTGATCAATCACCCCGTTAGTAAATGTAATTTCTACTGAATGTATATCTATCCGCCTCTTTTTATTTGCTGCTTTCATGCTCTGATTCCTGAAACAACACTGCAAGCCAGCTGATTAAAGCGGATATAAAGACCTGGAGGAAACCTGAACTCAAAGGTCGAATTTTAGAGTTTTATATACCTCGAAAGAACTTGAATGAACTTGAATGAACCCACAACAATGGTTTCTAATTTAAGAAAAAACTCAAATAGAAAAAACTCAAATCAGCAAGTATGGGGTTAACGATTCAGTTTGCGGTGGAACAATACTCAAATTCCTTAAATTGATCAGTTTTCGGACCAAACCCTCCGAAAATCTTGAACATCATGAAGGCTATTAACATCTTCAAATGGTTCAAGTGACCTCTTATATTTGGATTCAAGCTATTTCAAGGGTTGGGGGGGTTACTATATGTTAGTTTCGAAAACTCAACTTTTCATTCAAAACACAACTGAACCTTAATAAATCTGCCTATAAGTGTCAGACCTAGGGGGTTATTTATCAAAGTCCAAATTTATCTCAATATTTTCTGCTGCAAACTCCGATCAAATCCGCTCAGGTTTTTTATGCTTATTTATTATTACATTTATCCGAAAATCAAATTTTCACAATTTTTTCAGATTTTTCTCATGCAACCGAACATGTTTGGTTTGTTTGTGTGCACCGCGAATGATAGGCTCCCAGTGGGCAGCTCTTATTTCTTAAAATGGCAATTTTATATTTATGATTACCCAATGGCACATACTACTAAAAAAGTATATTATTATAAAAATGGTTTTATTTACATGAAGCAGAGTTTTCCATATAAGCTGTTTATGCAATACACATTGTCCCTACTGTACATTGTTCAGGGTATATTGAAAAGTTGCCAAGAATTCTATTTTATTTGAGGGAGAGCTCCAATGACATCAGTGATGTCATAAATATGGCTGCTGACTGTAATGTGCAAGTATGCATGTAAAATGCTGACATATTGATTGATGGTGTCACTGGCATCATATTGAACATCTAAATATTGATCATCTGTCAGTGGCAGGCAAACGTTAGGAGGATAAAGTTCAATGACGGCTGAGGGTGTCACATCTCTGACGTAGATACTAAAAATATGAATTTTCACTGTTTATATGTTCTTGCCTTTATGTAGTAAAGGGCTTTCTAAAACCAGCACTGAATGATGGGAAATGTAAGAATTCTATACTGTACTTCTTTATATATATATATATATATATATATATATATATATATATATATATATACTGCATTTAGCTGCTGCTCTGTGCTTTCAGTGTACTGAAATTAACATGTCATGGTCAGTCCCTTCAGTGGTGGATCTATAATTAGGGATATTTGTAACATATCATTTTGTTAGACAGATAGGTTCATGCAAGTTTAAATTGGAGCACTTTATTAAATAAAGATTCTCAGAGTGCAGATTATAAAATGTCACATTTCCAGGCAATTGTGAATTTCATTGAGTCACTCACGTCCCCTTAATCAGAATTAAATAAATGTAACACATACAGGGGGGGACAAAAGTGACATAAATGGCAAAGTGGCAAGTGTTTCACTCGGCTATGAAGTCAGCATGCATAATTCTGCCTATAGTGACCCACTGCAAAGCATGGGTCAGCACATACAGTAATTATAGATATGTAGATATTTCTAAAGAGGAGAATACATTGACACTTGATCCTAATGGAAATATTGTATTTAACATATTGGAAATAATAACTGAGCTGTAACAGCATTGTGATTAAGCTTCCTAAGCTCTAACATTGCCAGCAACAGCCAGAAATACTCTAAATAGGTATACATTGATACCCCAATGTAATAATAGGCAGTGCAGTAACCCATAGTAACCAATAAGAAAGTTGCTTTTAAACATTTAATGCTAAAAAACAGTAAATGCTTCCTGCTGGTTGGTTGCTGTAAGCAATTAGACCTGTAGCAAACATTGCACCCATTATTACATTACCCAGCATGTCTTTAGGGATGTAGCGAACTGCCGTTAATGTGTTCGCGAACACCGTTCGCGAACACCGGCAAAAAAGCGAACAGTTCGCGAACAGTTCGCGAACTTCGAACGCTCGATAAAATCGAAGGATTTTATTCGTACGATCGAAGGATTTTCATTCGAATCGAACGATCGAAGCTATTCGATCGAATGATTTTAATTCAATCGAATGCTTATAATCGTTCGAACGAATGGAAATCGTTCGATTTTAGCGATCGAATGGTCGAATGGTCGAATGGTCGAACGAAATTTTACTTCGAATCGAACGCGAACACCAATTGGCGAACGTCGCGCGACGTTCGCGAACATTCGGCGGACGCGAACAGTCGAAGTTCGCGCGAACTAGTTCGCCGGCGAACAGTTCGCTACATCCCTATTTAAGAATCCATTATTAAATTATGTTATGGATAAGATATCCCCACTTTCTTGTAAGATGGTCATACTAATAAGAGGACTTTGAAGGAGGTAAAAGATGGGTTGGAATTGCTGCCTATAAGAATCAAGAACCTTTTACACATTATACTCTTGCTCAAGGTCTAGTAACCCATAACAACCAATCAGATATTTATATTTAAACAGCAGAATAGCAAGAAGTACTACAGTACACGTTGATCATTGGTTTCTCTGGGAATCCAGGACTGGAGAAAAGCTTAAAACTTTTACTACATTATCCTTTATTTCAAGGGGGCAGATTTACTAAAGGGAGAAGTCCCAAAAAACACTGACGTCTTTTCCTTTTTTTTTTAATATATCCTGCAAAAGTCTTAAATTTTTTTTTTGGGTAACCGGTTTCCCCCATACATTTTCTAACATATGGAACATTAACTATACAGTGGGCTCATGTGTAGGGCATTATAACAACTCTATTTTCTTTATTAAGGTTCTCTGGACTTGTGTAGTGTAATGTATTTGCTGCAACATAAACCTCCGTTTAACTCTGTTATTTCCCGCCGTATGCAAATTAGCGTGAAGACCTTGAACGAAGTTGGGCTAGGCATAATTGAATGGTAGCGCATCTTCGCTTTCATTGCCAAAGTAGCGCTAGAGAAAATTTGCATTTCAATAAATTAGCGTTGTCTGAGTGAATTTTCACATGGCGAAGTGTTGCGATGATTGCGAAGCCGTCACTGGCGAAGGTCTAGTAACCCATAGCAACCAATCAGATATTTCCATTTCAACTGCAAAATAACAAGTACTACAGGTATGGGACCTGTTATCCAGAATGCTCGGGACCTGGGGTTTTCCGGATAATGGATCTTTCCGTAATTTGGGTCTTCATGCCTTAAGTCTACTAGAAATTCATTTAAACATTAAATAAAACCAATAGGCTGGTTTTCCTTCCAATAAGAATTAATTATATCTTAGTTGGGATCAAGTAGAAGCTACTGTTTTATTATTACAGAGAAAAAGGAAATCATTTTTTAAAATTTGGATTATTTGGATAAAATGGAGTCTATGGGAGACAGCCATTCCGTAATTTGGAGCTTTCTGGATATTGGGTTTCCGGATAAGGGATCCTATACCTGTACATGATTTTGATCTGTTGCTAGTGGAATCCAGAATTGGAGCAAAGCTTACATTATCCCCATAGTGTGGGTTTCTTGTTTATTTCCAGAAAACTTTTATTTCTTATTTTTTTGTTGCAATCTGCAAACATACATTTCTGCTTACCTTTGTATTGTACCATACCTCTTCCTTTAATAGCGTGACATAGTAGAGAATCATTTATTCAAATATGTATACCCTACTCCAAATTATTGTACAACAAATCCAGAATTTCTTTGTGTTTGTTTGTTAGAGAATCAGTTTGTACAAATGTAAATTAGTAACACATGGTGGATTAGAACAAAAGCTTTGCATCGTTAGCTAACTGGTATGTGGTACAAAAGAAATACTAAAAAAAACCCAAAGAAATACAATAAATGGCAGTTCTGTGTGAAGTATAATATAAAAAGACCATTGACATATTAGGTAAGCCATTTGAGCAGAGAAGCTGTATGAGATCCCAGTGGCGCACAGAGACACCTCTAATCTTAGCCTTGGAGGTATTTTAATATTCATTGCAACTTCTGTTAGAGAAATCGACTTTCACTCGGAAAAAATGCACCTGTGGGTTGTCCCATAGCATATGCAGCAGAGATTCAACTAGTCCATATGTCCTCCAGCAAAAGCCTTTAATCTGCTATTCAAATCTTTTCAAATCTCTCAAGGGAAAACAATCCTGTATAGTATTTTCAAATTAATTCGTTATACTTCATTATTTCAGACAATTCAACGATCTTGATAATTTTTATAGGCATTTTGGTTACATAGAGATGGCGCATATGCCGTTTTAATTACTAGAAGCCAATTTTGCCAGTAGGCGATCAACTGTTTATTTTAATAAAAACGAAAAAAGTAATTATTTCTCTTTTCTCTGGATAACAGGTCCTATACCTGTATATATAAAAATTGTAACCTTTTGACCATTAAGGGCTCAATAAATCATACAGTATAGTTATTGTTGTCCTTACTCTTGCTGTAGTTTCTTATGTCAACTGAATTTGTGGAACTAAAAATGTATTTATCATTTTTATGTGCCATGCAATTTAAGATGATCACATCTCATATGATATATATATATATAGGATAAGGTATCCCCTACTGTAAAGTTTAGGGCACTATTTAATACCAAGCAGTTCCTTGACCATATTCAATAATCTATGCTATGAAGCTCTACAATTCTAGAGGGAGCTTTTTACTAGTCTTATGCTTCAGCACACCTCTGACCTCTGACTTGTCTCTTCTTCCTCTTAAACTGTGAGATTATTGGGGCAGAAATTGATTCTCTTGGACAATCAAGCCTGAGATACGCAAAATAATTACAGCTATTTAATGTACCTACAAAATGTTCTTCTGCCTTCCAAAGGACCACTGTTTCTGGCACCAGATTATTTCACAGTATGTTTTGTTTCAAAAATGAAGTATAAGGAACATATAAATAGGTTTCATTTATGTTTTTTTAACTTTTATGTTTTGGTTATTTCATTTTAAATTAGATAAATAGATTGTTGGAATTTCATATGATAGCAGCAGTTACAATGTTACACTGGAACACTCCAGAACCAGTTCAGACTGCTCTTTAGCCATGGCTTCTGTCGTTTTAATGTTGAACTTGGTGGTAGAGCAAAGATTTGAATTCAAGACAAGATCTAAACATCTTTTAGTCATGCTGTTGCAGGCTTACCCCACATTTATTAATAATAACCAACTGGCAGTATACATTTGGCTGAGGTATTTTTGAGGGTTTCATCAAGCAGTGCAATAGGTTCTACAACAGGGTTTTTAAACTAGAGGTCCATGGGCTGCATGTTGTGCTCCATGTTGTGGACCCCCAGCATGGCCAGGATCTCATAAGCCTTTTTATTTTACTTCATTGTGTTGTAATATTCCAGCACTCGAACAGGAGGACAATTGCCTATTTTGGCCAACAATATGGGAAATCTTACAAAATACTGTTTTACCTTAGAGATGGTCAAACTATGGCTCTCCATATTTGTTTTGCAGCTCTCAGGATCCCTCATCTGGAAGGAGAAAGTTGTATGTCTTAACATTGGCATAAACAGAACTGCTGTATTCACAACTGAAGCATAGTGTGATGTGAGATTCCCAAAAAATAAAAACAATAGTAATTAAAAAGCAATTTCTTTGGACATGAAAGAAAAAAACTCAGCTGTTTTTATATCATATGAAATTCCAACAATCTATTATCTAATTTAAAATGAAATAACTAAAATATAAAAGTTAAATGAAGCCTATTTATATGTTTCCTATACAACATTTTTGCTAATTTTTCTTTGTACACCAGTGCAGGTGGTCAAGCCATGATGTGCTCAAGAACATTCTCTAAACCACATTCTCATCTTACATGGTTGAGTTTATATATTTTTTGTGTTAGCTGAATGCTAAGGGCTTCCATGGTTATCCAAGAAGTATTTATTGGTCTGTCGATTGGATAGTGCCTCTTTCCAAAACATTTTACTGTTGCTTGGCGTTGTAAGATCATTTTACAGCAGGCCCTTTTCTAGCACTTGTCGTCTATGAGCTGTATGATGAGTGGATATAAACTCTGTTCTGAATTCTAGGGATGAAACAAAACATAATATGAATTAATCTGGTGCCAGAAACAGTGGTCCTTTGGAAGGCAGAAGAACATTTTGTAGGTACATTAAATAGCTGTAATTATTTTGCGTATCTCAGGCTTGATTGTTATTTATCACTATGTGCTTCAACCTTGGTTTCTCATTCTTTCCTCATTAGTCACCTTATTTTTCAGGCATTACCTTGTGCAGATTTTATCTAACAGTAATGAAAAAAGATTGTGCCGGGGTCATGAGCAGAATGTCAGTTCCTGAATAGCTGACCATCAATAAATTTAGGATTATTGGCATAGTTTTCTGAGAGACAGCCGTTGCTAAAATAATATTAGAATGTAGTGTAATGTTTGTGTTAAGCATTGTTACAGACAAGAATGTTTTCTGAGTTTAGGGCAATAATCATAGCCCCATATATAAAGAGGAGGGCAATTTTGGGCAATCTCAGAGTTACTAGATATTTGTTTTGTGTTGCACTAAGCTTTTACTAAGATATAAAATATAGATATAGAGGTTCTCGTTTACACTGGGGGGGGGAAAGGTACAGGCATAAAGCGGCATGTATTTTGTCCACAATATAATTTAGCACCCTTGCACTGCACCCACCACTTATAGATGAAGCTTTTTGGAGGCCTTTGAATGCAGAGTAGACATTTGTGCCCATCTAAGAGAGGCAGCACACCTTCTGGTCTCTTTATTGTGAAAACTAAGGATGGAAAGGGTTTCTCTTGATTTAACTTTTATTCATTGCACAAAATGTGTCATTAAAGATGCAACAGGATCAAGGACCAATGCCTGATTCAAGCATAATGTGTGTCTGGTGCTCGCCCTTAGAGCTTACAAACTATTTATGATATTATATGATGAAGAGAGATACTATTAGAACTTGAATGTATGACATTGAAACCAAGCTTTCATCCTCACGCACATCTGCGTTTTTAGGTCAAATGGATATGACGAGTTGGATTATATTCAGGTCAACATAGTGCAGCACAGTCCTGCTGAGGTCAGATGAACACTGTGTGATGCAGATGCAAGTGTTGAACCTGCTTAACATCTTCAGTTTATCCAACCAGTGTTAAATGGAATCACATGGAAATTATATAAGAGCAGTTTCCATACAAGCAATCAGATTGGATCTATTGTGTGTGTTCGTGTATTATGCTGCTTAAAAATGGCATAAAAGTCACATGATATCAGTCTCTACCAATCATACAATGAATGAAAATGACATTAAAGTCACATCAGCACTGCTCTGCTGTTTAACCTCACAGATATATATTAGGAGGCAGTTATGCATTTTATGATAAATTCATTAAAATTTTTACTTCTGTATGGTAAATTCCATTTAGCAGATGTAATAAACATCCTTGTTTGTTTTCCTTTTTTCCCTTTCACAATTCACTTTCGGCTATTCTGTAACTGTGGAAATATTAGCCAGAGGAGCTACAGATATCCCAGAGGGATATGAGCAACAAAGGTAGTGTGATGTCTGCTGCTGCTTCAGGAATGCTCCTGCCCAACCCAGCACCCAGTGTTCCAAGATGCTGAAATTATGAACAGATTAGATGCAGATGATACTATGGGTGCATGACGGGTTGCTTAGAGAGCCAATACAACAAAGCTATTAAGCATGCCATCTTTTTTTAATAAACATACCAACATGTGCTGTATAAAATATTATAGGGGTCGTTTATTCAGACTGGAGGGAAAATGCAAGACCACTAAAGGGTGCAGTCCAATTCTTCATTGAAGGAAGAAAGTGCACAATGTGCAAAATACGGGACATTATACACTGCCTTTCTTAATAAACAGCCCACTTATGATTTGAAGGGTTTGTTCACCTTCGAGATAACTTTTAGTATGATGTAGAGAGTGATATTCTGAGACAATTAATTTTTTATTATTATTTTGACTTATTTGGCTTTAAATTCAATCGCTTTCTAGATTGCTATTAAGCAATCTGGTTGCTAGAATCCAAATCACCCTAGCAATGAGGTATCAATTTGAATAAGAGATGGAGTATGAATAGGGGAGGGCCTGAATAGAAAGATGACTAATAAAATATCAATAACAATAAATTTGTAACTTTACAGAGAATTTGTTTTTATATGGGGTCAGTGACCCCCCCCCTCATTTGAAAGTTGGAAAATCAGAAGATGAAGGGAAATCATTTAAAAAACTATAAAAAAAAATGAAAAATGAAGGCCAGTTGAAAAGTTGCTTAGAATAAGCCATTCTATAACATACTAAAAGGTAACGTAAAGGTGAGCCACCCCTTGCTGTGTGTGCAAAATATAATCCTGAGATGTTGCACATGCATGGTGCATGGTTTATTATCAGTTTGCCCTCTATCTCTCAGTGGATTTTCCGTTACTAGCAGAATGGATTTATTAAAAAAAGCAATATTCACAGGGACAAGTAATTGTTTTAGAAGAGATTGCAGAGTAGGCCAGTCATGAACTATGGGTTGAAAAGCACAAGGCAATCTGGGGTAGATTCAGGGGGGCTGCACCATTGAGGCAAGTTGAAAAACTCACCTCAGACGACAATGCCGAGATGTTTACCAGGGGCAGCAAAAAAGAGCAAATGTGCTCTCTGCACTAGGAATGTCCCCCCCCAACCCCCTGAGGCTCAGGAAAAGGTAAGAGCTGGGGGGGGGGGGGCAGCATGGAGCTGGGAAGATTCAGGATGAGGTTGAGCATAAATGGAAATGGCCTTGTGAAATATGAAATCTCTAGCTAAGGCTTACCACTTTGGTCACAGAAAATATATTTTTTTAAAAAATGCCGCCATTTTGTTCAGTACTATCTGGGAAATACACACATTCATTTTTCAACTATGATTGAGGGCACAGTCACGTTTCTCACCCAATGGAAGCATGAAATGATGTCTAATGCTGGGGCGTAACTACAGAGGAAGCAGACCTTGCGGTTGTAGGAGGGCCCAGCAGTGTAGAGGGCTCAGTAAGGCCCAATTCATTTACGTATATCTTGGTAGAATAGATCATCTTACCAATGTTTAGGGATCTAAATTAAATTTGCTATAGGGCCGGAAACATCCAGGGCTGTATTTATATTAAGACCCCCAAGGGCCTGTGCCTAGGGCAGCACGGTTTTGGGGATGGCCCTTGGGGTGCCTCTTTTTTAAGTTTTAGTTTGTTTGTTTTTTGTTTTTTTAACCCCCCCACCCTCTGTCACAGATTTCCATAAGAAATCTGGTGATGGAGCTGAGGGGGGTGAGGTGTAGGGGAAGCACATGGAAGTGATGTCACACGCACAACGTAAGGGCACGTTTAGGTCCGATGCTTAGGGCAGCATCAGACCTAAATACAGTCCTGGAAACATCTAGTTATGCCACTGGCCATGCAAATCATCATGATCTGTAACATACGGTCCAAACTGATTTTGAACCAAACAAAAACTTCACAATCTCAATTAATAATAACAAAAACCCCAAATCGCTCACCTTTACAGCTAAGTATATCAAGCACACGTTAACAAGAGATTCGTTGCATCCCCTGCTCCTTTTTTTTCCAAACTGGCACAATGTAAAAAGAATTCCTGTTATGCGACTGCGTATGCAATTATGTCCTATTTTCTTTAGAATCCTAAACAAACGAGGCTTTGGAACTGCCATTATGAACAGCTATACCTATATTATACACAACAAAGTAATAGCACAGATTGCATGTGTTTGAAATGTTCTCTTTGCAGTGCTCATTTTGATGTGAAATTACAACTCTCTGCGTGAAACTGCGTTATGCTATCACTATAAACACATAATAGATTTAAATGGCGGCATTGTACCTATTCCAAGGGGGATGGGGGACAAATGCATGAAAAGCAGTCATGATGTCTGACACAGTTTTACTTTGAAAGGGGAAGTAATTTAGAAGTCCGGAAATATTTTATAAAGTTTATAAGCATTCAATAAATAATAAAGTATAGGTATGGGATCCATTATCCGGAAACCTGTTATCCAGAAAACTCTAAATTAGGGAAAGGTAGTCTCCTGTAGTCCATTTATCCATATAATGATTTTTTTTCTCTGTAATAATAAAACAGTACCTTGTATTTAATCCCAACTAAGATATAATTAATCCTTATTGGAAGCAAAACCAGCCTGTTGGGTTTATTTAATATTTACATCATTTTGTAGTAGACTTAAGGTATGAAGATCCAAATTACGGAATGAGCATTATCCGTGAAAACCTCAGGTCCCAGGCATTCTGGATAACAGGTCCCATACCTGTACTGTACACTGGTCGTCTTGCAGGTTATTCCCATGTAAGATTTAATTATCATTATTTATTAGTGATGAGAAAATCTGTCCCGTTTTGCTTTTTGTCTTGCCATCTTTTTAGTTGCGGATAATTTTTCCACTCCGCAGATGGCGAAATGCTGAATTTCGTTCATCAAAAATTCTCTCATCACTATGCATAACTCTAAAATGCCTTTACATTCATTGCAGGGAACAGAAACAATGAAACATAAGCCTTGACGTATTTGAACATTGACATATTTTTATCTACTAATTATCATATGTTATAATTGTACTTAGCCACTGTGAGGCTGGCGGTTATGTTGTTACTTTTGGGATCTTGATAATAACGTTGTCCCTTTTTCACATCAACCCTTTTAATAAATCTGCAATGGAGGTACATATCTGAAGGTATTAAGAGATCACATTCAAGATCTTTAGCCTTATTTCTAAAAGTTGGTTGAATAGACCTACCTTGATACTGCTAAAAACTGAGAGGCTTGTGGGTGGGCATCTTTTAGCTCACTTGTCCTCAATTACCATTTTACATTACAGCTTTAATCTAGTTCATGATACAAAGCACAGCTTGCACCACTAATCTCACATGCTCTATTGAGGGCCAACAGGACACAAAATGTAGCAGTAGCACAGTGGAGTTGAGCCCCTGTGGTGTAAAGTTTGGAAAATGGTGTTCCATTAGATATGTTGTATTTTGATTCTGCAAGGGCTTCTGACAACGTTTCACATACATTCTGGTTTTCTATAAAAAGAACAGAGGCGCCAAAAGAATAAAAGGATATAAACGAGTTAAAAAACAAAAACTTGGTAATCAGAGGAGGCAGTAGTGGACTTACCTCCTCCTAGCAGACACAAAACAACTGTAATTAAGCAGTCAAAATTTATTAACGAACTCCAATCAATACAACGCGTTTCACGGGTTCAGACCCACTTCTTCAGGCAATAAACATAGGAGTTACAGCATCTGGCAGTAGTATACACACTTAGCACCTCTGTCTAGTAAGTGTGTGTGTATACTACTGCCAGATGCTGTAACTCCTATGTTTATTGCCTGAAGAAGCAGGTCTGAGCCCGTGAAACACGTTGTATTGATTGGAGTTCGTTAATAAATTTTGACTGCTTAATTACTGCTTCATCATTTTGTGTCTGCTTGGAGGCGGTAAGTCCACTACTGCCTCCTCTGATTACCAAGTTTTTGTTTTTTAACTCATTTATATCCTTTTATTCTTTTGGCGCCTCTGTTCTTTTTATACAATACTAAGTCCACCCTGGGTGGAGGGTTGATACCCTTTTTCTATCTACAGAGAGCGACTTCTTAATCCTGAGTGGGGTCAGGACAATCTCCCCATCTGCCTTTACAGTGGTTGCCTATTGGTAACCCTGGTTTGTGAGTATATAATATCTACTCTTATTTCATTATCCCTTACCAATACATATTACACTATTGGGGCTCTTGGTGTTCTTTTTGTTTATTCTGGTTTTCTAAACTAAAATCCATTGGTTTTGGTGGTGCATTGATAGAAAACTTGCTACAAGATCATGTGTCTTGCTTGATAGGAATCTTGACAAACACAGCTGCAATGTTAGTTGTGAGATTCACAGATAAGAATTCACCCAAGATAAGTCCATTTTTAATGGAGATACTAACGGATAATAAACATATTTGTACCAAATGAAGGCCAATCAGCAGTAGCAAGGGCCACCAAAATATCATCCTATATTAAAAGAGTATACGTTAATGGAGGGAGAGGGGTATTCAGCCTAGACTGGTAAGGCCCCATAAAGACTATGCAGTGCACTCTCCAATGCACAGAAGGGCCATTGTTTGAAATATTGAATGGTGCATCAAAAGAAGAGTGACTAAGCCGATAAAGGGCGTGAAATATCTCAATTATGAAGAAAGCCTGATTGCTAGAAGAAAGGCTCTGTAGGGGTTTTAGTAATTCTGGGTGTTCTGCCTCCAGCCCTAGGGGGGACAACCAGTGGACTTGGTGCCATAATACTTGATTGCCCTGTTCCTCCTATTAATCTACTTTACAGTAAAAAATAAAGTGATTTTTTTATGATAGTGTCTCAAAGGCACCTAATCACAAGTTAAAGGACACATCTGGGCAACCCATGCCAAATCTACACACAATTTGTGATTTTAATTTAAATGAATAGAGTTGCTAATCAGATTCAGTTAATTTATGCATCTCTGACCACCATAAGCAAAAGACCATAATGGATTTTTTGCCTAAACATCTGGGTTTTTTTTTTCCTAAATGTTTTTACAAAGAAGTAATAATCAAAACCGTGCGCAAAATTGGTACTTAATTAATCCAGAAAAGAGACTTTTCATAATCAGCATAATCCTTTTTGTCTCTTTTAAAAACTTTCCATATGTTTTTTAACACCACAAAAAAATATAAAAATCTTTGAGGTTCAGTTCAAACAAAAAATAGAAAGAATTTGTCGAAGACCTGAATATTGGGCACGTCTTATAGTTCCTGAATCTGCCCTGGAGAAACTCCCTTACAGTATACTACATAAACTAGTTGTAGTGGGCACTAACCCTTTTTTTCCTTGGTGTAAGAGACCGACCTGTTACATTTAGAACACTGCATTGATACAGTAGAACCCCCATTTTACGTTTTTCAGGGGACCAGAAAAAAATGGTGTATTTATTACCTTTTAATTTAGAAATAAAAATGACATAAAAAAATAAAATTGACAGAATCCCTTTAAGCAAATGTTGGGTTTTATAAGGAAAGTCAACACATAACACCAAGGTATGTTTTTTCCTTTAGAAAGGTCCTTGTGTGGGACCAAAATGTCGGATTAATAAACTTTTCCTTTCTTACCTTTATTTGTTTGATCTAAAAATCCTGTGATTTCTTCTATGAAACTTTTGCACACATGAGCACCTAGGTATTATCCATTTTCAAGGTGTGCGGCCCAAATATGCTGCTCCTTATCTATATATATATATATATATATATATATATATATATATATATATATATATACAATATTGCGAAGAACAGCACTCCATCTCATGTGTTAACCCGGGTGCACAGTAAAAAAATCCATATGCAAAAAAACTACCAGCAACACCAAGATTTTTCGTGATTAAATTATTATTATATGTATAACCGATATGACATTTCGGTCCCAATTGGGACCTTTCTCAAGGCAAGAAATACACATAGAATATAGGGGATAGTGATGTGTCCCGGGATTTTGAAAATGCTGATATATTTTCCTGCAAGCTCAGAATAAATTACCATTTACTCCTGTATTAGTGATGTGCGGGCTGGAACCGGTTTACCCACAGTTGGGTGGGTTCGGGCTCTTCTTTGTGGGCCGGCTTGCGACTTCCAGGTTCTTCTTTTATAGACACTACACCTGCTCGCCCTGCCCTTTTGTGACGCCATCAGCAGGGCTGGTTGGCACAGGTTTATAAAAGGAACCCGGAATTTGGGATCGGGCGGGCGTGGGTGGAGAGAAATCCCAGGACACATCACTTTCCCCTATAATCTATGTGTATTTCTTGCCTTGAGAAAGGTCCCAATTGGGACCGAAACGTCATGTCAGTTATACATATAATAATAATTTCATCACGAAAAATCCCGGTGTTGCTGGTCGTTTTTTACATATGGATTTTCTTACCGTGCACCCGGGTTAACACAGGCTGAAAATGGATAATACCTGGGTGCTCATGTGTGCAAAAGTTGCATAGAAGAAATAAAGTGATGACACTCACAGGATTTTTAGATCAAACAAATAAAGGTAAAAAAAATAAAAGTTTATTAATCCGATGTTTTGGTCCCACACAAGGACCTTTCTCAAGGGAAAAACATACCTTTGTGTTATGTGTTGACTTTCCTTATAAAACCCAACATTTGCTTAAAGGGATTCTGTAAAAAAAAATTTATGTTGTTTTTATTTCTTAATTAAAAGGTATATATATATATATATATATATATATATATATATATATATATATAGAAACAGCTATCTTGGGCAAAATGAATCAGCAACTGAGTCATGCTATGTACTTCTGAACAACAAGATGTTCTTTATATAAAGTGTTGTCATTTTGTTAGAGAAGCAGGATGTGTTTGACGTACATTAATGTGATTCTGCTCGAAGAGAATAATACAAAAAGGGCTTTTCTGTTTTTTCTTTCTATCATGTATGGTTATTAAGGGAGACCTATGTTTCTCTGAATGCATATAACTGCAATGAAATATGCTTTCATTTTAATGACCAAAAAATACCATAGGTAGATTTACTTTTCCCTGGAGATAATTAAACTGTTGGATAATAAAACACAGGGAAAGATTGTAAGCCACGGGGGAATTATAACATATATACGACATATTAATTTTTTCTTTTTTTTGTTGTTGCTGTTTTGGCAAGGGTTATACTTTGTATGTTAATGATATAGTTCAAACGTCTAATTTTGTGTTCTTAATACTAGACAGTTTCTCTGCAGTGAACTGTTTTCTTGCCTTTTGTATGCAAATAAATGCAGTTTTTTTTAGCAGAGTTTAAAAAATGCATTTTATGTTATTGTAATGTAATACCCTTTAAGATTAATGTTGCCTTACCTTCAAAATATTACTGTGATTTTCTTTATGCAATTTTAATTTTACACGTATTGATCTGCCTTTTGTCAGCACTGATTTAAGAAGAGGCAGATCAGGTGTAATGTTGAACATCCTGTAAGATGAGCATACAGATGCAGCTAAAGTAATCCCAGAAGGAATTTAGTTTATTTTAAACTATCCCACTCTAATTTCTCCAATGAAGAGATAGGAGATTATGGTAGAGATGAGTATGTGGGATAACCTGAGAAAAAAATCTTCCAGCCAATGTCCCTGTGATTCTCTTATATGACCTCTTGCAATGATCTCACAGAAATTTATTGGACCCTTGGGGATAAATGAGTGACTTACCATGGATGCACGACACTGAACGGCCAAACAAGCCAAAGAACTGACAAGTTTATTATAGGCACCCTGATCTGAATAGAAAGAGCAAGTCTGGTTAAAACAATTCAGTCCATGGTTCTTCATGGGGATAACCTATTGAAAAATGACGTCTGGCTGCACCTGTGCACAACCCAAGTTATCTGTTCATTTGGCCTACAGCACAGATCAGTTTTTGTTCTCCTGGGTCAAATGGGTGTAAAGGTATGGGATCTGTTATCCAGAATGCACAGATAAGTGATCTTTCCATAATTTGTATCTTCATACCTTAAGTCTACTAAAAAAATCCTTTAAACAATAATTAAACCCAATAAAATTGTTTTGCCTCCAATAAGGATTCATTTTAGTTAGGATCGAGCACATGATACCGTTTTATTATTACAGAGAAAAAGGAAATCATTTTTTAAAATTTGAATTATTTAATTGGACTCTATCAGAGATGGCCTTGTCATAATTCAGAGCTTTCTGAATAACAGTTTTCTGGATAACAGATCCCAGACCTGTATTACAATGGATAAGTTCACTGACAATGACTTTGTCAGCCAAGATCCCACATGTCTAGATAGAGATCTCGTGCTTAGTGGAATCGACTTGAATTGCTTGGTCAAACCAATCAGTTTTATGAACAAATCTTAACTGATCTTAACTGAAATCTTAACAAATCTTAACTGAAAGGCTTGTCCATGTAGTCCGAACCCAGCAGAAAGCTGGCAGAAAATGTAATATATCCTGTAACATTTTATACACAGAGAAAGGTTTTCTTGAGTTTCCTTAGCTGTGTTTACTTTTACATCCATCGGATGGCCTATCTGGCCTTTTCTACTCTTGATATTTACAAATAGATATTGATTTAAGATGATGGACAGCAGTTTTAATACTTTGAGAGTAGATGATACATTCTGCAATCTTGTAGTGATCTGCCATACGCAAAAGGCTAAGGAAAGGAAAAAAGGGAACCATGACTGTACAAAAAAAAACAATAAAGTGGTAAATTCTTTCTATGGTAGCTGAAGGCAGAAAAGGCAATGTGATGCTAAATGAGAGCAATGCTCACTTCAAAATATATGCCAGTGTGAATCATGCCTGGAACATGATATGATTCACTCTTCAGAGTTGTCTTTAGGAAAGTCCAAACAGAGGTGGTTGCCCTGGGCACCACGCAGAGGGAAAATGGGAGTTGTTGGGAGAAATGATGCCTGTAGAACAGTAGTTGCTGGACTGTTTTAAGTCCCCATGACAGTCCAGACTTTATTCAGAATCCCTGTGAATATGGTTTTACCCCAAAGATCACCTTAATTGACCATCAAGCTGCTTTCAAGTGTATCTCATAGACCAAATTTCCATCATCCTAACTGGCCTTCAGACTGTCACCTCCTACCACCACTGCTTTAAGCCCCATGGGGGCAAGTCCACATTATGGGAACCATTGCAATAGCAGCAAGGCATGCCACCACAATACTCCAAAAATCACTTTTGGAATTTTTGTGTATTGAACTCTGGTTCTCTGTAAAAGAACATCAATAGTAAATGGGCCAGTGACACCATAAAAGAATGGGCTTCATATAAATGTTAATATACTGTGCAGTTGCTTTAGAAACTCAAATATATTTTTATATAATTTATATAATTTTTTATATTTATAGAAGCCAGTTTCTTTGCAGTCTGGTAGGTTTGCAGTTATTTGCATTGAAAATAAGAGAGGACATTTTTATAATTCAATGGTTTTAGTAAATAAGTAGAGGGGGAGTGTTACTTATGGATCTTAAAAACCTATAGAATTAAAGCATCTCAATGTAGAGAAGTACTTTCAGTTTGGGGGTGTTACTTGCCCTTTCATCTGATTTTATTAGCTTCGAAAAAATCCTTTAAAAAAATAAATCAACTATATTAAACATTACATGGGGTGGCCATATATAAACTTGCTGGTAAATAACATCATACAAAATATCCATTTTAGCAGATATCAAGATCCAATTAAGTACGTGAAATTTTTTTTGATTGTTTTCTTATCAATTCTATTATCAGGGTTCCTTTATGAAAACTCATAATTATAGGTCGTTTTGGTACTGAGGTTGCTGGTGTTTTTATTAAATAACCAGCATATTGGTCATTGTAATGATTGTATCATATGTGTGTGTTTTCAATTATTTTAAAAATGTTATTTGAAAACACATTTCATGTTTTGTCTTTATTTTTTAAATTGTCCCTCACTTTTCTTCAGCTAGAGAGTTATTATTTATATGCAAAGCTTCTTTATGTTTGTAACCCTGGAACACTTAATTTCTTACTAGTCTGTATACAGTGAGTAACAGAAGACGTAAAATAACCCCTACAGTGTATAATAAGAATGTTATAAGTCAAAGAAGAGTCTTCTGACTATTGCAACTCAAGGCCTTTATAACTATACCGATCTCTATGGTGACTTGTAATATCCTTATTAAGCCCTGCAGGTGATGTTTTGTTGGTTATAAGACATTGGTGGAAAAAATATGAAAGCAACTCATTTTAGATTTCCGTAGAGTAAAATAATGTCCTGATGAATTGCTAATAAGATGTTATTGAGAAGATACTATTTATTTGTGGAAATGAATATTCTCCATTGATTTGGGTTGCTTGTGAGAAAACAATATTGTTCTGTTGGTAGTGAGACCACATGACTGTATTGATCTGTTATGTGTTAAATTGCATATGCTGTGTGCTTGAGATTGTTTACTATTTGGGTTACTGGAAAGCTTGGAAATCTATTGCTTTATGCAGGGGTTGTGCATATGTACCAATACAAGGCTTAGGTACCACTGAAGCAATAGCTTCAGATATTGTGTTTGTGAGTATTATTAAAATGGCTTGGCTAACCGGATTAAATATTCATGGCTTTTTCCCACAGGGTTGTTCATCAATGATATATTCAGAGGCGAAGTGCGAAGTAAATAAAATAGAGTAGTACTCTTATTTGGCTTTGGTTATACATATTCCTTCTTTAAATGTTCGACTTTGTGGCCTAACATAGGAGCTGTTAATCTCCAAAAGCCGCTCTGGGAGCGAAAACTTGATTAAGACAGATGGGGTTGTGTTGTAATTAGCAATTTTACTTTTAAGTATAAAATGGTATGTAAAACGTGTGAATGGCTTATGTTATTTTACCTGTTTACAATCATGAATTCACCAACTTTCCCCCTTTTCAAATTTTAAATAAAGCATATTTAACAAAATACAAGTTTTTGTAAAAAGGAAGAATTATATTTGCTATTTTCCAGTAGGTTGTACAGAATCAATTTTTTTTAGGAACAATGTTATGAATTCCATGAGAAAAAAATGGACATTTTCTGTTATATGGATGTATCTTCCCTTTAAGTAGTGGAAACCCATAAAGGTGTAATCTTCTGGTCAGAGAGTGAGAACTGCTTACCAACTGAATTATTCAGTTTGCTGCAGCTCTTTTGTTTGGCAGACAATGGGTTTGCTGCCTGGGGACCCCCCAAAGTAGGGAACCACCAGGTTTTGTCTCAGTTTCCTGCCAGCCCAGGTTGACCCTGCAGGTTGTTGTCAACATTTAATTTTGGTACAAAATATTTTGGGGCCCCATGTGCAGTGATCTTCCATTTTGCAAGTGTTAACTGGTATTTACAAATATCAATTGTTTAGACATAAATTTAGCAGAAACTTTCAGGGACCACCCATCCTCACTTACTGTTATTCACAAGAATATCTTATTTCCAATAAACTGGTCTCACTGCTCCAATGGTCCACTTATCTATCCAAATAATCAACAGAATTCAACAGGGTATATCCAAAGTAGTTTCAAAGTCGGAATTGTCCCCATTTACCCTAAAAATCACATTCTCTCCCACCTAACCACTCCAAACCACCATCTCATGCAATAATTTCAGACAAATATTCAGTAGAGAATTGTGCCTAAGAAGAAAACATGTGCCTCGGTGTGTTGTACCCATTAGACCAACAGTATTATGCATTTCCATATTTTTTTAAATGCATTTTTTCAAATTACTCACTTATGTCACATCAGATTTCCTGTGCAATTCCAGGTATTTTAGCTAATACGGTATACATCTGAAGGCACTTTCTTTTTTTTCCCAACAAAACAAGCCATATAAGCCATATACATAACATAATCCCTTATAAAATATATGGATATTATAAGTCATTGAATGTACCATGACCATTGAAATGCATAGGACCTTAAACTAAGTTGATATGGTGATATGTGTCCTTGAACTGTAAAGTGACTTCTAATACCCTTATAATACCCGGAAGTAAATCATTTTTTCACAAAATAATTTTTTACAATATATTGTTTAAGTGACATAACTTAGCGCTGTTTATAAATGATGACATCACTAAGCCCCATGTGTGTATTTGTTAAAAACCATTTATTCCTTTCATGTATTATAAACTTTTAAAATTATATTAGAAATAAAAACATTGAAATTACAGCATGAAAAGGAAAAAGAGAGAAAAAGGGGAACAAAGGGAAAAAATAACAATGATATAATTGCTCCTCTGTTTCCAATTACAACTTTGAAAATCCAGTAATAATTCTGATGAGTTTTTAGATCTTTGTATCACCAGCTGTGAATTAGTAAATATGCCATTGAATTTTCTTACAGAATTCTACAAATGTTTTTTATTTCTGCGCCAAAGGCCTAAGCACTTCCTATAATAAACCACTGACACTAGAGTTGTTTTCCTGTTGCTTTTATGTTAAAATCTGCCGCTAATGGGGAATTATTTTTAGCCTAAGTCCAATTTAAATGCACGCCTAAGTACACAAAGGTCACTTCATTAGTGCTGAGGTCTTTCATATTCCCAAACTATTCTGTATCTTTGCTCTACTATATTTTATGCTGTCTATTACCAATAAGCGAGAAAACCTTATAAAGGCAATTATTTGCAGAAAAGAAAATATACACAATAATTCTGCAAGCTTTAATTAAGCCAGTTCCTCAGCCTGTGTTAAAAATCATGCTGAAGTGCGGGTTTTTCATTTTTTTTACAAATGCATTGATATTAGTTTTAATCAATTTCCTGTCTATAAATGTTGAAACATTTTTTAATACATTTACCAATGGGGATTGTTCAATGGGATTACAGGTCAGAAGGAATAAGAGAATACTGAAAATGATGTGTGTGTCATGCATTTGTGAGTGAAAGTAGAGTACAGGTATCGGATCCTTTATCTGGAAACCCGTTATCCAGAATGCTCCCATATACTCCATTTTATCCAAATAATGCAAAGTTCAAAAAGTAATTTCCTTTTTCACTGTAATAATAAACCAGTTCATTGTACTTAATCCAAACAAAGATATAATTAATCCTTACTGGAAGCAAAACCAGCCTATTAGGTTTATTTAATGTTTACATGATTTTCTAGTAGACTTAAGGTACGAAGATCCAAATTATGGAAAGATCCGTTATCCAGAAAACCCCAGGTCCTTAGCATTCTGGATAACAGGTACCATACTTGTACTGTGGAGCTTGTAAAGAGACCAGGACATGTTCATAGTAATTGATATCAAACATTCAGTTTAATTTAGTTTGAACTGTGCTAAACCAATAAATACTGGTGACTATAAGTTACAGGCAGTAATTGAACAAAACAAGTCCGGCTATCTCTGACTAAATACCTATACCCTTTATTTATTGGTGCTTCAGAATTGATCAAAGTGTGCCTGTCGTGTTAGAACAAGAGCCTAAGGGACTAATCTTGTCTCTTTTATGGAGAATTCTTTTAACTGACCAATTTAACTGGTCACGCCCAAAATGTCTTAAGACCATGTCCTCTAGGCTACTAGTGAGTGTCTCTCGGTGAATGGTTCAGTAGCAGATTGTTTATAACACAGTTGGAGGGATATACTGTAGATGGTGATAAACCTGGACCTAAGATACTTTGATGAAAAGCACCAAACCAAATATACTATACCACCTCCACATTTTAAACAATTATGACAATTTACTCCACTCTCCAATCTGTCCATGCAATATTACACCCAGATATGTACATCTGCCCAACATCTGCCCAAAATTCCACTTTGTTTCTGTGGTCCATAATTCAGGATCGTTCTACATATATCAGGGCAATTATGAGTTATGGTATTGAGACCCTTTTATTAATGGTTGAATTTTAGTGGTTTTATAGCTTTTTGAAACCACCATTAAACTCTATTTCTCTAAAACCATAAATGTTATTTTACGAAGTCTCAAAAAATCCAAAAACCTCTAATACCATTAAAAATTTGAGGTTCTTGGACAATTACTAGCGGAAAAAAAATCTGAAACCTCTAAAAGTCTGAATGGTTAAAAAAAAAAGACCAATAGGATCAGCACAACTCCCATTCACTCCTGGAAGGTCTTGACTGGTTTTAATTGGAGATGTTTTGTACTGGGTTTTTCATGGTTCTTACAGTTAACAAATCTTGAATTTTAGAGAAGTTTTAAAAAAAAAAAAAAAAAAAGTAGAGTTTTAGAGAAGTTTCAAAAAACACAAACCTTTAGAGAAAAAATGATTTGTGAAAAAGATAGAAATCAAAATTTATAAATGCATATATAAATACAAAATCAAACACATTTATTCAATAGAAAACACGAAACATGGAAAACATGACAGATGTGAAAGAGTTAACTTTTGCTATATAAATTGCTCTATTTTAAACATGATTTAAAATTCATTCTTCTGATCTGCCATGAATAAACTCATCACAGCTTCAAAAAACATGCCAGATTTCTGACAATTTCTAGAGGCTGTGTTAACAATGGGAGGCAAAGGCCTATGGGAAAGGCCATGTGCACTGGTTCATATACTCAACTAGTTAAGCAATAAGTAGTATAAGTGGTTTTAGAAATCACAGCATTTTTAACTATATGTTTCAATTAAAACTATTATTGAACCTGGGGGGGGGGAGTTTACAATGAAAAATCAAATGGCCACATATCTGCTCCAGTGGAAGAAACTTTTTTTCTAGTGACTTCTTTGAAATGTCAGAAAAAAATGAAAATACTAAAAAAAAAAATTTGTAACGCGAGTTTACATTCATCTATAAGAGTGGACCTTGAAAAGTAAAGCTATTCGACTTTTCAGCTTTGCTTAATTTCAAAGCTTCCATTAACCTAAAAAAAGTTCCAGTTGTTTTTATATTGTATTATAGCAAAGAATCCCTACAGGGCAAACTGCAATGGAATTCAAAAAGGCTAGCTGCATTTAAGTTCCTGAGATCTTTTACCTTGAAGGGCTTTATTTGGTTTCAAACACAACTTTTCTGTTTGTATTAAACCATCCAATTCCTGTTTGTGTTAAAATTTACTTCTTGTTCAAACCCTGTTTCTGCTTCTGCTGACATTAATATTATACTTCCAAGCCGGAATAGCCTTAAGTAATGTAGATGTTGTGTTCTAGAAAGAGAAAAGGGGATTTTTTTGTAAATGCAAGAAAAGTAATATAAAATATTTAAACTGGAAATTTATATCAAATACTGCAGCTGGAACAGTCGGGTTAGTGCCACTTATGTGGGTTTGTTCACTTGCTAATGCTTCTTTTGGTGGAAGCCAACAGATGAACCCAGTTCGCTGATGACACCACCCTGGTGGGTCTCATCAGCAATAATGACAAATCATCAAACAGAGAGGAGGTGCAGCGCTTAACAGACTGGTGCAGAGCGAACAACCTGTCCTTCAATGTAGACAAAATAAAGGAGATGGTTGTTGACTTTAGGAAGACTCGGAGTGACCACCTGCCATTGTACATCGACGGCTCTAATGTGGAGATCGTCAAAAGCACCAAATTCCTTGGTGTCCACCTGGTGGAGAACCTCACCTGGTCCCACAACACCAGCTACTTAACCAAGAGAGTCCAACAGCGCCTCTACTTCCTGCGCAAGCTGAGGAAATCCCATCTCCCACCATCCATACTCAAAACCTTCTACAGAGGGAATATCGAGAGCATCCTGAGGAGCTGTATCACTGTCTGGGCTGGGAACTGCACTGTCATGGAGCGCAAGACCCTACAGAGGATAGTGAAGACAGCAGAGAAGATCATAGGTGTCCCTCTTCCTTCCATCACAGACATTTACACCACTCTCTGCATTCTTAACGCCACCAGCATTGTGGCTGATCCCCTCACACTCACTGTTCACACTCCTGCCCTCTGGAAAAAGGAACCAAAGCATTAGGGCCCTCACTACCAGACTGTGTAACAGTTTCTTTCCCCAAGCCATAAGGTTCCTGAATACTCAGGGACTGGACAGATCTCTCTCACACACACACACACTCCATCTGATGAGCCACTGTACGCCATTGTATAAATAAATAGCCATTGGATACAATTGTTCTCTGTGAGCACATCTGCACTTTATCATGTTCTTTATCATGTTCTTACTACTATCATATCACAATGATACACCCATCATGTCTGACGTTTAGTATTATTTACTTAACATATTACATCTGCTGAGTGTGCACTGTCTTGTCCTGTCCCTGAACTACGCTGTCCTGTCTTGCAGGAGTTGCATATTTTTGCACTTGCACTTTTTGTCCGGTACATCTATGTTGTGTTGTGTAGCACCATGGTCCTAGAGGAACGTTGTTTCGTTTCACTGTGTACTGTACAAACGTATATGGATGAGATGACAATAAACTCACTCTTGACTCTCTTGACTTGATTGGATTGCTTATATGCAGTTTTGTTATGATATACATTTGGGAAAAACAGGGCAGGGTCCACAGTTCAACTGCACTTTGCACCTTCAAAAATTTATTCAAGCCTCTGAGCTTCAAAACTGAACGCAAAGGCCTAAGTTCCCTCAATGAAGACAACCCTGTCTTCCTTCGGCATCTCTGTATACATGAGGTATGGGTGGGGTGAACACGTAACCATTCTCTAACTTGCATTTGGCTGGAGGTTAGGACAGGGCTGCCTCTCCGCAAGGTGCTGATTGCAGCCAGACCCCTATGGTAAGTTCTCTTAAATGGGCAATAAGGGACAAGCTTTCACACTCCTTAGTGCTCTTGCACTTGTGTCTGGGATCTCTCTAAATGACCCCCTAGGATTATTAGTCAAATAATGGTAGACTTTTAGTCTGGTAATTAAAAATGTCCTACTGAAATGTCCATGTTACATATTGTACTTCTGATATGCAAAGGCAACTCATTCATCACATATTCTTTCTCTAGAGGTCCATCAAAGTTTTTCTTTATGCCGAATTTGCAAAAAGACACATTTGAAATTATTCTAATAACTCATTCTCAGAGAGGAATTCAGATGATTTAGAAAGCATAGTGGTACTATAGAACAGATCTGGCAGTTATTTAATTACCCATCTCTGTCTTTGGACAAACTATGTCCTATTCGAAGCAGCAAAAGCATTAATTGGGTGGGCGTTAACTATATCCATTCTTGAGTTTAGGTCTTATACCAGTATCCATTATATGGAAACCCATTATCCATAAAGCTTTGATTTATGGGAAGGCCCTCTCCCATACAGTCAATTTTAATGAAATTTTTTTTTCAGAATGCATCAGTTAATAGTCCTGCTCCAGCAGAATTGACAAAGAGTCATACCAGACTCGAAACATGTTGTGTTATACAATAAAACACTAAAGGTGGAGCAGTAAAGCTGCGTCAGTGTCGATCCTTGTGAATTCCAATTGTTTGTATACTTCATTAGCACACACGGCGGAGGTGCATCACCTGGAACTCGACCATTAATTGAACCTGCATATGGTTAGAGGTAACAGCAATTTATTTATATTTGATTTATGGGAAGGCCCTCTCCCATACAGTCAATTTTAATGAAATTTTTTTTTCAGAATGCATCAGTTAATAGTCCTGCTCCAGCAGAATTCTGCACTGAATCCATTTTTCAAAAGAGCAAACAGATTTTATTTTTTATATTTAATTTTGAAATCTGACATGGGGCTAGATATTTTATCAGTTTCCCATGTGCCCTCAGTCATGTGACTTGCGCTCTGATAAACTTCACTCACTTTTTACTGCTGCACTGCAAGTTGGAGTGATATCACCCCCTCCCTCCCCCCCCCCCCAGCTGCCTATCAACAAAACAATGGTAATGTAACCAGATAACAGCTCCCTGACCCAAGATTACACCTCCCTGGTATATATATGAATAGCACTCAATTGTTAAACTCCAAGTTCCACTGTGACTTACTTCAGTTACATTGAGTAGGGCAAACAATAGCCTGTCTGACAGCAGTTCCATCATGAAGTACTGGCAAGACCAGGCAAAACTACTGGATATGTCTGCCTACATGCCAATATTACAACTAAAAAAAATACAATAAATATATTGGTTCAGGAATAACATTTTATAATGTAGAGTGAAATATGTGCAGTGTAAACAGTGTAATTTAGAAATAAATCTACACCATAAAAATCATGACAGTATACCTTTAAGGTATAGAGATGCATATTACAGAAATACCCCTTATCCAGAAAACCCCAAGTCCCGAGCATTAATTGCATGTCTTGGCAAGTCATATAATGTTGCCTGATGTACACAAACCTGATCACTAGTGATGGGCGAAATGCATTGGGCGTCAAAATAATTTTGACACGCGACAATTTTGATGCGCGCGCCAATTTTTATATGCGTGACTATTCTGTCCAAATGCATTAAAGTCAACGGGCGCCCAAATAATTTAGATGTGAGACAATTTTCTGCAAATGACAAGTTTTTTTTGATGCTGCAGATTTTTCGCTCGTAAATTGTCACCGCAGTTTAGTGAATATGTTTGACGGCTGCAAAATGCCCAAAACAAATTCACCACAAATCCATGTCTGGCAAATTTATTCGCCCAGCACTACTGATCACAGAAACAAAGTATTTATTCAAGGACTCCTCCATTAGCAAATGCAAAATACCTTGTTAATAGAATAAACTGCTATGTTTGACTAAAATCATCGTAACTTGAATGAGCGAACAACCCACTTAGCTTCTCCTTGCAGTTTTAGACGTACGTCTCAAGTTTTGCAACATTTTATGGATGGTACAGATGGTTTTTGGACCTTGGGCAAGCCGTCTTGATTTCTCACTACAACTACTGAATTACAACTTTCTTGACAATAGGCTAATATAGGCTAATAGGCTAATATTTTATTTTGCTTGTGCTCTAACTGTACCATGCCCAAATGCTATCCATAAATTGTGACATCAGTCCATTTGGAAATGCCGTGATGCAAGATCCCAGTGTTGATCGAATTTGCTATATAAATGATGTCAGTGTGAGATACCAATCCTGAACAGAATATGAATAAGCAAACAGTCTGCTTGTGGTAAATACCATTGTCCATGCCAGGCACAGTACATGATTGATAGTATTATTTTAACTTGCAGAGCTATGTCTGGAAGAGCCGAAACTGTGCATTTAAAAGATCACATTGATATTCAAGGGCAGTGTATGTTATTTTTCCCAAAGTGCCGTTTCATGCTTTAAATCTGCGCAGGCCCTTCTATACATGGCTAGTGTTAACATGTGAAAATGAAAAGCCGGGCTTTTAAGATAGACAGAGGCATTTGTGCTTTACTTCGCAAGTCAATGTGCTGCCAGATGATGTTTTGTAGGGGAAAAATGTATTCATTGCTACGTCCTGCTGCTTTTCTGACATTTCTCTGTCAGAATTACAGCAGGGGGTAACAATGAAAGTAGTTTGTTGCCTCTGAGACATTGGCTGTTAAACATTCTGAATCCAAAGTTTACAATGGCAGCTTCCTTTTCCCCATGGATTCATTCACTGTTGGTTTCATACACCAAGCGATCATAACTCCATGGGAAGGAAATGTTGAATATTAAGCACAATTTAGACAATATGCTGGAAATCTTGTGTCCATACCAGAATAGTGTGAGACTTACAGAAAGGCAACATGACATGATTTACCTATCTGCAGAAAGAGTTAAACTGGAATTGTACAGGGACAATACACCTTGAATATCAATAGAATAAGGCATTGACTCATACAGAAAGCAAAGTGCTTTCTTTCAAGAGATATGACTGAAGATTGCCTTTAGCCATTTACATAAATTAGAATAATTTACTTTTTATACGAGCTAACTGCTAGAAAAACAATTATTATAAATGGAAGACATAGCTCTGTGAGTGTCAGACCCGAGGTTAATGTTGGACAATCTCGTCTCTTAGAGCAGAAAATAAAAAAAAAATCGTAAAAAGTTGCTTAGTTGCCGTTTTGTCATTATTTACATTGTTGCTTTCAATCCTTGACACTGGTGTGTGTGTGTGGAGGGGGGGGGGAGATATCCATCATCTCTCTATATACAGATATGTGATATGATATCCAGAAAGCTCTGAATTAGGGGGTGGCTGTCTCCCATAGACTCCATTTTATCCAAATAATTCAAATTTTTTTGTCTGTAATAATAAAAATGTACCTTGTACTTGATCCAAACTAACATACCGTAATTAATCCTTATTGGAGGCAAAACAATCCTTTTGGGCTTATTTAATGTTGAAATGCTTTTTAAGTAAACTTAAGGTAGATCCTTTATCCGGAAAACTCCAGTTCATGATAAAATGTCCCGTACTGTACCTGTATGTTCTATATCCCAATGAGCATTCTTAGAACACTTTGTTGAGAATCCCCATGTCATTTTCATAAATATTATCTTTAGCTAGCTTGCATCTATATCCTCCCATTGGACATGTCGTACAGGAATAACTCTGCACACCCTTGCTTTGTGCTTGAGATCTATCGACAAGTGAAAATACTTAAATTCCTAATACTTGAATTCTTAATCAAGCACAATTTTGTGTAATTTGAGCCAAGTGAGTTAATTAAGCATTAAGTGGACGCATTTGGAAATTAAGTCTGTTGATAGATTTGAAGGATGAAATTTAGGTTTCACCGGTGCACAGATATGATTAATTTATAAAGCTAATGGCTGAATCGAAATAACGTTTATTCTGAACAATTCTCATAGTGGTGGTAAGGCAATTACTTGTTTTTTTCCCCTCGAAAAATGAATCATAATTTCTCAAAGGTGGAGAGCATTTGAAAACCAAATAAGTATCAAATTCTATTTCAACTGCAAGAATGCGTGCCATAGAAAATAATAATTGCCTATTAAAGTAGGGGTTGCACAGGCTTCCTTTCTTGTATGTAGTGTTTTACACTAGCCTGGGGGTTATGGTCAGAATCAAGATAAATGGTGTAGGCTGGCACTACTCTGGATCCCAAAAGTTGTAGACAGACTGGGCACAGTTCTTGTAGTTTAAGGTAAATCTAGTTTATTGTTACATGTCTCAAACAATTATAGTTAATAGCATTTTGTACAGGCTAAAATTTCCCTTGGTTTGTGACTGTTTTCTTCCCCCTGCTGAAGGTCTGGGGCATGTGCACCTGAACCCGATGTCCTTAGTGGTAAGTTTACACCCTATTCCTACATCACACTGGAATTTATCCATGTATGTTTTGCTGGGTTATAGTAGCATTCTTCAGGGGGTCATCATCAAGACCAGTGATGCCAAATTATGTGGTCAAGTCACAGTGGGCCCCAAAGCATTTCCAAATGCGTATTTGCCAGTATTTTCTTGTTTTGTATGCCCAGCCACATCTTTATTTATTCTGGCCCACAGACCACTGGAGTCCTGGGTACTTGCTATTCTTGAGGCTTGTAAAGTCTCCATCATCTAGTCCTGTTGTCTGTAGCCACAAGTGCACTATGAGGGAGCGCTATGTGGTGGAGGGGTAGGGGAGATGGAAGAAGCAAACATGCGTGCACACCTGCAGGGGTGTGTGTAGGCTGCCTGCCTAGGTGAGTATTATTTTGAAATCTGGTGCTGGGTATTATTTAATGTTATTTCAGTGTTAGACTTACCTCTTGATGATGTTGAATTGTCAACTCTCTGTATCCTCTTGATGATGTTGAATTGTCAACTTTTATTGAATTCACCTAGATTAAATAATTGGGAAAAAGACAGACATTAAACTGAAATGTTAGGCCTCAGATTGGGCCTGAAGCAAAAATGTCTCAAAATTCCATCTAGACTTCGAGTTTTTTTGGAATCAGGCATTGAAGAAAAAGATAGAATAAAAGAGGTTAGAATAAGCCACCACATTTGATTTATTCAGGCACCGCCTGCAGGGACTGGTAAAAGAATAACCTTTCCCCTTTACTATGTATCCTCTTGATGATGTTGAATTGTCAACTAGTATTGAATTCATCTAGATAAATATTTGGGAAAAAGAGGGGAATTAAACTGAAATGATAGGCCTCAGATTGGACCTAAAGTAAAAAATGTCTCAAAATCTCCCGTCTAGACCTTGAGTTTTTTTGGAATCAGGCCTAGAAGAAAAAGATCGAATAAATGGGAAGCTGAGGTTGGAATAAGCCACATTTGATATATTCAGGCACCGCCTGCAGGGACTGGTAAAAGAATGACCTTTAACCTAGACTAGGGATTTCAAGTTAACAACCCTTCAGATTTTGAAAACTACAAGTATCTTCATTCACAATGCAAGTATTTTTATTTAGCCTCTGGCTGGTTAAGAGGAGGCTGTTCCCATCATAGTCTTGTCAATTTGACACCCATGATTAAAACAATCAGGCTTTTCATCAACAAAAGTCCCTTGATTTTTTAATGATAGTTAACAGATACAGATGGATCAAGGGTTATTGTAAAAAAACCTCTGCTTTATACTGTATGCTGCAATAATGGAGGGGGCTGACATTCTGCCAGTTTTAACATACTGTCATTTCAGGGGCAGCTCCTTTGTATTATATGTACTGCATACAGTATGTCATGTGTGGTGCCAAAACTGTATACAGATTCTAGCCCTGTTCTTGCTTACATTGAAGAAAGTGGATCAATTTGTCAATATTGGTGATTCTTTTACTCTCTTTATATGTTGATGGGTGTTTGTGTAATCGAAAAAACAAAGGGAAAAAAACTCCTTTCATTATACTAATAGAGGCATTACCTCAGCCCCATCCTGCCTTACTTTGCAGTTAACCTTAATCCCACCACATTTAAATCTTAAACTAGTCATTTTGCTGAGCAGTTGTTTGACCTCACCCTCTTCCTGTTCAGTGTGATAATTTAGAAGCCTTCCCATTGAGCACAGTGCATGGAGGTCATCTGGTTGTCCAGCATTTTTGGAAATAAATGAAATTCAATGGAATACTCAGTGACCTGTGAATTTATTGGGAGGTGAGGTGCCAAGCCCTAGGCCTTGCAGTAAAGCATTTTTAAAAATAGGGTGTCTGCAGTTCTGTCAGTTTAAATATAAGTTATTAATGCCAACAGACAACAATGATATACATCGTAGGGGTCTGCTCACCCTGATGCTGCATTCTGCACCATGGATTTTTTATGCATAAGGATTAGTGATGGGTGAATTTTTTTCACCAGGCACAAATTCGGTGCAAATTTGCTTGTTTCGCCGCCGTCGATTAAATTCGTGATTTTGATGCGAAAATTTGCCGAGTCAAAGTTTTTTTTTACGCTGGCAACGGGATTCATGATTAACGGACGCCCAATGACTTTAATGGGCGCTGCCGTCAAATTTGATGGCGCGCCCATTTTGACACCATCGAATTGTCACCCGAGTCAAAATCTGCGTTTCACGAGTTTTTCGCCCGTTTAGTGTATTTCACTGGAAATTTGTGGCGAAACTGAACAAATTTGCCCATCACTAATCAGGGGCAAACGTGTGCACCCCATAATGCTTTTGCACTTATGGCAGAGGCAGTTTTAAGTGAGCTCATGTCCCCATTAATAATTGATTGTAAATGTGCAACAATAGAGTGGTAGAATGAAGAAGTGATTTACTAATATCAGATACTAAATTGCCCTAGGACAGTTACCATAAACATCTAATGGGACTCCTTTACCAACACTTGGATACAGGGGGAAACACTGGGAAAATTTGCATTAGCTTTTTTTTCCCTTACAACTCACTTACTTTCACTGAACACTGTAAATAAAAGATCATTGTTGAGGGGGTGTGAAGAGTGCCTGGCCTTATGGACACTGGGAGTTCCTATAAAGGCAGGGTAATAGCTGGTCATTGGTACAATAATGATAAGCCAGCCTCCTCCCAGTGGTTGCTTTAGTATCAGCCTGTCTCAGCAGGCTCTATTACGCAGTTTTTCTCAGCAGGATATACACTAAGCTTCTTGATGGGAGAGCAGCTGTGCATTCTAGTTTCTAGTATTAACTTAAGACTGATATGTCCTACTGCTGATTACAGACTTTTGAAGTTTCTTTATATATCTATAAATATATATGTTAGAGCAGGAGTGCCCATCATTTTCTAATGCCAGGTCTACTTTTAGTGATATAAGTCCTATTATCATCTACATTCATAAAACATTGTTAACAATCTCTTCCATGGAAAATATTACTTAAATATTGATTCATGAGAAAAAGTATATTGCTGTATTTAACAAATAACACTTTCTAATGTAACCTTAACATAATAAATATCTGAATAAAAAGAATGAAACAGAAGGTTGCTTTAGACAAACTGTTTGTTGGCAGTGTCTTGAGATCGACTGATCACCAGTTAAAGGTCTACTGGTAGATCCCCAGTTAGAGACTCCTCTCCTGGGGAGATTTCTTTGTTACATACTAATGCAAAGATACTTCTAATCTCCCATGATAACCAAATCTTATTAAGATTGGGATCTACCTTCTTACCTTCATGAGATAAGTTGGAGCAGACAATTCAGTTCATTAAGTATAATATACTGTACAGGTATGAGATCTATTATCCAGAATGCTTGGGACTAGTGATGGGCGAATTTATTCGCCAGGCGCGAATTAGCAGCAAATTTGCTGGTGAAAGTTCGCTGGCGTCAAAAAAAAATTGACGCAACGTAAAAAAACGGTCGTCGGTGTCAAAAAACGGGCTTCGGTGTCAAAAAAACGGGCGTCGGCGTCAAAAACTAGATGCCTGCGCCATTTTGCGAGTTTCGCGTGAAAGCGCAACGGCGCAAATTCGCCCATCACTACTTGGAACCAGGGGTTTTCCAGGTAAGAGATCTTTTTGTAATTTGGATCTCCATACATTAAGTGGGTCATTTACTAAAATCTGAATTTATCTCATATTTTATTTAAAAAAAAAAAGACTATACTCCCATGCCAGTTTTAATCTTATTTATTATCAAAAAACTTGATTTAATCGGATTGTGGAAAACTAAAACCCTAATTGCTCAAATTTTTTGGCCTTTCTCCTGAATAGCTCAAATTATTCCGGCTTTTTTGCCAATTTGCTTGAATTTTTTAGTTTTTTGTCTGAAAATCCCAAAGAAGTTGGATTTTCGGGCTAAGCCCAGAGCAGACCATGAAAACTGCAAACTGAGAAAGGTGCCTCTCCCATTGACTTATACAGGACCTTGACAGGTTTGAGATGTTACATTTTTGGATTCTGGCTTTTTGCAGTATTGGGGCATAATAAATCTGAAAAAAAAATAGGTTTTTTTTTCTCTAAAAATTTGAGTTTTCTAGTGAAAAAAACTTTCGAGATTTCACAACTCACCTTTAATAAATAACCCCCTAAGTCTGCTTGGATTGTTTGGCCACCAACATGGACTCGGACATGCAGCTTAGTTACCAATGAGTATAAGGTTCTATTTTATTATTAAAGAGAAAAATGAATTATATTCATAAAATAGTCTCTAAGGGAGATGGTCTTTCCATAATTTGTAATTTTCAGGATAACAAGTTTCCAAATAAGGCATCCCATACCTGTACTTTAAAATTATTAAACATGAGAAACACATGCTGTATAGCTGATCAACTCGACAGCCATATATGTTGGATTAAATGACTTCCAGCAACGAGTATATGTACGCACTAATTTGTTTGTTGAGGAGTTGACCCTGCAGAGGTGAGCATCAGCAAGTAAACAGTGGCAGTGCAACTGTCATGTACAAGCTGCCACAGGAACCACAGCTAAAACAACACACTGACAGGGGAAATTGGCCCATTGTAATTCTAATTTATACACGTTCCCCATTTCAAATTAAACTCTTTACAGAATGTCTCATGGTGGGAAGGTTTTTTGATCACTTTGCAGCTGATCTTCACAACTGGTGATTCCAACTGCAAATCATTCCCAGTTTTCACTTTCCATCATACTGATATAATGCTAGACAGAAAATATAACATCTCTGGGTTATTCTGCTTAGAGTGATGGACTTAAACAATAGCCAGTAAATATCCAACACATTTTATAGAAAATTCCTGGCATTTTATTTTTTTAAAGAACCAAATGATCCTTCCCTTTTTCTTGTTAAATAGAATTGCTCTTTTGTTAAAATTTCTAAACTACTCATCAGCCTGTATATTTTACATTTTTATTATTTTGATAATATTATTTCTTATGTCTTTCTACCTTCTTTATACTGTATACAGTATATGTATTATATAAATATAATGTCTAGTTACTTACTGAGGGGCCCATTTTCTAACAATCAAATTTCGATTTTTTTTCCACACATCTCAAAAAATTTGTGGTTTTCCTATTATTTTTTTAAAGTGTAAAAACCACAAAAAGCTGTAATACAAAACTTGGCCAGGTAAAAGTTGTAAAGGTCCTATAGAAGTCAAAGGGAGCTGCGCTGATCCTATAGGACCTTTTTAAATCAATTCGAACTTTTAGAGGTTTTTGGATATTTCTCTGATAGTAATTGTCCAAAAAACTCAAATTATTTGAGGCTTTAAGGGTAAATATATTTTTTTTATCAGGATCCTTTAATAAGTGTCATGACATTCATGGTTTTAGAGAAAGTGAGTTTAGTTGTGGTTTCAAAAACCTATAAAATCACTAAAATTGGACCTTCAATAAAAATGCCTCTGAGTGTCTCCAGTATCCATTATTATAGACATATCCGTTTGAAAAAGACAGTTATGGGTGAAAACATATCAAGTAAGAATAATTAGCATTTTTAAACATGTTATCTGTTCTACATTGTCCACCTTGCTAACCACATGAAATATGCATGCGCATGATGATGAGGCTCTGGCGGTGAAAATACAGAATTCACAGAGAACTTCCGAACAGCAAAGTAGTTTGAATAACTCATTCATATTCTAATAGAGTTGCTGCATGCTGTATATCTAGGCATTTTGCCAGTTTGGTTCCTCTGCACTGTGATCTTCGACAAATTAGTAAGGGGCTGAGTCTGTAATATCATAAGTAGCTTTAGTCCTTGCAGTAATCTACTCTTCATAAGAGAAAGAAATGTGCTCCATATGGTAACGTGGAAGATCAATCTTGAATTATGTCTGGGCCTTGACCAGAGATATACCTCTGATTTAGTTATATCCTTAATCACAAGTTGTCTTCATTCAAGATTAATATCCGTTTGAATACACCTTGTCCGAGACCATCTGTTGACTTTATAAAGCTCACTGTTATACCTATTGTACAGCTGACACAATGCTCGATATAAAAGAGGTCAGTAACAAATAGAGGTCATAAAATGAATTTACTAAACACGAGGCAAGACAATATGATTATGCTCTCCTCATATGATTTTTCTGAGACATATCACAGTTAATTTTATTTTAAGTAGACATTCCAATCTATTCTCAACCGACTTCATTGAATATGCTGTCTGGCCTACAGATGTTGTTACAGGTCCGAGGAGTTGTATTTCAACAAGCTGTAGAGGCCCATTAGTTACCTTTCCCACACTTCACATTTCACATTAAAAATATAAACATTAATACACCTGCATGTCTATGGTAAGTGCCAGCATTCACTCTATTGGCCCTTTTACCATGAGAATACTGATGACTAGTAGATGTGCAGAGCTGGGGTTGGGCTCCTACTGATGTCATGGATAATGTCAACAGGCAGACCAGCTGGAGGAGGTCATTTGCATATATAATTGATGCAATGAAAATACTGTTTATTTGCACAATAAAAATAATGTATAGTTTGTACTGATCAATGTACTGTTTTTTCAAATCTTGATTTAAATCTCGGTACCGTTATAGTCGAAGCCATCTGCGGTGCGAAGCAATTATATGTTTTTTTTTAGTAAATTAAAAAAAAAACTAATCACTCAATCATCTGACTAGTTATTCATCGTTTTTAAACACGGTTTTAAATTATCTGCTGCCTTACTGCATTTGAAAAAATCAAGCAACCAATTATTTTTTAGTCACTTGATATAAGCATAGCAACACCAATTAAATTCAGATCTTATCTGAGTTTTCCTATGCATCGCTATCACTGCAGATTAATAGCTTCTGCTGTTGGAAGGCTTATGTCATGTCGGCTGGTTTGTTGCCGTGACTTGTCTTGGGAATTTTCTTAAGCTCTGAATACTTTGCTATTGCTAGAGAAGCATAGTCATTATTCCTCTCATGAACATCATAGAGCAATATTATATATGTGGACTCATGCAGCTTAGTTACCAGGTACTGTTTTATTATTGTTGAGAAAAACAACAATTTTTAAAAATTATAATTATTTGCAAATAATGGAGCCTATGTGAAAAATAGGGTTTTTTTTCAATAATTTTTTTTCCACAAGTATTCCCATTGACTGCGGTACTATGTTATTTTATTTACTTTATTTACCAGCACCGGGCAAGTTTAGGGTGTGCTCCTCCATTATTTTATATATATATATATATATATATATATATATATATATATATATATATATATATATATATTTTTTTTTTTTTACATTTAATGCACTTATGCCGTTTACTATGCTATGTGGGATTATTTATATAATGTCATTTTAGGAAAATGTAATTTGATATTAAATGACATGGTATCTGATAAAGAACTATGCATGTAATGAACTTTATAGGTATGTAGAAGTCTCTTTTTTTTTCATTCATATATCTCGTTTCATTTATCTCGTCCGTTTTTTTGGGTCAATTTAATAAAATTAAACTAAAAGCAAACCTAAACTGAAAAAACAAAATTGTAAATTTTAAGTTAAAAAAATATTCACTCATACATTTATAGGTCAATTTAATGGATTGACTGTAAAAAAAAATTCTACAAATTGCTACAACAATTATTCATTTATATATTTATGGGTCAATTTAATAAAATTCAGAAACCAAAAATAAATATTACAAATTTATGTTAAATTATTTATTTATACATCAGGTCAGATTAATAAACTATAATAAATAATATTATTAATAACGATTAATAAATTGAAATAAATGACAAATAATATTGCAATAGTAAAAATTGTTCATCAGTTATTACATTCAAATTTCCTAATTTTTAAGATCTGCTTGAAGGCATGCTTTTGCCACATAAACATATTTCACAAAAGTTTTTGTACTTTATCATATACTCAGCTCACTTATGCAATCTTTGACAGAAAGATATAAACTATTTTTGACAGGGGTTCTTTAAGAATTAATGCCAAGGGTCAATAAAGCAAATAGTACTGTGTGTGTGTTAAAAATTGGTTTGTAGGGAGTTGAAAGGAGCATTTGGGGAAGACTGGGGGTAGATATATCAATGGTCAATTTTTCTTGTCCTGTAACAATTTAGTAAAATTTAATAAAACATGTTTTTTGAGGATATTTTTCTTGCATTTATTATGTTTTTTGTTTTTTATACAGAAATACATGATTTTGTATGCATGCATGTTGCACAGTGACATGAGTTAGGAAGAGGACAGTAAAACCATGTAGAGAAGGAGAGGATTGTAGGGAGAAAATGTAGCTAATATAAATAGAAAGTAAAAAAAAAAAGTCACTGAAAATCAAATAAAGCCAAAGTTTATTAAATTATAGCAAATCTGAGTCCATTTTCTGAAATAGGTTAAAGAAGAAATTGATGCAGAGGTAAACTACCTCTAAATAAACTATTCCTTTATTCCATCTAAAGCCTTTTCATTCTTGGCTTTAATTAGAATTTTGACTGCCCCATTTGTCACTCTTTTACAGCTATCATTCATTCTTTTCCACCGCAGATTAAATAATGTTTATTCCATTTAATTTACAAGTTGCTTTCTTAGATTTAACACCAAAAGGCACAACCTCACATTCACACTATCTAAATTGAGTTTCTCCTTTGTTGCTGAATGTTTTTCCTCTGTGCTTTTCCGAATGTCCTTGCATTACCTCCAGTTTGCTGTGAAATCGAGGATTATGTCCCTGCACAACCTTTGTCTGCAGTCAGTCCTTTCTCAGTAGTCGGTTCTGTTCTGTCTAATGAATTGCTCCCAGAATGCAGAGAAACAGATCTATGATATTAGAGTGTTTTTTGGGGGTCATCCTATAAAATACAGTTAGGCCCATAAATCTTTGGACAGAGACAACTTTTTTTCTAATTGTGGTTCTATACATTTAACAAAAAACAACTGAAGTGAGAGTCAAATGTCCAGAAAGCCTGAACACTTGCCCTGCAACTCCCAGTCACCCAGTTCAGACCGCTATTAATAATAACAGTGATAGCATTGCACTTATATCCATCACCATAGCTTAAAACATAGCTTTTAATAAATTAATGGTTAAAACCAAACGCATCCTTTGTGCCAAACTTCCCACGACCCAACAGACCCACTACATTATATAACGTGTGGGCAATTCCAGACAAAATGCGGTAAAAGTAGCTCTCCATGCAGGTGAAACAAGTCATCCTTAAGCTGCAAAAACAAAAAACATATCCGAGAAATTGCTACAATATTAGTAATAAAAAGGTGTCTCTGTTCAAAGACATATAGACCTAACTATATGAATGTAGAAATTTACCTCGAATTTAAGGTGAAAAGTAAGACTGATCTTGAGTTGCCTATAATTTTGGTATTTTGACATAATTGATTTATTGATGATAGTAAATGGAAGGTCTGAAGAGAGGAATCTAAGAAATTAGGAAAGTGACATCTAAAGGGAGCAACTCTGAGAAGTGCTAGGGCTAGTTGCCAGCAAAGGGCCACTTTGCATACCACATTGATGCCATACTGTATGTCCATGCACATCAAGGAGCAGTCAAAACTCATTGAAGCAATGTTTTAGCTCATACAGCTTTCGGATGCCTGCCATGTCGTTTTAGTAACTAAAGGTGGCCATACACAGAGAGCTCCGCTCGTTTGGCGATGTCGCCAAACGAGTGGATCTCTCTCCGATATGCCCACCTCAAATGGGCAATATCGGGCTGATCCGATCATGGGCCCTAGGGCCCAATGTTCGGATCCTAACGAATGGGAACGGGCGGTCGGATCGCGAGAGTGCATCAACGAACAGATGCAGCCAGGATCCGATGGGATTTTTAGTCCCGTCCGATCGAGATCTGGCCGACTTTCGGCCAGATCTTGATCAGGGAAGCCCGTCGGGGGGGGGCATACACGGGCCAATAAGCTGCTGACTCGGTCTGTCGGCAGCTTTTATCGGCCAGTGTATGGCCACCTTTAGGCTAGAGGCTGATGAGGATGATGGAGCTTTAGTTACAGACAGCTGCATGGGAGTTGTGTTTCCTTAGATGATTGCTTCTTTATATGGTTAAACCATTAAGTTTATTACTTTTTTTCTGCAATATTTCTTTAGCTGTATTCCTCAACTGCTGTGCTGTAATTATACTTAATTGTTTTTTCTCTTTCTACTGTTATTTTTCCCTGAGTTAAAGTTCTATAAATTTACAGTTTTTTTTTTCCTATTTGACTTCTACATCTTGGAAATTGATATACAAATAACACATTGTTTTCTTCCCAACAAACATCCAAGAATAACATGCGTTAAATTAATTTGAATTTTGCAGTCATGTTATCAGTGTTGATTAGTCACATCTGGCTTAAACTAAAAGACTTGTGGGAGGATTTGAAGTGGATGGACATGGTGATTTAGAAAAGAGCTACAAACAGCAGAGAGATAAAAAAAAAAAAAAACAGGAGAACACTGTGGTCGATTGAAGGGTTATCTTTGTGGATCTAAAACAGAAAATTGAAGGATTGCTGTAAGCTTATTTATTGTAAAGGTGACTTTGCTTAAAAAATATACCAAACATTTTGGGTTTTGTGCACAGTATAAATCAGGAAGCAAATCAGGAAGCAAACATTGGTGCAAGGCAAATGCTTTTAGGCTTGTTTTTCAAAGTGAGAAATTACGTTTATTTTTAAGTTGTAACCAGCATAAGGTACTTCAGGAATTCTAAACAAAAAGATCCTGATTTGGTGCAAAGTCAAGCTGATCCAATGATTGATCTTTGGTCAACGACTGGGTCCCCTAAAGTCTTGTGCTAACTCTTCTAGTGAGGACAGCATCCATGACCTTATTTGGTTTCCTCCACAACTGGGATTTTCCAGTCTTCAATTACTAACTAAACCCAAATCAGATTCAATATGGGGAGGCCATTGTTTTATTTCATACATAGGAAACAAATGCTGACTTTGCTGCAGTAGCCAAGTAGGCAGTCAGTATTGACCTTTGTGTATTTAACAATGTAATATTTAACTTAGTAATACAACATAAAGGGTTATAGCTAGCAATATGAACTCAATCATGGCAAATGATTGAGATTGCAGGTTCCATGATCTAGTTTTGATTTCAGCGATTTCAGTGATTGCTTCAGTATATAAGAAAAAATGACAACTTAAAGCAGAACGAAATCCCAAAAACAAAAATGGGTAAAAATTCTGCACTAAATCTTAACTGATCTTACGGCAACAGTCAAAAGCTATAGAATCTTTACAACAGTAATGATCCAGGCCTTCAAAATTTTGCACAAGAGTCGCCATCTTGAATTTGGTTAGTAGTATCAGTGACAATACCGTTCTTAGTGTGCTCTGGGCAATAGAAAATGTGGTTCACATGATGCTACAGGTCTGATTATTAAAATCGGATGCATCAGAATAATATCAGCAACTAATGTATCGGTTGTAACAATTGGCTTTAGTAAAGCTCAGGGAACATGCTCAGTAGGGACTGAAGTTGCTGGTAATATGGAATGGCTCAACCAATGTGGCAAATTAAAACAAGTTTCGAGAGTCAGTGAGCCCTCCTCTCAGAGCTGCTCCTTTAAACTCAAATCGTTAAAAAGAGCATAAGAGCTGACAAATCGTTAAAAACTGAAGAGCTGATTGTTGGAAATGTTATTATGATGTTATTACTGCAATTTTATTATAATGTTGATATATAATGTTATTGGAATAGACGGAAATCCTATTGTACAATCAATATTAACCGACAGATGTGTCAAAAATTCCAAATACAAAACAAAAAAAAATCAAGAAAAAAAAGCAATTGAAAACAATCTATTTCTGGCGTACTATTTAAATGAACTGATTCTTCAGCATACCTACCAACTGTCCCATTTGTCGCGGGACAGTCCCGATTTTAACAGCTCAACCCACAGACCTGGGTTGTTACTGAAATGTCCCAACTTTCTCTTTAATCTCCTGCACTGAACAGCCAGAAAACAATACACAGTTTCTAAAACTTAATTGGCTTTTGGCAGAGAGCCCAGAATGCGTGACAAGGGTACTTCGATACATTTGTTACAATGTAAGATAAGCAAAGAAACAATTGTAAATATTTAAGATAAGCAGGTCTCTTGGAGGAACTGTGACTTGCAGGTTAAAGGGCAATTCACCTTCATTAGCAAAACTGTTTAAAATATGACTCTAAAACCCCAGAAATGTGTTCAAACCTTCCATAACCTGCCAAATTTTGTAAAATGGACATGGTAATTAGGCTGCATGGCCATAAAATGGGTATGGTCAAAAAACTTGCCACGTTGCTCTCACCAAATTTTTTTGTCCCTCTTTCTATTGTTGGGAGGTTTGTTCTCCAGTATTCCGGTAACTAAGGATACTGGATATTATAGTTCACAGCTGTAGAGCCAGAAGCTATAAGTCTAAAGCTGGCCACAGACGCAAAGATCAGATCGTACGAATCAACGTATGATCGGACTTCCCCAACTCCCTGCCACTAACCATTCCGATCAAATAAAGTACAAAAGAACAGATCAGCCGATGTTCTGCCCCTGACAGCAATCGTACGAAACTTATGTCCGACCAAAGCAAGTGACAGTCTCCCTCTGAAAATCGTACGATTGGCAATACACACAGAGATATTATCGGCAGCCGACAGAAAATTTTTAACCTGTCCTATCAACCAAATGACCGATCTCCGCTGGATGAAAAATGTTGGGACTCTCCACAAACGGTCCGAAAATCGTACGAATCCTCGATTAGTGTGATCAAATCTTTGCGTCTATGGCCAGCTTTAGATTTAGTGCTTCGTGTCTTTTTTTATCTCAGTTATCTACAGCATGAAGTGATTCAGACGAGGTCTGTATATATCCAACAGCTGCAATGGTATTGCATGATCTGTATGATGGCAGTAAATACTAGAGAGGAAGACTACTTGTTTCTAGTGTTATGATTGGAAATGTGACCTCTGATAGATCCAGGTTGTAGTTGGTTCAGTCTGATGGATAACCACTGCTCTACACTGTACTGCTTGGATGGCAAAGGTCTCTTATGAACACATAAATGATACGTCAATACCAATGACTTTAAAATGACATTGCTCCCTGATTATACAATACCTGCTGTATCTGGCCACAATGCTACTTATGGGACATGTTTACACTGCTTCCTGCCACCGTACACTCATCAGCAGCACAAGGGTTTTGTAAACGTTAAACTTGACCCACTGATGGTTCAATTATTAAATAATTCAAAAGATGAAATTGTCCTTGATGCGACTGCTGCTGTACTTGCCTTTCTCTGATTGTGCTGAATCAGCCGTAATTAAGCGCTCAGTCAAGCTCTGAATCAGGGAATACCGGTTGGAGAAAATGACTGACGTGTGCATCCCGTAATTTCACTCCACAAATGGATCATGAGACAGCAAACAAAGATATACACATCAATTATTGGATTTCAAACGGTGGTATGTACAAATCCATTCCCTGGTCCCTAATACATAACTATATTATGTACAGTGTTTATGGTCACCCCTTTTTTCTAATCCAATAGCCTTTTTCATAAGACAGCCTGATAAGTTTCAGAATAATGGTATATGGTTTCTTTCTATAGCATATATTCTCATTCTGCAAATAATACAGGTATGGGATCCATTATTCAGAAACCCATTATCCATAAAGTTTAGAATTACTGGATGGCCTTTTCCCATAGATATTATAATAAAATAAGTAATTTTTTTTTTAATTATTACCTTTTTTTCTCTGTAATACTTAAACAGTACCTTGTCCCAAGTAAGATATAATTAAAGGGCATATAAAAGCAAAAAAATAAAATCTAATTTTTACTTTCTTTAATGAAAAAGAAACCTATCTCCAATATACTTTAATTAAAAAAATGTGTACTGTTTTTATAAGAAACCTGACTGTATGCAGTGAAATTCTCCCTTTATTTACTGCTGTGGATAGGAATTGTCAGATGGTCCCTAACTGCTGAGCAGGGAAATAATCATACTTATGAACAGCAGGGGGAGCCCCCACCTTACTTCCCAGCCATGCAGAACTCAAGCAGCTTTGTTTATGATGATCCCTAAGCAGCCCAGACCACACTGAGCATGTGCACAGTCTTAGTCTTGCAAAGATGTTTAACAAAGTTACAAGATGGTGACCCCCTGTAGCCAACTTTGAAAGCATAAATTATTTGTTTGATTAGGCTTGTGGTGCAGTAAGTTCATGTTTATATTTAGAATACAAAATACAGCATTTCTAGCTTTATTCTATTTTAGACTTTACATGCCCTTTAATCCTTATTGGAGGCAAACCAGTCCTATCGGATTTATTCATTAGGAGACTTAAGGTATAGAGATCCAAATCACATACAGATCCCTTATCCGGAAAAACCTCAGGTCCCGAGCATTATAAATAACAGGTCCCATACCTTTATATTGTATCTATCCTGTGCAATTCTTCTAGGGCTTTTCTACATTGGCAAAATCTAAATATTTAATTTATTTTGAGATAGAAAATATTTTTTAAGGATAAACTAGAACCATATATATTGCTTCAAATTATGAACCTGGGATGCATGGAAAACACCACCAATTTGTTTGAATTGCAAACAAAATCAGAAGGGGCTGCTTTAGAGGATAATTAAAAAACACTGGCTCAAGTATCCATTTATGTTTCAGATTCAGTACAGCTGAGATTTGGAATTCCTTAGCTACAGTATAAATAAAATGTGTGCAAGAACAGACACACCCACTTCACATACTTTTGCCCACATATTATATTATATGTGATGTTAAAAAAATGTTCTTTTGGCATTAATTCCGTTCATCTGCAGCCAAGTCAGTCATAAACACCAATAAGTTAGACTGTAACTGTAAACCCCTGACATGCTGCTACAGAGAGCCCATAACCTTACAAATAATCTCTCCATCTGGAGATGTTCAGAATGCAAAGGCACAGCGACAGATATGTGCTGCAAAATTTGAACAAATGTAATATTACTGGGGGTTTTATCTCTTAAGAATTGATGAAAATAACTGGTGACAATATTACTCCAGAGCCGTGCATATGTATATAAATATATATCTCCTCTATGCAAATCAGCCTATGTTCTCAATTTCCTTTTCTATTCTTATACCTCCCTTTCTCTATGCAGTTTTATTCCAACAATATTAAAACAGCAAGAGCATGGCATGTAAATGTGTCAGGTGTATGTGTGAGTGGATATATATATATATATATAGAGAGAGAGAGAGAGAGAGAGAGAGAGAGAGAGAGAGAGAGAGAGAGAGAGAGAGAGAGAAAGGCACACTGAGACAACCAGGTACACAAATACAGCATGTTAAAGGAACAGTAACACCAAAAAATGAAAGTGTTTTAAAGGAATGACAATACAGGTATAGGATCCCTTATCCGGAAACCCCAATATCCAGAAAGCTCCGAATTACGGAATGGCTGTTTACCATAGACTACATTTTATTCAAAGAATCCAAATTTTTAAAAATGATTTCCTTTTTCTCTGTAATAATAAAACAGTAACTTGTACTTGATCCCAACTAAGATATAATTAATCCTTATTGGAAGCAAAACCAGCCTATTGGGTTTATTTAATGTTTAAATTAATTTCTAGTAGACATAAGGCATGAAGACCCAAATTATGGAAAAACCTGTTATCCGGAAAACCCCAGGTCCCGAGCATTCTGGATAACAGGTCCCATACCTGTATAATGTACTGTTGCCCTTCACTGGGGTTTTTGCTTCAGAAACACTACTATAATTTTTTATAATCAAGCTGGTGTGTAGCCATCGGGGCAGCCATTCATGCACAGGATACATAATAGATAACGGATGAGTTCTGAATAATCCCATTGTATACTACAGAGTTTATCTGATATCAGCTGTGCATCCTGTGCCTTTTCTCCTTTTTCAGCTTTGAATGGTTGCCCCCATGCGACACAGTAGCTTGTTTATATAAACTATAGCAGTGTTTCTGAAGCAAACACACCAGTTTAACAGAGCAGGACAACACTACGTGAAGTGCTAGTCCACACGAGGAGATTCGGAGAGATTTTGACGCCTGGCGACTAATCGCCTCGTCTTTTGAATGACTATCTCCCCGAACTGCCTCAGCGTTTTCCCCCATAGGCTACGATGAAAAGTTGCCTGCGCTAATGCACACGCGGTGATGCGTTTTCAATAGTCGCCTGAAGTTGCCACACTGAGGCAGTTCGGGGAGAAACGTTGAGGCAGTTCGGGGAGATAGTCAAGGCGATTAGTCACCAGGCGACAAAATCTCCCCGAATCTCCTTGTGTGGCCTTACCCTTAGACACTTTAATTTTTTGGTGTTACTATTCCTTTAAGGTGATCATACATGGGCTTATCCTGTACAGTATCCAACTGCAGATGGACATGCGGGGGACATAGAAAGATCAGTTTGTCCTCTATCTATTGTTGGAGTTGCCAACTGGCCAACATGGTTCAAGTGAGAGTTCCGTTATCCAGAAAGCTTTTATCCAGAAAGCGCTGAATTACGAAATGGCCATCTCCCAAGGATTACATTTCATCCAAATAATTCAAAAATGTAAAAATGATTCCTTTTTCTCTGCAATAATAAAACAATACATTGTACTTGATACAAACTAAGGTATAATTAATCATTATTGGGAGCAAAGCCCCAATTGACTGTTTTGCCAACCTGACGGTCATATCTCAGCCTGTCAGTTAGAGATTCTAAAGCTAACGGACTCCTGCTGAACAAATATGGCAGCCCAGCCATAGGCGATCACAGGGAGTCAGATAGGTAATGTAAAAGCATTGGGCAAATACTTTTATGGAAAAATTATAGATTAGTGACGGGTGAATAAATTCGCCTGGCACAAATTTGCGCCGAATTGTCCAATTTTCACAATTTTTCCGTGAAAATGTCAGAATTTCATGATTTTTTTGTGAAACTTTCTGATTTTGCGATTTTTTAGCGGATTTTTCACAGTTCCCTGAATTTCGCGGGAAGTTTGCGAATTTTTAGTCGAAGCGGAACGGGAGATATTCTACCGTCACTATTATAAATAGCATGCAAAGTTAATTTTATGGTGGATGTAAAAAAAGGTTAATTATCTGGTGTCAGTATCTCTTTAAAGGAGAAGGAAAAGATAAAATCAAGTAAGCTTTATCAGAAAGGTCTATATAAATACACCAGTAAACCCTCAAAGTAATGTTGCTTTGAGTCCTCTGTCAAAAGAAACACAGCATTTCTTTCCATCTATTGTGTACTCATGGGCTTCTATATCAGACTTCCTGTTTTCAGCATAAACCTCCAGGGCAGGGCTTGAGCATGCTCAGTTTGCTCCTCTCCCCTCCCTTCTCCCATGCCTGCTGTAATCTGAGCTCAGAGCTTTAAGTGAGCAGGGAGAGACTTAGGCAGGAAGTGATGTCACACCAAGTTTATATTGCAGCTTCTATCCTAAACAAACAGAGACAGTGGGGCTCATTTATTAACGCAGCGCAGCGCATAAGTGGACGCAAAAGATTGTCTGCGACATCACGAGTGTGATCGCTAATATATTTGCGTGATATTGCGCATAACACAGAGCTTTTGCGATGGTTTTGTTTATGCGCATTGCGCAAAAGATTGGGCATTTATGTCGCAAACGATGCCGTGGTTGTTAGGGGCGTGGCTGTGGGCGTGGCTACAATGCGCTTGCACTGCGGCCGTCGCAGATTTGCGTCTGTTTATGTGCAAAACTGCACCCGGGCAACAGCACCACAATTTTTACGACTGCCTCTTCGTGGCGTAATAGTAACGCTCTTCAAAATGTGCATTCCTGCCCAGCTGCGCTAGCAGAGCCACACTGCTAAACTGGGTTCTGGCAAATACAATGGTGCTGCTGTTGGTGGGGATGTTTGTTAACTCAAAGTTTACTTAAAGATGAACAACCCCTGTAAAGTGCATATTAACCACGCCTTCCACCCAACATGTTTATATTGACCAAGGTTCCTTTAAGGGTATCAGGTAGGCTAAACACCTTTGCAACCAAACAAATATTAGCACAGAAACAAATGCAGATGCGTCTAAGTGAACGCAATATGCGCAATATGTGACGCAACTAATTAAAGCAGCGCATTCATACATGAGCACAACTAATCCTTACCTTTGCGGTATCTTCCTGTGCGCACAATTTATTATAAGCACTGCGACAGCTGATACGCAGTTTCACACAGTTTCACAAGTCGCACCTACATTAGCGCACAAAATCGCACTGTTAAGGTATCGTGCGCTACATTATTAAATACTCGCATGCACTGGGCAAATGTCAGGCCACTGCGCTCTTTTTAGCACTGCGCTGCGTTAATAAATGAGCCCCAGTGTCTACAGCTGTTTACTCAGGTATGGTAAAGCATTCTGCAGAATAAATATAGCATTCTTGCTTGCACTATTGTGGCTAATCTGTTGCCAATAAACTGTCTTGGAGCTTTCCTTCTCCTTTAAATTAAACGCCTGTGCCTGCAACTGTTGTGTTAGTGGTTATAGTTATAGTTATAGTTGTTATGAAAACCACAACATCTTGTCTTACTTCTCACACTATCTTACAGCTGCAGCTCCCTCCCATAGAAATACAAAAATAAATCAGTGGGGTGTCTTTACTTTTCCTTCTGAATACAAATACTGGGCTCGGGGAAGGCTACCCCAACTTGCATCCTTTTATTAGTAGCCGCATGTGACTGTTCTCAGCAAATGCCTTTCAAAAAACTATTTCTGTACTCAGTTAACTGTTCAGAATTCTGACAATCCCATAAAAGTATATAAAAAAACTTAAATTCCTCTTTTTTTTCCATCAAAATAATTGCTGGGACTATTCAAACAATTATGTTTCTGTGCTGCATTGTTTTTGTGAGACAAATTTATGTATAATACATTTTGTTTCCATCATCAAGTGGCGACCTCTAGCAGGGGTTAATACATGCATACCATTCATAACCAGCATTACATTATTGTGTAACTTGCAGATGTTATATTATTTATAACATTGTGCATTCATTGCTTTCTGTATTCACTATTATGCAAAGCATAATAAGTGAAGTGCCTGTGTAAGTGTTTTATAGGTCATATTCTACTAAGTCTCTACTGAACACATTTCATTTTAAAACACTCTTCACTGAATGGCGTTCTGTAGAAAACAATGAGGCCACTCTTTTAATGGCCAATCTAAGTTTTGTTAGAAGTCTAATCGACATCAAGAAAATAGCCACCGATTCATTTTTTAGGGAAATGTTTGGGACAGAAAGAGAGGGAGACAGATTTACAACGACTATTTTCTCTTCTGTTCCACTCAAAAGACATTTAGAGACAATTTACAGAAACTGACTGTGTTGAAATCGTTGCTTAATGGGGATCTGGAGAATCATCGTGAACTCTAGAACAGAAGGAGATAAATAATGCATGAGATTGTAAATGTGTATAATATTGAAATTCATCAAAAGGCCGAACCTCAAATAAACAAGCTCAAATTGGAGATGAGCAAAAAGGGATGCTTTGCCTCTCTGGGATGGCTGGTGTTATTCAGGTCTGAAAACAGGCACTGGATATTATTGGCTACTGCATCAAACAGGAGACATATGTAAACATACAGTATAAATAAAATATGCCCCTCTTTATCCCAAGTCGGAAATGAAGTCATTTGTATCATCGACAAGACTGAATAAGTTTAGCTCAAGCATGAAATGATAAATACATTAAAAAAAAAAATCCAGAAAACCTTAAAAAAATCTGTCATCTATGATTTTTAAATAAAGTTGTTTACATATTTAACAATGAATCTGCGAGTTGTTCAACCTAACGTTTTTTCCAGCTGCAAATAACGCACACATGCTGTGAGTCACTGGCAGATTTCCTCTGCTCTGACTGGCTGATTTCATCATGAGTCATCAATTTGCAGTGCACTACTGACATAGGTGAGAGCTCTGTAGTAATAAAAAAAAAAGTAAGGTTGAGGGAGCACCACTGTCTAGAAAAAATATCATTAAAACTATTTATGAAACTACAGTTTTGGGTGGATTTTTACCTCAATAATAATTCTCCTTCAAGACTTTAAAACAAGATTTCATATTCACAGGCTTATCAAAAGTGACTTTTGTCAATTTTAGGCAAAAACAATTTGTTTTAACCATGGCTTGCTAGGTGCATAAAAAAACAAGGGCTTATAGAAAACCTAGTGTATAATGGCAAGGTTTGTGCCAATGCCACATAGAAATATATATACGGTACTACTCAAAAATAACTAACGAATCAAAAATTCAAAGTCAAATATTAAATAGATCTAATAGGATTTACTCACAGTTCACCCAGTCCCAGGGTGCAAGTCCAGAACAACATTTCAAAAAAGATGTGAGGACCTAGGTTTTTATGTCCTAATAAAAATGTTTTTTAACTAATTGCTTCTTTACTATTGGAGGTCCTCACATCTTTTTTGAAATGTTGTTCTTTATAGAAAACCTACCCTTGGGGGCACATTTACTAAGGGTTGAATATCGAGTTAATTAACCCTCGATATTCGACCCTCGAAGTAAAATCCTTCGACTTCAAATATCGATCAAAGGAAAAATCGAACGATTCAAAGGATTTTAATCCATCGATCAAAGGATTTTCCTTCGATCTGAAAAAGCTTAGAAAACTTATAGGGAAGGTCCCCATAGGCTAACATTGTAAAGTGGGGAAGTAGGAAGTCGAAGTTTTTTTTAAAGAGACAGTACTACGACTAATGGTCGAATAGTCGAACGATTTTTAGTTTGAAACGTTCGAATCAAAGTCATAGTCGAAGGTCAAGTAGCCTATTCAATGGTCGAAGTATCCAAAAAAAAAACTTTAAAATTCAAAGTTTTTTTTACTTTGGATCCTTCACTCGAGCTTAGTAAATGTGCCCCATAATGTGTGCAGTATAGAAGAAGACATTTCAGTATTATATTGGTAACTAGTGATTGGCGAATTTTTTCGCCTGGCGCAATTTTCGTGTCGAATTTCCGCGTTTCACCAACCAGTGAATAAACTCGTGAAAATTCCCCGCGATAGTTCCAACTCTGGCGATAAATCCGATGCCAGTGACTATTCCAATGCTGGTGACAATTTCAACACCGGCGACAATTTAATGCATGCCCATTGTCATGCCCATTGTCGTGTTTCACAAATTTTTCACCATTTCGCAAATTTTTCGGCGAAACAGGACCAATTCGCATATCATTATTGGTAACTTCTTTTCAGTTTTCTTTGCTATAACTGTATAAAGAAACCAAACTTGAGAACTAATGTAGTAAAAAAAGTTTGGAAAATGTTAACCTACAAAAAGGTAAACATTAATTTAATTTTGTGGGACTGGCCCCTCTGTAAAAGCTTAGAGCAACGCCATGGGGGCCTCAGCTTGAAGGAAGTTAAGGAGAAAACTGATTTACTCTCCAAGATGCCCCTGAAAGCCCATCTTCAAGGTTCATCAGAATGAAATATGGTATAAAAACAAATTTACTGTCCTAGATATTCTTGGAACCATTACAAAATGACTGATTTACCAATGTTTTCCTAGATCTCTAACCTTGTTATGAGCAAAGTGGGGGGGCTGAAAAAAGTTGGGGTGCTTGAGCTGAAAAAGTCTGACAACCACTGCTTTAATTGAAAGATAGACTTTGCATTTAAAGGGATAATGAGTGGCAGTCAGAGTTTATATCAAACAAGAACCAGTCAGATTTGATTGAAATGTACATCGCATCAAGTAATTTGCAGAGATTGCATTGATTACAGTCTAATTCTGTCACTTATTAACTTCAGCCATAAAATTTGTTTGACAGATCAGATACATTTATTCATCGTCTCTAAAATTGTCTCAGCACCAGATTGTTCATTCAAAATGTGTTGAATATCTAGTCACTGTGTCCTGACATTTAGCAATCCAAACATTTTGGATGCTGATGCACGGCCTGTCTTAGCAAGATGTTTACTGTACATAAGTTTTTGTACAAAAATTAACATTTTGGTCCGTAGGATAAAATCCCAATTCTGGGAACAGTTAAAGGAGCAGGAAAGCTGCCAAGGAAGATTATTGCCAATAGAATGGCCACAATAGTGCAAGCTAGGATGCTATATTTATTCTTTTGAATCATTTACCATTTTTAGAAGCTCTCTCTGTTTGTTTCAGAGTACAGCTGCCATATTAGCTTGGTATGAAATCACTTCCTGCGGAGTCTCCCTGCTCACTCATAGCTCTGACCTCAAATCACAACAGGGAAGGGAGGAGGGAGAGAGGAGCAAATTTATCATGCTCAATCCGGTGTCCTGGAGGTTTAACCTGAAAGTAGGACGTTTTTACCATTTCTAACTGTCAGTCCAGAAATACCAACCAGGTGGAAATCCTTCCACCGGATAAAACTTACAAGCTCCAATTATTGTGTATATGAAGTAGTCCTTTGCCAGTAACTATCGAACCAACTATCGGTAAATATCAAATGGATCCTCCTGGGAGACACATGTGATCCATTGAATTTAATAACTATTAATTACAGGACTGGTCATCTGGGGGAAGGAATTTTTCATTTGTACAACCCTATTTATTACAGGATTTCCAATTTAGATGTTCAATTCTATGGCTGGATTATACAGATTTCACTTTAGGAAGGGGGTTTGTACAGCCTCTGTATTCACAGTGTCCAAAGCTTTATTGGCTCTCAAAGTCAGGCGTGACTGTAATGCTGAGCTCCCGCTGACTCTGACACCTGTCTAACTAAGTCACATGCAAGAGTCAGAACGAGATTCACTGAATGTTTTCTGGACTTGCTGTTGACTTTGACAGCTGATTGTCAGGTAATATAGTAAACATCAGAATCGAAACACGTTTTATCACTTATCTGCCTGATCCAAGCTGTATATGACGGCTGACTGTCAGGTCTGTCAAGGTCACATGTCTCATGGCAGACAGAATCTTGATGAAATTGGGCAGCGCCATAAAATCATTCTGTTCCACTACTGCTTTTTGTGAATGAGGTTGCAGTACCAATAAAAGAGATTTCTCTATCAAACAGGTATGAAGTTTAAATCTCTTCACTAGTACCTTTGGTGCTCAGTAGTAAATATTTATTGTTTCATGAAAAAATTACATATATAAAAATATTATATATTATATATAATAAATGGGATAACAAAATAAACTAACTGCATTCTTGGCTAGGTTCCAATTTGTTCCACTTATCTCCTTATTATCAGTTTTTTTCCTATCATTCTTCGTAGGCTCCATCAAGTCCATGACTAGATGGGGCCTACCCACTACTTAGTGACACTATTTATTAAAGATACTTGCATTCAAGCACACTTCTTCACCTCCATAAAATGGCATTGAGCCTAATTACATCTGCCCTGCCTCTTCTGGTGGATCATCTGCCTGTTGATGATGGGAAATCCTAGAGCTACTGCCACGCTGGACATAGCGAGTTTCAGGAAATAGCTACTTTAGACAAGTACAGAAAACAGCATCCCCAATAGGATGGTTTTGCCTCCAATAAGGATTAAGTATGTTCAGTATGAGTTGGGATCATGTACATGGCATTGTTTTAGTGTTACAGAGAAAGAGGAAATCATTTTTAAAAATCTGAATTATTTGATTTAAATGGAGTCCATGGGGCTGGAATTTTTGCCAGCATCAGCACAACTTTGCCAGGCGCAAATACGCTACAAATACGCTAATTCACTAAAATGTGAAGCTTCGTCCAGGGCTTCAAATGCTGGCGACTTTTTTTGCTAGCGTTACTTTGGTTGTGCGAGTATCTCATATCAAAGATGTGCTAACATTCATTTGTGCCTATCGAAACTTCGCTAGTGATCTTGCGCTTAGGTCAATTTGCTTGGGGCTGGAAATTTAAAGTTGTATGGACGTCTTTATTATAAAAGTTGCTGCAAATGGTTTAAGTTACCGGTTTATATTACTCATGCCCAGGGAACCTTAATAAAGACAAGAGAGTTACTATAATGCCCTACACATGAGCCCACTGTAAAATAAATGTTCCATATGTAATAAAATGTGTGGCGAAAACCACTTACCCAAAAAAGTAAGTTAGGACTTTTGCAGTCAATCCCGCTTCAAAAAAGGAAAAGTCGCCCTCGTTTTTTGAACTATAATACATTTTCAGATATCATGTAAATGACAGAAGATTGAGGAAGATCTGGATGCTTTATAGCACTTTGTCTGGTATGAGGTGGTGAAGGCAACTCTGGCGAAAGAGCTGACGTTCAGTAAAATCTGCATTTTAGTGAATTGGTGGAGTAACGTCCGTTCGCCAGAGCGAAAAGTCGCCTAGCAATAGAGTGTCGAATGAGTGCTAGTGACAGTCCCATTCGCTAGCGAATTGGCGTTTGCACCTGTTAAGGAATTGCCAATGTCCAACGCTGGTGAAAAGTCGCCGTTTTGCTCTTTAGTTAATCTGGCCCCATGTGAGATGGCCATTATGCAATTCTGAGCTTTCTGGATAACAGGTTTCCGTATAACGGGTCCCATACTTTGCAAATTGCTCCGGGAAAGTAAAAGTGCCTGATAAGTAGATGTGTAGATGCTGATAAATAGATGCCCATATAATTAGTCAAATAGTGCTCCATCTCACCCACACAACCCAGTAGAAACTCATGAGGAGTTAACTACCTTTAAGCAATGTTTATAGGCCATCAAAAAGTGCAATCTCACGATTACTACATTAAGTTCAATGCACTTTAATGAATATTGCCTATATTGCCTATTTATTATTATTTTGCAAGCAGGTGAGTAGATCTATACGTTTGCAAGCCACAACGCCAGGCAAGTAAATACCAACTCATTTTTGCAGTTGTCTACTCAGTGCTTATTGGAAAGACAGGACTAATGGCGGCCATGATTGAGTCCATAGTGTTGGCAAGAGCATTACTCCCTATGACTGTAGCCATCCAGACACATGATGACCTTTCTAAGAGAACAAAGACCATTATTGATACAACAGAAAGAACTAGTAGATCTGTAGAGATTTCCTACTCCACATCAGGGGCAATTCCTTTGATAAGCTCTAATTATGGCACTTACAATAAAACAATGATTCTCTTCATCTGTACACAATGAGATGATCTTTGGTAATATTTAGAATCTAGGCAGGGTTTCACTTAATCCAACTTTTCTGGAAGCCGGCTTAATTTTTAGTCATGGTTTATGAGCTGTCAGTGTCAGAGACATGCATCGGAAATAATCAGGTATTTAATCTGATAAAAATCAGACATTTATAATCAGGATGGTATTTTTCAAGTAGATTTGGAAATACTGATGACATTTGCTATGCCAGTTCCATATATCCGGAAAACAACATTTATTTACAAAGGAGACACACAGAAGTCTTCAGCAACATTTTGTCCATGTTAAACATACGAATTAAATTTCCCTTTAGTAAAACCACAAAAAACTATTGATGGTGAAATTTATCCAGTGGCTTCTGGCATCATCAACGTGGCAGCTCAGTGCAAGTGAAGTGCCCATTAAAATCCTTTTATAAAAAAAAATGTATAGTCCCTTATTTTGGATTTACTCCAACACGAAACCCCTAAATCAGCCTTCATTTTTTGGCTTTACTACATTTTAGATTTGCATATGGTCTTTGTTTTCATCCCTTTGATTTTTTTGCCCACTGTGGGAATAGAAATTAGTACTCCCGGAGAGTGATTAACATTAGATAATTTGCTGTTGGGCTAGTTATGTGAATTTAAAATACATCTCAGTAGGCTAATGTTGGAAAGCATTCAAACAGGCCCATTTATCAAGTTTCCTGACTGCAGAATCTGAAAGATGTTGAGAGGGAAAGCTATACTAGCATGCCAGTGTTATTGGAGGAAAAGTACGAGATTTATATCGGAAACTGAAACACTTTTTTTTAAAAAAGATTTAAACACTTTTTACATTTTCTTTTTTGTTTGGTTTACAAAAAACCTATATGCATCTAACATATTATAGCTTTTAATTTGGGAACAATTTTGTTCAAATAAAAATAACAGTGGAAATAGTGGAAATAAACCTTTTATAAAAATGCTATATCTATAATAATTTATATATGCAAAAAACTATTTTTTAAAAAAATCTAAAATTCTTTGTGGTTTTGGGTAAGTAGTAGTTGAGATAATTTTCCTAAAAAATACAATTATAGTTCATTTTATGCTTGCATAGGTTCAAATGGTTATTCTTCTTTTGTTTTATCAAGCAACAGTTCTGCCATGCCAAACATGATTGGCATTTTGCTACAATTTGTGCAAATTACAACTAAATTACAATTGCCCCTAAAGCTAGACCTGTTCTATTGTATTTAAGAAGCAAGATTATATTGCCTAATATCATCCTTAAAGGCCAGACACACTAGGGGGTTATTTATCAAAATCCAAATTTTTCGGATATTTTGAAATAAAAAATGCCGACCAAACTAGAATTCACGTTTTGACCTTATTTATTATTAAAAAAGTATGATTTAATCGGGGGAAAACTTCATAAAAATGAGCAAATACCTGAATTGTGTGGTTTTCTTTTGAGATTTTTCCAGAATTGCTCAATTTTTTTTAACTTTTTCCCGAAAAGTCAGAATTTTTCAGATTTCAAAAATAAGTCCAAAATAGTCAGATTTTTGGGCTATTTCCAGTGCACACCAAAGAAACTTCCAAATAGGATAGGGACCTTTCCCAATGACTTATATACAATATACTGAAATGTGGGATTTTCGGATTAAGACTTTTTCCATCCTTGAGGTATAATAAATCTTGAAAAATGCAAGTTTTTTTTTCAACTAAAAATTCAGATTTTATATTAAAAAAAAATGTTTCAAGCTTTTGGCTTTCAGACTTTAATTAATATCCCCCAGTAGTGTCAATTAAGACATTCAAGGCTCTTACTACTGGTATGGTATTCATTATCTGGAAACCCATAATCCAGAAAGCTATAATTTACGGCAAGGCCATCTCCCATAGATTCCATTGTATTTAAATAATTACATTTTTTATAATGATTTGCTTTTTCTCTGTAATAATTAAACAGTACCTGGTATTTGATGTAAATTAAGCTGCATAAATCCATATTGGTGGCAAAACAATCCTACTGGGTTTATTTAATGTTTACGCAGACTTAAAAGTATGGTCCTGAGAATTCTGGATTATAGATCCTACAACTGTACTTATACTTCACAATGATTGTAGCCCTACCCTAGCCCTCCACATCCTTTCCTGGCTAAGTGTAGCAAACTATCACATGCAAATCCAAAAAGATTCTCATCAAGATTGCATTTGGCAAATGTAAACTATATTAGGGGGCAGATTTATCAAGAGTCGAATTTCGAAGTAATGGGATTTTTTTTGAACTCCCATAAATTCGAAATTCTAATTAAAAAAAGACCAAATTTATTAAAAAAATCGATGTTTTTTTCTGTGGGTGAATAGGCTGTATTTGATTGTTCGAATTGAAGTAAGATCGTATTTCGATGGTATTCGATTCAAAGTGTTTTCAAAAAATTTTGTCAACTTTTTCAAAGTCCACCAATTGACTCCAAATAGTTTCTAGGAGGTCCCCCATAGGCTAAAACAGCAATTCGGAAGTTTTTAGATGGCGAATGGTCAAAGTCGAAGTTTTAAAGAGACAGCACATGATACATTTTGATATTCAATTTTTTTTCAAATTCAAAATGAATTTGTACTATTCCTTAGTTGAAGTACTCAAAAATGGCTCAGAATTTAATTATTTCTACTTCGAATTTTCACTTCGACCCTTGATAAATCTGCCCCTAGGTGTTTTAATTTTTTAAAACTGTATTCACCTCTATTTTTTAGGGAGTTTGCTGGGTTTGGCCAGCACCAGAATATGTCATTAGTTACTATATTCTTATTTACCACCATAATCAAAACCACTTATTCAAAATTTCTTACAGATTGTTCCTTTAGTTGAATAGACACAAATATCTTTTCTTCTCCGCCTCAGAAGTACGATCTGTGTTTATAAACTGAAAGCTATAATGTTAGGTTTACAGGATCGCACACAACAAGCACATTACTAGTGATTGACAAAAAGTAGATAATGGTGGAGATTAGCTGAGATTAGAGGACTGCAGCTCAGTAGGACTCATAAAGGATTAAAGTAAATTTAACCATTTAATTAAGTAAATTTTGAAACCATTTGTTTATTGGATGGTTCATTACTTACCACAGTTTCATGGCCTATACATGTCTTCAGGAGACAGAAATCTATACACGTATTATTATATACACTCATACAGTCTCGACAGCCTTTCATTATGGTGTTATTATCATGTGTTATTCCTTGCCATTCAGATGACTAGAAAATATACTGTACTGGTATAGGACCTGTTTTCCAGGGATCTGGGGTTTTCTGAGTAAGGGATCTTTCTGTGCTTTGGATAATTAAAACATTAAATAAACCCAATAGGATTGTTTTGCCTTCAGTTACGACACTATTTGGATTATTAATAAAAGTGCAATAACCCATAGCAACCAATCAGCAAGTAGCATTTACTGGTCACCAAACATCTTATTGGTTACAAGGGTTACTGCTCCAGGGCAAACTTAGGGGTTATTTACTATACTCCGAATGCAAAAATCACAAAAAATCAGTGTTTCTTTTTTTTTTTTTTTATAAAATCTGACTTTTAAAAAATCGCAAATTTTTTGGAAGCTATTAAACCCCTAGGATGAAAAAAGTCAGAATCAGAAAATCCAGCATCTCAGACCTGTCGAGGTTACATATAAATCAATGGGAGAAGTCCCAATAATTTTTGATGTGCGCTGGGTTTTGTGCAATACCCCGTAGTTTTCTGAGTTTTCAGGCCAAAAAACATAAAAAATTCGAGTTTTCGGGTGAAAAATCTGAAAAAAACTTGAAAATCTGTTTTTTTTCCCACAAAGCAAATTTTCAAAATCTGGCTCTGATTTCTGCCAAAAAGCCAATTAAGTAACAAACTTTGTATCTTTTTATGACTGTTAAGTGCAGGAGATCAAAGAGAAAGTCGGGATATTTCAGTAACAAACCTGGGACTGTGGGTTAAGCTGTCAACATTGGTACTGTCCTGCAAAAAACGGGACAGTTAGGAGGTATGCAAGTAAAAATAGAAAAACACTTTATTTCTTAAGCATTTAGTGCTTAACATACTTAATCAGTCTATGATGAATGGATTAAGCAAGGCTGTACCTATATCATTATTTGGTTATCCTCTCCTATTTTTTAAAGTGGACCTGTCACCCAGACACAAACAGCTGTATAATAAAAGTCCTTTTCAAATTAAACATGAAATCCAAATTCTATTTTTTACTAAAGCATTCATAGCTGTTGTAACATATATTGCCTTCCCCTCCTCTATGCCTTAGGAATAGAGGCGGGGGCAAGCAATTACTTTCACTTTCCATTCAGCACTTCCTAGATGTCACTGCTCTCCCCACTAGGGATGTAGCGAACGTCGGAAAAAAAGTTCGCGAACATATTCGCGAACTTGCGCAAAAATGCGAGCGGTTCGCGAACGGTTCGCGAACCCCATAGACTTCAATGGGAAGGCGAACTTTAACATCTAAAAAAGACATTTCTGGCCAGAAAAATGATTTTAAAGTTGTTTAAAGGGTGCAACGACCTGGACAGTGGCATGCCAGAGGGGGATCAAGGGCAAAAATGTATCTGAAAAATCTGCCTGTGTGTGCTTGGAAGAGATAGTGTAGGGGGAGAGCTGTTAGTGATGCTAGATGGCAGTTGGTTGAATAACACACTGGGCAAAAAATGCCTACAGGGCAAATAATGCCTAAAAGGTCAACTTATACACTACTACAGCGGTAGTAAAATAAAAAAAAGTAAAATAAAAAAAAATGAATATTAAAAAAAAAAAAATTAAAGTTGGTGCTGCTGAACTACTAGGAGCAGCAGATTAGCACACCAGTCCCACTCCCCAACACTGCTAGACTAATAGCACTGGGCTCTTATAGTAGTAGTAGTAGTAGTAGTAGTAAAACAACAAAAAAATAAATAAAAGCAGTCCTTACAAGGACTACTGTTATTGCAGCAGTCAGCAGATGAGATCAGAAGCAGGACAGCTGCCCACTGCAGCTACATACAGAGCACTGCAGTAGAAGGTAGATTACTAGCCAGCAAAGCTACCTAAGCTTAAATGTCCCTCAAACCCCTGCAGACTTCTGTCCCTCCAATAACAGAGCAGTATCAACACGATTACTAGCCAGCAAACTTTCAACTGTCCCTGAAATCACTAACAGGCAGCAGCTCTCTCCCTACACTATCTCTTCAGCACACACAGGCAGAGTGAAAAAACGCTGCAGGGCTTCGGTTTTTATAGGGAAGGGGAGTGGTCCAGGGGAGAGCTTCCTGATTGGCTGCCATGTACCTGCTGGTCTGGGGTGAGAGGGCAAAAAAAAGCGCCAACAATGGCGAACCCAAAATGGCGAACGTCGCGCGACGTTCGCGAACTTCCGGCGAGCGCGAACACCCGATGTTCGCGCGAACAAGTTCGCCGGCGAACAGTTCGCGCCATCTCTACTCCCCACATTCCCCCTGTTCTCTTCACTATTTAATCGTGTAACCAGTGCATGGGGATGGACATCAGGTCCCCCATTCTGGCGCACCAATAAGATTTTGAGATTAATGCAAGGCTTGTCTTAATAACAGTAACCGAAGGAAACAAGATTCAAATAATTTATACAGTGTAATTAAAGTTAATTTTGCTTGAGTAACATGCTAAAATAGGATTTGGAATATTTATTTGAGTGATGGGTCCCCTTTAAGGCCTCCCTTGCTGGGACTTGTATACTTGGACCCCATATTTAATAGGGTGAACTGAATATTTTCCTATAACGCTAGTACTTTAATTCAATTTGTTTGTTAGGCCTCACAGGCAGGCAAACCTACAGCTTAGCAGATGTATCAACAGCTTTCACGATCTTCTTCTGGCTGGTTAAGTCACAGTACATTTTCCCTTAGGATAAACCATCACTTGGCTATTGGTTTTATGACACTCCCAATAATTTTTTAAAAACGACTCTAGTCTGTCTGTTCGGAGCCTTGTTGGTTCATATAGAGAGTAGTTTGTATTATAAATAATTGTAATACCCCATATTTATACCCCTATAAGGTAAGCATTCAGCAGTTTTACATCTGCACAGATACTTTGATTAAATCAAAGACCTACAAGGACTAGATTTGACACCCAAAGCACAAGCAGAAATAATCAAATTATAACAGTTCTCCCATCAGTCATTTCTTACTGCATTCACTATTGGCCAAAGGAAACTCTGTTTATAGGGTTGACAGCATTTTACCAATTGGTAAACAGATATCAGTATGGAAATGCTGCCTGCAGCATTCACCAACCTCATTGGTGTGGAAGAAGGTGGTACATGCCGTAGGCTTCATTAAAGCTGTCTAAGCACCCCAAGAAAGTAATGTCTGGCTCCAGCCTTAGGGACTTAAAGTCCTCAACTTGGAGCAATCTGGTTTGAGGCTCTGTTAGACAAATTACATTAATAAGCAAATTCTGCAGATAAATAAGGCTTTCAGGACAAAATAAATTACTCAAACAGTTGAGCTATAAATACATTGAATCTATACCTTGCTTTGAATAAGTTGTAGTCTCCTTTAATGGATACCACTTAGATTGAAGGTAACGCAACTTGAAAAAAACAAAGAACTCAAAGCTTAATGAAACGTTTTATGCTATATTAGCTATTTAAAATATGCCAGAGATGATCCATTTTCAGCTGTAATTGATTATTTATGAGAAAAAAAAGTATTGTTTTCTTCGGTCCGTATTTTAATGTAATCAAGTGCAGAGCGACTACTGAATATTGTTCTCCTGTCTCCAGTGTCAGCCATAATGGACTGGAGATTTTTGAAAACATCAATATAGCATTTTACCTACTGCTACTAACCTTGATCAGCCATGTTCTCACTTCCATTCAGACCTTTTAAGATATAGATTTTTCCTGTGGATGACATAAATCCTGGACTAATCTGGGATACTTGTTTCATGTATGAATGCATACATACCTTTACTTTTATAGTGCTGCTTTTGTAGGCCTTAGTGCACCATACAACAATAGTACAGAGACAGAAAAAGTATCATAGGAAACAAATATAAATACACACGGCTACAAAGAGTAAGTGTAAATATTAAGAAACACAAGAGGAAAGAAATCCCTTCCCAGGAGAGCTTTGTTGTGTGCTTGTCCTATGTTATTACAAGTGGCATGGACAACTATCCATCAAGTTGAATCTTGCCCTGCTACCCAGCAGCATCAATGAGTATCTATAAATAAGGAGTCTATGCTGTGCTGCAATACATTTTCAATCAGAGTGTCGTCCATTTCCTTTTTTTGATGCATCTATAAATAAAGGATCTAAAACTTGTTCTATAAGAGCCCCCTGTAAATATTCATCTTTACAAAGCAACTGCTTTGCTTGCAGTTTCCTCATGGAAAGATTCCAAGTATAGGAGGGATTGTCATTAAGCAGCCAGTGATGCTGAGCTTGGTAGTAGAGAGAGAGAAGAGAGAACTGATGAACCCCCAAAAGATAGTGCTGAGTGCCAAGAACAAATTAAGTTTCAGCACATTGTCAGTATCTGCATTCACTTAGAATTTTGTTTTTTCTTTTAAACAGGTAAGTATTTATTGTGCTTCTGGAGGAAACACTGCCTTTTTAAGGTGCTGGGGAAATATCTAAGGAAGCATAATAACCTGCAGACATGCATAACATGGCACCATCTAGTTGGTGGCTGTTGTAAAACGACAACTGGAGACTGCAGGGTGAGAAGCACACATCTTCATTTCTCTACAAATAAAGGACAAACAATAGGGTGAGTGGTAAATTTCAGGTCCTAACAGCTCTTATCTAAGTTGGAGTGTGGACCAAAGAGGAATCAGAAGTACAGACTGGCAGGGAAAGTACAATATACGGTACACAAAGGGTTAAGTCAAAGTCCAGGCAAGAGGGTCAGGGCAGACAGCAACTTTCAGCAAATTCATTCAGTCACCTTCACCAGTGTATCGTGCTCACTCTCCAGTCAGGCCACACCAGAAGACCCACAGACACTTTCAGCAAACATTGATATGGATGGAGCACATAACTCGCAGACGCTGCCGCAAATAAATATTTATTGAATCACAACATGTTTCTGATCACAAGGTTCCTTTTTCACTTGAAAAAGGATCCTTGTGATCCAAAACATGATTCTATAAATATTTATTTGCTGCAGGGCAAACAGCAAATCAGTGTAGTCAGATCAAGTAGAAGGGCCAAATCAGAATCAGTCAGGAGAATAATTATAGCACACCCAGGAACTCACTGAATTAAGACTTTTATTTGGGCATTGAAACCAGATCCTCAGTGTCTAATTACATTACAGAATTTTTGCACCAAAAAGCGATGTGATGACTATGTGTCGTGCCGATATGACATTGTAGTCTTGGGCCCTGCCATTTTGGACATGAAGGGGAGACAGTAGAACCCATCAGTATTTGTATACACATAAAGACATACCCTCGATATTCGACTAGGAACTAAAATCCTTCGACTTCGAATATCGAAGTCGAAGGATTTAGCGCAGATAATACGATCGAACGATCAAAGGATTATTCCTTCGATCGAACGATTAAATCCTTCGAATCGAACGATTCGAAGGATTTAAATCCAACGATCAAAGGAATATCCTTCGATCAAAAAAAGTTAGCCAAGCCTATGGGGACCTTCCCCATAGGCTAACATTGACTTCGGTAGCTTTTAGATGCCGAACTAGGGGGTCAACATTTTTTTTAAAGAGACAGTACTTCGACTATCGAATGGTCGAATAGTCGAACGATTTTTACTTCAAATCCTTCGATTCGAAGTCGTAGTCGAAGGTCGAAGTAGTAGTTGTCATTAAAGGAAAGAAATACATAGGACATCGACCTGTTGGGGGCGAATGGGTTTTGCAAGCAGTTAATTTCGAGAGCTGGTGACCTGCAATCATGCTGCAGGCACTCATGGGAAACAAGAAAAAATTACAAATATGCTAATAACAGCAATGTTGGTTCAATTGCCTCAAGCAATGGAAGTCATGTTTCCTTAAATGGAACCAATAAATATTGTGTAAATTTTGTGTACCTGTGAGATAATATTTTCCTGATTTAATTTGTGTCATTAAATGATTATGAAATATCAGGAATGTTGTGTGCAGTCTCAGAGTCCCCATTGGCCACTTGATATTACTCTGTCTTCTCCAGTTGACAGTTTTTTATGCGCACATAACAAACATAGGAGAAATGCAATAAAAGCAGATATCAATTATCCAAAGGAAAAAATATATCTGAGAAGTTGTTTCCAAGTCAGATATTGGAGAAGAAATAATCCATTAGGTGAAATAAATAACAGCCTACAACAAAACACATAGCACAACAACTTTGTCACCTTCTATAAACAGGGTCATCACTTAACAAGGAAAAACTGGATGTTCATTTATGTTCTGACTATTAAGAGAACCCTCTGACGATGCCCTAAAGCAGTGACTATATAAGGTTAATGTCTATTCATGTCTAGATGATAAGAGCAGTGAATGACAAAGTGATGGAATGAAAACTGTCTGAGATGGAATTGCATGTTGCAGTGATTAGACAGTCAAAGGCATCAGTATGGGCATGGAATTACAAGGACATTAATGGGTAATTGATGTAATAAAAGAAAAAGTGAATAATGGTTTAAGAAAGGAAAACGGTTAGAAGCCTTTGATTTAATAAGAAGCAATTTCTTATCGCCCGAAGATCTTACACGTACTGTACGTATGGAAAAAATACAGCTTTAGTTTGAATACGCTTTAGAAAGAGATATTGTATTATAAACTCTGTGCTATAATTTAGGGAATCTGAAATAGTCCCTTCCAAGCTAGGTTGGCTGTATGAAATAGCTTGATTTATATATTCAGAGAGCATTGTTGACTAAAACATCCCTGAAGCATTTTAGTCAGTCATAGTGCTACACATTTGCAAAGAGTTGTTATATTTAAGTAGTGTAACTATTTTCAGCTTGTTTTCTTATTTCACACTGTTATGGAGGCAATATAAGTATGTTAGCATTGTGCTTTGCATAGTAGGGCACTTATCCAAATAGAACATTTTTTTTATAGGGGGGATTACTATGCAGATGCAATGTGCAAACATCTGGGGCACAGCAGAATTCTGAAGTGTTCATGGTGAGCCATGGGTTGTTAAAAGGAAGAATAACCCTGTGAAAGAAGATTTTGGGCTGATGCACACCATTTGTATGTTTAGTCTATTGAAGAGGATGAGAGTGGATCCAATGTCATTCAATGACAACAATTCTGTATAATATACAGAGGACCAAGAACCTCTATAACTATCCATTAGAAGTAGGTGAACTAGACTAAATTTGAAATGCAATAATATTCTCCTTTGAGAATTGCCAGCACGTAGATACCTTGTTGTTATCTAGAAAAAAGGAAAATTGTAGTCCAGAAAAATTTGAATCAAGTATTGTTGAAGAACAGTGTTTGGATCCTCTATAAAAACAAAGTTAGGAGGTTTTTTATTGTCAATAAATTCTAAATATGCATATGTATGGGAATACAGTTTTCAATCAAGAATTTGATAAAGGGGAGCATACATCTCTCACCAGATCTTGATCTTGTCTTGTAACCATTAAAAACCACTCTACAGATTGATTTGCTCATTCCAACTGCACTAGCTCAGTAAAAGCTATTTGGTTGGTATGAGTTGGTGGACTCTGGAAAAAATCTCCATGGTACGTAACCCCATGGAAGGTCCTTGCATGAAATAGTGCTCCTTTGATAAGAAAATGGCTTTGCTAAAATATGACACAGGGAAGCAGTTTTTCCACCTTTGCTGGCCATGGTAGAGTTTGGAGACTGGTAACAACGTCTTTTCTTTGAACTATGCTTTTTGATAGTTCTCAAAAAAAAAACAAAAATAATTGTATATATAGGTATGTGCATATGTGGCTGCCACTGGTATCGTGTAGGTGTCTTGATGTAGAGCTCTGACACATACGTATAATGAAAGTGCAGTTAGTTCTTTAGTTGAACATTGAAAAGAAATAACATTTTGGACTGTCAACAGCACCTGAGAGAGTGGATAGTACTGAAACAATTTGCTAATTGTTTTCCTGACTAATTAAATGGCAGCATGCCTAGAATTCACTGTTTTAAGCAGTACTACCCCTGGAGCTTTTGTATGCATGAGTGTATGTTCTGTGACATATGGTTTTCTACTGATGGGTAGTAGGTGTTCTGAGTGTCCTGTCATGTTTCCTAGTTGTATTAAACCGTTTATGCGCATAATAACTATTCATAGACACATATATAAGAAAAAAACTAGGTTAAGATTGCTTACTTACTGAAGCTTGATTCCACCATAGACATAGATGGAAAAGTGCTTGTAGAATAATTGAATGATAGTTTCCCTTCCCTACAGAATAAGTGCTACACCAGCATACCCCTTAATGAGTGTTAAATCTCCTTTTTGCCGTGCATTGCTAATATCGCCAGGTTTAGAAGCTCCACTTCACAGTTCAATGGTCGCCAGTGATCTTAAGTGGTTGGTTTAAGTGACTGAGTACCTCTATTTGACTTTATTGAATTCAAATTGAAATTTGCTTTGCTATTTAAATCAGTTCTGAATTTCCATCCACTTCCAGACAAGGTTTCATTTTGTCATTAAAATATTAAGCGGCAATAGGCGGAGAGAGAGAGAGAGAGAAATGCCAACGTATCAACTAAATGAGTTAGTCATCTATCTGTTATATCAAGATTCAGAGAAATGTCCAAGAAGGTTCACCGAAGAGGAAAATGAATACTTAATTTCAAATATATTGGAAACTCATGCTCCGCCAAGCCTAAGGAATTCTTTCACCAAGTCCTGAAAATAAATCTTCTTTCCACACTCCTACCTCCTCATCATTTAATCAGACTCTTCATGAGCTCATTTTACTCTTCATTGCCCTTTTTTTTGCTTTAGAAATACCAAAAGCATCTATTGTTTTCTTACCCCCCCCCCCCGTAATAGCCGCGGTGTCCTTTGATGCAAAAGGTTCCCTTTGTGAATTGTATTTATACCTGAAATCTAACACTTTATTTCTGGAGTGTTCATGCTTACAATGTGCTGACATTAGCATGATCAAAATTTCATGAGTGCTGTGCAGTGGATTTGGAAAGCCTTGTACGTTCAATACGAGCAATGTTGAGATTTTTAATCGACTTGAAATGATAACTCCATTTCCTTGCCAACATTAACTTGCCAAGGATGCAGGAAGTGGCAAGGGAACTGAAATTATTGTAGTTGTGTTAAATGCAGCTGTAATAAAATATAAACTTGCAAAATAGATATTTAACTCCAAATACATTTCCAAGGTGTAATCATTCTCATAACAAAACAGGTATAAATAACAATAAAATTTTATAGCCGGCCTCTAATGACTGAAAAAATCCCAGCTTCCAGTCCTCTGGCACATATCTAGTGATTCATTAATGGGTTCTTTCCCCATTTACTTTCTTCAGCAGAAGCATTCTTTACCTAGAAATGTATAAATTGTGCTCCTTATCATGCTTTGTCTTCTCCCGCAGAGTAGTTACAAATACAATTCAAATTTACAGTACTTCTCATTCCTACCTACTGTGGCCATTTACTGTATAAAGTTTTGGCTATGATAAATCATACATCAGTATAAGGTGATCAGTCCTTTACAAGATAATGTTCAGTTACACAACAGTCCCAGTCAAAATGCTCTGTAATCTCCACCAACAATTCTTCATTGGACAACCCAACACAAGAAGATCTTGTGTCAACTGTATAGAACTAAAGAAAGTAGATAAGATGATCACTCCTGTACGACAGTTGGAGCCCTAATGCTCTCTAAGGCAGAATGACAATGACCACCCATAATCTCTATATATATTTCTCATTATTATCGCTGCTCTCATGGATCCATGACTGCACGTACACAGTCCAGGTAATTACCATTTAAAGGAAAACTATAATGAACACTCAAGCAACAGATAGTTCATATCATATTAAGTGGCATATTAAAGAATCTTACCAAACTGGAATATATATATAAGTAAATCTTGCCCTTTTACATCTCTTGCCTTGAGCCACCATTTTGTGATGGTCTGTGTGCTGCCTCAGAGATCACCTGACCAGAAATACTACAACTCTAACTGTAACAGGAAGAAGTGTGGAAGCAAAAGACACAACTCTGTCTGTTAATTGGCTCATGTGACCTAACATGTATGGTTTGTTTGGTATGTTTGTGAGTACAGTGAATCCTACGATCCCAGGGGGCGGCCCTTATTTTTTAAAATGCCAATTTTCTATTTATGATTACCCAATGGCACATACTACTAGAAAAGTATATTATTATGAAAATGGTTTATTTACATGAAGCAGGATTTTACATATGAGCTGTTTTATGGAATATCTTTTTATAGAGACCTACATTGTTTGGGGGGTATAGTTTTCCTTTAAAGAATCTCACCAAACTGGAATATATATAAGTAAATCTTGCCCTTTTACATCTCTTGCCTTGAGCCACCATTTTGTGATGGTCTGTGTGCTGCCTCAGAGATCACCTGACCAGAAATACTTCAACTCTAACTGTAACAGGAAGAAGTGTGGAAGCAAAAGACACAACTCTGTCTGTTAATTGGCTCATGTGACCTAACATGTATGGTTTGTTTGGTATGTTTGTGAGTACAGTGAATCCTACGATCCCAGGAGGCGGCCCTTATTTTTTAAAATGCCAATTTTCTATTTATGATTACCCAATGGCACATACTACTTAAAAGTATATTATTATGAAAATGGCTTATTTACATGAAGCAGGATTTTACATATGAGCTGTTTTATGCAATATCTTTTTATAGAGACCTACATTGTTTGGGGGGTATAGTTTTCCTTTAAGTCTAAGGAGGTGTTATTGTAAGTGTTCCCCCACCTGGGAAAGATTGCATGAGAACAAAGAGCAAGGCTAAGTAAGAATCAGTACAACTGAACTGTATCCAACTTAACTATGTAACTATAGAAATGGATCATAAATTCATAAATAGTGCACAGAATGACAATTGACCAAGAAAGTGTACATGAACATCAGATATACAAAACTGAAGTGAGGCTTTTGTGAAGTTGATGTTCTTTATTTGATGCTTTATTATTCCAATTTTCCTTTGTAAGCAACCTTTGTAAACCACCCCATAATCTCTTCTTTAAAATATGTAAAAAAACACAGGTTTGTAGCGTAATATTCCTACCTTAATTTATTTTTAATATTAATGCAGCCTGATTGGGATACTAATTGGGATTGTGGGGGAGATATTTCTGTCTAAACTGTTGGGGCTCTACTGTAGCACAGTGAGTTAGCATATCTGCCTCCCACTGTATGGACGGATAGCATCTCATTATGGTTCAGTATATACTACTGAGAAGAAATAGCTAATTTAACCTCTAGGTTGATGCCAGAAGATATGATGTATAGAATGTAGATGTAAGAATAGTAGTAGAAGGCTGTAAATATAAAGGGTGGTTTTATATAGGACATGCCACATGGACTACAATTTTTATGGCTCTCAATTCTGTATAAGCCTGTCTCATTGTCATGCTGTCTCTCTGATACATGATACTGCTCTGTATAACAGGTAAGGGAAATGCAAACTCTACTTTCTACACAACTGTAATGCCAACAATATCCTTACCAACTCTGCAAAACGTCAACATGCCGAATACCCCCACCGCCAGCAGTTCTGCAACAGTTGGTATGCCGAAGGTCACTTATGCCTAATGGCAATGTATCTCCAGCAAAGCAGCTTCACTGTTGTTCCAGTTTGAGTCAGGAGACTTTGATAAATAAAACCCTAGAGTGCTTAATGCATGCAGGTTTTAAGCTATTTATCATCTGTGGTTAACTGCACATTTTAATAGTTGAAGAAAATACATAAATATTAAAATGCATATTTCTCACTGCCAGGGAGAATGTTATTACTTCCTAATTAAATTCCACTGATGGTAGCATTCACATATTTTTATATTAGCTGCTTAATTAAATCATCCCATCCATATATTTTTCGCAGATTGAAAAGTGTAAAAACCCCAGCATTTTGCTTTTAAGATCAGCATGACTAGATTGTACTTATAATCCTAATGGCGTTAATGGGGGACAAATTTATTACAATACATTGTCATTCCTGTTAAAATGCAATGATTGTTTTGGGTGGAGTACATGGATTTAATTAAATAGACATTTGTGCTGAGGAACACATTTGAGCTTTGTAGGGACAATTTTGTAACTTAATGGACACACTGGGAGGTTTATATATGCTTTTATTGCCATACCCTTTTGTTATAATTACTTAACCAGGGCAGCAAACTGTGTTTGTCTCTACTAATCAGGCCAATGACTTTCTATAACAAACTCCTCAACCTGTAATTTATCAACAGCAGCCAATGAAGTAAGCTTAAACTTCACAAATCACTTGTTAGGCTCATGTAGTTTGACAGAGGGAGGATTATTATTTCAGAATCATTAAAATATCCAAACACAGGAGGAGTTATATATTCTCCAGCAAATACTCCATGTGATAGTTGTTCAAGCATTAGTGCAATATGGCCACATACAAAGTTGACCAAACTTCAACTTCACTGATCCAACAGGATAACCTTCTAGATGATTGATTCGATTGGTAGTCAGAAGTACGGTGAGTGCCAGGCCCTTAAGCTGAGAACTGACTGATCTGTGGGTTTCCATTTTTGTTGATCAGCTTTGGGACAATTACAATTGAGTGCTCAGATGATAATACTGTTTCATCAGAAAATTAATTGTATTGAAATATGCGTGTTGACAGCTTAATAGTGGGGGGCGGGGTGTCTATAGTAACAACAGAAGAAACCCATAGCACACAACCAACAACTTTTTTGATGGTCGAATCTGACTCATTTTGCTTGTCCATTAATTCACGAAACAGCCAAATGCATTGAAGTCAAAGAGTGTTTTTGTAGTGCAACATTTTTTAAACCATGTGACATTTTTCAAACTGGGAAACATTTTTTTTACTATACATTAGAGTCTACATGAGTTTTTTTGAAGTGAAAGACAGCAAAATATTTTGATCATCCCTATTTAATAGTATATGGTAATTTTAGAGTAAAGGAACTTTTTGAATGGGGGGTATTTGGGTAATTAATCAGTATTCCATTGTTGCTACACTGTATTAGGGTACAACAGGTGTCTCAGTTTACCCTATAAAATACCAGTGCAGCAAGTTGCTTCCCACTGATTTAAATGGAAAGTAGTTCTGAGTAGATGCCTACGTTTCTATTTGCTTTTTGAGGACTATTTTAAGGCTAGAGCAGTGGTTACCAAACAATGAAGCTGACCTTCCAGGTAGGAGGCTGGAGCAGTGGTGGTGGGGTTTAGCCTCAACGTTGGATAGAATAAGGCTTGTGGAATTTTGTGCCTAAATACACCTGATAGCCAACCTTGAAGGTCAGTTAATGTGTGATTTAAGGTAAAAACTTAATCTCTGCCCTAGATATTCTCCGATTTTTGTCTGGATGACATAACATCAATGATTTCCTATATCTGTAACCTTCTTATGAACCAAAGAGTGGAACTCCACGACTTAAACTGGAAGTCTTACAACCCCTAGCCTAGAGTTTATTTTAACAGTTCCCACTGGAACCTAATTACATATTTCATTATCTCATTTAAGGGGGGAGGTGTTAAATAATATAATAATCTGTACTATGAAAGATTGATTATAATTTACATTAGGGTTACCTGCTCACCCCCTTTTAACCGATCACATGCTGCAGTTTTAACATCAAAGTGTAAGAATCAAAACTGTATCTCTTTCTGTGTAGTAAAATTTACACTTCTTATATGTACCAGCCAGGTTCATTAATTCCCCAGGAATATTGTTTAAAATAGTTCATCTGGTCTGGAAATAAGCATCAGCAAATATATACGTAGTAGATGTTTTTTGTTGCAATTGTATTAAGAGGACACAGCCGAGAAAATAAATGGTCTTTAAATATATTGGGGGGAAGGTTCTTTTTTTTTACCCAGTTCTTACTACCAAATATACATCTTACATTTACCTGCACTTGAAATACTTTTGTTTTAGTAATTAAATGTTCAATATGCTTTTACTCTCTGAATGGTAAAATTAGATACCAGCACACTTTTGCTGCAATTTAACTTAATAGTAAATGCTGTAAGTGCTAATGCTTATATTGCCTCTCCATAAATAGCTCACCAAGCGTTTGATGGAAATGGGTACCTAAATAAGCCAAGAATGTTGTGATTAAAACTGAGTACAGCTTCCCCCCTCTTCCTTCCTTCCAGTGACAATAAGTAAAAAGCCTTTTAGAATTAGGCAGTTTCACATCTCCAAAATTGTGTTACTGAAGGTCCTCTTGAGTTCTCCCAGATCAAATAAAAATAGGTCTCTGCTGAATTCAGCTGAAGTGTGGAATTAAATTGCCTGCAGACAGCCCTTCTCATTAGGGGAAAGTTTTTTATTTATTGAATACTAACCCAATAAACACCCGGTTCTGTGCCAACCTTTAAAGTAATTTGTGATAGCTCAACTTCATAGTAGATTCTCTAGGGAAAACAACTTTTTTGATCTTTTAAATGCCTAGGAATGTTGAAATAGTAACTGCACGGGCGAAAAAAGGGGGAATCAAAAAAGGGAAATTACAAAAATACACAATTTAAACACAACGCAAGGATTTGATCACTGGTCACACAACGTAAAAATATCATTCAATGAATGCTGTTGTCACAAAGAAAAATGAAGGCAAACTGGCACATTTTTGATTAAAAGTTTTAAAAGAAAAAAAAGTAGTATTATAGTTCTTAGTTAAAAAATATACTGTATTCTTTAAGAACTGTCACTATATAATAAAATACTGATGGTATTGGTACAGGAATTGATTTTATTACTGCTACAGGAAAAGGAATAATGAAGCGGCTCAGGACCCACAATAGTCATGAAACAATGGGTCCAGAACTACATACTGTATGTGCATCCTATTGTTTGAGATGAGAGGTCAACTCCTAATGAATACTCTAGAGTAGTGATTAGAAAAGTTTTTCCAGTTAAAGTCCCATTTAGCTTATGCAATTAGTACAGATATAGGAACATACTGATATATTGTATCATTTATTCAGTCATTGTTTAAAGACTATCCAGTTGAGCAAATACAAGTTCCACCCCAAATCCCAACCTATCTGACCTTAAAGCGGGGTTATGAAGCAGATCTAGAAGAGCAAATGCCCAGTCTTCTCCAATTCTCACCCTACTGGCCTTCAGATGGAGAATGCCCTGCAACAGCTCCAGTCTCTAACAGGGGGCCAGCTCCCACAGTTTGGAAATCGCTCCTTTTGAGGCTCATACTTTTTTAGGTATTTTAAATCATAGGGACATCTCAATTGTCTGACATCTTATTGTATTGTCTATTTTCCAAGAATAAAAACATGCAAACAGCCTGGAGGTGCTGATGACCAAGTTGTTGTTTTATGTGAGACACCCACTCTGTTCCAGTTACTAGTCTACAGTTTCTATTCAGCATGAGTGTGACAATGTGCGTCTTTATAATGAGTATCTGTTTTTGTCTTGCTCTGAATACACAGTAGGAGTGAAGGTATCCATACTGACATGGAGAATGTTGTGCTGTGATGAGCATGCTGGGATGTGTAATGATGGTAAACATACTATAACAGGCCCTGTAGGCACGCTCTTTATGTTAATCTGTAGTTTAGTTCCTCTTCATCAAGTTGGAATGTTTGGGGTCTTTATATAAATATATAACGTGCATTGTTTGTAGAATCTGCTGCTTGTTTCTGATTAGAGATGTACAAGACTTTTTTCTTCTATATTTTCAGTGCTGAACTGAGCACTGAAACTGAGCTTTTTCTTTCTTTTTTTTGGTTAGTGGGTAAAACTCTATTTTGCTGTACAACTATAATTCCTATATTGTATAACCCACAAAAAGGTTAAAAAAACAATCATGGATATGATATGTTTATATACAATTGCACATTTCTCTAGAGAGCAGAATAATGTTGACATCTGTTTGAAGACTCCCTGATGTAATTATACTTTCATGGAATTTAACTGACCCAACATGAGCCGCCATGCATTTCTAAATGGAAACCATGTGAGACGGTACCTATGGATATAGGTATAAAAATAAATAAAATCCTTATATTTTAAAGTGATGCAAAAAAAGGGAGAAAAATCGGTATTTCCTATTGATGTATTTTTGCAGAGCTATTTACTTTTAAGGCAGTGGCACTCAGGTTGTAAACACAATAGAAAGGGTGTTCATGGGCCACAAACCTACAGCTTATCAACATTTTGCCACTAGAATATTTCAACTCAGTATCTTTCTGCACCACCTATTATTCATTATTATTAATGGAGCAATTGTGGGTTTGGGGCCGAAAACCACCAGTCACACTGGAAGGAAAAACCTTCTCTGCTTCGTAAAGGTAATTTCTTCTTCTTTACGCTTAAATTCACAGACATCAGCACTGCTTGCATCTTAGTTAATTTTCTTAAACAATGTGGATTTAGCTATGATATTTCCACTCTTCATGTAATTTTATTGTCAACAACGGTAGTTATCTGCAGCGACTGTAAAGCTAAAGCAGACATGACAAAGCCTTCATTAAATCCAAGTTCTGAGTCATCGTCTGTTCTCTATCTCTGACACTGCTCTGTCTAGAATTTTCAGCATCTGTCTCTGGTGTCAGTCCATGGTCACATTCAGCAGAAGATTCTGAATGCTCTAGAACTGAAAGCCCAAAAGAATACGATGGGTGCTTATTCATGTATCCTCAGCCTTTCTTTATACAGTAGTTTGCACGTCTACCCAGCACTGCTCAGTCCAAGAAGCTTCAGCTTAACAAAGCTGTTATAATGCACCTAGCGATGTACTTATCACTTCACTGGCACATCAGGAAGCCACAAACTAAAACTGATGAACAGCATTTTCTGGTTTCAAAATACAGAGGATTTTAGTCAGAGTTTTCCAATTACTGACAAGTTCTGTCTCTTAAGTTGAGAACAGATATCATCCTTTGTAACTCATGACAATGTATCAATACCACAAGCAAGGGAGGGGAATGCTGTTCAGCATCCAATAAAAGTGTCTGAAGCTGAAGCATAAATAGAATTATAATACAGAACCAATAAATAAGACGTGCAGGGATTATCTTAACTTTTGCAAGGGTTACCATTCTGCAATGGACAGAGAGAAAACCTGACACAGCTGTGAATCTGTTCGGTCATTTGTAGGGTCTTAGGAGCTTATAACAGCCATTCAGTCAGTGATGATCACTTTTAAATGCAGAAGCATATGCCTCCATCTAGATGCAGACGGGGGATTTTGCTGTCAGGATGTGCCCAGGGGTGCCAGTTGTCTGTTAAGAATCAATCATGTTGGTGATAGGATCCTGACAGCACCGTGTCACCTTAGTCATGCGCTGTCTGCTGATTTGTAGTAAGAGATGCTCTTCTGTGAGTATGCCTCTAAATGTCACCCTAAAATCTCTTCTTAGGACTAAATTTTCTTTTTAAGAATATTTCAGGTAATGCTTGTTTTGTTTCCCTTTTAGTTATGGGCTCTTAATTAGCAGCAACCCCAAACCACTCCATCCTAAATATATTTGCAGTGATCATCTCAACGAAAAGTCTTAGATAATGACTTTGAACACACCGAAAAATTGCCCCCAAAAACCCTGTTCACAGTGAGCACAATGTTCTGAAGTTCAAGGTGTGTTACCCCAGGACCATTTGCCACAATTCCCAAGGGCGTTCTCAGGTTTTTTTTGCAGTTTTGGTACAAATTGGTTACTGTAGCCTAATGAGTAAAGAGAATATTTCCAAATAAATTCAGAGAAGGGGTCCTTTACTACATGCAGGGAAATGTGCAAAATGCAAGAACTGACCACAATTCATCTTGCTTTTTTCGACCTTGTGCCTTACCCCACACATAGCTGAATTGCCGCTGTTCTCAGAAACCAGAATTTCCCAAAAAAAATCCAGAGCTTCCTGCATTGAGCAGTGCTGTATTCATGGGGTTCACAGGGGAAAGCATGTAGGTGCCTGTTCCCACCCATACCTAGACTTGCTGTACTCTGCACCTCACACCAGATGTCCAAAATCCTATTTTAATGAAGCTTTTGTGCACTTTAGTGCTCTTGCACTTCCATCCAAGTCTAGTTAATGACCTCTACTATCTTGCATTTAAAGGAAAACTATACCCCCCAAACAGTGTAGGTCTCTATAAAAAGATATTGCATAAAACAGCTCATTTGTAAAATCCTGCTTCATGTAAATAAACCATTTTCATAATAATATACTTTTCTAGTAGTATGGGCCATTGGGTAATCATAAATAGAAAATTGCCATTTTAAAAAATAAGGGCCGCCCCCTGGGATCGTAGGATTCACTGCATTCACAAACATACCAACAAACCATACATATTAGGTCACATGAGCCAATTAACAGACAGAGTTGTGTCTTTTGCATCCACACTTCTTCCTGTTACAGTTAGAGTTGAAGTATTTCTGGTCAGGTGATCTCTGAGGCAGCACAGAGACCATCACGAAATGGTGGTTCAAGGCAAGAGATGTAAAAGGGCAATATTTACTTAAATATATATTCCAGTTTGGTAAGATTCTTTAATATGCCACTTAATATGATATGAACTATCTGTTGCTTAAGTGTTCATTTTGGGGGTATAGTTTTCCTTTAAAGCAGTCTACATTTAAAGAAGCAGATGTGTACATTTATTCCATGGCTGGATGCAAAGAATATAAGAATTATCCATTTGTAAACATCTGTAAATGACTCTCCTCTGAGGTTGACAAATGCCTCCTCCGCCTGCTCTAACACCAGTTAAATGACTGCACTCTCTGACCAATGAGCTTCCGTTTCATATTTCTATCACTAAGGGGCTCAGCTGCATTAGGCAATCGAGTGTTCCTTGCTCTTGCTGATATTTTTACACTGAAACTTACAGTCCTTTGCTATAGTCTGCTTGATGCCATTTGTGAAATTGCTTTCATCAAGTTGAATAACGAGATTAAAGATTTGTGATCAGTGCGTATAATCAAATTCCAGACATAAATACATTAGCAGCAAACACTGCCAGGGATGAGCAAGTTTGTCGCTCCACTGCATTAAGTATCTATAAGAGAATACATTCTTTTTTTTTCTTTTTTCAATATTTCTACTTTATAAAAGTTGGCTGGGACTTCAAGGAGTACTTATACTTTTTTTTTGTTACTATATTTTTGTGTTGAATTATTTCCAGATATGAAGTGAGTGTGCACAGCACAGATCTTTTATTTTCATCACCTATCATGAGCTCATCCTGTTGTGGGAGCATTTAGGGTGGGGCTGTAAAATTAGTGGGTCTCCAGCTGTTGTTGAACTCTTGTGTCCTGCTCTGACTGTCGGGGAATGTTGGCTGCTGGGCAGTTCATGTTAGTCATCCTTATCCCACTAACAGGGCTTATGTAGAGTTTATGAGGGGGTAGCCAGAGATGCAAGGCTAAAATGTGTGGGAGTAAATCATTTGGCTTATTCTTGTATACAAATCGCATAATGTAGGCATATTAATTTTATAGGTCTACATTCATCATTTTCTGAAAAACTGTTTGAGTTTTAGAACCTGAGTCACCAAAGAAGTGGACCATGAAACGTTGTGGTGAATTTATTGGGTTTAGCAAGAATGAAAACAGGGAATAATGGTGCATTTGCACTGCCATGGAAAAACTCATACACTAGTGCAAAGCAAGAACATTCAGCAGCCCATAGGGATACTTTGTCCCCAAACTGAAGATAAATGTGGGTAAAAATGTTTTTCTGTTTTAATTGAGAAAGGCAAATTTGTTTCCCATTGGGCAGTGTGTCCAGCTGTAGGCTGCCGGGTTGGATTTGGCCCACCAAGGAATTACTACTACAGGTTTGGATCCATTATCCAGAAACCTGCTATCCAGAATGTTCTGAATTATGGAAAGGGCTTCACCCATAGATTCAAATTTATCAGAATACTCCAAGTTTTTTAAAAGAATTTTCCTTTTCTCTTTCATAATAAAACAGCATCTTGATCTTGATACAAACTAAGATATTAGAACTAATTAATCTTTATTGGAAACAAAACCAGAATATAACATTTATTTAATGTTTACATGATTTTCTAGTAGACTTAAAGTATCAAAATTACGGAAAGATCCAGGTCCCGAGCATTCTGGATAACAGATTCTATACCTGTACTATTATGACTATCTGTCCCTAAACTCATTTCTTCAAAGAGTTCATTCCACTTTATCAGGAGGCTTCACTAAAGGGCAAAGTGACTAACATAAGCAAAAATTCGCCAGCGTGACTTCATTTCGGTACTTCGCCGATTTCCTAATGGGCGCAGGTGTAACTTCTCTAGTGAAGGAGATAGACTTTAGCGCTACTTGGCACTCTTATGCCAGGCGAAGTTTTGTTCTGGCGAAGAAGCACCTTTTACTCAACGTAACCTGTTCCGCCAGACTTTCTTTCACCAGCTCAGACTAGGCGAAGTGCAATGGATTGTATAGGGGTTCTTCAATTTTTAGTTGAAAAAACCAAAAAACGCTGGCGTCTTATACTTTTTCAGGGTGATAGGCTGCAAAAGTCCATAAAAATTTTTTTGGCTACTAGGGCTCCCCCATACATTTCCTAACATATGGCACATAAACTATACACTGTATAGTTTATATGTAGGGCAATATAACAACGGTATTTTATTAAAGTTTCTCGGGCTTGTGTAGTGTAATGTTTTTGCTGCAACATATACGTCTATTCGATTTTAACTTCCCACCACATGCAAATTAGCCAATGCTAGCACAACTTCACTTGGCATAGTAACGCTAAGAGTTCAGCACCCTGGAAGCAACTTTGGATTTTAGTGGATAAGCGTTGTCCTGGCGAATCTACGCCTGTGAAGTGTTGCGATGTGAGTGAAGCCGGCGCTGGCGAATTTCCGCAGGTTAGTGAATTTGCCCCTATGCTCTTCATGCATAAACAATATTGACTTGTCAAATTACCATGAATTCCCCTGAATCTCAAAGCTGGAAGACTCTGCCTTGTAGCCTTGTTTTGCCACCACACCCCATAAGTCTGTAAGGGTTAAACAGCTGTCTGCTGACAGATTCCCTGACTATGCACTCCCGATTCCTGTTACATTTTGAAGGCTGTGTTATGAGGCAAGCATATGCTTAAAGTGATCCATGTCTCAACTGGATATTGGAACCAAATGTGATGACACTGAGTGCTCTCAAATGCATGCCTCTGGCCAAGAACTGTTGGCGCCATTGCTCCATGTGAGTTTTTACTGGCATGAGCATGTTTACTTCTCCCATGCCTTTTCCTTTGAACTGTTTTGTACATAACTGTTGTTCGAATGATGAGACATCTTACTGCCCACCCCCCAAAAGAAAATACTAGCGTTCCCAACCAGCATTGTAGTGATCGTCAAGGCTCATCCTGCAAACAGCCATACACTGATTCATGCCAGGGAGCTGGAGGGAGCAGTAGATGTGTCTCTTTGCATGAATAATCCATACGTTATAATATGGCAGACACTGTGCATGCCGACAAATGAAACATTATTGGAGCAACATTTTTGCTTTGCATTCAGTTAAAATGCATCCAGATTCTAGTAAAACAAACCCAACAGCATTTTTTATAGACTGGATGTTTTAACTCCGTAGCCATTGAAATCTTTTTTTTTTTTTTTCCGCTTTGCTGCTTTGTCATTGATATACAGCACAGCTTCAGGTTTACAGCTGCTGTCAAGCTCTTGCCCTAATTTCAAAGGGCATTTTAAGACATTTTGTTTCACTCCAACCTTTCCCGACAAACCACCGGAAAACTGATAACGTTATTTACCACCTTTTCTTAAAAAGAGGACAAGATCTGATGCGCTACAAGAAGTACAAGATACTGAAGCATATCAGCCTCTCCAGCAAATACAAAATATAAATAAATAAATAAATATAGATATTGTGAAAAAAAAAGAATAACATTTTCTCTTTTCAATATGCTAAGCTAAGGCATATGGATAATGCAGAGTCTGGCCACAGTTCTTTCTTTCCTTTCTGTAGTGCATACAGCATATGTTCTATAACAGAATAGCAACTTGGTAGCGTGTCTGTGCTGAATGCCTTGATAAAATCTGGGCAGTACTGTATGTGCTCTGAGATTTTTCTGGCAAATGCCGGTTTAATGATCTGTTTTGAGACATGTTGTTGCTCTCTGGAAGTTTTCCAGTTTCTTAATGACTTTTACATGAACTGACTGTCAAATTGAGCTCCACTCATAGGTCTTCCTGTGCTTCACACAGTATACAAACCTTGTTGCTGTGGGTATAAAAAGGGTATTCAACAATTGGAAATTGCTTTAGACTAAATGAAGAGATGGGTGGTTAAACAAGTTACATGTCTAGGACAGCTTTCAAGTAGACATATATACAAAAGGCATGCGGAATTATGAGTTGCATACAGAACACACCTTTATATGTGCTTAGATTTAAAGGAATTGTTCAGTGTAAAAATAAAAACTGGGTAAATAGATAGGCTGTGCAATATAAAAAATGTTTCTAATATAGTTAGTTAGCCAAAAATGTAATGTATAAAGGCTGGAGTGATTTGATGTATAACATGTCAGTCAGAGCACTGCTTATCAGCTCTCTTGGTTTACACTGACTGGTTGCCCTGGTTACCAGGCAGTAACCAATCAGAGACTTGAGGGGGGGGCCACATGGGTCATATCTGTTGCTTTTGAATCTGAGCTGAATGCTGAGGATCAATTACAAACTCACTGAACAGAAATGTACCATGTGGCCCCCCTTCAAGTCGCTGACTAACTCAGAGTTATAGAGCTGAAAAGCAGGAAGTTGGATTCTGGCTGTTTTATTAGACATCTGTTTAGTCCAGCCTTTATATATTAAATTTGTGGCTAACTAACTATATTAGAAACATTTTTTATTTTGCACAGCCTATCTATTTACACAGTTTTTATTTTCACACTGAACTATTCCTTTAAGCAATTGGCTACTGGTGGGATTTGGGATGTGAGATGTTTTCTTCTAATGGAATGCTCTGGCTCTGGCCTTGGAGACAACATAATCATCATACCAACAATCATTACATATATAAGCAGCAATACCACTGGTACTAAACAGGTAAAGATTTTGCAGACCAAAAAAAAGAGTCAGATTCACTAAATTTGGATCTCCTTTTTTCATGAATCTATTTTCATGTTATTTTCTTATTTTTAAATGTCTCTAAAACTCTTAAAGCAGTCAAAGTCCTATAGAAGTCAGTGGAAGCTACGCTGATCCTATTGGACTTTTTTTAACCATTCGGATTTTCAGACGTTTTCTGATATATTTTTTTTTTGCTAGTATTTGTCAGTAAAACTAAAATAATTAAAGATTATAAACACTGAGGATTCAAGCAGCTTGAGCACCAAACTTAGAATGTCAGGTCTGTTACCCTGTGTACTGGTTCATGCTATAACATTTAATGGCCCAATCAATTTGCTTCTGCTAAATCAAGAACCAACTCTGATCACTTTTTACACCTGTAAAAATCCTTATAATTGCAATTATTAGCACCTCAGGCAGATCAAAAAAAAAATAACATATATTATACATATATCTGTCCCTGTATCTGGCTATCTAACTATGAGGTTTGAGATCCATTATCTGGAAACCATCCAGAAATCTTTGAATTATGGGAAGGACGTCTTCTATGATTATTTTAATTAAATAATTCTAATTTTTAGAAAATAATTCCTTTTACTCTGTAATAATAAAACAGTAGCTTGTACTTGATCCTAACTAAGATATAATTAATCCTTATTGGAAGAAACAATCCTATTAAGTTTATTTAATGTCCAAATGTAGACTTGAGGCATGGAAATCTAAATTACAGAAAGACCCCTTATCTGGAAAATCCCAGGTCCCGAGCATTCTGGATAACAGGTCCCATGCCTGTATTAATCTGATCTATCAAATGTATCTATTTACTCGTCTGTTTGTATCTGTCTGGAGAACCGACTAGATAACTTGCTAAATATGTATCTGTCTTATCATGTAATATCTTGCAATAATTACTTAACTTTTTCAGTGAACATATACCATGGAGACCATATATACATGATGATTGGGTTGCATTGACAGCACACTCTGTTTCCTCTTCCTCGCAGATTTCTTTAATTGCTAAATCTACATAAACAGAGTAATTGCTGCAAATGTCCCTAAACACTCTAATTTCACCTCATGTAAATTCATTTATATTTCAATCAGCATTACCTCAATCTGTTGCTTTGTAGTGTGATTAATACACCAAAAAAGGAACTTAATATACTCAATAGGCATATTCTCTAGCAATATAGTGAGGAATTTTATTATACAAAGGCTACTGACTTTTCTTTATCAGTATCCTGATATGCTGGAGAACTCAAGTTACCCTATAGTTTAAAGGGTACTAATGATACTCCAATTTACCTTTTATGTCTTCAGTTGGAGGCAATTTTATTCATCTTCAAATCCAAGTTTTCCTCAATTTAATCATGGGGAAAAAAAAATCAAAATTTTCCTTTCTGTCCCGATCAGCACCCTGAATCCAGAACTAGTACTAGGCTACTGGTCATGGCTCTTCCACCTGTAGCAGCCGCCTTTGGCCATGGGAGGACTCTCAGCTACTCAGATGCCGCCATGTCTTAATATGAGAGGAGCAAAGCGTTCTGGACAAGCAAAGGGGCACGTTTGTAATGCAAGTTTACGATGGAAGGTAACACCCACTTCACAAGTAGTAGACGATATAGTATGGTCAGGCAGCCCGGAGTCGGTACAGGCAGAGTTCAAGCAAGGCCACACAGGCAGTGGTCGGTACTGGCGGAGATCAAGAATAGTCCGGCAGGCAGAGGTTGGTATTGGCAGAGTTCAGCAAAGTCAGAAAGGCAGAGATAAAAAAACAGAGAATCACAGACTAAATCACATCCAGGATTATATTAGACCTAACAACGGGCAATGATTTTTAGCCCAAGGCCCCTTTTAAATATTCAAACTTCGTGCCAAAATGCGATGACATCATAATGATCCGGAGCGTAAAACCAGGAAGTGCACACCGTGCGCGCCATTGGAAAAGCGGCGACAAAAAGCAAAGGACTAGGGCTGACACCCTTACACTTTCTTTTCCTTCCTTGGCATATTTATATAAAATATTGCAAAATCTTAATTGCTTTAAGTCACACAAAATTGCAATTTATATAACGTTCCATTAATGTTTGCAACTCTGACTGTTTGCAATAAACTCAGAAATCTAAAAAGCTTGTTGAAAATGCACCTCCTGTTGACTTCTTTAGAAACGTGCCAGGTTTTAGTTGCCAAATCTTTTATTCAAACTTAAAGGCGACCTGTCACCCAGACATAAAAAGCTGTGTAATAAAAGCTCCTAACCAAAACCCATTTTTGTTTATTAAAACATCCATAACTGTTATAAACTTGTTTGAAAGTTTCAGCTGTCAATCATATTGCCTGTCCCTCCTCTATGCCTCGGGGGCAAACAGATACTTTCTCTTTCTGTTCTCCATTTCCTAGATGTCAGTGCTCTCCTAACATTCCTTTCCCTCCTCACCATCTAAATGTGTAGCCAGCACATGGGCATATGCCTCATTCTGGTGCATAAACAAGATTTTGGCATGATGCAAACTTTCCTTAATAACAATGTCCACAAAATGGCGCCTGCCTGTTTGATGTGATTTTGAATCCAAGACTTAAAGAAACAAAATTTAAATTATTCATATAGTGTAATTGACATGTATCTTGCTTGATTAACATCATAACATAGGAGTTGGAATTATTTCTTAGGGTGACAGATCCCCTTTAACATTTTGCAGTCAGTAAATTTAGATTTCAAAAAGAATGTGTTTTGTTTTTTAAAAAATTTGTGCCACAATAAGACCTTGTGAAGTTTATGCAGGTCAGATAGGGGTGCAAATGTGAATTAGCTCCCAATAAATGCATAATGTATGTAACCTTAGAACCTTTAATTTAAATCAGGAGAGCATGGTGCAAACTTGCTCTATTTTTCCATAATGTGGACTGAGGTCATGAAGTCAAGGAAGTGTGTATCAGCTCTTGTCAAAGCATAATTCTAAATAAGTGAAATCCACAATTCAGTCTACTTCAAGGTGAAAATCAAGATAGAATTGCACCCCAAGAATAATATTGATTACTGGTAATCAAATGTATATGCGTACTGTTAGCTGCTTTTAGAAAAGCAAGGATGTTACAATTGACAACTCTGAGCTCTTATTGACAAGGTTGAATTCCATAACACTGAGTCTAACATGTTTTATTTTATTATTTCCTTTTACTTTGTTAATTATATTGTTTGTACTTATATTTATGTTTATTTTGATACAGACAAGATCATAGTTCAGATTCAGATGTGATCCATACTGACCTTGCTGTAAAAACTGCATTTCAACACAATTGCTTTTGAACTCCTTTATCTTCAAAATAATAGAAAAAATGTATATCCATACAAATCAAAATACTTTACACATCTTTGTTATTCACCACTAGAATTCACATTATTAATCATACAGCTTCAAACATTTCTGTAACCTGGCTCAGATATACAAGAATCTCCCATTATAAATGCAGTGTAGTTTTTTTTAGTGGGGGCATCATAGAAACATAAATTATTTAATGTCATATGCAAGTTAAATGCACATTTTTACCTGATTAGCAGAGTAGGAATCCATTTCTAGAGGTCATTCTTCACTAGAAAAGGAATTATATGTACCCTTGAATAATATATAGAAATACATATTTTATATCACTCCCTTTGAATAAAGCACACACAGCAAGGTGTCCTACTCCTTTCTTCAGTTCTCTGTAACTCTGACAATATCTTATTACTTGGCCATTCCAGATTTGGATATTTCATGGTTCCTCTCATATGTCATTGTACTTTAAAAGCTATTGTTATATTTTTGTATTGCATTAATATATTGGATATCTTTTCAATTATCTGGAGTCTTCCATTGACCAAAAAAAGAGGCCCTGCCTGTTAAAGCTCTAGGGGAATCTCCATAAAGGCAAATAAGTAAGGCAAATAGGTAAGGCCCTATAATAATAAAAATAATACAAGTAAAACTTTTTTTGTAGTTAGCAAAAGGAAATTTCACAAAGGTTTTTTTTATGATAAAGATAATTAGAATTTTAGGGAAAATGAAAATACATTGGTCGTTACCTGAAACGAATTATAATCTTTAATTTTCAACTACTAGATAACAAAATAATATTATTATAATGTATTTATTAAGATTGACTGCAATTTGAGAAAAGATTACAAGACAAATGATATATTTTGTTTCTGGATGACTGTATTTCTCCTAAAAAATGAAAATAAAGCGATTTTTTTTTGCCTTAATATCCAGAGAATGAATTATTGCTGTAAATGATTCCTACAGTCGTGGACTTATGTGGCTCCAACACTATTTAATCTGTGGATATCAATGTGTAAATGGTAATATGGAAGAACTTAGTGCCAGTGGTCTACTTGTTTCATTGCTGAGGAAAATTATTGCAATCTAATTGCTATCCAACTGGAGGCCTACAGGCCAAACATGGGCTTCCATTGAATTTTTTTAGTATCCAGAATGTCCAATATTTGTATAGGTTTATTTGTATGACTAATGAGAGATGATCTGAAAGTTTAGAGTTCACCAATAAAAGCTTACATACGAAAGTCCATGTTTTTGTCCATGATAACATTTGCTTGTCTTGTTATAGTAAAGAAGTAGGACATTAGGGCTGGATATCTTCAAATCTCTTGGTTATTCGTTGGACTATTGGCCCAATATTCGATGCTTCTCAGTATACCATTCATAATTTCTCCTTTGTAGATTGGACACATTAAGTTGCTCATCTTTATGAGGCATAATACATGTAATTAACTCATATGAATGTCTTTGTAGAAAATGCTTCTATCCATCCAGTACTGGCTACAAATCACTATGTTGCAACATTATAAAATAGGAAAAAAAATCTAATACAGGTTCATACTAGTCTGCACTTGAATGATTACATTATAGCTCATGTGCTAGACAAAGCGTTTGTACACACCTTGGCCTGAAGCAAAGACTTTTTAAGAGTCCATTTAAGATCCATTTTTATTATTCATTTAAGAAAAAAATCACCAGTTATCCAAAGATAACTTTTAGCAACTGCAGGGTTTCAGATTTAAAAGCTCAATGCTTAACATAACTTTCTTACATAACTTGCCTAAATGCTTGCAAATGTGATGGAATTATATTAGAGGTCACAGTGTGGTTGAAACTGCTTCACATACATATAGACGTTGGTCAGCTAATACTTGACAAGATGACAAACCATATGTCCAATTTTAGCATGGTCATATATAGTGTATATGTCAAAAACTATAAGTCACTGATCCCCAACCAGTGGCTCGTGAGCAACATGATGCTCACCAACCCCTTGGATGTTGTTCCCAGTGGCCTAAAACCAGGTGCTTATTTTTGAATTTATGTTTTGGAGGCATGTTTTGGTTGCATAAAAACCAGGTTTAGTGTCAAACAGAGCCTCTTGTTGGCTGGCAGTCCACAAAGAGGTTATAAAATGGCCAATCAAAGCACTTATTTGTCATCACCCTGAAACATGTTTAATGCTTGCGTTACTCTCCAACTCATTTTACAACTGAACGTGGCTCACAATTAAAACAATTTGGGGATCCCCAGTATAAGTTACACTACACTAAGCCTTTTTTTCTTTTTAGATTCCAGAAAATGGATATCAGATAACAATTGTGAGAGAGGCAGTTCTTGTGATTCTATAAGGCAAAGTAAAACCCTATTTAGAGAGTTTGCAATCTAACTGGAACATGGATTTACAAGATTTTACTTAGCCCTGAAGGACTTAATCAGTGACCCAATTCTACTCAGATGTCTTGTAGACATCAAACCAATATCTGCTAGATCAGTATCATCTATATTTGACAATATACTGTTAAAATATATATGATGCTGTACTCTGGGTTTCCATGGAGAATACAGTATCTCAGATGAAACAGACAGTACTACAGCCTTGTCTGTGCAGACCATCACCCATTTCCTCATCTCTTGTAAGCCTTTTTCCAATTAGGCAAGAATCTTACAAGGCACTTTTTGGTTAGAATAATCGAACAAAGATGTAACATTCAGGGAAACAGCAGTTAGGTAATAGCCTTCAATTCTTGTAGAAAGGATGAGGCATAGTTGGGATGTGTGCACAATGGTTCAGGGCTCACCAAACATTACACTAACTTTGCAACCAATACTGCTACCTGTGGTCTTCACTGGAAGTGTTCTGCTACCAACTTATCTTTTTGCTTACTTTGTTTTCCACCAACTTTCTTCCTGTATTTTCCCAAAACTGTTTATGGCCCGTTACTTACTCTTATTTATCTCATCTGCTGTTCAACCTGTTGAAACAATGTGACTTAAAGGCTGTTAATAAACAGACCTAGAGGAGAACTAACAGTGAGTGCAGAAAATAGGAAGGGACAAATAATACAGCTTTTATTTAAATAACATTTACAAACAACTTACTGGGAAGATATTTAGAATTACAATTTCATGCATTTTGTAAAAACTGTTCTTTGATAGGCAACCCTGCTTATTAGTTAATTAGTTATTTAGCGTAGTCCACCTTGTCCCACACAGGCTCATCACCATAATTGTGGGTACTTGACCATATGCCCTTTAAATAATAAATGTGAGCCATATTCAAACTTTGGGATCCCAAAGGTTTCCCATCTGATTACATTTTGGAATGTTTTTCTCTGGAAAGTCAGGAAAAAGTCAGAAAATTGTTTATATTTATCATTGCAGATCCATGTGTCAATCTGCTTTGGACAGTTCCACCCCACTCTACTCTATGGGTCATTGGAGCTAGGCAGCAACACTGAGCTCTAACAAGCCCCCGGTGCACCTTCTAAGTAGAGATTAATATTTTGGATAAACTGTTAAATCTGAGATCTCTATATTTTTTTTTACCAAGTGGCAACTGCTCAGATGGTTACTGCTCCACTCCTCATTGGCCTCATTGTTTTATATACAGAGGTTTAATGGGATGAAATAGGAACCTGTAGGCAGGATAGTGATGATTTAACACTCTTTCTATGTTCCAAAGCAGTGTTTACATCAGTGGCAAATTAATCTTTGCTTTGCCTGTATGACTGGATTGTCATACAGGCAATGATGGAGCCCTAATGTACCCTATAGTACATCTCTCTCTCTCTCTCTCTCTCTCTCTCTCTCTCTCTCTCTCTCTCTCTCTCTCTCTCTCTCTCTCTCTCTCTCTCTCTCTCTCTCTCTCAATCTCTCTCTTTATATATATATATATATATATATATATATATATATATATATATATATATATATATATTTTTTTAACATTGTTATGCATTAAGTCAGCCATTAGAAAAATTTCACTTTTCTTTACTACTAATTCACCCTTGATATTACTGATCCAGTAGTGACAAGGATATAATAAATGTTCCCAGGTCCCATTATATTTCTGTTTAATCTGAATCCATTCCATTTTCAAACTGCGGCATAGGCAGAATGCTTGCTCTTACAGTAGCATCGATTTTCTGCAAGACCTTGTATTAGCATTTTTTAACCATCAATCCCGCTATAGATTGGGCATCAGGGCTTTTTAATTAATGATGCTAAATTGAAGGCATGGCAAAAAAAAGAGGATGAAAATGAGCGCGTGCTTTCTTTTCAGGTTGAAATATGTTATGTATCTGTGATGAACCGCACATTTCTCCTTTCCTCTCTTCCTCCAAAACCCCCTGTCATGTCTAGGCTGGTGCTATGAAGCTATATGTAGTGATAGCATACACAAATGTCTCTAGGCTATCCATTCTGCGCCTCGGCAGTTGTACATTGTTGGTGTTGTGAAACCTTTGTGATAAATGATCCCTTTTAATGGATATACAGCAATCTGCTCTTGGATTTTTATGTAATGATTCTGTACAGCAGGTGGATGGAGAAATCTTCTGAACAAAATTGCAGTGTCTAGGGACCTCCTACTGAAATAGTTGCTGCATACTGATGTAATAGGGATTATACAGTGCCGGAGATGAAACGTGTAGCTCTGAGGCATCTTTCAAAGGATTCAGCAATATTCAGGATGTTCATTTTTTATTAATTGTTGATAAACTGATGATTTCAACAAAAATCACATCTGAGCAAATCTTCATCGTAGAGAAGTCAGGATGTAAAATGGAGCATTAACGGATGACTAGCACGTAGCAAGTTGCCATGCTTGCTGAATGAACCCTTTATGCTTGGCACACTAGCTTAGCAGCTTTCATTTTGGGTAACATTCCGAATCGCTTGTAATCATAAAGCATAACATAATATTACTTTTTTACTGTCTGATTTCCAGAAACCATTTCCATGCTGTCCAATTTTATTTTTCTTCATTAATTTGCAAATCCCCCCCACCTCAAGAAAAAAAAAAACAAATATGAATTATGCAGAACATTCCGATTTTATTTGCTGAATTTTTATTTGATGTACCTTGTTGCAATATATCTGCTATGCTATAGTTTTAACCCAGTCTGCAGAAGACAGAACCTGGGTAAAGTCATGGATCATTTGCTTTAGAAATATTTTAGTGGGCAAATTCAGGTTTTTGAACAGGTGAAAGAAGCCATCATAAGTACAGAAATTATTATTTTTTTGGAAGGCAAATATTGGGCTTTATATGGACAAAGAAAAATATCCTCTTTTGTACCCTACAATTTTGAACGATTCATGACTTGCATTAATCTTCTACAGCATTCAGTGATTTACTTATGTACTGCACCATAAACCGTGCGGGGGGAAAATGCTGCCATCAGCAGAAGATCCTGAATGCCTTAAACAGCAGGAACATAAGTTGTGTCAGTATTACAAAGCATAATAAAAGTCACATTCGATAGATCGGAATGAAAAACAAGATTTATTAAGGCCTGGTAGAATTAATTTCTCCGGGTTTTGATGTTAATAAGACGAGACAATGTTGAGGAAATATTTTGGTATTTAAAGAATATGCAACAACATGCAAATGACACACTCATCAGTTGATTTTTTTTTAACTCTAAACCTAAACGATTCCCTGGTGTTTCAATTAAACAGCCTCTTCTGAGGTTTTAACAAATTGCATTTTCCATCTATTCTCTTTCTAAAGGGAATTATGACATCATTGGTACTTTGTTAGGTGCTGTGGATCAGCAGAATGTTTTACATGGGTGGCTCTGACTAGCTGTGTTAATTAGAAAATGGAAATAATGTGTCTATGCTGTAAAATATAGACACCCCCCTTGTGCAACCCCCCTTGTGTGGCCCCACCACATAAAAGTCACTGCCTGCTGTCACTGCTTACCTTGTACAAGCTTTATAAAGTATCAGCACTGAGATTAACTGGCCCCTGCATTGGTTACACCTCAAATTCAGGCTTTAAACTTCTGCATTGTTCATACCTGTAACACCTCTATTGTTTACACCCCTAAAGCCCTGTACTGTTCAAACCTCACACCCAGACTGAAACTGACCACTATGTTCACATGTTCACACCTCATACATGGCACCAGCACCATGTCACTGTATGTAGCACAGTATGAACTGTTCATCTTAGAGTGGTCCTGATAGGTTTTCCAACCTGATAGGTCTCCTGCCGTATTTTGCCTTCCCTGTGCTCCCTGTGTGTGTCATACTCTGTCTCCCCTACTCTGAATGTGTGTGTCATACTCTGCCTGCCCTATGCTCCCTGTGTGTGCCATACTCTATCTGTGGGATGTGAGCTTGGTATGGTTTGTTAGCATTTGGAAATTGTTGTGAGGGCCCCTAAGGTGTTTAATCATGTGCTGGGGGGTGTGCTGTGTTATCCACAGAGGCATATGGATATAAGGGTATATTTTTCACATATGAGTGGTGATTGATATCCCTGCAGTCAGCATTTGAATTTTCTATGTGCTACCGCCATTAATGTGGATAAGGTCTTAAAAATGTTTGTGGTAACATGGGTGTGGTTTAAAGTGGGTTTGGGTTAAAACAGGGAGTGGTCAACACTGGCTTTCATTATCGGCCCTCCACCACGCAGGGTTGGCCCTTGGTACCACAGAAGTTGGACATATCATTTAATTATCTTTCAAAGTCATAATAAAGGAAGGCTTATTTCCATTCAGCAACATCATCCCTATTGTAATCAGAGATGGTTGCTTTCTTAAAACCCCTCTGTAATGACCTAGTTTGGGTTTTATGGGTCTTGTGCCTCGTCTAATATAGATTATAGACTTCTAGGTTGTTATCAGTGAAAGCCAGCATCAGTGGCCTTAGACATTGAACTGGGGTATCTGGGGCCACTGGGACTGCAAGCACAATATCCTTCACCTCTTTCCCACCCACACTGCACTGCATATATTTTACCTCATTCCTCCATAACTTGCGAGTGTGATTGGGCAGGGGAGAGCCTCAGTGTACAAGGGGAGCAGGTCTGGGTTGGCAGGCCAATGAAGTTCCAGGCCCACCTGGTTTTTGCCCATGTCCCACTGGCAAAGTCCAACCCTGGCTACTTCTGCACTGGCTCAGGACCATAAATGCGTCCCTTACCCCAATCTCAAACCAGAGGAAAAAAAGATACTGAGGCTGTATGGCCTCTCTGTAATTTTTTGTAAAGACCACAATTGACACTGCTTGCTCGTGTTCTCAACAAATTTTAGGAGACAAATAATTTAGAGATGCTAATCTGTTTTAGTACAAAAAAGGTGGCCTATGTGGAACTTTTTGTACTTTTATGGGTTTCCTCTCCCTTTGCTGAGCATCTGAGGCCGGTGCACCTAGACCACAATTCATTTTTGGTGAGTTTCCTGTTTTTGATATAGTTATAGGATTTATGTGTTATATCTGTTTTGCCTTTCATATTGATTTATAATCAGGCATCAGTGCCTGATTCATCTACTCCTAGGTGAATACGTTATTCCTCCAGACTTCCATGATAGCAGCACCCTAGTCATTACTCCTTGTGAAACACCAGTTGAAGAGACTTTATTAGGCCCATGACACACATGGGACATTGTAACAACCTTTCTGCTCAGGTAAAAAAAAAATATCAGTGGTCAAAATGCTCCTATCTGCCTGTCATTGTTTCTTATAGAGATATGTGGTAAATGCGCTGTTGTGAGAGATGTGGTAGCAGCAGGTGCACCATCACTCATCCAGCAAATAGTCACTGTGTCTCCCTCTCACCACTAATATCACAGACTTCTCTTACTGTAGATATGGTCATCAATATATTGGGTAAATATATTGGCACATCGGTTGTATGTATGTGATGATCTCATATGATGGGCATACGCATGCTATAGGGCAATTTCACGCCCACAGACCACGTCACTCACTGAAGTTTTCTGGCGCCTTCTGCTGTTTTTAAAAGTCACTACGTTGTGTTAGTTTTGTGGTTCCTGAAGATGGCCCGAGTGGAGGGGCTGAAACGTTGATAATAAATCACCTTTTCACCATTTACAAGACCTGCGAGTGCGGTTTAATTTGTGGAAAGATATATATATATATATATCATGTGCACATTTACAGCAATGTTTCAGCTTTCTTTCATTGAATGGAACCATTGTTCCCATGAAAAAGAGCCTTTTTACAAACATAAATGCTGTAAATATGTACATGAATCGTGATAGCAGCAAGTGCTGTCCATCATTTTACATATCTATATATATATATATATATATATATATATATATATATATATATATATATATATATATATATATATATATTGAACCTACATCAAAGAGGCCTGCAAGTCATACATGGTAAAAGTAAAGCATCTCAGACTAATTGGTCATGAACGGGACATGCCCCTCCTTTATTGTATTGGAAACGGACACTAATCCACACAGCTGCAATCTATACAATCGATGATGCTAAAGTTTGCACCAGTCTTTATAAAGAATTTGAAGGAGTATTTGGCCTTAAGGTTAAATAATGTGCTTCTGGATTTCTGGCTAGAGCTTCTGGTTTGAATCCCTGTTGTAGCTCCTTGTGACCTTGGACAAGTCACTTAATCCCCTGGAGCCATGTCATAAAGTGCCTGTGTTGGCTGCCTTGCACTCGGCAAAGCACTTCAAGTCTCACGGGACGGAGTAAAACTCTCTATACATTATTTCCTTAACTTTCTATACTGAATAGAGAAAAGTAAAAGTAGCACATTGCATAAGAGAAACATAAACATAAAGAACTGTGTAATGAAAGACCTTTAGGAAATAAAAACATATGCGAAAATGGGAAACTGATGCAGTCAGTAAGCTGACAGTAAAGCTGGCCATAGACGCAAAGATCTGTTCGTACTAATCGAGGATTCATTAGATTTTCGGACCATGTGTGGAGAGTCCCGACATTTTTCGTCCGACGGAGATCGGTCAGTTAAAAGATTTCTGTCGGCTGCGGGTAATATCCCTGCATGTATTGCCGATCATACGATTTTCAGAGGGAGACTGTCACTAGCTTTGTCGGCCATAACTTTCGTGCGATTGCTGTCAGGGGCAGAACATCGGCTGATATGTTCTTTTGTACTTTATTTGATCGGAATGGTTAGTGGCAGGTCGGGAGATGGAGAAGTCCGATCATACGTTAATTCGTATGATTGGATCTTTGCGTCTGTGGCCAGCTTTTTTCTTCATTCACAAACTTGTTATCAGTATCTCTGGCAAGGTTTAACTGTTTGAAGACGTCCCGTTAAGACGTTCCACCACTAACAAATGGATTTGGACAGCAACAGTGATGGAAACAAGTAACATTTATAATGCTCATCAAGATAGCGTATATCCTAGTGCAGTGTAGCCGCTTGACGCCCGACTTGTTAACATCGCTGATGTTGCATATATGGAAGCCTCATGAATATATTGAATCTGTCAATAATGATCCCCTGGCAGCTGCTCAGCTCTGCTGACACATGGGTAAAAAGCTCTCTCCTAAATAAATTGTAATACTGCTGTAAAGCCTTTTTCTCACCTTTCCTTTTAAGCTGTATTCATATCCGGAGCTATAGGCCAGATCAAAATTGGTTTTATAAAATACTTGTGATTTGTTGTTTTTTTTTTCCCCTTGCAGGTGAAACCAAAATGAATATTCTATTTTACAGAGGTAAACAGATTAATAGTCAGTTCCCAAAGCTGCTAGTTCTCCTCTAAAGAGATCATTCAGCTGTAATATGCACGTGATATCTTCCTATGCTCAAATGCTCCTGTCCTGTATTTTCCCAATGCCTGACATGCGGCGGTAATGGTTCTATTAGCTGCAGCATGTCTGCTGAGCTTGCTGTTTTCTTCTGTGCATGTTATCAGCGGTGCCGTTCCGCAGTTTTGCTTATTAGCATGTGCCCTTTACTGACTCTGCAGGGGCCATCTTCTAGAATTCGATGCTTTCTGCTAGCCCTGTCCTTACTCTGTTCAGAATGATTACGATCCATTATGCCATGCTCTTGCTGACAGCTTGATACTGCTGCGATTACAATAAATTCCCTTCATATTTAAATGCGATACTACCTATCTGCAGTGAGAGCTGGATAATGGAAATTAAAATTTGTAGATCTGATGAAAAAATTAAAAAAAAACAAACAACTGCAAAAGTTACACAAAGAATAGAACATTGTGCAGGTGATGCTTAGCTCATGGAGACCAGTGGGTTATATATACATTTCAATGGTTCATTAAAAGATGGGGAATAAATGTACTTTTACCTGCAGAAGCTGTCACAGTATTTCCAGGGAAATATTTGATTGTGATGTACAGACATATTTTTTTTTTTTACCTTACATTAATTTGAAAAGAGGCCGGTATTAGTCATGCTAGATAATATTTGCCACTTTGCTGTATTTTGCGAAAGAGCAGTAATATGATTATTTTTATTCTGCTGCACATTATAATTAATAGCTTTCATTATGTACCTGCATTGAGCTATTAGATTTTCTTTCCGTATACAGGCACTATAGAGACAAACAACTGCCTTTTATAATCCCCACTTTCAGAACATGGTTCTGGTCCCAGTGTTGCCCAGGCAACCTGAACTATTTCCAAAGGCACAGCACCTATTAAGAAAAAAAAAAAAAAACAGCAAAATAAATAAATAAATAAAAAAGCTGGTGGGAAAAGGCCCAATAGATATAAGGCATGAAAAAAAAGTTAGAAATATTTATTAAAAGATGAACAATTCACAAGGCGCGAGATAAGATACAAATCCATTTTTAAACATGACCTTTCATACTAGTCCTGTGCTGAGATATAGAAGCAGGCAGATCCAACTGCAAATCAAACTGAAGCAGGAAACAGATATAAGAAATACAGAGCTAATAGGTTTGATTTATTAAGGGACGTTGCTAAGCCTGTTTTTTCCTAAAACTAAATGTGTTTTCTGTTAGCATGTAGCATCGTTATGTATTCCATGATGAAAAGTTGCATCCATTTAGATCTGACACATAAAAAGTCATTCAAAAAAAGTTATTCAAAAAGATCGGGATTATGGGAAGGCCATTCCCATAGAACCCATTTTCTCCAAATAATTTAAGTTTTTTATTAGGTCCTGAGCATTCTGGATACCAGGTCCCATACCTGTATCACCCCAAGCACATGGATGCCAATGTTGTATATCATATTGATGCTTTTCTTGTTTACAAACACACTCCTTGTACAAGTAATTGCTAGCAACTTCAGACTGGGGTATTCGGGTCTGTGCCACCAAGGGCCCTCCTCACAGCCACCAGGGCCCTCCCCCAGCATCTATACTCGCACGTGTCACCGATGATCTCCTTCCTTCTCCTTAATGGGGGCGGCTGATCGGGGGACTGGGCTTGGGCTGGTGGTGCTCACAAGCTTTTTTTACTGGTATCCCTCCAGTCCAGCAAGTGCCATTTCATCCATACCACAACTTTTGTTAAATTGCATTCAAGTGAGTGTATTGACACGAGGGAACCCTGAACGTGGCAGTAATTCCAGGGTTCCGCTCCTTGCACTTCTGTTTAGTTCCACCCTACCTCTTCTGCTGAATAGCGCATATTGATACTGGGGACTCTGGGGCTGCCACCCGCTGAACATGGAGGTAATTACAGGGTTCCTAAAATGAGTTGTGTCAGTAAGTGCAGCAAAAAACAAAAAACAAATCACATGCTAATGCACTTTTAATGGTGAGTGCTAAAATTGTCATGGTCCCAGATGTGAAATTATAATGTTGTACATGTGCAATTATGTTGGAGCTCTGGGGGTAAACATGGCATTGCCCTTTGTACACTACACTGCAAGATTCATCGTTACCAACTTACCCTTCTACCCCCCACACAGACTCATGAACACTAAAACTGGGTGGAAAAGGCTGCAGCTTATTTTATTAACATTAAAACTATATGTGTAGTTAACATTGATATACGACTGTTTATGCAACAGTTATTCACAACATGTATGTGTAAAAACTGTTATCAAAATGGACAATTACTTAATATTGGTATAAACATTTCTCCTTGAACAACTCAATACCAAGCGTCCGCGTCTAAACATCTACACCTCCTCTGCCTACTGTGCCTGTTTTTGCCTCAAAGCCTAGTCCCTGAAAAACACCTGCCCCTTTATCTATTTCTCCCCTTTTTGGCTACCCACCAGGGGAGCCCTACCTCACCACCAGAGCCGCAACTAATGCAACCTACCAATCTCAATTAAAGGTGGCAGGGTGGGCTGCTGTCTTTACTCCAATTGTAGACAAGTTAATGACCCAAACTCTTCCTGTTTCCCACCTATATCCCCATCCCTTACTTTCTGTTCCCTACAAACTACAGCTCCCATCGCCCCCACCTAGTTAACTTCCTCTGCCATTATCCAGTTCCCAAGTCATGCCCCTACCGATCCATTTGTCCCAGTCTCAGTCTTTGAGGTCACTAGAAAGATGCACGACTGCTGCATTGGAATCATTGTTCAAATGCTTGACACTGGGATTCTGATCTATTAGGGTGCATGGTTCTTCTGCTGAATGTTCTACTTTTACATGCACACTTTAACATGGATAAATAAGGGCATGAATGAATTGATACTGCAAGTTCTGCTTGCACACCAGTAACCTTTATTAGTGTTCAAGGTAGCAGTAGGGACTTAAATGACTGAGAAATATTTCTAACCAATTTTACTTATATATATGTGGAGACCAGTGGAGAATCCCTGGGCACACACTTCGGGCAGCTATATATAAATAGACAAGAGCTGACAAAGTCAAAGGCTAAAACCTTAGTTGATAAAGACATAGCTATGAGTAAAGGGATTTACATATAGAGTAGCTTTTCCTAGGACTGCAATGAAAGGGACATCAGAGGGCAGCCAGTAAAGAAAAAGGGACTATAAACAAGTTTCCACTGCTATCATGGCATGTTAGACAGGGGTTAAGAATGGCAGGAACAGGACAAAACTGACTGCAAGCTAGCAGAGATTTCAACTGACAGCTATCCCATTCTATTGAGTTTATTTAATGTTTACATGATTCACTAGTAGATTTAATGCATGAAAAACTAAAATACAGAAAGATCCCATGCAATCTGGATAACAGGTCCCATACCCGTACTTACTGTAGCCAAAAGATCAAGAACCACATGAAGAGGAGGGAAATAGTTGCTGTGAGTTTGACCCAGATTGCCTCAAAATACACAGGAGGTACAGGACGGTCTTGTCGCCTTGAAATTATACAATTTCATCTTTCATTTAATGCAATTTATTTGCTTTCTTAGGTATTAACTACTTGTAACTCCATTGTATAAAGGCCAGCGTGCGTAAGAAGCCCTATGCCAGAAGCTTTCACTCCTTGGAGTATTGTTTAACAAGCTCTGCTACATTTACATTTTACAGGTTATATAACCATTTTCCTGCAGGACCTTAACATGACAATCCATTTCATACAGGTTCACTGATGTTGTTTAGAGCTGGTGACTAAAACAAGGCCACGTTCAATGCTTGACGCTTTTTTGCTATCCATCAAACCAACACTGAATCTGTTTAGGAGTTTGTTATTGTCTTGAAGTATGTGAACACCTGGAGGGGAAAAAAACTGGAGTTTGACCCATAGAAGGACCTTGTATCTATTAAATGATTCTCTGTCCTTTAGGCATAATTCTACCATACAGAATAATAATGTGGCAGCATGTCCTCTACAAAATAACTGGCAATTGCTAAACAACCACCATGTTTAAAGGCTTCCTTTAAGTTTGCACTAGATAAATAAACATAATCACATATTACAAATATTACAAGGCAGTTCATTTATTTTTTGCACGTTGAATTTAGGCTAGGTGTTTCTAAAATCCACACAGTAAATAACTTTTTTTGTCAGGCTTGTAGAATGCAGGTTAGGTTGTAGAGAGATTCTTCCAGTTCGGCTGTGTTTCCAGAGGACATTCTTTTGAGGTTTTTACATTAAAAAAAAAAAAAAAACGTCAACCTGCCTGTTGCATTTTGTCTTGTTTGTCATGTGCTGCCATGACATCTGACATGTTTTCCCTAGACGCTTTCTATAATTTTTTTGATGTTTCTGTGACTCATTCGCTTGAGATTCAGACATCAGCTATTCAAACTCTTTCTATATAAGGTTCACCTTTTCAAACACCTCTTGATACATTGTTAATATTTACATTAGCATTGAATATGTACTTTTTATTTGGGTCTACATCTGAATTTGACTGCGCTATATGATGCTAAGCAATAGTCAAGACATACTGTATACTATGCCTTATTTTGAAGGAAATTCATGTATGTATAACAAAAATATTTTGGTGAAGGAGTCACCATCCTCACTCGTATGCAAAGCAGAAGGATTTCTGGCAAAAGGATCACTCCTATAATTTAGGATTACATAAGAAACCCTAGAGACTGAAGCTCATCCATTGGGTTTTAAAGTTGAGACAGGGCAGTATAATGATAAGATTCCAAATTACAAACCTGGTTTGCCCTTATTGAGGTTCATCAGCATAACACAGGGTTTTCTGATGAACATACAGTAGAGCAAGGGAAGTCGATCCATGAGAAAAGCATGATGAGACAACCAAGTTTCCCAGGAATTCTGGGAAAAAGATCCAGGATTGCTCTTTCCAAATACCCTAGAAGCTGAAGGTAATCCAATGGGCTTATACAAAGTTACAAAAACTTAATGCCATATACTAAGAGACACAGAAGACAGTAGACCCTTGCCCTGTAGAGCTTACAATCTAAGCGGGCGAGTAAGATACAAATAAATATATACTGCTAGGACCAGAGCTTTGGCATGTTGGCCCTTAAGTAGTATAATTTGGTAAATATTTATTTTAACACTACTGTTTTCTTTTGACAGGGTTATTTTGGTAAGTTTTGTTGTGAGTATATTGTTTTATTTTTCTATTTTCTGACTGAAGGCTTGAGGCACTGGCCATACCTTCTGTGTATAAATGTAAGTGAACTTATTATGTTTCAGAGAAATGATTTTGTAGTTATAAAAAGAAACTGTCAACTTGATGTTTATGGAGTTGTTCCCCATCCAGTCATTAAGAACAATGCCACACCAGGCAATTTTATATCTCTAATGGAATGTCAACATTCAGTAGCTCATATTAGAAGCAAGTAGTTGTGTACTGAGCTAAGCCTGGAGGCATGGATAAGCACGGGGAGACTGGAGCAACAGAGGAGATGCCACTAATGACATTACAGGAGGTTTCATTGTGATTGGTTACTCTTTGGAAAATGTGGTCAAGAGGATCTGGCCAGTGAAACTGAAATATGAGTGTGTCTGTTAGGACTTGCTTATGTCTCTTGTTGTATTAGGGGCAGTTAATCACATGCTGGGTGACTCCACTCCATAATTAATTTTCTGTAAGGCTTTTAGTGTGACATTGACCTACAAAGCAAATCTGCCATTCCATTAAACTTTATCATTCTGTTTTACTTCATAACCGAATACAAACATTTCAGTCTGCTGGGAGCTAATCAGCAAAATCTGCTGTTGTGGATTCATTTAGCTAGAGTGAATTTAAAGAGATTAATAAGAGTACGGTATTACCTTTATGCATGAAGTGATTTGACAAATGCACGCTCAAGCCACACATCCTGTGCCGGGATCATTTTGGGTCATATTTTGCATCAGTACAAGAGAATCAATATCTCACTACTGAGATCTATTTTACCTAAACATTTGCAGCTGTTGCTGTAATCTTTTTGGAGGTTAGGAAATGAGAATGTCTGCAGTCTTAAAATAGTCAGGAAAATTGATTTAGGAACTTAGCAGAACATAGGAGCATGAACAGCAGTCGATGTAAAAGAGTTAACAGAGGTAAAACTGCCCTCATATGAACAACAGCTTTTGTACTTTATGTAGAGAATGGATTCAGAATGAAACCTCATATTTATTGAGTGAAAAATACAGGTATGGGACCAGTTACCCAGAATGCTCGGGACCTGGGATTTTTAGGATAAGGTATCTTTCAGAAATTTGAATCTCCATAACTTAAGTCTAACATTTAAACATTAAATAAACCTTATAGGATTGTGTTGCCTCTAATAAGGATAAATGATATCTTACTTGGGATCGAGTACAAGGTAATGTTTTGTTATTACAGATAAAAGGGCAATCACTACTAAAAACATGAATTATATATTTAAAATGGAATCTACGGGCCTTCCCATAATTCGGAGCTTTCTGGATAATGGATCCCATACCTGTTTATGTAGGTTATGAGAGAACACAGTAGCATCATTTTCACTTCTTTTTAAATGACTACATATTGTTATTCAGCAGAGTGGATCTTAGATAAAGGAAAGAGTTATTACTTTCTGGTTACAAACTCTAATTTAAAGCTTTGGCATATTGGATTTTCTGTCCTCTGGAATGTCCAGATGAACTGTTCAGTACGGCTCCTGAAGTCAGGCAGTTCAACTGAGATACGTCTAACTGCTTTTATAGACTATATGGCCAAATGTGTGTAGATGCCCCTCCAAATTTTGGAATTTGATATTTAATTCAAATCCCATGCTTCCTTATATGTGGCAATAGTTTAGAAGGTCTTTCCTGTGGGTTATTAAGGGTAGGTTAATAACCCAATACAGAATTAAGGTCCATACAGAATGGGTTTGCAAAGATGAGAGTAAAAGAACTTGACTGGCCTGCTCAGAGAACTGACTTCACCCCAACTGGACATATGGCTGCAAGCCGGGCCTGATCCTCAGTAGTGATGGGCGAATACATTTGGCAGGAGCAAATTCATGGCGAATATCCATGTTTCGCTGCTGGCGCATAAATGCGCAAAACTGCTGCGAAAATTCATCAGTGAAAATTTGCCCGCGTCAAAAATTTTTTTGACGTGCAACGAAAAAGTCGCTTGTATCAAAATCACTGCATATCAACATTATTCGGATGTCCATTAACTTTAACACCGGCATCAAAATGGATGTGAGTGTCAGCAATGATGTGGGCATCAAAATTCATGTTTTTAAATTCACAAATTTATCGTTGTTTCGCGAATTTCGCAACAAATTCACAATTTTTCCGGCGAAACGGGACAAATTCGTCCATCACTAATCCTCACCATCAGCGCCCAACCTCACAAATACTCTTTGGTGAATGGAAGCAAATCCTACCAACAATCTTCTGAAATCTAGTAAAAGGCATTGCCAGAATAATGGGAACACCAGCCTCCTATTTTGTGGTCTTGATGTTTGCAAATATGAGATTTTTCGGCCATGTAGTGATCTGTGTATGCTTGACTATGGGAACATTAACAAACACTAGCTGTTTTATTAGCATGAGCTGTAACACTTAGGGGCCGATTCGTTAATCAACCCTCGATATTCGACTGTGAATTAAAATCCTTCGACTTCGAACATCAAAGTTGAAGGATTTTAGTGCAAATAGTTCGATCAAAGGAATAATCCTTCGAACGGACGATTAAATCCTTTGAATCGAACGATTCAAAGGATTTTAATCCAACGATCGAAGGATTATCCTTCGACCAAAAAAACTTATGCAACCCTATGGGGACCTTCCCCATAGGCTAACATTGAGTTCGGTAGGTTTTAGATGGCGAACTAGGGGGTCGAAGTTTTTTCTTAAAGTGACAGTACTTCGACTATCGAATAGTCGAATAGTCGAAGATTTTTATTTTGAATCCTTCGATCTGAAGTCAAAGTCAAAGGCTGAAGTAGCCCATTCGATGGTCGAAGTAGCCCAAAAAACACTTCGAAATTCGAAGTTTTTTTACTTCGAATCCTTCACTCAAAGTTAGTGAATCGGCCCCTTAAATCCCCTTACAAGATATCTTGGTCTGTGTCCCCTCTTTCGCCATTCTACCATTTTGCTTCCTCCTGTGAATTTTAGTTTTTCTGCAATACAGATTTGTGGATCCTTAAATAACCTAATTAGTAAATATCTGTTTATAACGATGCATGCATCTTAACTAAAACCACTTTGTATAACACAATAGGGCTCATTTGCAGGGATTTTTTCGCCTTGTTTCGCTGAAAAAATGACGCCCATAGACTTGTATGGCGTTGTGCGTCAAAATAAAAAGATGTGCGTCAAAAAAATTACGTCGCTCAACAAAATTTTTTTGACGCCCATAGACTTTATTCTATTACATGTAAACCCTGTTACTGCTACCTACCCCATACCTGAATCTGATTCATTTATTCATTGCTATCCGAAACCAAAATACGCAAGTGTAAGAAGTGATTTTTGGATGCAATAATTGCCGTTGATTTGTGCAACTATTTAGCCTTATTGAATTGTTATTTTTACATACCAGCTTGCAGCATGCAAAATCCAGTCTCTCCAGCAACAAATACATCATTTTATTTATTTTTTTTAAAAAAAGATCTTTTAGAGTTGTTGGTTGTTTCTAAACTGAACAGTTGAGAAATTGAAACTGAACACTTGAAAAAGACTAGTGACAGGAAAGACCGGGCCTTTTTAAAAGCCATTTAATTCTAATGCATTTTTTGATGGTATTTTTACCTTTAAGACTGATTATGTTTCCGTTTATGGCTTTTAGGGTATACTAAATCAGCCAAGTGTCAACATTTCACTGTTGTGCGCTCTTGTTCACTTTATATTTGACTTGTAATTTATCCCTTCAGTGCAAAGGAAATGGAACAGATAGTGTTCAAGTAGTCTTAAAATTAAACCCCCGTTGAGAGTTCAGCTTTATGTCTGGAGCTCGCAAGGACAGTGCTAAATTGCCTTGCTGCAGATATTATGCATAATCTCCTGATTGTTTTAGTAGAGTGCTTAAACTACAAGTGATAAAGTCAAACTGATTAATACATCGGCTTTTTATTGTTGTGTTGTTGGATAAGCATCAGAAGAGTCCAGCGATCTCTTTCAATATATACGCTGAGTGCTTCTTGGATTTGATAGCAGATGACATGCATTGGGCACACGGGGTTCATCAGCTTGGCACAGGCAGACATACTTGGCTTCCCGACACAAATATAGAACATTTCACATTGTAAAATAGTTCTTTGTGTATAATACATAATTAATGTGTGTGAGCATAGTTAAGACTGAATAAATTTGAATTGGTTTGGCTTTTATTCCCAGCTTCGGCAGAGAGTTTGGATTTCTTTGCAGAAAATTAGAACTATCTTGAGGTTGGAGGGGGAGAGGAGAGTATTTATTTTTAGCAGAATGGATAAACAACGGGGCTAAGTGCAGAAACGCATTGTGTGTGTGTTTTTTTAGGGGCTTTTTAGGGATGCTAATTCAGTGTAGAGACATAGTGAACAGGCAGTTATGAACAGGCAGTTAGGTATACTGCTCATAGTGCCATTATTGTATAGTGCTTAATGTGCAATACAGGTTGTAATTGATTGGTTGTTCATATGAAACACATAACCGTTTATAACAGTTTACATTGTTTTCTCACCATTGCAGACTTTATGCTCATGAAAAAAACATGTTTACAGCATTCACCCTTCTTTAGTACAAGGAATATCCGAAACATTAAATAAGCATTGATTATTTTGATTGCTTTTCTGGCTGGCCTTCCCAGCTACTGCCCCACAATACAGTGTATTAGGTAAATGGCACATGGGGTATATCAATAAAGAAGTCAATACTTTAGAATTCCTATGACCTGCATAACTTTGCATTCAATATTGATCGATCAGGGGTGATTTTGCTCCAAACTTTTAATAACGTAGACTCCTTAAATGTGATGCTGAAACTTAATAATCCCTCTTTGGACAGGGCTCATTTTTAAGGTTGACTTGGGGCAAAAGTGTGTTTGATGTGCTGAATAAACATAGCATGGGGTTCATTTATAAAGGGCTTCAAGCAAGTGCAAGAGTGCTAAGGACAGCAGAATTGTGGCTCTAAGTTGGTGTCTCATGCATTAATTGTTGTAGCTCTTCCATTGCTGCCAAAGCGGTCAGTCAAAGGGTACCCTGTAAAGTATGGGACCTGTTATCCAGAATGCTCGGGACCTGGGGTTTTCCGGATAACAGATCTTTCCGTAGTTTTAATCTTTATACATTAAGTCTACTAGAAAATCATATAAACAGTAAATAAACCGTTTTGCATACAATAAAGATTAATTATATCTTAGTTGGGATCAAGTGCAAGGTGCTGTTTTATTATTACAGAGAAAATCCAAATTTAAAAATTTGGATTATTTGGATAAAATGGAGTCTATGGGAGATGGCCTTCTTGTGATTTGGAGCTTTCTGTATAACGGATTTCTGTACTTACCTGCCATATTCAGGTGGTAAGTACAGGGCTCCCAAATAATAATTTATTTGCTTTCAAGGTTATAGATTCAGTTTATTTAATATTGCAAATCACTGATGAGTTCTACAGGTTACTGCCAGGGTGCAAACTGGGGCTGTGTTCTGTTTGCGGCTAGGCTGTCAGTTGGGTACACCTGGGGGCAGATTTACTAAAGGGGAAGTGGGAAACGATGGCGACAATTCGCCAGTGTTACCGCCCGCGGGGACATCTGCAATTTACTAACGGGCACAGACGACAATTCAAAAGAGATAGACGCTAGCGGTCAGTCGCACTTTATCACCAGGTGACAATTCTCTCTGGTGAATGGACGTTACTCTGCAAATTCATTAAAATGTGGATATTACTGAACCTTACCTCTTTCGTCACACTTGCCTTCACCAGCTCAGACCAGGCGAAGTGCAACGGAGTGGATAGATCTTCCTCAATCTTCTGTTACTTACGTCATATTCTGTGAGTGGAAAAAGCATCAAAGTTTAAAAAACGCTGGCGTCTTTTCCTTTTTTCAGAGTGATAGCCTGCAAAAGTCCTAAAAAAATGTTTTTGAGTAACCGGGTTCCCCCATACAATTTCTAACATATGGAACATAAACTATACAGTGGGCTCATGTGTAGGGCATTATAACAACTCTATTTTCTTTGCTAAGGTTCCCTGGACTTGTGTAATGTAATGTATTTGCTGCATTCAGCTTTAAATTTTCCCTAGGCAAAATTGAACGCTAGCACATCCTCACTTTCATTTGTTTACATTGCCGAAGTAACGCTAGCGAAAAGACGCCAGCATTCGGCACCCACAACTCCGCATTTTAGTGAATTTGCATTGTCTGGTCGAATTTTTTGCCTGGCCAAGTGTAGCGATGGGTACAAAGCGGACACTGACGACTTTTCACCGTTATTAAATCTGCCCCCTGGTGTCAAAATAATAAGACATGGTACATGGGCATGGCTTTATAATTGAAGCAGTGAATATGGCACAGTTAAGACAGTCACCAACTCCAATTCTTAGTTCATTTTCTGATCTCTGTTATGCTCCCCGGCCTAAACGTTCAGCTTCAATATGTCATGGGACAGAATGACAGAATTTGTGTGAGAATGTAGCAGAAAAGTAACTGGGAAATATAACTTTAATTCAATGGATGGTTATTAAATTAACCATCCGAGAAGCATCATTTTATCACCATTATTGTGTTTAGCACTGCTCACTGTATCTAATTGCCTGTACCTTACGGCTATGTCTGAGCTCTCACAAAATGTATTGTGTGGGAACTGTTGCTGGAGGCTGTGGGCATCAGCCTTTGATTTCTTTCATTCGGTGTTAACAATATGTTCAGCGGGGACTTGGTGTACAGGAGTGTTACTATCTCTGCACTTGCTGTCTTAATTGTGGCTTCACTGTCAATTTTGGTGAAATATATACATATGCATTTCAAATATTTGTCCACGAGCAATGTCCTATTCTGTGGTTTAGGTGTGGTTTCTTGAACTAGGAATCAGCGGCATCACCGATCAATATTATACCAGAAAAAGGAGGCTCACTGCATCTTTGTGCCGCTGGCAACAAAAAAAATCTTTGACTTTGTCTACACTTTAGCAAATTTATTCACCGCTGGCAAAACGCGGAAGTTTGCCGCGAATTTGCGCCTGGTGAAATATATCGCCCATTACTACCCATTACCAGAGGCTAGCTTCAGTAGAAAGTTGTATTGACTTTCAGATGGGGTATACACTGCTAGCATTGCATAGGTATGCATTAGTGATGGGCGAATTTATTAGCCAGATGCAAATTTGCGGCAAATGAATTTCTGCGATATATTCATATATTCCTAATGTACCTTAAAGGGATACTGTCATGGGAAAAAAATTTATTTTCAAAATGCACCAGTTAATAGTGCTGCTCCAGCAGAATTCTGCACTGAAATCAGTTTCTCAAAATAGCAAACAGATTTTTTTTTTAATGTTTTGAAAGCTGACATTGGGCTCGACATATTGTCAGTTTCCCAGTTGCCCCCAGTCATGTGACTTGTGCTTTAATAAACTTCAGTCACTCAGTACTGCAGTACTGCAAGTTGGCATGTTATCACCCCGCTCCCCCCCCAGCAGCTTAACAACAGAACAATGGGAACATGACCAGATAGCAGATCCCTAACACAAGATAACAGCCATTGAGTAGGAAAAACAACAGCCTGCCAGAAAGCAGTTCCATCCTAAAGTGCTGGCTCTTTCTGAAAGCACATGACCAGGCAAAATGACCCGAGATGGTGCCTACAAACCAATATTACAATTTAAAAAAATACACTTGCTGGTTCAGGAATTAAACTTTATATTGTAGAATGAATTTTTTGCAGGGTAAACAGTGTAATTTAGAAATAAAAACTATATCAATAAAAACATGACAGAATCCCTGTAACTGAGAAGTATCTGTTTTTTTTGTAGATAATGAGTTGTCACAGGCAGTGTCATTCGGTGGCCAATAAAGCAAAAAAGTTCTGTCTTGCATAGTGATGGGCGAATTTGCGCCATTTTGCAGAAAAATTTGCGAAATTCGCAAAACGGCGCCGGTGTCTAGTTTTGATATAAATGAGCTGGAGAGAGTGCAGAGACTAAGTGCAACTAAATTGGTTAGAGGGATGAAATTATGAGGGGAGACTGTCAAGGTTGGGGTTATTTTCTCTGAAAAAAACATGCTTGAGAGGTGACATGATTACACTTTACAAGTACATTAGAGGAAATTATAGACAAATTTTTACCCATAAAGAGGATCACCGTACCAGAGGCCACCCCTTTAGACTAGAAGAAAAGAACTTTCATTTGAAGCAACGTAGGGGGTTCTTCACAGTCAGGACAGTGAGGTTGTGGAATGCACTGCCGGGTGATGTTGTGATGCTGATTCTCTTAATGACTATAAGAGTGGCTTTGATGATTTTTTGGACAATCAGAATATCAAATGTTGGTGATACTAAAATCTACGTAAATATATTGGTTTATATAGTTGATGTGAGTGTATGGAGGGTCGGTGTGATTGTGTGTATGTATTGGTTTAATTTGGAGGGGTTGAACAGGATGCACTTATATCATTTTTAATGATGACTCAAATAATTTAAAGTTGATTTTAAACCATCCACCCTCTAGCAGGGAAGACTTGTATATACTCGAAGCACATTCCTCTCCAAGGTTCATGCAGTCGTGCCTTAATCTCTAAATAACACAGTCAGACAAGCTGGTGCCGGTGAGCATTTTGCCTTCTATAAAGTAAACTGCTTTTGGCACCAGAAAATGTGCATGCCAGCTTGGGTTATTAGAGGGTTAGGTATGATAGTCAAACTTGTTCTAAATAATGTAGATATGGGTCTCTCAATCATACTGTGTAGCATAAATATCTGTTTATAAACATTAATATTGGATCACAATGACCCATATTGTACATCTATCATTATAAATGACAGGTTCTGACATCAGAACCTGCCATTTATAACTGAAAGAGTTTCCTAACTGAGCAGGTTACCCATAGCATCAATGAGATGCAGAGGAGAATATTGGGAAATGAGACAGCAGAGAAGAACCGACAGGAAGGAGAGAACAGAAGGGGATTGAGTGGAGGTAGACAGCACAGAAGAGTGGACAGGAGGGAGAGAGCAGATGGATTTGACTACGTAGAACAATCACTGAAGTTACTTCCCATTAGATCTAAGCTGTCCAGATGCTATTATCTGAACTACAGTCCCCAGAATGCTCAGCCAAGTGTTTGTTTAACAATAGCTCCGGGGCTACACAACTAGCCCCTCTGGGGGGAGATGCTTTATTAGAGCAAGTAAAGACTACAGTCAATGAACACAGAGTTCTTTACAGATGTTGCTCACTGCTGTTATTTCTTAAGAGACTCGTATTCTTTCACAGACACTTTTACAACCAAGAAGTGTGCCGGTATTGTAAATTTTATTGTTGTTGTTATTCAGTTTAAATATACTGTTAATAAAAGTAGTGTGTTGTAACATTCAAGTGTAATTATATAAATGCACTCCTTGAGATCCATCCTTAAAATATATATTGATATCTTCCATCTCTTATTTTAAAATGACTTCCTATTTTGGAGGCGTTTCTAATTGGGCTGTAAACATTTGCGCTGATAACTGGATTCATAGCATTCTTTATATCAGCATGCTCCCAATTTTACCATCAAATCTAAATAGAAATGATTGTCAGCTTATTTATATCTACCATTCTTGTACTGCCTATGATAATAATCATCTTTTTACATCTAAAGAAAACTGTTATCTCTGAATGGCCCCTGTTTTCAATATTGTGTTTGATTTTTCTGCATTTTAATCAGCAGTAGACAGTTTGGTTATACAATATATCCACTTTTCATAAATTAAGGTAATACAGTAAAATAGAGTTCCTTGGTTGCTGAAGGAGTAAGGCAGGGCTAGGAAGTAGTAGTTAAGATTGGAGTTACAGAGAAAGAGTAGTGATGGAGGAAGTCTTAAAGGAAACCTTTACCCCCAAAATGAATATTTAAGCTACAGATAGTTTATATCATATATAGCGGGTTATTGATCAAAGGACAAATTTTTATTTGTCAAAGGCCGTGTTTTTCTACCTTGAATGAACTTGAATGAACTCACGACTCGAATGGTTTCTAAACTCGAAAAAACTTTATTCAGCGAGTTCAAGTTGCGAAACCCAAAAACTCAAATTAATCAAGTTTTTGGCGAAAAAAACTAGAATTGATCAAGTTTCGGGCAAAATCCTCAGAAAAAACTCAAACATCATGAAGCCCATTAAAGGGATACTGTCATGGGAAAAAACATTTTTTTTCAAAATGAAACAGTTAATAGTGCTGCTCCAGTAGAATTCTGCACTGAAATCCATTTCTCAAAAGAGCAAACAGATTTTTTTATATTCAATTTTGAAATCTGACATAGGGCTAGACATATTGTCAATTTCCCAGCTGCCCCCAGTCATGTGACTTGTGCTCTGATAAACTTCAGTCACTCTTTACTGCTGTACTGCAAGTTGGAGTGATATCACCCCCCTCCCTTTCCCAGCTAACAGCTGCCTGGTAGATCTAAGAACAGCACTCAATAATAAAAATGTCTAGCCCCATGTCAGATTTCAAAATTGAATATAAAAAAATCTTTTTGCTCTTTGGAGAAATGGATTTCAGTGCAGAATTCTGCTGAAGTAGCACTATTAACTGATGCATTTTGAAAAAAACATGTTTTCCGATGACAGGATCCCTTTAACATCTTCAAATGGTTCAAAGGACCTCTGCCATTGACTCCTTCATGACCTCGACAGGTTTTAGATGGTGTATTTTCAGATTCTATTACCAGGGTCAGGGTATAATAAATCTCGAAAAATTAGAATTTTTTTTAACATGAAAATGTGATTTTGGACCAAAAAAATAACATTGAAAACTCGAATTTTCATGGAAAACACAACTTGATCCTTAATAGATCTGCCCCTTAGTGTCATATTAAAGAATCTTACTAAACTGGAATATATATATATTTAATTAAATATTGCTCTTTTAAGTCTTTTCCTCAAGCCACCATTTTGCACTGGTCTGTGATCACCTGACCAGAAATACTACAACTCTTAACTGTAACAGGAAGAAGTGTGGAAGCAAAAGACACAACTCTGTCAGTTAATTGGCTCATGTGAACTAACAAGTATGGTTTGTTTGGTTTGTGTGCACCGTGAATCGTAGGATCTGAGGGGCATGGCCCTTAGTTCTTAAAATGGCAATTATCTATTTAAGATTGCCCAATGGCACTTACCATTAAAAAAGTTAAAAATTTCCATTAAGCATAATTTTACATATGAGCTGTTTTATGCAATACATTTTTGTAGAGACCTACATTGTTCAAGGGTATAGTTTTCCTTTAAGAGAGTTTATTTTAGTTTTTCATCACAGCTATAGGGCAGTGGGGTGGAGATGCTGTGAGTCCCCTGGTTCATTTATTTCAGTTTAGGTAGTGATTCCAACATGGCAGTCCCAGGTTCTAGGGTAAAAATTGAAAGTGACCTTACTTTTACTTGCCTACCTGAGCACAGCTGTGCTTGGTGGCTGGCATGGCAGGTGCTCAAGTTTTGTCAAGCATTCATGGCTACCATTATTTGCCATGCATCCTATTGTTTAGCCTGTAATATTTCCAGTTTTCAGGACAGTATTAGTAAAGCTGTGGCTGTATTTACATTCATCCAGGAATCTCAGTGTATTTCCTTTTTTGACTATGAAAGGGGTACAGGATAAAAATGCATATTTGGTAAGTAGCAATTGGCTACCTTTACACATTCCTTTACATATTGGGAAGTCAGGATCTACCACATTATCATCATACGTACAATGTTGCACCAAGTCTCAACCCAGAGACACAATCTTAAGTGCACTACATTGATTAAGACTGCTCGTTGATAGGTTGCTGTGGATTTGCACCTTGGCTCAAAACTACATATGCAGTTTATTAGCAAATCAGCCACATAGACTTGATGGCCCCTGTATTCCTTATATTGGCAGATACAACTCAGTGAACTGATTTCAAGGTCTAAACTAGATGTGGCAGAAGCTAAAGAGCAAGCAGCTCAGAGAATTCCCAGGGATAGCCACATGCCCTACAGATACATCTAAAACAAACTGCTTAATAAACTATATAGAGCCAAAACTCTTGCCTGTTAATTCTCCATTTTGCCGTTACCTGATTGTGAGAGTGTTGATTTTCCTTCTTTTTTCATCAGCATTTTAGTTGACATTTAGTCTGCTGTCTTCTTGTCTGAAGAAAATAACTATGAAATATGTGTGCAAATTGCAAATTAAACAAAGGCCATCCAATTTATTAAAGGTTTTTGTCTATAATATACTTATGAGGAGCAGAACAATTGGCCTTTCCCTATAAACTTTTTAATCTCTATCCAGTTAGCAGTTTAAAAGAAATATTCAAATGTAATACTGGGCATTCTGGTATTTAGCTAGTGTGTATTTTTTCGGATCATTGTTCCAATTTCCATTTCCATTGCAATAAACACACTGGGAATCAGAGCAGATGAGTTTGGATGACAGTTGCTTGAATGGTAACCCAGTTTCCTGAGCAGTGACTGGCCACTTACATTTGAGTGCAGGCTAGTGTTGCCATCTGTCCAGTTTTGAACTGTACATTCTGATTTTCACATGGCCTGTCCAATACAAAATTGCCTGTCTGGGTTTTCAACTTTGGAAGTCTGAACATGGAAATCTTGGACTGAATGACATGGAGGTCAGCCGATAGCTGCCTGCATATCATAGCCCTACCTCCTGACATCACACACCTGTTCCCAAACATCATGATCCCACCCCTGATGTCACTGGCCCTGACCCTCATATAACCCACCTAAGGCTCAAACCTCAGGAAGGCCTCCACCTCTCGCTCTGATAACACACAATAATTTATGCCTCCACTGCAATCTGGTTGAGAACAGCAGTGGACAAAATGGCCCAATCCACCAGTCACCTCTTCTCAAAGTGACCTACGGGGTGGAAAACAAGCTACAAAAGCAGGTGTAGCATGTACAGATACACTAATGTAGTTTCTATAGGCTTCTATGGAAATGGTAGATAAAGACCTCCAATGTTTTTATAAAGTAAGTAAAAAGAAGGGCGTGTTCCCTAGTATAATTCCAAATAAAAGTTTTTGGCTTTATTAGAATAAAATGCACTTAAAAAGTTGTAGGCACCAAAAGGCTCATCAATTTGTGATAAAATCCACATTTTCATGTTAATTTGAATTTTTTTCTTTTATAGCCATATTGAAGTGCCCCTTCAATATACAGTAGATATACTCCAATGTTTTTACCCTGATTACAGTGCAGTAGACATATTACTGCAATCTCCTAACAAATTGACAGGCTTCCTTCCTTTATGGAGCCCAGGAATAGTCCTATTTTTTTGTTACTCCCTATTTCCTCTAGTGTCTTTTACTTGCTCCAACCTCTCGTTATCCTCATAACATAAAAAACATGTCAGCCTCTTCTTTTTTCCCCTAAATGGTCAGCTGGCCTATTAAAATCTGACACCATGTCATGTGTTGTTAATTTTTTTGGCACATTTTCAATAGTTTTGAAGAATATTTTTATGCAAGAATCGGTTAAAACATCTTCCAAAGTGTTTTCACGAGGATAAACAGAAACTTAAACAAATTTTTAAGAACTTTGAATGAAAGCAACTTCTGCATATTACTCTATCCTATGCCTGGCGACATAAAAGGGTAAGAATGAAATCATCTGTGTTTTCCTGATGGCGTGGAGCTCTCATGGTGTTAACCTACAGTATGTTTATCTCCAGTGCAGTAGTTATTTTAATCAGTGCCTGATAAACTCCAGAGTCAAATTTCCAGTCTCTTCTGTTCAAGCTTCAAGCAAAAATATTTTCCATAGCTTTACAGCAGCTGAAATATCTTGCAGAGGAATGAGTGGTATTTGTACTAAGGCAGTTAAGTGATTAGAGTTACGGGCAGCATCACCCATGACATTGTATTTATAAGATTTCACAGGTTAGTTCAAAGCAGGAGAAAAGAAATTGGCAACCCAAAAACTTAGTTGATTACTTAAAGCTGATCTCATGTTAAGCACAAGCTGATCTTATGTTAAACATAAGAAGGCAACATATACAGTGCTTGTACAAAGGACCTGGCTTTATGAGAACATAACATAAAGCAATGCCCCCTCACCAGCTTTAATAATTAAACACAGATTTTATCTCCATTAAAGGAAAGCATTATGTTTTAAAATGAAATGTTTTTATAAGAAAGGTCAGGCTGTGACACAAATATAGACGTATGTAAATATTTCCAGGATATACAAGAACAAGCTCTGTGTAAATTCTTCTTCTTGCCTTTATGATGGAGTCATATATGTAACTGTGTTACACTGCTCTTTGCAGTAACCGCTTAGTGCTATTGCTTTTTAGGCAGAAAAGAAAGCATTGGTTTAAAACAATGCAAATTTGATTTGTTTCTTTTTGTTTTAAAGGAGAAAACGAAAGTTTAACAAGGTAGGTCAGATTTACTCAACTACAGTCCTTTAGCAATGAAGATTTGTGTCTAGGAAGATGCCCCCAGTAGTTCCACATTTTCTTTTCTGCTGCTTAGTAGTGATGGGCGAATAAATTTGGCAGGCGCAAATTCACTGCGAATTTCTGCATTTCGCTGCTGGCGAATAAATTTGCGAAAGTCAGAAAAGTCGCTTGCGTCAAAACCGTTGCATGTCAACACTATTCGGACGCCCATTGACTTTAATGACAGGTGTCAAAATTGATGTGAGTTGATGCGAGCGTCAAAATTGATGCGGGAATCAAAATTCGTGTTTCGTTTTGCCGGTGAATTAGAAAAACTGTAAAAAATTCATGAAACTCACATTTTTTACCGTTTTGCAGATTTTTCGGCAAATCGAAACGAGAGAAATTTGCCCATCACTACTGCTTAGGAATTAACAGCAGCCCAGAGCACACTGAGCATGTGCAGCGCCACTGACACTCAAAAGATAGCCTTGAAAAATGCAAAATGGGGAGCTCCTATAGACAACTTTGAAGGCCTGGATCAATACTGTTAGAGGCTGCTGAACCTCTGGACTTGTACAAATTCAATATTTAAAATATTTTTTACTGGACAGTAACACTAAAAATGACTGTGCAACCTGTGCTTTAATGGCTGCCCCATGGCTACACAGCAGCTTGTTTATATAAACTACTATAGTATCATTTCTGAAGCAAACACACCAGTTGTACCAGTGTAGGGTAACAGTAAATATTGTAATTCCTTTATAACACTCTCATTTTTTGGTGTTACTGTTTCGTTAACATTAGCGATATAATTGTATCTGAATTAACAAAAAAACTGTTCTAAGTAGGATTTGTCTTCTTTTTACATAGTATTAGCTATATAATAAAGTATGAGGCTTTGCTTTCAAGAGCATTCCCTCTCTGCTTGTTTTTATTTATGTTTATGGATTCAGGTATCTGCAGCCAATGCATATGTAGAATGCAGATATGCAAAGAAGGAATGTTCCGTGCATATATTAAATAGTCCTAACTGAATTGATTGGTTCCAGTCCTAATTCAATACATATTATGGGAATTCCATACAGTTTCAGCTTACACCTTGAATTAGAACCATTCAGATTGCACAATGTATCCGTGCTATTGTATATAGAAAACAATCCTTCCCTGCAAATCTGTGTTTATCCTTTAGACTAGGACTATCCAAATAGCTTGGAATGACTCAGAAGAGAGGTATTTCAACCAGTTCCCATGTACTGTGTACAGAAGGTGTTAATTAAAATGTGCAGAAGCAAGGGAATGTAGACCAATGCATATGTACCACGTATGAGAAGTGAATCCTGGAGATATATAAATACTACTTCTAAGGAGGAAATGATTTCCTTTTCCATCTCACTGTTCCTTTCATATCATTTACCATTCTCTCTCCTCTTCTATTAATTAAATAATGCTGGATAATGACTTCAGAGCAGTAACAGACGCTAGGTGCTATGGGTCACAAAGCAGTGAATTCATTTGTGCAATTCCGTACATTTTAATAAAGTCGTGACCTTTCTCAGGAAGGGAAAAAGAAAAGGTAATTGTGCAAAGTTTATTATTATTTCAATGGGGCTGGGAGAATAGAGTGTTGAATGGTGTGAAGCGTAGAATTTGGTGGATTTTATTTCCATGAATACCCTTGGCATTTGGGACAACATTTTATATAATTAAGCACAATATTATGTCAACTGTGAGTTAAGCATAACAATAATACAGGGTAATAATCTACTGAAAATCCTCTTCTGTTTCTTAACTCGTACAGAAATTATTTCCAACCCAAGCGAGCTTATAATAGCCAACTATTTAGCCCAACGGTAATCCAAATATTTTATTTGTAAGTGTCGAGGTTGCATACAAATGTATTTTTAATGATGAAATGCTACTTTGCCTATTCTGATCTGTATCAGACGTATTGAGCTCTCTGAGTGTATCTCGATATCTAGACATGTTATTACGCCGAGATATTTATAAAGTGCCCTGAAATGTCACATTTACATTGTCACCGAGTTCAAAATGTGTATATAGCCTGACAACTTGATGAAGTCTACCTTTCTGATTCATTTCCAGAAAAGCTCTACAATTGGCATAAATTTATTCCGCAAATGTTCTAACAAGAGCAATATGGAATCCACGCTCTTAAAATGGCTTGTCTGGAGAACAAGGGATGTTGTGGCATATCTGGTTCCATAAAAGTGTAAGAACATCAACATGTTCATTTTCATTTGTCCATATGATTTAATATTTGTGATGGGATGAACTACAGAATAATTGAATCATCTATACATCTGAACACTAATATAAAATAGGAGATTGTATTTTGTTTAAAGAGATCAAGGGTAAAGCATATACAACATATTATTGCGTGGCGTCAAAATGAAAGGGAAAAAAATCTGTGCTGTCTTTTTCCTTGTACTGGGCTAATTAACCAATGTATTCATGGCTCTTGATTACAGTAAAGCAATGATGTCATACAAATAAACCTCAACCCTTTAAACTTTTGGGCAATAATGATCCCCTAGGGTCATGCAACACATAGCATTTTGGTCACCTCTACCAGTTCAAGTTGAATAGGAAAAACACAGATGTTCATGAGCTCATATGATCTCACAATGTTTCCCTTTTAAATGAAAAGTATTTAAAGTTGGGCAAGTAGAGGCAAGCACCCTGCATATAAGACAACAATTAGAGAGCTACAGTGCATCTCGTCTGTGGGCCTCCAACTGGAAAGTATGGATATTATTTTTTAGATTATTGGTATACAGAAAGATATCGTAAGGCCATCTCCTATAGACTCCATTTTAATGAAATATTTTTTAAAAATGATTTTCTCTGTAATAATAATAAACAGTACCTTGTACAGGAATGGGATCCGTTATCTGGAAACCCATTATCCAGAAAGCTCTGAATTACGGGAAGGCCATCTCCCATAGACTACATTATAATCAAATAATACTAATTTTTAAAAATGATTTCTTTTTTTTTTGTAATATTAAAACTGTACCTTATACTTCATCCCAACTTGATCCTTACTGGTGGCAAAATCATCCCATGGGGTTTATTTACTGTTTCAATGATTTTTTTAGTAAATTACAGGTATGGAGATCCAAATTACAGAAAGACTCATTATCCGGAAAGCCCTCGGTCCAAGTATTCTGGATAACAGATTTTATACCTGTACTTAATTCTAACTAAGATATAAATAATCCATATTAGAGAAAAAACAATCCTATTATGTTTTAATGCTTAAATTAATTTTTAGCAGACAAAGTATGGAGATCCAAGTTACAGAAAGATCCCTTAGTGCCCCAAATATTAATACAATTTTTCTTCTAATTAGAGATGCAGAACTCTTTGCTCCATTTATCTGTGAGCTGAATGTTTCCACTTGCTTCAGGGCTGTTCTCATTTTCACTTCTTACCGAAAACAATCTCCTCTCCCCATATGCTGTCATGCCAGTTCCCCAGTCTGAATCATTTCCTCAGTCTCTGACATCATCATGGAATTTCTAAACTCACCCAGAGGCAAGTGAAAGTGCTTGATCATTATCAGGTCACATAGGTACATCTCCGGTGCAGATACACCTCAGCTCGCTATATGTATGACATGTTCAAGGGTACAATCATGTCCATATACAGTCCATATACAAAGCAGTCCTTCTGTAACTGTATGAGGACTTTTTTCTAACAAAACAATGATTTCCATTAAGGGAATAATGTTTCCTCTGTGAATGCACAAAGCTGGGTACAGTTATGTTTGCCGTTAGCAAGATGTCTCTAGCAAGCACGCAGTATTCAGGCCTGCACCCTACATGTGTATAATAATTTGTCTCGCAGCAACATTTTAACTAACCGCAACAACCTTTTGGAACTGATGGTTACTTGCTGAATGCTGAGCTAACAGTATGTCTGCAGCAATCCAATACCTTTACTTTGCAAAGCTTAATTTCTATGCTTTTCAAAGCTTCCTACTGGATCTCCCTGAAACATCTGCAATATCACATCAATTTAGCAAGTATTCATCGCTCCCCCATTAGTCACAGTGATTTCCAGTAGCCCAGGTACCCTCAACATCAGTGATTTTCCTTATGCATGATCAACACAAACCCCATTCCTCTGATCTCTGCTGTAGCTGCTACAAAGAAACTTGAATAAAAAGGCAGAACTGCTCCCAAGTACAGGGAATGAAATTGTGTGTTGGTGGAGCTGATGCAATAAAGGGCCCCTGCGGGTTTTCACCATCAAACAATGGTTTGTTGAGCAGAAGTGTACTCTATTGGTACACTAAAACTAGTGATGGGCGAATAAAATCGGCAGGCATGGATTTGCGGTTAATTTCTGTGGTACGCTGGTGCCGAATGTATTCATTCATTCGCTGCATCAAAAAAAAAATTGCTGCGTGTCAAAATTGGCATGCGCATAAAAATTGTTGCACGTCAAAATTATTCGGGCACCAATTGGGGCAAATTTACTTACCTTCGAAGTTGCGCCAGCATTGGCTTCACCACACATCAGGTGAAGTTTCACTAGGGCGCCGCTAATTCACTAAAATTCGAAGTTGCGCTCAGAGAGGCAAAAGGTAGCGAAATTGCGCTACCGTTAATTCGTCAAGCAAAGCGATGTTATGCTACCGATGCCTAATTTGCATATGGCGCCAAGTTAAAGTACAATGGACATATATGTAGCAGCAAATACATTACACTACACAAGCCTGGGAAAGCTTCATATAGAGTTGTTATAATGCCCTACACATGTGCCCACTGTATAGTTTAGGTGCCATATGTTAGGAAATGTAGGGAGGAAGGGGGGTACCCCCAAAAAAATGACTTCAGTGTGTTTTGTGCATTTTTCGCCGTTTTCACAAACTTTTCAGTAAAGCAAAACAGATTCGCCCATCACTAGTAAATGGTTTATCACACCTGAATACCTGGCCCCAGATAACTGGATATTCCGTGGTGCTCCAAGGGATTATTCTCTACCCTGAGCTAACCACACCGAAGTCACTACTTTGGTGGGTGTCACCTGGGGAATTCTAGCCCCATTCTCCTTGTTGGATCACAGAACCACACTTCCTCACTAGCCCTGACTATAGCAATTGGGTGTACAATGCCAGGATTCTAGTCTGCTATTAGGGATGAACAAAATATTTTGCTGTGTTTCACAGAGAAAAAAAAAACTCCCATAGACTCTAATGAATAATTTAAAAGGTCACACGGTTTAAAAAATGTCCCACAGTTTGTAAAATTGTGAATTTTTGGTGAAACAAGTCAGATTCGCCCATCACTATGTGTTACTAATTCATGAAGTACCATTCGCCCCAATTTCTCTTCCCAGTTTCAGTGTTTGTATCTTACAGTCTAGTATCTTCTTAGGTTTTCCAGCTTGCCAAGGTTGGGACAGGTATTACAATTTTACTGGCAATATATTTGCTGTAAATTTGTAATCCCCAGTTGTTTTGCCCCCGGCCCACCCCAATCCCCTCTCCCTGTTCCTCCTCTATCCCAACTACGCTTATGTAAACCCTGCCTGCTTACCCAGTTTTGCTCAATCTGCCCCACCAATCCACCCCTTTTTATGTCAACGTTCCACTTTTCTAGTTCTATCCCTTCCCTTCATGTAATCATCCAGACACTTTTTCCTGATGGCCATTATTGCTCCTTGAAAAAAGTGGCAACTGTACCTTTACTCTTCGGATACTAAGGCCTTCCTCCACCTCAGTTCCTCTGGTACATCCACTCCCTACTATGGTAAAGTGAAGAAAGAAGCTGAGAACATTTCTTCCCATAAAGAATATGTTAATGACCAGGAAACTGCTGAGCAGTAGGGATAGGTTAATGCTGTGGGTCAACTACATAAGCTTCATTTTCTATTTTTCATGGTTTCAGAGATATGTACATTTTTTGACTTAAGTAAGAGTTAGCAACACAAGAGTTAACTTAATGCAGGAAGTGCACAGATAACAAACTTCCTATTAGCAGTCAAAAACAAAATGACTTAGAGTAGAAAATTAATAGAGAGTTCCCCATTAGAGTAAAAGCATACAGGTCTAGTGCACTGAACTGTTCAGGCCAGAAGATCTTTAATGCTCATTAAAAACCGTGCCAAAGAGAAAATAATCCCTAGCAAGATAGTACCCGGGTTACTGTTTTTTTTGGACTGATTTGGGTGCCAATCCCAGTCCCAAATAAACAAATGATATTGCAGAAAGATTTGTGCTCCGGGAATTGCTTCAGACAGATTCAGCCTTCACCAGAATCTATTGACTCTGATTGTAATTTTTGTCCTTCAAGGTTCACACAGTCATTCCCTGACATCCTACGTATATGAACAAGTGGCTGCACATGGCAGGTTGTATTGTGGATTGTTATTTAAATGACAGATCATCGTTTTGTATTATCTACTAGAGCCATCCAGGGAATAAGCCTTATTATCAACTCCAGGCACATAAGGCCCCTTATCCAGCATTATGGATAGCAAATGATTCATATAAATCGAGAGTCTTGGCTGCTAGAATTTTAAATGTGCCCAGTAAAATTGGCTGTCAAGATGGCGAAAACCAGTCAAAATAAAAAAGTAGCTTTTATTTCTGATTTTAAAAAATAAAAAAATCAGTTTAATATACTATGCCAACTGCTGGCCGCAAATTAAGTCAGACATCAAGTTAATGCTAAACAGGAGTGCTCGGAGTCAGGGCCAAATTCATGGGTTAATAACGCTGCCAATGAACTCACCTTGAACTATCCATAGTCGCTGCTTGGAAGCTGCTCCAAAACCGCCCACATAAAAGCTGTGACTAGAGAACTGTAATCATACAAGTAATATGAATGCAAAGTATATATAATAAGCACCACAGCATGACATTAGAGAGGAAATACAGGTATGGAACCAGTTATCCAGAATGCTCAAGACTAGGGTTTTCTGGATAAGAGGCCTTTATGTAATCTCTATACCTTGGCTACTACTTTATAATTAAAATATAAAATAAATCAGATTCTTTTACCTCCAATAACAATTAATTGTATCTTAGTTGGGATCAAGTACAAGATACTGTTTTATTATTACAGGAAATATCTTGAATTATTTGATTAAAAGTCCGCAATGGAGTCTATAATTTGCATAACTGGATAACCAGTTTTTGGATAACAGATCCCATAGTTGTAGTTCCTTTGTGTCAGTTCTCATTGGCACTGTTGGCAGAAGCGTAGTTCTCCCATGGGCAAACCTAACAATACCCCAGCCTTAATCACCCCCTACATGAAATGCAGCTCATATACTTGTTCAAAGATAAAATAACTAATTCTTAGCCGAGCAATTATAGGCCAACCATTTCCCAAAGGGCAAGCAAGATGGGCTTCATAGAGGCATATTAATGAAGATTTAGTGAGGCTCAACCTCCCCAAACAGAAATGTCACCCTCCCTCCTTGCTGATCTTTCTTTGTTTCCTTTCCTTGTTATGAGAGAGAGAGAGAGAGAGAGAGAGAGAGAGAGAGAGAGAGAGAGAGAGAGAGAGAGAGAGAGAGAGAGAGAGAGAGACATATGCTGGCTAGCAAAGAGTGCTAGAAATGAGTTCAACAACAGCTGAAGCTCTGCTAGATAGCTGTGCCTTATTTAAATACTTCATCCTCCTACAACATATTCACATTTTTCCATCATCCAAGAAATAGCCTGGAACAGCCCACTGCATTTATTAAGACACCTCTTATCCATTAAGAAAGTATCTACACAAAAGGGCCTGTGACCATTAATAGAGATGAATGTCTTCAAGCCTCTTTAGATGTGTCCTCGTGCATCTTCCCTTATTTCTCTGCAAATTCCGTTGAAGTTGGCAATGATGACAATAGATTCTAATCTTCATCTGTTCGTATTTTTTTTGTATTTCTTTTCACTGACAGATAAAATCCTGTAGCAGATGAATCACACCCCACCGTTTCTTTCAACCCCCTTTCTTTTAACATCCATACATTTTATTGTTACTTTTCTCAGTACCAACAGAAGACACCTCAGCAGGAACAGTAAGATTAAAAAGGGAAACATTTGAAGTATTTACATTAACAAGATGAACATTGCACAAATAACCTTAGCAAACTGTGAGGAATCACTACTTTTTACCTTAGGCAGAATGAAAACATAAAGGGAACATATACCCAGAAATATAAATGAGCCATTGCCTGGAGCCTTGCCCTGCTGGTATTGCCTTGATGTGTGTAGTGGTAAATGTACAAACTTTGTGCCGAGATATCTTAAGAATTCTGGTAGGGATGTTGTTAAACATCTGGAGTGCTGAACGTGACCTAAAACTGCTGTACATTTGTCTTGTTTTGTCTTGTCAGATTATTCAGTATTCCATCAATTGAGTTTCATGTTATTGGGTACCCCAGAAATGTATCTTTTATTGGATTGCCCCAAAGTTGATATTTAATCATTGAACTGCAGAATGATCTGCTGCCTATTTCTAATAGACTCTTAAGACCCTTCAACAGAACGCTTGCACCCATGGCATTTGGTGGCATGAAAGGGGACTTTGGTATGTCAACCACCATTATGAATACACCACTGCTGATTATATGTAGAGTTCACAATTAATTGTGAACTCTACATATAAACAGGAAGGTGCAGCTGCTTCCTGCCTATTGTGGCAAACTGCAAATCAATTGCTTTACACCACTTATTTACACTTAACACCAGTGATCCCCAACCAGTAGCCGGTGAGCAACATGGTGGTCATCACTTCCTTGGATGTTGCGCCCAGTGGCCTTAAAACAGTTGCTTATTTTTGAATTCCTGGCATGAGGCAATTTTTGGTTGCATAAAAAAAACAGGTGTACTGCCAAGCAGAGCCTCCTGTTGGCCGTGAGTCCACATAGGGGCTACCAAATTACCAATCACCCCCAGAAACACTTTTCATGCTTGCCTTGCTTCCAGACTTCTTTTACATCTGAATGTTGCTCACAGGTAAAAAGTTTGGGGACCCCTGCTTTACACCATATTTTTCTCCACAAGGACAGGACATTGCACTTTCTCAATAGAATAAATATTATACTAAACAATAAAAGGTCAATTAAGTCTACAAAAGCAAAAATACAAGTTTAAATAAATAAAATAAATTCAGGTACATTGAAACTCAACTATTTGGATATTATTGCCTGCACCTTACTTTATTTTATTTATTTTTTGAGTTTTATGTTTGCCAACATTCTCCTTAAATAGATATACTTATGAAAAATGCATCTCTCAAGCACAATAATATTAAGTGCAATGCTTGCATCATTCCAACTTGGCTGCAGAGAGACCCTCACAGCCCAACACAACACATGTTTTCATGAGATTACCCATTAGAAGGATAGTTGGAAGGTACGGAGTTAAGAAAAATTGTGTACTTAAGAAAGGAACATCAGCAAAATGTTCTTAGGGTTCCATTTGTAACTTCAGCCCTGAGGACCTCATTCTATATGACAGCTCCCTCGGGTGGGTGCATTCTAACTGGGCATAGGACTGTAGTGCTGTGACTGCAGTATATAACTATGTTGCTGCCTCTGAGGACCATCCTCCTGAAAGGGATGGTTTATATATATTTTTATTTATATTATTCTGTTTATAAACAAAGGTTTTTTTGGGATGATATTCCAGATTGAGTGTGGTTAAAAGGACCTATAGTCAATTTCTATAGGTAAATGTAAGGGATTATTATGGTTATTTATTCACACTTAAGATCAAGAACTGAATGCAAACATTCCCTGGAATGTAGTATATACAATCACTTGATGAAATGATATGCTTATACCAGACACTTATATTACAACTTCCTAAGTAAATGGCTAATGCATTCTTCATCCAATTCATAGTTTTTTTTTTTACTATAAAAAAAAAATTTCCAGGAGAAATACTCAACAGAATATAAATAAGTGGATTACACAACCATGTTTTCTATAGAGTATAACTAGTTAATAACCATATGAGCTATTTGCTGAACAGCAATTTTTCTAAATAAATCACTGTTTAGAAGGGACTGGAGCAAAACAAATGTGAATGTTCATCTTAAATTGAGAGATATGGTCAATGCCAAGGTCACCAGATACAAAAGGAGCAAAAGAAAGAGGACACATTGTTATGAAAAATAGTGGCCTAGCACAGAGGGGAATATTTCTGACCTGATTATGTACAAATACATCAGGTGGGTACACATCTAAGTCTTTTAGTGCATGGAGCCTATTTTCTTCCCTCATTTAGGGGGTACCAAGAGTAAAGATATAAGGTATGGTAGGTTACACCCAATATGTGGGACCAACATGGGGTACATACTGTACGTAGTGACTATGATTATATCACTAGAGTTTGCAGTATAGGTTGAATGCATGAGATGCAGGGAGATTAGGATTAAATATTAATAAAAAACTTGATTTCATTGGATTGTGGAAAAAATATATAAAAACGAGCAAAAACTCGAATCGCTATAGTTTTTCATTTTTTCTTTCCGAATTGCTCTAATTTTTTGAATTTTTGACTGAAAAGTGGGATTTTCGGGATAAACCCAGCACAGACCACGAAAACTTCAAATTGAGATAGGTGCATCACCCATTAATTATACTGTACAGGACCTCAACAGGTCTGAGATGGTGGGTTTTTGGATTCAGGCTTTTTGCAGCATCGGGGTATAATAAATCTAAAAAAATGAGTTTTCTAGTGAGATTTTAACATTTGGATTTTTAATAAATAACCCCATAAGATTACAAAATAAAATTAACTAACTCCTACTGTATGCCATCCCTCAAGTGAATGTGTAAATATTGCAGATTTGCATAATTATTTTCAGACCTGTCCTATTCTGCAGAATAACTATAGCGGAAGAACATTTTACTGCTTTGATTGATTTTGTGCCATTCATAAAAACTGTGTATTTTTAGAAGTTCTGTTGCCTTTGTAGGACTTTAGAAATCCCTTTGATGTTTGGCTATTAACTTTATGATCTCTTGCATAAATGTCCAGTTATGGTTTACATTAGCTTTACCAAAGGAAATGCTTGGGAGCTTGTAATAAATAGCAACACAAACACCACAATGGAAAATAACAGTAGTAGTGACAGGGCTTTAGGTTATAAAAGCTGCCCCACATAATGTATTGAATCAGTATCTAAACATTTCCAAAAGCTTGAGGTGTGATTCAAGGGAAAAGTATATAAAAGGGATATCATTGCTGTCTGCTGTGCCTGCCCAAGGAGCCGATGGTTGTATTTTATAAGCTACCGATGCTTGAATATCCTAACTCATTCAGTGACACTTTATGAAGACGACTGGGAAACAATATGACCCTTTAAAATAAAAAACAAGAAGAATGTTTGCGGGAGTGAAAAAAAGTACCTTCCACGTGCAGCTCTATGCATTTTCTTCAGGAGAAATCATTAACTAGCATGTTCATGTACAGTTCTTCAAAAGTCAATTAAAGTTCCTGCAGGGACATTTCAACTGGGACAGCAGGTGAGTGTGTTTTCAATCCAATTTAGTGGTTTATTAAGTTCATATGAAATAGTGCATATTATGGCATTGCCCATATTGTACCAGGTATGTACTAGTCATCAATAAGGCAGGAACCTCTAGAGTTGTGTTCCCCAACCAGTGGGAACTGGTTGCTCACCAACCCCTTGGATGTTGCTCCCAGTGGCCTCAAAGCAGGTGCTTATTAATGAATTCTTGGCGGAGGCAAGTTTGGCTGCATGAAAAACACTTGTACTGCCAAACAGAACCTCCTGTAGGCTGCCAGTCCTCATAGAGACTGCAAAATAGCCAATCACAGCCCTTATTTGGAACCCACTGGAGCAGTTTTTATGATTGTGCTGCTCCTAAGTAAGCAACTGCCCCATCTTGCCTCCTTCTGTGGACACCAATGCATGGCAACTTTTTTGTTTTGCAGTTGCAGAATTTGATCCTTCACTATCTAATTTGGCATGAGGAATTGTAGTTTTGAAACAATATGTGAAAAAAGGGGTGTCTATTTGTGATGTAGTTAATATTAGGACCAGCAGCTTTTACCCCAGTGTATAATCTAGTTGTGATAATATTGTTCAAAAACGGATCATATCATACATGAAAAAAGGCATATATTTTAGCAAACTTTTCCTTTGAAGCACTGTGTGTGCTCTCTGTATATTTTATGGATGTGCATTTGGTATCCTTTGGGCAAACTATTGCTATCTATCATGACCCCTGCAGTCAAAATACTTCAAACATATCTCTGAGTTTCTATGTAGAGTGTAAATAAAGTGTCATGTGGCATGGCTGTTGGGAGTGATCTCAGACACTTGCGCACTGTATATCTCTATGGAGGGACAAGTTGTCTTTCAACTGCTGTTTCATCCATTCCCACATGAAACCAATACACATTTCTTCTTTTTTTTTTTTTTTACTTTTTTCGGCTCCAAAGAATGTTCTGCCAGAGAAAAATATAGCTTTGAATTATTGTATGGTGGCTCCGGCAGCACATGCATTTGTCAGAATCATCAACATTTCTACATTGTTTCTATTATTCCTGGACAATGGATACAGGGAATGTTTTAGAACCTGTTAGCCCAGGTTTATAAAAATAAGTATATAGGAATATATATGTAATGTGAATATATTCATTTCCAGCATAACAGTGAAATTTGGATGCTTTCTTCATAAACCAAGGCGAGTTTTAATCAAACTTTCTATATAAGATCTAATTGAGCCCCCTGTGGCCAGAGACAAGACCTATGGTTTTAAAGGCTTCAGGTTGCAGAGTATTTTTATTCATGAAGCCAAAAGGATGAATAAAGCTATTTATTCAGCGGGAATTCTGTACGATCACCTGGCGGCTCAATTTTAGCCTGTCACCTGCTGACAGATTTTTGTGTAATTTTTCTGTCTTTGTAATCTTTCACTGCTGCTCAGGGATGGATAAATAATGGGGGCAACCAGGATGCATTTCCCTGTCCACCATGGAAAAAGGGCTCATAGGTTTAATTTTGGAATGAAGCATGTGATGTGGCCTCTCAACTGGCACAAAGAATACAAGTCCACCAGGATTGGAACCTGTGTGGGACATTTTCTTATGAAGAGAAAATCATGAGTAACATACAAAATCCCATGGTTGGTCTCTACTGGGTTTTGTGTAGCATTAAAGGAATTCTGTCATTATTTTACACTGTACACAGTATAGTGGCATTACTAAATTAAACTTTGTACATTGCAAGTAACTCATTCTATTATTTAGTATTTTATTATTGAACCTGTAAATCATTTTTTTTTTAAAGTTGGTAATATTGGTGTCTAGGCAGCCATCAGGTCATTTTGTCTGGTCGTGTGGTTTCAGAACGAGTCGGTGCTTCACAGTGGATCTGCTTTCAGATAAGCTATTGTTTCTCCTACTCAATATAACTGAAGGAGTCACTACTTGAGTTATCCGGACTTGGATTTTTACTATTCTCATATCTACCACTTGGTGGGAGCATTTTTATCAATGCAGGTGCCAGAATGCTGTTATCTTACTTTCCCATTGTTCTGATGACTGGCTGCTGGGGAGAAAGTGCAGAAGTAAAGGAGTGACTGAAATTTATAATAGCACAAGTCATATGACTGAGGACACCTGGGAAACTAACAGCATGTCTAGCCCCATGTCAGTATTTCAAACTTAAATATTTAAAAATCTGTTTGCTCTTTTGAAAAATGGATTTCAATGCAGAATTCTGCTGGAGGAGCACAATTAGATGATGCTTTTGGAAAACACATGTTTTCCCATGAAAAAAATCCCTTTAAATAGACAAGCCAATGCCATTACATTGTAGCTATTAGATGCTAAACACATAATGGAATACATTTAAAGATAATATTTTTCAAAAAGTTTATAATAAAATGGGTTTATGTTTAGTGTTTGAAAGCAAAAAATATATAATTTTGATATCTGTATTTTTGTTGGAGAGTGGGTGATTTATTCCCAATCTATCTCCAAGTGCAGTCAGAGATAATGAACTCTTTACAACTATCCATTCATCCCACTATGTGCCTCCTGCTTCAGGCATGATGGGCTAGGAAAAACACAGCAATATTTGTTAAACTCTTTCCTTTAATATTCCCTGTAGCCATACTTCTTCCTTCAAGTTCCCAGTTTATTGGCCATATGATGCCCGTGGTTTTATATTGCCTGTAAAAAATGAGAACTATATTATTGAAGAATTCTAGTCCCTAACAGAGAGAGTGCATTATCTGCTGTTTGATCTGCAGTCTGATGGAGCTTCCTTTGTAGTCTACATGTTAGATCCATTGGGGTCAAGTCAAGGTGCAAATCAATGGGAATCAGCTGTAAATTTGGCTGAAAAAATTGCAGATTGATTCACATCAGGCACCCCAATGATTTGCTCATCTCTAGCACTTTAGTGGAATTATGTATCCCAGGGGTAAGCAGTATTACCAATAAACATAAAAATCCCCAGTGAAAATGTCATTGCAGTCCTTAGATGTCAGATAGTTTAATCTCCTGCCAAGAGCATGGCACTAAATCCAGACCTGAGCATGCAAGAATTAAACAAATCACACACTGTGCAGTAAAGTCACATCAGAGATAAAAATCTCACATGTAAATACTCTCACTGCCCCAGGATGTTGGTATATTCATTTGGAAAAATGCTATTTCTATGCTGTCTTCCAACGTCCAGCTGTATTACCTACAGTACATTACTTATTGAAGCACAGTTACATGATGTTGTATGGTTTCACAGACCTAATAGAGAGAGAAGACATAATTAAAGATTAACGGATTTCAGTAGAAACTGGAAATGGTTTTGACTCGGTTCTTGGATGGTTTGTCAGGGGTTGAGACATTTATGCACATGTATAAATTCACTTGTTGCTCTACTCTCAGCAGGTTCTACTGTGCAATTTGAGTCCCAGCGGGGAACATATTCAGCGTTGGCAGGCACTTCTCTAGCCTGGAAAATGGAGAATGTGACGTTTTTCTAGCTGCCTTTAACACATGTGATTGGCACATTTCCTACAATTAGCCAAAACTCTTACAGCTCACTAAGCCTCCCACATACTCATGATGTGCATGGATATACAGAAGTTGCATACATGAGACATGTCTGTAACCAGGGAATGTAGAGCAAGACATTGACTGGCTAACTACTGTATGTATTCAAAGTGTCATTAGTATTTACAAATAAGCTGGGTGAGTGTCTAGAATGCTTGTTTATAAATGCAGCACATGGTGCTTAGTCCATTTCTGAGCTGCAAATTGACTTGTTTTTCCCCCACAATGCAGTGTATTCCAGCGGCATTATGGTCATTGCCCATTGTCTATTGCTAACCCATAGAAGACATTTTCCAAACCCTACATAGTCTGAGTCAGTCAGCATCAGACTGGGGGTGTCTGGGCCCACTGGGGCTGCCACATCAGGGCCCATGCCCTCCCTGCCACCCTCATGGACCCCCCACCCCAACCACATGTTTCCCTCTGTCCCCATCCCCCCCATCAGCATCCCCCCCTTCTTCATTCCCATCACTTCACAATGAAATATGGCAAGGGAGGGGATGAATGACTTTGCTAGCCTAAGGTGGGTGGGAAAGGTTCTGGTGAGTAAGATATGCTTATCATGGTTTCCTTTCAGGTAGTGTAAAACGCAATTTACACATTTTCAGGTAGTGTTAGTGCACATTTTCTACATAAACCTGACTGAATGAGCTAATTTAAAAAGAGGTGGTATAGGCCAAAGAACAGGATGAGCTGGAATTGGTCAGCTAGCCACCATACTGTGAAAGCTCAATTTTACATCCCCTGATTTTAAGTTTCCCTCATTTGATACTTTTTTCCTGGTCCTATCAGCAATATATAATGTATAATACATTTTTCCTGATTTTACATTTTTTCTGGTCCCCTGAGAAACATAAAATGGGAATTCTACTGTATAATAATAGGTAAGCACTTAACATATTAAAAATCCCCACTCCGTTTACTTGAGTAAATTTATTAGGTAAACAGTGAAAAAATATTGTTTATTCTGAAATGCGTGCTGCCCGGAATGCAAACAGGGAAACATTTCCCCTAGTTTATCTTCATTAATCTGTTTATTTGAGATGATGCATAAATAGTCTTGACCTCGGTGAGACAAGCCCAATTTGTTCTTGAATACAAAGGCCCGTGCAGCGCCTGCTCCGCGAAATTCCAGGGATTGATGCCGTTGAGCATGTGTAGCCTAAAACATTTCACTTTAGCTGATAGAGAAGGATCAAAGCCCTTTTAGAGAAGCATATTTTACCAGTTAACAATGTTTCTGTTTTATTTTCATTTGATGAAGGAAACGACCTCTGAGATCCTTTTCTCATTTTTAGAGTGGCCCTGGGGACAAGCACACTGGAGCCATGCAATTTTTCTAAGTAGAATGTCCATTGCACATATATTAAAAGACTGGATTAATCAACTTTAAAAGCAAATACAGGGAAAGCAATTTAAATCAATAGTGAAGCCTCCTGCTAGTGCATATTAGTAGCAGAAAAAGGAAGTTAAATGCTCTGGTTATTTTCTTGCTTGGTTTCTAGCCACTCATTTTACAAGATCCAGCGTTGCTCTTTTTATATTCTAAAACCGTACAGCTAATGTTATCCAATCTGTCTTTCCCAAAAAGCTGGCTATATACCTGCAGTACAATTTAATACAATTCAGAAACTTGTCTTTATTTATTATAAATTTCAATGCTTAATTGTTTGTATACATTGTCATGGCAGTTTTAGAACCCATGAATGCTGCTGGGCTTAGGTTATAGCTAAAATATTTCATTGCTCATTTGTGACATTCACATATACCTATGCTATTATTTGGCTGTACATTAAGGGAATCAGAAGATACTGGTACTTTGTAGCAGCTACAGAAATTATCACCAGTCTCTTTCTATGCAGCTAATTGTATATTATGTTGTAATTTAACATTTGTCAAAAAAAAAAAGTAATACATTTATAGCTATCTTGCTTCCCTTCCCTCTAGTTTTTAAGACTATGTCACATCCTTGCCTATACTACCATAGATTAAATATCCTTATCATCTTCCCATTCACCTCTTATTGTGTTGTGATATCCTACAAAGTGCTAAAAAAAGGGCATGCCTTATTGACCCAGGAAATTGGTCTGATGTCATTGGGTGCATGGACAGTCAAATACGGCCATCTCCCTAGGTTTTCTCAAGGAGGGAATAGATAGATACCATAGTAACATAGGCTAAAATTTTCAATAATTCTGTAGACATACCGAGGATAATACAGCAATTACAGCTCCTGTTTTTATACATGGCATGCTATATTCTTGAAAGGTCATTGGATCTACTCGCTGTTATGTCCTTTCATAGCCAACAAAATGCTTCTGATTAGTGAACCCTTAGGTTCTTCTTATTCTCTCCAGTCAATGCTACCACCATAAGTACCCCATATGCTCATGCTCATGTTTCCTAGAACCCTCACTTTTCTTCTTGTTGCCTACATGTGTTGTCCATGATAGCTCTTATGTTTGTCTGTTGCTTCCCATAGTGAGAATGTAAGCTTCACCACCAAGCTACCAGCTTCTTTATATCATATTTCCAAAGCCATCCTGATTCTCTTCCTTTTTTCTTTCTCTCCAAACATTTTACAATTCTCCAGCAAAAACAGGGCTAAGCAACACCTCAAGCATGACTGCACTTTTCATTGTAGGAAAACAATGCCGGCCCAATCAATAATTAGGGTTCAGACATGTAGCAATTTAGACACTCAGCCCTTGAGCCATAGATTCAGAGAAGTGCGTAAGCTATTATCACTCATTAACATTCTCGCCGGTATGGTAGCAAAAAGTGTGAAAGATTTTATTGCTTATCACAATCTATTTGTTTGATTGTCCATTAAGTAAATGCTGTTGTGGGTGAAATTATAGTGAGCCAATGCTACAAACCTCCCAGGTCATGTTTATACATGAACAAAAGCCCTGAAAGCTGTCAACTCCATATACATAAATAACAGACCCGTATGATTTTAAAGCTCTTATATAATCCATAAAGAATTCACTTGCCGGTTCATTTAAAAGGCTAAGAGCCTGCAATAATATTCTCCCAGCAAGGTCACATTAAGTTACCAGAACTTGGAATTTGCTCTTCTCTTTCCACGAGTTAATTGCTGTAGCGCTGAATACACTATCAAAGCTGTGATCAAAAATGAATTCAAACATTAAAATCACAATAAAATGTTTTTTTTTTATGGAGAATGTCATAAAATTCATAAAGTTTGCACCAGATCTAATATCCCATATCGACCAATTAGCAGGTAGCATTTACTGGTTATCTGGGTTACTAGATTGGAGTACTTTGTAATTATCATGCTATAAAAATATTTTCTCTTACATCAAATATAGTTATTCCTTGATAAAACTATACAAATGTTTATATAATTGCCTTACAGAAGAAAGTCATCCAAGTGGGCCTTTTTTAGGCATGTTGTGGTCAAGCCCCATTGTAACACAACCAAATTACTTGCCATACCAATAATAATGCTCCCATCACTGTCCAACCCTGCTAGGGTTAGACTGGGGGCCCAGGGCCCATGGGCCTTCAATCTCAGGGGCTCCTCAGCCACAAACAACTCTGTGCAGCCAACATTGCCACCCCCTGCCTGCACACATTTTACCGGCACGGCATCGTTATCAAAGAGAGTGAGTGCAGGAGTGGAGGTTTTTTTTTCAACCCTGAACTTTGCCTGTATCTGAGGTACTTTAGTGTGGGTTAATATTTAATTTAGGAGGAGACTGGACCATTACTGAGAGTTACTCTCAGTAACAAAATAAGTTGATTCTTGAAGGACTAAGATCAGGCCCAAATTTGTGTCAATTTTAGGGGAGGCATACACGCTTGTGTGGGCGCAGACAGTGGTCGATAGGACCGTGAGGCCTCAGATGGTGGCGCTCGGGGCGCGAGGCCTCAGAGCGTTGTTCCGGCCCTGACTCAATAAGGGCAGACCCATTTAGCAACATTCTCATTTTAGTGTCATTTTAGTGGTTTTAGAGAAAGCACCAATGACAAAAAGTAATTTGCCGCAAATTCGCGCCAGGCGAATTTATTCGCCCATCACTAGCCATAAAAAAAAACTTTAATGCATTTGGAGAAAAAAGACGCCATAAGAAAAAACGCCCATTGACTTGAATGCATTTGGAGCAAGAAAAAAAGTTGGTAAGGGAGGTTCACATCATACACACATATATGTCTATCTACTTTAATACTTTGCAGTAAAGCTAAATGCCCTGAGCCTACCTGTCAATATCAACAATTACAACTTCTGTTTTTTGTCCCCAACACTGTTAACTAAAGCTAGCAAGATCTCAGAGGGCCTTTCTGGGCAACATTGTCACCTGTGTAGTCCCATACTCATTTGTTTAGAGGTCCTGATGGCAACACTATTTAGCCTTATGTTATGCTTTTAGCCTAATAACTTTTTTTTTTTGCTAACACTATCCAAGATCTCTCTTCCCCGACTGAGTGTGTGTGTATATGTGTATGTTTATTGTTTACATTTTTCATAACAATACTTATAAAACAATACCAGTTACTGAAAGTACCAAAATGTAGCATTTCTTAAAAATCTTTTATACATCGATTATTATGCCAACTGCTTCAGTCTGGAGTACACAAGTGCTGTGTAATTTTAATACAGGTATTGGATACGTTATCCTGAAACCCTGTAATCCAGAAAGCTCCAAATTATAGGACGGTTGTCTCTCATAAACTCAATTTTATCCAAATAATTTACATTTTTAAGAATGATTTCCTTCTTCTGTGTAATAATAAAACAGTACCCTGTACTTAATTCCAACTAAAATAGAATTAATCCTTATTGGAAGCAAAACCAGCCTATTGGATTTATTTAATGTTTGAATTATTTTTTTAGTAGAATTAAGGTATGAAGAGCCAAATTAAAATATGATCCATTATCCTAAAAACCCCAGGTCCAGGACATTCTGGATCACAGGCCCCATACCTGTACATACTTTTGCCTTGTGAGATCATTTGTTGGTAAATGTTGTTGCAATATACTGGAGGGAAGCTATTTGTGCACACAGGCTTGATCTCTTTGCTGTTCTTGTTAAAGCTACTTAGTAGGTAATTTATTATCCTCCCACTTGCCCTGAGCAGGTCAGCCTCATGACACTTCTCTGTGCTTCACTAGGAACCACAAGACATTGAAGAGATTAAATCTACATTGAGTAGTAATCTGTGGTGCAACTATTGCCATCAGTTAAATGTCTCATCTGTCACCATGGTTAATGTTAGGGACAACGCACAAGCAATCACTACCTGAATTTCTTGACAAGTAATTTTACTTTCCCTTGCAGTGAATGCCTAGCCCTGTGGCTAAATAATCTTTCTTTCTTTCTTTCTTTCTTTCTTTCTTTCTTTCTTTCTTTCTTTCTTTCTTTCTTTCTTTCTTTCTTTCCTTTCTTTCTTTCTTTCTTTCTTTCTTTCTTTCTTTCTTTCTTTCTTTCTTTCTTTCTTTCTTTCTTTCTTTCTTTCTTTCTTTCTTTCTTTCTTTCTTTCTTTCTTTCTTTCCCTTGCAACAACATGCTTAAAGGAATTGTTCAGTAAAAAATAAAAACTGGGTAAATAGATACATAATAGCCAGAACACTACTTCCACTTTTCTCTTGGTTTACAATGACTGTTTACGCAATCCGAGACTTGAGGGGGGCCACATGGGTCATATCTGTTGCTTTTGAATCTGAGCTGAGTGCTGAGGATCAATTGTAAACTTACTGAACAGTTATGTCCCAACTCTGAGTTGTTCTGACTAACTCAGAGTTAAAGAGCTGAAAAGCAGGAAGCAGTGTTCTGGCTATTATTTTAGACATCCAGTCACTCCACTCTATACATTACATTTTTGGTTAACTAACTATATTAGAAATTTTTTTTTTATTTTGCACAGCCTATCTATTTACCCAGTTTTTTTTGTAAGCTCTTCCGGGCAGGGATCTCCTTTCTTCTATCTCCATGTAACATTAAATCTAGATCTTTCTAATTATATACAGGTATGAGATCTGTTATACAAAATGCTTGGGCTCATGAGTTTTCTGGATAATGGATCTTTTTATAATACCCTAAGTCTTTTAGAAAACCATTTAAACATTAAATAAACCCAATAGGCTGTTTTTGTTTTTTTTGAATATTTGAGATTTATCATACCCCCAACCCTGGAAATGACTTAAATACACCATCTAAAACCTGTCAAGGTCATGCCAAGGAATCAATTGCAGAGGTCCCTTAAACCATTTTAAGAGGTTAACAGTTAACATGTGAATTTTCTTCGGAGGGTTTTGCCCAAAAACTTGAATGATTTGAGCGATTTGGGTTTTCACGACCAATCAAGTTTTTGGGTTTCATTTCGCGAACTCGCACAATCGGGTTTTTCCCATTCCAGTTTTTTCTTAAATAAAATACCATCAGAGTTTCAAGTTCATTCAATGTTAAAAAAAACTCTAACACTTGCCCTTCGATAAATAAGCCCCTACATGTTGTGTAAGTGAATGTAGAGTTGCTGTATTAACCACAGAACAATCCAATGCACATGTCAATTCATAGTTTACATTACAAAAGGTATGATTCTGGTAAATATGTTTCGTAACATTCTGTGGTGCTGACTGACGGAATAACTTACTGATTATGTTTGTATTACACACTACATTTTGAAGGGCAATTCTGACTTTTAAATCTTCAAAAACTTTTAATTGGTTAAATGTTTTTTTTCTCTGTTCAATCAGAATAACCAGCGTGGATCTCTGCAGGATTTGTAGCAACATGTGATTTCCCTTGTTTTCTGTCATGTAAATCAAAGTGATTCATCTTATGGGCATAACTGGTGTTGCAAGTAGCAAGCCTGAAATCCCTCATACGCTGTTCTGTTGAGCAACTTCTGATAAAGTTTGCAACTGGCGTGAGATTCCGGATGGGATTTTCAGTTTATGTAAGCTTGAATCTTGAAGCTTGAATGAATTTCAATTTGGCAGCTAGGCACGGTGGTGAGCTGATACACCTATATTTTTGAGCAATAGGATGCCAATTCCTGATGAAAAACCTTGTAGTTTTTTTCATTATTTTACCTTGGATCATCCACCAAAAAAGGAACTGAGTCCTGTCATGGGAAAAAAGTTTTTTTTCAAAATGCATCACTTAATAATGCTGCTCAAGAAGACTTCTGCACTGAAATCCGTTTCTCACAAGAGCAAACATTTTTTTATATTTAATTTTAAAATCTAACATGGGGTTAGACATATTGACAGTTTCCCAGCTGCCCCCAGTCATTTGACTTGTGCTCTGATAAACTTCATTCACTCTTTACTATTCATTGGATCTTGTCATGCATTATTGGGGCTTGACTAAATGACCTATGCTATAAACTAATTGTAGAGACTACTCCCTAGTCTAGTTACCCTGTAGTAGCATATTATTGCCCTGGACAAGTCACTTAAAGGGGTGGTTCACCTTCACAATAACATTTATGTATGGATTTCATGTACTAAAATAACTGTTTTTGCCAAATGTATGCATTAATGACAATTAAGGGATTACAAGATATTCATGGTGCTACTTGACAGTTAACCGCACTAGTCTTTCTGAAGACTGAAGCAAGAACAAGAAGTAAGCTGAGCCCAACCTGCTTATGATGTAAGCTGAGCTGAGGAAGACTGAGAAACAGTGCCGGCAATCTTCAGATATGCCTATTGTGCTTAACTGGGAATTGGCACAGTCAATAGCTCCTTAAAACCTTAACTTTCACTAACGCATATCTATTGCAAAAACTATTATTTCTGGCACATGAAAGTCATGCATAAATTTAGTTGTCAAGGTGAACCACCCCTTTAATCTCTTGATGTTCCAGCACACTGGGAGGCTTATTTATCAAATTCTTGTTTTGTGCATTGTTAGAGGTTTTTTTCTACTTAGAATAAACTCTAATTTTTTTTATATAATTTAGCTTATTTATTTAAAAATCTGTAAAAAAAGAATGTGATTGAATTTTAACTGTGAGAATAATTTGAATACCTTGAATTTGTACTAATTTTCAATCAACAATTGAAAAATGTTTTAAATTTGCCACAGACAGCTCTATGGATGGGTGAATTTACGGTGCGAATTTGCGGTGACTTTCCGTGTTTCGCTGCCAGCGAATAAAGTCACGGAAGTGGCACGTAAATTCGCCAGTGAAACTTTTTTGACACCGGCGACCATTCCGACGCGTTTCGAAAATTTTGCGGTAAAGCAAAACAGGACAAATTCGCTCATCACTAGACAGCTCTCATTGACTTCCACATGTACTCATTATTACTTATTTAATCTTTGTGCTTAATAAATATTGTACATTCAGATCACCCCCTTTAGTGCACCTATAATGCCTGCCTTGTTTGCTCTAAAGCATTTTTGAGTCCTATGGTAGATTTTTGAATAAACTCCAGTGTTAATGTTTTGGGTCCACCAGCGTAAACTTGTGCAGAACAATTGCTAGCAAATTTAGATAGCCGTTCCTAGTTATACAAAATCATTGCTTATGGTAAAAAACAGGGTCAGACTGGGAGGCCCTGGGGCCCACCAGGGCTGCAGATTCAGGGCCCCCCTCCGGACGCACACAATGGGGCACATTTACTATTGGTCAAATATCAAGGGTTAATTGATATTCTAACCTCGAAGTAAAATCCTTCGACTTCGATATTCGAAGTCGAAGGATTTACCGCATTTTGTAGAACGATTAATTCCTTCGAATCGAACGATTCGAAGGATTTTAATCCATCGATCAAACGATTTTCCTTCGATCAAAAAAATCTTAGAAAGCTTATGGGGACCTTCTCCATACTCTAACATTGGTGCTCGGTAGGTTTTAGGTGGCGAAGTAGGTAGTCAATGGTTTTTTTTAAAGAGACAGTACTTCGAATGGTCGAATAGTCGAACGATTTTTAGTTTGAATCGTTCGATTCGAAGTCATAGTCGAAGGTCGAAGCAGCCAAGTCAATAGTCGAAGTAGCCAAAAAAAACTTCAAAGTATTTTTTATTCTAATCCTTCACTCGAGTTTAGTAAATGTGCCCCAATGTGTTTTTGCACATATCACATAGCAAACTGTTTCCCTCCTGTTATCAGTTGAATGTCGGTTGGTGGAAGAATAGTTTTCAAGTGATAAAATATTATATATAGTATGTTACTGGTGGTGGAACAATATGCAGTCTTTTATTTAATGTATTATTGTTTGTTCTAAATGTTTGTACTGGATTGCTTTGACTTTCATTTACAGAGTTTGTTACATCACCCATTTATGTGTGTCTTGTTTTGGCTCATTTCCTTGGTATATACAGTATATTGCCAAACTGATTGGCTCTTGAGATAATCCTCAAACATAGTTTGCCACAATATTCCAGAATTGTCACGACAGAAACCTGTACATTGAAATTAATATTTATTTAATTTGATTTTATTGTTTAATATCACTATTATTTTTGTGTATCCTATTCATACATTAGGAAGCAGCAGTAATCTTATTTTTGGCCCAATGTCTACTTTATTACTACTGATCATATTGGGACTGCTAAAATGATTTAGCCCATGGAATAAACCGTTAAATGCATAGCATGTACACATATTTATTGAAATATTGCTGGTATTTTCTGTATTCATTTTTGTTTATTGGTAGCATTGCTCTGTCTGGTGATGATGATGCAAGCTCTCTGCCTTTGGAATCATATGCTGGAAGAAAAAGATAAAGGCTCTGAAAATTATAACAGCAATAAAGAACAATTAAGTTTACATTTCATCATAATTAGTTCTGACTGCCCGGGTTCCATTATCGAGCACAGAATACAAAACTATATACTGTATGTTTATGTAAATGGTGCCTTGCAATGCCTGAACAATTAAACTCATGCTAATTTTACATATTTATGCTTCTGTCACCAGCCCAAGATTTATATCTGTGCCATGTTCACTTCCCCTTCTCCCCAAAAAAGGCTAAATTGCTAAAAGCGTGAAAAAGCTAGTGCAAGATCCGATATTTAATGTCTAGAGTAGGCTGCAATCACCCAGTGCAATACTAAATAATGCCTTATTTACTGACAACAGCACTCAAGGAATTCTTGAATGCCACTCGAGTAATTATCTTTTTTTCATCTAATTATATTTCCCATTTAGTGTTTGTAAAAGCATCTATCAATTATTTGAAAGGGAAATGACAGGATTGTGTCTTCATTTGTATTCACCTATAGTTCTGCCAAAGAATGGATATGAGAGATATTGAGCTTATGAGAACATTTATGTAGATTTATTGTTGTTTTTTTTTGGGTTTCTAAATTCAGAGAAACCTTGTCCTTAAGCAACCCCAAGCCTAATGTCTTCTGTAAAAGAGAAATAGGATAGATAGAGCATCTTTTCGTTTTGAAATTGAATCTACCTTTAAACGTTCTTCTTTTGAAGCATTTCATGATGTCATGGAATAACTTGACAGGTCTAGATTTCTTTGTAAATAGCGATGATTGTTGCTTAAAGTGATGCTGACATCTTCCAGGTGTTATGTACACTGGAAGATCAACATGTCTTTCTACCTTTTGCTTTGGTCCCCTGGCATGTTTCTGTTGTCCTCAGTATAGGCATGCACATCCCTCCCCGTGTGGCCACCTTCTTAGGGGACCTTTTAACTTGATACTGGTGTGTCATTTCAAATGGAGCTGAAGAGTTTTTTTAACCTAAGTAAATGCCCCACTTCCTGTTGCCTTCTTGCTTAAACTGGCTTCTGGTTTTCCATCTCCTGCCAAAGCCCATTTATCTTGTACTTTAAGCTCTTGTGAGCAGGGCCCTTTGAAGCCATTTTTATTCTGTAACCCTTGTTTATATTGTAAGACCCCTCTTTGTTATGAGTAACCTTCTGGTTCTATAACAATAAATGATAATGATGATGATGATTATGATGACGACAGCGATGGTGACGACGATCCTCTTTGGTTTTTATTCATCTAGATGTCAGTCCTGACTTTTTTTAGTTAGTTATTTTAAGTTAGTAGGTTCTCTTTTGGTATTACAGTAGAAAGTTGTGGCGCCTCAAAAGGATGAAGACCATTACTTTCTGTGACCAACGACTATTGGCTGACTATTTTTTTTGGCTTACTACACTGTTATGACATCATTTTTTTTTTTAAAGAATGTATTAGTTTGACATTATTTTTTTTTCTAAAATTAAAGCCTTTTCCCCTTTTAGCTCCCACTTACTTAACTGTGTGGACTCTGATATGTCTTCTTTCACTGCTGAGGCTATGACTTCTGAATTACGATGTAGCTAACACAACAGTAATACAAACTGTGACTTTTCTCCTCCCAAAGCCTTAACAAAAAATTAGCAGTAAGGGAAGGAGTCATGTTTGAGTCAGATAGATGGGTCTGCAGTGGGCAAGGTTTAGTTTTACAAATCATGATAACTCTATAGTTAACAATGACACATTCCTGTTAAAAACCTAACATGTGTCCATATAATAAGGATATTACCAATCTTAACTTGCCATGTGATCTTTTCGGATATTTATTAGAATCAAACTCATTGAAAAATAAGCAAACTTGTTGCTTAGAAAGTTCCTTGAAAGAGAGTGAGAATTCAATCAATTTTGTTTGCTGAAATGTAATTGTAAAATGTAAGATCTCCCTGTCCCTGATATTTATGACATATCAATGATGATACCACAATTGTATCATATTTACATCATGAACAAACGGCGACTCCATGCAGCTGTGGGGTCATAGGTTTGATTCCAGCCAGGACACTATCTACAGAGGTTTTGTGTTTTCTCATTCTCATTGTTGTGTTTTCTCATTGTTAGGGATACCTGGAAGTGGGTTTCTTCCAGGTATCCCTAAGCATAGTGTATTTTAGGGACCTCAGATTGTAAGCTCCACTGAGGTGGTGAATGATGTACAATCTTAGTAAAGCCAAGAGAATATTATATATAAATAAAGGATAATAATAGTATTCACTTGTGACATCAATAAATCATTCAAATGCAGTGTGTTTATAACGTGATTTTCAACACTAACTGGAGGGTGGTAGGCTAGAGATCAATTATTTATAAAAGAAAACGATTTTTCTGATTACACAGTTGATAAAGGGCGCTTTGGTTGCTTGCGGCATTTCATGTGAGCCCCTATAAACCCTCTTCTAATGCATTCCCTTTTAGTTACACTTCTGATTGCTTCTCATGATCAAAAGTATCAACATAAACAAAAGAATTTGAATCAAAGATCAGAATTCTAGACCCAGTGCTATGGCAAGCTGTTCTCTATAGAATTGGCATTAGGTTGTTCACTTAAGCATACCACATTAAATATTCATCTGTACAGACCATATTATTTGTCGGCAGCTGCGAAACATTTCAGGAATAATACCATACAGTACATTTTCATATCTAAGCTGCATTGACTCTGCTCTGAAGGATGAAGGAGTGCATTTTACAAAGTCCTGCTGTCACATAGCTTTCACCCAGCCTTTCTGTCACTCAAATGCTTATGGACATATGAATCATGAATGGCATTATTGGCTTGCTTTCTGAATAGATTGAAACGTCTTCCCAAACAGGTTTATAAGCTCTAATGTGTATTCATTCACATCCATCAAGTCTAGGGCAGCAGTTCTGTTGGATAGATTTCAAGGTCAAGGGGAAAGGCTGATAATTTTCAAGGAATAAATAAATGTTTATTAAAAGATATGCTTGTTCGTGCAATTCATATTTCCTAGTAAATAGTGGTTTTTACGTGATTGCGAATCCTCTTAACTGCTTTTGTATATCAATATTTGTGAAGTGAATAGGTATTTCTACTGCTCTCATGCAGCTATTCTATTTGTTTGAGATTCCCGAGCTTCTTATTGTGTTCTCCTAAACATCACTGTGTGCCATGTAGGGAGACCAAACTAATGTCATAGAATCACTAATTTGGGCCTTAGACTTTAGTTTGGGCCTTAGAGGCCTACAGTGTCAATTATTTCCCATTGCATTATATATTGTGGTCACACTTCCCTCTGCACCTTGCAGTTGCATGCAGCATCCCAGTCCCTCTGGGAGTTCTTCATACAGGTAGGTGATCTTCCTGCTCTGAGAGACCTTCCTGACAGTCTCACTGGAATTAAATATTTTTCCACAGGACAGCCTTCCTGTGGAAAGTGAGCTCCAACATTTGAGCTGAACTTACAGAGTATCTGGCCTGCTTGTTCCTTCCAGAATACTCCAGCTTCCAGGACCATAGAGCTATATTCTTTGAACAGAGAAGCCATTCTGGAGCTTACATGTTCATCCATGGACATGTTTCTTTGGTCACTCTGCCACAATATGAACAAAGAAGTAATGTGCCTTTTAATATTAAAGACTTTTTATTTTTTTTCCCCAAAATCCTGTTAGTACTACCCATCTATTTCACTTCCTGTTGGCTTATTTCCCATCCCTTCCTGCTGGCTTCCTTCCCATCACTTCCTGCTGGCTTCTTTTCCATCATTTCTTGCTGGCTTCAGTCCCAGGAAGTGGACTAGATCTTGATGCTGCTAGCACTTTGCACTGTAGGAGAAGAGCCAATCAGTAGCTAGGAGGACCTGGTAGGAAACTGAAGTTTCTGTTCCTTTGTAAAGACCAAGCTTTGATTGGCCAAACACTGTCTATTGTGCTAGACAAGGGCCTGCCACTTATTTGACAACACACCAGTTGAGATATATGGGGAGGTCCAATAAATGTGTACTGTTTTGAGATAATAGACCCTTTTAACCCAAATTGTAACCAGACTCCATGTATTATTTATCATTGCTTACCTGATGAGAGTAATTTTAGAAAATGCTATATGTTCCTGTTGAAGCAAGAAAGTTCATCCATCTGATAAGTGCACCATTATGTTAGTGACTTCAAGATACCTATAGTATATACCACATTTTCTACAATTCCAGTACTTAGTAGCATTATTTGAAAACTAAGCTCTTCAACTTTTTCAATGAACATTATTATTTATATTAGGTGCTGGATAGTAACTAGAACTAGAAGAAACTAATTACACTCTTTGTCAAGCTAGGGCCACTAACATTTTTCATCTTTTAGTATCATCCTGCTTTATTCTTATATCAGTGTTATGCACTTACTGTTACACTGTACTTCAAATTACAGATGTTTGTCATTCTCGATGAGACCATAAGTTCTATAGGAACATCTTTTGTACATCCTAATCTAACCATTTTTTTTGGGTATCCTGTCTGCATGGTATACTCCAGTGTTGAAATGTCTCCCTATTCCTTTACTAAAAATGTGTCACATTTTCCCCATGTTGATACTTTGTGATCTGTCATTCACATCAATAACTGCACATCTGCTACTCGGGTAAAAGGGCAAAAAGGACACACATAATTTGCCATCACGAATGGACTGAGAAATAAAGGTACAGTTCTAGCTTATAACAGCATAAAACATCCAGCATACAGAATTCATTAATTTACAGAAATGCAACAGAGACATTGATACTGTATCATTATGCTGCTGCAAAGACTGTACTGCATAACTTATGTGGTTTATTTATTATATCTTATTTATAGCATTTCAGATTTCTAATAGGCTATATAAATGTATGTGTGTGTGTATTGCGGAAGAATCAATTGAAGACAACATAAAAGAACATGACTATAAAAGGGCTGAAGGAAGCTCCTATCAAAAGGTTCTGCCATTGTGGAGAGAAAGGGGCAAGGGGAATTTTAAGGAACAGTAACACAAAATGAAAATTTATCATTTGACCTGACTCATTATTCCTTTCTGTTTTGTACCAAAAAATATGTTCTTGCCGGCTTTGGTTTAATTGCAGCTTAGTTGCTTTCAGCCAACTTTTTTGGGGGGCTTTATTTAACTCCAAAATGATATGCATAGCAGCAGATTATTTTATATTTTTTTTATGACACTCTCTTGGGAGCATGTGTAGCATTTTGGTTGTAGCTACTTGTAGCAATGTTTAAAATGCAGCTACTCAACCCTGATTGATGTTTCACCAATGTGCAAGGACAATCACAAGCAGGGTGTGCTTCCAGGTCAATTGAATTGGAAGGGAGCTCCAAAGCTGAAGTGCCACATAGGGGAAGGAGTCTTCATAGTAAGCTGGGAGGTTGCTGGAGTTATGGGGAGCAAGTAAGTAGTGAAAATAATTAGAACTTTATCTTCAGGTCAGTAAATTGAAGCAGTATTCTGCCCATCCATCAAAAAGAGATAATGGGGGCAGTAAGGATATGTTACAGCTGAAGTTGAGATGTTGTGGGATGACTGCCAAGGCAGCCCCTGATTTAAATAGTGATCATCCATGTGCAGTTTATTGACATTGTATGCATGTCTGGATCACAGAATTAATTGGTTCTTGTTGCCTGCTCAAAGTGCCCAACCTGGATGGCTGTGGTTGGTGGTTGGGATAACAGGTAGTCCATTATGAGTGATCTAGTTCGGTATGCAAGTTTGTGAAAACAATTTGTACACTTTTTAATAAAGCTAATATAGTTCATGTCACATGGGGGATTTAAAAGGGGCACAAATTACAGTAGGACATTCCAAACATCTTGGCACTGCACCAGTTAGGGATTTGGGCAAGTAACACAGAATTGATCACTGCCAAACATAACAGTAATCAAAATATAATCTCTGCCATGGCCCTTATGCTTGTTTAGCACATTTCCCCTTTTCTATACTAATATTTGTGTTTCTTCTTTTAATACAGTACACGGTGTTAGATATATTGTATTGCTCAGTGAGAAGAAGAACATATCAATAATTCAAAACTACACTGATGCATAGTTACTTTCCGCTAATGTTCCTGTATGAAAGGCTACAATCAGATGACAATGGTCGTTGATTCTTTCCAGTTTATGAAACAACAAATTCCCGCAGCAGCAGAGGCAATATTGCTTCTCGCTTTTTACAAATAAAACATCTTAACAGTTATGCTCCTAGCATTGATTTGTTTGATGATATGAAAACAAGAAGAAATCATATCCTCTTCTTAACAATCGCAACAAAAATCTATATATATATTATGCAGAGTTTTGGTATGTGGGCCTGTTACATTTTTGTTGTTTGTATTAGAAAAATCAAATACTGGGAAAGAGCAAATAGTGGTGGGAAAAAAAACACAAAAAAAATATGTTTTTTTTTTTATCTTTAGTGTCATTTGTAGTTTGCCAACATAACTTTTCAAAAAAATCATTAATTAAAATATGACAGTCAATATAATTTACCTTTTCCAAAACGCAGTCCTGCATTGGGTCAGGTACCCATGAAATACACAGAAAGAGTTTGGATTTTGCAATCAAAAGACTGGGGAGTTTGCAGACACCTTGCACGGGAAGTTGGGTGGTTTAAAGATCCATGTATAGTCTTAATATAATGATAATATTATTAATATAATGCAAATATTATGATCTTGTCTGATCTAAGTGTTTTATTGGCTCAAGGGCATAAAACTGGCTGTAAGAAAATTGAGAGAATAAAATCCTGTGTATGCAGATTTCCCCACAAGACCCCCTGATTTGGATGTATGCTGTTCTCACGCTAGTCTTGGTGACTATTACCTTGGCCTTGAGGCACATCCACTTACTTGGCTATAAGAGCAGATCTATGTTTTTCTGTGCTGTGGAGCTATATCTCTATGCCCTCCGACCGGTATCTCCCTTTTTACTCATGCATGAGAACTAATAATCATATAGAAAATACATTAAAGTTGAATATTGATTAATGCCAATGTGAAAATAGTTAAAAATTATATAATGAGTATATATGTGTATATATATATATATATATATATATATATATATTTTTTTTTTTTTTCTTTTTTCTTTTTTCAGTTATGCCTTTTGCTAACACACAGTTATAAATAGCAGATTCTTTCTTGGATCTGTGAGGGAAAGGTGAACTTTTTTGCAGATTTGCATAAATGATGATGATAATCAACAACAATCAAATGTATAGCTGTCTATTTAATTAATGCATCACATTTGTATATCTATGAATAGCTTCAGTCCTAATTATCTACTTCACAAGGCTATTGTGGAATGGGGAAAGACTGACATGTTCACAGTTCTAAAAATATGTCATATTGATTTATAGTTTTTTAAGAAAATAAAACGTTTTACTTACTGTATATTACATGTTGGGCCACAATCAATTTAATGAGATTTAATTTAATGAGATTGCTCATTTTGCATCTACTTTGAAATGTAGAGGCATTTGTTCATTATTCAGATGGCACACAAAATTGTTGACTCTCAATTTGCTCTTCTCGTTCCTTTGAACAACACAACGAGCAGCAAACACTGGCAATATACAGTAAAGGTGGTCATACACATGAGAGAGAATTTTGTGTATGTAAATTCCCCTACAAGCCTCCCTGACTTGGATGGATTCCATTCTCAAGCTAGGCTTGGTCACTAGTACCCTGGCCTTGAGGCAGAGCCACTTGCATGGCTATAAGAGCAGTTCTTTGTTTTTCTGTGCTGTGGAGAGATATCTCTATGTTCTCAGTAGATCAGTAGAGGGGCATTAACCCAAATAATGCACCAGCGACAGGCTAGTCAGCTTTAAGCATGAATTCCTATTAGTAAAACAAATGTTTTACTATTATGAGGTCATGTTTTGTACGAAGCAGACAAACCTATTTGCTTGTAACCACCTACATTTTTACGTTGTAGATTCACATCTTTGTTTAAAATATTTAAAATACCCTCATGATATTTCCTAATACATAGGAAATATCATAATTGTAAAATGATAGTGATATAATCTTTTGCATGATAACAGTATATCATATAATATATAGGGATGTAGCGAACCGCCGACAATGTGTTCGCGAACGCCGTTCGCGAACACCGGCAAAAAATGCGAACAGTTCGCGAACAGTTCGCGAACTTCGAACATCCGAAAATCGTTCGATTCGAACAATCGAAGGATTTTAATCGTTCGTTCGGTCGAACGATTTCCGTTCGAATCGAACGATCGAAGCCATTGGATCGAATGATTTCATTCAATCCAATGGCTTCGATCGTTCGATTCGAACGAAAATCATTCGATTTTAGCGATCGAATGGTCGAATGGTCGAACGATTTTGACGCGAACGCCTATTGGCGAACGTCGCGCGACGTTCGCGAACTTGCGGCGGACGCGAACAGTCGAAGTTCGCGCAAACTAGTTCGCCGGCGAACAGTTCGCTACATCCCTAATAATATAACTAGTGAATATAATATGAACATGTTTCTAGAGGCAGATTATAAAAGGATAAGTGATTATGCGTAGTTTATTTATGTAATATCTCTAAGTTTCCACCCATAAATCTGAATAAGAATATACAGTACATTGCTTTCTGAGAATTTAATACAGATGCAACACAACAGACATTACCGGGAAGGGACTCCTGTGTCGCAGAACTGGCTGTATAATCAAATGGTCACTAATCTTTTATTTTTTATTTTCCCTTTGTGTTTGTTTAATGGAAACACTGAGAGCTGAAGTTATTTTCCTCTTCACTCCCTCCAGCTTCTATGAAGGTATTATTTGCTCAGCTTGTACTTTTAGCCTATTCTAAGCTCTGATTGTCTCTTATGCTGACTGGTCACAACCTTACTCATTATATACAACTTCTGCCAGCATAGGTATTGGTCTGCACTAAGACTAAGGGGCAAATTTACTAAAGGGTGAATTTTTCGATTTGGGAAACTTTGCCATACTTTGTACAACTTTGCAACAGATTAACAGTTTAGATGGCGAAACTTCGTCAGCATTAACAATCTATGCAACTTTTCTCTAGCGTTACTTTCTTCCTGGGAAAACTTCGTTAACATACTTATACTTACGTGATTTTAAATATAGTGGGTACATATAGGTCATATATATGTCTTTATTAGTGATTGTTGATGAAATTGCTGGAAGTGGCCCCTTGTTATTAAAAATGTCCAAAAAGTAAAATGAATACAAAAAAGATCTTCCTAGACATGCGCCTACCCTAAAACAAATGTAGCATGAGCTTTAAATGGTTAATAAAAGTTTTAAAAAAAACATATGTAACAGTTACAACCTTTAAACATAATCCCACATTAAAATATGAAAAAACACCAGCATTTGGTCTTTTTTTTTTGTATGACTTTTTTGGCATACAGAATATGATGTCACTTACATAATGTTGAGGATGTAGCTTCATCTCATCAATTCGCTAGATATAACCAGGCGAAACAGACTCGGCAAAAAGGGTATTAGAAAGTTCGAACTTTGATAAATTTGGGAGGTAACGTTCATTCAACTAAGGGAAAATTGGCTTGGTGAAACAGCACAAAACTTCTCTAGTGCTAAGGTTTTTCGCTACTGAATTGTCTGCTTTGCCTTTAAGTAAATTGGCGATGTCCCTGCAAATTGTCATTTTGGCGATTTTTCACTAGAAAAGCCAACTTTGTTCTTTAGTAAATCTGCCCCTAAATCTGCTGGAACATGGGAGAGAATAGTGGTCCTTTAAAAAGCAAAAAGACAAAACAGAACAGAGTATGCAAAGATTTTGACACTTAGGGGCCGATTCACTAAGGGTCGAATATCGAGGGTTAATTAACCCTTGATATTCGACCTGGAATTAAAATCCTTCGACTTCGAATATCGAAGCCGAAGGATTTAGCGCAGATAGTTTGATTGAACGATCAAAGGATAATTCCTTCGATCAAACGATAAAATCCTTCGAATCGAACAATTCAAAGGATTTTAATCCAACTATCGAAGGAATATCCTTCGATCAAAAAAAGTTAGCCAAGCCTATGGGGACCTTCCCCATAGGCTAACATTGAATTTGGTAGCTTTTAGATGGCGAACTAGGGTGTCAAAGTTTTTTTTAAAGAGACAGTACTTTGACTATCGAATGGTCGAATAGTCGAACGATTTTTACTTCGAATCCTTCGATTCGAAGTCGTAGTCGTAGTCGAAGGTCGAAGTAGCCCATTCGATGGTCGAAGTAGCCCAAAAAAAACTTCGAAATTCAAAGTTTTTTACCTTCAAATCCTTCACTCGAAGTTAGTGAATCAGCCCCTTAGTAGATAAGTAGATAAGATTTTTTAGCTGAAATAATAAAACACGTGGGAAAATTCTAGAGAAAGGTAGCTCATATATAATAGGCAGGATATAGAAAGGAATGAGGGTTATAACTACAAGGCTGTTCTCCTTCCATGTGGCTTCATGTATAGTCAATAAGTTGAAGTCAACATAGTTATACATGCTCAACATCACAAAGGCAGGCCTTGGTAGGATGCAGAAAGGAATGCTGAATAGGAATTACATGTATGGGACCTGTTAACCAGAATGCTCGAGACCTGGGGTTTACAGGTAATGGATCTTTCCTAATCTGGATCTTCATACCTTACGTCTACTAGAAAATCACGTACACATTAAATAAGCCAATAGGTTGGTTTTGCTTCCAGTAAGGATTAATTATATCTTAGCATGGAAAGAAAATCATTTAAAAAAATAGATTATTTAATAAATGATGATGAATATTTGGATAAAATGGATTATATGGGAGATGGCCTTTCCATAATTCGGAGGTTTCTGAATAATGGGTTTCCGGATAGTGGATTCCATACCTTTATTACTACAAGGTTATTAGGGTGTTTTTCTACCAAGTCTTTGGGAGGTTCAACTTGTTGCCTTCAAATAAAGCCACCTGGATGAAGAACATCCACATAGTTATCTTCTCTCTGCCTTTGGGATACTCTGCTTGTTGACTACACATATAATACAGAACACCCATATACCCATCTTCTCTCTGAACATACTTTAGTAATACACAACTCATACAAAACACAAAATATTTAATATATATATATAAATATATATTCACATCTCTGTAATTACTTGTATAGCTGAAAGAGTATATTCTATATAAATGTTGTTTGCTGAACTTATAACTTTCATGGAGCACCCACTGTAATTTTTTACACTGGTAATAATTTTACTTAAGGCCTGCTTGTGGCATGTTTAAAAACAGCACAATTTTGAAAAGACTGTTGGTTATATGTAAAGGCATTGATAATCTGTGTTTAGTTTTCATCAAAGGTAATTAAGCCCTAATGAATATTTTTAAGTATCCTCCCACAAATGAATTACATTAAATTAAGTCTTAATAAGGATGATGAGCTCAGAATGTGCAGTGAGTTTAAATAACTCATTAACTAGAGGCAAAGTTGCCATACAGAATGTTGGGACCCCATATGCTTGCATGACCATGGCTATTGATGAGCAAATGTTTTCACCAGGCATGGGTCGCCATCTGTGAATTTTGACATGAAACTTTGGCAAAAAATGTTGCTCCCTCTGATGATGATATGTACAGTTAAGACAGAGGTCCTGATGAACACTTGAATGCTGTTGTAGGGGTCTTTTCTTTCAAATATCTTTACAAGCAATAGCCAAATGTATTTTCAACCACTGGGTTTCTACAGTATATGTACAGTATATGGCTTCTTCTCATACTGTATTTGGGCTCTGTGATGCCATAGGACCAGCCAGAAAGAGAGAGAGAGAGAGAGAGAGAGAGAGAGAGAGAGAGAGAGAGAGAGAGAGAGAGAGAGAGAGAGAGAGAGAGAGAGAGAGAGAGAGAGAGAGAGAGATGATGATGATGATGATGATGATGATGATGAAGATAGATAGATAGATAGATAGATAGATAGATAGATTCCCATAATGCTTGATTCATTGCCTGTGGGCAGCTTTAACCACTCCTGGTAGCTGGAAGGAAAAATTAAGAAAAGAACAGTACTTGCAGACTGTATATTAAGCAGACAGCACAAATGCCATGCAGTCTATAATGTCACTTAGCATTTATATGAAATAACAACCTTGGCTTCAGCTCTCTTGAACTTGGAACACATTTCCTAGCAAGATGTGGTTTTCTGAGCAAATACCTATCAGGCCTGGTAACTCCGTGGCAGAAAAAGTGGATCAATATAACTATAATTTTAAAAAACATTTCTGCATCTTGAGAGATGTTAGAAGGATAACCAGGACGGAACTAGGAAAAGGCAATTGCAAAGTTTCTGTACGCCAGTTGCTTATAAATGGAGAATAAAACGAGAGCTGGTAGCCCAGAGGATGCACACAGCAGGGCCATTATTAAGGGAAGATAAAGCTCACTCTGCAGGGGCCATAGTATGCCTTGTTTTTGTATCCTGTGCAGCTTTGAATATCCATATCTGGTTATGAAAACCCATATATAACCTTGGACAAGGTTAAAACCTTAATTAATCTCAACAAGGTTTCAGTTGTCAGACCACTAAATGTAAATTCTACAGTTGTTTTTAGATCCCTGTACATTTTTGTAGCACTTTACAATACTTTGAAGACAAGTGGGATAGGACCATTGGGGGGATCACAGGGAAGTAGAAGGAGTAATTTCGGTCCTACTGAAAATGGCTGTCCACCACTGTTTGCATGACATCAATTAAGAATGCATTTTACAAGTCAAGTAATATAGGAGCTCACATTCATATGCGTATTTTTTAGAAAAGGAATACAGCTTTTTTTGTATCTACAGTGCAACACTACACTCAAATGATCTGTTTAAGATAAACTATTGTGCAGATTATTAAGAGATAAAGAATTCCCTTTAGGTGTACTTTAATGCTTAACATAATGTTCTGGAAGTTAAGTCACATGGCAGTTTTAAGCCTTTTACAATAAACGTTCTATGCTGTATTCTGATCAATATGCATTTAGTGCCCAATAAAGCAATGCATGATGCAATTCGTAGAAAAACATTATAATACAGGCAGGGGAATCTTAACAACAATTAGAAGACAATTGTGGGAAAGCGCTCAATAAAAAGCAACTGAAATGTCTGCAGGGAACTGCACAACAAAGTAGAGCACTAGGGTTGGATGTGTAAGCGTGGCATAATGTGAGTATTGGTTGTGTACATTGGTAGTAAACTGATTAAAATGAATGGTTGGTAAAGGTAACCAATGCAATGTAAGTAAACTTCCAGTTTGTCCACAAATCTGTATTATGGAAGAACATTCCATGTGCATCTTTTTAAAGGAACAGTAACAGCGTAACATACATTTTTTTTAAGTAATGAAAACATAACATGTACTGTTGCTCTGCTCTGGTAAAACTGGTGTATTTGCTTCAGAAAATCTAAAAGTAAAAGTGTTTTAAGGAATGACAATGAAAGAATGACAATATAATTTGATGTTACCCTGCACTGGTAAAATTGGTGTGTTTCAGCAACAGTACTATAATTTATATGAACAAGTTGCCGTGTAGCCATGGGGGCAGCCATTCAAAGCTGAAAAAAGAGGAAAGGCACAGGATATGCAGCAGATAACAGATAAACTCTGTTGTATACAACTTGAGTCTACACCAGTGGTCCCCAACCATTAGTTTGCTAGTAACATGTTGCTCACCAACCCTTTGGATGTTGCTCCCAGTGGCCTCAAAGCAGGAGCTTATTTTTGAATTTTTGAGGCAAATTTTGGTTGCATAAAAACCAGATGTACAGCCAAACAGAACCTCCTGTAGGCTACCAGTCCATATAGGGGCTACCAAATAGCCAATCACAGCCCTTTTTTGGCACCTCCATGGATGTTTTCATGCTTGTGTTGCTCTCCAAGTCTTTTTACATTTAAATGTGGCTCATGAGTAAAAAAGGTTGGAGACCCATGGTATACACAGATCTCCTGTTATCTACTGTGTATTCTGTTTGGATGACTGCCCCATGGCAACATGGCAGCTTGTTTATATAAGTTATAGTACTGTTGCTGAAACACACCAATTTTACCAGTGCAGGGTAAGATCAAATTATATTGTCATTCTTTCATTGTCATTCCTTAAAACACTTTTACCTTTAGATGTTACTGTTCCTTTAAGTGCATGTTCCCAGATAAAGGGATTTTCCAGAATTTTGCACAATTCCACAACTGTAGTAGGTCTGCTGCAACTGGGGATACAGAGTTATAAGAGTCAAGTAAGCATCAAATGTAAATAAAAAACTTCACAGAAATACCAACTGAAGGCATTATAAGTGGTTTGTTCCACACTATCCATCATAATTATGTAAACAATAATAGTGTTTGCAGTGACCATTGGACATCAACATGATTGCACAGTAACTGGCATCTTGTGGTCCTGGTGTCAGGGGCTCCTACTGTATGTTTGATTATGGCCACACTATTATTTTCATGAAGTTTATGTATGTTTTCCCCTTGATTCTTCTAGTTTTTACCCTCCATCCAAAATGCTGGAAGGTTAAATAGCAACTATGCAAATGGAGTTAGTTTTTGGGGTGGAGTATTTGTGTGGCTGGGTCTGGAAGATCAGAGATCACTGGATAAGTAAACGATAATAAAGTAAGGGTGAATTTTTACTTAAAGGGAATAGACACAACCATATTGTGTGCATATATATATATATATATATATATATATATATATATATATATATATATATATATTCATATATTTATATTCTTATATATGCTTTCCTGGCTTATATAACAATATTTCATTTTAATGCTGCTCCCTAAATACATTACCACTTGCTCTGTAGATCATTAGGCTTTCCATGGAAGCAGATATTTAGATGTACTCTGCAAGATAAGTGAGAACGCGGCGTAATTGTTTATACAAGCAGAACTATAGAACAGTACAAAACAAAGCAATGAACAGATCTGTTCCAGTTCTGACAAGGTAACACTAATGTAGAACGGTTTTGCCTGTTAATGCTATTTAGAGGAAATGGTTGCTGTTTATTCATGATTGAATTGGCCACAAAATCAGCCTCTGAAAGAAAAACATGTTCCATCACAAGCAAGTTTCTCTTTATTTATATTCAGTGCTTCGAATGGCGTTAGACTATGACTTAGCATTCTGCTTTCTCCAAACTGGTTGGTTTATTGGCTTCTGGTTACACAGAACAGAACAGAAAATGAACAATTAGACCTTGTGCAAAGTTTGTTTGGAGGCTCTGTGCCTTGCCAACCTAAGAATCTATGTACCCCCATGCAGAGGTCATATCTGTACCTGGGGCCTGAGGACTCAGAGCACCATGGGGAAGGCAGGAAACCAAAAGTTTACTGGGTAGGTGCTTAATCTGTATAGTGAATGTGACTAAAGCTCCCCATAGACGTGCCGATTCTTCTTGCCGAACGACCGATTTTAGGGAAGTCGAACGATTGTACATCTTACGATTTTTCGGCCGACATCTGTCAGGAAATTGATCGGCCAGGTCAAAAAATCTGCGTCGGTCCCGGTGCAATGTATCTATGTTTGCAGGGCCAAGCAGGCAGCTCCCCTTTGTTTTCCTGGCAAATTGGTCTTTTTAGTTGATGGTAAATTCGTACGATCATACGATCGTTCCGAGAAGATCGTGGTCTCACGATCAGGATCTGATCTTTTAAAAATCTCAACATCTATGGCCAGCTTAAGTAGAGAAAATGCAATGGTGTCTTCAGACCCAAACTAAATGGGTAAGACGTGCAGCTGTAGCTACAAATATATTATGAAATGGGCATGACAAGTTGAGGAAACTCTCACCTAAATACAATGTATTTTTTATAAGATCTGGAAGATTAAAGTCACCTTGGAAAAGTTGCTGCTTCCAGTCCCAGGTGGCTTAGCACGACGCACCATAGTTGAATGACACATTTAGTCAACTTAACATTTACTGCAACATCCTGCACCACCACCAAGCCCTGCATTTATACAGGCAAGGAAACCCTAAATCAATATAAATTGACTCAGGCTTTTTCCTGGCATAGGGCAAATAAGAAGTAATTCTCTATAACAAGTTTGCTCCTGTGGACAAATTAGAAAACCAAGTCTATGATTCACATGTAAAACAAATGCTGGATGTGATGAGCACCAAAGTATATCCCTTTTACACAAAGCAAATACCTAATAAACATTTAGTGGATTTCAGTGGTTCTTGGGGTTACTGTTCATCCCTGAGATCTGGAAATAGTTTCATATATACTACACGTGAGTCTTTATGTGCTCACATCTTATTTTGCAAGGAGCTAACTAGCCATTAGTACTTAAACAATTACTTGGTGCCGCAACTTCTGTAAGGCAGCACTAAATCAGTCCAATTAATTGTTAATCAGTGTACTAAGCATTATCAGCTTCAGGGTCATGCAGTAATCAGTAAAATGATCACACAACCATGATCCAACGCTACCATTTTAATTGGCCATACATCATTCTGAAAGCTGCACTTGGTTTAATTATTAGATAATATTAAAGTGAACCTGCCACCAAAAATAACTTCAAATATATTTTAAATAATTTACATGAGTATGTGGTACAAGACAGATGAAAATTTTGATAGGGAAATTTTATTCCCTGGCCTGCAATGACACAAGCCACCTCGGGCCTGCATAATATGTTAAATGAGGATTTTGCACAGCAGGGAGGAAAGGCCCTTTGCATGGGTCTATACTTAAAGATTTCATTCTACTGGAGTGCAAATCCCAAAGGTTTATTCACCGCAGTGCATATCATTCCGAGCAGAGAATCAATAGTGATTTCACAAAGTCTGAAACTAATTAATGTGTCGCTCATTAATAAAATTGCTGTCATATCCACAAGTGCAATCATATCAGCGCCTGTTTATAACATTCAGATGATATTTCTTCATAAGACCTTTGGACCAAATATAGAGATTAATGAGGTGGAAGGCCAAGTGCATTTATACAGGTCAACTTTATGTTGACTTCTTATAGCCTGATATTTTACAACAATTGTGTCTTTTTTATATATGCATTTTTGGTGAGCCATGTGACTCAACAAACAAGACAAATACACATAGACATGTGATTACAACAGTTTCCAGTCATCACAAAACACTGTTTATAAGGGTATTCATGGTTTTGTGTATTATGTGAAATTATTCTTATTTATCCATCTACATCCATCTTTTTCTTGAAGCATCTCCATTACAACTTGAAAAATCCTTCAGTACTGTCCATCATCAGAGCTAGGGGTAAGCAGAAGAGCTATATGTCTCAGGCGCAAATGTAGGGGGGTGTGATTGGTGGGGGGAGTGGATCGAATGGGATTTCATGTGACTGGAACGTGAGGTTCAAGCAGCAGGCTGGTGTTCATACAAATCATGGAGGGTGATGGTTTTGTAAACTGGGATGCAAACTGAGCTGTGCATATGTGTCAATGTGTCATCGCAAGGTATTACTGATGGGCACATTTTTTCACCAGGTTAAAATGCAAATAGTCTCCAATGTACCATCATAAAAAGTTTGAAAAAAATCCAGCAAAAAAACACCCATTGCCTTCAACATGTTAAGCCAATTTATAAAGTGTATTAGTGGCCTTGCTTTGATTGTGTTATTGTTTAGTGAAACATTTAGGGGCCAATTCACAAACTTCGAGTGAAGGATTCGAAGTAAAAAAACTTCGAATTTCTAAGTGTTTTTTGGGCTACTTCGACCATCAAATGGGCTACTTCGACCTTCGACTACGACTTTGAATCGAAGGATTCGAACTAAAAATTGTTCGACCATTCGATAGTCGAAGTACTGTCTCTTTAAGAAAAAACTTCGACCCCCTAGTTCGCCATCTAAAAGCTACCGAACTCAATGTTAGCCTATGGGGAAGTTCCCCATAGGCTTTCCTAAGTTTTTTTGATCAAAGGATATTCCTTCGATCGTTGGATTTAAATCCTTCGAATCGTTAGATTCGAAGGATTTAATCGTTCGATCTGAGGAATAATCCTTCGATCGTACAATCAAACTATTTGCGCTAAAATCCTTCGACTTCAATATTCGAAGTTGAAGGATTTTAATTCCCAGTCGAATATTGAGGTTTAATTAACCCTCGATATTCGACCCTTGGTGAATCGGCCCTTTAATAATTATCTTTGGAAAAACTATTACTTGGTATAGTCCTATTGTACGGGATGGATTCTGCCCTAATATTAACTAAAAGTGAATTTGTTTGTTTTTAATTAGTGATGGGCGAATCTATTCGCCAGGCGTGAATTTGCAGCGAATTCCCGCAATTTTTTTTTAAAAAAAAAAATGGACGCTGACGCATTTTCGCCAGCGAATGTGCACCGGCGTCCAAAAAATTAACGCAGGCATCCAAATCAGACGCCGTTGTAAAAAACGAGATGCCAGTGCCATTTCGTGAATCTTTCACCATTTCGCGAATTTCGCAAATGTTTCCACGAAGCAAAACACCCCAAATTCGCCCATCACTATTTAAAATGAATGTTCTTTGGGTATGAACATTAAAATACTTTTTACTTCTAAAAAATTCAGACTTCTGCCCTCAACTCTCAGCATTCATTGACATGTGAAGACTTCAATGAGTCTAGTAGTCCATGGCATAAATGGCGGAATGGCTAGTAAATTCTACGTTGCTACGGGTAACAAGAACCGCTGCAGCCTTTGCTGCTTTTATTGCGTTACCCTTTTAATCACTTCCCTGAATGGAAACAATTAATAGCTTTTGTTTAGTAGCAGTTAGATTTAAGCTCAGTAATAAAAAAAGGGATACAATTTTTGACTAATATGGGCTGTAATCTTCAGATACATATTTAATTTGCTGTACCTTAGCTATATTTGTTCTTGCACAGTAATTATATTTCTGCTACTCTGTCAAATAAAATCACGCAGGCTCTTATTAAAATCAACAACTCTTTTGGGGGATTGTAATAAAAGTCTTAAATGGAATAAAAATGCAGAAAGCTCATGAATAAAAACGTGCTTCTTGCAATGTAATATTGTTTGTGATTTTTGTTAGTGCACGCTCCTACTTGCAAGTGTCCATAGTGCAAAGACCTATTTGAAGATGGCTTGTTTTTTTCAGTAGTTGCTTGTTTCATGGTATTTCATATTTACATTTTTTATGTATTTTTTTACTGATACTGATACTGATATATATATATATATATATATATATATATATCACCAACATATTGCACAGCGCTTTACACAGAATATACAGCCCCTGCCTCAGACGAGCTTGCAGTCTTAGTGCAATATTCTTATAATCTTTGAGATCTAACAGCAACGTACTGTATGCCACCCCATGCTCAGCAGACTGAAAAATACTAGTGGAACAACAATAGTCTTCCATGAAGATAACATTAAGATACCAAAATTGAGTCCAACCCAGACCATGTCAATCTTGACTTTCCTCCATTTAGAAAAAGGAAACTATTAGGAGTGGATATGCCATAGATCAATTTCCATATGCAGGTCTAAACTGATGTTCTAACCATTGACTCCTTTTATTTTCCTTTCATGTTGCCAAATCTTCTGGTCCAAAAGGTCTTCATCCTTGTCTATTCATTAATCCTCATAATCAATGATTTTAATTCTTCCCAGGAAATTCAGTTAATCCACTTTAACTTTAAAGGGATCCTGTAATGGGAAAACATGTTTTTTTTTTCAAAACACATCAGTTACTAGTGCTACTCCAACAGAATTCTGCACTGAAATCCATTTCTCAAAAGAACAGATTTTTTTATATTCAATTTTGAAATCTGACATGGGGCTAGACATTTTGTCAATGTCCCAACTGCCCCTGGTCATGTGACTTGTGCCTGCACTTTAGGAGAGAAATGCTTTCTGGCAGGCTGCTGTTTTTCCTTCTCAGTGTAACTGAATGTGTCTCAGTGAGACATGGGTTTTTACTATTGAGTGTTTTTCTTAGATCTACCAGGCAGCTGTTATCTTGTGTTAGGGAGCTGTTATCTGGTTACCTTCCCATTGTTCTTTTGTTTGGTTGCTGGGGGGAAAGGGAGGGGGTGATATCACTCCAACTTGCAGTTCAGCAGTTAAGAGTGATTGAAGTTTATCAGAGCACAAGTCACATGACTTGGGGCAGCTGGGAAATTGACAATATGTCTAGCCCCATGTCAGATTTCAAAATTGAATATAAAAAAATCAGTTTGTTCTTTTGAGAAATGGATTTCAGTGCAGAATTCTGCTGGAGTAGCACTAGTAACTGATGCGATGGGCGAATTTATTGCAAAGTCCCGCAATAAAAAAAATCTGTTTGCTCTTTTGAGAAATGGATTTCAGTGCAGAATTTTGCTGGAGCAGCACTATTAGCTGATTCATTTTGAAAATAACATTTTTTCCCATGACGGTATCCCTTTAAATTTAACTTAAACTTTACATTTTACTTTAAATTCAGTTAATCCACCAGGGTCTTTTTTTTTGTTAATGATTTTATCTCAAACAAGAATCAAAAAGTTCAGGCTTATTTTTTTCCAAGATCAATTCTTTTTAACATGTTTTCTTAGTATGTCATGGTATGATAGATTGCTCTTGGACTCATGTGATTAATCCTTTCTTGGCTCATTAACCCCATAGCACCTAATACTTTAACGTGTCACCCAAGATTAGATTTAGCATTGAAACAGCCCATACATACTGTAGCATTAGCTAGAATCCAAAAGGGTTAAAGGATTGATAAATCAGACTATCTCCATATTTTGTGCTGGATAAGAATGCCATGCTTTCAGCTGAATGAAAATACTGCTTGGTTTGGTCCGAGGCCATGCTTTAATCAACATTTTCTGGGCAATGATACATTACATCCTGTTGAGGTATATTAGATTATGCTGCTCTCCATTTATCATATTTCTAGAGAACCGAGAAGATCTTTTAATTTTTAATGTGAGGATAAGCTAGTGTCCTTTGGAGATACTTTCTAGCCCCAAATCAAATCACTTTTTTTTCTTCCATCAGAAACAAGCATTTATCTTTAATCATAAACTTTAATAATATTAAGCAGATGCCGTGGTGCCCAAAAGATTTAATCTAGAACAGAGATTCTGAATGCTGAACTATACAAGCAACCCTGCCAATTCCACTAAACTGCTGGGATAGTCGTCTTAAATTGAGCACATTGTAACCTACATACAAGTTTCACAACATGAGCAACCAGAGAACCCAACCATTGACACCAGCCATTTATGTTTACTCCTTATCTGATATTCTTTGCAGTTTCTGTCATAGGGAACTTGCTGACACATGCTTTCTGCAGTTAAAGAACAGAATATCAAGTGGATACACCACTGCAATATTTACGTATTTTATACCCAACCAGTAACTACGGGGCTTCTTCAAATTTTCACTGGGCTCATTTACTTAGCCCTTCCCTCATGACAATGTCTAGTGCATGTAGATTAGAGGAGGAGTTCAGGATAGATTTTCAGCCTTCCATAAACTATATGGTTCAGTTGACTTCCTCTTTGCCACTTACAGATAAATTGCAAACTACCCCCCGTGACACAAAATTCTTTTCTGTAAAAAAGGTTTGATAATGAGCTAATGATCTAATGTAGTGACTTGAAGGTACGTGGTCAGTAGAGTTGCCACCTTTCCGGTTTTGACCGAGACAGCCCAATTTTTAGAAGGACTGCCCAGTTCAAAATTGCCTGCCCGGTTTTCCAAATTAGTAAAACTGGACAGGATTTTACTAGATTGACATGGCAATCAGCAACTTGCTGATTTCCATAGTATTGTCACATGTGATCATCCATACAATGATGTCATCACCCATACAATGTCATCACCTGTCCCCTTAACGTCATTGTCCCACCCCTGTGATGTCACCTGCCATCCCCAATCTGGAAAGAGGGGGGGGGGAGAGCCATGTAAGCCAGATGTCTAGCTAAAGTTTGCTCATTCCAATAACAAATTTGTAAAATAAATTACATTTCACTTATCATTCAACCAAAGATTGATATATATATCCAGTACACATCTCTTGATGGACATCTAGCCATGTGGATAGACAAATAACTCTTATTTGGACCAAACAATTGGGTCTGAGCTAAACTGTGTGATCAGTTGCTTCTTTCACTTATGGATCTACCAATGCTTCATAAACATATTTAGAAGGGGACGATAAGATCAGCAGATTACATTTTAGCCTGGACAAATGGACTAGGATCTGCTATTGACAACTGTTTTTTTTTCCCTCAAATTTATATACCATTGTTTTTAAATAACTTTATTGTGCCATGTGGCTGTAACATTCAGTAGACTACCACGTGAAAAAATGCAAACAGTAAAATAAGAGGAATAAGATTAGAAGATTCATTCTACCTCAACTGTATTATTCCATTTCTAAAGATTGACCTTGCCCTGAATATCTAGCAGTATAAGTACAGAAAAAAAAAATACATTTACAGTTTGAATGAAAGTAGTTTGACATCAGTTAAGATATACTAAGGAGCAAAGTAGTGCAGAGTCCTAAAGAATAGGAACAAAAGTTTGCGAGTTAATGTGAAAATTAATAGGAATTCAGCTGAGAGAATTCTAGAGGTCAGTTAAATCTAGAAGGGTTATATAACAAAAGAGAGTACTACAAGCATCACTGAAAGGATTTTTTGTAGGCAAGGCCAGCAGCAGTCTTCTAGGTTAACCACCAATGCTCTCTTCTAATAGGGAAATGGAAAATACCACAGGTGAGAAGCTAATAAAGACACAACTGAATGATGTTGTTGGAAGACAGATTTTGTCTCATCCCAAAAGTACAGATATGTGTAACCAAGCATATTACTGGCCAGACTGTTAATCTTAGTATGGAAATAAAAATCACGGCTGTTTATGATGTGCAATCAGCACCCTGGTTTGTTTTGGGACGATTCACACACTCCGATTTGCATTTTGATTTGCATTTGACGACCAATTAGAATTGATCAAACCAGATTTGTGATTCAAATTACCCCTGCTCTGCTTATTTTTAGTACTATCTAGTTTAAGTTTGGTGTGTGGGAAATTAAAAAGTAAGTGAGTAAATTTGGCTGTTCAAAGTTCTGTACTTCTGTGCTCAGAAGAATTAAGGAATTGTGTTGTCTTGCTCGGACTCCAGTTCTCTCGAGCAGCTTCTTGGCCACATTTCAAATAAATATTGTAACATGAGTAATAATAATTGCTATATTGTTGCATCTTTGTGAAGACCGTTAACAGAGAAGCTGGGATATATAGTTTAAACAGTTGATGGGTGCCTTTTCTCCCTAACGCCATCACGTTTGCTGACATTTCTCACTCATCTATTTAAAAGTTGTTATTGATTGGCCTATGGAATAGACCTAGTTGACCTTTAGTAGTAATTCTGGGTAGTCTAAAGTTGCTAAACAGTCCTGTGTTCCTGGGCAGGATGGTGGTGGTAAATGATGAGGAGCTTTGACATCATCAGTCTTTGATTGCCACGTCAAACACCATTACACCTTAGTGCCCTAACATATACAGTAAGAGGTTATTTATTAAAGGTCGAGTTGTATTTTTCCTGAAAAATTTGAATTTTTCAAGGGCAGTTTCACTAAAAACTTGAACTTTCAGGATAAAAAAGCTTGAAGATTTCAAGATTTATTATACCCTGAAGCTGCTAAAAGCAAGAATCTGAAAATACTCCAGCTAAAACCTGTTGTTATGTAGAAGTCAATGGCAGTAGTCCCTTGAACCATTTGAAGATGATTTTTGACTTCCTGATTTTCCATATTTTATGGTGGTTTTACTTGGAAACTAAATCAATTCAAGGCATTCTAGGTTTTTTTTGCAGATAACTTGATCAATTTGAGTATTCCCCCGATTTTTTCATAAATAAACAAACATTCTAATTGTGAGTTTATTTGTGGTAGAAAAAAACTCATAAACCTCACAAACGCCACCTTTGATAATTAATCCTTGTAGTGCAGCATACTGACTGCAGATTCCAGTAAGTTCCTGCATACAACTCCCTTGCAGCTTCTAGACTACAATCTCAAGCCCACAATATTGGGTGCAATGTTTTATTGATCACATTAACCTAATTGAATTTAAAAAGAAGCATAGGAGCCTGGTCCACCGATCTTAAAATATAATTATTCACAATAAGAGTAGTATTGCAGAGGACAATGTGACAAGTGTCATGGTGGGATGTAGATTCCATTCCTTTTAATAATATATTGATGGTAGAACTCATATGTCTCACTGGTTGCTGAGCTGATCTTTGGCTGAATAATGAAGTGTCATTAAGAGAGAATTTATAGTGAATGTGGTGCCATCAAACTATCAATATTCACACATAACACAATTCTTTTTACCCATTTCCCACTAGCTACTAAGCATTGTTAAGCTTAATTGATTTCTTTGGGGACCTACAATATGCAAGCCCTGTAATATGTATCTCTGTACTATTTTAAGAACCCATCCAAATACTGAACCAATCCCTTATCTATAAGGACTTTAGAGACCTAAATTTGCATCTCAAAGGGTCTTAAAAATGTATAATTATGTTTTGAAAAGTAGGGCAGGAGCCTTACAACATCCATGCATGGCAGTGATTAATGGTATGTTCTAATCTGCTACTGAAAGTCCTATTTGGTGTATTTTCTTTATTGTCAAACCGATATGTTCAAATATGTAAAGATGAATGAAAAACACTGTACCAATAGTCATTGGTATAACATAAACATTCATTCTTTTTGACTCTTGGGTACCTCACCATGAACTAAGTATAGGTAAGGAGAACAAACATTATCTTTGTGCGTCTGAGGAATGTGACAATACTATAGACCACAAAATGGTATGCTTTACCAAGTCTGTCCGATAAAAGGTTGTATTACATATATTATCACAATATCATACCAGTGATGGAAATTGGCCAGCACTAGACCCTTGCTACACTTTTCAGTCATTCTGTATCATTATATTAGACAGTAAAACATACCAGTGTGACTTTCCCTGCCATGAGAAGTAAGTGATGAGGCAACATGAGCCTTGGTTATCCCCCATGTCCTTATTCTAACCTCAGTAGCACTTGTCCTAGTAGACCGGTGTGGCACTGGATTCTAAAGGATTAATATTACAGGCAGAGGTAGCTATTAGTCAAGCAGAACATATTATTACTGGCGCCTGACTCTAAAACCCCCTTCCCTTCCTAACCTTCATTCGTTGAGCCCACCATCCATTTTTATAACCCTCACACAATGACATCTCTAAGTCATCAGGACATTGCAGTGATATTGTACAGGGGAAGGGTCCTGTCTACATTCTAAACTGTTTCCCACCCCAGTTCAGTTTCAGATTCCAGCCAGGACTACACATCACTCTCATCTGGAACTGGGGAACTGTGGGCTTGGGTTTTAACCAAAGCAAATATTCCATCCAATGTTTCACAGTTTGCCAGTTGAGTTTAGTCTTGAGAGCTCTAAATTCATAAAAATAAACTATGGGACTTGTTTGCCAAGATCCGTTCCAAATTTGACTATTGAAAAAACTTATAGCAACCATTCAGAGGTTTTTTGCTTTCTAGGAAACTGATCAGAACTAATTTCTGATTGGTTGCTTTTAGTAACAGTACTGGTATAGTTGATCTTAGCAAATTAGCCCATATCTGTAAAGTCAACTTTGTTCTTTGTAATCCCTATTTTTTTCTATACTCCTTGTCCACTTTTAAAGCATGAGCAGTACAGGCATCTAAATCCTCATAAAATATTTTACATATACTGTATGTTTATTAGTTAATTCATTTTTTGCTGTCAGACATGATTGCATTTTAGAATCTTTGTGGTTATTATATGAATAGGAACAAAGGGCCTAGTAATGCTCAAAGCATGTCTTTTAGGCTAAAATTAAATAGTTTTTCTAGGCATCATCCTTTGTTCCTTCACTTATAATTACCACATGGTGTCTTGGGGGGTGTCAGAGACGGAAGCACCTTGGGCACAAACATCTAGGACACATCATAATCTGTTATAGTGTATTGAAACCACTTTGATCTGCATTTTATTATCCTTTGCATACTAGAATTGCTCTTCAAAACAGAATCTTTCTAAAAGCACTGTACAAAATAAGTAGGTTGAAGTGTAAGGAAACAAATACATATACAAACAAGGGTACAACAAAAAAACTGAACTTAAAATGCGTTTTAGCTGGTGCTTACAAATTTGGTGCACTCGAGCAGTGTATATTCTTTGAGCGAATATGCCAGGATGATCTGAATTATGTTAATTGTCTCCTACAAGTAACGGAGCTGTAAATTGGCAACCATAAAATGAACAATGGATGTCTGCAGGCATTCGTCAACCTCTCTGTACAACTACTTTGATTTCAAAGACCTTTCTGCATCTAAAAGAAAAGAAAGGCATTATGGTTTAAGAATGGGCAACAGCATTAGATCTTTTATAGTCATTATTTAAGGCCTTAGGTTTTAATATTTATTTTCTCTGACAAGATTGAAATAATTTTTATTTTTACATTGTTTTGGGGAGACAACGTTCCCCTGCATGCAGACAATAGTAGCTCAGCTGTATAAGGCAAATTTGCATTTAGATGTGTATGTCATAATAGCTTAATTAAAAGTAAAACAGATAAACACTTTCATAAGAAACGGGATGCATTTCTTTAAATTAGGAGAAAGGGATCATGTCTACTGATAAGGCAAATGGGATTTTCTCACCAAATTAAGTCACTTTATGAATCTAAATTTCTATTTGACTAAAGTCATTAAAATATGTGTGATGCTCACAGCCCAATGAGAAGCCGAAGATACTGCAAATGTAAAATGTCACTGCAAATGATGGCAAATATAATTTGAAACAAACCTTCCAATATGCATGCCGCAGATAGGGAAATAATGGCGTGGGGAAATTGTGAGTGGAAAAGGTGTAGACTGAATCTTTGTAATATAGTTTGCGCAGAATCGAAGGAAAGTGGGAAACAAGTGGATATTCAAATTTTCTACGAAAGCCACAGCAACAGTGTTCAGAATAATGATTGAAATCGAACGATCGGGACAGCCATCTTTCTTTACTATTAATGTATACTCAGAGCTGACTAAAATAAATACCTGCATTTTACTGTGTTTTTAAAATCATTTACATTTGTAACCTGAGAAATGAAAAGCAAGGAGCTGATTGACCTAATGGATACTTTAATGTTAATCAGCATTTCTGTGCAAAGGAAAAAGAAGATAGTCTTCATGGTTAGTGGCATTTAATATGTCCTGCACTCAAACAAATAATGAATGCAATTGTGTTTCATTTTAGAATCCCTCACATCCAATCCATTCACAACCTTAACTAACAAATCCACCGGGCGAATGAACTGGGAAGTAAATTCTGTCTGCTTATCAGAGTCTACTCTGTGCTTTGTAATCAAAGAAAGAAAGAGAGAGAGAGATTGAAATATAAAAAATTATACCAAAAAAGGGCAACAAATTATAACCCTAATTTGGTTATTGTCTTTTAAATAGCAACTAACCCTTGGCAATCCAGGGCCCTTAGTCTCTTTTGCGTATGAAAAGTACAGTGAACTGGGATTTACAGCGCAGTGCGTCCACCTAGGGAACACTGAGGAGCACATCTCAGAGGGGTTTCAGCTTAGAAAAATGAAACACATGTAGTCATTGGTATATCATAAACCTTCAATCTTTTTACAGTAAATGTAAATGTAAATCACACTATCACTTTCCTCTGGGGAACCTGTGTGGACTATCATACCCTGGCACAGTCTCTTAATGCCACAGTCCCACACTCCACACTAGGGGATAACTGTAGAATAAATCAGGTCATTTTAATGTCCCTTCCCCAAGTGCTCTTATGTCCCCAGGTAGCGCTACCTGCCCCAAGGTACCTTACGCTTTGGAAGTAGTAGCCGTTCCCACATGGCAGGTACACAAGCAAGACCTTTCCTCACCCTGGGGAAACATACAGTGACCAAATTATCCACAGGCAGAAGATATAAACTGACTTTCCCTGATGCTCAAATACTTCCTCAAAGCAGCCCTTTCCTTTTCCTTCTCCCTGGTAAATCCTTTCAATCAGCACTGTCACGCTCCATATATCTGGATCTCTCTGACTGCTGTAACAGGGATCCCTTTAGAAGCACTGTCGGAAACTCTGTACATTTGGCTCCAAACTCAGGCACTCCCCATTTCTCAAGCATGCACTGGGGCGCCAAGCAAATCAGATGGCTCTCCAGCCTGTTATGATGTCACAGACAGAAAAACAGGTGAAGGATTTGTCTGATCCCTTACATCATAATAATAATCTCATAAATAAGTCACACAGCAGCCTACACACCAACCAAAGTGCAGAATAAAGGAAAATTATACCCCCAGAATGAATACTAACAACAAATTATATCATATTAAAGAATCTTACCTAAGAGATCACCTGACCACAAATAATGCAGCTCTAAATGTAACAGGAAGAATGTGGAAGCAAAAGGAAGAACTTTGTCCATTCATTGGCTCATGTGACCTAATATTTTAGTGTGTCCTTGGTTTGTTTGTGTGCACTGTGAACAGTATGATCTAAGGGGGTGGCCCTTATTTCTTAAAATGCCAATTTTTATTTAGGATTATCCAATGGCACATACTACTAAAAAAGTATATTTTTATGAAAATGGTTTATTTAAATGAAGCAGGGTTTTACACATGGTTTATACAATGTATTTTTATAGTGGACTGCAGCTTTCCTTTAAGGAACAGTTAAGTAGAATGATATGACATATTTTACAAATATGTTTATTTTTTATTAATTTTTTTTTGCTGTCAGATATGATTGCATTATAGAATCCTTGTGATTATTATGCAAGTAGGAACAAAGGGCCTAGTGAGCCTCAAAGTATTTCTTGTAGGCTAAAATATAGTCGGGGGAAGATACATATAGTTATATCAGTTGCTAAGATATAGTCAGGGGAACATACACATATGGGGCAAATTCACTAAAGGACGAAGCGCCTAACACTAGCGTTAATTCGCTATCGTAGCGCATTTTTGTTAATTCGCCGATTCACTAACGGACTCTGGTTAATTTGCTTCACACCCTTACGCCTGGCGAATTTGCGCAACAGACGTAACTACGCAAATTCACTATAGTGCGCATTTTTCTGAACGCTACCTTTTACGCCAGACTTCCTTCACCACCTCAGACCAGGCGAAGTGCAATAGAGTAGACAGGGATTGCTTCCAAAAAAGTTAAAAAAATTTCCAAGTCCCAAAAAACGCTGGCGTTTTTTCTTTTTTTATGGGTGAGAGGCTGAAAAAGATCGAAAAAATTTTTGGGGCTACCTTCCTTCCCCCTTACATTTCCTAACTCATGGCACCTTAACTATACAGTGGGCACATGTGTAGGGCAAAATAAAAAAATTATTTGCTGTTTCGAAGGTTTCCCAGGCTTGTGTAGTGCTGCTACATATACCTCCATTGTAATTTCAATTTGGCGCCGTATGCAAATGCCTAGCGTAACTTCTCTTTGCTTGGCGAATTAACGCCAGCGCAACTTCGCAACCTTATGCTTCACCTGAGTGCAACTTCGGATTTTAGTGAATTTACGTAGCGCTGGTGAACATACACCTGGCGAAGTGCGGCAAAGCGGACGCTGGCGCAACTACGCATCTTAGTGAATGTCCCACATAGTTATTTCACTGGCTCAATAGACTCGAATGAAGTAATCGAAATTATCGAGTGAAACTTAGTGGAATTTTAGAGAGAAAGGAAACAGCAACATGTCTCTTTAATATTTTGATAAAAATCGTTGAAACTTTTTTTCTTTATATATATTTGATGGATGTAATGTCACTATGTAATTAGTTTATAATTATTACTTTTCAGCTGTACAGTGCTGCAGAATATATGGGTTTTATGAATAATTTATAATGTTAATATTGATGAAATATTGATAAGCAAAACAACTTCATATTCTGTTTTAATCTTTGCAACTCATATGAATTTTTCATTTAGGATATATATTTATCCATCTGTCCATCTTTCTATCCATCTACCAAGAACACTCATAAATTAACATACATTTTAATGATTAGCATGATTTATTTCAAGCTCAGAGAATATCTAGAAATTCTATAACTCCAACGTGTAGCACTGTGATTAAGAGAAAATGTTAAAGAATGTTAAGACCTTTTATGCAGATAGTGTTGTGGTCATTATCAGGACCCAAGTCACACACTTAAAAATATACTACATTTGTAAACACTGGACAGATTTTCACCTGGGCAGTAACCCATAGCAACCAATCAGTGATTAGCTTTTTTTAGCCAGCTGCAGGTAGAATAACAAAAAACAAAAATATGATTGGTTGCTATGGCTTACTGCCCAGTGCAAATTTGCCAACTGTTTATAAATAAGTCAGAGGGGCTCATCTATAAATGATGGTCAAATTTGAACCTAGGCAGTAACCCATGACAGCCAATCAAATGTTTGTTTTTTATTGTTCAACCTGCAACTGGCACAAAAAGCCAATCCCTGATTGGTTGCTATTTGCTATAGATTACTGCCCATGTGCAAAATAAAACATATTGACTGAAATTATGCAAATTTAATTTTGTTATTATTAATAATATAAACAAACTGTCATCTTCTGTTTTTTCTTAGGGCCTAATTTACTATAACTATTAACCTGTTATCAGGGTCAATATTTTTTTTTCTGCTGAAGTATGTTTTTCAAAAAATCCAAAATAAAAACTCACCATCCAAAACCAGGGAAGATTTTTATTCCTGATTCCTTAAAAAAAATGTGTAACAATATGTGCAGGATTCCTAAAACACGCATGATTAAGAACATGCTTGCATGTTTTGAGAAGGAATTAACTAACCCCAACAGTTTATTAAAATAAATCAGCCACAAGGTATAAGAACATACATATTTCCAGATAACTTATGTCATTTGTCCTTTATTTAAAGGTTGGTTCACATATAGCACACTGGAGAGGTGTGTGTTTTCAGTGTAAAGAATGAACTCAAGGCTTTTCGTAACACACAAAAGTTGATTGAAGTCAATAGGAAGGGAACATTAAATTGCAGTTAAGGTGTTTTTACCTCTGTAGTAGCATATACACTGCCCTACCTAAAAAGAGCATAATGTCCAAGTATCCTTTTTCCCAATTACTCAGAAACTGTCAAATCAGGTTGGCCAAACCCACTTTTAATTTTCCATCAATTATGCACTGTATTGAGCAGCTGTCTCTCCAGAATGCAAACAGGTAGCAGATATGGAAGGCAAGTGGATGGATTAATGACGTCTGCAGGGAGCATTTTTCCCCAAAAAACAAACTGCATGGAGAAAATCCTAAGATGGATTCACAAGTTCACTAAAGGGCGAATTGTCGGCAGCAACTGCTTCGCACACTTTGCACCACTTTGCCAGTGGAAAATTCATTACCACTACGCTAATTGACTAAAATGCGAGGTTGCGTCCTGTGCACTAAACGATGGCGACTTTTTTTTTTGCTACCGATACTTCTTCAGTGTGAGCATTTCATAGCGAAGATTCGCTAGTGTTTCTTTGGGCCTAGCGAAAATTCGCCCATAATCTTACAGTTTGACTAGGGGAGGCGCATAAAAGTCATATACAGGTGTTTTTTAGAGATGTTGGTGTAAATGCTTGAAGTGGCCACTTTTTATTACAAATGTCCAAGGGAGCTTAATAAAGATACAAAAGCTCCTCTAATGCCCTACACATGAGCCCACCCTAAAATATGAAGCTTCGTTTCAGCAGTTCACCTGGTCTGAGGTGGTGAATGAAACTCTAGAGAAAAAAGTAACGTTCAGTAAAATCTGCAATTTTAATGAATTTGTGGAGCAACGACCATTCGCCAGAGCGAAAAGTTGCCTGGCGATAGAGTAGGAACGAACTTTAGCGACAGCCTCTTTCGCTAGCAAATTGTCATCTACGCCTGTTAGCGAATTGGCGGTGTCCCTGCGGATTTGATTTCTGGAGAAAAGTTGCTAGCGTTAGCCACTTCGCCCTTTAGAATATTTGCCATTGTTAAAACTGCAAATTTCACTTCAAAACTTAAAAAGTTCTCATCCCTATAAGATGTGAGATTGCAAAAGATTAGAAATCTGATTGAAGGCAAAGCAAAGAAAACAACCTAAATTTGGAAATACCTAGATATCTGACATCTCGAGTTCTAATATGAAAGGAACGCAACACCAATAAAGCTTGTGCACAATAAGCTAATTGGGTTATAAGATCAGAAATGGTACACTGAGTTTGATCTCCAGTCAGTAGTGCTGTCTTGTGTTTCTAAAATGATGAAAAATGTATTTTGATAACCGTATGCCTTTAAATCACTGGAGATTGTCCATATTGGCTTACTATCATATTGCACTCGGCCCGGCTTATAGTGTGTTTCATTAGACTCATTTAAATAGTTTTCTTTTTATTGTTCAGAGCGGATAAGCTATTAGCAATTCTCCAGATGATGGATACAGATGTAGCAGTAATCACCACTGCTAGAAAGAGTCCCCAAAAGAACAAGTTCTTTCCTTGAAATTATGAAATTAATGCTTCCCATATGCATAAGAGAGAGAGAGAGAGAGAGAGAGAGAGAGAGAGAGAGAGAGAGAGTGAGAGAGAGAGAGAATGAAGAGCATGTCTATTCATCTCACTGCATCATAGCTTATGAATAACACTGTATCCAGTGCAGGGCAAACACAAGCAAGACTTCTCATTTCAGAAATGTATTTACTGTATTAGTGGGATTCAATAGTCTTCAGGGCAATAAAATGAAAATAGACTCATAAAACTAATTTAAAATAAATCTTTAGCTACACACACAACCATTACTGAGAACCTACACACACTGCTACACTATATGGTCTACAGACTTATAGGTGGTTCACCTTTAAGTCAACTTTTAGGGTGTTATTTTTCAAAGAATTTATCTCAATATTTTCTGCTACAAACTCCGATCAAATCTGCTCGGATTTTTTACGCTTATTTATTGTTTACGTGAAAAAAAAAATCAGATTTTCACACATTTTTCTGACTTTTTTATCTGATTTTCACGATTTTTCCACAATTTTCACCCAAAAACTCAGAAAACTTCAGGGTATTGCCCGAAACCCAGAGCACATCAAAAAATCATTGGGACTTCTCCCATTGACTTATATGCAACCTCGACACGTCTGAGATGCTGGATTTTCAGATTTGGACTTTTCCATCCTCAAGGTTTAATAAATTCTGAAAAATTTGTGAATTTTTAAAAGACAGATTTTATTTAAAAAAATCATGATTTTTGCATTCGGAGTTTAGTAAATAACCCCCTAAGTGTGTTATAGAATGGCCAGTTCTAAGAAGCTCTTCCATTGTTTTTAGTGACGAGCGAATCTATCCTGTTTCACTTCGCCAAAAAATTTGCAAAACTGTGAAAAAATTTGCAAATGCTGAAAAAAATCACAAAGTCAATGTGTTGCAAAACATTTTTTTTTTTCGAGTGTGAACATTTTATACGCGTGACAATTTTTCTTGCTCCAAATAAATTAAAGTCATTTTTTCTTATGGGGACTTTTTTGTCTCTGCGAATTTTTCCGTTGCAAATTTTTGCTGCAGTTTCCCAAAAAAAAATTGCAGTGGGAAATGCGGCATTTCGTTGCCAATCCATGGCTGGAAAAAAAATTAGTTCATCACTAAGGGGCCGATTCACGAAGGGTCGAATATCGAGGGTTAATTAACCCTTGATATTCGACTGGGAACTAAAATCGTACGACTTCGAATATGGAAGTCGAACGATTTTGCGCAAATCCTGTGATCGATCGATCAAAGGATTTTTCGTTCGATCGAACGATTCGAAGGATTTTAATTCAACGATCGAAGGAAAATCCCCATAGGCTAACATTGACTTCGGTAGCTTTTAGCTGCCGAAGTAGGGGGTCGAAGTTTTTTTTAAAGGGACAGTACTTCGACTATCGAATGGTTGAATAGTCGAATAGTTGAACGATTTTTAATTCTAATCGTTCGAATCGTTCGAATTCGATTGAATTCGATCGAATTTAACCAATTCGATGGTCGAAGTACCCAAAAAATACTTCGAAATTCGAATTTTTTTTTATTCGAACCCTTCACCCGAATTTCGTGAATCGGCCCCTAATTGTTCTTCATTATTTATATTTTTATCGTTTTTTTTAATTCTTTGTCTTTTTCTTCTGAATCTTTCCAGCTTTCAAATGGGGGCCGCTGATTCCATCTAAAAAACAAATGCTCTGTAAGGCGATACATTTATTGTTATTGCTACTTCTATTCACATTGTCTCATAATAACTCTCTACATCATATTATATTTGGCACTGCGGCCAAATATAATATGGGATCTCAACTACTTTGTCAGATTGTGACAATATAAAGATCTAACAGGTCCACACTGTGATAGGTGTGCAGAAAGTCACAAGTTCCAGGACAGTACCAATGACCATGCTATCATAGGATACATAGAGCTGTAAATAGAGCCTAAAAAGAAATCTGGCCTTGTTGTTTCTATTTCCCATTTCACAGTATATAAAGCTCGTCTCAGCCTACTGTTTGTTCATTTTTTTTCAGTGCAAACCTGATTTATAGCATATATTCTTCAAATATTTTTCAAAGATTAATTCCGTGTTGAACACAAATCAAACATCTGGCTATACTCTGAGTCACGGGCTAAGCAAGGACATTGAAAAAACAGTTTTGTGCAATGAAAATATAAACATTTACACACACATTCAATTAATAATTAAGAAACAGTTCAAGTAGTAATTTATTTCAGAAGCGTTCAGCCTGTGTGGGCCAGTGCTACCTTGTCAGGATATGTTGTTAATACAATATAATATGCCTTGATAAGTCAGTCCTAATCTTCTGTTCTGACAGTGCGGAGGCTCACTTAAGAAGAGGCTGAACAACATACTGATACAGCTACATTGCTGCAGTAGAAGTTGAAAATGCAATGCCTATTCTGCTGTTGTGTAGTGCAGGAGGAGGAGCTAGTTTAGAGTTTAAGGCGCAAATTCACTAAGCGTCGAAGCGCCGAACGCTAGCGTTAATTCGCTAGCGTTTGGCATTTTTTGTTACTGCGCACATTCACTAACGAACGCTGGCGTAGTTTCGCTAGTGTTACTTCGCACCCTTACGCCAGGCGAATTTTCGCTAGCGAAGTAACTACGCAAATTCACTAACTTGCGCAGTGTACTGAACGCTACCTTTTACGCTAGACTTCCTTCGCCACCTCAGACCTGGCGAAGCGCAATAGAGTAGATAGGGATTGTTTCTAAAAAAGTCAAAATTTTTTCTAAGTCCCAAAAGTCCCAAAAACGCTGGCGTGTTTTCTACATGATGGGTGATAGGCTGAAAAAGATCGAAAATATTTTTCGGGCTCCCCTCCTTCCCCCCTACATTTCCTGACTCATGGCAACTTACCTAGACAGTGGGCACATGTGTAGGGCAAAATAAAATTTTTATTTGCTGATTTGAAGGTTTTCTAGGCATTTGTAGTGCTAATACGTGTTCCTCCATTGAAATTTGAATTTCGCGTCGTATGCAAATGAACCATCGCTAGCGAAACTTCGCTTCGCTTAGCGAATTAACGCTACCGCAACTTCGAAAACTTACGCTACCCCTGTGCGCAACTTCGGATTTTAGTGAATTTGCGGAGCGCTGGCGAAAATACGCCTGATGAAGTGTGGCGAAGTGCGGCGAAGTTGCGCCTGACGCAACTTCGCATCTTAGTGAATTTGCCCCTAAGTGATCTACCTCAAACTAGAGAGCATGCTTGGAATTCCTGTTGCAACTTTTGGACAATGAACATCATTTCCTGGTTTCCTGGAGTACATATGGCCCTTATAGTGTTTGGCTCGATTGCTTTAATCCCCCTACAGCATTCTAAGCCTTCCGGGGGAAAATGAAATTATAAATACTACTGGTAAAGGATTCTCTATCTGGAGACCTTCTATCTCGAAAGCTCCGAAATGCACAAATGCCATCTCCCATAGATACCATTTTAATTAAAAATTCTAATTTTTAAAATTGATTTCCCTTTTCTCTGTAATATTAAAAAAGTGTTTTGTACTTGTTCCCAACTTAGATATAGTTAATCCTTGTTGAAGGCAAAACAATCCTATAAGGTTTAATTCATGTTTAAATAGTTTTTAAGTAGACTTAAAACAGGCCTGTCACCCAGGCATAAAAAGCTGTATAATAAAAGTCCTTTTAGATTTAAATATGAAATCCAAAAATTTTTTTTAATCCATTCATAACTGCCCCTCCTCTAGGCCTTAGGCTTGCAATTGCTTTCACTTTCAATTCAGCACTTCCTACATGTCACTGCACTACTCACATTTACCATTTAATTGTGTAACCAGTACATGGGAATGACATCAGGTCCTCCATTGTGGTGCACAAACAAGATTTTGAGATGATGCAAGGCTTGCCTCAATGGCTCCTGCCTGCTTGCTTTAATTATGAATTCGTAGACAGAAGGAAACAAGATTCAAATAATTTGTATAGTGTAATTCAAGTTTATTTTGCTTGACTAGCTTGATAAAGTAGGATTTGGAATACTTTTTTCGGTTGACAGGTCCTCTTTAAGGCATGGAGATCCAAATTATGGAGAGATCCCTTATCCAGAAAACCCCAGGTCTTGAGCATTCTGAATAACAGGTTCCATACCTTCCTAAAAAGATGGAATTTTTGTGGCAGAGAAAGGGCCCTGGTAGCACTCTGTCTCCTTACTCCTCTTCCCCTTATTGTTTTGTGTATGTGGCTCAACCCCAGTGAGTAGTGATGGGCAAATCCCTCCCGTTTTCAATTCGCCAAAAAAATTGTGAATTTCCAGCAAAATTCGTGAAAATTCACGAAACTCAAAAATTGTCGCCTGCATCAATTTTGACGCTGGCATTATAGTCAATGGGTGTCTGAATAGTGTTGATGCGTGGCGGTTTTGATGCAAGCGACTTTTCTTGGTAGATTCAGGACTGTATTCGCCAGTGGTGAAACTAGCAAATTCGTCGCAAATTCGTGCCAGCTGAATTTATTCACCCATCACTACCAGTGAGTAGATATGGAGTGATGCCTTGTTGCATGCCAATGAAAAACATACAGTAGTATTAGTGAACAAAAAGGTTTTCATGGAAATAATGGTTGAATAAATAGGGTATCACCCTGCTATCATCAACATTGGGCTGAACCTTCCTTTCTGCCTGAGATTGGCTCCATAAAGAAAAAATGTACACATTGTGAACCTTTGAATAATGAGCTTTAGTGTGTACCTCTGTTGAGCCTGTGGGACACATTAACTCGGCCACTTATTCCAGAAGCATATCTCCCTGCCGAGCATGTCACAGGCAGTCACTTTCTTTCACCCTTAACAAGTGTTTCTCCCTAGCGGCTGCACATGCAGCTCTACTGTAGCTAATAACTTTTACATACAGAAACCAGGAGAGGCAGAGTTAAAATCTGAATATTTTAGTGATTTAAGACTGATAACTTATATTGGTGTAATAGAATGTACTAGTGTACATTTGTTCTACCAAGCTGTCATTTATCTTATACTAAAAATGGGATTTTTTTTTTTATGGGTATGTACATCTCTGGTGAGCACAGAAATCTCCATATTCTACCCTCCATATATTTATGAAACAACATCAATAAGAGATGACAGTACAAGTTATTTCCCTTGCCTATTAGTTCATTTCAGCTAGAATGACATATGGTGACAATAGGTGTGCACATCTGCTTCCTAAAATCTCCATGAGATGGAACGCCTTTTGCATATTGTTCGAAGCTGCTGGCTCTACTGAGGGTAGACTTTGCTGGTGCCATGAAGAAAACAGAATCAGTCGCGATATTTATCTGCAGTCATCCCATGTAGTCAAGAGCAACTAATATTACACTGACAAAACAAATGTAAGCTGTTATATGCCATGGCAGCACATTTTAAAACAGCAGTTTCCACCTAATTTAAGGGCTGCTACATTTCCTCATAAAAAAAGAAGATAGAATACATTTCTATGGAATTATATTTGCTCTGCTTGTGTGATTTAGAGTAGCACATCCTAGATTGCGGTTCAAATTAACATCACTGAACCTGTTTAAATTATTTAAGAAAATTGAGTTTTTTAAAAATATAGTTTCTCAACTGAATTCCATTTACCCGCTAGTTCCCCCAGAACACATAGCAGGATAATTGTAGTGCTAACTTCATATAAAATACCTCCATCCAGTTTATTGTAGGAACTTTGCTGGTATTGGTTTGGAGAGGCTTAGGTTTACCAAGCCTTTATTAAAATCTGATTTGGGTTGTGTATGTGGACACTCATGAACCAATCACATGTATGCCCCTTAAATTAAAGGCTCAAGTTGCACCTAGGAGGGCACAATTTGTTGGCAGGCACAGCTACCGCATATACTCGAGTATAAGCCGAGTTTTTCAGCATCCAAAATGTGCTGAAAAAGTCTACCTCGGCGGGTCAGCGGGCAGTAGCTGAGATTGCAGTCACTTTTAATCATTCCTATACCAACAGTTCACTTGGGGAGAGACTGCAATATCCCACAATGCCCTCTGTTGGTTAAAGGAAAGAATAACAGTGCGCCCTCTGTTGGTTATATGAAAGAATAACAGTGACTGCAATATCACACAGCGCCATCTGTTGGTTATATGAAAGAATAACAGTGACTGCAATATCACACTGCACCCTCTGTTGGTTATATGAAAGAATAACAGTGACTGCAATATCACACAGCGCCCTCTGTTGGTTATATGAAAGATTAACAGTGACTGCAATATCACACAGCACTCTCTGTTGGTTATATGAAATAATAACAGTGACTGCAATATTACACAGCACCATCTGTTGGTTATATGAAAGAATAACAGTGACTGCATTATCACACAGTGCCCTCTGTTAGTTATATTAAAGAATAACAGTGACTGCAATATCACACAGCGCCCTCTGTTGGTTATATGAAGGATTAACAGTGATGGCAATATCACACAGCGCCCTCTGTTGGTTATACGAAAGATTAACAGTGATGGCAATATCACATAGCACCCTCTGCACATGGTAGTGGGACAGTGAGCCAATGCACACAGTAATCCGTTTGGCAATTCTCTGTCACCATCAACTTTGCAAAGAAGTCCGGTTAATCGCTGGGGGGGTCGCTTTGGCAGAATGTGCGCTGCTGGGAGACAGGGCTATAGTTGTGTCTAGGCTTATACTAGAGTCAATAAGTTTTCCCAGTTTTCGTAGGTAAAATTAGGTACCTCGGCTTATACTCGGGTCGGCTTATTCTCAAGTATATACGGTAATTGCTTTTTATTCGGATAGTAGTTAACTACTCTAAGCAATGAGAAGTAGGGCTACATGAATAGAGAAGAAAACATGGCTAATAAGGTATATTTTCCTGTTACTATATATATATATATATATATATATATATATATATATATAATGAGAGAGGGCACAAGCCATGGTAATCACTATTCTCTCGCACTCTTTTTTTCCACTGACGGTGCTATGTAAAACAGCATAAGAAAGATTACATTAATCTGTTTTGTGAATTGCTTTTGGGTTACACAAGCACATAATTTTGCTTTGAGTGCCATTTTTGTGAAACAAGGGAAATCATAAAACGGAAAGACTTTATTAAAAGCATATGCAATACAAGAATTCTACTGAGAAATATATTAGCAGTCACAGAACCTGCAAGCTATGATATCTTGCAGTAATTCTGAAAATATAGATGTTTTGTGCAAAGTAAGAGTTTTATATTGTATGCAGACCTAAACTTACGAGAGGCTTAATAACCACTCAAGTACATGCTTTAGGAGTGTGTTGATTTAAAAAATACTCAGTGATAATGTGGCAGGAGTCTGCTGTAGTGGCGAAACATGGGCGTCATTTGATGACTCGTACATATACGGTACTTAGGGAAAATCAATTAGAATCAATCAGCGGATATGGAGTTTTTGTTTTGGTAAGTTAAATCTCACCACCTACATTTTATTTGACAGCAGAAAAAAATATGTAGATGGCAGCTATTATATTTTCCATGTGTGTTTAATTAGGGCATTATGTGTGCTCTCAACATAATTTTTCAGTCTATTTACAAAAATGATGACCAAAATGATTGACTAAGCACTTGGTCGATATAAATGTAGCCAGGGCCGCTCCTGTTATGAGGCAAGGCAAGAACCTTGACTCAGTTACCAGGGGTGGCAAAAAGCTACATTATGTTAATTTAAGAGACAAATTTCTATTTTTTAAACCGGAAATTCCGGTCTGATAATGCAGCGAGCACAATAGTGCTCTCTGCATTAATGATACGGCCTCCCCTTGACCCACTCCAATGCTAATGTTTTAAACACGGCGTAGAAGGGGCGGCATCAGGGCCTCAGGCTACAACAGCCCCAGAAACAGCACTATGTCTATCCAATAGGTCACTAAATGCCAAATGCTGTCTGATACGGACTTATGGAACTAGATTAAATGTAATTAAGTTTAGACATAATGTTGTCACTGTCCATCAGTCTTTTGTAGTCATTGTCATGGTCAAGCCTTGGGTTTGGACATCGTCTATATTTTGCTTCCTGTTTACTGTATTAATTTTAATGCAAACAAAAACAACAACATTTTGCCTTGCCTTTAGGGTTGCCACCTTTTCTGGAAAAATATACCGGCTTTCCTATATATTTATCTTTTTTCCCTATTAATAACATTGGGATCAGCCATCATTTTTACTGGCCAGGTCGGTAAAATACCGGCCAGGTGGCAACCCTACTTGCCTTATCGTCATTGACAACCAATTAGCAGTTAGGATTGTCTGGCCGAAACTAGAAAATAATAAAACTGTATTTCTGATGGCTTTGTATATTTAAGAGGGATAAGGTACATTGAATGCAGGGTTTGAAACAGTAATTCCATTTTTTCCTGTAGATAAACAATCAGTCTGTATCCCAATAACATTTGTTTGTCCATATTATCCTTGCATGCTCAGCACTGAAACATATGTGGTAATTATAAATTATTGAAAACAGCGCTATTAATGTGTTAGAGTTCTGTCTGGCATCCCTTGCTTGTATAAATAAGTCGATTAAATTATTTTCAATGACGTAACTCATCATTTATTCCATTAATTGATGATTAAATGTCACTTTCACAAGTCATGAGACACGTGTTGTGCATGTTAGCTGTGTAGAACCGCACTAACAATAGATGGGTCTGTTACAATTTATAGCAGTTGGGAGATTTCTGACTACAGAACAAATATCCAAGCATGGCAGGGCTCTCCAGGTCATGTTTTGCCAGTTTCCTAATCAGATTTGCTTGATACAGAACACAATCTCACTGAAGGTCAGGATAGACTTCTGGATAAATAGATTTATCCATATTTAAGGCAAATATCAATTAATCAAAAGATTACTGCCATTAAGTATGTATTATGGATATATTATTCAGCAATCAGGTTAAAAAAATCTGATGACATAGTGACCTTGTTGAGTTCTGGTTACTCTATAAAGCCATGCCAATTAGCATTTCCTAATATAAACCACAGGAATAAACTAAAAAGGGAAGCTTGATTAACAGAGATTGTAATAAAACAGCAATAGTTTCTTTGTGTGTGTGTCGTATGTGTATCTTAGTGAGCATGGGTAGTTTTAGTAAGAGTAAACTATGTTATTATATAGAACTCTTTGGGATAGGTTAGAACCGATCGAATCAAATTATATTTGAATAATGGAGTCATGGGGTTCATCTGTGCAGTTTGCAATTACATTTTTAAGGGCAATTTGTCCCTTAATATCGGCAAATAGTTTGTACTTTGGAATGGAATAGCAAATACCCAACAGTGATGTGAAGCATCACTTTAAGGGGGTTATGTAATAAAAGGCACTACGTTTGCCCTGGAGCAGTTACCTATAGCAACCAATCAGCAGGTACCCTTTACTGGTCACCTGTTTAGAAACAAACATCTTATATTTGGTTGCTATGGGTTACTGCTCCTGAGCAAACTTAGTTCCTTTTATTACATATGGGGGTAAGGGTCCAAAGTATCTGGCATTGGAACAAAATATCTTAATATCTCAAATCTGCCACTTCTTGTAGTAGCAGTATGAGATCCCTTATCTGTAAACCTGTCATTCAGAAGATTCTGAATTATGGGTCCATAGAGTCCATTTTAAGCAAATAATTCTACTTTTTTAAATGATTTCCTTTTTTTCTGTAATAATAGAATAGTACATGATACTTGGTAACTATGTGATTGGGACAAACTAATCCTATTGTGTTTATTTAATGTTGAAATTATTTTTAGCAGACTTGCTGTACGGTAATCCAAATTATGGAAAGAACCCTTATTTGTAAAATCCCAGGTCCCAAACTTTTTTGGGTAATAGATCCAGTACACATTTAAAGTTATGGAATGAATCAGGCTTGCTACATTTATGTATTATAAAGAATAATGTGAATTTCTTTGGAATACATACATAATTCTTGATCTGAAAATGCACATCTGAAACAGTGATATAAGATGACTCCCCATTGTATGACTCACAACTGAGGTATGACACATTTCCTCCCTTACGCTTATTGAAAGCAGACCTCTTTATGCAATTAAATACAATACATATTCATTATGGGCTTTAAGTATCTCATATAATTATTGGCTGTTGGCTTTCATTAAACTGCTTTTTGTGACGTTATGTGTACTAATACAGATCTTGTTTGACTTGGCAAATGTCAGGCAAGATAATTTATTGCAGTTCAGTCACTCCCTGTAGCACCTGTATTAATTTCTCAAAGGGATTAGGAAATATTATCAGATTCCAAGTGAAACAATAAATCACACTGCACATATTAATTGGCTATTCTTTTACAGTGAATCGTAATAAAACAAGTTTTCTTTTTTTCAAATCCCATGTAGTATCAAAGCAAAATTGGTAATGTCAGAAATGTATATACTGTATATTATGTATAAAAAAATCCCCCTTTTTGTGTTTTCTTTATAGCTTTTCATTTATGCTTAGAATACCAGTTCAATGAAGGGGAGAAGAAACATTATAAAAAGGTTACGGGTGGAGAATCGAACTTAGGTCCTGAGGGGAAAAATAAGTGATTATTTACAGGAACTGTGAGTAGGAGGATAACAGCAATAGAGAAAAGTGATTTCAGGAACTGTAGAATGGGAGCAGGGCTGGAACAAGGGGTAGGCAGAAGAGTCACATGCCTAGGGCACAACAAAGTGGGGACATACCTCTTCTTTCACCTACCTCTGGTCCTGAGCCTTGTTCCCCCATCAACAGTTGTATCTGGCACGATTATGTGTGCGCTCCTCCCCCCTCACACTGTTAGCTTTGGTGCAATGCCTGTTCTTGCACATGTCAAGGAGAGGGCCTATGGCACCTGGCCAGCTTGGCCCAGATCTGAATGGGAGGGAGCAGAGAATACTAGGAGATAGAGCATTGGAATATATTAAAATATTCAGCAAGCACCCCAATCACCTTCAAATGTAGCCTGGTGCTCAGCTAGGGGATCAGCACCCCTCTATCAATAATTACAAAGTATAAAACATATACATCAGGGAAATATGTGTAAGGGTTCCTGATGAAGGGTTCCACCCCAAAAAGTTTTTAGGAAAATACATTCAGAGGAGACGCTGTATATTTAATGGAATACATGCCTTTTGCTAATGGCAGCATGAAAGTAGTCATTGAGTAGAACGAGGGTGGAAATAAAACTAGAAGAGCTAAGTGGAGCATGTGCACCAAAAGATTAATGGGATATTAAGAGAAATTCTCCTTCTGAGATTAATGTTTTAGATATGAGTTGGGTTGGAAGAGTCCATCTAAATATTGGGGGCATATAAAAATGATTAAAAAGTGAGAAAAATAGACCCAAGCTTGGTGAAGATGGGAGGAAAAGCATGGGCAGAGGGGTCTGGCTTAATGCATACAAGGATAAACTCTATTAGAACCAATATTCTTCTCATTACTGATTATGGTAAGAAAATGCAGTTAATAACACAAACCCATGACAATGGATGAGGATAGTACAATTTCAACTTTTAGGAACAATTCTTGATTGATACCTTAATCGTTCAAAACTTTTATCAACTTAGAGGACTATAAAGTTAGGGCTTACCATGAAACCAGAATCTCAGCAATCTCCTTTACTACATCCAACATTCTTCTTATGGAAATATTTGGGAGCAGTATGTCTGTTTTTTCAGTAAGTACACACTTCATTTTAAGACCTACATCATTTTTTTCCCATTTTTATGGGATCTACTCATGCTCACAATGGAACATGTTTTCTTATACCACTAAACAGGCAGTATAAAAGTGATTGCAGCATTTATAGTACAGCTCATCTAAAAACCCACCACCCTGCAACATATTTATGTAAATGTATGAATGTTTTGTGCCTGTCAGCTGTTCCAGAGAAGCCCTCATAGTTTTATAGATAATTGTCTGCCCTGATGGAATTTCTGTTGAATCCGTTATTTCTGAGAATAGATCACTTATTTATGAGCATGTTGATGGCAAAACTTGCCTGCAAGCAATTGAAAATGGATATAAATTTGATCTTTTTTCATTTTTAAAATGAAGAGTTTTATCTGAATTCAGCCTGCCTTTATTAAAAGACCTACTAATCATTTAGCAGCTAGAATGAAAGGATTTTTTGTTCCTTTTCATCATTAGTTAGATTGTATAAACATCTGCAAGAAGTATTTAAATTCTGCAGTCATCTATAAACACATTTCTTAAAAAGTTCAATAAGAACAAGCCCACAGTTTCTTTTTTATTCTGTAATATCTGGCATTTTGAATAAAGCAATTTCAGAATAATCAATATGTGTGCATAGTCTCAGTGGAAGAATAACATGTCAGTTGTGCCTTAAGTTGCTTGAATAAAAGTCTTATAAAGTCAGTTAGTGATCTCTTCAATATTTGAGTATCATAAAGGCCACCAAAAGAATGTCAAATCAACCATTATTTTAAAGAACGAAGAATAGTTGAAACGCTGTAAAAAATGTTAATTAACTAATTTTGGTATTTTGGAACATCTTTAAGCTTTTGTCCTTTAACTCTTTAATATATTCTGTCACATTAGATACCATTAGCAGCTTGGAGTTTCAACTTCAGTGATGGTCTCTTGCTTGATGCAAATATAAAACATCACCCCAATTATTGGGGACACGAGAGGCCATAAAAAAAGATTTTTCGCATGTATTTTGCATTACAATAATGAAGTGCCAGCACCATCATCAGTACAAACTACAAAACAGAAGCGCAAAAAGAAAGAGTATCTCTAGCGGTCATATTCAAACTTTTTTAGATCAGTCACTCATTAAAACTTAACCCCACTCCCTACAATAAAGCTACTGGTATATACCTTCTCAGTTCCATTATAGTTTCCATTATATCAAATTATGTGGTTACTCCAAATGCCATCCATCAACAGGCTGGTTTTCCAGGGGGAGTATTCATTCCACTGGCCATACTATATATTGGGACCAGCATCAGATACTTTGAGCCCCACCATGTGAGGCAAAATAAGACATGTGAATTTTGTTTGAACATACTCAATACAAAAGTATATTTCAACATGTGTATAAAGAGTGAGAAAGCCCAGTATCAAGAGTATGGTAATCAGAACCACCTTCAGGGTGGTATAGGTAGGAATCCTGTCAGGGGTCTAGATATGTCCCAGACAGATGTGTTATTACATCTCATACATGTGTGCTTACTATCTTCGACCAACTTATGCACAATTAATAAGTCACTTTAAAATGTTTAACATGACTAATTAATTACGCATAAGTAGCGACACTGGTTGGTTGAAGATTGTAAGCAGACATTTCCTTGCAAATGTGTTTTTAATAAGCCATGTAATATGTTATGGATCAGAAGTTTTGTTCTGGATACGTTCTAGTGTTGATAGTTAATAATTGATCTGTGGCACTGCCTATTAACCCGATACGAACCACATGACTTTTCTCAGTTTATTAAATTTAGCTTACTATATGGTTTATACTATATGAATTTTTTATGTTTCACCTTTTTATTATGTTCGTTGATTTTTTGTGTTTGATACACTAGGGGGGTTATTTACTAAACTCCGCATGCAAAATATAAAAATATAAAATTGGACTTTTAAATAAATCATACATTTTTCGGAATTTATTTATTCCCTAGGATGGGAAAAGTCTGAATCTGAAAATCCGGCATCTCAAACCTGTCGAGGTTGCATATAAGTCAATGGGAGAAGTCCCAATGATTTTTTGATATGCGCTGGGTTTCTGGCAATACCCCAATTCTGAGATTATCGGGTGAAAAAAATGTGAAAATCGGATGAAAAATCTGAAAAAATTGTGGAAATCAGATTTTTCACAATTTTTCAGGATTTTTTCCAGCAAACAAAATTTTCGGAAAAGTGTATTAATAAATAAGCCCAAAAAACTGGTGCAGATTTGGTCGGAGTTTTTTTCAGGAAATATTGAGATAAATTCGGACTCAATAAATAACCCCCTAGGGGTTCTTTTATCAAATAGGAAATTGAAGTAACAATTTGATGTCAAGTGCTTCCGTTAAAATGTTTGGGATGTTACAACATTTATGGTTGCGCTACTATGTAATTTATTACACTAGCAATTGTATTCACTTATTTGGAACTGTTTTAATCTGTATGTGAGTTTTTTTTAATGCTGTTTTTTAACTATATCACTTATTGTTTTTGTTTAATGTGTTACACATCAGTGTTCATGTCACCATGGGTTCCGGCCATATTCTGGTATTTAGTGAATGTTTGTTAATTTATTTTTTGCTTTGAGAAAGGCTCAGGTCTACTTGGGCCAATGAATACATTAAATTTCTCTACCGACGTCAGACCCGTGAGTGTGACTACTTTATATCAGATAGGAATTGGTGGGATAGGAAATTCTAATGAATACTATATTTATAGCTTTTAACCTGGACATGGTGTGTGAGAAACTCAAGCTATATCAAATAGAGCCTTGTTCTCTGCATTCATTATACATATACACAGAATTTCTCTTTACCTCTTAAAATGTCCCTTTTTATGAATCTATTATTCTTTGGCTATGGCCCGAGAAAGGAAATTGATCCCAGGACATTGTCGTTATCTTGCTGCCATGTGAATTGTAGGTACAGATTGCTATATAGATCTCTGTATATTAATATAAATAGTTTTCTATCTCAGTGACATTTTAACTTCAAAACAAATAAACACAAACAGTGAAAGGGTTTTCCACTTTGAAACCAGTGCATTTCAGCTGATACTTGCTCTTTCCATAGAACTTGATTTTTTTCCCCATTGCTTCTATGTCTCTTTTGTTCATTCTTTTATGTTACATCTATTTTGCTGGGCTACACTTTTGTTGTTTTTACCCACTATGCTGAAAATACCATGTATTGTTTTCCTTTGACCTTTAATACTTCCATATAAGGCAGAAGGTAAACTTTACTTATAATTGAGAGAAAGTTCCCTTAACTGAGAGTTGGAAACTGACATTAAAGACATTTTAATAGATGGACAGAAAATAGCTTTTCTGTGAACTTACATTATTTTTGTAACTGTAGGATTTGCCATATAGCTTGACTCACAAATGCAGTCTTCATAGACACACTTAAATGGGCTACTATATTAGTAACAGGTGAATGGTACGGTTCATTATCTGCCTATGAAAAATGTATCAGTAATGTGACAAAACGTACTTAGGCGAAGGCCTATGCTGAGAATCCAAAGTTTCCAGTATTTGCTGAATAATTGTGAACATAATGAAAACTATATGTAACTATTTCATAGCTACAGAATAATAACAACATTTCTTTCAATGCAGCTGAAGTGAAATGGTCTTCTTTACTTGTATAATTGAGTGACATTCAGAATCTTCTTCTTTTGCAGCCATTTCGTAGAGTGACGTTTTCTGTTGTAAGTCAGCCCCAGGACCCTCATCAGGGATCGTTGCAGAGTTGCTATGACAGTGGTTTGGAGGAGTCAGAAACACCAAGCAGTAAGAGTTCTTCAGGACCAAGACTCGGTGCCTTACCACTCCCAGAAGACAACTACGAGAGAACAACGCCAGATGGCAGTGTTGGTGAGGCAGAGCATATGGAAAATGGTAGGGGCAAACCAACATTAACACACAAGTAAAAGTGAGTCATGACAAAATCATACAAACACTCCACAAAGTATACATACATACCATAAAACTCCTACATACCCTTTCCGCGATATTAATAGGAGACATATTATATACCTATTCCCATTCAAGTCTACCTAGAAATGAGCTGTATTCTAGCTATTGATTTGTCATTCACATTAAAAGACAGTGAGGTTTTTTAACCTTTTTTATTTATTCTTTGTGGTTTGTGAAATATTAAATTTTTTGTGGTTCTCTGGTTTGATATATAAAATGGTATCTGGTTGATAGTGGGTCATTTGTAATGGTAGACAAGAAAGTTGAAAAGAAAGAGTGATAAAGAGATTAATAAAACTAAAACGTTAGCCAAAATATTAATCTGGGGTTTCTGGGGCCAGTAACTGTGATTACCAGTTTTTGGAATGTGTGGCTGGAGCAAGGCAGAGCCAGATATTTCAAAATGACACAAAAAATTTATAATGATTTCAAAGTAAAATATTCTTGGATCTATCATAGTAAAAATCAATTTAAGGCAAAAAATAAAGTAATAACCTATTTTGTAATAATCTTTATTTGTAGGCAAGTTTTTAATTATTAATACCTAGGTTGTGTTTTGGGAGCAGCAACCTTATAGTTTGGTCTGTAATTTATGCCTTGCCAAGATGATACATTTCAGAGGGATTAGATATTCCAATAAATTCAGATGCAAAATTAATTTGAATCAACATGTTTACACAATCTATTTTTTTCATAGACACCAGTAAATACAACTAGTGATTGTTCATTAGCAAACGTTCATGCTTTAGGCTTCAGTCAAGGCACTGTTAGATTCCTTCATGTCAGATAAATACACAATACCAAAATATTTCCTTAAATATTAGATCTTCTCATGATTTATATTTTCCTAACTTCGATTTTTATGTAGTCATGCCCAGCAGTCATATAGATTTCATTACAAAGAGATTAAGAATAACAGACAATAAACTTTACAAAACAAAACCTTTGCCCTCAAGATTTTACTTAAGTAGAGACTCCGTCAGATCTCCACACATAGTTAAAGGTTGTCATGGCAAATGAGTACTTTGGAATTACTAAAATGTTGTGCCGAAGAGGTGAGTTGAGAGAAAAAAACCTTGAAGATGAAGAGAATAAGGTGCTTGACAGATATTGATGGGAGTACATTCCAAAGGTGGAAGATCTTGAGTGAGAAATGTTGAGGTGGGAGGTTGGGTTGCAAATGAAAGACTAGAGAGCTGCCGTTCTTTAGCAGAATGCCACATAAAAGCTAGAGAATACGTGTGTTTGTCTCTGTGTCAACATATACTGGGGGCTCCTTCTACAAAGAGCTCTGCAATGCATACAAAAAGAATCCTTGGCTACCAATATAATCATATAGATTATTATTATTATTATTATTATTGTTATACTATGTATGTTACAGGGGAAAATCAAGTTTATTCCCATGTAAAAAGTGGAGCACTTTATAAAGTCTCGTGACGTGTATCTCACCTGAAAGCATTTGTTAATTTGTAAGCAAATCCAGACATCACTTGAAGTGCCAAAGGCAGTGCTTGTAGGTAAAGGTTTTGCTATGTAACGAAAAATATCCAATATGCTTCTTTGCAGTTGTTCACACTTGTATTGCAAGTACTGATGTTCTGCATTGACTGCATTTTGATTTACATCACAGTCAGCAGCTCATGTTTAAGGTGATAATTAGTGAGAATGGTGATATTATTTGTGCTGTATTAATATACCATGATCAAACTTAGTAACATTCTTCATTATTCCTCCATAATGTTTACAAGACATATATATGTATATATCTGGAGAGAGAAGAGAAAGGCTTTGAGAAACTGTGAGAAAGGCTAGGGACCTAGCCAAAACGTTAGTTATTTTTTTACTTGAATAAAACTCTTTTCTACACTTTAAGACCTGTGCTAGCTTCTTTTGAGCCTATCTATCTATCTATCTATCTATCTATCTATCTATCTATCTATCTATCTATCTATCTATCTATATATATATATATATATATATATATATATATATATATATCCTTCAAAATGGACCAGCACACCAGGTTTTCAAGTGTTCAAATTTCCTTTATTTCCACTTGAAAACATGGTGTGCTGGTCTATTTTGAAGGACATACATTATTTTGACCAAAGCACCCATAGAGAAAAGTAAAGGAAAGAGTGCAGGTACTATTTGGACATATGGTTTTGCATATTTTTCTTAAAAGTGGTAGTAAGGCAATGTGAAAGGCATTTCAAACATAATATAGTTTAGTATTTATGGCATATGACGTTATTAAAGGGAAACTGTCACAAGAATTAACACTCACAGCATCCTCTCATCAATTTCTGCCTCTTTTTGCAGTAGTCAGATTTTGATTGACAGTTAGGCCATATACATTGGTGTGTGCTCTCTTTACAATGTGCTACAGCTTTCAAAATAACTGGCTCTGACACAAAGCTGCATGCATACAGACACATTACTTAGGAGGGGGCAGTGAAGAGTAATGTGATTAAATCAGAAAAATACAGATTTTTTAAAATTCATATTATTCAAAAATATTCTTATTTCTATGAGCTGAAGCTTATGCTAAAATTTACCTCAACTCTTGCCCTTTCATTTTTGTCCAGGAGCAAAGCAGTATTTATATTAAAGGGTTTCTCCTTCGTTCCAGATGTATATCTTTCCTGGCAGCCCATCAAAGCAACTAGGGTACATAACCCTTAATTAAGCTATATGCTGGCACCACAGGCACTACATTTCTGCTGAATAATGTAGACGCAAGCTAAATGCTTGGTATGCTTCTCACTTTAACAATGGGATTATAGTATTGTATATAATATGCTATGTGCACCTCCTTATGATATAGAAACATACTTTAGGGATGTTGAGTTGTCAAACTAGATGAATTCTCAATAGTCTATATTTTGCTCAATTTCTTAATAGTAGACATTTTTTCATTGCTATTTATGGCACCTGTAAGAAAATGAGCAATGTAATTATTCTCTATATTTCATTGAGTTTTGCCAAATGTTCATTGCAGATTTCTCTATTTTAGGCAGTATCGATCAGTGTCTGGTTTTGTATTGGGCTTAGGCAACCCTTTTAGTTAAAACATTTTTTTCCCATTTTCTTTTCAATCCTGTAAATTGATTTAGTAAAAAAAATGAAAACATCCAGCATTCAGGAGGAACTTCACTGTGGGTGATCAGTTTAATTAAAACCCATCTAGAGACACTGCTGTAATGCATACCTGGAAGTCAACCAAGTTCTTAACAGCCTTGGCATTGAAAAGCTATAGGGTAAAATGTATGATTAGCTCCAAGAGTAATGAGCCATGACATAATGCTACCGTAGCCACGACAGGCTGCTTTAAAAGTGCAATCCTATTTAGTAGTTCCAAGAATATGTTTTAATGCCAACAGCCTTTACTTTTTCATTTTCATTCGTGTAGAATGTGAAACCACCCAGTGCTTTTCTGTTTGTGGAAAATCATTCCTTAAGCTTCTTACATGATCACAATATAAGAAGGAAGACAGATGTTAAAGCTGAAGGGCCTAATTACCTTAGTTTATTGGAGCTGAAATGAGGTGAAAGCAAGTGCACCACAAATAGGACATCTGAAATGTGGGTTAAAGAGTTACAGCCTGGATTGTACAGAGCAAATGACTGGACATTTTTACAGTTAACAGTATTTTCCAAAGCAATAAAATACTTCGGACAAGATCAATGAAGTCGGGTATATAATATATATTCTGGCAACTCAGTTGCAGTTCTGGATGTGTTACTAGAAAATTCTGTTAATAATCCAAGGGTTCTGATTGCTCTTCGCTATGTTTTTTCTTGTCAAGCTGAAATTCTAAAAAAGGTAACTAAAGTTTAACAAGAATAATGCTTAAAATCATTTATTATACAAACAAGTCTTATTGTATTTTTGTACGTGGCCACCTGTCAAAATCTATGCCTCCAAAGATGTCCGCTGCATTACAATATCTTTATGATTTTTCTCAGCCCTCATACTTATGTTTTATTTCTAAAAGCTTTTTTTTGTTCATTTTTAGGGGCTGCACACTAGTTTTTTTTTTAGCTCTTTATTGCCATAAGTCTTCAGAACTTTTAGATTTATACAGCGAGTTTATGCTAATGTTAAATCATGTTTAGCCTTAGAATCTGTTAAATCTTATTATTAATGACTAGGCAGAAAGTTACAGTAACTCAACAAAAAAGAAGCTGCGCAATATGTACAGTAGCACTTTATTCAGCGTTCAATATTAAAGGGGACCCGTCACCTTAAGAAATAATTACAAATTCATTTCTTTTGTGTTTGTCAAGCAAAATAAACTTTACTTACACAATATCAATTATTTTATCTTTTTCTTGAAATTAGACAATTACAGGAAGCAGGCAGCAGCCATTTTGTGAACACTGTTATCAAGGCAAGCTTTGTATCATCCCAAAATCTTGTTTATGTGCCAAAATATGGGACTAAACTGACATTGAGAATTGCAGTGTAGTCAAGGAAGTGCAGAAATGAAAGTGAAAGCAATTGCCTGCTCAGCCTCTATGTCTGCTGAGGCATAGAAGTGGGGCAGGCAATATGTGATTGACAGCTGAGAATTTTAAGTCCCTTTTATAACAGGTATGGATGTTTTAATAAAAAAATAATAAATAAGTTTCATGTTTTATGGCTGAGTGAAAAAAATATACATATACCTGCTCAAATAATTCTGTTTTCCTTAAGGAAGACTATATGCACCGTGGTTTGTTTCCTTTTTAAAAAGGAAGCATATACCTAAAGACCAATTTACTGTATATGGAAGGAAATCATTGAATGTTTAGTTAACCTGGAAATACATTTGAAAACTTGATTTCTCATCTGTAGCAACTTAAATTTCAGAATTATTATTTTTTACAGGTAATTTTTTTGTTTTGTGCAAAGAAAAAAAAAAGATATGAAGTAGGACACAGGCAACCGATAATCAGGACCAGCTTGCAGACAGTTGGTTCACTCTTGTTAGTGCAAAGCTTTCTATCAGCATATTTGGCTGTCAGCCACATTTGGAAAAATATAGTAATGATGTTGATGATGTATTCTTTTGTTCTATGAACACTTTTAAGATGCTGAGTTTACATTCCAATAGAAATATGAAAAAAAACATTTTTTTTGCAACTCTGACACTGATTTGATCAAACTTTAAGATCTTTAATTGAACAAAGGTTAGCCATGTAAATGGAAGGTAGGATGGATAAACATGATACAATAGAAGCTATGTATTTCATATGCTCAGTGGGGGTGGAGCATTTTCTGTAGACTGCCTATGCGTTTATTTTAAAATACATTATAGACTAAAAAAAAAAAGAAAAATAAACAAACTGCACTTTTATAAAATAATTCTAAAATCTTGTGAATATCCTATCCAACAACCAATATTTTAGAATTGTCTTGCAATTTACTTGCAACTCACTATGCAATTTAATTTAAGTGAATCAGAACTTTAAGCAGTAAATTAAAAATGTAATGGTTGCCAGTAAATATTGTTGGCACTGAGCCTTTAGCTTTCTTTCAAATTCTGGAAGTTGAAAAAGGCCCATCCAACCTATTGTGGGGCTGGGATTATGTTATACAGTTTTTTTCAATGTTTATTTAACTGCAATGTTTCAACTAATGTCAATAATTAGGGGCAGATTTATCAAGGGTTGAATTTCGAGGGTTAAAAAACCCTCAAATTCAACCCTCGAAGTAAAATCCTTCGAATTCGAATATCGAATTTGAAGGATTTTAGCGCAAAATGTTCGATCGAACGATCAAATAAAAAACGTTCGATCGGACGATAAAATCCTTCGAATCAAACAATTCGAACTATTTTAAGCAGTCGATTGAATGATTTTTATTCTATAAACATAAACTTAGAAAAGTGCTCTGGAAGGTCACCATAGGCTAATATTGTACTTCGGTAGCTTTAATGTGGCGAAGTATGAAGTCAAAGTTTTTTTTAAAGAGACAGTACTTCGATGATCGAATAGTCAAACGATTTTTACTTCGAATCATTCGAATCATTTGATCGAATTTGACCAATTTGATGGTTGAAGTACCCAAAAAATACTTAGAAATTCGAATATTTTTGCATTCGAATTATTCACTCGAGCTTAGTAAATCTGCCCCTTAGTGATGGGAGAATTTATTCGCCAAGCGCATATTCACGGTGAATTTTTTTTTTTTTTATGCTATCGACAATTCTAACACTGGCAACAATTAATAGACGCCCATTGACTTTAATGTGCGTCGGAATTGTCATCAGTGTAAAAAAAAAATTTCTAAAATTTTTCGCCATTTCACAAAAACTGGAGAAATTTGCTCATCACTATCAATAATCATTTTATTTAACATTTTAGGTGACAGCTTATGTTGACAGTATACTGTAGTCTGTTGTAACAATAAAATATCATGTTTGAATTTTCATCCCTTCACTCCAGAACATAAAAGTCCATTTACTGAAACTCTAAATAGAATTTGCTTTTTGAGTGGAATAAAATATAAGTTGTTGCAATTCAGTTGCAACAAGCCACTGATTATAGCTTTGAAACTATAAATCTAACTCCACAATGCCAATTGTATTGCTCAGATTTGAATTCTGGTAATTTTGCCTTCAGTATTAATGGATCATTCTGACAGGAATAGAATTTGAATTGAAACCTGTCAAGTATTCATTTGTCACATTTAATTGAAATCAAGGTAATCTACAGTGTTTTGCTTGGCTGGGTTTTAATCAGGACTTGCATTGGATTTTCATTTGGATTTTCCAAAGTCAGAATACTTTGGAAACTATCCTGGTATGTAATTGTGCCTAGCTCAAATATTTACCAATTTGTTCAAACTGACGTGAAACAATAAGGTTTGGGGCTAATTGCTTTGTATTTTCTCTTATAGTGTTTAGAAAGGAAATTATTTCAGAAAATGTTACAGTTAGCTGATGGATGAATTGGCAAGCTAGGAATAAAAAAGAACACAAATCATTTTTCACTGTAGCTGAAACAGAAAAAAATTAATTAGCTTTTCTTGAGTAACAAATACAGTTAATAAAAATACAAGCACAAATTATTAGGAGTAATTTTTAAGCCTGATGGTATGAATACACAAGTATAGGGCTTATTATCTGGAATGCTTCTGAGCTGGGATTTTTTAATTTAATATGATATGATAACTTCATATCCTAATTCTGCTAAAAATAATTTAAACATTATATAAACCCAATAGGATGTGTTTGCCACCAATAAGGATTCCTGCAGCTTAGCTACCATAATGTACAAGGTACTGCTTTATTATAACAAAACGATTTGCCTAAAATGGACTTCTGTAGGGTGACCTTCTGTAATTCATGCTTTCTGGATGGCAGTTTTCCAAATAAGGGGTCCTATACCTGTGCCTATACCTGTGTTTGGTCCATACTGAAACAAATATATTATTTTATATACTGAAAAATATTTACAGGGTATCAGTTCAAAAGCATACTATTTATCTTGAAAATCAAAATATGCATGAAGGATAAAGAAATCCCCATTCATGGAGAGGGGGGTGGGCTTGGGCAGCCAGTATGCTTGACACTTCCCAGGGAGTGCAGTAACAAAGTGTTTTCCCTTTTAAAAAGGAATGTGCTGGCCTGTTATTCTGATTCATGAAGTTGAATTTGTGTTACTTGATTGGAGTTGGCCTTGCCTTGGCAGTAGCCCTAGTGTCTGTAAACACAGCGCCTACAGTATATGTTAATATTCATAAGTAGTGATGGGTGAATTTCTCCCTTTTAGCATCGCCGAAAAATTTGCAAATTTCCAGAGAAATTTGGCAAACCCCGAAAAATTTGGGAAAAAGTAGTGAAAGTTGAAAATTGACGCCTAAATCAATTTTGGATGTGCGTCCAAAAAGTCGGCATCAATTTTGATGCCGGCATTAAAGTCAATGGGCATCCGAATAGTGTTGATTTTGACGCAATCGACTTTTCGGACATGTTTCCAAATTTTTTTGACGCAGGTGAATCTTCGCGGGAGTTTCACAAATGTATTCGCCGGCTGCAAAAGGCGGAAAAGTAATGGATTAAGTCCCCATTTATATACATGTAGTCAAGTAATCATTGAAAATTAGCAATAGTGTGTATTTACATAAATATAGAAAAGACATGAGAGTCATCAGCAGGGAGATAAGGAATAACCTGCAAATGGTCCAGATATTGACAGCCAGTGGGATGCTGGTAGTTGGAGGAGCACAGACTGTACATCTCTCAATGGCTGCTGAAGTAGACCAACTAGAAATTAGGTGGGATGAATTGTCAGCCCAGGAATATGAAAGAAAGCAAGTTATTGTTCATTGTTCATAGCATTAAAAGAAAGAGAATGAATTTGTTTTTTTTCTGTAGTAAATACAGGTACAGGCATAGAATCCATTACCCAGGAACCCGTTATACATAAAGCTCCAAAATAAGGAATATGGAATACTCCATAGACTCCATGCTTTCCAAATAATCCAAATCTTTAAAAATAATTACATTTTTCTCTTTAATAATCAAATAGTACCTATTATACTTGACCCAAACTAAGATATACAGTAATTAATCCTTATTGGAAGCAAAACCAGCCTATTGGGTTTATTTTATGTCTACATGATTTTCTAGTAGAGTAAGTAGACTAAATATATGAAGATCCAAATTACAGAAAGATCCGTTATGCAGAAAACCACAGGTCCCGAGCATTCTGGATAACAGGTCCCATATCTGTACTGAAAATCCACTCCCCATCTTGTGAGCTGGATGATATCAATAAAAATGCTCTACAGTGAAACAGCCTTACTTACTGTGCATCCATCCTTATATTCCTATGCACACTATTCATCATGGAAAATATGCATATCGATTTTTTGAAATGATTAACTACATGTACACTGGCCCTATTTTTCTACGTTTTATTTTTATTCATTTACTTTGGTTCACATTCCCTTTACTTGCTTAGAAAAAAAAAGGGAATCCGAGTTTGACATTCAGATTTATGCTAGAAAAAATTATCATAGCACATTTAAAATGCAAATATTGTGATCATAAACAGCCCCAGAGACGTGCAGAGAATAGAGCAACAAACTGCTTCTTGTATGTACAAGGGAGGGCTGGGCAATATTTCACTCTCATGCAGTTGTTGATGTGCAGCTCACAACACTTCCAGTCATCCATTTATTCATTCAGAAGCCACACTCACGACAAATGGAGAAGCATTAATGTAAAGAATGTGTGTACTGCTACGTATGCCATAAAAATATGCAAAAATAAGGCAGTAGGAAGAATTGTGTCAAGCTCTTCTTCCTCGAGGCAGTAAAGTTAAATGCGCATATACTTGAAATTTAATAGCTGAACTTCCAATTTTAACCTGAAGGTTTCAGCTCTAAAAATGGAACATGGGTGCAAAGTTGACTCCTCTGGCAGGGCTACCCTCTGGGCACAGTGCAAGTAAGATCGATGGTCAATCATTTTTGCCTTAGGTGGCACAATGCATGGATTATCTATGTTGCCCTTTATAGTGTTTGTTATATTTCTTTTTTGCCATATCTATTCTATTTTAAAATGTGTTTGGTTGGCAAGTATGCAAGGAACAGAGTGATGTTATTTATACAATGGAGTGAACGGACTATGTGTATATAATGAGGAGGCTAATTGTGTATGAAATGCAGTTATTTAAATTTATACCACCAGGTGTAAAAGCATCTCATAGAAAATGGTCTTGCTTAATTCAGCAATACCACCATTTTCCATAGGAGTCGCTGCTCTAAAAAGGATTTTTGTTTTTGTTCAACCAGCAAAATTCCGTAAGACAACTGCACTGTGTCTAGCTCTTTACAAATCATCTTATCCAAAATAGTCAACATTTTCTCAACCATAAAAGCATGAGAGGACATTAGGGCCAAATTAAACTCAAATGAAACATTATAGCATAGAAAAGGCACAACAGTTTTAGTCAATGACACCATTTCTATCTTATGGAGCCCCTCAGTTCTCCAGCCAGCATCATGACTTTAGAACTAAACAAAGATATATGTAATCTTTTAGTTTTTTATTGGTATTGCTACCAGTATCTATTGCCTAGCAACAAATTCAGATTTGTATCTTTTTCGATTGCCATCCTTCACCCCGGTTCTAAATTTTTGAGAGAGAATTCTTGATAAGAAACTAATATATTTTTATTCTTTTGGAAGAGATATCCAGCCCCAGGCACTGGTCAAATAAACAACCCTCTTACTTTTTCCACAACCTAGAATAGAATAGAATAGAATAGAATAGAATATTGGGGTCAACACAGGTGCCATAGTGCAATTACAAAGAAGACCCAATAAGATCTTTGCTTGTAATGTTTTAGTGAAATTATTTAAAAAAAACCAACAAAACAGATATATGTCGCCATCAGAGGTACACATCATAGAGGGAATCTCAGTAGATATCTCCTTTATGTTTTTGAATACATTTTTTCGTCTTCGCTAATTGGATGCACTTTGATGTTGAAAGCTGATATAAGTAATATCTTGTAATTACTTGCAATAGGAAATCTTATAAAACTCAATATTTGGCAGAAGATGCTTTTATTTATCAGCCTCAAGTTTCAAGGTTATCCACCATTCAACAGCCATGTTCTGTGCCCCTGTTCCATCTATTATTCCATTTCCAAGAAGAACATGTTTGTTTGATGTGTCATCCAATGAACTATAAAAGGTTTGGTCAAAAATAAGCAGAACATGAATGCAGGGGTTTCCTGAACAAGGGGTCTATCCATAATCAAACACAGGGCCGGATTTTCCCTCTGTCTCTCCCTCCCAGAAGATTGCACGCATGCACATCGCGTCAAGCTTGAAGATGGCGCACGCACATTCTTACAGCTTGAAGATTGTGCATGCGGCTCCTGTCACCTTGATTCCGGAGCACTAGTGGTTCGGTGCTAGTGCTCCGGCAAGAAAATCGCTTTTGCAGCTGGGCAGAATGCCACACCTTTATAAATGCCGCCCTAGGCCCGGGCCTATGTGATCTTGCCGCAAATCCGGGCCTGATTATACATCAATAAGATTGTTTTGCTTCCAATAAGGATTAATTATATCTTAGTTGGGATCAAGTAAGTCTCTGTTTAATTATTACAGCGAAAAAGGCAATCATGTTTACAAATTTTAATTATATGATTAAAATATTTATTGGAGATGGATTTTTCTGTATAATGGCTTCAGGATAACAGATTCTATACCTGTACTACTTAATTGGTGTAACCCTTCTCAACAGATGTTTCTATTAGGTCTGCATTAGAATTAGTTTTGCACAAAGCTTCTCACACTTTTTCTAAATAAAGAGAATAAAAACTTAAACTGTAACAAATTGGCACTTTTATCAATGTCATTTGGCTTTTTTTGTCAAAAATGATTGTGCTTCTTTGAGAGGTTAAATGAGATTTTTTTCTACTGGGGGTTAGAGTTCACTGGTAGCTGACTGATCTGGTAAATCCCCAAAGAATAACCAGTATTGCTTTAAATCAAACGCTTGCCTATGGGGCACTTACCAAATCGATACAAATCAGGTTACAATAAATTCACATATTGTGAATTGGAACTGCTCAATTTTTTTACAAGCAGTAATTAAAAAAAGAAAATAAATTAGTAGTTATAAATCTAAAGTATACAACTGAGTATATTATATTCAAGTAAAATACTAAGTCACCGACTTCTCTGTCTTTTTCCAACAAGCTGTTACAAAAGATACTGTACTAATACTTTTCTGTACCAAACATTATCATGCTAGATATGTTTTTATTCCTACTATGGCTATTTAAATAGTATCAGATTCAGAAACACATTGAAAAACATGATTTTTTTTGTTATAGCTTTTGATTAAACAAAAATATATACATTTCATAAGTCTTTAAGTATTTTTTTTTTAAGAAAAATGCAGTAAATGTTATTGAAAAATATCTTGAAATAAGCAAATATTTTTTTTAAACCATTCAACTAATTGAATGTATCACATTTTCTAATGTAGATAATGTTGGGTCATGGTTGATATGTATAGCCCAAGCAAACAGCCAAATCAATCATTATTTATTTGTGAATTGATCCAGATTTAGAAAAACACAATGATTTGTATGAAATATCATTATTAATGAAAAATATTCCTATCCTCCAGGTTGCATGTCATATATGTCAAGTTTGTCAAGATAATTAAGTTTGTAAGAATGAAAGTAGATTTTACTCTTTTTTCCAATCAACACCTTCAACAATAATCCTACAACATATCTTCAATCTTGTTTTACCGTATGACTTTCCTTGTAAGGTAGATAATTAGGTTACCAGTGTATAACCATCTCCCTTTCCATCCCTTTTTGATGTGACTGTTTTGTTAGCAGGAACCCGTTATGCAGAGGGACCAAACATGGATTAGCTTTAATTTCCCTGTTACCTCAAGGAATAAGAAAAAACAGTAGATTTTAATTATGTAGGCCTTTAATATAGCACAAATTATTGGGTGCTTATGTTCTTTTCAACCCCTGCAGTCTTAGGGTTATATTTATCAAAGATGAAGTTGGAGATCACCATAGTCCTAAAGAGTGAAATACCACCTCTCTTCATTCATTTCTATGGGATTTTTAAAGGTGTATTTATCAAAGGGTGAAAGTGAAAGTTCACCATTAGTGAGGAAGCCGAAGCAATGCCACCCCCCTTAAATTCTGATTTGAAAATTGGAATCTTGGCTCTTACCAGTTACCAGGAACAGCTTTAACATCTTTAACATTGAATTAAAATACTTTGAATTCGAATATTGAATTCAATTTTTTTTCATTGAATTTGTGTATTCTGCGGTCGAAGTAAAATAGTTGAACAATTTTACTTTGACTTCAAAAAACTTAGAAAAATGCTCTAGAAGGTCCCCATAGGCTAACATAGCACTTAGGCAGGTTTAATTTGGCAAAGTATTGAAGTCAAAGTTTTTTTTAAAGAGACAGTCCATCGGTTATCGAATGGTCGAATATTTTAACTATTTTACTTGAATTCGCAGTGTATTCAAAGTTGTAGTATCCTATTCGATGGTCGAAGTATCCGAAAAATCACTTTGAATTTTGAATTTTTTTACTTCGAAAATTCCCTTGAATTCACTTCGACCCTTGATAAATCTGCCCCTAGGGGTGCCCTATTTTGCACACTGATTTCCTTGTATAGAGAACTTGCACAGATACCCCCATGGATACAACTCTGCCTTCTTTTGGAAGCACTGAATTCAAGAGGAATGGGAGGGTAAAGCACATCAGCATTCCTGCTCCCATCATCCTAACTTGTATGGCATTCAGACATGCAATTCAGATTCAGACACACAAGTTAGAGGTGGATGCATCCCACATGTCATATGGCAGGTGGTAAAAACAGACCTGACTCTTGTACCCCTAATATTATTAGTTTTTTTCTTTATCAATGCATAACATGCCTCACTAAATAAAAACATATAAATAAATATTGCCATTTTTTTTCTGTTTTTTACTGTTATAGGGAAAAGCAGGTTTCAGATTTCTGTTTTCAGCTTACCAGCAGTGCCAAATAAGAGATTTAAAAATAATGCTCCCCAGTAACCAAGCACACATATAATTTTTTGCTATCTCAGACGATCTGTTACCGTGAATTTGTTCTTGATAAACTATAGGTTTCAGTAGAAAACTTAGCATGTCTGTATCCTTTAGAGCTGAGCCTTTCCCATTCATGTCAGCATCCTGAGTGGCTAAATTAGAAAACCTGCAAAGTACTAATCTTCTTACTTTGCTTCTATGGTTTCAGAATGCTGCATTAATTAACATATTGACATATTGTCAAGCATAAGTGTTGCTTTCAGAAACAAACACAATGAGGTGTCATAAACAAAGAGTTATAGAGCCATGGCCCACGCCACATGTCTCTGTGGCATGAATAGTCAGATTTAGAGCCTCATCTGTCAAGCCATTAAGTTGCGGTTCCTGCTACACACAAAAAAAGAATCTTCCGTGTTTGACACTACAGCTGTTTACTGAAAAGCTGCTTAAAGATGTCAATTGGAGACTGTAATTTTGCAGCTTGAAAGTTGTAGGTTACAGATCTGTGCAATGAAATAACCTTTATCTGCAATACCAGATGGTGGACATTCCTAATTGTATACCTTCTAATATAATGGGGATCATCTAAATAAATAATGTGTATGTCCCCAGGAAATATGATACACAACTAATGCAGTGCCCATGAAACACAAGCCCACTTTGCAGTGTTCTAAAAACCTCCCCGTTGCCCATACAGTGTATTTTAAAAATGACTGTGCCATTGGTAAACCCAGAAACATAAAATATGCCCCAATTATGACCTTGAAGTGCATTGCGTTGTCTTATATTTGAATAACACTAAACCTTCTGTAGTAATACTCAAACATATACAAGTATGAGATCTGTTATCCAGAATGCATGGGACCTGGAGTTTTTTGGATAAGGGTTCTTTCCATAATCACCATACTTTAAACCACTGTACTGGGCATTTACATGACTCTGCTGGTAACTACCACTAGGTGGTTCAACTGCAGATTATCAATCTCAGCATTGTTGCCATGTGCTGTCCTTTGAAGGGTTAATTGTAATGGAGAATTAATAGGCAGATGGAAACATGAACACAGTAGGAAAAGTGAGGTTTTGAAACCCAAAATGGAACAATACAGAATGGATACAAACTGTTCAAATGGATGGTACGTTTGTGAAGTTTGTGTTAATAATAATTGTTCCCCTAGACCAAACATGAAATTAGACTTCCAGCTAGGCAACCCAGCTGGCCAGCTCGCCCCCCCTCCCCCTCAAGTGAGCATACACGGTGACATTGCTCGCTAGAAAGAAGTAGGCTAGTCAATGAAACAAAATATTATACATTATGATTTGGGCTTCTATACCAGCCCAAGGCAACCACAGCAATGGGCATCATGGCCATTATTTTGGTGCACAGTTAAAATGTTGGGTTGATGCAAGACTTGCCTTAATAACAGTGTCCACAAAATGGCACCTCCCTTCTTGCCATGATTGTGAATTCCAAGACTGAAAGAGACACAAATTCAATAAAAAGTTTAAGTAAAGTTTATTTTGCTGGAGTAACATGATTTGGTATTATTGATTAGGGTGACAGGTCCCCCTTTAAACATTACAGTTGATTTACAGTTTAGAATTATACTGTACAATTGCCTGTATTCTGGTTGCTCATATCAAGAGAATAGACTCGTGGAACGTTTACATCAGCAAATGCATGAATATTGCTGCCTCTCCCAGCGCGCTTAAATCGACTTCATTATTCATGTCATTCGTCCCTTGAGTTTGCTCTCGTGAACAAATGTCTGGCTGACTGCAAACCAATGCCTGGCTGCTGCAAACTCGCACAATGAAAATCATGGTTGGTTTCCTCTGTTCCAGTAAAAAGGTGGCAAAATTCCAATTTGTTTGTTTCATTTATTGAGGCTAAAGGCAGAAAATGGTTTTCTAATGTCATTATTCAACATCAACAAATAGAAAAAGTGAAGGGGGGCCCAGACAGCTGCAGAAAATGAAGGGGAGTTATAGGATATTGTTTAACATCTACATGATATTGTATGAAGCTATCACAGAAAGTGATATGTAGCCTTCAGAATAATGCATTAGGGAAAATGTCATAACCTGAAATAGATTTTCTAAAGTAAATAAAGTAACTCAAGTATATCAGAAACATGCACATACTACAATATAATGGAAATATCAGCTGCATCAATAGTTTAAACAAGTCGTTCTGTCTTTGGCACAGAAGGGGTTAGTCAAACATACACTTGAGACTAATACAGGTAGGGCATTTTCACAATACTAATAAATGCAGAGGGAAAGTAGTGCAAGTGACAACAGTTTTCTCTCATTTTTTTTATACCCTTAGTTTTGCAGATGGTACATGCTATTAGATATATAAGCTGGGTTATTGTTGAAGAAGGAATCTGAGAGCTTTTGTGGTCTAGCAAACCAGGCAGAGGAAAATGTAATCCTACAGATAAATGGAAGCCATAATCATTGCCTATACATTTTATCTCTTCCACCCCCAATTTTTTTTGCTGTGCTTGTGTGGTTGCTGATATGCTGTGTGCTTTATAATTAGAGTTATGGCATACAATGTATGAATATAAATATATGTATGTATATATATATATATATATATATATATATATATATATATATATATATATATATATATATATATTTGTAAGCAATTAGAAATATTTATAATAGAGGTGGTACAAAAGGAAAGTAGTAACGAGGCATACAATTTTATTTGGCCAACCAATCTGTACGACTAATCTCTCTTAAAATGCCATAAGAGACGGGACATCTAAATATATACTTTGTATGTTCTAGACAATCACTAAACTGACTCATAATAAATAATAACTGTAATGTTACATTAATAACATTGTGTATAAGAAACGGATCCGCACACACACTGATTAATGAAGTCGGGGAATATCCCCTTTTATTCAGCCACCAAACATCAACGTTTCGGGGGGGGGAACACCCACACCCACCCTTCATCAGGATCCTGATGAAGGGTGGGTGTGTTCCCCCCCGAAACGTTGATGTTTGGTGGCTGAATAAAAGGGGATATTCCCCCCGGTTGCTAAGGGACCCGGCCGGGTCAGCGGAAGGAACGCACCACCAACTGCAGGATTGGTGAACTACAGATGTGCGGTAGGAGAATTACATTGACATAAATAACATTGCATTTGTTGCTAAAGTACATTGTAAACTATTTTTATTTCTTCTGTATGTTTTTGATTTACTTTGAAAACCTAATAAAAATATGTTACCATTTTTTTTTTATTTGGCCAGTAAGTTATTGTTTTTTAATATGACCTTTGTGTTTGTCTAATGGAAATATTACTTTCACATTTTCCCACATACATAAGGGCCAGTTTACCAATGTTCATTTGTTTCTGAAAATTTTAGTGCCAAAATACCTAGATTATACTAATTTCTTTAAACCACAAAAAACACTTATACAAAACTTAGTCATCAAAAAGCTGTCGGGGTCATGTAAAGTCAATGGGATTTCTCCTTTTACAATTGTAAATTTTTTGTTTAATTGGAGCTTTTAGAGGTTTTGGTGTTCTTTTCGTTCATAACTGCATGAAATTTTTGAGGATTTTCATATTAGTATTCCAATTAGTTCTACATTTCTTTGTTCATGCTGTTAATAAATGACTTGGCAATTGTGGTTTAGAGAAAATGAGTTTAATTGTGGTTTCTAAAACTTCTAAAACCACTGAAATGAGAATATAGATAAATGGCCTCCCTGCTTTTTAAGATTGTTTTACTACAATAGTTTGGCATTAGTTTTACACCTCTTATCACATTTATGCTCATAGCCATATATTGTTTTAAAAACAAAAGGGGGTTGGATGAGCATGATCGATCTTTGCCTAGTCAACCGAATTCGGACACTCCCTTGGTTTGTTCATTTCTTGTACAGAAAAATACTATTCTGGTATAACAGGTAACCCACTCCCAGTATTAAATGCAGTTCTCCTAGAAAGCTTTAAATGTTTGTTGTCACTTTAGGAATTATTGATGAAATAGTAAGTATCAAACGATATTGTCTTCTAACGGGTGTATAATAATGTTGACTTTAGTAAGCAAATCAAAATGTTACAGGCTTTTATTAAAAACAGAATGTATTTATAGTGGATAATTTATCCTGAAAATGTTCTTTGTAAAGACAATGGTGAATACTTGCCTTTAGTGCTTAAACCACTGATATCTAACTTAACCATGTCTTGGGCCATAAACTCCATGGTTTCCAGTGAAACAATGGACTTGCCAATGTACTATTGCAAGTCTAGACTTTGCGGCAAAATTAGCAGCAGTGTGTGCAGTATATGTTGGGGTGCGTTCTCAACAGACAAGTTCATAAATGGACAATGAGGAATGAGTAAGAATAGTAAGGGTGATAGGAAAGATGGCATAACTCATGCAAAACAATATTCACTCTTTGTATCTTTCAGAAGCTTTGTTAACACAGTTGAGGCACACTAGCTGTTATCAGATTCATTTATAGCACGTCAACATGTTTTTTAGTGCTGTACATAATACTGTTGACGAATATTTGGCACAGCTTTTACAACCCTTGCCCTAAAGGGCTTTCAAGAAGTAAGAAAAGAATAGTAAGTTGCTGAGTATATGGGAAGATGCCTACAACCCTTGAAATGACAGCAGAATATAACCAATGGAAAGTCCAACATTTTGTATATGTTCAATAATCAAAGGAGCTGAAAAATATAAAAACCAGAAACGGGATGTGAGAAGCATTATCACAAAAATATCAATTTAGGTAAAGTTCCACCTTACCTCTATGTGTCACATTTCGATACCTAAAAGTGTATCATGTATGTACAGTAGTAACATATTTCTAATTCTTTATGGAGTTTCTTATATCTATAAAGTGAGAGCTACAAAGTTGGCCTTGTGTCTTTGTTAATACATGCATTAATGTTATCTCACTTTGTTATTTTTGCATGGTATATGGTATTTTATTAAACATTTATCAGGACTGTTTTTTTTTTTATGGCTCCCTCTCCATTTTGAAAAAAAAAGAAACTACTGGGTAGGAAAAACCAATAGAATTAATTGAATATTACAGGTTCGCCTTTCGGAATAAAAAGTAACCAAGCCTTTTAACGAGCCAGCAATTGACTTTATAGTGTAGTCTATAAAATCTCAAAATATCAATAAAAATTGCAAATAATATTACCGTAATGCATTGGTCTACCACAAAGATACTAAAATTAATGACTCTTCAATATGCATACAATTTAGCAAATATTAGTATTGTATTTGTATAAAACTGTGCACATAAACTTGCCAGACATACTTATTAGGATGTTCAGCTGCAATTTATAAATATGAGCGATATAAACGAATACAATGGCTGATTCAATTCTCTTATTTTAATACCTGCTAATTAAACTTTGAGCAATTAAACAAAGTTTCAGCTGGTGGTTAGTGAAATTCACTTTGTTGTCTTCAATCAGTTTCATGGGGTGATTAAGAATGAGACAGTTAAATACATCAGATTTTACTTTGAGCGCACTAAGAGTAATGTTATAATGAGCCAAGTAGTGTTTATGCCGCTGATTTTCTATCCAGCAATATTTTGCTGCATGCATAATGTAGTGCTTTAAAATGTTTCTTTGTACATAACTTTAACAAGACAACATTTACTAAATAATTTCTGCTTTGTTTCCAAGTTAGCTTGAAAGGGAAAAAGAGAAAGGGAAATAATTTGAATACAACTGGTCAAAGAAAAGTTATATTTGATTATATCTAATTCCTCCTTACTGCTAAAGTGATTTATTTGGTTGGAAATTATATTTTATATTTTTTCTTTTTAGGAAACAGAGCTGTGTTTGTTATAGATCATATTAAAGCTCAGTCTAACTTGTTGAATATAGGACTCATGTACTTCCTCAAGTGCAACTGTGGTCGCTGCAGTCCGTTGTGCGTAACACCACTTTCATTAAAGGTACTTACTTCAAAATTCACTCCTTGCACTTTTTGAATTGCGTTCTGTTGTGCCTGTTGAAGTTACTAGAGCTACTGCTACCTTTGTACGAGGCTGTAGCTCCAGGGTTGTCTTAACGCCCTATTTCAATTGACATACTTCAATTGTGCTGAAAGAATTGGGAGCACATGGACCTCGCACTTCAAACACCAGAAATTGCACCAGTAAACACCAGTAATTATGCCAAACAAACATTGAAAATATTGAAAAGAATTGTGGCAACAACATGCAGTCTAGTTAATTTTGGCAAATGGGATACAATTGTGGTAAGCACAGCGTAATTCCATCAAGAGCATTGTCCCGTTGGGACCAAAATGCCAATTCTGGGGAAAACTGCTGCATTGTTTGGAAATATGGAGATTATGCTCGAAATTGCACTTTGCTCACTGCATTTATAAGTATAGTGCCCAGGGCTACATAGCACTAACATAGAAGGAGGTAAAATCACAAATTGATAAGACTAGACAAGGCCTGTATTAAGTATTCACCTATGTTGTAGTATAATAACAGGCACACAGTTTGCTCTAGCAGATATTTGTTTTGAAACAGTAATAGCTAAATTATTGTTTTTATGATACGTCCTTTGCTTTCTAGGAAACCTTTTCACCATGTATGTTCAAAGATCTCTTTACATCAAAGTTTCATGTACTCCTTTAATGTTCTTGTCCTGCCATGATACTTGAGTCTGGTTAGTACATGATCCTGGGCAGGAAAGTCAATGAAGTGTTGACTTTGGCTGAGAGCCTTCACTTTCGTTGATACTTTGGGCAAACACTTGGCTTACATGAAGATAATGCATGTATGTTTGTAAACCAAAGAACTTGTGAACTAAGTAGATGTAGCATCAATCATCCTTAAGTGCTGAGAGAAGCTTTTGCTCAGACACGGGAGGGGGGATTTAGAGTGTTTTGACCCACACAGCATCATTAAAGTGTACATAAATGTATCTAAAGTGCCTTTTTTGTCAGGTGGACCTTTAGAGGGAGTTTGTATCAAATTATAGAAGCTGGCAGATGTATGCCAATAATGCGTTCCAGAGATGTGGAATTAAGGCTATTATGAATACTCCTCTTATTAAGCAGCTTTGGCACTTATTCCTAATGGAAGTAAAGACGGATATATAAATATATATATATCCATAAATAGTTGTCAGCAGTTTTATTTTTAAAATAGTAACACCATGTCAGTATTTATTTATATACATGTAGCATTAGAAAAAAGAAGACATGCAATTAATCTCCATCTGTTGTTCTTCATGACCAGCTTGACCTCACTACTCTGCCCTTATTGGTATGCATAAACATTGCCTTTAAGGTATCAAATAACATTTGTTTTGCTAAAGTATACCTATAATTAAAGGAACAAGTCAGGATATTGGATATTCTGCAGGTGATTTACAGAAAAGCATAAACTTGGTGCATACATTATCATCACTTTGGTGATAAAAGCACTGCGCTTTCTGAGGGACTTTAGATTCAAAATTGTCTTTGTCAAAACAACTCCCCCCATTAATAAATTATGATTGCTGGGCAGGTATTATAGGATATCACTGACATACAGTATCTGAAATATTGCCTTTATTTTTCTTGATCACTACATTGTGCATTGAACCATCTTGATATGTACCAGTTGCAGGAACTATGATTTAGAAAAAAAATATATGCAGTCGCTGCAAGCTGCTCAGCCTGTGCCACTGGCAAATGCATGGTTTTTATTGTACTGTTTTTACTATAGTGGTACTTTTATAAATATGCACAACAGATGCTACATTCTACTTCACCCTTTAATAAGATAGGAGTAACCACTGCCACTCATCGGGATTCCTCTGGTGACTGGGGATCTGTGTAATAGAAACCCTTTTATTGATGTTTGCGGCCTTTTCTACCTAATTCATGGAGACATTTTTTTTTTATGAATATTCAAAAGTCCTGGAGTTACAATTGTATTACAGGTATAGGATCCGTTATGTGGGAACCCATTATACAGAAAGCTCCGAATTATGGAATGACCATCTCCCATAGACTCCATTATAATGAAATAATTAAAAATGTTTAAAATGATTACCTTTTTCCTCTGTAGTGATAAAACAGTACCTCGTACTTGATCCCAGCTAAGATATAATAAATCCTAATTAGATGCAGAACAATTCTATTAGATTTAATTAATGTTTAGATGATTTTTAATTTACTTAAAGTATGGAGATCCAAATTACGGAAAGATCCCTTATCCGGAAAATACCAGGTCCCAAGCATTCTGGATAACAGGTCCGATACCAGTAATATCAAAATATTTTATTTTCAAAGCTGTGTATTACATTTTACTCCAAATCATAAGTAACAATTCGAATACTTGCAGTTCCGAAGTGGGGTGTTCCCAATTTTATTGAGGGGCTCTCTGGACATACAGGATTACATTTTATGATATCCAGTTGCTGTATCTTGCAGTTCATATGAGTTTATTTCATATCAAGTCTTATTATCACATAGAAAAAGCAAAAAATAATTATTGTTTGTTGAAATAGGATACTATAGGAAACTGTATTGTTATATTTGTGAGCTTTCTGCATTAGAGCTCTCGGGATAATATTTGCCAAGCATATACTACAGGTTCTCAGTAATACAGATTTATCCTTTGGCTCGTATATGAGTTCAGTATCAAGCCAGGCACCCATATGCATATAAACCATTGATTCATGGTCTATAAACCAGGGACTATTAAGCTATGCAGGCAACCCTGATAAATGGAGCTTACGATGCAGCTAATCCACCAGCACCATGCACTGGGAGTATATTTCTGCTTCAGTGTGAGAATTAAAATCCAACTGACCTTTGCTCTCTGCTATAGTCTGCATGTCATACCCCAGCTCCATTCATTACAATGAACATCGCCTGACATAAATGACTTCATTTTGATGATTGTTGCATGCTCTTGATGGAGTAATCTCTGCTGTGTGTCTCCATCGGCGTTATGCATTTTCTCCCTTATGATAGGCGACAGGTTATCCCTCATATTAGACAACGCTGAACAATGTGATCTCTATGTAAAAGAACATCAGTATAATTGAAAAACATAAAGCTCCGAATGATAAAATGCCTCCTTACTTGATTTATTTCTTACTTTTTTGTGTCTTACTCACTTTCGTTTCATTGTGACATCATTCAAAGAGTAGAGGCGCTTTATTAACTATACATTTATGTCATTTTTTGCAGTAATTTTGTTCCAGACCATAATTGATTGATTTTTGGGGTGAGGGGATGATACAGATACTATATTAATGATTTTTCAGAAAGAGCAATTATTTTCTGTATATAAGTTAGCCTTATTTTCCATGCAAACGAAACACCAGAGTAGCTGTTACCTACAAATTTTTTCATTGCATTCCATAGGGCAAACATTCTCTAACAGAAAACAATGATGCCCATTAATCTTCCTACTAATTAAAGGCTATTTTAATTCTATACAGTTATGGGATCTGGAAACCCGTTATCCAGAAAGCTACAAATAATGGAAAGGCTATCTCTCAAAGGGGCAAATATACTAACCTCCAAAGAATTCGCCAGCGACGGCTTCGCTCACATCGCAACAGTTCACCAGGTGTAGATTTGCCTGGACAACGCTAATTCACTAAAATCCGAAGTTGCGTCCAGGGCGCCGAACGCTGGTGAAGTTGCACTAGCGTTACTGCGGCAAGCGAAACAAAGTTGCGCTAGTGTTGCCTCATTTGCATACGGCGGGAAGTTAAAGTTCAATGGACGTATATGTTGTAGCAAATACATTACACTACATAAGCCCGGGGAACCTTACTAAAATAAAATAGAGTTGTTATATTGCCCTGCACATGAGCCCAGTGTATAGTTTATGTGCCATACTGTATGTTAGGAAATGTAGGGGGAAGCCGGTTACCCCCAAAAAAATGTACGCTCTTTTTCAGCCTATCTCCATGAAAAAGGAAAAGACGCTAGCGTTTTTTGGGACTTGGAAAAATTTTCAACTATTTTTTTAGGAAGTCCTTTCTACTCTATTGCACTTCACCTGGACTGAGGTGGCGAAGGCAAGTCTGGCGCAATAAAAATCCGTAAAATCCGCATCTTAGTGAATTTGCGTAGTTAGGCCATTCGCCAGAGCGCAAATTCACCAGGCGTTAGGGAGCGAAGTACTGCTAGAGTCTATCTCTTTCACTAGCGAAGTTACGCCAGCGACCGTAAATTGGCAAAATTACCGAAATGATGTCATGCTGGCGAATTTTCGCCCACATTAGTCACTTCGCCCTTTAGTAAATTTGCCCCAAAGACTCAAGATTTTTAAATAAATAAGAAAAGAAAAATAATTTCCTTTTTGTCTGTTGGGTTAATTTAATGGTCACATGATTTTCTAGTAGATTTAAGGTCTGAAGATCCAAATTACAGAAAGATCCCTTGTACGGAAAATCCCAGATCCAGAGCATTTTGGATAACAGGTCCCAAACCTGTATATTTATAGCAGCGAAAAGCTGGCAGAGGGCATGCCAGTTAGTTCCGCAGCTGATATAAGCTGACTCTGCTGCACCAGACAACAGTGATGCAGTCTATTTGCTCATTCTCTATATCCTGCAGTGGCAGACAGGGACCAGGTGCAGAGACTTGTAGCACAGCGTGCAGCAATGAGGTCCTCTGGGGATTATGCTGCCTGCAGCTCAAATCATTAGTGAGTTTCTCAGCTGGCACTCACACATCTGGCTTTAGTTTATTCTGTAGCTTTGTCATGCCATTTACTGGCAATGCACAATTCCACCCCTCCCCTTAATGACCCCTTACAATCAAAATGAACCATGCCAAAACATTTGATAAGGCTGTGATTTGGATTTAAGTACCTTTGCATCTTGTATGCTTTTCTTCATCAAGCAAATGAGAACATGCAAACAATGATCTAGCAGATTTGACTTTTTTTTTTTTTAATATTTAGGGGCAGATTTACTATGGGTCGAATATCGAGGGTTAATTAACCCTCGATATTCGACTAGGAATTTAAATCCTTCGAATTCGAATATCGAATTCGAAGGATTTAGCGCAGGAAATTCGATCGATCGATCGAAGGATTATTCATTCGATCGAACGATTAAATCCTTCGAATCGAACGTTTCGAAGGATTTTAATCCAACGATCGAATGAATATCCTTCGATCAAAAAAACTTGGGCAAGCCTATGGGGACCTTCCCCATAGGCTAACATTGACTTCGGTAGCTTTTAGCTGCCGAAGTAGGGGGTCGAAGTTTTTTTTAAAGGGAAAGTACTTCGACTATCGAATGGTCAAATAGTCGAACGATTTTTACTTCGAATCGTTCGATTTCGTTCGATTTCGATCGAATTCTAACGAATTTAACCAATTCGATGGTCGAAGTACCCAAAAAAAACTTCGAAATTCGAAGTTTTTTTCAATCGAATCCTTCACTCGAATTTAGTGAATCGGCCCCATAGTGTGTGAATTGGGTACAAGGGTGGGATTTACAGTCTATTTCTGATAAAAATGTCATCCTACAACCTTCTTAATATACAGATCTCTAGCAGTATAAAACAAATATAGGTGCAGCAGAGCCGCTATATAAATGAACTGTAAAACGGCATAATTTGTCTGGATGCAGCCATCTTTTATTCGCAATGTATTTTACAACTCTGGAAAGAGCAGAGAAGCTGAAGTGCTAACACATTTATTAAGGAATATGGCACACATTCACTTTCTGTCACTCTCCACTCATAACTTCAGAATATTTTTTTTTCCTTTTTTTCCTTTCTTTAACCAGTTTTGAAAAGGCAGCTTATAAATAAAAGACGACATAAAAGCATTTTCTTATTCTTTTTGAGCAGAGTCATTTATGTACTGAAAGCATATAGGAGAAGTGATTTTCTTCAAAGATTAGAGAGAGAGGTAATACACTCTGTTTGTCCCATCAAGAGACCAGCAAATGGTTTCAAACTGTTTAGACAATTTGGCGTGTCTTGAAAAATGGCTGACCTAGTGATAGTCAGTCACCATCAAGCTACCTGCTTTCTAACGTATACACATTAGTTAACGATGCAAATGTCCTGTCTATTTTACTGGTGCCTTGTTATTTATTCTTTATCAATATGACCCAGTGCACTGGTTCCAGTGATGTGCCCATGTTTCCTATGCTGGTTGGGTCCAATGGCATTAGATTAAAACTTTAGCATTTCTGTTACAGTATAGTTTCTCCTAAAGGTATTTCGAAATAACTTGACAATTTTCAATATTCTCCCGTGTCCTTTATTTTATTATTTGTTTATATTTTTATATTGTAGGGGTTCACTCAAATGTCACATGCGGAAATAACTTTTTCATAGGGATAACAACACCCGGCATAACTTCAAGCAGGTCTATGCCTATGTTTTAATCACAGCAGAGTTCTCCATTAGGCAGGATTCATTTCAATATCAAAAATGTTTATTTTTTTTTAAAACCAGAGTATACTCAGGAATTACTTTTTTCCCTCTTGAGGGATAATTGGCACTGGCTTCAGGCTGGGAATTTGCCTTCCTCTGGATCAAAACAGTGGATATATCATAATGTATTTTAAGTTTTTATTTGTCACAGCAGCGGCAAAATCTTACCAGAGTACTGCAGGAAGAAAAGAGGTTCTCTCCTGTAACTGCACAGTGGGTTAATTGATAGAGATGCTACTACTGCTTGGTGACAGCCTGCTTGGATTTCCTATCATCTACACACTACAGATTCAGGAGCGGCAGCAGGGCTGCTGAACTTCTCTCATGGTGGGATATGCAACTCCTGATGGTAGCAGGTTTGTGGACCATCCTCTCTGTAGGTAGAGGCAGCCTAATACTTAGTAGTGGACATAATACCATAGTGCTGATCTCAAGTCTTCAATGAGGAATAGCAGAGTATAGTAGAAATCTCTTCTGGAATTCTGGATTTAGAATATCGCCTTGGGTTAGGCTGGCAAAGTCCTATTTATTTAATAAAATTTGAATAAATGCTAGGGATGCACCGAATCCACTTTTTTGGATTCGTCCGAACCCCCGAATCCTTCACGAAGGATTCGGGCGAATACCGAACCGAATCCGAACCCTCATTTGCATATGCAAATTAGGGGTGGGAAGGGGAAAATATTTTTTACTTCCTTGTTTTCTGACAAAAAGTCATGCAATTTTCCTCCCTGCCCCTAATTTGCATATGCAAATTAGGATTCGGATTCGTTTGGCCGGGCAGAAGGATTCGGCCGAATCCGAATCCTGCTGAAAAAGGCCGAATTCTGGCCGAATCCCGAACCGAATCCTAGATTCGGTGCATCCCTAATAAATGCTGTGGCCATTTTTACCCCATTTCTGGCTCCTGGTGTTTCATTAAGATATGTAACACTGGAGTTCATTGGGATGTCTGAGGGCGAAGGGTCAATTGAGTAGTCCCATGAAAATGTTAATGCTGAGCTGTAAAATGAGTTAAATCTTACTGAATACCTGCAGATACGCTTACACTAAATTCCTGGTGTAAATTGAGCAAGCTAAAGAAAGGATAAGGATCATTAATGAAAGAAAATCAGTTGAAATGTTTAATGATAATAATGAGCACACGCACTTGTGGTACCAGTTGTCACCAAATGCCTGGTAATTGCCTGTTTTCTTGCTGAGCAGTTTAGAAACTCGTTACAGTGCACTTTAATTTAAATTGCAGCAGGGCTCGGAATTGAAATAAATATTAGAAATATTGTATGACATAGCAGACTACGTTTTTTGCAATATACATATATACATACATATAATATATAAGAGTGACCTATCAACTAACCACTAAATACAAGGAAATTCACATCACTAAACGCAAGCATTACACTCACCACTTTCCTTAAGAACGTACATTTAGCCAAATGGCACTTAAAAATGATTAGGCTCAGGATGTAGCCCATAAATGGTAATAGAAAATATGCATTTTGCAGTCTATCTCCATTCTTGGGAAACTTACAGCTAAGTAATATTATTACTAGACATCCCGGGGACATAAATGGCTCTTGGCAAAGTACTGTAGGTTGTTTATCTACTGCCCATGCCCCAGAGGAATAGCAGTGTGACTTGGACGAAGACATAAATAAACATAACATTCTATATTTTCTGCAGCAAAACTTTTGTTTGTTTAAGCTTTCAGACTTGTGCCCTGTTCTCAAGCTTTTATTTATGGTACAGCGAAAAGAGACTTGAAGCAAAACATATACAGCACATAGGCACACTGCCTCATTACAGTGTAATGTAATTCTAGGTGTTGTTGGAATTGCTACACAGTCGCTTGGATAAACATGTTTATAGTTAGTAATAGCCTAATTTCAGTGAGAGTTCTAACCAGTTCTTACCTGCCACATTCTGTTGCTGTTCTCTAGAAAATGATTCATTGGGCTTGAGTAAGGTAATTACTATTGCAGTGTGCTTGAGTTAAGAAATTTGGGGTTTGGCACGCTTTCAGACGTTTTACAGCCATATTCCTGTTCCTTTTTTTTAATCCAGCTAATTATAAGCCGCCTGCAAAAGGTTGTGAACTCAGTAAAATCTACTTTCACTAAGTACTGCAAGGGAAGATTCATTGAAAAAGCTGACAATACCGTTTGAGGCTGAAAAAAGAAAGCCCTACTGTGAGCTCAACTACTTGCCTTCCTTATCCACACTTAACGCTTAATTCCAGCTTTTAATGTGAATGGCTTCGGTGTAGAATCATAGACATTTTATGGCATTTAAGAGCACATCAGCACATGTAATTATATGTTTTCCATTTCTGTGCATGCTTCTTGGTTTAAGTGCAACATTCCCACATTGTCCCCATTTTGTGGATGCACTTGAAACAAAAAAGTTATTTAATTTTCTCTTCAGGACATTAACCCACCCCCACCCCCCAGATAAAGCTTATTAATATCCACAAGCCATTTAAAATATATTATTATTCTCAGTCCAGCCTATATATAGGCTCAAATAAACTTGAGTTTTATAGTTTTCCGTTTATTAACATAACTAGATGTTCCTCTATGGCCCCTAGGATAACATTTCTACCCACCTCCGGCCAATCTCACATACAGGTATAGGATTCATTATCCAGAAACCGTATCCAGAAAGCTTAGAGTTATGGAAAGGCCATCTCTCATAGAGTTCAGTTTAATCAAACAATTTAAATGTTTAAAAACAGTTAAACAAAACATTTTTCCATGAGACATTAACCAACTATAAATGAATACTATAACTGTTTTGTTTTTTTTTTTTTAAATCAAAGTCAACATTCTTTTTTCCTCTTTCTTTTAGACTATAGAAATGAGACAGTGATGCCTTATGTTTGAGATTCCCTGATCCTAGGAAAGCTTGTAAAAAAAGTCAGTGATTAGGGGGATATTTTTTCTTTTTTAATGAAGCCAATTACCATCTAATAAATCTGATTGTTGTTCTTGTTTTACTCATTAAAAGAGACAGAAACATATTTAAGGTATATTCACTGTTAATCTGGAGCCAGTAAACTAGGTGTGGTGCGTGTTTAAATCATACCTTTTGAAAAGGGTGGGGTGTATGTGAGAATAAATAGCAACAGGGCGATGTTTTATGTTGAATGATGAATTGGAATTCTCTCTGTCTAATTTTAAAAAATGTTCAGGCTTGGCTGTATTAGGTGATATTAAAATATGAATGCCACAGCCTGAATGGGACCATTGCCAGATTACTTTATAATGTAATTAGTTTAAAAGTAAAATATGATGGGTTTGCTAATATCTACAGAGAGAAATGTTAGCTTTGGAGTAATTCAAATGAACACAGCATTGCACTGAGAATCTAAACACGGGTATTTTCTATTTTATGGAGTAGCATAATTAATTGATGTAGGTAGACCATTTGAAAAGGGCCCATGAGAAATGATGTAGCCATTTCATATTCTATGGGCTGATCAATATTTTTCCCCTCCACATTCTGGCAGTAAAAGTAATACAATCAAAGGCACTTTGTTATATTTGACAACAATGTAGTGTTTTTAATGCTGCAATCCAATTCTGCTTATTAAAGCTTGAAGATAAAGAATAGACTGGAAACTTGTATCTGTTATATTGTATTGACACCAACTATCTCAGAACACGAGCAGCCATTCGGGCAAACTTCATCTTTTTTTTTAGAATTGACCTGAAACATTTAAGAATGTTAAAAGCCCTGTCTTGACCACTCAAAGATTAACAAACGTATTGCTTGTCAGAGACCATGCCAGAACCATTTTATGAGTGTTTCATTGATTTAGGAATATGAAGTGAGAAAAAGAACCTACAAAGTGGCATGAAGGAGAATTAAGCCCAGTAAAGTGTTGGTAAGAATAACTGTCTGTCTAGGGAATTCCACTCTGTATCGCTGTGTAATTGGAGAAGAACAGCTGCTACTTTTGCGGCAAGTCATTGTTAATAGTTTAGATTAAAGTGAAACCTTGCCAGTAGCCTGGCTCCTCAAAGTTACATAGGTAGCATAATGTCATTATTTCCTTCAATGTCACAAAGTAGAACAAGGTGTATCTTGCTAAAACAATATGTTACAATGAATTCTCTGTTTTCCTATTTCTTTGACAGGCTTCCAATACGTATAAAATGAAATAAGATCACCCTATATGATGATGCAGTGCTATTTCTGTATTGGTAAAGACTAAAAATGACCATTACATTGAAACCATTTCTAAGCATGATAAAGAAGGGTTTTTTTTCTATTCTCCTTTGCCCCCATTGGCTTTTTTGGGATGCATCAAACATAGAGAATGGTGCTCTAGGTGAAACACATTCCAGTTATTATGTTTTCAGCAGTAATAAAGATACCGTATATGTGGTGATTGTAGGACATTCAGATGGATATTATACAATAGATTGGAATACTGTGAGTCTGGAGTCTTTTTACATATGCTGGTTCATTGTAATTATTATTATACCTTCTTATTCTATTTTTCTTCTTTATACATACACTGGGTCATTGAGATTATTATTATACCTTCTTATTCTCTGAGGCTACTGGACTTGATGAGTAATCTTGAAAATGTTTCACCATTAATCCAAGTGACTTCAGTAACCCCTCTAAAGCACTGTGAAATGGTTTTACCCAGTAAATACAGTAATTGCACACTTATTACTGATAAATATTGAATACTGTATGGTGACCTGGTGAACATTTTCATGATAGGACTGTTCTGAGACCTTTTTTTAATATTACCATGTATCGTCCCTTTATCAAAATCTTTCTGTATAATACAGAATCATTCTCAGTATGACCAATGACCTTCTGTGATACTAGTTTCCATGTCATTTATGAATCAGTTAAAAATAAGTGATCTACATCCCTTAAAGAATCCATGATATTATGTTTGGTCATGTTGCCACTTTGTCTTCCTCCTACTATCCCTTGTACAAAAATCCAGTCATCTGCACCAATTCTGATTGAAAGCCATATCCATAAATATCTTCCCATGAACAACATCAAATCAATGTTTAATAAATATCAGGTAAAAAATGTAAGTATTAGATGTCCAGATATAGTTTCTCAAATTTGAATGTGGTGACCAGTCTACTGACTAATTCTAAATTAGCCCATGTGTCATCAATAGATGTCAATGTCATTAAATAGTCTGGCTTAGAGGAGCAATGTGCATTAATGTTTTCTTTTACAGAATAAAACTGTATTGTTCATGGCAATGTTCATGGGCGGCACAGCCATACTCATGGCACGATCATCAGCATAGTGACATCCTGAACACACTATTAACTGATCCGGCGATTGCAAAAATAGTCTGTATCACCTAATGAAACATTATTCATTTCCTTAGATAATAATACCTTGCTCATCTCTTCTGGTGAGTTGCATTTCCGGTGTTCTTCTCAGTTATAAAATATAATAAGTAAATTACATGCTTGCTTTGCCATATTATGGATTGTGTTAGGGAGGATACAAGCAGCTCTAGGGCTCTAGTGGTTTCAACATGCTTTGATTATGCTTTTACTTTTTATTTTCATGTTATAAAGGTCAAAGGAAACTATCAATTAACACTTCCATGAACCTAATAATAAACCTATGGCTTGGGTACAATAAAATATCTCAAGCATGTACAGTTTCATTTGGGCTTTTGGAGTCATTTTTTGAGCGTCACTACAGAGAACTGCCTTTAACTGGTCGAGTGCAAAATGTATTCATGCTTGGGTGCCCTGCCAAACCTGTTATTTTTTTTCCCATATCTAAGGAACTGTAACAACATTCTTTTCTAAAGCCCCTGGGCTGTTTTTTTTTGGGGCGATTCATCTTTTACACAAAGTAGTGATCTTTATCAGCATATCTTGAACACATCTAAACTTGCAATGTAGCTGAATAAGCATGATGTCACCTTAATTACTATTGTACAGATGACCTCTTTATATTTCTGACTTGCAGCTGTGTCAGAAGAAACCAGAAATACTCTCTGCAATGCTGCTGCTTCTTCCAGGCGTAAAGTTTATGTAAAAGAGAAGGAAACTGTGTCATAGCAAGAAACATCATAAAGCAACAATGTCTGAATAAATAAGTTCATATGTTCACAGGTTTGACACACGACAAAGGGACATTTTATGCATTCCTGCCAAATGGCAGCTTCACTTGCGGAATACCAAGAAAGATGCTTCTTGCAGATTCTTCGCATGTATACCCTTCCATGATTGACAGGTTTTAAGAGTCATTTACAAACACACCCTCGTGTATAGGTTGTTTAAAATGCAAACATGCTCCTGCACTTCCAATGGTTGCCAATGCATCCTGTGTCTTCCAGTGAATGGTACACAACTGTTAATATCACCACTGGGGAACCCTGGACCTTCTCTTAGCTCCAGGGTTTCAACAGCTTGGGTGCATCAATAGATACACCACACTTGATGCTAGTAAATCAGATGCAAAAAAAAATCATGTCAATTCCCACTCTGAATATTTTAAATTGCACCTGATTTGCATCAAAAAAGCAGATAGTTTTTCTTGTGTTTTAACACAAATCCATTTAAAATTGTATCTAAAACTTGTAGGGTTAAGGCCTATATACTAATATTCAGAATGCCCTTTTTCCATAACTCTTAATTTTTCTCTAAATTTTCATGTTTAATTATTTCTCTAAAAATTTGATATTTATGAAGTGTAAAAACCATGAAGCACTCTAATACAAAACTTTACTTCATATAAAAGTAGCCGAGGTCTCATAGAAGACAGTGGGATCTGTGCTGACCTTATTGGACATTTTCTTTAGCCATTGGGACATTTAAAGTATTTCAGTTTTTTCTTCAGCTTTTATTGTCTGAATAATTTGAATAATCATATTTTTGGATCGTTCAGCACATTTTTCTTATATTCAGATCTTTTAATAACTTTCATTGCATTCTTTGAATTAGAGTTGAATTGTGGTTTCAAAAAGCTCTAATACCCCACAAAAATTTGACCTTTAATAAACCGGCCTCATAATGTCACTTCTAGAGCACGTGTTCAGTACAATGATTGCATCACTAGCCAAAAGTCAGGATTCACCTGAATTTAGGAAAAAATGCTACGGTACATTATAAAAAAAAGGCTATTTGCATCTGATATTTCAGTTTACACACTACACTTTCATTGTGTTAATATTTGAACAGATTTTCTGAAAAAGGTTGATATCAATTCTCAGTATGGGTCATTTATTTGTGTATTTATTATTATTCTTTCATTTGTTTATGGAGGGAAAGCAATTAAAGTCATTAACAGAAACTGTATGCCCATGGAACATATTTAACTTAAGTTTTGTGAACTTGTGAAACCATTTAGTGATCTATCTGGTGGTCGAACAACAATGTATGGGTTGCATTAGTGTGGACTGTATTTAATATGCTAGAGGTAATTTTATCAATACTTTTAATGCATGCTGGAGATTTCAGTGCAGCCTTATGTTGAATACTGTGTGCAGCACAGTGTTGTAGGAACAGTTAGACCTGTACTTAAAGCCTAAAGTTAAAAAATATATCAATTTGTGTCAGAAGTACCCTACATATAAAATTCCCATCATAGAATATGACGAACTGTAGAATGTGAATGTTTGATGTTGCCCTTGAATACCTCACTGCCATTGAATTCATTGCTATTTACTTACTATTTGCTTACAGGCGATTTTACAATCAATCTCTATGCTTACGTGTAACCAATATCACTGCTGGCAGCTAATGATGGACAAATCTGTCCAGTTTGCTTTGACGGAAAATGTGTGAAACGGCGGAAAAAATTACGAAACTTTGAAAAATATGCGCAACGCATTGAAGTCAATGGGCGTCACAATAATTTTGCCGTGAGCGACAATTTTTATATGCACCACTATTTTGTCCAAATGCATTAAAGTCAATGGGCATCTGAATAATTCTGACACGCTTCAATTTTTATGAGCGTGACAATTTTTTGGAAGCAGCAAATTTTTCGCTGGTGAATTATCTCCACAGTTTCACGAAAACTTTTGCGGGCGGCGAAACATGGAAATTCACTTTCAATTCATACCTTGCCCATCATTACTGGCAGCTTAGTTTAGATCTACAGCACTGCTGAGCCATACTCACCTTACTTCTACTCTGTTATTTTCCAGTGATTCTCTATGTCTTTCAACATTGCCTTGGAAAGTTCACTCGCATTGCGAATTCTGCAACAGCTATAAGGACAGGCACATATATCTATGTGCAGCTCCCATTCATATAAATAAATACAAATACTTAGATACTTAGATAAATAATATCTGTGAAGAATATCCTATATCTCCATATGCCTTACTGAGCATTAATCTTGATGTTTATCCTACAAATTGAGGATGAGAATCTAAATTGAATTGTTGATGAATACCATGTGAATGGTACAGCACCACTTTTTCACTTCGAATTATATACTTTATTTTTTTTCATATCTTCTTTATGTTCTGGAATTCATTTTATTTGCCTATGGATTTCCACATCCAGGCCTTATGTTGCAATAATGAACAGATCACTCCACCTAACCGCAGCTAAGTAGGCTTTACCGTTAGGAGGGAGCGGCAGGATTTATTTTATCATATCCAGATGGCAAATGTGAAAACATAAATATGCAGGACTTGATTTTCTAATGCATGAAGCACTGTAGTATATTGATTTCTTTGTGTAAGAAGAGAGGCACCCCCTGCCCTTTCTTTGCCGTCTCTTCAATAAATAAAAATATATTCTGTAACATATTCCAGGAAAAAAAAAGATTGGCTTAGCGGACGGAACAAATCTCTCTACATGATTATCATCCCCTAAAGAGGTCTGTTTGATTTCCTTGTGCTTGTTCATCATTATCAAACAATTGCTTAGCACGTCTACCTTTTTAATAACTAGATCACATACATAAAGTTAGCCATCACATAAAGGAAGCCAATGGGTTGGGATTATGTTTCCCATTTTCTTCTCATTATTAGCGTCGACTTTCCGAGGAGCTTTTCATTTTCAATAAACCTCCGAAATGAAGGAGCGCCCGCTGTTTCGCTACTAACAGAAGACACATGTTCTCGTTTGCCTCAAAGGAACTTTCATAATGATCTGGTTTGTACAACTAATGTGCAGAACTGGACAACAATTTGAAACACCTCCCTCGACACAGAGGATATGTTGCCTGAAAGATACAACTTGATACATGAGATATTGATTGGCCGGTATTGGACATTTTTGGCTTGTGCCATTGATTTCATCTTTCATTTTTAAATGAATGTAACCAGAGAGTATTTCTATTTGGCATTCAAGCAGGATTAGATACCAAAGGAATAGTTGATGTTGCTGGGAAATTGTCCAATATGCTTTGCTTGCTGATCGCCGTGCAATGAATATGTTGACTCAACTAATGACTAAGTGTCTGGTTTCTTGGACACTTAATACTGTAGATAGGAATGCTTGCATGTTCGGACACAAGGAATGGCATTTGGGATCTCTTAAGGTTTTTTTTTACCCTTTATTCACATTTCCAGACTAATAAATCCTTTGGAATATGGTGCAGATAACAATGCTGCAAATATTGTTCAGTCCTCCATCCTTCAATTAATTAGACAGATAACTGAAACATTCCTCATAGGAGATAATGCAAATGTCTTCCTAATGGACTCTTCTTCCTTAAGACTGAACAAGTAATAAATGTTTAAAAGTTAAATCCTGGGCAGGGTGTTGATTTACCTTGTAAAGGCGCATTGATGCCAGTATTTTGTGTAGCATAAGGATTCAGTACAACCGGCAGACTGATCAGCAAATGAACAGATGGTTAATGTGGACAATGCCAGCAAATGTTTAATGATTTATTTAGAAGGCACTTTTCAGAAGAATATACGCACAGCTCTGTGATAATACAGCTCAATCTGCAATACAGTATTTATTCGTTACAGCCAAATTCACATTAAATATTACTAGGATGATATGTAATTAGTATTTGTAAATGAACTGATGAAAATGAAGGGCTCATTTAGGATCACAGCCACAATTGTGGTTGCGCTAAAATAAACACTTTCATTGCATGTGTTGACATTATTCACAAAAGGTCCATGCTCTATGTATTTTTGTCAATATGCCCTCGCCCATCTGCTAGGGTGAATAAACTATTGGCAGAAGGGATCCCTGGTAAGGAACAATTTGCTGGGGCTAAAACAAAAAAAAATGGCATTTAACTCCAGACATCCGTGATGGGCAATCTGACTCATTTTGCTTTGTCAAAAATTCACATTTAAGTCAAAGTCTTTTTTTTTTCTAATTTTTTTAACTAAACATTAGAGACTATGGGGCAGATTTACTAAAGGGGGAATTTTTGCCTCGGAAGGCCACACTTTGCGAATATGCATATTTAAATGAACGGTGGCGTAGCGTTTCTTTCTTCCTAGCAAAACTTTGTTAATTCTCTTCTCTACACTTAGTAAGTTTAAATAAGACTGAAACATATAGGTCATATATATGTCTTTATTAGTGATCAGTGATGGGTGAATTTGTCCCGTTTGTCCCGAATGTCCCACGAAATTCGCGAAACGGGCGAAAATTTCATGAAAAGCAGAGTTTGATGTCGGCAACAATTCACCGGTGTCAAAATTGATGCCGGCGCCCATTAAAGTCAATGGGTGTCCATTAATCGTCGCAATTAAAGTTTTTAATGGCAATTAAAAACTTTGATGCTAGCGATGATTTCATCGCCGGCGGCAAAAAACATTTACACTGGTGATTTTTCACTCTGGCTCTGGCTTCCAAACCAAAATTTGATAAAGCCCACACAACACAGAAACCCTTAATACAGTATCCATCACGGTTACCTGTTTCTTCAAAATGTATGAATAAATATAATTTTCTATGCAGCAATTCAGCTGTTTAACAGTTCTTCTCTTTCTGCATCATTTGAAATCTTGGCAGAGAAGGAGGGACTAAACACAATGTTACAAATTGTAACAACTTCTCCACATCTTACAGGAACTACATAACCCACAATGCATTGCACTGTGATGTTCCGTTCCTTATTGAAATCACGTGTGCAGGGAATTGTGGGGTTTGGAGGATGTAGGCTGATGACAGATGACTGCTGATACAAAGTAAAAGTAGTCAGACAGATCAGCAAAGTAGTCAGACAGATCGACAGGAGAGCAGGGGACTAGGCTTAGGGAACTGTTCAAAACCATTAAAATTCATGAAAAGTCTGCATATTTTTTAATTGATGTATATTGCAAAGTTGCTTGAAATTATGTTTACTTTTCAAAAAGCTTAAGTTATTTTTGTGTGGAGTTCCCCTTTAAGTCTGTGAATTCTGGTTGCTGGGGTCATGGACCATAGAGAAACATAGGAAGGTAAAAACTTCTGCTTCAATTATTGCTGTAAAATTCAAAATTCGAAGGTGAACTTCTCCTTTAAATATTATTTGAGAATCTGCATCATGAGCATCAGGGACTTGTTAAAACTTTGCTGCCCAGTTCTCTGTACAGGCAACATTTTACAGTAGGAAAGGCCAATCTCTTTAATTCCTGCTGTTTCTGAAGTGCAGGCTCCATGTGCACTCTAGTAGCTGGTAGTCATTGCCAGCAGTTGTGGCTCTGAATCAATGGGGAAGCCAGAGTCTGACTCTTCAGAATTCACAAGTTTTCTGTTTACTTTGGCACGATGCATAGGAAAGTGTTGGTTACAGATAATGAGATGTTCACTGACATGAGTACAATCCCTCCAGAACTATTGTACGTAATATGATATATACAGATGTTACATTCATATTACTGTCAGAGAACATTTCCCCCCCCCCTTTTGTAACTGTTGCGGATGTGCCGAAATCCTCCCAGCCTATAAAAGAAAGAAAGCTGCACAGTGTGCTCCATGGTAACTCTTTTTAAGAAATACACTGATTGAAAACATTGATTTTCTACAGTTACTTAATTATAGTGATAAAATGACTCGAACAGAAAGAACTTTATGCAATTAAATCTATTACTGTATGTGCTCAGCTATAGTTCAAGAAATTAAAACAACATTTTTTCCCCCTTATGATTTAATAGCTCTGAACATTCCCAACGCACTGGTGCTTTCCCCCCTGTCTTACGTCCAGATTCGGAAATTATTCATCTGCTGTGTACAATTACGCGTTACATTTATTTAACCGGCCGAAAGAGAAGAAGCGAACAGTTAAATGCAAATATAAAACCTTTCATAAATACCATGACATTAATGGCTGTACACGTTCAAATATTTTCATGGAATCGTGAATCAAATTAGAATCTAATCTTGTGAACAACAAGACTGTAGTTTCCACTTTATCTGCCTTTTATTCTCAGTTTGGATGCCAACGAGGTCTCTGCAAGGTGTCTGTTCCTTAGGGGCAAGGACAATATTCTCTTAGCCTTTTGTTCTCAGACAGTAGGAGTAGCAATGTAGACAGGATAGTTTATTTTCTTGACAGCTTTTGACTCATACGCATGATATCATCTTCCCTTGCACAAAGCAGAGAAGAAAACCACATAAGGAAAATGGACATATAATAGCAAACACATGGATGACTACAAGGGGAGGGTCAGATGTAAAATACACCAACTTCACCACAATTCTTGGTTTTTTAATGCCCCTAAATAAAGCAGACAACCATAGCAAAAAGTCTGAGTTCCCTATACAGTATATATACAAGCTTTCATTTCCTTGCACTGCTATGCATGACTTCTTAGTAAGCCTAAACAGTGTGCGAGAACTTGCAATTCGTTCCTCACCTTTTTATTAGTATAGAATGCTAATTAGATTAGGTTAAGTTATCTCCCAGCAACCTTCTGACAGCTGAAGGCTAAAGAAGGATCATGTGAGTTATAACGCAAACATTTCTGGAGAGTGAGAAATTGCCCATTATTAGACTAATTTAACAAAGAAACACTGACCAGTTCAATTCATCACAGAAAAGGAAGGCTGATATTCCTCTATATCAGGGCCCCCAACCTTTTGAGCCACATTCAAATGTAAATAAAAAAGTTGGAGAGCAATATAACATGCAAAAAGGTGTCAAATAAGGGCTGTGAATGGCTATTTGGAAAACCCTATTAGGACTGGCTCTGTTTGGCAGTACACATGGTTTTCATGCAACTAAAGCTTGCCTTCAAGCCAAAACTAGTGGCTTTGCAGCCACTGGGAGCAGCATCCAATGAGTTGGTGAGCAACATGTTCCTCAGAAGCCCTTGCTTGGGGATCACTGCTCTATGTTATATATGATTACAGAAACCCATTAAAAATACTTATTAGGGGAAGCCATCTCCTATAGATTTCATTTTAAGCAAATCATTCTCATTATTTTTCTCTATAATTATAAAACAGTAGCTGGTGCGACATACAATCATAATGGTGGGTGTTAAAACAATTGATTGTTTAGGTTCAAGTCTGCTGAACATATTCATACAGTCAACAGGGGGAATCCAAGAATTATTGGCAGGTCAAAGGTTGTGGAGGCTCCAGGCTTCATTTGGCTCAATAGTGAACTTGCTGGCAATTCAGAACAGGAGGCTGGACAGACACACCAGCACTGCATGCAACTATATAGAAGTGTAAAGAGGTTATTAGGAAGCAAGTAACTTTAATGAATGGTGTCAATACATGCAACATCTATGGTCATATATTTTATGACCTTAAAATGCAGCAGCAGTGGTGTAATTGCTTTTAGTAGGTGAGAGAAATTACAGAAAAATCCCATATCCAGAAAACCCTGAGAAAACCATAGATGAGAGAGAGAAAGAGTGAGAGAGAGAGAGAGAGAGAGAGAGAGAGAGAGAGAGAGAGAGAGAGAGAGATATGCCTAGACTCTTAATAGAGTGGTAAAGCCCTTAACTTTGGGATTATACAATTCTGAATAAATGAAGTTGTTAGGGAATTTTTATTGTAACTAACCTCCAATATCAGAAAAGTTGAGTCCTTGAAAAATACAATCGTTTTCCTTGCTTGAAATAAATACTAAAAATCAAGAAAAGTTCATTTTTTACAGACATCAATATTACCAGCCATTTGGTCCAAAAACATATTTATTTAGAATGCAGTCTGTGTAATAAAGAAGTCCTCCTTTAATCGATAATAAATGGAAAGAATCAATATCATAGCTGAAGAGGCCCTTCTAAGACAAAGGGATTGCTTTATGAAAGATGTCAGAAGCCATCCTGGGGGAATGACGTTCAGACATTTTATTGATCCATTTATCTTGTTATTAAATAAACTGAACATTTCACTTTAAAAATGTGCTTTTAGCCATTGTACAATGAGATCCAGCACTTACAAAATATTCAAGTGAGAGTAATTAAAAAATAGGTGCTAAACATTGTCTTATTTTCCTAATTCACATAAACAAAAACTAAGGCTATATTATATAGTTATTACACTGTGGTTATTGGGCGGTACTGGCTTTTTATCTGCGGGAAGAGTGTATGCAAAGTATGTTGTTAACCTAAGGGTGTAAAGTTGAACAGAAGAAGAATCATTTGATATCTTAAAAATCTTGCATGGTTAGATACTTAATTCCCATCATCTTCTGAGAAATATATAACTTGGTTGTTTGCTTGGAAATCAGTATAAAACCAGTGTAGATTATGGAATAACTTAATTTCTTTGATTAAAAAAAAGAATTGTTTTTCTTAGGTGTTTCAGCTATTTTTGTACCACCCACATGTATGCAAAAAATAGACAGAGGGTCATAGCAGCATTGGTGATTAACATCTTTCTACGTGAGTGAGAGCCACATTATTCTTCTGTAACCATCACTGCCAGAACAAGACAGTTAGCAGAAAGTTTAAACATTGATTTGATTGTATATATTTTTGATCAAGTAGGCTTTTTTAAATATATTTTGCAAAAAATGTTATTCTAGTTAAGAATTTTAATGGATTATTCCATGAGGTGGTAACTATAAATGTGTATTCAATATGCCCCAATGGAATATATAGTTCAGTTGAGGCTTTACTGGACATTTACTCCCTATATTTGGCACTACAGAAGGGGTTAACAAATTTTCATTAGATCGAGAGATGAATAGGGATAGGCAGAGCTGCATATGAAAAGAAAACTAATAGCAGGGCTAGGAAGTGCAGAAGTGACACCATATCCTAGGGTAGGTGAGGTACGTGGGGCAGAACAAGTTTAGTGAAGCTTGAACAGAGGTAGTGCTCCATTTTGCTGATCTTGAGCAGCTTCTCATCCACTCACCCATGGATTTGTCTAGGTCACTTAAAGTGATACTGACACTTAAAAACTACTTTTCAAAATATGAATGTACATTAAAAGTTACCTATAGGTCGTGTTGATCATTTTTTGCTGAGAGGTCTGTTTATCTATGTTATTATTAATTGAAGTTTTTAAACCTAACTGTTTTGCCAACCTGAATGTCAAATCGCAGCCTGTCCAATGCTAACGGACTCCTGCTTCACAAATATGGCAGCCTCCTCATACAGGAACATGGTGCACCAGACAGGTAATGTAAAGGCATTGTGCAAATACTTTATGGCAAAGTTATAAGTTGCTTCCAAAGGCAATATTATGATAGATGTAAAAATGTAATTTCTGGTGTCAGTATTTCTTAAAGTGTTCGAGGTTGCTTGGCCATCAATTTTGTCTTAGCTGGCGGTGGAATGCAGTCTCCTTACAGGCATGGATTCAAGAAGAGTTGTGACTATTGGTTGCCTGGTTGAACTTGCCCACCTGATTCCTAAGGTTTGGGCGGCAGGCATGTCAGGTAGCCCAGGATGGTATATGATGGTTATTTTGACAAGGATTCCTTGAAGGGGATTTTTCCTTATGTTATAAGTTAGGGAAACCTTTTGGATAGTAAATTAATATGTTGATATTATTGAATCTGTAGTTGGAAGTGTAATTAAATCTGTGACCTTTTTTCAGACCCAAAACTGGATGTAATTTATGACTCAGGATAGGGGTAAACATATGATAAATAAAGGCTTCATTGACTATTTTGCATAACTCTGTGCAGCATGCGCGAAAAAGATGATAGATTTGGTTTCGGTGTGAGACCTCCAAGTTCTGCAGAGGATATTGGAAAACCCTGCACTTGATCTGTAGCTGCCTTATTCAAAAGCATTCAACAGCAAAGAGCAAAATCAACAGAAAAATCTCACAACTTGTAACACGAAGTTGTACAAGACAAATCAAAAGGGAAGATCAAATGAATATGCCAAGTTAGAGAAATGAAATAGTAATTCATGTTCAGACTAAGGTATCCTCTAATAAATATCTGCTCAGAGCTGCTTCAAGCCAAATTGTAATTTGTTGACTTTTAATGAAAACTAGGCAAGCTAAAAGTTGGCAAAATGCACACAAGCAACCCCAACAGAGGATCAACTCAAAGCCAAAATTACAGTACAATGCTTCTGCTTACTGATATACACACACTTTCAGGTTCATTCAGCTGAATTGATGACCCAGCCTTATGCTTACTTACATAAAGCCAGCTGTTTTATACCAGCAAAACAGACTCCGTTGCAATAGTGCTGCTTAAGAAAGTTTAAGAACAGAACATTTTCCAGAGTAGAAATTAACAAATGTATTAATTTACTGAGAAGGAATGTGAAATCTGGGAACTCTGAACATTCATTGCATTATTACTATGCATTCAGAAGTATCCAAAAAACCTTTATGTGAATTACCTTTGACTTAAAACAGCAGTATCCCTCCTGGGTCAAAGTGAGTTTATGACCAGGGCTTGTGATGGACAATATCTGCTGTTTTATGTTAAATATATATATATATATATATATATTATATATACACAAACACAGGTATAGGATCCCTTATCCGGAAACCCGATATACAGAAAGCTCCGAATTACGGAATGGCTGTCTCCCATAGACTCCATTTTATCTTTCTATTTCATGTGCAGGTGAATAGAGGGTAATTCTGTGCATGTTGTCATCCCTCAACAACCAAACTGAAACTGATTAGACAGCAAAATGCTCAGAATTACCTTGTTTTCCACTAGCCATAATCACAATACCACTGTTCAGTTAAACTGGTGGCACAATGCATATCTGCTTATTCATAGGCCAATAAGTGCTTATTGTTAGCGTATTGGCCCATGTTCAGTATGGGACCAAACTCATGGCATGTCCAACAGATATCTGACAGATTTCCAGTAAGTAGTTTAATGAATTCTGTTGAACAAGCAACACTTCAATCCATTGGCAGTCCTTTCCTTATGGGTCATCCTAAACCCCTACTATGAGCCAATCATTGCCCTGGGGCCAGAAGATTGGACTGGCCTGATTTGTCCCTTTACACGTTGGACTAGACCTGAGGGACACCCAGTGGGCCCCGATCATGGCTGCAACTAAACAATAGGTATGCTCAGGGGGAGGTCAGGTTGCGGCTGGGGTGGAGGGGTCTAAAGAGGGATGTGGGCCCCTGTTGCAGAAGTCCACGTGGGCCTCGGACCCTTAAGTCTGATGCTGTATATAAATAAATAAATCTAAGAACGATTACCAATGAGTGTTTTTATGTGTGTATGCCCAAATGTATGCTTCTGCAAATGACTTACTGTACATTTAGTAAAATACTTCATTCTAAACAAAATAAAGAAAACAACAATTCCAGTACCCCTACAAAAATCTGACCCAGACAAAAAAAAAGGAAAACAGCTGCAATATTTACCCTGCGTTGAAAGCTATATAGTACTTATTAAAATAATAACAGTATCAGCAACATATGCTTCACCTTGTAATTTATTAGCTGTTCTTTCCCTTTCCCTTTAACTCATAAACCTGTCATCAGGTTCTGCTGCTTTTTTTTATTTCTCTGTGCTGTTTAATATCTAACTTTGTGGATTTATTTATTTGGCTGCTTAGAGTAATCCTGCAGTATGGTATGGTTTATCCTTAGCTTTCTCGTTTAAATCTTTGATTTTTGTTTCTCTCTGCAGCTTATAACAAATCCATGAGTATATACTATTTTTTATTTAGTTTTCCATCTTTTCTCCTAGTTAAATATTTCCAAGTTTAGAGGAATTTTAAAGGATAGTTCTATTCATACTCACTATATAGCCATGATGCTACTTAAATCCACAGGATGGCAAAGATAATAGAGCAGATTTCCCCATAACTGGAACAACATGCCATTCCCTGGGAGCAGAAAGGGCAAAGATGATTGCCAAATGTACCCAGAGATATGCAGATACACATGATACAAAATCATCACACAAATACTTGTCAGGTTTACAGGTAAAGGGCAGGGCAGGCAGATATCAAGCAAATAGGCCAGAGTTCATAAGCAGAGAATGAATTCCATGGGGAGGAGGGGAGCAGGAAGGGGATCAGCAGAAGCTAAAGCAGGATCAGAGATGAAGAATCAGAAGGAACAGCATGAATTAAATGCCTCTGCATGGTGTTTACAGTGACAGCTTCAGTGCTAATAAGCGTATTACATAACATCCTGTTGATGATGAAATAGTGTCCCAGCACATACTGTTATTCTGTGCCCCAGAATTTTTTTAAGTAAAATATAAACGAAAAGCATTTAATCACTTGTGATGAGGTAATTGGCTCCTTGCCCATAGATAAGCTCATGGCATGTCCCAGCATCACCCATTGACTCCAAACTAAAGCTACTACTGTGGAGTAAGAGGGGACCAGAGAAAGAACTCTTCGCGCAATAGCCTAATGCCACTACAGTGTGTGTGACATGACGGATTTCACTTACTGCAGTAGAAGCATTGTTGAATAAATTTATCAAGAAAGCATCAGTACAAAAACCACTGGAAGTCACAAATTGACAAGGTAAGTGCAGGAGGTCTGCCAATGGACAAGCCACTAAACATGTTCAGAGATGATCAGTACAATTGGTTGCTGGAGGCACCAAGTTTGTGAATTAGAACTCTTGACAGAAAACATGGCACACTTTGAGTAGATTCCCATATTGATGGAGCCCAGATCTTGGGTTGTAAGGTGCACAAGCTATTACACTCATAACTAGCTGGGTATCCTCATAACTGGCTGGATATTCTCAGCTAAATGTGTTTGTGGTTTGTGAACATTTACAAAGAAAGACCTTGAACCCTATAAAACTTTTTCCTTGTGGGTGCTATTCTTTTCCATGTCATTGTTACAATAGTAATGATCAGTGATCTCTATGAATCTGTAATCATATTGAGTCTACATGGCAACTATATTTATAGTGACCCATATGGATCAAGGAACCAATTATTGACTCCGATGTAATTCTTACAATGAAAAATGAAGCCATTAAAATACATGCAAAACATAAAGCTATTAAACATGGACGCCGTGTATGTGTCGCATTAATAATACAATGTAGTATTCACAGTCCCTAGATCAGTAATATAATAGTCAGGTATTATGTAGACTAAGGAGCAAATGTGAGAATTTCGTTTTTCTGTTGTTCTACGGTGCAGGTGCAGATAATCAAACTGGACGCCTATTATAGTGCAGCTTGCTTGGTGTATTATTTGTTCCTGGGAGGCTCCATATCCCAAAGTTATATGAACTATGTGACAGTGATGGGAGATACAACAAGAAAAATGCCTCTAGACTTTTACTTGCAATAGGTTTTCAATCCAATGTAATGAGGGTTATTTATTGCATATTAAATGACCCTGTTTTGTTGTTGAAAAATATGTACATAAATTATACGGAACATGACATGTAGACTAATACCAGGTAACATGCTCCAAGACAGCTTATAGCTAATCAGTAGCATAGCTAAATTTGCTGAACTACAAACTCAGAGCATCCTTTGACAGCCACTGGAACTCTTAGTAGAGGGAGGGTGAAACTTAATTATCATGGGGTATTTTAGGCATGGTACACACAGCCTAGTGCCAGAAATATGCAGATAACATAATGCATAATATTTGTTTCATACAGAGGTTCTTCCACATACTACTGAAGTCATTTCATAAAACTGATAAGGTTTGCACAAGTGACTACTAAATTGGTTCCTATGGGTTTCTATATACTGTTCAACCTCTTTGGCTTTTATTTAATTTCCCCAAAGTCTCTTCGGGGAAAGTCTCCCAAAAGTATAATCTCAAACTCATCTCCAGGTCTAATAATACATAACAAACGTTGTCACTTTATTATGTTCCCTAGTTCATTTATCTTTATTTTAATGCCCTGGTTGAAGTCTATGTAGAAATATGAAAGTGAGATAAATTGTTCTTATCAAATTGGCCCTGGCCCTTTGTTGGCAGACTGTAATAAAACCTGTTTTTGCAAGAAATATGTGAAACCAGGGCTGACATAAGTGCTGTCATTGACCCATTCCTTACTTATCCACAGTAAAAAGAAATAGTTTGCACCATCCAAAAATGTGTATTATGTAGATTGGCAGAATATTTATATTCAGGTAAACTGTCAGGTGGGGTAAGCTGCTGTAGAATCACCTACAAAATGCAGTCAACAAAGTTTTATGTATTAGTTATTGATATCACATTCTATTCTCACTGTTCGTCATGTCACTAACATTTAGATCAAAATGTGGAACTAAAGAATGGTGGATGCAGTGATCACTAGGGGCAATATTCTAGAAGTCTCTAAACCGGGGGTCCCCAACCTTTTTTTTACCATGAGCCACAGTATACCTGGTTTTTATACAACCAAAACTTGCCTCCAAACCAGAAATTCAAAATTAAGCACCTGCTTTGAGGGAGCAACATCCAATTGGTTGGCGAGCAACTGCTCTAAACATTAAAGTAACTGTACATTTAATATATTTAATATTCATCCAAACTCAATACAATGCAGACTGTGTCTAATTCAAATGCATTTTAATATACCAAGGCCCAAATTTAATATATATAGTAAAACAAAGCCTAGAAATGTAGAATTTTGTCTCTGGAGAGATCCAAGACTGACTGGTTAAATCTGTCTGTTTTATGGCTGGCGCATGACTGTTAGTTCCCTTTGTGAGGGTAACATGCAACCTGACATCTAGTCATTCTGTATTCTGCTTACTGGGTGGCATATTATAATCAAAACCATTTGTGAATGTATTTAACAATGACATTTTTCCTATGACTTGTACAGCAGATAACTCCTCTGGCTCAGACTTTAGGGCGTCCCTCTTCTTGCCCCATAATTTAATTCAACAAGATTAGAGCTGCATAACATATACAATTATCAAAGTGTTGCATGCTTTCAAGTTTAGACTAAAAGTACAGCACTAGAGCCTTTCTACAGTATATTTTCAGAGTAATCCAACGTTCATGAAGTCATGGCAAAGCAATGATAATTATGGTACTGGCATCGCTCATGAATTCTGTCTGCACATAAACGACAACCCAGACTAATCTAGCAGCTGTGCAAACATGAGGAGGTTCCAATGTATTTGTGTGAATCCAGGATTCCCTTTATATGCAAATTTTATCTTTTATCAGTTTTTTTCACCATTTCCCTGGCATGAACATTTCCCCTAACAAAGGTACAAGTCCTATGCTCCCATAAAAGAACTCTATGGGGGTTATTTATTAAAATCCAGAAATATCTCATTATTTTCTGAAACCGACTCTGATCAAATCTGCACAGGTTATTTCCTCTTATTTATCAATACATTTTCCAGAAAATTCCGTGCAGGAAAAAACTTGTGAACATTTTGAATCGTATGAATTTTTTTCCCCAAAAACCACTAAATATTTGGATTTTTGCATGAAACCCAGCACATATCATGATATCTTCGGGACTTCTCCCTTTGACTTATATACAACTTAGGCAGGTCTGTGATGCCAGATTTTCAAATTCAGACTTTTTCCATCTCCAGAGTATAATAAATCCCGAAAAATGTGAGGGTTTTTTTCATTAACAATTCAAATTTGTTTCAGTTTTTGGCATACAGACTTTAATAAATAACCTCCTATATGTATGATAACACTGACCCCCATGGAATCTGAAAGCCTAGAATTATTGCTTTATGTTACAAAGAACATTACATTTAATTTGTATTTATTGGCATAACTAAGAGGGTGTAGGTATTGGGCAAGACTGAGCTGTGAACTAATCTGTATGAATTATTGAAACACATTAAGAAATGCTGAGTCAATTTCACTTACTTGTTCATTTACATTAAGTGACCATTAAATAAATCACCAATGGACTTTTTCATTTACATAATGATTAAATGCGTAGTCAGATCATTTGTAATATTATAATGCCCCATGGCTTCTCCACTTCCTCTGTTCCATTTTTCCTTCCAGATTTCTTGTAAATTCGTTATTCTAATCATTTCACCGCAGTATATGTGGGTGTGACGTATGTGGCTATTTTTCTTCGCTTACATTTAAATTAGCTACTTGGATGTTTTCCCCCAGAGCCCATTCCTGCTGAATATGATTTTAGAATTGCTTAGTTTTTACAATAATGTGTCACGGAAAAACCCTTAATGGTTGACTAAGGCTAGGAAATCTATATTGCTAATAAGTTTACATTAGTTCATTGAGGTGTCCCAATGCTTACTCTCCAGGTGCTTTGTTATTTGGCTTATGCCATTTTTAGTGATACCATACACATGTATGCCCAGAATTCAAGTAACTACTTGCCAACAGGTGCCAAAATGTTGGTGTACTGTAGGGCTGCTATACATGGTTAATCCTAATAAAGCAGCCTTATATACACTGACACGTGTTCATGGGTTAATTATGTGTTTGCATTTTTGTATCTTGAATTCTGTTTTAAAGTCAATTTAGCTGTCAGTTGGTCTGCTTCATGTCACGGCACTTCAAAGAAACTGACCACAGGGCTGACTGGCAAACATAGGTTCTAAATTGCACAAGTTCAGTTGCCAAGAGCAACCAATCATCAATTTGACAGTCTACTACAAGTTAGAAAAATGACAGCAAAGACCCGGTGGTTGCTATTGGCAACTGCACTTGCGCAAGTTAAAACCTGTGTTCGTAAATGAGTCATACTGTATGTCTTACTTGTTAGGCAGATAAAGTGGTATGGTCCAGAGAGTGTTCCAAAGATTTAGGTGCCCCTTTGTGCACACATACAAATACCTCAAACAGAAGAAAACAAAACTACTAAGTAATACTAATTTTGAGAATGCTTCATATATTGGTTACCTTAGAATTTGCATGAATGACATACAAAAAATCCATGAGATATTTCTTGCTACCCCTATAATATGGTGAATCGTTGGTAGATAAAAGAACCTAGAATCAAATGGTCTAAACAGCCAATGAATGCTATTGTGCCTGTTTTATAGGAGGCTTGTAGTGGGTACAATATACTAAGAAGAAGGAGGCAGATATGCCCTGGGAAATTGTAAAGATTTTTTTATGATTTTCTATTGCAAGATCAAATAGCAATATAATGGAAATACCTTATTTTAATTCAGTTTATCTAAATGCTTTATGTAGCATTCTCACATACTGTATTATAAACTTGCAGGCTTGGATCCCATATGACATAGGTTAATATGAGAAAAAAACTAGTTATGATAGCTACAAATAAGCTAATGAAACCCTTAAAGTAATTAAGCTAACTCATCAGCTAGTCCCTTCTGCAATGTGCCTGGTAGCTCTTACATCAGCTTGTAGAAAAACTGGTATCTGTGGATTAATTTGACCGTCTTGACCAGTGCTGAGTTGCAGCAGCCGCAATTGCACCCAAGGGGCCAAATTCAATTCATTGAGAAAAAGATTTATCACGTGAAAAGTTATTAACGTGATTCATTTTGAAAGCAATTCAATCCACAAAAACTTGTGTCAAGTGAGAACTCTATTGAAGTCTACGGGGAAAAGACTGGAACTGAATTTGGAGAAAAGTTTTGTCTCTTTGTCCATGACTTTTCACGTGATATACCATGAGATAACTTTTTTTCGCTAAATTGAATCTGGCCCAATGTGTCCAAACAAAGACTTTGCATCTGGACTAATGGGATATAATTGCATCCAAAATTAATTTGAATGTGGATTACGTCATTTCCAGTAGAAGGCATTATAATGACTTATAGGTTTGCTGAGTCAATTGATGCAGCCTACAAAGTGGACCCTGGAATTACTGTTAGCTTGAAGGTTGTATTAGCTCCAGTGTTCCCATGCATCATAAGGTGATACAGAAGAGGAGACTGTACAGACACATTGGTGCTAAGCGCAACTATAGGGAAGTGCATGTTCTTGATGAATAGCATTAATGCAGGCAACCACTGTGTCCATTTTTGCATGATTAGTGATGGGCGAATTTATTCTGCAGGCATGGATTCACAGCGAATTTCTATTTTCGCGAAACTGCGGCAAAAATTTGCAGTGGAAACTTTGCAGTGACAAAAAAATTTTGCATGTCAAAATTGACTTTAATGCGTTTGGCACATTTTTCACTGTTTTGAGAATTTTTTCTGAATTTGGGAATGGGACAGATTCACCCACCATAATGCATGACCTTAATTTCATCTGCAGTCATAAATAAACCCTATTTTGACTCTTCTTGACTCTTTTTTTGTGTATGAGTCTTCACCCCAAATGCCTGACATCTACCTGAGCTTATAGCCTTTACTTATGATGTTAGATAGAAGTAAAATGGCAACAGAGGCAAAAATGGAAAACTCTGCCTTTGACTGAAAGAAATGTGGCTGATTAAATGATATAATATTTCAGCATTTATTTCAGGAATAGCCTGTTAATATCAGCTGTACCTCAGGCGTTTGCCTACGCGTTTTGCAATTGCCATATGCACTTTTTCACAGGAATATTCTTCGGGGATAACAGTCTCCTTACATCTGCACTTCTCTGGCCTCAGTAAGCACTTTGTAACTGTAAATTGAGGTGTTAGGATTTTTAGATGAGAAGCCATAGGAAGCTATCATTAAGAACGAAATAGCAGAAATATTCTTTAATTAAGAATAGCACCATACTATTTAGCATTGCGCTGGGCACCATCTGCTTCCATGCTGGTTTAAATGATCAACAAGTGTGTATGTGTGTGTTTATAATGGCACACACTCGTCGGTGTCTATTATCTGAATCATTTCCATGGAGCTTTTGACGACTCAGCGGGACTTCCAGTGACAGATATTTGGCTACACACAGAGTCTGTGGTGGCCAATAATTATTCCTGCTGAGAGATGCCTTAATTGGAAGTATCATTTCCTTTTTATTCGTTCTTCACTTTGGTTACGTGTTTATGAGCGAAAGGAAAAGTGCATAAAAATAAAAGCAGTTCAATACCCTCGCCAAAGGATTTCTCTGTTAAGATCTCTAGTTCTGATGATATGGTACATTACCTATAGACACATGAAAAATGTTGCTGTTTGCACAATAATCAGACTGAAGCGATTCTGAATGACTCACTATTCCTTCTGGCAGGGGACCAACATATAGTCAGTCAAGACTAAGACCTGTCTATTCAAATCATTATGCCAGATGTTGACTAAGCTTACGTCTTATAGAAATGCAGTCATTGGAGATTCTGAGTTCCTATCTTACCAGGTTTCAAAGAAACTTGCATTTTTTACATTTATTATTTGTCAATTTGTTTTACATATATTTTTTATGATCAGTGTTTTCCTTATTTGCATTCTAATCTGCAACATATATTATTGTTTGAGCATGGAGATCCAAGGTCAGTGAGAAAATTGTGTTCAGTGCACAATCTGTCTATAAATCATGTCCATAAAAAGTAATCCTGTGGAATTAGTATTTTTATATTTAGATATAAATTAAAAGCTTTAGGGACCTTGGTGAAATGACATGATTTTATACAGGTCATTTCATTCAGTATGCACAGATCTGTGCTGTAAATCATAGTTTTCGGTACTCCCAGCAAAGTTTAGATGTTAAAATGAGAGTATGTGTACAATATATTATAACAGATGGAATTCTTTACTAGCAGAGAATATATGAAACATTGCACGTATTTCTTGAGTTTGAATTTATTTTAGTGACCCCGATTCAGTATAATGTCAAGTAGGCTAGCCCACTTTACAATCAGACTTACTTTGATATAGGACTCATCTACTGATGGTGGGGCAGGGCGTGAAGTACAAAAAACAGATGCCCCCCTAGAAGAAATGCAAGATACCACACCTCAGTGCTCATGCACAAAAGCAAGTCTGCCCAGGGTAATGGCTGTTCTCTGCACTTCGCATGGGATAAAACGTTGGCATCAGCAGCCACAGGCTTGATGCATGCTATAGGGCATATATAAGCACCTGTAACACTAATCTGGGCTATCCAGGCCACAGGAAGTTAATGTGTCCAGCTATTGTTATGAGCGTGGGTTACATTGGACTCACACATCAGGATCAGGGCCTTCGCTAAGTGGAAGCTATCCCTTTAAGGTGTAGTGCAACTACAACACACAGACTACTGCACACAAAAATAGATTAATTGGATGCCAGGAGGTTCTTGATAAAATAACAGATGGTAGTTTATTGTACAAAGACAATGTCCCCAGATTTACTCACAGTTGGTAAAAGGCAGATTTAGCATATCACAGAGGAGGGACGATAGAAGAGGATGATACAGCAAAAAGAAGAATGTCACTCCCTTAGGGTATAGTATTCAAGAGTAGTTAGGGAGACGGAGTCTAAAGCCTAACACCCTATCCACTGAGTTCCTGCACTAAAGGCAATCAAGAAGCCTTTGGGAAGCTACTTCCTGCTACTATCTTTGGTGGAGCACACAGCTGCTCATGCTATATAAAGATGACTATTTCACTCTCCTAAAGAGTCTCTTTGAAGATCTGCCCTGTGATAGCTATTCCTCATTCCCAGGTCCCCGACTTATTCTCCAAAGGTGCAGGTCCCTTTGGGGCGATGGCTTTACTGGGGCCTTGGTGATCCCAGGCTCAATGGCAAACACCCAGCTTCAAGGACACCAGGAGCCAAAGAGGAAGAGGCCACTCCCTACACACATTATATAGCAGTGTAACAGGAAGTGGTATTACACCCTTTGACGAATAACTAGTGGTGTACTAAATGACAAGTTACAGGGGCTTAAATCCAATAACAAAAGATATAAGAAAAAGGGTAGGGATGTATCTCTTTAATGCGACTTTAAGAGAAAACATTTTTATGAACCATCATCAATTCTTCTTTTTTTTCAGTGTGTGAGCAAAAGCAATGTCATGTTGATTGCTCCAAATGCGGGTCTTCTTTTTGCAGTGGCAGTCATATTTATAAAATAAATAATATAGCTAAGCCTTGATCTCATTGTAATTTGGCCATGATTCAATACCATGAATATCCAGTGGTTTGACCAGACAAGTTGATCCAGTGAATAATGAATATATAATGCACACACTAAATTCCCAATATATAGCCGGTCAACTCCTACTCACCAGAAATATTTCAATAGTCATCAGAATTTCATAATTCACTATTAAATATTGTTTCAATTAAACTCAGCTGGGAACTGATAAAAGGGAGTGACTTTGCTTCCTATTGTTGTTTTTCTGATTTTTGATGACTATAGAAGATCAGTGATCCTTTGTAGTCATCAACATTAGTTGCTCTTAGAACAGAAAGTATCTCAACCATATCAACACCTATTATGGAGGTGTGCACAAACTCAACAAGTCTTTTTTTTTTTTTTGCAAGTATTTTCTAGTCATGTATGAGAATTAACAGTCACATACAGGCAAAGTGGGAAGCCATCCACAAACCTTTTATATCCCATAACCCAGCTCTCCCAGGCAATACTCTACCTAAAGTGAAGGAATGTCCGGCTGTACAGGCCATCAGGCTTCCACTGGAGGGGATCCAGGCCACTAGCAACTATACCAGCAAGCTGAGCGTCAACATCTAAGTCACATCTTCTATGTGGTACCAGTGCCTACTTTTCTTATGAATGTCACTACAACTGGACAATCTTTTATGCAATACTGCACTAAGTAATCACTATTCATTTTGTTTAATAAAACCTTTATTTGATGGAGTCTAAAATCTCTTAGTTGCACCATTTGTGGTTTAGTGCCTCCTCCACAAGTCACCGTGAGGGTCCATTTGAGAAAGTGGGTTGTAGTGTAATAGCCCTCTACAAGAAGGTAGCCACAAACATAGTTCTGGGCCAAGAAAGGATTGTATATATTTGTAAAATATATGCGTAAAATATATGCACAAAATATATGCGTTAACATTCATATAAGAAATTAAGAATTTATTTTTCTTAAAGTGCATTGTAAGAGGGTTATTTTACACCACACTACTTGACCACTGTAGAATTTAAAGGGACAACTTTGGTGATCAAACAGCTTACTCCACCTGTAATCTATTCCCATTCAAAAGAATAAGAAATGTCTATGGCAGATGCTGGCAGTGGCTGTGGTTGAAGACTGCTTGAGATTGGTCATATCATTGTTTCCAAGTAGTCCCTTTCTTTCCCTGCCAAAGCCTGGGCTGAGCATTTTATAGAATGCCACCTATGGTGTAGCGTATTTTGCTTACCTTGGCTCTCTCACCTACTCTAGAACTTGTACTTTACAATGATATTTACGAATATAACCAAATGAAATAAATTCTATGCAAATCTTCTCATTTCATTGAATACATTCTTCTTAGCAAAGCCAATGAGCTTAAGAAAAAACCCAGAAATGTGTTATTTAGGTTATCTGCTTTCATTAAATTTTGAGTTGTCATTGTCCCACTTCAGCAGCCTTACAACACTACAAATAAATCTGTCTATTCTGCTATTGTTGTAGATTTGACAGCCACTGTTTATTATCTGAGCCAGTGAACAAAGCTGGTAAAAGGGCTGCTTTCTTGTCTCTTTGGATGGCTTTGGAATGATCTGGTTATAATATGCAGCTGATTTGTGTTTTTCTTCTCTCTGTTTCTTTTTCAGCCTAATGAATATCTCGGGGTGGCCAATTTTCAAGTGACAGACTATTTTTATACATAGAATTTATTGTGCTGTAAAATGTATTTGTTAAATCCTTTTACTGTTATCAGGTCATGGGAAACAAATCTGTATAAGATCAGTTCCTGTAGTTAAAGATTTAAACCAAACGTCAAAATACTGCAGCAGTGTGGATTACAAACAACAATGCTGCTTGTTCCCTCAAAAAATTCACCAGGGACTTTAAACATTGAAAAACCTGCAAGTGAAGCCATGTACAGCCCAGTCCCTATGGAAGAAAAATAATAATAAGATAATAATAAGGGCATCTGGTGTATGCACATTCTAGCAATCATAATTTGTTTGCTGTTTGGATAAGATGAGCGCTACATTTTTCTGTCAATATTAGTAATTTTTTTTTCTGTGTTCAAACAGAGTTTAACACAGTGTAAAAGCTTAGTAATTGCCCAAGGCATCATATGAGAGGTTTAAATTTAACCTGGTCATGCTGCAATTTTTACAACATTTGCTGTGCACACACGTACTGGATGTACTGTATAATTAGGCATTCATATTGCACCAAGAATGTTTAGGCAATGTTGATCACAATTTTTTTCTCCAGTAGCGTTGGAATGATAATGTGTTTATAGGGGTCATTTATGAATGCAATTACAATGTTCAATGTGCTTTTTCTGAGAAAAATCTGCATTTTATTTTACCCCCATAAGTCTACCATAATTGGGGGACATGCTCTACCTTGCATCCAATGCAGTTGCACCTGTTGTATCAAAATTGACACACTGGGGCTCATTTATCAATACTGGGCAGTAACCCATGGCAACCAATCAGATTGCTGCATTTATTGTTCTACTTGCAGCTGGTTTCAAAAAGCTAATCACGGATTGGCTGCTATAGGTAACTGCCCGTGGGCAAATTTGCACCTGGACAGTAACCCATAGCAACCAACATGGTGAGTGGCTTTTTTTTCAGCCAGCTGCAGGTTGAATAATGAAAGCAAACCTTTGATTGGTTGCCACAAGTTACTGCCCATCTAAAAATGTGCCCAGTGTTTTTAAATGAGTCCCAATGGAACTTGTGTCATCTAGCATATTTAAAGATTGGGTTGCATTCTACCATCCAATTCATTGAGCACAAGTCTGGTGGTCCTATTGACACAGCCCACTGGGGAGCCTGGTTCTATGGCCAGGTGTAGGTCTGTGGTAGCTCAAGGGTTCCATAGTATCAACAGAAACAGTTTTGCACTACGGAACAGTAACACCAAAAAAATTAAAGTGTTTTAATTAATGTTTTAAATTAATGAAAATATCATGAACTGTTGCCCTGCACTGATAAAACTGACCTGTTTGCTTCAGAAACACTACTATAGTTCATATAAACAAGCTGCTTATGTAGAAATGGTGGAAATTGAAAAAGTTATGTGGCATACAGTAGGTTAAACCTAAGCTAACCTGAGCATTTTCTCCTTTGGATGGCTGCCCCCATTGCTACACAGCAGCTTATTTATATACACAATACTAGTATTTCTGAAGCAAACACAGCAGCATTAACAGTGTAGGGCAATGCTGCATTATATTTAATTACTTTAAACCACTTTTTGATGTTAATGTTCCTTTATTAGAGGCAGGATGGATATATTGTCCAACCAAGTGCTGGAGCATGTTTGAATGCAAGTACATTGTTGAATTGCAGCATTAGGTACCTTCTTATACCATAAATGTTAGAGCACCTGCCACTTGTAGATGCTCTAGCAAAGTACCCAATAGAGCATACCTCCCAACTGTCCCGGGTCTGATTTTTGATGGCAATCTTCTCTTCGTTTCGGGTCTTTTCTGCTCTTTCCAGTGTGGTTGTATTTTTGGTCTTTCTGACACACTTGTTCGGCTCTGTTTTTGAAAAATGACTTTTGGGGGCGTAGGTGTGGAGTGGGTGTGGTCCATATTGCACAGGTTCTCCTTCTAGGCTATTGCCACACCCACTTTAAACCACACCCACATTACCACAAGACCATGTTTACATTAATTGTGGTAGCACACAAAAAACCAAATGTTTGGTGCTCACTGCAGGGATATCACTTATCACTCATACAGTATGTGAAAAAAGTTAAGTCATATTAAGACCTACCCATAAATCCATATGCCTCCTCCTTCCCTGTGGAAAACACAGAACTCCCCCCAGCACGAGTAAATACCTTAGGGGCTCCTAACAATAATTTTAAAATGCTAAAAAAAAACCAGAACAAATACCAGGCTTATGTTCCACAGGCAGAGTATGGCACACCCAGGATGCATAGGGCAGGCAGAGTATGGCACACATAGGCAGAGTAGGACACACGCAGGGAGCATAGTGAAGGCAGAACAGAGCAGGAGACAGGAAAACCTATGAGGAGGTATGTGCTACATACAATCACACAGTGCTCATGCCCCTTCAGCAGTTTGTACGAGGTGTGAAAAGATTAAAAATGTGGGCACTTTCAGTCTGGGTCTGAAGTGTGAACAGTACAGGGCTTTTGGGGTGTGAACAAAAGTTGGTGTTACATGTGTAAACAATACAGGGAATTAAAGTCTGAATTTGGGTTTTAAACAATGCAGGGTCCAGTAAATCTCTGTAGTGATACCTTTTAAAATTTACACATGGTAAGCAGACACAGCGTGTGGGGGCCACACAAGGATGGGTCGCGGGCCTGTGGGCAGCCAGTTGGACAGCCCTGGCCTAGGGTATCCTGTGCATTTATCTGCCCCTTATTATTCTATTGAAAAACAAAATAAATAATACCTGATGTTATGTTTAATATGTTCAATTCAGAACATGGTCCCATTATCATTGCATTTTGTTGAGTTAGCTTTATGCTATGCAAGAACCTTACCCTTTATCATAAGTTTTGTCTCTCCATCTCTGTTCTTAAACACAGTTTAAATGAGAGATTATAGCCTTGGTACAAAAATGCCGCATTAGACAAGTTTGTCCAACTGCCAGAGAAAAAAAGGATCCTTTCTGACTGGTTTCACCTTGGTACATCAACCATCTGTCAAATCTTTTTACATTTTGTCATCTGCTTGGAACATATTCCTATTATTCTTTAAGAAATTATAGCAGAAGGAAATGAACCCAGCTTCATCAATTTGTCCTCATTGTTGAGAAGCTCAATTCCCTTGATTAGTTTGCTGCTGTCTGGTGAACCCTTTTCCTTTCCAAAAAAGACAAGTATACTATGATATAATTTACACTGTGTGTTGCAAGACTTAAAATTGGACAATTTACTGCAGAAGCGAGAGTCTAAAACTATTAATTTCATACTTAAGATAGGGAATAAGAAGAATGAGGCTATTACACATAATGATTTTTGATAAAGTAATCTTCTGTGTAAATGTTAATGTGGGTCAATGTCATGCCATATAAATTACTGCAAATCTGCTCACATGTTCTACTTAGTATGGCAAGACTATAGGATTTTCAAAACTTCTTTAACTGTGACCACAATGCACGTGCCCTGCAAACATTATCAGTGGCTTCCTTTTCCGCTTTAACATAATCATGGGTTGAGTATCATTTCTTTTGACACATTTCTTTAGATCCCAGCAATGTCAGAGATGCATTTTATAAATATCAAAAATGATCCTTACAGCTGGAGAGGATATAGTTTCATTCATTTATTAATGGAACCTCTAAAATGGAGTTTTAATGAACAGTGAAAATATATGATAATAGGAAAAAACAGCATTTGCATATGAGAGTGTCAACAAAACCTACACATCACCCTATTCGGAAAAATTCTGGTTCAACTTGCAGGTACACAGGCACTTCAAGTAGGATTTATTTTACAGTATATTTAACCATAATAAATATTAAAGTATAAACAAACAGACTATGCATGTAATGCTTACTATGGTTGAAGCATCCTCCAAAGTGAGTTGGAGCTTCATCAATGTATAGTAACTCCACCTAGTGTTCTTGTTGCAATCTTGAAGAGGTAGCCAGAATTATGTTTAGCCTATTTTTAAATGCCTTTTAGGCATGAAATGTGTAAGGCTACAAAGATGGTGTTATAAATAAACTTTTGTTTTTACTTTGGTGGCCGTTGTGGATTCCTAGAATGCCCATCAGCCAGTTTGCTTAAAACAGATCTCCCTGAGCTGAGAGTCAGGGCCTGGTTCATCTGGAACACTATATTAACCCAGTGAATTATATTATATCATTTGCTTCAATTTCAAGTATTTCTGTGGTGAGATTGCCTATTCAATTCCTTCAATCATAATTATGTCATTTAGAGCATGTCAAAATATTTTGCTTGCATAAATACGATATGTTATCATACCAGTGTATTTCTCCGTTCAGTTTTAATGGGAAATGATCCCAAGCAGACTTGGAAAACGTTAGGCACTGTTGTCCATTGATGCTGAAGTGAGCACACTATGCCATGAATTGAAGGCATCAACCACAATTGTGTCTGGCATAATTCCTCCTTGAAAACACAACAATGGAATTCTGGGGAAAACACTGCATTATGGGGAAAACATGGCCATCAAAATTGCACTTTGCTCAATGCACTTGCATTTATAAATTATACCTACTGTTTTAGATTTAAACTCACAGTCAAAAAAAAGTTCTAATGCTAATACAAGCTTGTTCTTATTTAGTTATTCAGTGTTCATAATCAAGCTCCTCGTATTTCTGGTAATGGTAATAGCCCCATAATTGCGGTCTAGTTCTGCAAATCTCTCAGGACTATAACATTTAATCCACATATACATTCATTGAGCTCAGATGCCCCATGGTTTGTGTTTGCAACAGCTTTCATTTGTGTGTGGAGACTCATTCGCACAGCCTTATTAAACTCTTTCACACTTTGTATTGATTAATATAAAAATACATTTAAATTAGACTTTAGCAAAAATGTGCGCTTGGTAGAAGTTCAACCTCAATTTTGGGTTTAGAATTCCCTGCAGAGTGGTAGGGTCAATGTGAGCATCTACACTGTAATTTTCTACCGAAGAAAAATATAAGGTATGAAACAAAGAATGTGCCTGTCCAGTTCCACAGAGGCTCCATAAATATGAATAACAATATTAGCAATTTTCAAATGATTTTTAATATGATTTTAATCATGTATGCTTATTCATAGGAGATATTTAACAAGTAATTGTTAATATCTCAAATTAATTAAAGATATTTAGAATATATTCAGAATATAACTAATCTGCCTTCTTATCAAACAGAGTTGGCATGTCTATAACAATAACTTCCAGAAATGCTTGGCTGTTACTTTTTAAAGGAAAACTTTACCCCCAAAATGAATATTTAAGCAACTGATTTATATCATATTATGTGACATATTAAAGAATCTTACCAAACTGGTATCTATATTTAAGTAAATTTTGCCCTTTTACATCTCTTGCCTTGAGCCACCATTTTGTGATGGTCTGTGTGCTGCCTCAGAGATCACCTGACCAGAAATACTGCAGCTCTAATTGGAACAGGAAGAAGTGTGAAAGCAAAAGACAGAACTCTGTCTGTTAATTGGCTCATGTGACCTAACATGTATGGTTTGTTTGTGTGCACCGTAAATCCTACGATCCCAAGGGGTGTCCCTTATTTTTTAAAATGGCAATTTTCTATCTAGGATTACCCAATGGCACATACTACTAAAAAAGTATATTATTATGAAAATGGTTTATTTACATGAAGCTGGGTTTTACATATGAGCTGTTTTATGCAATATATTTTTATAGAGACCTACATTGTTCAGGGGGTATACTTTTCCTTTAATTAAAATCTAACAATTTGCCCATCTGGAGATCCTGGGAATTCTTAAATTTTAACTTCCAGAATCTATGGAAAAATTGGCCTGAAGCCTATACTAAAAACAACAGATTAAAAAGGAGAGTTTACTGCAGCAATAGGATTGTATAGACAGGCCTCTCAGAAACATGGTGGTTTCACTGCCTCATATGATGGACATGTAAATCCAGATATGGAGGCTCTTCCAATTAAATTAGTTGAATGAACAGTAATCTCTGCTACCATGTTGATTTAGAAGTCCAACCTTTCCAGTTAGAGTATTCCTGCATATTTAGTTGAATGGGCAATCCTTTTGGCTGTCTGTATCATTGTGAGACCCCATAGTGTTAAGAAATAAGGAAACTATGAAAGGTTGAAGGCCATGATGAGCAAAGGGCAAGTCTAGGGCTCATGGCATACAGGACATATTCTCCATCGGAGAACAGATTGAATCCTGCTGACCATTAGAAAAAATATTCTGCACTAACTGAAAAATGCCAGCAGTGAATATGCTCATGAGCCATGAGCAATAAAGTAGGAAGAAGGAAAGTTAAAAAAGGCGCAAATTTTGATGCCTGCGTCAATTTTGACGCTACTGTTGAAGTCAATGGCCATCCGAATAATGTTGACATGCGACGGCTTTGATGCGAGCAACTTTTCTGATGCAAGTCCAAAAATTTTTGGTGCCAGCGAATTTTCATGGCAAATTTATTCACAGCGAATTTGCACCTGGCAAATATTTTCGCCAATGACTACTATTGAACAAACATAACCTGCTATTCAACATAAACATTCAACCTCACCTGGTAAGTAAGATTGAAGTGCTCTGTGAATCTTGCATGATACAATACATTTTCAGCAATATACGGGGCATTTATTTCATACTACATTGCGGTCACTTACTTTACCTCAGATGGCAGCTATAGCCCTTTTACCTCATTTACGTAAGGACTCAACAATACACATAAACCGTAATGCCTTGTGCAGCCTAACCTGACAAAAAAGAGAAAACCATTCTGCTTCTAACTAGTCAGGGTGCAAAAAGACAAAGCTCCTTGTGATGTTAATACAGACCTTCTTCTTCTTCTCTCTCTTTGTTATACTTAGAGGGGTCTCACTTAAAAGGGAATACTGGCTGCTGAACAAAGTGCACTGCTCCACCCGTTACTGCCCTCTTTTTCTCAGGCAATTGGATTTTCTGAGTGTCTCGCTGTTCCATTTTTCAGAACTCCTTGAACCCTGCTGATGACTCTCTATGTGAGAATCTGGTAAATGGAACTCACTCCTCAAACTGTGTTTTGCCAAGTGCACACATAAAAATATCACATAAAAAAGGGTTTTGATTTTTGCCTTTGGGTCAGTAATGTAAATCCCCCCTACCTCAGAATGTGCTGTAGAAATTTAATTAGTATCACCTTTAAAGAACACATCACAGTTGTCTTTAGTGCTCAGCAAACATATAAAGGCATCAATTCCCTTGTCATAGTGTGAATGTGGCATGAAGGCAATGTGATATATGCTAAAAGATTGAGCAGATCATGCTGACCTTTAAAGCTCTACCGTTCCATATCACATCTAGCATTCTCGGCATATTATCACTGATTCTTCTATTAAGTCTTTTATTAGAGTAAATGGCATCCTGCTAAGAGAGTTCTCAATTTCTTTTTAAATAAGGGCTGCGTTGATCTACGGGTGTCTTGTCTTCCTCCCCATCAAACTATTGTGCACAAAAGGATCACACAGAGAAAACTATTAGCATGGCTGCAATTTCTCATAGTTATATTGACTTAAAAGCACTCAAGCATGGTCATCAGAATCCTCTAAGGACAACGGGATTTTCACTGCAGATTTCCATCTCTATAAATGTATTAATAACATACAAAGAGAACAAGAACTGATGACAAAGCGCATAGAAAATCAAAGTTTACTGGACAAGCTAAGCCAGCTTGTTTTATGATTTTGTCTACACCCTTATATATCTATTTCCAACCTGTTTTAATTTTGACAGTTGTTCAAATCTCCAGGACAGTGAAATGATTCTGTTTAGAACAGCAGGTTCTCTGATGAGATGAAGCACTTGTAATCAGTATTCAATCCATGTGAAACTGTAACTTAACTGACATTTGGAGCTATTTAATTGCATATTCCAAAGTGCTAGTGAATATGCCATTGCTTCAAAAGACCCTGAAACCAATTAAGGCATTTCATTTATCAAACAAGGCAGGGTTTGTTCTAAATACTAATAATAACTTCATAACAATATATTTCCGTTTGGCTGTCAATGCTGAATCCTGTTACACACTGCAGATCAGCCAAGGGGAAGGATTTAATTATGAATTTTAAAACTAGCTTTAAGATTTAAAAGTTTTTTTTTTCTTCTTCTCCTTACTTTGGTTTCATTTCTTTTTCACAGCTTGCATTTTACCAATAGATTAGTTCTTCCTTTGTCTAGCCAGCAAGGGGATATCCTTTTACAACCTCCTCAAAGGAAGTACAATATTGTGACATATCACCTGTCTTTAATTCGGTGCTATCAAATATCGACTTAAATGCCTCGTCACACAATTTGTCATCTTCCGAATCAATTCTATTGTACAATTGTTAGTCTTTTTCACCTGTGCTTTTATGAGAGGTGTTGTTTACCTCTTTCGTATGAGAAAAGCATAAGAACAGAGTTTTTTTTAACCTGGTACACGTGAGAGTATTCACAATTTCCTGCATTAGTGTCAAATGTAATCAAATGTAAGTTATGTATGTATTGCTACACAGAAGAAAAGTACTATTTGGAAGATTTAAACCAAACAATTTGGTCCATCACAAAAACAGCCCTATGCAGCTGAAGAAAATCAAGTGATATTCGGTCAAGGTCTATGTTAATTTAACTTATTTATTTATTTAGCATGATGTCTTGTACTGAAGGTTTTGCCATAATTACCCATACTGGGTTGCCTTTAATTAATGCACATGAGACTACTTGATGGAGAAAATGTAAACAGATAAACATTATTTAAGAAAAAACTTAAACGGCAAAAACTCAATCATGCTAAATCATACAAAAAAAAACTCTACACTAAAATCCCATTGTACTATTTGTGTTCAATGAGCTCGCAAAATCTTATTTGTGGCTAAAAACCTGAATTGCGGAAATGTGATCAAGAATTTTGCTAAATTCGCCCCTTACTGTGTAAATGAATATGACAGAAGGAATTCTGGAGAGGAAGCCCAGGATCCCTTTTAAGTTTCTAGGATACCCTAGAAACTGGTGGGCTCATTGAACTCTGTAGACCAGTGATCCCCAACCAGTGGCTCATGAGCTACATGTTTCTCTCCAATAGCCAATAACAGCCCTTATTTGGCACCCAAGGGACGTTTTAATGCGTGTGTTGCTCCCCAACTCTTTTTATATTTGAATGTGGCTCATGGGAAAAAAAAGGTTGGGGGCCCCTGCTGTAGACACAATAGGCAACTTGCTATTTTCCCCATAGTGAGATTAGAAACCACTTTCATATAGTCATGCTCAGAGCCACTCTCTGCCTTCTGATGCTGTGCCTATTTACCCAGGGTGCTCAGGGAACCCTGGCGGTACCATCTGAGCAGGAGGGAGCAGGAGGAAGTAGTAGCTCCATGGCTCCCTCAGCATCCTGCTTGTTGCAGAACAATTGCACTTAAAGAATCTGGTGCAGATGTCCCTCGCATCCGGAACACCAGAAATAATGCCAAATATTTGTATGTTGGTGAATCAAACACAATTGTGGTAGATACATCACAATCACGCCAAGCAAATCACCTGCAATGTCACTAGAATTCTGGGGAAAACACTGCTTTTTTGGGGTGGGGTGGGGTGGGGGGGGAATGAGGAGTGTATTTCCTCAACCAAAATGTTTTTCTTGTGGATCCACTTCCTTGACTCTATATATGTTTTAAATCCCTATATTGCACTGATGAGCCACAATATGGACAAAAGTCAGTATGCCACCCTGACTGTGTTTTAAAAGCCAAGAGGTAAAACGTAGTTCCTAGGGTATTCCATGTAAATGGACGTTTTACTGGCACTTCTGGGCTTACTTACCAGAATTGCTTCTGCTTTGCATACAGATGAAGAGTATGTCTCCTCAACCAAAATGTTCTTCTATCCAGAAATAAGCCTAAATTAGTACAGCAATACATAGTTTTTGTTTTAGTGCTGTTTTGAGGGTCAATAAACTGAACTTAAATAGACAGTCAAATCTTTGACTATTACAATGGTGGATGTGGATAACAATGCTACAATGGTTATCTAGAGTCAGAACCAGGGTGCCATGTATTGGATTCCCATGGTGACTGCTAAGTTAGTTCATCATTGAAATTTTAAAGGTACAGTATTAAAATAAAAACTGTGTAAAATATTTTATAGAATTAAAAAAGTTTTCAATATAGTTAGGTAGCCAACAATGTAGTAGACTGGATGTCTAACATAATAGCCAGAACACTACTTCCTGCTTTGCAGCTCTCCTGGTTTTCTCTGATTTGTTACCAGGCAGCAACCAATCAGTGACTTGGTGGGCACATGGCTTATAACTTTTTGCTTTGAAATCTGAGCTGCATGCTAAGGATCAATTGCAAACTCACTAAACAGTTTAGTCCTATGTGGCCCCCCTTATAGTCGCTGACTAACTCAGAGTTAGAGAGCTGAAAAGAACAAAGTTCTTTTATGTTAGACAACCAGTCACTCCAGCCTTTATAGATTACATTTTTGGCTAACTAACTATATTGAAAATATTTTTTATTTTGCACAGCCTATCTATTTACCCAGTTTTTATTTTTTACACTAAACTGTTCCTTTAAAACAGGTAACTTTATTTCCCTGTGCCTAAGCATGTAATGTAGTGCCATGGGGTATATTCCCTCTTTATGTAAAATAACATACAAATAATACAGAGAGTTATTTACTCAAGTGGTGCCTGCATATTACCATGATAATATCTAATATATTGCAATAATATATGGATATAAGGAATATTTTTTAGGAAAATGCTGGTAAAAACAATCCAGTAAAACTATTGTTTCCATCTGAAATGTTATATATCTCTCTAGAAGTATAGAACTAAAATATCCATAAAGGGTCAGAATGAAGCAGTTACAAATACAACATACAGAATTCTTAAACAGCCTTTTTATTTACCGGTAATATAGTATTCATTAAGCATAAAGCCTCTCTGTTACAATGAGATTGTGTTATGTTGGCAACTGAAGTAAATTGCCAGCACCGTGTGATCCCTATTTGATGTAGGGGATTAGTGCTTCATGAATCCCATTGAAAGTGTATGATTGCTGTGCATAGTAAACAGTAATAGTTCTCTCTTGGTTTTTTACTCTCCTTGCAAAAGAGGCAATTCAACCCTTTCCAACCCAATAGCAACTAGTTCCATCCTTTTAATAGAACACAGTCTACCAAAGGAAATAATCTGAGCAAGAGTCAATAAAATAATGACATTCATAGCCAAGTGAAGCCTGTCTCAGACTAAGTTTCGTATAATGCTTTCAATCATGAGACCCACTCTAGATAGTTGCCTTTCATTGACTTACAATAATAAATATCAAATGCGCTACATACTGCGTAGGTTTTAAGAAAAGTAATTACAAGAACCTAAGGCCTGTCCCATCAAAAAAGGAAAATGTGTTCCAATTGCAAATTATATATATTTATATTTTAAAATCAAACATTTAGGGGCCGATTCACGAATTTCGGGTGAAGGATTCGAATAAAAAAAAATTCAAATTTCGAAGTATTTTTTGGGTACTTCGACCATCGAATTGGTTAAATTCGATCGAATTCGATCGAATTCGAACAATTCGAACGATTAGAAGTAAAAATCGTTCGACTATTCGACCATTCGATAGTCGAAGTACTGTCCCTTTAAAAAAAACTTCGACCCCCTACTTCGGCAGCTAAAAGCTACCGAAGTCAATGTTAGCCTATGGGGAAGGTCCCCATAGGCCTGCCTGTGATTTTTTGATCGAAGGATTTTCGTTCGATCGTTGGATTAAAATCCTTCGAATCGTTCGATTCGAAGGATTTAATCGTTCGATCGAACGAAAAATCCTTCGATCGATCGATCGCAGGATTTGCGCAAAATCGTTCGACTTCGATATTCGAAGTCGTACGATTTTAATTCCCAGTCGAATATCGAGGGTTAATTAACCCTCGATATTCGACCCTTCGTGAATCGGCCCCTAAATATAAAGTATTGGTTGATGGTGATCCCAATAGCATTTTTTTCCAATAACATCCCAATAGCATGCTTTGTTTTTCAGCTAGTGCCTATACAGGTATGGGACATGTTATCCAGAATGCTCAGGACCTGGGGTTTTCTGGATAATGGATCTTTCTGTAATTTGGATCTTCATAATTTACATCTACTAGGAAACCATGTAAACATTAAATAAACCCAAATAGGCTGTTTTTTTTCATCCAATAAGGATTAATTATAGCTTAGTTGGGATCAAGTACAAGGTTCTGTTTTATTATTACAGAGAAAAAAATAAATAATTTTTTTTTATATGGGAGACAGAATTTCTGCAATTTGGAGCTTTCTGAATAACAGGTATCCAAATAACAGATCCTATATCTGTATTAGAATATAAGCACTACAAAGTCTTATTTGCTTCCTGTTAGCAAATTTCCCAGGTAAAATTTAGCAATTTACAAAATACCTATATCAATTTTTACAGTGTTGGAATCCCAAGGTATGTATTATGATATTCGATTTTGCTCAAACTAAAATACAGAGAAATGTCTCAAAGGAATCAATTTGTAGAATTGTTATGTGCTATATGGCTCGACAATCTCTATAAGGATAAAATTGTATTTTACACTTAAATCCTTTCTCCTTCAAAATGTCACCTGGGTCTATTAAAATAGTACACATACATTGATATCCAGGACACAAGTAACAGACTCAAGAGAAGTGAAGCCAATATATCAGAGATAACATTGATGCTGTGAACTGGATAACTCGGAACTGTTCTTCCTTTAATTAAAAACGTTGACTATTTGCAAAACGCCTGTCTAATATGTAAGATCAAAGTCTGATGTTTATAAGAAATGAGTGCAGTAATTAAAGAAATAAGCATAATTTGGATAAAAAAATGCATCAATTATTACAAAAAATGATTTCTAGCACAGATCTGATGCTATCAACTACCATCAATTATTAACATTAACCAAAACTTGATATCAAAGTCATCCCTCTATGAGAGAGGAACATTAGCAGAATTATAAGACATCATTATGAGGCTTCAAGAGTTATAATCTTTCCTTTGATATTGCGTGAAGATCATGGCAAGACATATTTACATGACTGTAATACATGACATAAACAGTTATCACATGGGACTTGTGCATGTGTTGAGCTCTCTTGAAATATTCATATCTGTTATACAAATTTTTAATGTATCACATCTTAAGTAGTTTGAAATGGTTCCAGATGGGAAATATCAGAGCATAAAATCTCATTCTAGAGCAAAATCTCATTCCTGCCCAAATTAGATTTTTTTATATGGGGTTGAGTTTTGATTTATTTAAGTTAGGTTGTCGGCAATATGGCAATGTCTCATGAGAATCATGATAACTATGAGGTACAACAATCATAATATCTATTTCACAGGACACAGGTCACTTCCTATTGAGATCTTAGAGAAGTACTGCAAATCTCCCTTCACAAGACATCATCATCCATTAAGGCTAAGGCCACACGATTTGACTCGCGGCGACTTTTCGCCGCGACTTTTAATCCGCAATCGCTGGGGAAACTTTTGCGCTGGCGTCTATGGGGAATCGCGGCGTAAAAACACACGCGGCGATCTTTTTTCTATTGTCGCAATTTCGAGTGACAGTAGAAAAAAGATCGCCGCGTGTGTTTTTACGCTGGCGTTTTTTCGCGATTCCCCATAGATGCCAGCGCAAAAGTTTCCCCAGCGATTGCGGATTAAAAGTCGCGGCGAAAAGTCGCCGCGAGTCAAATCGCGGCGCTATCGCCTAGTGTGGCCCTAGCCTAATACATACAATCTAGAGATACGGTATACATTGGCCTTGGCAAACAACACCTCTTCTTAATTATATCAGTTGAAGGCAAGCAGAGTAGAGTCCTGCAGGGAACCAGTTTCTAAGACCCGAACCCAACCCAAACCTGAACCGCAACCCACTTTGATCCTCTACCCGACCCGGACCCGCAACTGCCTTATCCGCAAACCGGAAGTGACGTCATCACTGGGCAGGGACAGAAACCAATTTTATAAAACTTTAAAAGGAGTAAAATATAGACAATATTACATAAGATAAGAAATCTAAATGAGACCCGCAACCCAAAGACCTGCGACCCAGATACCCGCATCTATACCTGCACCTGAAAATCCTTTTCAGGTCGCTGCAGCACTCTAGCAGGGGGTGTATTTTTGCAACTTTCACTATGTGCACTCAAAAAAATTGGTAATTATTTTGTCTATCAAAGAATGGCAAGCTTTTTTTCCTTCAGGCTGAAATAGTGTTAATAAATGTTAATATTACATAAGGCTTGCAATTGTCATACAGCAATATGCTGCCTGCAATTTAATTTTATTGTAGCCTTTCCAGGCAACAGTGTCCCTGTGTCAGAGGAAAAATAATTGATCTTGTTACTGCTCTGTTATAGAGGATTTATGCATGCCTAGGCAGGCCAACCATAGGTGTCATATATAGATTTTCAGGAATAGCTTGTAATAGCTCAGAGAATTATAGCTCCTTCCATAGGTTTTCAATGACATGGTTAGCCATAATAAGGGAATTTTGGGGTAAGGATTTGAAGTATATTTGAGTTCCTCCTCCAAGATTTGCCAATTTTAAAATTAAAATCTAGAAAGCTCTGAATTAAGGAAAGGTCATCTCCCATATACTCCATTTTATCCAGATAATGCAGATTTTTAAAAAAAGTATTTCCCTTTTCTCTGTAATAATAAAACAGTACCCTGCACATTGAACACAGAACCAGTCAACTGTGTTTATTTAATGCTTATATGATGAAGATCCAAATTATGGAAAGATTCATTATACATAAAGCCCCAGGTCCTGAGCTAACAGGTCCTATACCTGTATATTAATTGCATTTTACTACTATCTTATATCATGTTTATGTTAAGAGCTTTTCAGAATTTTCGAGTATAGTTCCACTTAGTAGTTGGCATCTCTGCCTTTGTATTTCCACATATATTTAAGCATATGGTTATTTCTTGTCTTAAAGATTTTGGCTGCACTTGCTCATTCAGTATTTTGAGCTTTCTAATTGGAGCAACCCAACAGCAGCCAATCAACAATTTGTTTTAAACAGTCTACTAAAAATTGGAAATTCAACAGCACCATAGACTATAAACCCTTTAAACCAGCATGGCCCATGTAACTCTTTTTTTTCATTCTCAACCTTCTTCTGGAAAGAACTCCAAAAGACATTAGAGGTTTGCATGCATTCATAATTGTTTATTCTTTTACTGAATACATGGAGGTTGTTCATCTTTATACCTCTATAATCAAAACTATAAAATCCTGAATGAGAGTATTTTTTCACAAGTCAATTTCTGTCTAGTAAAGCAGCAATTTAAACTGGTTCAAGTCTTCTCATTCCAAGTTACCTTTTTTTTTATTTTGCACAGTTACAAAAATAGACTTTCAAAGCACAAAGCCATGCATTGCATATACTTCATTTTTTCCAGTGGATAATCAAATATTTGAGATAGGCAACATATTGTCAAGAAAAGAACAGCTACTTTGCAGGCTACTGACTCACATGGATGCAATGCGATGTTCTTGAGCTTTCAGGTGCTTCCAGCACTTTCTGTTTTTTTTTATCTTTTGCTTTCTACTGCATGGAATGCAAAATGTACAGAACTTTAGATCCTGTATTCTTGTACAAGATGTTGTACTAAATGATTGCATGCAGCTTTCATTTTCCTGCTGGGCATCGCAGAATTGCTATTTTGCTGTGATTGCTTTGGTCGATATATGAAATGTCAATATGTTTTAGCAATGTGGAATTTTAAAATGGATTGACAAGAGATTTCATTGTTGGCACTGAATATGTTTTCATTGATGAATAATCTTATATGCTTCTTTATTCCCTACCCCCATGCCTTTTCTAACATTATATAGTTTGCCAGTGAGCAAAGAAATCAGTTAAATATAAAAGCAGGATAAACAGTTTCCATCTTTATGCGTAAAGGGAAGTGAAACTGGTATCCTATTGTTGTACCAAAGCACACAATGTTCTCAAGATTTTAATAGGAAGTTTTTCTCAGCTGAAAGTCATGGGGAATGCTAATTTTATTGTAATTTACTTATGTATCTATGTACCATTACCTGGGTATGCATTTAAAACCTAAAAAGACACACAGTGAAGTAACCCCACCTGGAGAAGTATTTACTGCCTTTGAAGAAGTAAAAATGAGACTAGCTGCTTCTCTTAAAATGCAATTCAAGCCAAGGAGCCGAAAGGTCACCTGCAGATGAGCAAAATAAGAGAGGTGAAAGAGAAATCTATTTGGGATAGTGGTATTGTATAAAATAAGTAGGCTTACCAGTGCTTTCATTTGTTCTGTATGAGAAGGTGGGCTTCAGTTGGAACAGGCTTAAATCATACATTTAACTGCTCAACACACCAATTTTTCTTTTATTGCAGGACAGGTATGGAACCTGTTATCCAGAATCGCCAAGACCTAGGGTCTTCCGGATAATGGATCTTTCCATAATATGGATCTCCATATCTTGTCTACTAAAAATGAATGTAAACATTAAATAAACCCAACAGGCAGGCTTTGCTTCCAATAAGGATTCATTTTATCTTAGTTTGGATCTAGTACAAGGTACTGTTTTATATTTACAAGAAAAAAAAGGAAATCATTTTGAAAAATTTGGATTATTTGGATAAAAGAGTCTATGGGAAAATTCCTTTCCGTAATTCTGAGCTTTCTGGAAAATGGGTTTCTGGATAATTGATCCCATACCTGTATATGTTGCACCTTTGTAATATGTTGCACCATGTTAATACAAAATGCGCCATTAAAGCTTGCTCCATCTGTATGACTATGATAACAGAAATTATAGCAAGAAAATAAAGACAGGGTAATAAAGACCAGTATTAAATGATACAATCATGGAGATTATTTAAATAACCATTTTTTTCCATGGAGGACAGAACCAAATCATTCCAACAAGTTTCACGTCGCCATATTAAGTGTAAAGTGTGTATACATTTGGGAGGTTAGATGTCAGATCCGTATCAGAAGTACATTCCCTATAGACTATTATTGAATGTAAATGGGATCCATTGTTGCAACTTCTATCTAATAATAGCTTAAATTGCATTACCATGTCCAGAGGTCAATAAGACACATGAGATCAGATTCAATAAACCTGAACACTAAAGCTTTATCCAGATCTACATTTTGCAAAGAGTTTTGTGATTTAAATGCAAAGTCAGCCAAATCTTCGTTTCATTGCATTTGTCATGTCTACGCCTGTGTCAATTGTCTCCAGCTTAGGAAGCTAAGTCAAGAGCATCATATATTGTTAGATAAAAGAAAAATTACCCAGAAAAGAATTACAGTTCTTAGCTCCCCCCATATAATTTCTCACATAATAGGAACGTCAAAAGATGTCACACTGGATATTATTTTTTCTTTGGATAGGATAAAAAAAAATGTGCTGTAGGAAAAGCGCCAGAATGAGAGGTTCTGAAATTTCACTGCTGAATTGTTCTATTATTAGATGCCCAACAGCAACTATCACAGGATGTCATTACTATGTTTTGCAGGCTCAGCATAAAGTGGAAGCAGCGCATCATTTCACTGTTAGATGATATCTAGGCTGCCTGACGTCCTTCCTATACAATGGGAAAAACATGCATTTCTATGATACATTACAAATTTAGAAAGCTAGCAATGTGCTAAGTATAGCATACACTTTCTATACCCATTCACAGGTTATCAGAGCTACTAATTAGCATTTTTTAAAACAGAATCGTTTTTCCCAGTGTGGGATATATGCAAAAAAATGAGGAGCACATCTGATAAGATATAGATCTACCTATATAGATGTACACTTTTATTTTTAAATCCTTCATTAAAAAACACTCTTTCAAATGTTCTAAATTGGTTTAACCTTTAGTGTAGAGAAGCCATAAATATCACTGTCCAAATTCAGTGTTGAACCAGGTACAAACTGCAGGAAGACCTTATATGTTAAGTAGCAGGCGGATGTATTTCTTTTGCACTGCTCTAAGCTCTATGTTATTGCATAGTATATATAATACTAGAGTCATAAATTGAACCCTGTGACTTCCATATAATATCAGTCTTGCTTGAGTAAACCTGGAACACGGTTGTTTGGATTACATGTCACTGAGCGTCACACAGCAGTGACTACCTACAGTATATCTAATTTTGATGCAGTAAAGCATGGTAGCACTCCTTAATGATAAAAGCAAAGATCTCAAACATACAGCCTCATACTGTAGATGAGTTACTACAATAAGCAGCTGCTATTTCAGGAACTAATGGGTTCTACCCCTTGTGGCCTTGGCAATTTACTTACAATTTACTTACAGGAGTGGCATTTAAGCATGAAGCTCATTAAACTAAACGGTGATTAAGTGAACATTGTCAATATTGTATCCATGTTTTAGAACCACATTGCTTTCAGCTTAGTAACTAGTGATGGACGGATTTATTCGCCAGGAGTGAATACGCAGCGAATTTGCGTGATTCGCAAAAATTCGCCGGCGTCAAAAAAACGGGAGAATTTTTCGCCGTTTCGCGAATTTTGCAAATTTTCCCGCAAAGCGAAATGGTGCAAATTCGCAAATCGCTATTAATAACTATTAATCGCTCACTATGCTTCCTGCTTCCAGATGGCCATGAGATTTACATAGCACAGGGGTCCCAAGTTGGGGAGCAACATAAGCATAACTAGGTCCTTGGGGTTGCCAAATAAGGGCTGTTATTGGCTATTTGGTAGCTTCTATTTGGACTGGCAGCCTACAGGAGGCTCTTTTTGGTGGTACACCTGTTTTTTATTCAACTGTAGTTCAACCTGTAATTCAAAAATAAGCACCAGCTTTGAGGCCACTCAAGCACTTGGATGAGAGCAACATGCAAGGGGTTGGTGAGCAACATGTTGTTCATGAGCCACCGACATAGTGTATATATATATATATATATATATATATATATATATATATATATATATATATATATATATATATTTATTTATATATATATATATATATATACACACACAATAACTCCAAGTAGACAGTCCTAGGGTTGATATGATATTGCGGGACCTGATATCTGAACATAGAGTCTGCAATCTAGCTAGTGCTGTATAGTTCTGGATAGAGTTCAGTCTAGCTAAGGATAATAACCATACACTGTTAATATATCCAGCTATACTTCACTATATGACGTTCCTATCTTTGTTTTATCCAAGGTTGTGAAGATTGAACTAACTGTGTTTGGCCTCTTAAATCTGGTGTCAGTATTTTCTCCAGGGAGGTTTCTTATTACCTTTATTAGTGGGGTTACCAAACTGACACGGTGGATGTGTTTTTTGCACTTTTAACTGAGCACATACGTATCTGGACATTCTGCATCAGGAGTTTTCTTGTTTGCACTTCCCCACAGAATACATTTTCAAGCCTAACTGCTAAATATATACACAGCAAAGCTCAGGACCAATGTGGACCTGTAGGTATCTAGATAACAATTAGGTTTCAGGATTCTTTCATCTCTACACTCCTTAAAACAGATGTTTTGTTTATAGCACATGAGCATATTGGCCACCCATTTGAAACCTTGCTTGTACTATATCCATTTCATCAACTTATGCTAAGCATATTTATTGTAAACTAAAATGGGCTACTAGATGCATAATTACAAATGATGTAGGTGCCACTTCATGGTGAACTAAATGCAAATCCTAATGAAAAGTGTTTTTTGCACTTAATACTAATTTATGGTGTAGGAAATATAGATGAGTTTAGGGAATATAGATGAATTATTGTAAATGATTTAAATCCTGTGTGATCTATGTAAAAGTAAATACTGTATCTGGCTTGGCTAGGAAATATCATCCTTGACACCAGAATGCCACATTTCAGAATAATTTCTGTAGATATTTTTTTAGAGTTATGATATGTTACTTAGTCTCTGTATGACACAGTCAGACATTATTTCTTGTTCCAGACAAGGAGTTAGGGCAAGGAATAGGCCAGAGTGAGGTCTTGTTTCTTAGGTGATTAAGGTGTTAGTCATCACTAAGAGGTTGGAGCGAAATATGTTATAGATCAGTGTGAATGAGCTATAGCATGAGAGATGACAAAAGGGGGTAAGCTGTAAAGGCTTGAGAGTGAGATGTTAAAAATAATCTTTGAAGGGTCATGACAACTGTACTGATGATGGTTTAAGCAGAGTTAGTGGATGCAGCTGAATTGTGAAGTATTGTTAGTATGTGATTGACCTACCTTCCGTGTGATAAAGAAGTAATTAAAGCAAGAATCATACAGATGAAGAAATGAACAGAATACAAAAAAAAGTAGAACACAAAAGCATCTTTTACCTATATCTTTACCTGTGATCAATCAACACGTCTTGTTTGTCTATAAATGTCTATGGGCTCCGTTTACTAAAGTGCGATAAATCATCATCATCATTTATTTATAGAGCGCTGTCAAGATACGCAGTACTATATGACTTTAAGTTTCCGCATGTTATCGCTGAGAATATTTTTCCGCCATTTTTTTAAGTTTACTAAACAGTGATGTGCTCAGAAGTCATTGCGATCACTTGCGGTAACTACATAATTAATTTTGAGGTAATTTTAGTGAGTTGCAAATTTTCTGGCAACAAAGTATGTTTTTGCGAATATTTATGATATAAAAAAGTCATACCAGTCAATCTCTTTGCTTCATAGAAATGCACAGTTTAATGTAGCCAATCACAATGAAACCAAAAAAGCGTAGAGGTTGACGAATCCTTGGACTGTGATGCCGCTGCCAATAATACACCTCTGAGCTGAAACTGCTGCTGTTGCAACAGATAGAAGCAGAAGCCAAAACATCCTGTCAGCAATAGCTAGAGATCTCTCTCCTGTCAGCAAAGAATGATGGGTAAAAAAAAAAAAAGTATAATGGGATATTTCCTGCCCCTTGAGAATTTCTTTGTCGAAAAAAATACTTTTACGCCACTACATACTGTAGGTGGTGATAAAATGTTGTGAATATTCTTGTGTAAATTTAGTCTTTTGCTCATTTTGCTGTTTAGTAAACCAGGCGTTAATGTGTACGTAGCGTTATTTTCAGCGAAATGTGATAACTGGTGAAAACATATTTTTCCGCAAGAAAATTTGCAAATTTATATTTACCGCAGGTTAGTAAACTGGCGAAAACAAATTTGTTTATATTTTGTGCAAATATTTTTGTTGCGCTTTAGTAAACGGACCCCCAAATCTGGAGAAGGAAGAGGACAGATGAAAGCTTAATGGGGCCAAGGGCTATTTAATTTAATGTTTCTCTATGACAGACAGAGAGAACAAAAATGAATGGTACACTATGGTTTAACATGTTTCTCAGGAATAGAAGAAAAGAGTTTATGTTTCACCATTGTCACGCCAATGCTCCATCTGTAGCTGATCTTCAGTAGCTTAGGGACCATAGAGAAGAAAACAACATACGACCTTTGCTAATGTTGTAAAAAAATTCATAGCTTTTTGTGAACAGAAATATTATTGCCATACTCTGGCATCGTCTTCTATTTGTATAACAGCTAGGAAATATCATCCTTGACACCAGAATGCCACATTTCAGAATAATTTCTGTAGATATTTTTTTAGTGTTATTATATGTTACTTAGTCTCTGTATGACACAGTCAAACATTATTTCTTGTTCCAGACAAGGAGTTAGGGCAAGGAATAGGCCAGAGTGAGGTCTTGTTTCTTAGGTGATTAAGGTGTTAGTCATCACTAAGAGGTTGGAGCGAAATATGTTATAGATCAGTGTGAATGAGCTATAGCATGAGAGATGACAAAAGGGGGTAAGCTGTAAAGGCTTGAGAGTGAGATGTTAAAAATAATCTTTGAAGGGTCATGACAACTGTACTGATGATGGTTTAAGCAGAGTTAGTGGATGCAGCTGAATTGTGAAGTATTGTTAGTATGTGATTGACCTACCTTCCGTGTGATAAAGAAGTAATTAAAGCAAGAATCATACAGATGAAGAAATGAACAGAATACAAAAAAAAGTAGAACACAAAAGCATCTTTTACCTATATCTTTACCTGTGATCAATCAACACGTCTTGTTTGTCTATAAATGTCTATGGGCTCCGTTTACTAAAGTGCGATAAATCATCATCATCATTTATTTATAGAGCGTTGTCAAGATACGCAGTACTATATGACTTTAAGTTTCCGCATGTTATCGCTGAGAATATTTTTCCGCCATTTTTTTAAGTTTACTAAACAGTGATGTGCTCAGAAGTCATTGCGATCACTTGCGGTAACTACATAATTAATTTTGAGGTAATTTTAGTGAGTTGCAAATTTTCTGGCAACAAAGTATGTTTTTGCGAATATTTATGATATAAAAAAGTCATACCAGTCAATCTCTTTGCTTCATAGAAATGCACAGTTTAATGTAGCCAATCACAATGAAACCAAAAAAGCGTAGAGGTTGACGAATCCTTGGACTGTGATGCCGCTGCCAATAATACACCTCTGAGCTGAAACTGCTGCTGTTGCAACAGATAGAAGCAGAAGCCAAAACATCCTGTCAGCAATAGCTAGAGATCTCTCTCCTGTCAGCAAAGAATGATGGGTAAAAAAAAAAAAAAGTATAATGGGATATTTCCTGCCCCTTGAGAATTTTCCGGCGAATAAAATACTTTTACGCCACTACATACTGTAGGTGGTGATAAAATGTTGTGAATATTCTTGTGTAAATTTAGTCTTTTGCTCATTTTGCTGTTTAGTAAACCAGGCGTTAATGTGTACGTAGCGTTATTTTCAGCGAAATGTGATAACTGGTGAAAACATATTTTTCGCAAGAAAATTTGCAAATTTATATTTACCGCAGGTTAGTAAACTGGCGAAAACAAATTTGTTTATATTTTGTGCAAATATTTTTGTTGCGCTTTAGTAAACGGACCCCCAAATCTGGAGAAGGAAGAGGACAGATGAAAGCTTAATGGGGCCAAGGGCTATTTAATTTAATGTTTCTCTATGACAGACAGAGAGAACAAAAATGAATGGTACACTATGGTTTAACATGTTTCTCAGGAATAGAAGAAAAGAGTTTATGTTTCACCATTGTCACGCCAATGCTCCATCTGTAGCTGATCTTCAGTAGCTTAGGGACCATAGAGAAGAAAACAACATACGACCTTTGCTAATGTTGTAAAAAAATTCATAGCTTTTTGTGAACAGAAATATTATTGCCATACTCTGGCATCGTCTTCTATTTGTATAACAGTATCAACTGTATTATATGCATAAATGTTTTTAGGCAATGAAAATAAAATATTAATTGAAGTATGAAATGGAGAAAAGCCTGTTTCCCGGCAGGAGCTGTTTTAAAGATTGCCTTCTTTTATATAGGCAATTTCCTACTAATGATTAGTATTAATAATTCTGTATTTAAGCTTTCATGAATAGCTTATTCCATTTGTCTGTATATTTGAGATCTGATTTGTACGCACAGAAATGAAAACAATACAAAACACAGGACTTGGTTACAGGTCTCCCATCTGTAACTTCTTTTCATATATTGGGCTAGACAGTAAAAGTTCATTTTATGTAACTGGAAGCTGTGTTCATAACCTTACTCCTGCTGGGAATGCTGTGTCTTCAGCCTGGCTCCATATTATTTGCTGCTCAGACGCCTATGGTGATTGCATCCTGAGAGTTAAAAAATAAAGAACCCCTACCTGGAGCGTTAGCTCTTTCTTGTTTTCTTTTTATGTGAAAAGGACCGTGAAACCTTATCAAAATAACATCTACAGCATGTATTTAATTTAACAAAAACAATAGCTGTGTTGTTGGAACATGTATTGTATTTAACTATACATAGTATATGGCTTTGTGTGGCAGCTTTGTGATATCACTGAAACCTATTAGCAAATAGAATAAGTATTAGCAGGAACAAAAATACAGCTTAAACACTGCATTATTTTGTAGCTCAATTTACAGTAAAAAATGAATCCTGTGAATTGGCTATTCACACCAAAACTTCAAACTTCAAAAAATGAACGTGAAAACAAAAATACAGGGCACATTTGCTATCTCTGGAGCAACTCACTTTTCTTTTAGAAGTGGTAAACAAAACAACTCATTTCTTAGTAGGAAATAGCTGGTTCCTCGAGCAGTTAATGTTTCCAGTGAAAACATTTTTGCACAAACTTGCCCAAGAAAATGGTTCTTGACATATATTTAAAGGACAACTGAATACTTAAGCAACAGATATCATATATCATAGTGCCATAATCTTACCAAACTGGTATATATATTTAAGTAAATAATGCAGCTCTAACCGTAACAGGTAAAAGTAGGGCTTACACTGGTCTGGTTTTGACCCAAAAAGCCAGGATTTGGGGAGGACTGTCTGGATGCTGCATGCCTGGTTTTCCTAATTTGGAAAACTGGACAGGATTGACGTGACGATTGGCCAAAAGGTGGCAACCCTAAGTAAAAGACAGAACTTTGTCCATTAATTGGCTCATGGGACCTAACATGTATGGTTTGTTTGTGTGCTCCATAAATCGTAGGATTCAAGGGGTGGTCCTTAGTTCATAAAATGGCAATTTTCTCTTTAGGATTACCTAATGATACATAATACTAAAAAAGTATTATTTACATGAAGGGGGGGGTAAAAATAGTATGAGCTGTTTTATGCAATATATTTTATAAAGACCTACATTGTTTGGGGGTATAATTTTCCTTTAATATATTTACAGGGATGCTAGAGCTATCTATAAAACAGAGCACTTGTTCAATGGCAGGTTGTTGTGTATTTGGCTATTCTAATGGGTTATATACTTTATTGTATGGCCAAATAGCACTGGCAAAAAAAAAAAATCTGAATTGAAGTAATAAGGGCGTGACTGTTAATGCTACATTCATGTACAGATATGTGGCACTGGACACACTAGTTACAGTCCAGAGGAAATTCAAGATTTTCTGCTCAAACAGGGGCCCCAAAGGAGCCATCATGCAGTAAGACATTGAAGTGACAGGGGCCATGACTGGGGGATGAGTAGGACCTAACCAATGCATTATTGGGGTTAGGGCATTGTGGGATTTGTTGTTTGAGAGGTAGTGCATGAGTGGGGACTGGAAGCTTTTAAAGGGAAGTGATAAGGGGTCAGAGGTAATCTTACCTGTAGCCATTGGGTTTGAGCATCTCCCCTCCCTATTGCCCTGTGAGATTGGTATACCAGGGGTTGTAATTGCAGCAGTTAGTGGGGCTCCATAGGGGGTAGCTAAAAAGGGGGGATAGCAAGGTCAAATGGGTATATGGGAAGCGTGTGTGAAGGATAAGTGTGGGGTTAGGTTTAGCAATGAGTCTTAGTACTCAGGTGGGTTGGGGGATCAGAAGTCTGGGGCTTAGCAGCCTTCAGTGGTCCGTTGTGATTGATTTGTGTTATTGTAAAATCGTAGGCAATGCTAATGTTAGTTGAGTATTTCGTTAATAAATCAACAACTAAGTTGTAAGTGTGAGAAATTGAGCTAAGTGGGTTATGGGAAGAAGTCTGGTAATTGAGTCTACCTACTGTAGTCATGCTTATCAAATGGAACTGCTAAACCAAAATGTATCCAGTTGCTAATTGCCTAAATCTTCCAGTCCCCTTTTAACAGCTGATAGGAGAGGGAAAGGCTGTTTAATAGCTGCTAGAAGGTGCATACTCTTGATCTAAATGCTAAAATATTAAAATCACAAGATAGTTTTTACAAAATAATATGGAATTTTTATACCAAGTATATTATCTTTCCAAAGGGCCCAAGGTACACAATCATTCTAAAACCATCCATTTGTATGAAAATGAATGTTTTTTTCAATGTATCTGGTGGTCCAGTTGGGAGGCGGGATGCCCACCATGCTCCCTGCTGGGACACCCGCAGCCATCCGTGTCTTCTTCTTGAAATATTTAAAGTGACACAACCTAATTCCCATTGTCCAATGTAGGTTTATTTCCTGATAGTTCCTGGGTGTGATTCAAGTTTGATTATCTGTTCTTTGACCCTTACCTGTCCCTGAATTCTACTACTTCTCTGCCTGTACCAGCCTCTTCCTGTTACTGACCATTCTCTCGGACCCTAGCTTTGTATTGATTGGTTTTGACCCCGGCCTGTGTTCTAAACTATGTCCCTGGCTCCTGAGTCTGTACTGTACTGTCTGATTGATAATAACCTCAGCCTATCCCTTGACTACACTTCCTGTTCCCTGTTCCTCCTGTCATACGTTATGGTTCCCCTGTCTGCCCAGAACTCTCAACCTTGGTTCTCTCACTTTATGACCTGTTGGCATCGGAGTAGCAGAAGTGTGAGCCACGACTGGCACCTTGGCGTTACTTCTGGGTTTTGGAGTACCATGCATGACAATATCTTCTACAGTGCTATAGTGAATCTTTCATTTGCCAGTGCTGCTTGAATGGAGTAATAACAGTAGAAGGTGCAAGTCAACACTGACTTTCATTTACAGACACAAGAGGCTTCAGTGGTGTATCCCACTCATCACAGTAAAACATGACGCCCCTGTTATTTTCCATGGGTAGTGAATGTTGTTCTCTCTGTAAAATATTACTGTGACATGATTCACCATTGAAGCCTGCTTCATCTGTATGACAGACATATAGTCAACAATTAAACACTAGCTGTTAAAAAAATATCTGCTAAACATAGTCTTTCTTCCACTTACCCAGATGGATGCAACCTGTGCCAAATCTGTGGGTGTGTTACTATGTTGGAAGAGAACAAAAACACCATGCAGGGTTGTCAAACATAAGGTCTATTGGCTGAATCAGGCACTGCTAAAGGATAGCTCTCAGGGGTCCCATTATTGCCCTGTCATATTCATTTGGGTTTCTGCTTCCTATTGGATGATTTGTTTATCACTACAGCATTAGTGGAGTTTGGTAACAATCATGTGTTTATTTAATATGTTGTTTCTAACTTATAGCTCTATTTATACAGGTATGTGATCTGTTATCCACAAAGCCATTATCTATAAAGCTCTGAAGACTGTCTTCCATAAACTCTATTTTAAACAAATTATCCAATTTTTTTTTAAAAAAATCAGTTTTCACAGTAATAATAAAATAATACCTTGTACTTATCCAAACTAAGATATATTTAATCCTTACTGGAAGCAAAACCAGCCTATTGGGTTTATTTAATGTTTATGTGATTTTTCTAGTAAACTTAGGGTACAGAAAGGTGCCTTTTCTGATAATTACCAAATCCTGAGCATTCTGGATAACAGGTCCCATACCTGTACTAGGAAAGTCAACAAATAATGTACCTGCTATCACTGTACTACCAGGGTTAGTAGTACATATTGCCATAGTGTAACTTAAAACAATATGTTATACATACAGTATATACAAACATAGTTTTTAATATAATTACTTATAATGAGATTATTGACATGATATCTAATGTTTTGTATTGGATGGATTGTTGAAGATTTTTTATTTACATTCAGATAGAAATGCCTTAGATCAAGTAGAGAAGCTGAACACATTGGTTTACATGTTGTATTATGAACATTTAGCAAATTTAGCCAATTATTTTGTGTCAAACCGCAGCGTTGACCATCCTCAGTTGGTAAATATGACTAAATGATTTGGAGAAAAGTTTTAAAAGGCAATTGCAAATTGATTTACACATTTATAGTCTCTGAGCTTCAGTGTTACTGTATCATGTTTCTATATTTCACATTATCACTTATACTGTAAATCTCTCATTATTTCCATGCCAACCATCATAGGTTACCTATTCTCTCTCTCCCCAGTTTTCTTGCCTGTTGTGCATTGCCCTGTGTCATGCTTCCCCGTTTGCCATGCCAGCTGACGATTACCTTTTGCTGCTCTCTCCTGCTTTCTTCTATGTATTGATCTGCATCTTATCATGCACATCTTCTGTTTGGCTGCCTCTCTAACAAGCTCTGTATCCTTAGTTATAACCTTTACTGTTCTATTTACAGTACCTACTGTACATCACTCCTGTTATATGCAAGAGTATCACTGTAAAGTGTCTCCAAACTATCCCAAGTACTGTCTTTACTTACACTAGTCCACTTTACTGGAGTAAAGTGCTGTGCACCCACTAGAAACATATACTTTTAGAATGTCAAGTAGAGTTCTCTGTGAAATATAGGTTATTATAACTTTAAGGGGCCAATTTATTTAACCATGACTTTTTCGGGTCAGGCTTTTTGACGCCCTAAATCCAAAAGTTGCCAGGGGAGGGGGAGTGTGACTTTTCCAAGCACTGCGACAATTTTCAGTATGAAAATACTCCAGTTAAAACCTGCCAAAATCATGTAGAAGTCAATGGCAAATTTCCCTTTTACAACTGGAAGATCTTTCTTTGATGTTAGAGGTTTTCCAGTGTTTTTGATGCTGGTTCTAACAACTACAATGAAACTGTTGATAAATAGGCCTCCACATCATTGTTACCTGGAATGCATACATTATCTGCATCTATTAGAATGTAGTTTAAATGAATACGTTTCGGCAATATCTGTTATTGAACGCGTGGGGGCAGATTTATCAAAAGTCGAATTTCGAAGTAAAATATACTTTGAAATTCAACTATCGAATGGCTATACTTCGACTTTGAATATTGAAGTTTTTTTTACTGAATTTGACCGTTTTGCGGTCTAAATAAAATCGGTCGATTCAAAGTCGAAGGTATAGTATGCTATTTTATGGTTGAAGTATCCAAAAAATTACTTTGAATTTCGAATTTTTTTACTTCGAAAATTCCCTCGAATTCACTTCGACCATTGATAAATCTGCCCCATGGTGTAGAACTATGGGGTTCGTTTGCTGAATGTTTTTAATAAATATCTTTGAATAAATTTTGAGTTACAGAAGAATAGTTTGTGATACAAAATATCTGTTATTCTCTCATATTATTTACCAATCTATATACTGTGTATATCATCATCATCATTTATTTATATAGAAATGTCAAGATACGCAGTGTTTCGTATATAAATAGTCTTTAAGCATTCACACTCTACCTGGGCAATCTCCAGGGTGCACAGTCAATTCTCAGACATATATTTGAAAATGGTCCTAATGATGACCAAAACATTAGAGAACTGTAACATGTGTATATGAATAAAAATGAATAATTTCACAAAGGGAATTGCTGGTCCAGGGATGATTCATTCCAAATTGAAGTTATATATATGTATATGTTTCCCAAATAAAATTTGTTTTATAGAAAGGAGGGTTGTATAGAAAGGAGATATTTAAAGTTTCCCAAATGGCACATGACAACATGACAGAAAATTGTCTTTCTGATCATGAATCATAATGAAATTTTTTCAGCTTAAGAAAAAAAATGTGTTTTTTTTTAACATTATGACATATGTGAGGTTATTCAAATACACACCTTATTTAGAAATCGGCACTGGTATGTCAACTGTGAAAAGGTTGCCATCTGCTTTTTTCTTCCTATTTTGTGCCCTTGAGAAATCTCTATCCAGTATTATCCCTCTGTTTATTGGCATTTTATCTTTGCAGATGTTTCCCTAAAGAAGGTATCTGCGTTTGTTGGAACATGAATAGGCACCATAACATTTCTAACCTTACCCCCATGAGACAAACTTTAGAGAGTCACCATTTGTCTCTTCAGCCTTAAGTAAATGTTCAATGAAACCATCTAGCACAGGGCTTTTACAAATGCAATGGTGAGTACAAGAAGCAAAAATGTGAGCAACTTGCAAATGACTTAATATTTGGGATAATATTGCATTTTGTCTTGGCAGTCATTCTCGCTGAACTGAAACTAAGAAAATGCATAGGAAAAAAAATCATTTCACATAGATGAAGCAATTCGTGTTTTTTGATGACACCTGTCAGACAAACATATACTAAGTTGAAACAAAAAATTGGCAAAGTCACACCCAGGGTGTTATTTACTAAAATTAAGAACAATTTTATGAAAACAAAGTCGACCAAACTCCCTTCCACTAATTGAACTTGAATATTGAATATTTTTTCTGGAAAACATCAGAGCGACAAAACGTTGCGACAAAATTGAGAGTCAATTAGTATCGTACGATTGACAATCCAAAAACTGGGAAGACTCAACTTTTTTGGATTATCGGACAAAAACCCTGACTTTATCATATTATCCAGAGCAGATCACAATGTCAAGAAATAACTTCAGGGACATCAGCCATTGGTTTCTATGTGACTTCAACAGGTTTGAGATGGAGTATTTTCAAATTTGTATTTTAGCAGCTTTGGGGTATGATAAATCTCGAAAAATGTTAGTTTTTATTTTTCCATAAACAAGTCTAGTCTTCCCCATGAAAGCCTCAATCAGAAAAAATCGAGATTTAAGAAATGAGCCCCCAGTGTAACTTTGAGCAGGTATTGGCCTGTGTCTCATTCAAAGCAGGTTTGTCCCAGGTATAGCAAAATACACAAAGTAAAGTTAATTCTTTTGTCACCAAAATAGCTGGTTACTCAGTCAATACTAGAGCAATTCAATCCAGGAAAATTACATGCAGCACTAGTGGAAAAATTCTCTATAATTAGTGATGGGCGAATGAATAAATTTGTGCATTGTGTTTTCAAATTGCTATTTCAATTGCAATGTTAACTTATATATCTGCAACTATTGCTGGAAAATTCTGTCAGGTGTGAATAGCTTAAATGGACAAAGTATAATGGAAAACATTTTTCTCTCTTATTGGTGTTGCTGTTGAATCATTTCATTATATAGTTTAAAACTCTTATCATAAAGTAATGGTGGGAAAAGCTATGGAAGATGCTCTGAAAAAAATTGCATCTGTATAAAATAGAGGAAAGAAGGAGCTTCAAGAGGTCTGGGATGGTTGATTTAGACTGCATACCCATGTGCAAACTGTTATTAACATTGCATTTTCAGCACACATTTACTATGGACTGGGGACATGAAAGCACATATGTTTAGGGGTATGAAGGATGCTCATTTTAAAATACACAGTATATTATTCATAAAGAATGTGTAACTTTTCAAGATAATATTATAATCAACCCCTCTTTCAGGGTCACCAACAAACTCTAACACGCCCAACCTTAACTGAGATGAACCATGGTTGTGCATATGATAATATTTATAAAGAAATTCCTTTGTCCTGGACCTCAGATTAAAATGTTTTCTGTTACATATGTGTTCTTGATTCCCACTTTTATAGTATTCAAAAGGGATTGGATTGGCCCCGGAGAGATATGAGTTCTTGTGCTGATGCCAGAGGTCTTTCCATTTTTCTTTTGTTTGCAATATATTTCTTAGCTAGTTGGGATTAATGACAAACCATTAATAAGAAACCATTAAGAGATACATTCCAGCAATGCTATCGTATCTTACCATACTGTAACTTGATTACATAGCTAGGGTTTCTATGTTCATGCACAGTGCTGTACAGGTTTAATATTGCCTTTACAAATAGTAGCATAAATGAATAGATGTGATAGTGAAGACTGAACAATGCAAGATGTGGACATTAAGGGGCCGATTCACTAACTTCGAGTGAAGGATTCGAAGTAAAAAAACGTCGAATTTCGAAGAGTTTTTTGGGCTACTTCGACCATCGAATGGGCTACTTCGACCTTCAACTACGACTTCGACTTCAAGTCGAAGGATTCAAACTAAAAATTGTTTGTCTATTCGACCATTCGATAGCCGAAGTACTGTCTCTTTAAGAAAAAACTTCGACCCCCAAGTTCGCCATCTAAAACCTACCGAAGGTCCCCATAGGCTTGCCTAAATTTTTTTGGTCAAAGGATAATCCTTTGATCGATGGATTAAAATCCTTAGAATCGTTCGATTCAAAGGATTTAATCGTTCGATCGAAGGATTATTCCTTCGATCGAATGATCGAACTATTTGCGCTAAAATCCTTCGACTTCGATATTCGAAGTCGAAGGATTTTAATTCCCAGTCGAATATCGAGGGTTAATTAACCCTCGATATTCGACCCTTGGTGAATCGGCCCCTAAATGTGATAAATGCAGTAGAAGGTTTTATGATTATCGTTATTAATAAATAATAAAGCATTAACATCTTAATCATACCAAGGTCTGAGGTTGCTGCTTATTTTATGGACTGATTGCTCTGATGTGACACATTAAATATATGGCCCATTCACATTTATGTAGGGAAACCTCTACCTAGAGCAATGCTTTAAAGTTCAAATAATGCAAATAATTCAAATAAAGCAAACACATGTTAATGTATGAAAAAAATAATAATAAAGTAGCCAATGAATTAAAGATTTTATATTTATTATCAGTTATCATTATTATTAGTAGTAGTATTAGCATCATTATCATTAGTAGTATTAGTATTAAATGAAATCATTGCATGGAAAAATCGGTGACAATGTGCATACCATAGCCAAACTCATTTCAATTTCAGCCATGGGAAGCGGTCAAGCACTGCAAATTATTAAAACCATAATAGCATGGACACTAAGGTTGGAAAGAAAAGTGGTTCTTCTTCTAATCCGCATTTACTAGTAGAGGACACTCTCACCGGGTAAGAGAAGGCCACAACTTTATTAAAAACAATCACATTTTTAATGACCAACTTTAACTTTAATCAATATGTCAACTGCTATCATAGGGCAACAGGCACAAAAGATCATGAATCAAAAAGATCAGGAGTCATAAATCAGATGATGTACCAAAGCTGTGACTATACCCACCAGATAAAAGATAAACCAAATACTGCTGCCTATGAAGCTGTGATCATACACTTGAAATCTGTGACACAGAAAACAACACATAATAAATATAACAATGAATTTGTAAAATATCTGAACTGGGTGGGTGGAAGACTGGGTGGGAGGAAGGCACCCAGCTTCTTCTTGCCCTGAACCAACCTGAACCATGGGTCCCAAATAGTCCATTGTCATGGGTTACTCCAGCCCATTCAGGCTAGTTTCTGGACAAATACTAATTTTTTTTGTACTGCAGATCTTCATATTTTTGCAAAAAACAAAGCCTCATATGAATCAGTAAAGCTGCACCTAAAGGTACATTTATGTGCTTTATGCAAACTCTCTCCCATTACTATAATAAACTAAACATTTTCCAGTTTTGTTTCCTGGCTAAGTTACTCCAAGATAAATGCAAATTGGCTTGAAAGCACCCAGCAGAAGCACAACTTTAAAACTTTTCAGACATTAAAAAGAAAAAAAAAAACCCAAAACATTTTGTACTTGTATTTCAAAGGCATTCTTTTAAGCTTTTTTTTCTCCTGCCTCTACCTAGATTGAATGCTCCAGTTTATCCACCTCAGAATGAAATTCAATGTCTTTCTTTTTTATCATTGTGCGCCCTGTACAGTTATCATCTGAGCCTTTGAAACAGAGAAAATAAGGTCTTATTATAAATCTTTTCATAGAGTTAAAGTGTACAGGAAACTCTGGGGAACATATTCCTTTGTTAAGTGAAAAAAAACCCTAAACAAACATTTTTCTCTAACTATTCTGTAAAAAGACCACTATTTTTATGTATTCCAAGATCAGTCAATTCCACAAATCAGACCTGTACAATTTGTAAAATGTGTATGCTTGTTTGGTTTAATGTGAAACCTTTTGATAATTATATGTATTCCTTTTTATTGGTAGAAATATATATTTCGAAGTAGTGATTAAGAGCAGATCCCACTGTTCGCTATTTTTTCCATAGAAGTATGGTATCTACCTCCTGTGGTTACGTTTGACAGTTTTTATCTTAGCTATCAGAAGACATTTAGAAGTTATTGTCTGTACCTTTAGAAAATGTAATTCACTGGAAAATGGCAAAGGCTGTTCTGCTTGCGACAAGGTATATTTAACATGACAGAAGGTTACGATGAATTAATGCAATTTCCAAACCTTGCTTTTTGAAATAACAGCGAAATAACATTATTCAGATTGTCATTAATCTGAGTTTTATAGTGGAAAATGTGCTTACCTTGATTCTTACAAACTGAGCATTAATAGGATGAAATGTTTTTTTGTGTTAAGTGGTGGACAATTACATTGTTTTAGCTGAAGCCTTTTATTAACAGATTTCATGGTTCTAGTGTATTTTCTTTTTTTCATTGAAACAACAATGAGCTAAGATGACACAAACTGATACTTTTGATGGAAGACTAAACGTATTTATTAGTAACTAATCTTTGGGTCAGGATTATCAGGCATGTTGGGTGAAAACTTTTTGGAAAGATTCAAATTCAACTTTTCTCCTAATTCGATTCCAGGTTTATCCCATAGACTTCAACAGAGTATTCATATGAGAAATAGTGTTAGACGAATAAATTCTCCAGGCATAAATTTGCGGGAAATCTCAGTGTTTCGCCGCAGTCAAATAAATTCTCAAAACTGGCGTGAAAATTTTGGACTGGTGTCGCAAAAGTCGCTCTCGTCAAAACCGATGCGCGTCAACAATTTTCGAAAGCCCATTGGCTTTAACGCCAGCATCAAAATTGACACAAGCGTCAGAATTGACATGGGCATCAAAATTCACGTTTTGTGATAAATTCACCCATCACTAATGATAAACAGTGAGATATGTTTTTCTCATTGAATTGCTTGGTTCTATGGAAAAATCTGAATCTGGTGCCTATGGATTTGGGTAGTGAGAAATGCCAAAGCTCACCCCTTAGTGTTCATTTGGCTGCTCTCTGTACCCTGTCTGGGAGGTGCAGAGTGCAGCCCTGCACTTAGCTCATGTCATAGTCTGAATGCAAAGACCTTATGCAGTTATTCTTCATGTACTACAGGGGCCAAACTACAAACAACATAGCACCCTAACACATAGGGGATTATTTACTAAAACTCAAACTTTCTCGAATAAAACAAACTCGACCAAGCTCCCATCCACGATTTTACCTTATTTATTAATAAAATAACTCGAAAAATTTGGTTCAGGAAAAGTCTCAATAAGATCACGAAAAAAACTAAATCGTATGAATTTTTTCAGATTTGACTTCTGATATCACTCAATTTATTTGGGTTATCACCCAAAAACTCCAAATTTTTTCGATAGCTTCAAATTGGGACATCTGCCATTGACATCTACAGGACCTTGATAGGTTTGAGTATTTTTGGACTCAGATGTTTAGCAGCTTTAGGGTATAATAAATTCAGAAAAAGGTTTTTTTAAAACTTTTGCCCAAAAAACCTTTAAGAGAATGGACACAATTACTGCACGTATTGAGACTATTCACTACAGCTACTTTTGTCTAACATGATTCATGCTTTTCCATGTACTTGAGTCCATCAACATTGCACCCATCTGGTCTGTTCTGATGAATAGCGAACAAGTACACCTATTGGTCTCTGGAGCTGCTGCTTCCCTGACCATGGGGCTAATTTCAGGTTTCCCATTGTAAGCAGATATGAGTTCAAAGAATAACATTCAAATACTATTTTCTTATACTACCTTAATTAAACTGGAATTATGGGGAAAAACTCTACATTATAGGTAAAAAAAAAAAACGGTGAATTAGGCTGAAAATTGCAATTTGCACACTGTGTCTGCTTTCGTAAAGGCACCCTTATGATTCCTTCCCTTTGTTATCAAAACAAAAGGTAACATTTTTAAATATATAATTATCTCTGAAATATGCTGCATTTGTGTCCTTCAACATATCAAATTAAGCTGTTTCAAATATAGGCTAACAAAACATGCTACACCACTATAAATAGATTCCAGTGCATATTTAATTATCTCCTGAACATACCATATGCTATCAAGCTATTTATATTGTTTAAACAGTTTATCTTTTATGCATATGGCAAAACAATAATGTAAGAGGTTTCCTAATTTTGTGGGGAAAACAGTGAAGATAAATTGCTATGTGCTAAACTGGAAATACAAACTACAGTAAATATATGAGAAATAAAATCTGAGCTGAAAGCAGTGGCTTCTGACTCCTGAATTAGTTACAGTAAGTATCTAAGCTGCTGTATAGTCATGGTGGCAGTCAATTACATTGAAATTGGGATATACAGTAGGCCATACCTTTACATAGCAAATAACGTATAATCACTGTAGAATATCATCATTTTAGTTTGGCTAAAGATTGGTCAAATGCCCTTCATGGCTCTACTTACTTAAAACAAATCTTATATAAAGCAGCACATTTGTTGCCAGGAAACGTGTTTACATTATTAGAAATATATTATATATAGTAAATATGGCAACAGTCTGGGCATTTTCTAATATTGTCCATTCTTATAAATCTATATTTCTAAAGACAGCATTGATATAATGATATCATTTGTAATAACTGAAACCATTCTATAGAGGCTGGAAGCCCATTTTAGATATATTTCACTTTTACCTAAATCGTAATGGAATCAGTGAAGATGCTGCCAAAATGCAGAATTATCCTAAATACGTTACTCGCTAATGTGTAGCCCATACGTTTTCAACTAGTAAAAGGTTGTGATTCCAGAGAGTGCTTTAAATGGAATGGTGCATGCATTTATCACCGATAATCACAGGTATGATGGGGAAGCATATTGTGTGCAATTAATGCATTATGAGCCATTATGTTATGCCATTTATTCTGCATTACAGTGATTAAGTCATCTGCTGCACTTAATTCTAAAAATACATTTCTTTATGGTGCACACAAAGCTAGTTTTTCATTTGGAATATAACCTTGTTACTGATTGATACTATATTGATAAATATTATCTTTTTATTTATGATACTGTGAAATCATTTTTGGGGAGTCCATATTTCCAGGCATTAGGGCGAATTTTTTCTCCTTGTTTTGCCGTGGAAATGACGCCCATGGACTTGTATGGCGTTGTGCGTCCAAAATTCTTTTGACGTCCATAGACTTTATTGGGCATTGGCGATAACTCGCCGGCAGCGAATTCTCTGCGAAATTAAATGGGTCAAATTCGCCCATCCCTGCCAGGCGTCAAACAATTCTACCCACTGTTCACATGAATTTTGTAAAGTGTGCATTTTCTCTTCATCTAACTTCACCAAAGTTCACCAGTATATTTCTCCAGTATGTTTTCCCCATAGAAATCTAGATCACCATTGTGAAAATAAGCATGGAAAGGGTGGTGTTGATAGTGAGATTTAAAAGTGGCTGCTATCTTTTTATAATGGTACAGTTTTTCTCCAGCATGAAATTTTTTTTGTCAAAAATACGCTCTTGTGCTCTTAGTATAGTTGAGAATTTTCACTGGTGAAAATCCACCTGGAGAAGAGAGGTGAATTTACTCCAATGCAAAGAGAATTTTCTCCACTGAGAATAATTCTCCAAAATTTGTTGTATTCTCCTAAATTGACAATGTTTAGGGGAATCTTCATTTTTGGTAAAAGTACTCCAAATTTTCCCTTTCACCCTTTAATTAATATGTCCCTGAGTCAGAGTAAAATGTACTGGCCAGACTACCACTTACTATTACTATCTGATCATGCTTTAGCCTTGACTAGGGTTAGATACTTTGCATGACCATGTAGCCATGTCATAAAAGGGGCCCTGGCCAGATGTTGGGTGTGGAATCAAATATGCAAAAATGACTGCATTTCTTAGCAACAGCTTTGAATGCCTGAAACTTATGTAACAGATGCTTAGTCAGGAATCATGTTCAGTAGGACCTGTAGTTGCAGCTGCCTCATCTGAAACTAAAAATGTTAATTTTACAAAGTTGGTGAAAAATCAAAAGTAGTTTAGATAAGTGATGATTTGTGGTTTACTGTGAATATGAACTGCCCCCTTAATATTGAACTAAAGACCGCATGCAGGTGTTACTTATAAAAATAATTTGAATAATTATTTTCTAGGGTTTCATATAGCTAGTTTAGACTTTTAATTATCTGAGTCATTATAAAGAACATCAGCTTTCATTTTCCTGAAACCATTCTTCTAATAATGAGATACAGCACAATCTGAAGCACAATAAGAGCATATGCTGTTTGCTTCTATTCATTGTAGACACATTCCTTTGCATATGGGTATTTTTGTGACATCAGGTTAAATCTCATTAAGAAGATAATGCTTCTACTGAAAAGCATATTCAATATAACTTTATAAAATTAATTTGCAGCACCCACACTTTGTATGCAGAAAAACTATTGCCATACTGATCTTTCATAATGTGCCAGCAGTCTTTGCTTTGTTATCCATGGTTGTTTTTATTCTATAAACTCTCTGAATACTGCAGTGTAAAATGATGTTGCCTTCTGCTTTTGATAGGGTCCTTACAAAGGTAAAGACTGCCAATGGGGTTCTCAGAACTCAATCACCTTCAGAAGGTCAAAGATTGGACAGTTTTGTTTAACATATTAAAATTATTTACATGTTGTATTCCTTATTTTTACAGACCAACTCAATCAATGATGGTAACTGCTATGAAACTTAATTTACATAAGAGTGTAGTTTAAAACAATGGTATTGTTTCTGTTGTCCATATGAGTTTTAGACTTTTTAATGAAAAGTATCTGCATTTAAACACTGTAATTTCCATGCACTGCAGAACTGATAAGCATAGGGCCGGGAATAGTCAATCTTTGTGATTAAATTAGCGGTTTAAGGTCAGGTAAACAGCATTGCATAGTTCTTGAGAATTGGAAAAATGTCTGAAACACAAAGGGTAGTGCCGTGCTGATTCTTGTGTCCCTCCCTGTTTTGGTAAACAAAATCAGAGAGGATGAATTCTGGTATCTGATTATGAAAAGTAATTGGATTTCAAATGGAAATCTATTGAGATATTATACAATAAATACAGTAGTTTTTGCACGTTTATGGGTTTTTTGTACTGAAAATACTTTTTGAGGACAAGTTATATCCTTGGTAGACTAGAAGGACTATACTGTTCTGAGGTCTTCAGAATAATAAATAGAAATGTAAAGTCAAATACAACCTTGAGTGACTATAAACTTTCATCTTAGGAAGTTTAATAATTTTGAATAAATACATTTTTTGGTCTTGTGTGTCATTTTTCACCTTTGAGAAACATGGCCTTAGGTCCGTTTTTTTGAGAATAGATAGATACCAATTTGTCTAAATAAATAACTCTCCTGCACTGTAGGGTCTATTGGCAGGAACTTCCTGTCCTAGGACAGCAGTCTAAATAGCAAAACTTAAAATACAGAGAATTTCCTAGGTAAAAATATATAATACATATGTGTTTTGTTTGACAATCATGTTGAGAAAGAATTGACTCATGGAGCTGGTGATCTCTTTTGAATGACTGATAGGTAAAAGACTACGGTGGCCACATTGTTATTAGAAGAGTATACCCACGGAATTGCGCCACCTAACCTCAATATATACATACAGTATCCTTATATTGTATATGGACAATGGCTCACTAACAAATTATAACAATTTTTATCATCAGTGAAAAAAAGCTCTCAGAAAATCCAAAGGATAAGGGCAAATACAATTTTATGGGCCCATACCGCTGATTTCAAGTATGGGGTGCATTATGGGTTTTCTACTAGGCCCCGCTCCCTGGGCCCATCAACAGCCACATGTCAGCTCCTTTTATTGTTAAGGCACTGCAAGTTCATTCATCCACCTCTTCCTATTGCCATTCTTAACAAAACTTCCATAAAGGACCAGTAACATCAAAAAATTTTTTAAAAAATGTGTTAGTATAGATTGAAAAAAAAACCCACCAAGACAAATTAATTAAACTTTAAAATCGCAAAGCCTTTATTAATAAGTAACTTATTACTTTTTTCAGTAAGTTATTTCTTAATAAGACTTTGTGATTTGAAAGTTTAATTTGTCTTGGTGGGTTTTTTTTTTCAATGTATACTAACGTTTTTTATTTTTTAAATTGATGTTACTGGTCCTTTAAATGGTTGTGTGTTGCATTTCAGTAACCAATCATTTTTCATTTCATATTGCATAAAGGAAATAATCACTAGTAACAAATACATCTAAAAATGCTGCTTACAAATGTTGCCAGACAGCCGGGTAATGCATCTCAAGGAAGTACTCCCCTCCCCAATTCATTGTGTGATTAGTTTTGTAGGCATATGTAACAAAGTCTGGGAATCCTTGTGTTGAGCAAAAAAATAAATAAAAAAAACTGTGTTCACTTCATCAATATTTTCCAGTTTGTAGTAAATATTGAAATGTTATGTTGTAAAATTGATGTACATTTTGCTATATGCATGAACATCTTGCACTATTATTTATGAAACTAAACAAAACCCTAGACAATAATGCATACTTTACTTTGCTCTGTAGCTTATAATTAATTTCATCCTTAGATACCAGCTAGAATATTATTTAGCTGTTTCTCTTGTTTTATTCTGATTTTGCAAAAATCTTGCACAGTATACATTCACTATGACTTAACAATTTAAAGTACTTGTAGTAACAGAGGAAATGTATAGAGCCATCTAAAAGTGATATTGACACTAAAACATAATTAAAGTACATTACGTTAGCTATAGGACATTCTGATGAAAATGTCCTATAGCTAACGTATGCTTTTGTAAGTTATTGTTACTTGAAGTTCCTAAACTTGACTGTTTTGCCAACCTGTCTGTGTCCCTTCTTAATCTGTCAGAGTTTCTAATGCTACAGACTATGTACAGTTATTACCGAAAAGGGCGTGAGATATCAACAATAGTCTGCAATACTTTTCTACATTCTTTAATTGCATACATTGCCAAGGAAGTACCTACACACCAATCCACCTGTCATACTTTAGTGTCTGAGATAAATACATTGCTGGTGCATAGACTTCTCTTCAAACAAATGGGTAATAACAATAGGGAGCCCAGGTGGATAGAATCTTGGGAACACAATAGCTCGAGTCAGATCTTAGAATTTACTGTATTTCTATGGCAGAGAGTTGATGTATGATGGAATGAAACACAATATCCATGTAATAAATACCACCCATTTCCAAAGAAAACAATCACTGCAGTTAAAATATCAGTTCTAACAAAAGCACACAAAGTGATTTTCCTGGGGATGCTCTTGTAGCCCTGTTGTTGCGCTCAGACAACTGTGATCAGCATAACAAAATATTGTAGGTGGTTACTCTTCCTGTCCCTATTATGTGTAAAATGACAACATTATGAACAGGGTTTTGTACATTTAAACATTCAACAGCCTTGGGGCATCTGTTAACTCAGCCTTGCCCAGAGCTTAAGTGTCCCCTCACACATTATTTATACGTTGTTAAACTGTATATTTTGAAATACAAGATATTATTCTTGGTGTTAGTAGCCTTGTCTAACACTTGACACTATTGAATGGCCTTATGCTTATCAATGTTTAACTTTAGCTTCAGTTTTACAGCCATAATCCTCAATGTATCTACATTACTTTGTGAAGGAAAGATAATCCTCTGAAGTTATTGCTTTTGAAAAAAAAAATTTAATACAACTTACAACAAAACCCTTCTTCTTCTTTTTTTGCCAGACCTATCAAACAGACAAAGAAGTTGGCCAAATAAAGGAAATCTGAGATTACATTTTTAGGAGGACACGTCACTGTGTTCATCCCCATTTTCAATGGAAGTGGGTTCTTCTAGATCATTTTATAGAACAGCTTACAGAATCTCATACATGCCATTGCACTGCATTTCTTCCTAATCCTTCCAGACAAAGCAAATATTTCTTTGACCAGGAATATTATTCTATAATTCTCTTGGAAAATCATTTGAAATTGATGTTAAATAGCCCTTTAAGGTAATGTTAAAGGTCAAGCTTACATGTCTGTAGTCTCCTGCATGAAATTGTATTTGCTTTTAAAAGATGACTTCACATCCCATCTTGTGTTTTCAGAAATGAAAGAGCCCATAATTATAATATACGGTTGTGAGACAACTGTATATTCAAAACTCTAAAAATCAAGGTACAGTCTATTCTATTTGGCTTTGGCACTTTCAAAATTAAAGCATAAAAAGTATTTAATGTATTCCTATGAACCTGGAGCTGACAGCAACTTATGATAACTCATGATAAATTCAGAGGGAACATTTCTTTGGTATTAAAATAATGAAAATATAAGAAAAAGAATGGACCCATACATTTAAAGAATGATGTTTCTGGTCAGGCTTTTAAAGGGGAGAACTCAAATTCTTCAAAGAAAAAAAAAACTTGCATTTTTTTAATATTTTTATACCCTGAAACTGCTAAAAGTCCAAATCTGAAAATACTCCATCTCAAACCTGTCGAGGTCCTGTAGAAGTCAATGGCAAATGTCCCTTTACCAATTTGAAGATATTGTAGTCTCTGTATGATAATCCAAATAAGTCAGGGTTTTTGGGTGATAACTAGAAAAAATCTAGCAATTTGGGAGTCAAATATGAAAAATTTGTACGATTCAAGTTTTTGCTTGATTTTATTGAGACTTTTTCCAAAGCAAATTTTTTGTTTTTTTTTTATTAATAAATAAGGTTAAATCGTGGATGAGAGTTTGGTTGGGTTTGTTTTATTGAAATTATGAAAAAAAATTCAGTTTTAGTATAAAAACCCTAATTGTACAATTACATTTTTTATATAAACTTAATATGGTAAGTATAATTTACGTCACAAAAAATAATGGTTCAGGCTTTCTTTATTTGAAAATGTAATTATCAATGGTCTAGACCGCCCTGCATTTTCTATTCTTCCATATTTCTTCTAGTTTAACACATAAACCAAGCAATAGCAAAATAAATGTCTATTAATCTTTGACTTTAATTATAGTAGCCAAATCATTTGGTTGCAAACATTATTTCATCAGAATTATTCACAAAATCAAATCATTAAAAATCACTTGAACTTTATACCAAGTTTCTTTCATATGTTTTACTTAATTTTCGTTGCCTTTCTTTATACAGTGTCCTGTAACTTTTCATAAAACATGTATCAAATGATCAAAAACCCTTCAAATTTACAGTGTCACAATGAGTTTGGTTGATAAATCTAGTAGTTTGGACATGACCTGATGTTTTATGTGGATGCATAGGAGGTGATAGAAAATAAATGAAACAAGTAGTAAAAAAGAGTTTTCCAGTTTTCTTACAGACTTCATAAAGAAATGCTAAATGGGTATATATGTATTGCATGTGTTCTCTAATAATGAGCATACAATATTTAATGCAACATTAAGGGGGTTATTTATCAAAGGTCGAATGTTACAGTTTTCTATACTTCAAATGAACTCGAATGGTTTCCATTCAAAACCCTCTGAAAAAACTTGAACATCATGCAGGCAATTAACATCTTCAAATGGTTCAATGAACCTCTGCCATTGGCTCCTACATGCCCTAAACAGGTTTTAGATGGTGCATTTTCAGATTCAAGTTATTTGTTTTTTTTACCCTAAAATGTGAGTTTGCGATTGAGAAATGTTATTACATACACTGCTATCGGTTGCAAAAGCAGTTTGGTCACAAACTTTGCAAGGAAGTCATTGAAGTCTTAATCAGTCAAACATGGTACAAACATGGTCATTAATGAACGCAAGCATATTTGCAAAGGTTTTTTTTTTTTGCAATAATGAAGCATATTACATTGCCCCCTAAGTATATAAGAAAATCATCACATGGCCATGTTTGTAAGAACATGCCATAAATTTAGTAAGTGCATTCATTCTTTTGTTGGCACTTTTGTGGAATTTTCAAAAATCTGACCAAATGTGCTAGAAGAGTAATGTTTATGCCATTTTATGTATGATGAGATTTTAGGCACTGCAAACTAAGTTCCTATTCACCAGGAGGGTCATTTCTGTATTTAGATGCCACATATTTTACCTTCTGCTGAACAGCGACCTGGAACTATTTATTACAGTCTATATTTTTTTATAGAACTAGCTTTCTCCGTATAGATATCTATTGTGCTTTCAACAGGCTTGTAGAGAACCAGAACTTTGTTTATAAATCAGAGATAACAACAGGAAGAAGAGATCCACTATAGAGGCATATCGCCAGATTGTTACCATGGCAACATGTAAACAAAGAAAACAGGAAGCTGAAGTGAGCTCATGTTACCAGGACTACTATCCACATAAGAAGGACATGCGCAATGGTGATTCTAAAGCCCTTGAGGAAGTCGTAAAGACAAAATGCGTCGGACAATGACATCAGGCGCCCAGGGTTACACGTAGGGATGTAGCGAACGTCGGAAAAAAAGTTCGCGAACATATTCGCGAACTTGCGCAAAAATGCGAGCGGTTCGCGAACGGTTCGCGAATCCCATAGACTTCAATGGGAAGGCGAACTTTAACATCTAAAAAAGACATTTCTGGCCAGAAAAATGATTTTAAAGTTGTTTAAAGGGTGCAACGACCTGGACAGTGGCATGCCAGAGGGGGATCAAGGGCAAAAATGTATCTGAAAAATCTGCCTGTGTGTGCTTGGAAGAGATAGTGTAGGGGGAGAGCTGTTAGTGATTTCAGGGACAGATGATAGTAAGTTTGCTGGCTAGTAATCTGCTTGATACTGCTCTGTATTGGAGGGACAGAAGTCTGCAGGGATTTGAGGGACATTTTAGCTTAGGTAGCTTTGCTGGCTAGTAATCTACTGTTCTCTTTAAACAACTGCCATACGTTGACCTTGTAGGCATTGTTTGCCCAGTTTTTTTGGACGCAGCCACTGAAGCACAGTTGCCAGAAAAAATATGCCATATAAATGCTGAAAATAGTCATTTTTCGCCATACGTTGACCTTGTAGACATTGTTTGCCCAGTTTTTTTTGGACGCAGCCACTGAAGCACAGTTGCCAGAAAAAATATGCCATATAAATGCTGAAAATAGTAATTTTTCGCCATACGTTGACCTTGTAGACATTGTTTGCCCAGTTTTTTTGGACGCAGCCACTGAAGCACAGTTGCCAGAAAAAATATGCCATATAAATGCTGAAAATAGTCATTTTTTGCCATACGTTGACCTTGTAGGCATTGTTTGCCCAGTTTTTTTGGTCGCAGCCACTGAAGCACAGTTGCCAGAAAAAATATGCCATATAAATGCTGAAAATAGTCATTTTTTGCCATATACGTTTTGCCATTGAGTCAACGTATGGCAAAAAATGACTATTTTCAGCATTTATATGGCATATTTTTTCTGGCCTCTGTGCTTCAGTGGCTGCGGCCAAAAAAACTGGGCAAACAATGCCTACAAGGTCAACGACGTTGACCTTGTAGGCATTGTTTGCCCAGTTTTTTTGGCCGCAGCCACTGAAGCACAGAGGCCAGAAAAAATATGCCATATAAATGCTGAAAATAGTCATTTTTTTGGTCGCAGCCACTGAAGCACAGTTGCCAGAAAAATTATGCCATATAAATGCTGAAAATATAAATTTTTTTGGTTGCAGCCACTGAAGCACAGAGGCCAGAAAAATTATGCCATATAAATGCAGAAAATATGCATTTTTTTGGACGCAGCCACTGAAGCACAGTTGCCAGAAAAAATATGCCATATAAATGCTGAAAATAGTCATTTTTCGCCATACGTTGACCTTGTAGACATTGTTTGCCCAGTTTTTTTGGTTGCAGCCACTGAAGCACAGAGGCCAGAAAAAATTAAACCAGTAGGGTTTGCACCCTAGTTTGTAACGGTGGCGGAGGGAGGAGGACGCTAAAGGACAGCTGTGTGTGGAGTCATGAGGCTTGAAGAGAAGGACAGCTGCATAGAAGTCAGAACAAGTCTTCCGGCGTGCAGTAACCCTCCGAGATCCACCCCTCATTCATTTTAATAAAGGTCAGGTAATCGACACTTTTGTGACCTAGGCGAGTTCTCTTCTCAGTTACAATCCCTCCTGCTGCACTGAAGGTCCTTTCTGAGAGCACACTTGAGGCTGGGCAAGACAAGAGGTTCATGGCAAATTGTGACAGCTCTGGCCACAGATCAAGCCTGCGCACCCAGTAGTCCAGGGGTTCATCGCTCCTCAGAGTGTCGATATCTGCAGTTAATGCCAGGTAGTCCGCTACCTGCCGGTCGAGGCGTTCTTTGAGGGTGGATCCAGAAGGGTTGTGGCGCTGCCTTGGACAGAAAAACATTTGCATGTCTGACGTTACAGACCGGCCAAAGGGCTTTGTCCTTGCAGGTGTGCTCGTGGCAGGATTACTGGCACCTCTGCCCCTGGAATGTTGATGAGTTCCTGAAGTGACATCACCCTTAAAAGCATTGTACAACATGTTTTGCAGGCTGGTTTGTAAATGCCGCATCTTTTCGGACTTGTGGTATGTTGGTAACATTTCTGACACTTTATGCTTGTACCGAGGGTCTAGTAGCGTTGCGACCCAGTACAGGTCCTTCTCCTTAAGCCTCTTGATACGGGGGTCCTTCAACAGGCATGACAGCATGAAAGACCCCATTCTCACAAGGTTGGCTGCAGAGCTATCCATCTCCGCTTCCTCATTATCAAGGACTGCATCATCCACGGTCTCCTCCCCCCAGCCACGTACAAGACCAGGGGTCCCCAAAAGGTCACCACTAGCCCCCTGGGAAGCCTGCTCCTGTTGGTCCTCCTCCTCCTCCTCCACAAAGCCACCTTCCTCCTCTGACTCCACTTCTGGCACCTCTCCCTGCGTTGCAGCAGGTGCCTGGGTTCGTTCTGGTGATTCCAACCATAAATCGTGCGCTTCCAGCTCCTCGTCACGCTGGTCTACAGCCTCATCTGTCACTCGTCGCACGGCACGCTCCAGGAAGAAAGCGAAGGGTATTAGGTCGCTGATGGTGCCTTCGGTGCGACTGACCATATTTGTCACCTCTTCAAAAGGTCGCATGAGCCTGCAGGCATCGCGCATAAGCACCCAGTAACGGGGGAAAAAAATCCCCAGCTCTGCAGATCCAGTCCTACCACCCAGTTCAAAAAGGTACTCGTTGACGGCCCTTTGTTGTTGCAGCAGACGTTCCAACATAAGGAGCGTTGAATTCCAGCGAGTCTGGCTGTCAGAAATCAAACGCCTGACTGGCATGTTGTAGCGCTGCTGAATGTCAGCAAGGCGTGCCATGGCTGTGTAGGAACGTCTGAAATGGGCCGACACCTTTCTGGACTGGGTGAGAACGTCCTGGAATCCTGGGTACTTGGAGACAAAACGTTGGACTATTAAATTTAACACATGTGCCATGCAGGGCACATGTGTTAAATTTCCCAGTCTCAACACTGCCAACAGATTGCTTCCATTGTCACACACCACTTTTCCGATCTGCAGTTGGTGTGGGGTCAGCCACCGATCGGCCTGTGACTGCAGAGATGACAGGAGTACAGATCCGGTATGGTTTTTGCTTTCCAGGCACGTCATCCCCAAGACAGCGTGACAACGGCGTACCTGGCACGTCGAATAGCCTAGGGGGAGCTGGGGGTGCACAGGTGTGGAGGAGGAGAAGGAGGACCCAGCAGCAGAGTAAGAAGAAGAAGAGGAAGAAGACGAGGTAGAGAGCGATGGAGGAGTAGAGGTGGTGGCAGAATCGCGTGCAATCCGTGGCGGTGACACCAACTCCACTGTTGTTGTTGTTGTTGAGCTACCCATTCCCTGCTTCCCATTCCCAGCCATTACCAAGTTCACCCAGTGGGCAGTGTAGGTGACATACCTGCCCTGACCATGCTTGGAGGACCATGTGTCAGTAGTCATATGGACCTTTGGCCCAACACTAAGTGACAGAGATGCGGTAACTTGGCTCTGCACATGTTGGTACAGGTGTGGTATTCCCTTTTTAGAAAAAAAATTGCGGCTGGGTACCTTCCACTGCGGTGTCCCAATTGCTACAAATTTGCGGAAGGCCTCAGAGTCCACCAGCTGGTATGGTAAAAGCTGGCGGGCTAAGAGTGCAGACAAGCCAGCTGTCAGACGCCGGGCAAGGGGGTGACAGTCAGACATTGGCTTCTTACGCTCAAACATGGCCTTCACAGAAACTTGGCTGGTGGCAGATGACTGGGAATGGGAACAGGTGGTCAAGGTGGAAGGCGGAGTGGAGGGTGGTTCAGATGGGTCAAGGAGAGCAGAGGTAGAGCAGTAAGATGCTGGACCAGAAGGAGTGTGGCTTTTAGTTTGCCTGTTGCCTTTGAGGTGTTGCTCCCAAAGTGCTTTGTGCTTGCCGCTCATGTGCCTTCGCATAGAAGTTGTACCTATGTGGCTGTTGGGCTTACCAAGGCTCAGTTTCTGACTGCACTCATTGCAAATTACAATGCTTTTGTCAGAGGCACACACATTAAAAAAATCCCACACTGCTGACTTTTTGGAAGTGTGCGATCTGGCGCTAACAGTAGAAGTTTGCGGCATTGGCGGCAATGGCGGGTGCGTTGGCCGGCTGAACACAGGTGCCGATACATGTTGTTGCCCTACTGATCCCTGCGGGCTGTCCTCCCTGCTTCTTCTAAGTCTTATTCTCCTACTGCCTCTCTGACTCTCCATCTCTCCATCTGAACTACCCTCCTCTTGCTCTCTTCTACTAGGCACCCACAAAACATCAATCTCCTCATCATCATTCTCCTCAGATGCATCAATTTCTTCTGACACATCACAGAAGGAAGCAGCAGCGGGGACCTCCTCCTCATCACTCATCATTATGTCCATCTCTGTCGTGTTCTCTGCCAGAATTAAATCTGGTGTAACGTCCTCATCTCCTTCATCTTCTTCTGCCAATAATGGTTGCGCATTACTCAGTTCAAGAAACTCATGGGAAAATAACTCCTCTGACTCCAGTGAAGAAGGGGCACCGGTGGTGGAGGAAGTGTTACGTGGGGTGGCCATAGCAGTGGAGGATGAGGAGGATGTTGTGGTAAAGTTAGAAACGGTAGAGGATGGGGTGCGCTGTGTAAGCCAGTCAACTACCTCTTCAGCATTTTGGGAGTTCAGGGTCATTGGCTTTTTAAAACTGGGCAATTTGCTAGGGCCACAGGATTGCATAGCAGCACGGCCCCTAGCACGGCCTCTGCGTGGCGGCCTGCCTTTGCCTGGCATTATTTTTAAAAAAACAACAACAACAAAAACTCAGTTGGTTTTTCTGGAAACGATAATACACACAGCTAGATGGCAGTTTGAAGAAAACAGTGTGCAAATAATGCCTACAAGGTCAACGTATACACAGCGGTGGATACGGATTACGTAAAATATAAGAATGCTGCTTGAAAAAAAGTAACTCAAGTGGTTTTTCTAGAGACGATAATATTATCAATATTTAGACAAAATGTGAACAAGCTCACACAGCTAGATGGCGGTTTGAAGAAAACACTGTGCAAATAATGCCCACAAGATCAACGTATACACTACTACAGCGGTGGATACGGATTACGTAAAATATATTATGGCTGCTTGAAAAAAGTCACTCCGGTGTTTTTTCTGGAGACGGTAATATTATGGATATTTAGACAGAATGTGAACAAGGTCACACAGCTAGATGGCAGTTGGTTGAATAACACACTGGGCAAAAAATGCCTACAGGGCAAATAATGCCTAAAAGGTCAACTTATACACTACTACAGCGATGGATACGGATTACGTAAAATTTATTATGGCTGCTTGAAAAAAGTCACTCCGGTGTTTTTTCTGGAGACGGTAATATTATGGATATTTAGACAGAATGTGAACAAGGTCACACAGCTAGATGGCAGTTGGTTGAATAACACACTGGGCAAAAAATGCCTACAGGGCAAATAATGCCTAAAAGGTCAACTTATACACTACTACAGCGGTAGTAAAATAAAAAAAAGTAAAATAAAAAAAAAATGAATATTAAAAAAAAAAAATTACAGTTGGTGCTGCTGAACTACTAGGAGCAGCAGATTAGCACACCAGTCCCACTCCCCAACACTGCTAGACTAATAGCACTGGGCTCTTATAGTAGTAGTAGTAGTAGTAGTAGTAGTAAAAGAACAAAAAAATAAATAAAAGCAGTCCTTACAAGGACTACTGTTATTGCAGCAGTCAGCAGATGAGATCAGAAGCAGGACAGCTGCCCACTGCAGCTACATACAGAGCACTGCAGTAGAAGGTAGATTACTAGCCAGCAAAGCTACCTAAGCTTAAATGTCCCTCAAACCCCTGCAGACTTCTGTCCCTCCAATAACAGAGCAGTATCAACACGATTACTAGCCAGCAAACTTTCAACTGTCCCTGAAATCACTAACAGGCAGCAGCTCTCTCCCTACACTATCTCTTCAGCACACACAGGCAGAGTGAAAAAACGCTGCAGGGCTTCGGTTTTTATAGGGAAGGGGAGTGGTCCAGGGGAGAGCTTCCTGATTGGCTGCCATGTACCTGCTGGTCTGGGGTGAGAGGGCAAAAAAAAGCGCCAACAATGGCGAACCCAAAATGGCGAACGTCGCGCGACGTTCGCGAACTTCCGGCGAGCGCGAACACCCGATGTTCGCGCGAACAAGTTCGCCGGCGAACAGTTCGCGCCATCTCTAGTTACACGATGCGGTCGAGACACTGGCAATTATCATATGCACAGATTGCTTGGAGAACCCGGAAAGTGGCAAGATGGCGACTCATAACTGTTATATGCGCATTTTTACAAAGACCATCGTGAGTGTAATTTTAACTTATTGGTGATTAAAGTATTTACGTTTTACACTGTCAGTGCATTCTTATAGAGCTGCAGAATTTGGAGCAGTTTGGTGAATCTTCAGCCTATTAATTGCCTTAATGCACAGTTCCTTTTAAACATTTGTAAGTACCCCACCATTTGAATATATCACATTGCATGCTTTGGAGTGGCGTTGCAAGGGGTGCATAGATTGGATAAACTGAACAATAAGGGCACCTAAGTGCACTTTTTCGCTTAAGCACTAAGTGGTGTGTCAGCATAATAGCAAAATTTTCTTCAACATTGGTTAGTTTTAAAATGGAGTCATACTTAGAAATGCAAATAATATAGACACCCCTCTCATCTGTGTACAGGAATTTTGCAACTAAATATTGCTCTTGGCCAATTACTGAGTTGCATATGTACTGTACAAAGTGGCTACATCATGTTTGCACTTGCACCTAAAGAAAAAGGTAAGGGTTAGAATGTATACTTGACCAAGTACCCACCATTATTAGTGCTTAGCGTCAATGCACAATAAAATGAAAGAGGACAGAGCACTTAAGAAAAAAAAAAAACAAAAAATAGTTTAGTACTCCTAATAATCAATGATCATTGAACAAGTTAAACAGGATGGGACAGGTTGGCTAAATAATCCAGTTTGTGCCCACTTTGCAATTAGAAAAAACAGTATACAACCCTCAAAATGCTAAATATGTTTTCATACTCCATTCCGTTTTGGCTTGCATTCCAAGGATGGTAAATAATATTCAATTTACTAGAAAATTTGTATAAATAAAGAAGTCAGTACAGTTCTCAAAAGGTAATGTTGGTAATTATTTTATTTTTTAAATTAACTTGGCATGAGCAAATATTTTCTCATAATAAAGTATTTTGAATCTGCACAAAAATGTCACTATGCATTTTGTTTTATTTGACTCCAATACATTTGTCAGGAAAAAAAGACCATTAAGCAATGTATTTGATATAAAAAAAATACAAAAAAAGCCCATTGACTTCAATGCATTTGGTTTGGTGCAAGAATAAATAGCCATTGACTACAATGCATTTGACTTTAGAAAAAAGAAACATATTGATTCAATGCATTTCTGATATCACAATCCTTGTCCACACATGCACAGTTGTTTGTTTAACAACATGTACAATGTCCAAGCCTCCAACTTTCTTTTTTGTCGTGTGATCTGGATCAATAAGCACCAAATACAAATTTGAAAGAAAACATTTCCAAAAAAATAGTAAATGTTGCATATAGAACTTCACAAAAAACATACCTTAAGACCCTCAGCCTGGAAAAGGTTTAGATAAATGTCAATAGAACAATTATATGGGATGGCACAAATCTGGACCACCAGTCTAATTTTGTACCATCCCATATAATAGTACTATTGACATGGATAAGCACCCATCTAAATTCATTGCTTTACCTTTTCATTGATGGAAGTTCATTGCAAGAGGCTTTCTGTTTTCTTCACTTGACATTGAAATAACTCATTTTATTTATATGGTATTGAAAAACACATACATTTTCAACTTAGAAGAGGCAATGCACAAGACTCTTTCTCAGCAATAAATATAGCACAGGAATTTGGAGTGCTCCTTTAAGCAAACTATGCAAATGGTAACTCTGGTAGCTTGGAGGCATTTCTTTCCAAATGTCTGGTTAGGGCAATCTTTTGTTTGCACAGTAAAATTTTCTGCTTGCAGATTATCTTTTGGGAACCATCTTTTCTGTGCCCTGCAGTCACAGAGAAAATGTTAATTGAATCTTTGTGAAAATGTGCATTTTTTCAATATTTTTGATGCGTTGAAATGGTAGCACTTAGAAAAATCATATGAAAAAATAATATCAAAACCGAGAAATGTGACATTTAAAAAATAGAAATTGATTAAAACCATCTGAATCATTGCTTTGAACATAAATAGATTCACAATCAAGCATATACTGTACATTTATAGGCATATGGTAGTCTTGTCCTGAGTTCACCTGCAGTAATTAAATACTGTATAGGAATGGAAGCATTAAAGGAAATATAATAATGCTTTATACATAACGGGTAGTAATAATAAGAATAATAATAAAGAGTAGCTATCCACATTTTAAGCCAACAAACATTGGTCATAGACTAATCAAAATGCTTTCCTTTTCTGTTAATAGGATCACCTGCAACACAAGAGGCCTAAATATTCCTGGTGGGGCTATGACACACTAGATGACCAGCCTGTTGTCTTCATATTTAGAATCAGTGTTAAAGAGATATAGAAAGTGACAAGGTAGTATACTTTAAGGGGCCGATTCACTATGGGTCGAATATCGAGGGTTAATTAAAAGTTTATATTTGACTAGGAATTAAAATCCTTCGACTTTGAATATCGAAGTCGAAGGATTTAGCGCAGATAGTTTGATCGAACAATCGAAGGATAATTCCTTCGATCGAACGATAAAATCCTTCGAATTTAATGATTCGAAGGATTTTAATCCAACGATCGAAGGAATATCCTTCGATCAAAAAAAGTTAGCCAAGCCTATGGGGACCTTCCCCATAGGCTAACATTGACTTCGGTAGCTTTTAGATGGCGAACTAGAGGGTCGAAGTTTTTTTTAAAGAGACAGTACTTCGACTATCGAATGGTCGAATAATAGAACAATTTTTACTTCGAAGTCGTAGTCGAAGGTCGAAGTAGCCCATTCGATGGTCGAAGTTGCCCAAAAAAACCCTTCGAAATTCGAAGTTTTTTACCTTCGAATCCTTCACTCGAAGTTAGTGAATTGGCCCCCAAATATGTAAGATAATGGGGCAGATTTACTTACCTACACATATTTGCTCAAATGTTGCCTACTTCAAGCTACGCAAGACGTTATTTTGTGATAAATTATTCATCAAAATTCGCACTTTCGTCATTCATTAGACTGAAATTTTATTAGACTGAAAATTTAAGATCAGAGTGTGTAACATTACATTAAAGCAAGTTTAATATTCTCTCAAGCATTCCATTTATAAAAGATTTCTCAGCTCAATACCTTGACATCTGGTCTATTCAAGATTCCCAAATTGCCATCAACCCAGAGTTATTTATTTATCAGTATCTGAAACCTGATAAATGTTTCTCTGAGCTGAAAGATGGGTGAGGAAACAACCTCATAATATGCACTTTGATTAATGTCCCCTTTGCACTTCTGTTAGTAACCCATTAGTTTATTGGAGTCACCCATAAAACACATATTATTGCAAAACCTGCAAACTGTTTCCCATCAGCTTAATTAATTACTCTGTTTCCATTTGCCATAATTAAAAAAAAAAAAAATATATATATATATATATATATATATATATATATATATATATATATATATATATATATATACACTGTATATTACATAAACCACATTTAAACAGAAGCTCTTATTGGAACCTTAAAAACATTCCTGTCCCTATAACTATATATCTTTAACACCAGTATTGATTCAGTTCTCCATTGACTTTTGGCCTGCCATATTTTAGCAACATTTTAATGGTTTCAAATTCAAGGCTACCACTTTTAGAAATCAATCTTAAGAAACCAATCCTAAATGTGAGTGTTTCATACATGTTTAGAACAATCTAGCGCCTATGAAATCTACATATGTTTTAAGACTTTTTCCTTTAATAACAAGTTGTAGTTTTCCAGATTTAAGGCAGAGGGGGTACACATTTCAAGGATTAGGAGGTCATAAGAGGATAAGATAGTATAGAAGGTGGGGAGAGTAGAAAATGGGATACAATGATGGGGGAAAAAAAGAGGTGGAGGAAGAATGTGAAAAGTGTTGAGTGTTAAAAAGGCAGTGTTCAAAGTCCCTGAGAGGAAGAAGGAGGGAATCATATTAGGAAAGTATAAGGTGTCTATAAAGAGAGCCTTTGATGACTTCCATCAATACAAACATAGGCATCTCATAGGCTCTTATTGACATAAATTACTTTATGATGTTTTCCTAAGAAATTGAGGCTTGTTTTGAGCAAATACTAATGCACAAAATTTTTCAAAGTTATTATTTAATATAAGTAACAAATAAGGGCAGATGTATTAAGGGTCGAATATCGAGGGTTAATCGACTGGTGAATTAAAATCATTCGACTTCGAATATCAAAGTCGAAGGATTTTGCGCAATTCGTTAGATCGAATGATCGACGGAATAATCTTTCGATCGAACGATTAAATCCTTCGAATCGAACGATTCGAAGGATTTTAATCCATCGGTCGAAGGATTATCCTTCTACCAAAAAAAGATAGCCACGCCTATAGGTAACATTGACTTCGGTAGCTTTTAGGTTGCGAACTAGGGGGTCGAAGTTTTTTCTTAAAGAGACAGTACTTCGACTATCGAATGGTCGAATAGTCGTACGATTTTTAGTTCGAATCCTTCGATTCGAAGTCGTAGTCGAAGGTCGAAGTAGCCCATTCGATGGTCAAAGTATTTTTCCTTCTATTCCTTCACTCGAACTTTGGCAGGAAAATGAAATGGGTTGCAGTAAGATGTGGGCAAACCTCCTTAGACTAATAATCATTTGGAATTCTGCCAGTAAAAACAACTGGGCATTTAAGATGTTATCCATTTTACTTACAGTACTGATGACCATTTTGTGTGTAATCGATCATGAGATGTAAGAATATAATACTTTCTTGTTTACATTTCAGCCAGTTGGTACCAGGATTTCCTACTCTATTACATGGGCTAACCAGTTAGGACTGGCGTTGTTTGGCAGGATATACTGTACTCATCCTGTTTCTAACATTACAAATCTGAGAGTGAGGTATTGTTTTTATAGAAACTCCACTCATAAAAAATAAAGAGAAAGGTTGTTTTGTGTCTACAATAGGCATATTTTATTGTCTATTTAAAAGGACAAGTGTTAATAATATAATTTTATAACTCCAGGAGAAAGAACTATTTTAGCTAATGGGCACAAAGTTGTACTAATCAGCTTGCAATATACATAGTGCTGCTTGTTCATGGCAAATTGAATCAAATGAAACAAATATACATAGGGCTTGTGCCTCATCTCATGCAGTGCACTGCAAGGCAATTTAGGTTCAACTGATTGTGCTCCATTCATTCTGTAAGTGGCAGGCTCAACTCGGAGGTGCATTCAACATGACAGTTGAAGCCTATTTTATTTACCTTGCACCCTGCATCCCATCCTTTGGAAATTAGATAAGCCCTCATATAAAACAAGAGGAAACTTTAAATAATGCAAAATGTACTGCAATTTGGCATTCTCTTTCATGCAGTCTTTGTACTTATGTATTTCCAATATATTAAAAACATTATCCCATGCTACCGTTTACATTGTCCATGGCGATGATATACCATCCACAGAAAGAAAATCCAACTTTTTTCCCTCTATCCAGAGCAGTCTTGGTCTAGATATAAATATGTCTCATGCAAAGATAAATCACAGTTTTAATCAGACACTGTGCTTTGTACAGATTTGATAATTCTAGCCATTTAATCTGTCCATGGCAAGAAAACACTAGGGGCCATTTAAAGATCCCTATGCAGCCTAATTTTACCTCACAGGTACCACTGAGGCTGAATCTTTAATTGTCCTCAACTGTTCTTGTGTAGCCCTGCCACAACAAATGTCAATAAAGCTGGCATTTAAATCTTACAGAGAAGTATTAAGTAATTTCCCAATCAATTCACCTTAGAAACTGAATGCCTCAAAACAATCAAATAACTCGAGCCTCGGCTTTGGTTTCTGCACACATTCTGTTGCTGATAGAACAGGCTGAAATGAAACACAAACTTAATAACGATGAGCCAGTTTATTCTGAAATAATCTGTTGTCTTTCTGTGGGGACAACAAATATCTGATCATTACATTCTTGTCATCATTCTAGAACTTTTATATGAAGTTTTCAGATCAGATACCGGACATGGTTTGGAGATTAATATTTTTTTCTTATTATTTTTTCATTTATTTCTGAAAGACAAAATTAACCCAGGAACAAAAATGTAGCAACATTGCTAATTCCCCTCCTATTTTCCCCTGATATTTGTACAGATGAATGGAAATGTTTCCATTGATCAGTATTACGTAAAGCCATTATTGTGGAGCTCCATAAATGCAGTATACTGTACCCAGTGGCGTAACTACCAGGGGAGCAGGGGGTGCAATTGGGCCAGGGCCTGCACCCCCTCAGGGCCCACCGGCAGCTCCCGCCCCACTGACTCCCACTGATTCTGGAACTCCGGAGGCAGAAAAAATGGTGTACGGAGGGGGGCCCGGCTGCAGGTCCCGCGCCAGGGCCCGCCCCCCTCTAGTTATGTTACTGACTGTACCAGACTGAAATAAACTATTCTGTCTCAAGAGAAAACTAAAAAGAGGGCATTTTTTAATTGCCACCTTATCTGGAAGGTTATACCCTTGAAACAAAAAGAAAAGTGCCCACTCTGCATCAAAATTAGGCTGTAGGTGGGTGGCACATGAGGATCCTCTTCCACACCCCTAAACTGTGTTTTATTCACATACACACACTAGAGAGTATTGATGGGTGAATTTCTCCCGTTTCTCTTCGCTGAAAAATTTGTGAATTTCCCACAAAATTTGCAAAACTGTGAAAAATTTGCAAAAAAGCATGAAATCGGAAAGTTCACAAAAAAATCGTGAAATTTGAAGGTTTTCACCAAAAAATCATGAAATTTCAAGGTTTTCACAAAAAAATTGTGAAAATCAGAAATTGACACCAGGAGATTTGCAAATTTATTCGCCAGTGGCGAAACGCAGGAATTCACCTCAAATTTGTGCCAGGTAAAAAAAAAACGTACACTGTCATTAAAATTTTTTTTGGCGAAGCGAAATGGCCCAAATTCGCCCATCGCTAATTTTGGACATACCTCTATACCTTTATAAATGGTTCACCCAGAACCCTTTGTTTAACGTTAAATTTCAAAATGCACCATTTTCTTGTTAGTCCTTTTTTCCCAAACAAAAATTATTAATTTTTCAACTAAATGTCAACATTTGTATATGGGATATCATCCTAAAATCTCAACAGGCCCACCAACTCCCAAAATATCTACTTTATGATAATGGAAAAATCCTGGCAAACTAGTATATGTTAAAGTTTAGTTTCTTTAATCCTATTTATTGTGTTTAACTGGTTAAATTTGTTATGTTTTGACTCAAGCTTTTCTCATACATAGACAGGGATGCAATGAGGGTGTGACCATCATTAATGGGTGAGGGCAGAGGACCTCTCTTGCCTTTGTCTATGTGACATGACAGAAGCCATCTAGATGAAGTTCATTCCATCTGTATTTCTCACTGGTTTTTGGTCTGATTTCAGAAAACTATAAAGATTATTCACACAGCATGTGCAAGCAGACACTGGCTTTTATTCTTCAACAAATGTAATCCATGGAATTTGCTTTCATTTCATGAACCTTTTTATTATTGTTCTAATTGAACGCTGTGTACTGCGCTTGACATAATCCTTCTGAACATGAGTTATTTGGCCATCACTTAATTCTGTGGCATGATCATAGTTCAGATTGTCTTCTGACATTCACTTCACACATATTGTGTATTTTATTCTAATAAGCATCTTATCTCTAAAAGGCTCTCCATGTTTTTTAATTAATTGGCATTATAATTTAGGATAATGGTGAGGAAAGTGAAGTTAAAAAGTTAATTAAGTGGTAGTCCCCATGGCTGCAAGCACTACCACCAGATAATTGCCTGTCAGCTATAGTTAGAGTTAAGCCCAAGGAAGGAGATGTAATGGAGGTCAAGGGCAATTATGAGCGGTACATCCCGCCACAACTATTAAATAATTAAAGCTGGGTAGAAACTTCACCAATCATAGAAAACTTTGTTTCTTCAGCTTTCACATTCTGTTTCTATGGAAACTAAGAATTGCCACCACGCCAATAGAGTCTACTGAAAGGAAAGAGCCCATTGAAACCTCCAGCTGATTGGCAGATGGCAACGCTCTATTTTTCCAATGGAAAGAAAAGGAAGTTTTGAGAATAGATGTAATTATGAGAATCATATTTATCATTATAATTATCAAATATTGTCAATGTTGAAAAGAAATGAAGTTCTTCAAAAAATAAAGCTCAACCAAGCTGAACAAATGGTCTGCCAGATGTCCCTGGCACAACTTCCATCTTCAGTGAAGACTTTGCAAAGATGGGTTGTTTATTAGAATATGTGTATTTTGCCTTGATTACCTGACAGGAAATTACATCCAAATTGAGGCATCTGCTTCGAAACCAATAAGGGTCCTGTATTTTTTTTTTTTATATATAATAATGTTTTCTGCTTTCCTTAAATTAAATCTGAAGCTATTCAGATTCCATAATGAAGGAAACGTTGGTTATTATTTCTCATTTGTTCCAGAATCCTACAAAATCTAACAACATTAAATGCACTGCTTAATAATAGGAGTCTGGCATATAAACAGCATCTAAACAGAATATTGTGTCTACTCAAAAGGGAAACAAAATCAGTACAATACATTGCAACATTTGCACATTTCCTCTTTTAATACACACACACACACATACACATATATATATCTGTTCTTAAAACACAGTTCCGAATTTATCTTTAAACCTCGCATATTTCATGGAAAATACAACTCTACCCTTAATAAATCTGCCCCTTATTGTAGCTTGTTGCCCTGGCAGAGGCTCCCATGCTGAATAGTCCTGTGTTCAATACTCTTAAGGCTTTGCAGCTGTGAGCGCTACTCACCCTGGTGGTCTAGTGGACCAGCGGGGACACCTCTGCTAGTTTTATAGGCGCAGTTGCGCTGGCGTAATGATGCCAGCGCGCAATGGTGCGAAAATTCAAATGCTATAAAAGGGATTTTCTTTATGTAATTTTAGTCTACGCCTTGTACTGCGACCTTCTGCCCAAAGTTTTACTTTACCGTCATGCCCCTTTGCACGTCCAGAACCCTTCGCTTGGCACCTCTCTTAATAAGACCTGTCGGCATCCGATTAGCCATGAGGGCTCCTCCCGAGGTGAAAGGCGGCTGAGAACAGGGTGCTTAGCATAGGACCTGGAATTAGGGTGCCGACCGTGACAGCAGCACATTATTGTCTAAAAATATCAATCAGCACTCAATTTTGTGATCAAGTTACTGTCTGTTGCTAAGTTTTTTATAAGCAAATATTATCTCAAATTTTACCTGGGGATGGATGACATGAGAACAATCTCAATCTCGTTCACTGCTCTTTGTTTCTTGCTTTCCTTTTTATTTCACAAGTTGGATAAAAAAGCCATTTGGCTATTTATTTGCATCTATGTTGCGGAGAAGCTCTGTCAGTGCAGAAATTGAATGCTGTTTGTTTCATTGTACCATGAAGTAGTGGGAGGTTGAACAGATGTAGAGAAAATTGAACAAATTCCTGTGTCACCTGCTTTACTGTCTCTGTGGCGAGATCCAAGACTGTACTGTCTCTTGTGGATTTAATTCACTTTGATGACTGCTACTTCCCAGAACAGTTAATTAGAGGGGCTGGCAGAGATTTGGTACCTTGCCACAGGTGCTGAGCATTTTCACAGGGCCTTCATGTAATGCTGCCTTGGCAGTTAACTCCTTCTATATTCATACCAGATTGCAAACTCTTTGAAATGTAACAACTGAATATATGAATGTATTTTATTTTTACTTTGTTTTTATAATAGGAGTGTATTTTCTACTGCTAGGCAGTCTGTGCCCCTGTCCATCATCATAAAATCAGCAATAGTGTTTTATAATCAAGATTCTAGCTATGAATGGAGTCAGGTATCAGGTATCAATTGCTGGGGGATACACAAGCACTCTATACTAAAATATGTTCATATTATTCAAATACTTTTACTGATTATTTAACAATCTAATATACTGGCTTTGGGTTGATGTAGTTCTGTAGATAGATAGATAGATAGATAGATAGATAGATAGATAGATAGATAGATAGATAGATAGATAGATAGATAGATAGATAGATAGATAGATAGATAGATAGATAGATAGATAGATAGATAGATAGATAGATAGATAGACAGACAGATAGATAGATAGATAGATGATAGATAGATAGATGATAGATAGATAGATAGATAGATAGATAGATAGATAGATAATAGACAGACATACAGATAGATAGATGGATACATACTTAGATGATAGACAGACGGACAGACAGATAGAAAGATAAATAGATGGATAGATGATAGATAGATAGGGATGGATGGATGGATAGAGACATGGACCAATGTGGGTCTCCAAAACATTGAATGAACAAGTGATGATTGAATAAAAGTTCACACACTCAAAACATCTGGTGTGCTGGTCCATTCTGGAAAGAGCTCTTTTGATTTCAATTTAAAACAAAAAACTCTTTATTTTATATACCACTTGTGTCCAATGTTTTGGTCCACATTAGGACCTTAATCAGGGATAACAAGTAGTGACTCTAAAATACCCATAACCATTGTGAAAATGGAGCCAAAACTAGATCAAACAATCAATTGATTCTACCCAGATAATGTCCTGTTTTACTCAAACCTTGCCAGCTGTCCTCCCCTTGTCCAGGAGAGTTGACTGGTCCGGAACTACAGTATGCAGGTTGAACGCAGTTAGATGTGTATATAATTGGATACAATTATAAGCAAAGATATTTGATGCTGATTCCTTACTACCCACAAATGGTATTTATAATTCCCATGATTCCCAAAGAAAACTTGGCCATTTTTAGGGGGCTATCAGTTAAGTACCAGCTATGACATACATGTTTGCCAGCTGTATCCCTTGAAATATTATCAGCATCTTCCTGATGGAAGTGGCATTGCCATGGTGTGTAGGCTGTGGCATTCTTCATTTTTAGTATTTTTGTCCTGCAGCTTTTCAGTTTGGAATCCAAAGGCTGAATCTAAAATATGAAATATGGCTTGTTTTCTCTAGCAACCAGGTATGATATCGAAGTCTGAATGGAAGCACAACAGGTAAAGAGCATCTAAGAAAAGATAAGCATAAGTACAATAAGAATGTAGACCACCCTCCCAAGAGATCTGTTTGAAGTCTAAAGCCCCATAAAGACAACGTGACAGCTAATTATTCAAAAACCATAAAATATGAGGACCTATTATAAGTAGCTGAGAATAGGTAAATCTACATTTCACTAAAAGGACTATGAAGGGGAATGTCCCCATTAACTCATGTCAGTTTTCCTGAACATATTTGTTTTGTAGATCTTAATCTTCTTTTTTATCAATTATGTATCGCGGCCCAGTAACACAGAATTTGATCTCTTGATAATGATTTTACCTGCTAAAAAATATTTAAGAAACAAATTCAAATGCCAATACTTTCTGCAGCCTCTGTCTTGCTAGTAAAGATGACGAGAATAATGAAACATTCTTGATATAGTTAGAGGAATATATAATTGCAGATGGCATTCCTTGGCTCTTACCTGGGTTATGGCTGAATTTCCTGTGTAACCTTGCAAATAAGGAGGGATTTACTGTGAATTTTGAACAGCAAAACAACCAGTGTCCAGTAATATTCTCATTAAAAAAAGATTGTTACTATAACAGAAACATAGTTTAAGGCATTTTTAAATATTTAAACATGAATGTCCAAACAGCTAGCTCCCCTCAAGCACTTTTTGACCTACAGTCCCCTTTGGTTGTTGAGTGATGCTGGGATTTGTAGTTAAGTTACAGCTGGAGGGCAGGTACGGTACATGTCAGACTGAAAACCTTCCTATACAGAGCATGTAAAAGAAATTACTTGAGTATACAGTGGTATTAAACATAAATTCACAAGTGAGAAGACATGGAAATTCAGTTAATAACACAAGCATAAAATATATACACATGTCCGAACACAGGGCAACTAGTTATTATTAATGTCACATTACAAATAAATGCAAGTATCAGATTGGTTGAAACAGGCTATAATATTGAACCTGTATGCCAGTAATTATTAGTGTCTTTTCTGAAGGTTAGTTTGGTGCCATGTTGCACCTACTGGGGAGTAACCTATGGCAGTCCTTCAGTAGGTAGAATGCACAGATATTTGATTTTGGATTTCACAGCCTAAAACAGGGAGTAATGTAATAAAAGTCACAACAGTTGCTCATGGTCTTGTTATTCTTAGCAACCAACCAAATGTTTGCTTTTAAGACAGCTTACTATTTGGCAATGTGTTACATATAAGCATGAAGGATTATTTCTCATTGTCTTTCTCCATTGTAGCCAGTAATGGGAGAGATATACAGTAGGGCAGAAGCATTAGGGAATATTGGCACTCTTTCATTATTCATTCAATGTAGGTTTTTTTCCTAAATGGACAAGTACGTACCGTATGTGTGTTATTTTGTCAAGCTGTATTGTCACAACTGGAACAGTGTCTGGTGCTGTTTTTACTCGCTGTTTCCTCCTACACTTTCCTTATTGTAACTGGGTCCAGATTTGAACTCATCTAAGATGGGACCATGTGCATTGGGTTAATGAAAGCATTTTATTCTGAACATTCTGAACATGAATGCAGTGCATATGCATTAATAATAATAGCAGCTGTTCCTCTCAGTACAGAACTGCTCTTAACCCTCACTATAATCACAAGAAAGTGCTAATGCTTTATAAAGAACCACAGTTTGGGTTGATGGTAGTCTTTTTTTCATCTTTACAAATATATATACAGTATATATATACAAATATATCTTGAAGTCTAACCGACTGCTGACTTAATCCTGAGCAATAAACCCTCAGCCTGCAGTATTTTACAGTATCTGATTAGGAACATGATACACCAACAAGTGTTCCTGGAAACATGACTAAATAATTGTGGAGGATGAGGAATAATCAATGGCCTATAAATATATCCTCTGATAAAGCATTCCATGTTGCATACTTAAGTAATTGGCTTTAAGAGTTGCTTTCTGTAACTATTCTATGTTACTATTTAAAGCTCTACAAATTTGATTCAAATCGAGATTTATTAAAAGTAAAAACCTTTAAAACAAAACTTTGCAGGGTAAAAGTTGCTGAGGTCCTATAGGCAATCGGAGCTGTGCTGATCATATTGGACAATTGAAATCAGTTCTGATTTTTAGATGTTTTGGAAATATTGCGATTTTTTTCAGATCATTCAACACTATTTTCAGTTCGTACTTTTTTTATTTCAATCTTTTAATAGATGTCATGGCATTTGTGGTTTTTAGAGATAGTAGTGGGGGTCATTTATCAACACTGGGCAAATTTGCCCGGGGCAGTAACCCATGGCAACCAATCAGATTGCTGCATTCATTGTTCTACTTGCAGCTAATTGCTGATTGGTTGCTATAGGTAACTGCCCATGGGCAAATTTGCCCAGTGTTGATAAATGAGCCCCAGTTTTTAGTTGCCTTTTCAAAAACCTCTAAAACCACTAAAATTCGACTTTTAGGCATATCAGGGGGACTCCCCATGGATTGGTCAGGATGAAGGGCAATGCCTAAAGGGCACCAAATGCCAGAGCAGTAGGTATGTAGAATCCTAAATGCTTAAATGTTTTTATATGTAGATTAAACTCCAGGATACCCTTATGTGCATACACACACTTGTTGTTAGCAACCATTGGTGCTCCTCTTTACTTCCCTACATCCAACCAACAGGATAGATAATCCTTGTTCTGCCAGAATCACAGGATTATCTGTTGAACCTCTACAGACTTTCCCTACATGGTGAGATGGTCAGGCAATATCAGCTAATATATACTGTATATAGCGTACATATATTGCTGTATGTCAAAAATGTCAAATAAAATACAGAATTCGCTATATATCCAAGTGCAACTCTTTGATGCTGAATTATCTATGTTGTTTTCATTTTCTTTACTTGAACAGGGACCTAAAAATTATTGTACTAAAAGTTAACAAGTCCCTCTAGGAAGGGTTTACTGCAACAGATATTGTTTGTTTGTGATTCTAGCTTGGGTATTAAGTTTCTTTTTTGCTGCCAGATTAAATGCCTTATTGTAAATCAGTTACTTTGATCTTTTCGTCTTTGTCCAGAGTGTCTGTAAATTATTTTTATAGGTTGGTGGGTATGACAATGCCTAAAATAAATGACTATCAGTAAAACCAGCAACATACACAGAACAAAGAGAATTGCCATTGGATTTTTACCTTTACTGTACTTTTGTATCATACAACTGAGAGAAATAGCTAATAAAGCGATGGTGTTATGCATTTTACACATTTATCTGCCTGGAAATGTGCATAAGTTAATGGATAAAGATATATCACCTTGTCTTTAAGCTGAAAGCACAGCATCAACCTATATCCATATACATATATACAGATTCCATCTATATTATTGTCTTATGTTTTTTCTGTAATTTGTGCAGATAATGTGCTTTGGAAATAATTAACTATATACATTAGTTGCTGTTATCTCTTGTAAAAAGTTGACATGAATAATTAAGGTCCTTCTTCCTAAAATAAAGTCCAGTGAGTTTTCAACCAAACAGATCATTATGTGTCCCCTTATTAAAATTAAATATATAACATTGGTGCGGTTTATCGATTTGTTCAGCACCCAGTTTATGATTATGATCATGCTCATGATTATGGCATGAGAAGATGATATGGTTATATCTCGGGGATCTCTAAGTACAGCAACTAACACAAGGAAGGGTTCATGGTTACAATTATAATCTTAAGACATCATCATCATCATTTATTTATATAGCGCTGCCAAGATACGCAGTGCTTAAGACATGCTCCTCTATGTTTCTAAATATAATGTGATTTAGATTTAATGTTATAGGAAGTAATCAATGGCTATTCCTTACATTTTGTTTTTTGGCACTTTGATGATCAAATACGTTTTTGAGCAATAACATGTAGAGTTAACTGTATAATTAATCCCTTTTTGTCAATAAGAAAAATTTTCATGTAAGAAAAAAAAGTTTCCACCTTGCCCTAATATATTTTTGATAGCTGTAACCGTGGGCATCGTTTATAAATATTAGTACTTAACTGAGGTCACATACAGTATGCATGGGGAGTATGGCTAAAGAAACGAGATCATACTCTGAACCAGGTCCTGATAAGAAAGTATAAATTATATAAGAATAAGGATAATACATAACCACTCAGTGGTGCCATCTAATATATGGTTTCCAAATCATGTAAAAAAAAACAGGGAAACATTTAGGGGCAGATTTACATAGGGTCGAATATCAAGGGTTAATTAACCCTCGATATTTGACTGCCAAATTTAAATCCTTCGACTTCGAATATCGAAGTCTAAGGATTATACCGCAAATAGTTCAATCGATTTTAATCCATCGATCGAACGATTTTTCTTCAACCAAAAAATCATTAGAAAGCCGATGGGGACCTTCACCCTTGGGTTAACATGGCACCTCGGTAGGTTTTAGATGGCGAAGTAGGGGGTCACAGTTTTTTTTAAAGAGACAGTACTTCGACTATCGAATGGTCGAATAGTTGAACGATTTTTAGCTCAAATCGTTCAATTCGAAGTCGAAGTAGTAGTAGAAGGTCGACGTAGCCAATTCGATGGTCGAAGTAGCCAAAAAAAACATTCGAAATTCGAAGTTTTTTTTAATTTATTCCTTCACTCGAGCTAAGTAAACGGGCCCCTTAATAAATACATCTAACTGTTTCTCTGGCACATTCGTTTATATGCATATGTATGTATTGAGCAGCAGCTCTCAACGTTTTTATTTTCATCAAAGTCTCTAATACTTATCTACTTGAGAGCCTCTGAAACATCTCTAACTAAATGAATGGAAACATTTCTGTCATGCAGATTTTTACATTTCATCCACAAAGCTATAACCTGACAATTTTGATGGTATTCACTAGGGATGTAGCGAACTGCCGTTAATGTGTTCGCGAACGCCGTTCGCGAACACCGGCAAAAAAGCGAACAGTTCGCGAACAGTTCGCGAACTTCGAACGCTCGATAAAATCGTTCGATCGAACGATCGAAGGATTTTATTCGTACGATCGAAGGATTTTCGTTCGAATCGAACGATCGAAGCTATTCGATCGAATGATTTTAATTCAATCGAATGCTTATAATCGTTCGAACGAATGGAAATCGTTCGATTTTAGCGATCGAACGGTCGAATGGTCGAACGAAATTTTACTTCGAATCGAACGCGAACACCAATTGGCGAACGTCGCGCGACGTTCGCGAACATTCGGCGGACGCGAACAGTCGAAGTTCGCGCGAACTAGTTCGCCGGCGAACAGTTCGCTACATCCCTAGTATTCACTGGATAGAGGTAACAACATGTACCACAATGAACAGAAAGGAAGGAGTTTAACTGAGCAGCACCACCTTGTAGGTGAAGTGGCTTCACAGTTTTAAAAAAAGTTGATATTGACAGGAGAAATATATATAAATATATATAAGTATGCAAAGGTCTGGAGGAAGGGATAAAAGATTAAAGATCACTTTTTCTATCTATAGGAAGGTGGACAATAATGAAATACTGTATATAGTGGGGAAATAGAAAAAATGAGAGATTGAAGACAGAAAATTAGAAATAGAAGGCTACAGACCAAAACTTCCAGTTTAAATAATGATTATTAGGTATGTAATTCTCATTTTTATAAGTGATTGACACAGCTATTCATTAACGTTTTGTTAATACAAAACTCATTTCAATTCATGACTCACTATGAGATGAGCACCATGATTCTCATTGTTGCAATCAATTTGATCTGTTCCCTAACTGAAGTGTCTTGTCCCTCTTAATCTGAATCTGTGATATAAATCACTGCAGATTTTCTTGTCAATATCTCTCACTGTGCTTTTGTGTAAATGGTCATTCACCTGTTTATTTTTTGAAGATTGAGTATACATTTCTGATTAGTCACAATCTAATAAATATTGTACTTGTCATAGAAGCTTTGCTGAACCACAAACCAAGAAAATTGCAAAATTACATTTCTAAAGCAATAAATCATATATGATTTCATATCTTTTGTTGTTTTCTTCTTGGCCAAAGAAATAATAAAGAACACATGGATGTGCTAATTCTAAAGCATTAAGTGTAGCGCAACATTAATTATTGTTTATTTGACTCTGTAGTAAAACTTTGTGTATGTTTAGCAGCAAATGTGAAACCATTGGAGCGGCTATTTTTTATCATTAGACCACTGACTTTCAGACCCCCAATTATCCTACAAAAACAGTTATTTATCAAAAAAAGTTATTTATTAAAATCTTCAAAATTTTATCTCAACATTTTCTGCCAGAAACTCCGATCAAATCTGCTTGGGTTTTTTACGCTTATTTATTATTACATTTCCCGAAATTCTTTTATCGGGAAAAAAAATTAGATTTTCACAATTTTTTTTGTATTTTTCACCCAAAACTCTGATTTCTTATGCTTTATTGCATGACCCCCAGTGCACATCAAAAAATTATTGGGACTTCCATATATATGACTTATATACAACCTCGACAGGTCTGAGATGCTGGATTTCTGATTCTGACTTTTCCATCCTCTGGTTTAATAAATTCCGAAAAATCTGTGAATATTTAAAAGTCTGATTTTATAAAAAAAAATTGCAAATTTTTTTGGGATTTTTGCATTCAGAGTTTAGAAAATAACCACCTAAATGGCAGCTGTTCGTATTGTCTTTAGAAGACTTGTGACTTTGTTTGGCTATTGATTTGTATTTACCCTGGCATGCATTGAGCTATTTTGGTGTGGAACAAGACCATGAGAATATAAAGGTTATATATTTTGGAGTAAAAAGAAAAAAATGTACTGTAAAATATATATATAATGATATTTTAGAAATGTAATAAATTAATTGATAAGTCAGAAGATTAAATGATGAAGAGGTTAAAATGTATTGTAGTATTAAGAGTTGTAGTAAAGGAAGATAATATAATGTAAGCTACATATACAGGTATGGGACCTGTTATCAAGAATAGGGATGTAGCGAACTGTTCGCCGGCGAACTAGTTCGCGCGAACTTCGACTGTTCGCGTCCGCCGAATGTTCGCGAACGTCGCGCGACGTTCGCCAATTGGTGTTCGCGTTCGATTCGAAGTAAAATTTAGTTCGACCATTCGACCATTCGACCATTCGATCGCTAAAATCGAACGATTTCCATTCGTTCGAACGATTATAAGCATTCGATTGAATTAAAATCATTCGATCGAATAGCTTCGATCGTTCGATTCGAACGAAAATCCTTCGATCGTACGAATAAAATCCTTCGATCGTTCGATCGAACGATTTTATCGAGCGTTCGAAGTTCGCGAACTGTTCGCGAACTGTTCGCTTTTTTGCCGGTGTTCGCGAACGGTGTTCGCGAACACATTAACGGCAGTTCGCTACATCCCTAATCAAGAATGCTCAAGACCTGCAGTTTTCCAGATAACAGATCTTTCTGTAACTTGGATCTTCATACCATATGTCTTCTAGAATATCATGTAAACATTAAATAAACCCAATAGGCTGGTTTTGCTTCCAATAAGGACTTAATTATGCCATGGTTTGAATCAAGTACAAGACTCTTTTATTATTACAAAGAAAAATTAAATAATTAAACAAAAATTTGCATTATGGAGTCTATGGGTAATGGCCTTTCAAGTTTTTCTGGATAATGGGTTTCTGGATAGCAGATCCCATACATGTACATACATACATTTATTATGCCTGAGGTAGTGATATCTTGAGCAAACACAAAACCAATTGGGCATAATAATAGAATATGTTTAGTTTTAGGCATGGTTGTTGCTATATCAGTGCAGGTGTATTATGGCATTATCATTTTCTATTTTGTTAATAATAACGGAAAATAGTATAAAAAAGGAGAATAGTAAATCATAGACTTGAGTGAACATAAGATAACTAAGAAGTCCTCTGGTGTACAAAAAACTTGGTGACTTGGAACTGCAGCACAGAATATATATCATTGGCAATGAAAACAGGAACAGAAAACACATGGAACATAAAACACAGGATATGATTAGTGATGGGCGGATTTGGGGCGCTTTGCCGGAAAATTTGCGAAACACCGAAAAATTAGCGAAATGGCGCCGCCGTCTAGTTTTTGACACCAGTGTCCGATTTTGATGCAGTTTCGCAAATTTATTCGCAAAATTTGCGCCTGGTGAATAAATTCACCCATCACTAGATATGATGTTATTATCAAACTGTGACATCTATGCCAATGCTGATTGAGACTGTGACATCTATGCCGATTGTTTATGTCATGTAAAAATCAATATAGGTGTTTAGGAGCTTAGACACTGATGTCCAAGTTTTCAAGATGCTTTCAATTTGGATAGAATAAGATTCCTCATCTAGAAGATGACTAGAAGTGAAACCATAGCAATTTCAAGGCAGAAGAGTGCTGAAAAAGTCTTTGAGATACTGTATGGACCATTTAGCATGATACTCTATTTGCAGTAGACAGGTTAAGAAAGATCAATGTTAACCATTTGGAATTTGATACATTATTTCACTGCAATGAAGACAAAAATGTAAGAAAATGTTTTATGTGGACTCACTAGTATCTGACATCCTCAGCATAAAATATATACAGAACCACAGAAGTTATGCATGTAAGCTCTCAAACACTCTAATTGACATCAGCAGAGCACAGGTAAACTATACTATTCTTGGATTAGTACGCAAGCCATCAGCATAGGCTGACAGATATGCTAGGAACAAAGAGATCAACTGAGCTAAAATCCATATGAAACATAATGATGTTTTTATGCATTCGCAAGGAAGTAGATTAGGAAAATACAGAAGACACTTATATATGCATATGTCTTCTTCAAAAACACAGGGTTATATTCATTTTAATTTATATTATTTTTTTATGAGAAATGTATATATTCAAATGTTCAAATGTTAGGCACCCCCAAGTGATTATATTGACTTACCTGAGACCCCAGGTCAGTGCTTCTATCAGCAGATAACTGCACCGGCCTGGGGAACAATCCTCTTCCGTCTTCTCCAAATTTCCCAGGGACAAATACATGCGTAGTTGAACTAAATAGCTGACTTTTTAGTTAAAGTTCGGCTTTTCATTCTACTGTGCATGTGCAGCAGTGCGAAGGAAAAAGGAAGACGGAAGAGAAGCGTTCTGCGGTGTTCATTGGTATAACCCCAGGCCGGTGCAGTTTTCTGCTGATAGGAACACCAGACAGGGGTTTCAGGTAAGTCAATACAATCACTTGGGGGTGGCTAAAATTTGGCAACCCCAAGTGCACAAAGCCTCTCCTTCTCCTTTAATTCTAAATCTGGCTTGCACTATATAGTCTATAAATATGCCAATTAGCTCTTTGTAATGAATTATTTCTATGATTGCATTACAACTGAGTTTTCTAAATACACCCTTTATTTTACAACAACTTTTGTTTTATTAGGCTGTCTTTTTCTTTAATCTTGTGGTGTTGAAGACACAATTGGTACTCATTACACATGTAATAAACATGGCTCTTGCTGTGTCTCCCGTAATTACTTACAAACTGGAAACCACCCTTGTTTTTTTTTAATAAGCTTAATATCATTACTATTAGGAATGTTCATAAGCATCCACAGCTTTTGTGATGTTTTCCCATTGTAATTGTGTCTGGGAACTAGACCATAAAGGTGTGTGTGGGAATCACATATGGGGTTTTGGACATTTAAAACCACAACTGAATTGCACAGGTAGTGAAAAGTTACAAGAAGCTATGTTTTTATGATTAAAACAGTAGGATGTATATCCATATTTGGTTGCTTTAGGACATATTTTAGCTGGTCTGCATCAAATGAAGAATATATAAAATCAAAACATCACTTACATTTAAACAAACATCAATATTTTAATGAATATTTTAATCAAATGGTCAGCTGGTATCTGGCCTGAAGTTGCAGTGTAACAGCAATTATGAAATGTTATATTCTTTATTAATTTTTAATAGCGTGAAATTGACATTTCACACATTTTTCTATAAATTAACTGTTATTCCACATTTAATTGAGTATTGCCATTAAATGATGCTTGTTTTAAATAAGTATGCCATTTTGTATGGCATCCAATTGTCATTGTTTCCATTATAGGTTTCTATCTAGCTTTTTTCCTCTCCCCTGCTTCTTATATTTATTAATGTACAGTTGACCCATTGTCATTTGGAAATATTGAGATAATATTTTGCTCCCTGTTCATCATATCATGGCATTTGTAAAGAAAGCCATACACACACACAGATTATGATTCGTCACTTTCCAAACACGCTGTATGATGATTTGCAAGAGTGTTGCATATCAAATAACTGCCTTGCCCAATCAACAGCTGAGCAAATGGTCCAAAATTAAAAATGTAGTTCAACTTAATTCAATGCATCAAGTGATATTTGATTGGAAGTAAGCATTTTATCCTTTCACATCTTTGTACTTTCTTATCAACAATTTTGGCCATTCAGGTGTGTACGGCCATTTTGCATCAATATCCTTATTTTTCCCATGTAATTATCATTCCCCATCACCTCTTACCAAAGAACTGCTATGGCTTGGTGGGCTTGCCCTAATTTAATGGCGATGCCTGGAGGTCAGACACTTTCTCCAAACAGAAGAAGACCTTTACTTTCTAATATGTCTTTAAACTAGCGTGCTGTCCCATTATTATAATAAGTCTAATTAACTTTTTCAGATACTTTTCAGATGGGCAATTACTGATCTTTCCCTAAGTCTTTGTATAAATTCATAATTGTATATGTAAGTTGCCAGCCATAATGTTTGACAGCATCAAAGTGTAAAGAGAAGGCGCACACCCTATTAGTAGACTACAGAGGAATCGATAGCACACCTAATTTGAAAAGGCAAAATTAATTTATTATACAAAAGAAAAAGAAAAAATCTAACACAAAAAAATAAATTTACAAGACAAAACCATAATGAGCCCAACGCGTTTCGACCTTAAGGGTCTTCATCAGGGGCACAAAAAATATTGTTGCTTTTGCCACCAGCTAAGGTGAGGAAATCAGAGGAAATGATAATTAAATCACAAAAATAATTAAATCACAAAAATAAACTTTACAGCACTGCTGTATACACATTACTTATAAGTGTAGGCACTATTATAACCTTGTTAATTTCATGTGTGTATATAATTGGTAGGTACTTCATTGCACACTCATATGCTGTTCATTATTCAGGTGTTCATGGGATACTGACCAGATATGCCATATGCATTTAATCAGGTTGTTCAAACTAAAAGCTTTGCTTTTATTTATTTTTTTGAATTGCACTCGATAAAATAAATCCCATTTTATTAACAATGATTGTGGTGCACAGCCTGGATATGCTTATCATGCATTGTGAACATATTTCCCTTCTAATATTGAATAAAAGTCAGATGCTTTTAAGTTACCACAGCCACCATTAGGTTTGACTGATCACTGAGAGGCTTTCAGCAACAGGCTGCTTAATTGGATGTTCTGTTTTAGGAGATTAGTTAATCACCTTTATCCAAAGTTTGCCAGGCAATTTCTATTCACGTCCCTTTATTTTTAATTAAAATTTGTCACACACAAGCTGGTATTCTGGGCCATATGTTTATCATTTTTTGACAACAATAATTACTAATAGTACAGACTTAATGGGAATTAAAGTATGGTAACATTTAAGTGCACATTGTGTTTTCTGCTCACACATTGGCGTTCATTTACTATGTAGTTTCCTTTTGATCCACCCAAGCTTCGGTGTTGACTCATTGCTGTGTATATCCCTCTCTATCATGTCTAATCACTACTCATTAATACAGTTTCCATTTTTGACCTGACAAGACCATGCCCCAAGGGAGCATCTGTCCCCAGGAATAAACCATTACATTTTCCATTTTATATCTAGGACCAGAAAGGAAACATTTAATTAGCTCTTACATTTTGCAAAGGGTACCACAAATGCAAGAGCACACATTTATGTCAGGGTAATGATACTCAATGTATACAGAGTTTGTTTACTTATGGATATTCTAAGCTCTTTTAACCGACTGACAGATACAGCCAACTCATTTGTTTCTTGTTAGTTTAATAAAGGTGCCACCCAAGGCCATCAAAAGCTGCCCAATGCCCTCAACTGCAAAAGATGCAGTTGTGGCATTTTGGCTTAAATATGCCACAAATTAAATTCATATTGTATAATGTAGAGGTTATATTCTTGGACCTGTGATGCATAAATTGCTAAATATTTCACCACTGAAATATTTTCCCAGCTGTTGTTGTACCAAATGATGTTTTATGATGTCACAGAACATGTGTTTCCTTGAGGTTTTAGAGTTGTGTGTGTCATTGTTTGTGCTGCTGGGTCTCCTTTACCAACACTAACTTATGGCAACCGATCACAATTGTGTTTAATTCTTCCCAAGATGGGTGAAGTAAGCTAAGCACTGATTGCTCTTAACAGAAATTCGCAGTATTTTTTGTAATATAACATTTTTTGGCTCTAAAACACACCTAGGTGTTGATTTATGGTAGATAGATAGATGATGATAGAGTTTTGTCACAATTGCAAAAATGTGAAAATTAAAAATAAAAAACTCACCCCTGAAACAAACTTTTTGTTCGAAAAACAACGACCACAAGGAAAAAAATTACTGCGTCAAAGAAGCATGATACCGTTTTAAAAAGAATGTAACTTTATAAGTAATTAATCAGGGCTTCAAAATGGAATGAAAAGACCTGAACTTCTCTGATTAATACATTACTGCTAGCATTTGGGAGCTCTTTATTCATGAGGGAAGGGTTGGGAAGCAGCATGCAGGGATACTCTATCCAACCCTACGCAGCCCCTAACACACACACACTATAAGGGTTTTTAAAGTTTTGCACATTTAGTCCTCCAGCAGGGGATTTTATAAATTACCCGTATACTGTCAGTCAAATGCAAGTGCATTGGTTGTAGCCTTGGTAAAAGCATGTATATATATATATATATATATATATATATATATATATATATATATATATATACTGTACATACATACATACACATATACAGTTAGGGGAACAGTTATCTCGGGACCTTGGTTTTTGGTTAATGGATATTTCCATAATTTAGATCTTCATACCTTACAGGAGAATTCAACCTGTAATAATAAAAAACCCTACACTGGGTAGACCCCCGTCCCTCCTCCCCCCAGCCTACCTGCTCGCCCAGGCCTCTAATTTTTTACTCACCCCTCCGTTTCGTTCACAGAAGCCATCTTCTTCTTCTCCGGTAATCTTTGTTTCTTGACAGAAGTTTTGGCGCATCCGCAGTTGGAGTAAATTTCTAGTCCTGAACAACTGCGCATGTGCCGAAAGTCACGAAAATTTCCCATAGCCAGGGGCGCTCCACCAATGAGGCGAGTTGAGACACTCGCCTCAGGCGGCAGCGCCCCCCTGGTTACCAGGGGCGGCAAAAATGCCGCTCCTGGTAACTAAGAGCCGAATTTCCGGTTTTCAACCCGGAAATTCGGCTCTTGTAGTGCAGAGAGCGCAATTGTGCTCTCTGCAGTAGCGTCGTGCAGCGCCCCGACCCCCTCCTGCGCAGAAAATGTGAGCGCCGTGAGGAGGGGTCGGGGCGGCAACGGAAGGCCGCCTCAGGCGGCATAAAGGCGCGGATCGGCGCTGCCCATAGCTGTACATGGATTTCGTTATTATCGTTTACATGTGGTCTTTCTTTGTGTTTTAGGAACTGTCTTTTTTTGCAGCAAACTGGGTAGGATCTGGTCTTTTAGTCAGGAAATTATGTATCTTGTGTGGGTGCATGCTTTAGAACGCTGATTTTGCTAGGGACCAAAGCCAACAATGGGAATAGGAAACTTAATCAAAAATGTAATCATGTGCATCCAGGCTATGTTCCCTGTGCTGCCAGACACCAGTATTCCTGATCAACAGACCAGTGCAGAGATATGGGGCAGTGATGATCCAATCAGCTGTGCAGGCAGCAACATTCTGCATTTCCATACAAACTCTGCACAATCTCTTTATTGTAGATAACAAGAGAAAGTATCATATTGGCAACAGGAGTCTATTTTTTCACTTGTCATTGCATATCTTATAATATGATAGGGAAAATACTGTGATGCATTTATGCTTATTGTGCAAGCCATGAAAAATGCTCTATTCTTGTATTTGATATATTTCATAGCAGAAATTTATATATGATTTTCTTACAGGGACTTGCAGATCTGAACGATATTTTCTGTTTTCTCAAGATAGAAAGGCAACTTACAAATTCTTACAAATAAAAAGATACAAAATGTATTCCTGGTCATAAAGTATCATTAGGCATTTATGTCATGTCAATGATTTAACCAATGATTCTCAGGATTTGCTCTATTCAGGTGCAAACAAACAAACCAACAAACCATACTTGTTAGGTCACATGAGCCAATTAACAAACAGAGTCTTTTGCTTCCACACTTCTTCCTGTTACAGCTGCAGTATTTCTGGTCAGGTGATCTCTGAGGCAGCACACAGATCTTCATGAGATGTAAAAGGGTAATATTTACTTAAATATATATTCCAGTTTGATAAGATTCTTTAATACGCCACTTAATATGATGTAAACTATCTGTTGCTTAAGTGTTCATTTTGGGGGTATAGTTTCCTTTAAATTATTTTTTTTAGCATTAAATATCGTATTGCCTAATATTTACACATTCAGTTTTAGGGTTATTTATTTACACATTAGGTTTTGGGGTTATTTACCAGCCCAAGGTAACCACAGCCCATTAGCATTACATATCTGTGCCTCTAAAGATGCCCCCAGTAACCTCTCATGTTCTTTTCTGTTGATTCACTGCAGATAGTCTATGCTGCTGTCACTTACTGAGCTTAGGGACCAACAACCATGTTCTTAATCATTATTGCATTTTTTAAATTAATTGTTTTTTTTTTTGCTTCTAAAAATTGTAAAATATTTTAAAGAAAAACTTGTCCAGTTTTAGGCTGGAAGATTTTTTTTTAATTGTACAACTTTTAGAAGAAAAAAGACTAATCAAGATTTTAAGAATGTGAGCATGATAAAGAAAATTATCCTGTTTTTTTTTTATATAGAACGATTGAAGGATATTTGTGATTAATTGAAATAGTGATTCCAAGGCAGCTCAGACACCAGTGTTTGCAGCATCAACTTTTATGACTAATGGGCCTCATTTTCTGCCTGCTGATTTCTGTAGACCCCTAAGCATGTGCGGTGTCAATAACACTTAAAACGTGACCTAACTAGATTCAAGATGGCAGACTCCTGTGGACAACTTTTAGGGGCTGGATCACTACTGATATAGGGTTGCCAGACAACTCTGCTAGCTCAGTAAGTTCAGTATATAAAATATATATAGCCATGTTCATTTTAGAATAAACTCTCCTTTAAGCTGTCCACTTGACATTATGTTCTAATTCTTATTTGCTTTCAGAATCATTTTATGATTCCAAGATCATATTAGAAATGGCAGTAAACCCTAAGGGTATTTTTAGTGGCCTATGTTACTGGTACTTTAGCTTGGCCTATAGCAAGAGCTGCATTTCCAACTACAAAATGACAAATCTAGAACTAGGAAACTGTGGTCTACCGGTAGAGTCTGAGTTAAGCTCCAGTGATAAATGAAGCAAAAACAACACAATCCAACCGTAAAAATTGGCAAATGCATTAGAGTGCGATTTTCACTTTTAGCGGTCATTTAAGTACGGAGATCACTTAGTTAAACTTCTGGAAAAAATGTAATCCTCAGCAATTTTACCAGCGCAAAAATGTTTTAAAAACCTCTTTCTGCTTATGCAGCATAAAGGGAAAAGTAATCACTTTTTCCTCTCAATAAAAGAAATCAATTTACAGCAGGGTATGTATCCTTGACTTTAACCTGTAGTCTTTAATTGCATTTTACGTACAGCGCGCAGTTTATCTCTTCAAATTTCTCAGCACATTGCTTTCCAAAATAAAACGTATCGGCTTGATAAATAAGATCGGCAATACATTTATAGAAAGTAACATCCACAGACCCATTTGAAGGCATGAATAAACAAGACACTCTATAAATGTAAAAAAAAAAACATACAGACATACAGCAATGTAAAAAACAGAGTAGCATTCTGCACTCCCCAACTTCCAGACTCGATTATATTTAAGCTCATGGGACAAAGGACACATAGAAGTTTTTATTTTGCCCTTATTTATTTACAAAACATCAAATACAGTAAGCCAGCATGAAGAATCCATGGGGGTTATGTAATAAAAGGCATTACGTTTGCCTAGGAGCAGTAACCCATAGCAACCAATCAGCAGGTAGCATTAACTGGTCACCTGTTTAAAGGCAAACATCTTATTGGTTGCTATGGGTGACTGCTCCTGGGCAAATTTAGTAGCTTTTATTACATATAGGGGTGTGTGTGTCAAAAGTATGCTAACCCTTACTGCTTTCACATCAATTTAGAAGTTAATTAGAGCCAGGCATTGGTAATCCTCTTGAATTCATTAAATGATCATCAGATCATCACCAAATCCGCTCTTTTCAGAATCAGCTGTACCCCCTGAAACCTTGCGCGGTTACATTTTTTTTACGTCCTTGTTTGTGTGAAGAAAAATAACGTGATTTAAAGGAATCTGGCACATGGATTTGACAAAATCCTGCTGAATAAGGCAGAATCCTGGCCAAATACTGAATGAAATCCTGGATTTGGTGCAGTGTCGGGCCGGCGGGAAACTGGGAAAAAACCCGGTGGGCTCTGGCCCTCTTGGGTCGCCGCCGGCCCAGACCCAGTCCTAGATTGGCCCCCAAACCAAAAAAAAAAAACTTCTGTGGTACAGTGTGCTTGCCATTAGCGCAGGCGCGTGGTTGCCCGTTCGTTCGCGCATGTGCGCTGTGGGCCTGTAGTTCGTGCATGCGTCTGCCACTAGCACATTTGCACGGCGCACCTGCTTTTTTCACATGCGCGCGGGGGCCCCCGAGGTTCAGGACCCGGTGGGTCCCGACTGCGCCAGTCCGACCCTGATTTGGTGCATTCCTAATTTCTTGTAAGTCTATTTACTCATTTCAGTATTTTGTTAAAAACTTTTGTGCCAAGGCTCTGTTGTTAGTTAAAACATAAAATAAAAAGATGTTAATTAGTATTATAGAGTATTAATATACAGTATCATCCAGATACACATTTCATGCCATTTCATGCTGATTTTCAGAGCGGGCTCTAGGATAAATGGCATTGAGTGCACCAAGCTGGAGCTTCCTTGCAATGAAAGCAGCAATGTGCAGGGCTATCATAAGTCATAGCATTTTCTGCTGTCAAGTACTTCAGGATATTCACATAATAATACAGAACAGCATATATTTCGTTTGCACAAGTCTTGTAGCTCTAATTCTGCACATGATTGTTGTTTTTCAGCACAAGCAGCAGACTGTTGAAAATGAGTACAGTGTGGGGTAGTGATGGGCGAATTTGGGCCGATACAGTGCCGGCGTCTCATTTTTGATGCCAGCATCCGTTTTTGGACGCCGGCATCTTTCCGCTGCCGGAATAAATAAATTCGCCAATCACTAGTGTGGGGGTCAGGTAAATTATAATTTTTTTAAATTGAAAGAAAAAATGATTCTGGTTTCTTTAAGAAAAGGGTTGTTAAAGAATTGAAGGGATGCCAACATCAAAAATTACAATATCAAATTTGAATTTTTTTTTCACGTTTAACATATAAACAAACATTTTTTCAACTTTACCCAAAATACCACTGAAATGACTTTGCCAGGTCAGATTTAGCCTAGCCCTATGGGATTATGAAGTTCTTTTGTAATAAATGAAACCAAAAATGTATATTTCACTCCCCGCTGTTAATTTTATCAAAATCGTAGTCATGCAATTGAAACTATGATTTTAGTAATATGAACTGTGATTTTAGTAATATGAATTTTTTAGCACAGTTTGTATTTTTTCTATTAAAATTAATTGCGGGATCCCATGCTTTATATGATCATTAGAGGTGCAGAAACTGGTGATATAACTTGAACTTTTATTAAAAAGATGCTCAAAAAATTTGATTTTTTTTCCATGTTTGCTTGAATCTACTGATCATTATCACAATTCACCTGTCTCCCAAGGGTCTATGTGCACTCATTAAACCAGTAAATGATAGCTATTTGGGGAAAACAGTGTGGTAAATTAAATTCATGCCTTTGAATAGTGTTGAGTCATTTGCACTGCCTATGGCACATGGGTTGTTGTGGCCAATGTTCTAATAAAGCAGCCCTATGCATGTGTCACTTCCAATAAACACTTATTGGCATCATGTTGCCTCAAATGTTGAGCAGGGCTCGGCCTATCATTACTACATGTGTTTAAGACACATGTAAGCATTGATGGATATGGGCATTTGTTGTCACTGTTTTCCACCTGCTAGTAGCAGTCAAAATACCCCCATGCAATTAGCCTTAGCTTAACTTTCTCTAAAACCACAATATTATATATTTTATTAAAAAATCCAAACTGAAAAAGTATGAATGGGAAAAGTTGTTGGAAAAGTCACAGAAAAGTTGTGAAAACCACAACTTTTTCCAGACATTGCACAAGAACTATGTGGGACATTCACTAAGATTCGTAGTTGCGCTGGCGTCCGCTTCCCCGCGCTTCGCCATGCTTCCCTGCGCTTCGCCATGCTTCCCCGCGCTTCGCCAGGCGTATTTTTCACTAGTGCTCCGCAAATTCACTGAAATCTGAAGTTGCGCTCAGGGATAACGTAAGGTTGCAAAGTTGCGCTAGCGTTAATTCGCCAAGCGAAGCGAAGTTACGCTAGCATTTTTTGGGACTTAGAAAAAATGTTACTTTTTTTGAAGCAATCCCTATCTACTCTTTTGCGCTTCGCCTGGTCTGAGGTGGCGAAGAAAGTCTAGCGAGAAAGGTAGCGTTCAGAACAATGCGTGTGCTAGCGAATTTGCGTCGTTACGACCGTTGCGCAAATTCGCCAGGCATAAGGGTGCAAAGTAACAATAGCGAAGTTACGCCAGCGTCTGTTAGTGAATGCTCAACGAAAATGCCCAACGCTAGCGAATTCACGCTAGCGTTAGGTGCTTCACGCGCTTAGTGAATTTGCTCCTATGAGTTTCTCATATTGTGGTACAAAAGTCAGCATCAAAAACACACAAAAACCACAAGTTGTAAAAAGGGACATCTGCCATTTACTTTGACATGTTTTCGACAGGTTTTAGCGGGAATATTTTCGTACCTGAAAAAGTCACACCTTTTTTCCACAAATATTTCACAAATATTTGTGTGGTCAAAAAGCCCAATCCGAAAAAGTTGCGGCTTAATAAAACAGCCCCTTAGACTTTCAATATATAGTAGCATATTTCAAAATTGTTGATTTGACTAATTGATTAGATTTAATCAATCCTGTTATGAGGTTACAATATTTCCTCATGATGTAGAGACAATATTCACTGCCCAGCCATGTCATCTGCCAATATTTGAACTTATATAAACCCATTATAATGCAATGACAAAGGTACTTTCAGATATCCAAGAGGGATGCAAATACCACATTTAAGAAGAAAACAAATACATTGCTAAACACTTGCAATGCATAAGATAATAAGAACATCATCTGGTTTAGTGCATGGCCCATAATATGCACAAGTGCTGCCCAATTTATTATATAAATTACCCATAACATCCTTTGGAAGGCTACATCCAGCCTGCTGATCTACAGCTGGACATCTCTGATATATACTATTAAAGATGCACCAAAAAGAATACACAATGTCATCATCAGTTTAATCCCTGTTACAGCAACTCTTGCCTATCCCAAATTTGGACCTATTGGCTTAGCACCTCTTCCTTGTTTATTTAAGAAACCATATTTATATAAATAGCACATTTTATTTATCAGAGTATGTACATTTTTCAAATAACAGATCATTTATCAGCTTTTAAAGTGCAAACATTATTGTTCCGCATAGGAGGGACACAACAATGGGCAAGTGGAACACACTGTACTTTGATATATTAATATTGATGAGAAAGGAACACTGGCATGTGGGTTTTGATTCACGCATTATACGATTTGAACACAATGAAAAGATCAGCTACATAGATAAAAACTGACAACATCACAACCTAATCAAACGCTAAATAAAGAACGTATTCATACAACCCACTAGCTGCCTCTTAACTTATGAAAATGTTTCTTATGTGGGAAAAAAAAAAGAAAGAAAAATAATATATATATATTATGTACAAAGATTGCTTAATATAGAAGTAATCCCATCAGGGGTCCATTTACCAAGAGACAAGGCAACCTTTGAATTTACATCTATTACCTTTGAATTTACATGTATTACAACTATTTTCTATTATTATTGCATTCTAATCTAACATCAGACAGTTGCACTATGGGAAGAGCTTTTGGGTCCTTTAGTTCTCCATCATTTGCCCCATCCCATAAGTAAATGATAAATACAAATATACAAAATTCTTTGGTATATATTAACTGTTTAACATAATGAAACACTTCAATGTACAACACTCCCCGAGTAATTAGCATTCTGAATTCAGTGAACTGTGAAAATACTGCTTAATTTCTTTGCAATACAATGATAAATGTCAACCCTGTCTATTCCTATAGGGATAATTACAGCTTTTGGTATTTATGCACTTTAACTCACACAATATATATTTATAGGTTTGTTAATATTACTACCTGGCCATGACAAGATGCTTACGGGACATATCTATTTTTTTTATGCAATCAATGTTAACACTGCCTGGTGCATCAATGCAATTGAAAAAAGCTGGCCAATGCTGAGTTTTTATGATAGGGGGGGATTATGAGATTTCTGATACAGGTATGGGATCCATTATGTGGAAACCTATTATCCAGAAAGCTTCGAATTACAGAAAGGCTGTCTTCCATAGACTCATTTTTATCCAAATAATGCAACTTTTTAAAAATGATTTCCTTTTTCTCTGTAATTATAAAACAGTGCCTTGTACTTGATCCCAACTAAGATATAAAGAATTGGACACAAAACCAGGCAATTGGGTTTATTTCATGTTTTAATGGCTTTCTAGTAGACTTAAGGTCACAGTGATGAGTGAAATTTTTCGCCAAGTTTCACCCATAGGCTGATGCATTTCTGCAAATTTTTGCCGTTTCGAATTTTCGGTGCAGCAACACGGGTCAGATTCATGGTATGATGAATCAAAGATCCATTATACAGAAAACCTCAGGTTCCAGGCTTTCGGCATAACAGGTCACATACCTGTATATGGGTTGGTGTGGTTCCTCAGTAACTTATTCATAGATATCTAAACCAATGAATGTTGGAATAGCAAAGGACGTTGCCATTGTTAATGTTAAACCACTGAGTACTAGTATTTCGCCCATGGATGGTAACAGGAACCTGTTGACTGTGTAACTTGATATATAAAAGGAATATGGAGTATATAGAATAGTTAGTCCTCATCATATTGCAAAAAAAACCCAAAAAAACAGTTAATCCATACGGTAAGTGGATGATTGCTTGCAAAAGAGTCAATATGAAAATTCCAAAACTATAGCCGGACCTTACAGTGTGGATTTCCAAATGACAGCAACTAATAACACTTTCTATTGCACAATAAAGGATTTATTGCTAGTCCTCAGGCTCCATGCCAGGAAGAATGTTTCCATGTGAGTAGATTGAAGGACTAATTTGCTGTGATTATCAGAGAATTACTTTGTCAGGCTTCTTGTACTCTTTTGCAAGGGCAGACCTGTTAATTCCAATTCATTTAATTTATGTGAAATGAAAGGTAAATTCGAGTAAAGTGGTCTGGAGCCACAAGCTTTTACGAGAAGCTGCTGATGTTATGTGCCATGGGAAAAAAAAATGGAGAGAAGAAAAAAAGTAAAACGTCACTGTTGTTTTGCCTTTTCGCCTTAACAAAGAGAACGCTGTGATTTCCTAATTCAAGAGCAACTACCATGGTACAGAGACACTGGAGACGCACTTAGCAAAATGCTTGAATTGCTATTGGGGAAGGGATGTAGAAAGGAACGTGAAGCCTGGAAGTGTCGCTGCCGTGTAGGTGGCATATACATTAATGGGAAAGAGATGGGGAGAAGAAGTAAACACATTTAAAAACATCAGCATTTACCAGCCTTAGTACGGTAAGCAACATGATTTCAATTGAGGCAGAATTTATAGTGAGTTTTTTAGTAGCTGAAATCAATTTTTGTAGTATGTTTATATAGTTGATATTGATTATTCTGACCTATTTTTATGAAATTGCCATGTTTAACCTTTACCTTTGGCACAGCCACATAGCACTCCGTATCCAGTGTTAGCCTCAATCATTGCTGCTCTATGCCTTACATTTAAAGCAGCAGCCTATAAAGGCCTTCTTGTTAGACTTACAGCTGCACTGCTGGCATGGCAAAAGGCAAGCTCACATTTTTCATAGAAAAAAAAAAGAAAAGGAAAATGACAGAAAAGAGCACATCTTAATCATTCATTTTACAGTATGAATAGAAGTATGTTTTCTATGTGGATGATTTCCATTTTCCTTAAAAAATACATATTCTATATGATTCAGATAATAAAGTACTGGTGACCCCAGGGGCATAATTTGAATTTTAGTATGATGAAACAGAAAAACAATTCTCAATAGTTGCAGTGGGTTACAACACCTGGAGACCATTTTGCCTTCTGTTAGCTACCATTTTAACTATATGAAGGCCACTCAGGGACACAGTAGTATGGGATGGAAAGTCCGAATTTATCTCAATATTTTATGTTACAAACGTCAATCAAATCTGCTCGGGTTTTTTTACGCTTATTTATTATTCCCGAAAATTCGCTTTGCGGTAAACAAATCAGACTTTCACAGTTTTTGTGATGTTTTCATCCGATTTTCACAAATTTCAAGTTTTTTTTTTTTTTGGAATTTTCACCCGCAAACTCCGAAAACTTTAGGGTATTGAACGAAACCCAGCGCACATCAAAAAATCATTGGGACTTCTTCCATTGACTTATATGCAACCTCGACAGGTCTGAGATGGCAGATTTTCAGATTCGGACTTTTCCATCCTCGGGGTTTAATAATTCCAAAAAATTCATGATTTTTTATAAAAAATAAGTTTTTCGTGATTTTTGCATTTGGAGTTTAGTAAATAACCCTCTTACTACTGGGTGTCCCTGAGTTTAGAGGAGTCAATGTTGTATTTCAACATCATTGGTGGAAATAATATAAAATATAATAAAAGTGATAACATTTGCCAAGTCTAGTAACCACATTTCATCCAACTGGCATGTACAGGTCAACCACCTGATTGGTTGTAATAACCCATAGCAATCAATTAGATGGCTCATTCACGAACTCAAGCCCAGTGTGGAGAGATAAGATTGAAGCAAAGTTTTGCCATGAATTTCCAACTAAATGCCAGTCTGCCATTCATAATAGTTGCTTTCACACAAACATGCTCCCTGCTGAACCATCAATATGTGGATTCAGCCTGCTCTTATGAAGGACTCATATAATTGCCGCTATCTTGAATATACACATATTTATTATGCAGTGTGAAACGGAATTGTCTGAAAAACGGTGTAAAATAAATGGTGAATTTATCACGGTGTGTGTAATTTTATGCCATGTGAATCCCACATTTGTCACCATTATTTTAGATTGCTTCTGGTGGAAGTCACTCTAAGAAGAAATGCGTACAAAGCCTGACAATGTCTGGTGTATTATCCCACTGTTTTTTTACACATCATAATATGTATGGCCATAAGAGTAATTCCTGGGTCCCCTGGCAGGTTGTGTCAATAGCTACAACTGACTAGCCCCAATAAAACTGGAATTTTGGGAGGAAACACTGCAGTGAGGGAAAACAAAAGTGATTTGCCTCCAAAAAGTTCACTTAGATATTTGTCCTCATGCAGATAACCAGAAAATGCTACCTGCGGATTGAACCTTTGATTACATAACCCCAAACAAATTCTTATCACTTCTAATGATACTATTATATATTAAGGTAAATATTAAATCTGATGTACTAACAATTGTGACAAAATGAATCTATTACTGATCAGCAGACTAGGAAAGTAAATCCATCAATTCAGAAAGGTTAGCTTTCTAATCAAACACACTGGAAACACATTTTTTAATCATTATTATCATCTATTGTCTTGTAAGGGATTTAACATAACTCCTTCCATAAGGAATTTCAGAATTTGTAGACAATCGTCAATAAAAATAGTACAATTTGATACAACAATGTTCCCATTGACTTTTATGCAACCTTGACAGGTTTGAGATGCCGTGTTTTTATATTCGGGATTTTTAGCCCTCAGGGTTTAATAAATTCCGAAAAATTTGTGATTTTTTTAAAAGTTAGATTTTATTTAAAAAAATCACCAATTTTTCGGATTTCGGGTATTGGAACTTAGTAAATAACCCCCTAATACTTGTAGTACAACAGCTAGTGGGTTGTCAGCTGGTTTTTGGCCCTTTAGATGCATTTGGCCTGATAGGCATAATATAAGGACAATTATGTGCATCCTCTACAAGAATAATACACATATATTTAGAAAAATAGCTGTCAGTTCCAATTAATTGTCTTATTAGCTCTCTTATTGGCAAATTATCAACCTGTTCAGCAACATCTGTTTTTTACAATAATATTCACTTTGTGTTACTAGCTAATGAAACCTTACACTTGTGAAGGCAAAGCGAGTGTGGGAGCTGCTTAGCGAGTGTTGCATGTGAATTAAGTGTTAAGCAGCGTTAAAAACCTTAAGGCGTTTAAAACTGAAAAGGCGTTGGTGAGGAATTACATTTGGGAGACTGTAAGTACCCAGTGTAAATATGAGTGGATTTGCTGGTATTACTCAGTGTGTGTCTTGTCACATGTATGTGGTGTTGGAGCAGCAGTTCCATGCAGTATTTACATGTGAGAGATGTCGGTGGGTTTTCATCTTGGAATCTGAGCTGCAGACTCTAAGGGGGGAACTTGCAGCACTGAGAGCATCGGCAAACGAGGGGAATGACAGGAGGCTCGCAGAGCAACCACTGGCAGGGGCTAGCGGAGCGGGGGGAGGAGAAGGGGCAGTGGAGGCTAATGAGGGAGGAAGGTTTGTGACAGTCAAGAGGGGAAGTAGGGGACAGAAGAGTAGGGGGGCTGGTCCACAGTTTGTCCAAAACAGCAAATTCGCCATTTTGGCTGAAGATGCTGGGGAGGAAAACTCCGAACTGGCGTGTATGGAGCAGGCTGACTCTCGGAGCACCCCGGGAGGCAGTGGCTCTAATACGGGTGGTGGGGGAAGTGCAAGGAAGGAAAGGCAGGTTCTAGTTATAGGGGATTCAATTATTAGAAAGGTGGATAGGGTAATCTGTCGCAAGGCCCCTACATGCCGAACAGTCTGCTGCTTGCCTGGTGCTAGGGTTCGGCATGTGGTGGAACGAGTGGACAGATTATTGGGAGGGGCTGGGGAAGACCCAGCGGTCTTGGTACACATAGGTACCAATGACAAAGTTAGAGGAGGTGGTGAAGTCCTCAAAAATGATTTTAAAAAACTAGGTTCAAAGCCGAGGGCGAGGACTTCCAAGGTAATTTTCTCAGAGATATTACCTGAGCCACGAGCAACGCTAAGGAGACAGCGGGAGCGTAGGGAGATTAATGCGTGGCTGAAAGATTGGTGTAGGGAGGAGGGTTTTGGGTTTTTGGAGAACTGGGCTGATTTTTCAGTCGGCTACAGGCTCTTTGCTAGGGATGGGCTGCACCTCAATGATGATGGGGCAGCTGTTTTGGGAGAGAAGATGGCTAGAGGGTTGGAGGAGATTTTAAACTAGGTGTGGGGGGGGAGGGTTCAGTAAAAGATTCTGTGGTAGACAGGTTAGATGAGATAGTGGGCAAAGAAAGGGAAAATGGGGGAGGAGATTTGGCTGGGGATACTGTTAAGGAGAGGGAGGACCACATGTCATATGTTCAATATGGTGCCAGTATTAAATGTATGTTTACAAATGCAAGAAGTCTGGCTGGTAAAATGGGAGAGCTGGAGCTGCTGGTGATGGAAGGAAAATATGATGTGATTGGTGTGGCCGAAACATGGCTGAATGAGTCGCATGACTGGGCAGTAAATATCAGTGGCTATACTTTGTTCCGGAGGGACAGAGGCAATAGAAAAGGAGGAGGGGTATGTCTGTATGTTAGGCAGGATTTAAAAGCTCATATAAAGGAGGAGGTTATGTTAGAAAATGAGGGGGCAGAAGTCATATGGGTGGAGTTCTTCACCAATTGTAAAGAATCCAGCAAATTAATTGTAGGGGAGGGTGTTGTAAGGGGAGGGTGTTGTAAGTAATGTATCAGTGTTTGCAGATGACACAAAATTATCCAGCCCAATTAATTCCATCCAGGATGTGGCATCCTTGCTCATGATCTTGACAAACTGGCAATCTGGGCAGCTAAGTGGCAAATGAGATTCAATGTTGATAAATGTAAAGTCATGCACCTGGGATGTAAAAATATCCAAGCCACTTATACCCTTAATGGGACTGCACTAGGCAAATCCATTATGGAAAAGGACCTTGGAGTCCTTGTAGATGATAAACTTGGCTGTAGCAAGCAATGCCAGTCAGCAGCATGAAGGGCAAATAAGGTCTTGAGCTGTATTAAAAGGGGCATAGAGTCAAGGGAGGAGGGGGTCATTCTTCCACTGTATAGAGCACTTGTAAGACCCCATCTAGAATATGCCGTACAGTTTTGGTCTCCTTCACTCAAACAGGACATTATTGTATTAGAGAGGGTACAGAGAAGGGCAACTAAGCTGGTAAAAGGTATTGAAAATCTTAGCTATGAGGAAAGACTGGCCAAATTGGGGATGTTCACGCTGGAGAAGAGGCGCTTAAGGGGTGATATGATGACTATGTATAAATATATAAGGGGATCATATAATAATCTCTCTAATGCTTTATTTACCAGTAGGTCTTTCCAGCTGACACGAGGTCACCCATTTCGATTAGAAGAAAAGAGGTTCCGCCTAAATATTCGGAAGGGGTTTTTTACAGTGAGAGCTGTGAAGATGTGGAATTCTCTCCCTGAATCAGTTGTACAGGCTGATACATTAGATAGCTTTAAGAAGGGGTTGGATGGCTTTTTAGCAAGTAAGGGAATACAGGGTTATGGGAAATAGCTCATAGTCCAAGTTGATCCAGGGACTAGTCCGATTGCCATTTTGGAGTCAGGAAGGAATTTTTCCCCCTCTAAGGCAAATTGGAGAGGCTTCAGATGGGTTTTTTGCCTTCCTCTGGATCAACTGGCAGATAGGTAGTTAATTAAAAAAAAAAAAAAAAAAAAGTTTGAACTCGATGGACATGTGTCTTTTTTCAACCTTACTTACTATGTTACTATGTTACTATGTAAATATGAGAAATTATGTGGAGTGTTGGAAATGTAAGAATACTTCTATATCTAATTTTAATTAAATAACACAGAAGTTGTGTTTACTATTCCCCTGACCAATAATGATGCCAATATTAGCTTTTAATATTTACAAACTATATTTCTTGAGAAAATATAATTTGGTAAAGATTATATTTTACATTGTTTATTTCTGATTTTTGAATTCGATTTGTAGGGTCCTATTTATTCATGGTTGTATTCCTTCAGAGATTTATGAAAATTGTGCAAAAAAAGATTATTCAAACTTTCCTAACTTAAAATGAAAGTATTTAGCAGCTAAAATTTGAAGAACTTTTATAGAAGTCAATGGGGGCTGTATTTTTAAACATTTAAGCTATTTAACTTTTAATTTTTTTGCAATTCATTGTTTGTTTTTGGGAAAAATACCAGCAATGGAGAAAAAAATTATCATAATAGGTTTGATAAAGTTTACACACTAATATTTTTTTTCAATAAGAAAATTGATAGGTCAGCTTCCCTGACTGGAGGGTTGCACACCATCAAAGCAGGTGATGGGGGCTCAGCCTGAAGGACATTTAGGATAAGGCTTGAAGGGGGGTCAATGCTTTTTTACTGTTCTAGAATACTTGGAACTTTGGCTAGAATTATATTTTCATATATATGTGACAAGGTTGTGTGCTAAGGAGGCCTGGCGAAATGTTGACTTATGGGTAGGGATCATGACGAGAGACTGAAACCAAAAAGTCTGAACACCTGTGGTACAAGATAAATGATAAGGTGAAAAGTGCACAAATGAGTCACCTGCGTGTGATCTTTTTTCACTTGCCACCTGCAGCATAATGGTGATCTTCAATTCTGACCTCACACGGGCCATGTTACTTGATATCCAACTGATCTTCCCAAGACTGATTTATTTGGTCACTCAGCCAATATTTAAACTTAATGAAAATGTTCCAGTTTTTTTCCCATGGGTCTGACTGACCAGTCTGGACAGCTAATGAATTGCTGAAATGTATAAAATATTCATTGTTGTGCCATGTGCCCACCACTGGACATAGCTTAAATGTATGTAGGATGCTGCAAATGATTGTTTCCTTGGGAAAAAAGATTCTCATATAGTTTATATTAAGTTGCTTTTAAACTATATCTCATTGTCTCACTTCCTCGCTAAGTAGAAACAAACACGGGATGTGCGGTTAGTTGTGTTAGTGTTGAATGTGCCAAGTAAAAATCCATATCTCAGATTCCAATTTCTAAAGAAGCCTATACGTGTATCTGTCAACACAAATAAACAATGCATGCCCCAGTTTACTAATTAATTAGGTGCCTGTGCTTTAACAAGCACATCAAATGAAAGAAACTCACAGGATGCTGTGAAGCTTGAACCTTTCCTGCAAGTATGTGTGACCCTTTTTTTATTTTGTATTTTATTTGGAAGATAAGTTTCTTTTTTCCCCAATATATTCCAAAACACGTTAAATAATCCATTGTATTCAGTAAAAACAAGTCAGTGTACGACCCAAAGGCTTTTAGTGTATAGATCCGGATATCTGATTCTGTCAGCGATTCTTTGTATGACCTTGATTGCTATACAGTACCACCCAAAGCCTCGGGCTAGTGAACCCTAATTGGAGAATAGTAACGATGCTGCATTTTCCATGCGTCTATAATCTGGAATGGAAAAACAGCATGAAGACTAACATTGATACAATAATAGCCAGCCATTACTAAAACCAAGCAGGTTGTAAAACCAGAAATACTCTTTATACTTCTTTTATATGCACATGGCTATTATAAAATACATATTCTTAAATACGTGTAATGAATTGAAAAAACATATGTGTTTACATTTACTTCTGTATTATTGCTTTCATTCTGTTACTTATAGAGGGAAGCCTACATATATTAAAAGCAAATTATTGTTGTGTCCAAGCTCAAATTAAGGTTAACCATACTATACAAATCAAATTGAAGTCCTGGATCATTGCTGCTATTGACAAGCTGAAACTTTAGGCTGGTGCAATAAGTTCAGTATATAAAATATGGCATTTTTAGCCATATTCATTTTAGGATTTAGTTCTCCTTTAAGAAAACTAGGCATAGCTATGGGCATGAAAATTGACACACAATGACATCACTAAAATGTTTAACATGTAACGTCTGCACCAATTTGTGTCCATCTTAGAAAGCTTCATTGATTTGCCAGTTTTGAGCAGCATAATCGTCAGCGAGGAGCACTGTACTTAACCCTGTTTGGATTGGTATTAAAGGACAAGGACAGGATAATTCAAAGACGGAAGGGGGTGCCAAAATGTTAGACATCCCCTTAGTTTTTTCCTGGACAGGTGCTCCTTTGGATGCAATTCTCTGGAATTCTAGGTAACAATTACGTAGTAAAAGTAAAAAAAAACATGGCTGATCGTGCTGATTCTTTTACACTTTCTACTCATTCATTAAACAAGTTCTAAAAACTGGTTAAAGCAACTTTATAATCCTTAACTGCTTTTTTAAATTTCTCTTCCAGCGTTTCTTTTTAAGGCTCCTTTGAGTTGTGTTTGTTCTTTGCTCGAGATTAGTGCTTGAGATCAGTCTCTTAGTTTGAGATATTAAAAAAAGGCCACTAAAACTGACAATGCAAAATGAAAAGAAAAAGAGAAAGTAGAGGGACATTATGCCAAACTACTAAACAGAAAAAAAATAGCTTAGGAACAGTTCATCCTTTCATAAAGATTTCATAAAGATTGGCTGGATAATGCTGTCAAGGTCAGTGTCAGTGCGGGTTATCTATCTCAGAAGTGCCTGCCAGTCACATAAATTGCAGCACTAAAGCTGCACAGCCGCATATTTATAATGTTTGGCCTTTTCTCTGATACGCACTTGTCTGACGGGCACCGCTGATGAAAGTTTCATTCTGTTGTATTTTATTTCCCTTCTTTGCCAAAAAATTATTATTTCTCTGCTTTTGTATCAGAGATCACAGTGTGAATGACCTCCCACCACACTCCAGCCAGTGTGTTTATATCTTATACATATAATATTCTCCCACAAACTTGGATATAAATAAAGAATTATTGTCACTGAAGTGTTATTTAAAGGGGAACTGTCCCTGCAATGAACATCTCCCAAAACTATGTGCATGTTATGTGTCTTTCAAATTATTTTATTGGTTTGTTTGTTTTAATTAAATATTAATTACCAGTTCCCTTAGCATAATAGATTACCACAATAGCCAAGTATACATTAATTACACTTTTAATTACCTTGCTATTCCCTGCCCTGCTGGTTCTGTACCATGCTGCAATAGCCAGCTCAATTCCAGCCTCCACAATGCAAATGTAAATAACATACCTTAAAAGATGGCAGGTGCTGGCTGGAGGAGAGCTGACTACTGAGAGGAGTTAATTTGTGGTTTGAGTTTGTAGTAATGAGCGAATCTGTTACTTTGTAAAGCTGCATAAAAATATGCAAAATGGCGAAAATGTTATGAAACACATTGAAGTCTATGGCCGACTCTTTTGTCGCAGTGACTTGTGTGTAGCAAAATATATAAACACCTTTTTTTCTCACTCCAATTGCATTAAAGTCAATGGGTGTTTATTCACAAGTTTCTTCTCATTCCAAATGCATTGTCATTTTTTTTCTCACTCTAAATGCATGACAATCAGTGGGCATTTTTCCAATGGGCGTTTTTTTTTTTTCTTGTGTTTTTGCAGCAAATTTTTGTTGCAGTTTAAGAAAAAAAACTTCAATCCATGCAAGGAATTTCACAGTGAATCCATGCGTCACTATTTAGGTGTCCTTTACAATCATTTAATTAACATATATGGGAAAGTTGCTGAGAATTACATTTGTTTTGCAACATTTACATTTGGGTTCACAAACCCTTTAATACCTTAAAGCATGTCATATTTTGCCTAAATAAATCACTTATAAGGCAGCATACTAATACACTCTCTTCATATACTTCTAGAAAAGAACAAGCTAGATTTCTACCCCTGGGTTTTTTTATGCTCTCAGTAAACTTCCAAAAGATCCACAATGGCCCCAGTTGGCGTCTCCTGTTTTGCAATCAGGCGCATAGCATGTTGAGAAAACTGCCTGCTGAGTTCCCTTCAACCTTCAAAATCTGATTTAGTTTATTTACTAATAGAGGGCAATGAATTAAGTTAGTTCCTTCAAGTGAGGAATTGAAATCTGAAGTTAATTATGGAAAAACAGACGCACAAGCCGGTGTGCTAAATTCTCATTTCTCTCTCCTTCTGATTTTTGTGTCTTAGGGTAAAAAGACTTAGACTATTATATATATATATATATATATATATATATATATATATATATATATATATATATATATATATATATATATATATATATATATATATATATATATATATATATATATATATATATATATATATATATATATATATATATTATAATTAGCTCATACACTTTTCAAAATTATGGAAAGATCATCTCCCATAAAGTCAATTTTAAACATCTATGTAATAATAAAACAGTACCTTTTACTTGATGGTAACGTAACTGCATAAATCCATATTGGTGGTACAGCATACCTGTTGGGTTTATATAATGCTTACATTTTTTAGAAATGATCCAATTCCAGATAGCAGATCCCAGGTATACAGAATTATTTAGGTGCATGTTTTTTTTTCTTTTTAAACCAATGGAAAGCCCTATTAAGAATGGACACATGAGTCCTTATCAATTATTCACAGAAATGTTCTATTTCTGTAATTGAGATATCATTTTTCAGCATATCTTTATTCATACAAAGTGTTAGCCATTCTGTCACCACCAATGACACAATTATATAATTAAGCCTAGAATCAGGTCACACCACTTTGGGTTTTTCTTCTAGAAGGCTGTGAAAATCTCAAGTCGTTCAAAGAAATGTTTGACACTTTCTCCCAGTAATGCTGAAGAACATAACTCATATGCTTCCTTCTGTTCTGAATAATGAGCAATTCTACTTAGTGTTTTTTTCCCTTAAACTTGGCTGCCACATTGCAATATCAGTATGACATGCTGTAAGCAATTGATAAGAAATTTTCGCAAATGCAACTTAGCAGCATCTCTTAAAATTCATTCTATATATAGTTATGAAGATAGACTTGTAGAACAGCATTTTTCAAGAGATCATTAAGAAATGTCCCATGCGTTCACCAGTGCACGATGCTTTTAGAGGTGCATGACAAAGACTGATATCTTAAGGGCAGTAATCATGAAACATCATATTCTGTTATGATATATCATTGTTCCACTATTCTAGCAGGTGGGAGACACTGGGTACATTCACATTCTGGTTTATGATTTCTAGTTCAGAAGTTTGAATATATTTTACTTCTGTCTCCTTAGCAGAGGTGCAAGCAGGTTTTTAAACCATGTTTAAACTCTATTTCTCTAAAATCACAAATGCCATGAAAGTAATTAAAAAATCCTAATATAAAAAGAATGATTGAAAAAATTGCGCACATGCGCAATTCCAAAAATATACGCGTGCAAGTCGGGGAGAGACAGGATAGGACAATCGGGTAGGCGTCAGAGCAGGTACGTGCCCCAGCTTTGCGCCCTAGGCACTTGCCTACTCTGCCTACCCCTAGTTCCGGACCTGGGGGGCACCCACTATGTAAATCTAGCCCTGGTTTCTGGGGTAAAAAACACAAATAATAACAAAGGAAACCAATTACAAAGTGTCTCAGAATACCACTCCCTACATCATGATGAACTCAAAGGTGAACAACCCCTTTAATAAAAGCCATTATAAACTATAATTGTACTTCTCCAACATACATTACATATAAATATTTTTCATATGCAGCAGGCAAAAGACTAAAAATCATCTCCTATAGTCCACAAGGCCGTCCACAAAAGCTTATAATATATTGAAATGCATTTTCTACAGATCTTATGGTAAATGTGCTTAGTTTTTTGATTTTCTTAGCGTCTGGTTTAAAAATCTGTCACTATAAAGTTACTTTAATATCTACAGGGTACAACAGTTTATTGAATATATAAGGAATGGAACCTATTTGCCGATGAACTAAAAATAAAAAGAGCTCAACCTAAATTATATGGGACATTTAAGTCTCCTGGGCATTACATAAATGAAATGTGTGGCTCCAATTCATCACAGTCTTGTTTGTAATATGACCACTATCAGATGACACAGATCGAACATGTAGTTTTCATCCACCATGGGATTGCAGACAACGAAGAACAAGGTTTTTTTTTTTTTTGCCTTAGCTTTTAAGCTGATTAAGCAGGATTTCATTACTGAACAGTTAAGTGTGAGACACTATTTTTCTTAGTCTACTGAGCAGTAACATGATTATCACACCAAACGATTCCTTTTCAGTGTTTTAATCCAGCAGCAGTATATATCTAACATAAAAAATGGAATACTCATAAGATGAACACCAAAATACCTAAAAAAAATGTATAGCCAAGCTGTAACTCTCCTAAAAATATATGTACATATTAAAGTAGATTGAAGAATGTGATGAATGAGATTTGATATTACAAACCCTTTGTTTCTGCATACAATAGTATAATTGAAAATTATTAATTACATAAATACAAATAGAATTTATTGGTGATATTTTTGAAATCCCTTGGCTTTCAAGTGGCATTTTATTGTAAAGTGAGCAACTATTTTTTTCATTTGTATCAACCCTATTTTTTGTTTTTACGTGTTGTGCTAATTATTTCTCATATTGCATATTCAAGGCCTTGAGTATGATAAAATGATGCCACACAAAGAAATCTATAGAGCTCTTGAGCAGACTTGAAGGGAGAATAAAATTCCTTGAAGGGCCACATCTGGCCTGTGTGCCTTCAATTTGACATCAGTTTGGTCTAGGGAAGAATGAAGATAATCCAGAGCTATAGAGGTGTGTTTCAGTGACAGATGCTTTCTAGGTTCCCACTGTGTGCTCCTTTGTGAATCATGTGGATGTTCTTCTGACGCGCAGTGAGATACTAGTATGCCAGACATGCAACATATTTTGTAAATGTGCCAGAAGTATCCCAAGGCACAAACAAGTAATTTCCAGTAGCCTACACAATATATCCCCAACCTAAAAGTTGACAGGCAGACATTTGAATGGAATTCTAAGTGGCCCATCTTGGTTGAAAGATCCAAAAGATCAGATTTCTTTGATTGAGGAATAATTTCTTCAATACGATACTGGAAATTGCATCAGGTGTATGGGTTCATTGAAACCACGTAGAATGGTATGTTAAAAAGTAAACATTTTAGCCCTAAAGCAATTCTATTTGTAAGGCAATCGGGCCTGTGGATATTTTAACGGTAATGAAGGGTTACATAGTTACATAGTTACATAGTTAAATTGGGTTGAAAAAAGACAAAGTCCATCAAGTTCAACCCCTCCAAATGAAAACCCAGCATCCATACATACACCCCTCCCTACTTTTAATCAAATTTTATCTACCCATACCTATACTAAGTATAGAGCTTAGTATCACAATAGCCTTTGATATTATGTCTGTCCAAAAAATCATCCAAGCCATTCTTAAAGGCATTAACTGAATCAGCCATCACAACATCACCGGCAGTGCATTCCACAACCTCACTGTCCTGACTGTGAAGAACCCCCTACGTTGCTTCAAATGAAAGTTCTTTTCTTCTAGTCTAAAGGGGTGGCCTCTGGTACGGTGATCCTCTTTATGGGTAAAAAGGTCCCCTGCCATTTGTCTATAATGTTCTCTAATGTACTTGTAAAGTGTAATCATGTCCCCTCGCAAGCGCCTTTTTTCCAGAGAAAACAACCCCAACCTTGACAGTCTACCCTCATAATTTAAGTCTTCCGTCCCATTTCGTTGCACGTCTCTGCACTCTCTCCAGCTCATTTATATCCCTCTTAAGGACTGGAGTCCAAAACTGAACTGCATACTCCAGATGAGGCCTTACCAGGGACCTATAAAGAGGCATAATTATGTTTTCATCCCTTGAGTTAATGCCCTTTTTTATGCAAGACAGAACTTTATTTGCTTTAGTAGCCACAGAATGACACTGCCCAGAATTAGACAACGTGTTATCTACAAAGGCCATTAGATCCTTCTCATTTAAGGAAACTCCCAACACACTGCCATTTAGTGTATAACTTGCATTTATATTATTTTTGCCAAAGTGCATAACCTGCATTTATCAACATTGAACCTCATTTTCCAGTTTGCTGCCCAGTTTTCCAGTTTAGACAAATCACTCTGCGGCAGCATCCTGCATGGAACCTATAGTTCTGCACAATTTAGTATCATCTGCAAAAATAGAAACAGTACTTTCAATGCCCACCTCCAGGTCATTAATAAACAAGTTGAAAAGCAAGGGACCTAGTACAGAGCCCTGTGGTACTCCACTAACAACACTGGTCCAATTAGAAAATGTTCCATTTACCACCACTCTTTGTAGTCTATATTTTAGCCAGTTCTCTATCCAGGTACAAATACTATGTTCCAGGCCAACATTCCTTAATTTAACCAGTAAAGAGGTTTGGCAATCACAGAGCTAAGCTCGCTAATTACCCTGGGATGAATACCATCTGGCCCTGGACCTTTGTTAATCTTAACATGTTCTAGTCTCTTTTGAATTTCTTCATGTGTGAACCATGCATCATTAGTTGTATTACTAGAATTGGGACTGTTAAGAAGGAAACCTTCACTTACTGGTTCCTCATTTGTGTAAACAGATGAAAAATATGAGTTCAGAATCTGCGCTTTTATTTTGTTTTCATCTACCAGCTGACCCCCCTCTGATAGTAAGGGTCCCACCCCTTCCTGCTTCATTATTTTCTATTAACATATTTAAAAAATAATTTTTGATTTTTTTTTACTGCTTGCTGCAATATCCTTTTCTATAGCAATTTTAGCTTGCCTTATAGCTTCTTTGCATGATTTATTGGCCTCCTTGTACCTTATAAATGTTTCGGCTGTACCAGCTAACTTGAAATCCTTAAAAGCATGTCTTTTGTTAGACAAATGGAAAAATGATAAAGCTAATACAGGTATGGGATCCTTTATCTGGATACATATTATCCATTAAGCTCTAAATTATAGGAAACTATCTCCCATAGACCCCATCAGCGCAGAATCAGCGCAGCTCCTATTGACTTCTATAGGACCTCAACTGCTGCTGCCAGTCCAGCAAATAGCCAATCACAGTACTTATTTTTCACCACCAGGTAACATTTTTATTGCTTGTGTTGCTCCCAGGTAAAAAATTGTTGGGGAGTAGGACCCCCGATCTATACCATGATGGGCAGGTGGTTTTATAAGTCTTGCTTTTTCCCTGTAATTATTTTGTTTAACATTGACTTGTTGTTAGACTGTAACTCCTTTGGTTGGAGGAGTAGAAAGCCCTGATGTTCACTATATATGGAAAACATCTAAGAACTGTTACACTGCATAACATTGGTGAACTTTCACTTAATTTTCTCCCTAAGGGCCCCTCCGATGCTAGGGAGTGAGGCTGTTTCTTACTTAATACAAAACCAACCTTGGCTGTATTTGGAAGGCAACAAACATGCTATTTGTTCAGTATCTGCATTGCCATCTGTTGTTGTATTCAGCACGACAACAGATGTGTTCATGGCTCAGATGACTGTTTACCTATGAGGAAACCGGATAATATAAAAGCCTGTATCCAATTAACAATGTTCCAAAATTTCCTTAATTGCCTTTTTTTTTAGATATATTTGCTGGTGTCTTTTTCACTGTGTTTCATTAAATTAGGATTGGTAGAACGTTTGTAAGAATTACATGATTCGTTTATATATACAGGTATAGGCTCTACTGTCTGGAATGCTTGGGACCTAGGGTTTTCCAGATAAAGGTTCTATTTAAACATTAAATAAACCCAATAGGATTGTTTTGCCGCCAATGTGGATTTTTGTAGCTTAGTTACTGTCAAGTACAAGGCAATATTTTATTATTATAGAGAAAAAAGGAAACTATTTTTAAAAATTACAATTATTTTTTTAAATGAGAATTCAACCCATAACTAAAAAAAAACCTACCCCCTACCCTACGTAGACCCCCCTCCTTCCTCCCCAAAGGGCAAATGTCCCAAACTTTTTACTTACCCCTCAGCACAGATTCATGCATCACAGTTCACCACAGTCATCTTCCAGGTCTTCTTCCGGCTCTTCTGCAATTTCAGTCCATCTCAGAGCATGCGCAGTTGCCGCAAACCGGTATATTGCTCCAACTGTGCATGCGCTGCTTCACCAGTCTCAGTCTCCGCTTACCGAAGACCCAGAAGACGGCTGCGGTGAACTACGATCCCTGAATCTGCGCTGAGGGGTAAGTAAAAAGTTAAGGGAATTTGCCGTGGGGGGGGGGGGGCAGCTAGGCTGGGGAAGAGGGAGGTGGTCTACATTGGGTAGGGTTTTTTTTAGTTACGAGTTAAATTCTCCTTTAAAATTGGCTATGAGATGGCAAATATGAGATGGCCTTCTTATAATTTGGATCTTTCTGGAAATTAGATTTCTGTATAAGTGATTCCATACCTATATAAATAAAGGATACAAGTAATATTGTATGTATGTTCAATGAATACAAGAGAATGTTTAAAGGTTTTTGGAAAGTATTGTAACCTTCTCCAGGAGATTGGCATTTCTGGTTGGAAAAGCAAGTTATGTAAATGATAAAACATTCTCTGTAAAATGCTAAATAATATATGGACCAACACAATATCCGCTTGCACTCACCGGCCCTCCTTCGTTACTCCTGCTAGGTGCCCAGTGCTTGGGGGATACGGCAATCCCCACACTCCTGTATAGACAAAATAGAGAGTCCTGGCACTCAATAGCGATTGCAAAGGGGCACGCCCCCGAAACGATGTGCATTGTTTGACTGAATAAACACGTAGGGGTTTACCCCATTGCAAATAATATATGGACCCTATACACTATTGATAAAAAGAATACAACATATTAATAACTTGCTGGCTTCCCAGCGCAGCCAATTAGCACTTAGCTCTGTCTGAATGCCTGATTGGTTACTATGGGTAGCTAGACCTGCTTAAAACTTTTTTTTACCCCCGTAAATCCTTGTCTAACAGAAACATTTGAAATTCATCTGAGACTTTTTGTTTATCCATCAAAGGAATCTGAAGCTTGTCCTTAATTAATATGATAATAGCACTAATTATTATTTTATTATTTGTCCCACAGCAGATAGAAATTCTCATACGTGCAGTGTACTTTCTCTATTTGTACTTGTTAGCACTGGCGTCTGCCACCTTTCTGGTTTAAAGATCATTTAAACAAGTACATTACCTCAGTTTTAATTGGTGTTTTATACAGCCAGTCTCTGTTTTTCACATTCTTTTAACGTGCCAAATGGAAAATAATAATAACTGTGAAAGCTGAAAGGACAGGTGTTGACACTGGAGTGCATTACTGTACAAATAAAAAATAATTCCTCTTTATGGGCCACTGAGAGATCACCTGTGAAGCTTAAACTTAAAAGTCCAGCAAATTTCTTTATTTCCATATACTGTATCTCTTCCTCTCTTCTTTGGGGGTTATAGATTATTGTTATTATTAACATGAAATTTTAAAGCAGCAATATATTCTGCTGTACTGTCTAATCTAAGGACCTACATATTTAATATATACAGATTATATAGAGATATTAACCAATATAGATATAGATAAAGAGGGTCCTGCTCAATGGTAAGAAACAATTCAACAGTGGAAAGTTTTTATTGATTAATGCCTTAAATGTATTTCATATCATTTTGGACCTTGAACTTTTTAAGTGCAACCAAACATAAAATCGAAAACGCCATTACAAACTTGTCCACCCCCCCCAATAATATTGGCTTGTGAAACATCAACTATTTCTAACCTGCAATTTAAAGACATTAAATAACAGCATAACCTGGTCCCATACAGTATGGACAGTCATATGTTTTCCCTAAGCAAATACCCATATTACAAACGTTATTTACGCAGCCAGTCACTAATATAGTTGATGTGCGTCTTCATCCTGTGACTGAAGCATCTAAAGCTTAATGCATTTTTCAATGTTATCCATGTAGGTTTATGCATTGGCGGTCTTTTAAACAGAAGCATATCTAATGCGGCTATCAGAAAGCAATCACATACAGCTGTATGGGCCGAGGTTATTGCTTTCTATCAGTATGATCCCAAATCAAACTGTTGTTTGTTCTAATGGGATGAAACCAACTCCCAACAGGCAGGGAAATTCAAGCAAGGCATGCTAATAAACAGTATAGATTGCTGATTTGCAAGGAGATCCGATCAGTATTCATAGCAAGTCACTTCTTTAACATCTAAATGTATAATCTGCCAAACCCTCTTTGCTGATAAATAGAATAAAGCATACACAGAGTATGTTATGAAATTAACCCTTAAATCAACAAGTGTCCTTAATATGTCTGCTATGAGTCAAGGCAGGGCTGAAGAAAACCAGTGAATACAATTTCCATCTACCTTAACTGCACTCACTTTACACTTTATTACTTTGGTTATCATTTTATAAAAAAAATCCATACAACTGAAAAATGTGATTTCCCCCCTCTTCCCCACCAGCAAATAACCGAAGGCTACTGGAGCCTAAGTAGGTTTTACTAGCCATTGGTTTTCCTTCCACAATATTTTTCATAGAAAACAGGTGCATTTTCTTTGGTGTTCTGTTTTCTCATTTCAAGCAATTAGATACACCACTGTTCTGAACAACTACCCAATATGTTACATTTAAATAAGTGTGCTGTTCTGAAATATAGACAGTTCAGTAAAAAAAAAGCATAATTCAATTCAATTCAAAAAATACACTGAAATTTAAATGACCATCATAGAGACCATATGAAATAATGTCTCCTGTGAAAAGCTAGCCTGCGAAATGGGACTTTGTTGACATTGTTCATTTATGAATGCAATATTTAAAATTCCATTTTGGATGCAATTCAACATGGTTAAAAAATGCTGTTTTTTTCCTAAAGTTCCAGCATTTTTGTAGGTGGATTTAAGCTTGCCACAGTTTTTGTCCAATGCATTAAATGAATGCAGTAGCCCTTGTGTGTGCTGATTGAATTGTGCTTAAAATTGTTGGCATGGGGATTGTGTTATGTTTCGCAGCTTAGTTATTGTCAAGTACAAGGCAATATTTTATTATTACAGAGAAAAAAAGGAAACTATTTTTTAAAAAAATCCAATTATTTTCTTGAAATGGACTATGAGATGGCCTTCTTATAATTTGGATCTTTCTGGAAAACAGATTTCTATTTAAGGGATCCCATACCTATATAAATAAAGGATACAAGTAATATTTTATGTATGTTCAATGAATGTCTAAAGGTTTTTGGAAAGTATTGTGACCTTCTCCAGGAGGTTGGCATTTTTGGTTGGAAAAGCAAGTTATGTAAATGATAAAACATTTTCTGTAAAATGCTAAATATTATATGGACCCTATACAGTATAGGTAAAAAGAATACAACATATTAATAACTTGCTGGTTTCCTTTTGCAGCCAATTAGCACGTAGCACTGTCCGAACACCAGATTGGTTACTATGGGTTGCTAGACCTGCTTCAAGCTTTTTATTACCCCCATAGATCCTTGTCTAACAGTAACATTTGAAATTGATCTGAAACTTTTGTTTATCTGTCAAAGGAATCTGATGCTGTCCTAGACACAGACCCTCAAGTGCCTAAAAGGTAAATATGGCCGTGGCAAATGACATCTGCCATTATGTTCACCAGAATATGATTCAGAACATTGCTGAGATAATAGACTGTGTTTATTTTCACACTGAACAGTCTACAGCGTCTCTCCTCGTTTTAAACAGTTACGTGAAATATAGGAATGTTTTTCCAGCAATAAAATGATAGATTACAGATTAATAACATATTTTTAAGGAATTGAATTAATAGACTAGATGGTTTTTCTTTTGCAATTGAATCTATCCTCACTTTCTGTGTTCAATTAAAGGCAAATAAGCTGGTAGGGCATAATTAATTACTAATAAAATCGTGAATACATTTTTTAACATATTTGCCTCTAGACAAAAAAAAACCTAAATTCCCCCCACTTGCTTTAAAAGCTTAAAAAAAGTGCATGAAATAAAATCCTCTGCATGCTCATGAGAGACCTAATTGACCCGTAACTACAAATCCATGACCAAGCTTTTAGTTTGGGGCTTAGAAAGCTATTTGTGAAATTGAGACTGGAGTTCATTATTTCAAGACAGACTTAAAGGAACGTCAACTCATTAAGAATTCCCTGACAACAGTTATTGTATTATACCTAAAGGAACAATAATGTGCCCATAATCTACTTCTCATATAGGAAGCGGTGAAAACCTTATGTGCTGGAATTATAAAAAAAACACACTTTTTTTGTTCATTAGTCAAACTGCAGCTTGATGGGTTTTTCATTTTGTATTGTAATGGCAATGATAATAATATAATGAGCGGGGAAGCAAGGTGGCACAATGGTTAGCATTGCAGTCCTGCATCACTTGGCTTCATTCCAATGAAAGGACTAGTTTGCATATTCTCCCAGTGTCTTCATGGATTAACTCTGGGCTCTCCAGTTTTTTCCCCATGCTCTAAAAACATACAGGCAGGGTAATTGGCTACTGATAAAATTGATGGTTGTGTGTGATTGTGAAATGATATTGTATGCTTGACTAAGGAGAAAAACAGATGTGAATGTTTGATCAGGTAAAGATCTGAATGTTATATAAATAAAGGATAATATTAATGAACAGGTTATAGAATAAAATGTAATGCATGCCAATATGGATATTCTCTGTATTGTTATAGGAAGAAAAAAACAGTGCTGCATCTATCTGGTTAAAGCCTTAACTCGATTGTCAATTTACAGTTCAGTCTAGATACTTATCACATGCACTTATGAACCCTTTTATTTTTATACAATGTATTATATATTTTTATTGTGTTCTGACATAATGTATCTTGGGAAAATGTAATAAAATGTGCAAATTTTGCCTCTGGTCTAATCACCTATAGCAACCAATCAGCAGGTAACAAGGTTACTGGTCACCTGTTTAAAAGCAAACATTTTATTGGTTGCTGTGTGTTACTGCCCCAGGGCAAACGTAATGCCTTTTATTACATATGGGGATTAATGTATTTATATTCTTAAAGCAAAGGCAATAAAGTCATATGTTGCTATCCTTGGGCTCATGGCAAGTTTTGAATGCCCCGCCCCCTCTCTCCCAAAATAAACCAGTGACACAAATCATAGCGGCTTTTTGAAACCACAATTACTTTTTCTAAAGCCATGAATGCCATGAGAGTTATCAATAAATAGTATTTATGGAATTTTTGAGCAAGAGATGGTGGTTAATATACTTATTAGGTAGTGAGAAATAGTGCCATCGAGTATTTACGGACAATTAGCAAGAGCAAGCAGTTAAATGAATGATACTACTGTATTCTATATACTACATTATCAGTAGTGATGAGCAAATTGCATCGATCTGCAGCGAAATTCTGCATTTTGCCATCGGCTGATTTCTTTATGTTTTCTTCAAAACTACGACAAAAATTTGTCGCAAAAAAAATTGCAGAGAAAAAAATCGCCCATTCACTTCAATGTATTTGAAGTGAGAAAAAAAACACCCACTGACAATGCTTTTGGAGTGAGAAAAAAAGTCACCATAGACACCAATTTATTTTGCTACAAAAAAGTCGCTCACAGACTTTCATGCATTTCTCAAATTTTTTGCTGTTTCTCAAATTTTTGGCAAAATGAGTAGGGCTCAATTTTTGTACTTTGTACCCTGCCAAGTGCTTAGCACCCTTAGCTGCATCATTTAGATATGCCAGCTAGGGAGCACAAAAGGTGAAAAGTGTATAATGTAGGCATTTAGCATACAGCTGCCTTGGACTTGACTGCACTCTGCCCTGTGCTTTGCATCTTGCTGCAGAGCAAAGACTACAGGAGCCATTGCACCATCTATATTGTTGTACCCCTTAGTGCTCTTGCATTTGGGTGAATGGTAAATGTGGTCTAATATGTGAAACCTAATCAGAGCAGTGAAGATCAGTACTGTTTCTGTGCACTCATTTATACTTTGCCCCTTTTACCCTACATCTATAAAAAAAATTGGAACCAGGCATTATCTTCATCTTCCTCTTCCTCTCACAAAGTAAGATGGAGTATAGTGCAGAGGGGGTGCATTAATCTGCTGCAAAGATGCTCTACACAGCAATTACATGGGGTATCCATGAATCATGAACTGATGGCAAATTGCTGAAACCTGTAGAATTTTGAAGAACATGATAAAATGTTTCACTTCTCTTTGCTTAGAGGATTAGAAGACTAGAGAGCAGAATTTGCTGGAATATATATCCAGCACTGTCAGTCCTTTCATATGTCTCATAGATGCAGCAGATTAGATCTGCTTGCCTATATTTTTCTGTTGGGGGGGGCATCATTTATATTTACAAAAAAATGCCCTGATTTGTGCTACAGAAAATATTTTATTTTACATTTTCATGACAAATAAAGTAGATGACCATATCTTTGCTGTCCAATGACATGCCTCTTGTCATCTAAGGACATACCACAAAGCTTTGGATGGGGGATCACTAATCTGCCATTATCCTAAGAACCAAAATTGCCTGATTTAGGTGTTTTTTTTAATACTTTTTGTGTTTGTTCATAGAGGCCTTAATCTGTTTATAATGAAATGTCAGGAGATTTAGGAGAATATGTGGCGTGGGCAGATGATTAAAGCGTGCAATGAAGTACATCTGGGGTTTGAACAAGTCCAGAGACTCCCACACTCTTAGTATAATCAATGACTTGTCCTTTGCAAGATTACTATATTGCACCGTAAGCTGCTAACTGGATTCTGATGACACTTTCTAGTTCCACAAATCTCACAGGAAAGGGGTAAGCTGGAAACAGATATTGCACAAAATATGACTATTAGATAGGAACAATTAGATATCATTAGTGATGGGCGAATTTAGGGCATTTCGCCGAAAAATTTGCGAATTTCCTGCTAAATTAGCGAAACGGCGGAAAATTTGCGAAATGCCTCCGGCATCTCATTTTTGCCGTCGGCCTCTGTTTTTTGGACGCCGGCAAATTTTCTCTGCGGTTTCGCAAATTTGTTCGCTGGCACCAAATCGTGGGAATTCGTCGCAAATTCGCACCTGGTGAATAAATTCACCCATCAGTAGCTGACATGACTCAGGCATAAAAAGAGTTGGGGAGAAACACAAGCATGAAAAAAAAATCATTGAGGTGCCAACTAAAGGCTGTGATTGGTTATTTGGTAGCCCCTATGTGGACTATCAGACTACAGGAGATTCTGTTTGGCAGTACAAATGGTTTTTATGCAACCAATCTTTGCATCCAAGCCTGGAGTTGAAAAATAAGCACCTGCTTTGAGGCCACCAAGAGCAACATCCAAGGAGTTGGTGCGCGACATGTTGCTCATGAGCCACTGGTTGGGCATCACTGAACTCATATTACCAGTATCTAATCGACCATATGAGGAAAACAACACAGCATAAAGAAAACACCAACCCGCTCTTCAAAAGAAAAGGGGATTAATACTATTTGAACCAATAGACAACATTAGTGGGAATGCTACATTTTCTTACTAAAACCTATAAAATGTATGCTGACATTTAACCGAGGATACTGAAAATAATTGAATCACACACATGATTTATTTCTCATTTATCCAATCTTTAGTCCACATGAGCAATTAATCGAAGCAGGCAAAAATAAATGTAATGTTTTCTATGGTGATAGGAAGCACTGAGATTTAGCCTGCTACAAAAAGTTCTTAAACCTATTCTAAACTAAGATTGATGACCTATACTATGAATACAATTACGACCAGTACCAGGTCCTTTATGTGTTTCCTATTTGCATAGGAAAATATGGCGCATGCATGGTCATCAGCCCTTCTTTTACAGCATATCACATTTACCTGCCTAATTTATATCTCAGCAATAGCAACCATTTTTATTTAGCTGATTACAATTTTGAAGCTGATTTTGGTACTTTAGATTCATAAGCAGCAAATTCCAATCAGAGCTCTTTTGATTGCTTTAATAGATTCATAGTAGACGCCTTATTTTAGGTCCATGTTTCACAGCACGTGGTGATGTCTTCCAGATTGCTTCTTATTTCAAGCCCATATTTCACAGTAGGATGAAGTGAGTGGCTTTTCATAGTTCTTACATATTTTATGTTTGTTAAAAGGTTTTATTTATATTGTACGCTTCACATATGATTCATATGGGTCAGCATCTTTTTATTAAGCCAGAACAGGCAGCTGGCTTCAATTAGGTGACATCTTAAAGAACATACAAGAAAATAATTTAATGAATTTATTTTTTCATGGAAAAAGGTTCTATTAAGACAGGTAACAGGTACACGACAACTTGTATAAAGTAGCAGATTTTTTTTAAAAAAAGTAACATGACTAGGCATGGGTGATTTTTAGCAAAAAATTCCATGTCGTCGAAATGTCGCCAACGCCCATTAAAGTTTGTGGGTGTCAACAATTTTTTGACGCGTGGCAAATTTTTTGGACGCACACCTTTTTTTTGACGCACAACGCCATATAAGTCTATGGCGCCCATCCTTAAACATGACAAAATTGTTTCATTATTGTTTGTGGTCAGTTTATCAATCTTATTCCTGTTATGCTGAATTTAGAAGCAGCTTTAACTAATTTGGGTTAAGAAGACCTTGACCAAGGGACAATCTGTATTTATTAATTCTGCATGAAATGTACATGGGTTTATGGGGTGGTTAAGCAGTAAAATGGATCTCTTTGTTTTCATTTTCCTACTTATATTAGTGAAATTCTGGGCAGTTTGCCACCGAAAGCTTAATAACCCAATTATCATGGGATGACAGGTATTTTTGAGACCCTATTTCATGTTAAAATTTAGAGTAAAGGGAAAAAACCTGGACTGGATAATTATCACCCTATTGACTGCTCTATATTAAAGGAGAAGGAAAGGCTAAAATTAAGTAAGCTTTATCAGAAAGGTCTATATAAATACACCAGTAAACCCTCAAAGTAATGCTGCTCTGAGTCCTCTGTCAAAAGAAACACCACATTTCTTTGCTTTTATTGTGTACACATGGGCTTCTGTATCAGACTTCCTGTTTTCAGCTTAAACCTCCAGGGCACGGCCTTGAGCATGCTCAGTTTGCTCCTCTCCCCCTCCCTCCTCCCATCCCTACTGTAATCTGAGCTCAGAGCTGTTAGTAAGCAGGGAGAGACTCAGGCAGGAAGTGATGTCACACCAAGCATATATGGCAGCTTCTATCCTAAACAAACAGAGACAGTGTCTAGAGCTGTTTACTCAGGTATGGTAAAGCATTCTGCAGAATAAATATAGCGTTCTAGCTTGCACTATTGTGGCTATTCTATTGGCAATGAACTGTCTTGGAGCTTTCCTTCTCCTTTAAAAGTTTGTACTACCAAGTGCCCAGAATTAACTATATCTTAGTTGGGATCATGTACAAGATACTGTTTTATTATTACAGAAAAAAAGAAATATATTTTTTTTAAAATTCTAAATGTTTTGATTATAATGGAGTTTATGGGAGATGGCCTTCCAGAAATTTGGAGCTTTCTGGATAATGTGTTTCCAGATAAAGGATCCTATACCTGTACACCTTTTTCCATAATGCCTTAAGCTGTGTTCCAAACTTGCAATACGTTTTGTGCTTTACATCCAACTATACAGAAACAGCTTTATAACAGGTTTAACATCTCTCTCATCCAATTACATACAGGAAACATATATTCATTCATCTGCTTTTAAAATACAGCGTATCAGAGCTTTTGTACCGCGATAGTAAAATGATACATACAATGGCCCACTCCAGTGAGACAACTGCTGGAAAAGTACTTTGCAAGAAAAGGGTTCAACTTAAATCTAATAAGCTGAAATGTGTCTCATAGGGAAGTTGTTTTTTCACTGTGATTTGTGCCGTTGGCCTCCTTGTTTGTTGTAGGTGCAATGGCATCCCATAATAGTTCATCCTTACTTGCCACTGATACATTTTATTGTATGTACAGATCAGTCTCTAATGGTGAACTTGGGTTTCAACATTGCAAATGACCACTCTTCCCTAGGGATGTAGCGAACTGTTCACCGGCGAACTAGTTTGCGCGAACTTCGACTGTTCGCGTCCGCCGAATGTTCGCGAACGTCGCGCGACGTTCGCCAATTTGAGTTCGCGTTCGATTAGAATAAAAATTGTTCGACCATTCGACCATTCGATTCCTTCGACCGCTAAAATCGAACGATTTCCATTTGTTCGGACGATTGTAAGCATTCGATCGAATGAAAAGCATTCGATCGAATGGCTTCGATCGTTCGATTCGAACAAAAATCCTTCGATCGAACGATTAAAATCCTTCGATCGTTCGAATCTAACGATTTTGCGGGTGTTCGAAGTTCGCAAACTGTTTGCATTTTTGCCGGTGTTCGCTACATCCCTACTCTTCCCATAGTAGATGGTTTCCGTGCCATGTTGCTTCATGTTGAGATATATTGCACAATAAGCCTCCTTCCTTTCTACAAGTGGACATACAGAAGGTATGACTATATTATACACTGATTACATTATCAGAACATTAAACAAGCAGGAGTAGAGGCATTCATCATAATGACGGAGCTTATAAAGAGTTTACAGTGGAAACATTATATAGACCAATGAATAGTCACGTCACCGTACTGCTACTAAATCTCTCCAGCCAAGTATTCATTATTAGACGACCAATTTAAATGTAACTGTGACTCAGCTTAATTGAAAACCTCTTACCATAGTAGAGCCGATTTAATTCTATTAGGGAAAACAGTGAAAGACAGATAGCGACGTTATATATATCTTATAATTCAATGAAATGTTTAATCTCTGGGATCTTTTTTTTTAAGTGATGGAGCCTCTGAATCCCATGGGGCAAAGGTTCTTGCCCTTATTTGCTTCTAGATACTTTAACCATCCATTTGACAAATAGAAATCGACAAGGTATATTTAATTAGGTGAATGCGCACAAAGGACTTGTGTGTTCCAAGTAAATCCCTTTATTTAAATAAATAATGTATAGAGAATGTAAAATGCAGCTGTACTAAACATATCTTTTAGGATCTTTTAAATACTTTCTATTCAGATCTCTCCTCTGACTACTTTCTGTTAGGATCTGACATAAATGTAATTGTTGTCATGATTGCATTAACTCTTTTCATTCTTCATAATGCCAGTGTTCTTGTTCCGGTGGCAGGGCTTGCAGTTGTGTGGTATTATAAGACAGAATGCAATTGGTCTCTATATGTTATCCTTTGTGCTCACTGAATTTTAGTTTGTACCCATCCAGTCTGGAGCTTTAACATATCTAATTGCTAGGGACCAGGGGGGGGATTTAAATAGGAGACGGAAGAGAAATAAAAGAGTAGCAGAACCCAAAGCTATATCGGGGTTCTTTGCATTTTGGGTATCTGGTCCACATTTTGTTTTTTAAATTCATACCCACAATTCAATTTTGTTTCAAAATTGTGTACCGAATGCCAAATATGCAAAGATCTGCTCCTGATTGTAATTTGTGCTCAAATTATGTGCTCTAACACACCCTTCAGTTTCATGCATTTTAATCATCAGACTATCTGGGCACCTATACATGTAACATTCAAAGGCAGACCTGTACATACTGCTGGGACTGGGAACGTTTTAGGTATAGGACTTACTTGTGCAAAGGCAAACTTCAACTTGGGAACCAAAGTAGACTCAACCAACAACTTGGGCATGGTGTAATAATGAACAAAGATTATATTATACTTAATTTACAAAACAGGGGCAAAGTGCAATATTGTATCCTAATGTGCAGCTCTTGATGTTCATAGAATAGAGAAAGAAGTTAACTTATCTCTAAATACTGGGTTTAGGCAGCGCTGTATTTAGAAGGGGCAAGTGGTACATTTATCAAGATAACTGAATGCCTTGGAAAGCCAGGGGCCACAGCAGAACCTCGCCAATGGCAGGTGTTAGGCACAATGCTGCACTGAGTTGGGCAAGAGTTGCCCCATGGTACTTTTGCACTTGCATCTGTGGCAATATTTGTTTAAAATTTTAACTCTACTATTTTTTAATATATTACAGCTGAGGCCATTCAGTAGATTTCAGTTCAGTTATTTCACATAATTTTGCTATCACCTGGGGAAGCAGTCCTGAGAATTTAGCACAGAGAAAACAAGGGAGTCGTTTGTCAATGTGTAGCCCATAAAATAAGCAATTATGTAATTTCTGTAACACTTTTATATTAGAAATGGGACACGTCATATTCTGTAGATTTGAAAGCTCTCTATGTAAGGTACCTGAATAGAAAGCTTAATAGCAACAGGATGGATTACAGCCCAACTGTGACAAGTGATAAGTTACATTTCAGAATTGAAATTAAATTTAGTTACTCTAATGGTAATACGGGATATTATTTAACTCTGCATTAAGAACAGGTTATTAAACCCATGGTAATTACAAATCAAAACAACTAATGATTTTTAATGTGACAATATAAGTGAAATATAATTGCTAGTAATGGAATGTTTCTAACTTTTTTGTTAAGAAATGTAATGCCTATGTAGTGTTATTTTTATTCCTCCCATGTATAGTCATGGCCGGATTTGCATAACGGGTGCCCTTAGGTCTGCCCCACCCTCCCCTTGATGTATGCACATGCACAAACCCCTTCATCAGGTCTGGAACACTGAAGATTTCCGTGCAGGAAATTTAAAAAATAAATCCATTCTGTTTCCTTAGTGCTTCGGAAAAAAGGTAGATGCTGCTGAGCGGCATGCTGACCCTAAAATCCTGCCACCCTAGACTTTGCCTTAGTGGCCTTCCCCCAAATCTGGGCCTGTGTATATTACTACTGTATTTGTTGTTTTGAAACTCATGCAGATATGGGGCATACCAAATGTCTTATATTTAAAGATAAGCATATTGACACTGACAATTCCAGAAGCCAGAAGAAAGAAGTCGTTGTCCCATAATAACCTTACAACCTATAAGGGTGAACCTAAAAAAATGAAGGGGCCAATTTATCGTGCTGTGTAAAAAGTGGAGTGAAGCTTTAACAGAGATGTTGCCCAGAGGAACCAATCAGCAATTGTATTTCAACAGTCAGAAAACAAAAGCAAATATCTGATTGTTTGCTCTGGGCAACATCACTGGAAATGTTTCACTCCCCTTTTTACACTGCATTATAAAAAGACCCCTAAATGTTCATTTTAAAAAATAATAAACTTATAAAGACAGTACAGTTCTGAGTGGCAGCTTGACTGTTGTCAAGCAAATAGTAAAGTAATAGTAAATAATACTAAGTAAATAGTCATAGAAGGGCAGGGTGATAAAAAAGAGTTTTTGTGGAAGAATGGAATTGAAAGCAGGTTGAGTAGAACTCAAAGACTATGTGGTGCACTGACGATGTTCAAGTGGAAAGGAGCAGTATAATAAAACAGGAAGATGTATTTTGTTTTCTGAAGTTAAAATAAATATTTTCAAGCTGGCCATGCTTAGTAAGATCCTTTTGTTTGGCAAGGTCACCAAATGATGGATTTGACCACCCATGTGATGGACCAATTTAGGTTGATCCAATCATTGGCCCAGGGGCTAAGGATATGTAAACCCATTGGACAAGGATTGCATCAACATGACCATACAGAACTTTGAAACCTGTCTGATATATATTTGGCAGATTTTTGGGCCTCATAAATGGACCAATAAGCTAATAAGTCAGCTGCTTTTGCCAGCCTGTTAAGTAGTGGGTTGCAAGAAAATACTAATAATGGCTAGGAATGCATGCAAGAATCCAATGCCTGGTGTTACTCTGAAAAGTATGGAGGTGAGGAGCATCTGGAGCCTGGCCTACAGTACTTCTGCATACAAGATCATGGTTAAGATACTATAAGCACTATAATAAGTACTATATCTTCCAATATCTGGGTGGTAGCAAAGTACTTTGTTTGCTGGGATTGGTTTTAAATGCTTCTTAAGATGTATATTCTGTATACAGTATAATGATTTGGGGGGTTTGGACTATACAGTATTTGGGGTTCCTACTTCCCTATTCAGCTGGTCATATTTTTCAGGAAATGCAAATACTATTTACTTTTCAAGATTCATTTATGCCTATACAATTACTCAGCTCTCACTTGGAGTAACATGTTGTCATTACTCTCACTGGCATCTTAATGTGGTTTTCATCAAATGTTTGCCAAGATGAAAAAAAGTGCTTCCCCTAATCTGTATATTTTACTTTGACAAGGGCATTGGAGAATGAGGGCAAAGAAACCGCCTGACTGACAAACACTCTCCTATTCAGAGGCCCTTATAATGCAATTTGTAATTAATTCCTAAAGACACAAAAGTCAGATAATTGCATTTTGAGTCGGTATGTTTGTTTAACAAAGTCAATTATATTAAATTCTTTCTAAAAGGTAGCTCTTTCTTCCGGCAACGCGTGACAGTTTTATGCATTCACGTGAACCATCTTTGTCTGTATTAAGTGAAGAGTAAATTCACTGCTTAGTAAAACCGACCAGAACTTTGGGGACTGATTTATTAAAAGTCTTCAAGGGAAGAAGAGGTTAATATATATTCAGTTGACAGTTGACAACATATTTTATATAATTAAGATCTTGAAGCAAGATCCTTTAATTTGTTCTGCAAAAAGATAGCTTGAAGGAGTTGTATTGTAGGTACGAAATCCGTAAAGGCTGTACTACCTGTTAAGAGTTAAGATGAAGGGGAAAATGTCATTTTTTTGGCTGGGAAATTGCTCTGTTTCCAGGATAGTACATTTTCAAGATGATTACATTTATTGAGATTGTCACACAGTTAAAGGTCACAGTTATTAAATGTTGTGCATGGAACAGGGCTCTATATTGCTGCTCTGTTTCAACAAGCAGGAAACCAATTTATTTGTATTTTACTTGCAGTATTATTTGTAATGTTTCCATATTTGCATTATATCTCAATGTATTATTATCCTTTATTTTTGGAGCACTGGCATATTTAATAATATAGTACAACCTGGTGGATAAACTGAACAGCCATTCCTTCATAGCTATACAGGGCCATTATGATCCAAAAGAACATCATGGTCAACTAATGCTATTGTTTTTACCTGTTTTCCAAATGTAGCCCTATTCTGCTACTGCAGGGAATTTAGCACTGATCTTCCTAAGGGCACTACAGGAGTCTCCACTACAGGGGAGAGCAGGTATACTATAATTTGGTGTGCCTCCACTCAAGGTCAGGACAAACGGTGATACCCCTCCCTAGGAACTTCAATCACAGACAGAGGAAAGGTTGATTGGTTTATTTGCAGGACACTGTACCTTTAAATAACTATAATACATACAGCCTGCCAGCCAGGAGCAACTTTACACAGTACTTCAAATTGTTTTATCTCTGAGCTGATGGTGGGTTTCCCATGTATGTGGCAGTGTCTTCAGGGTCCTGAGAAGGATTCCCTTTGGCTTTCTGTGCCCTGAGAAGAGCAGACTTTGCTCTTCAGAGCCCTGACAAGGACCCACTTTCCTTCTGCACCCTAAATAAAGTACACTTTTCTGCCATTGGGGTTCCCCACTCATTTCACACACAGTAATATCTGGGACCTTGCAGCATCTTGCTTTCCCTCTGCTTCTTCTTCCAGCAGACCTTCCTGTGCAGCACTTCCTGTGCAGCACTTCCTTCCTGTCAGCTCACAGCTCCTCCCTCTCCTTGCACTGAACAACACACAGAGGAGAGACAAGTATAAACAGCTCCCCTACACAAATATTGACTGTTATGAAAGGGTCTTCCTATGACAGCTTTTAAAAACCAATGCACCAGTGTTTGGTTGCTCACAATCAAAGCATCTCTCATTCTGCGTCTTCCATTATTGTCATCGTAGGGAGATTACTGACAGACGGGATGGTAGGACATTTATGATTTCTTTTTTTTTTTTTGTAACTTATATTTTTATTGAGAAAAAATACAAGATGGTTCACAGTAAAGTAATCATTCAAGAAATATAGAATAACAATTCCAGTTGATATCCTCATACAATAAACGGCAGGTTGGGTACAAAGCTAACACCTGCGAGTGTCAAATCAATCCGTATCTCAGCCTACTGTCTAAAAAAGATATCAGGAAGTCACAGTGCGATCTAGTCACTATAAATGAGAGGAGAACAAATCCCATTTCCCTTTTTTTTCACTGTGACCTGACACCTCCTGTGTGAACCGATCTTACAGGCATTATTCAACCAGCACATAGCTTAACTGTACCTAAAGACAGAAAAGGGGAAAAAGAAAAAGAGAATAATAAGGAAAAACAAGAGGAAAGCTAGTGCTATCCAACATAGGAATCAAAAAGGTTCGGCCATTAGTGAGAGAACAATAGACAATAACAGTATCCAGCTCAGTCATCTAGATCCATCAGTTCCCAGGGTGACCATATGTCTAGAAAGCGTTGGGTCGTGTTATATAACCTAGCTATTCCTGATTCAAAAATTCTATTAGAATTAACCCTTCTCTTTATTTCGGTTAAGGAGGGTGAGTCTGGTGATTTCCACTTAGCAGCTATAGAGAGGCGAGTTGCCGTAAGAATTTGATTGGCCAATGCTTGAGCTATTTTGTTTAGATGTGGGATTGGTTTACCTAACAAATAGGTGCACGGATCCAGCAGAATTGGAATCCGAAATAATGCACTCAGCAATACTGAAATTTCAACCCAAAGTGGACCTATAGTAGGACAATCCCAAAATATATGTGGTAATGTGCCAATTTCCCCACAATTTCTCCAGCATAATGGGGAATGGTCGGGAAAGAGAGAATGAAGTTTAGTGGGGGTGTGATACCATAACATAAGAATTTTATAAATATGCTCTCTTTGTCGCACACACAGAACCATTTTTTTGGCATTGTCCCAAATAGAGGTCCACTCTTGATCAGTCAAAGGATGTGATAGATACGAGTCCCATTTAGTCATGTATAGGTGCCTAGGGGGTGGCTGTTGAAGAGGTTCAGCAAGTAATCGGTACAGTTTGGAGATAAGACCTCTCTGTGGAAGGCCTGGTTTGGCTAAAGATTCAAACGGGGTAGGTGGGGACAGTTTCGCACAGTCGCTATAAGGCTTAACAAAATGCCGTAATTGAAAGTATTCAAACAATTTCAAGGAAGCTTGAGACGTCTTTCATTTCAAATCGAGAAACGGAAGGATGTCTTTGGTCCGAGAGTCTAATAGATCACCTACGGTGGCAATTTCCGAGTCTCTCCATTTATTTATAAAACTTTGGCACATTCCAGGCTGAAACTCAGGGTTATTAAGAAATAGGGTATTAAGTGATCTAATGGAAGACAAATTATATCTCCTCCTAAGAGTATGCCATATAGAGAGTGTATGTTGTGTTGACGACAGTAATTTGGTTCTATCCAGGAGGGAGTGGGGCTTCAGCCAAACCCAATAATTCAAATGACCATCAGCGGACATATCGTTCTCTATAAGACCCCATTTAGTGGTGGGTCGCCAACCAGACCAGGCCAGAACTTGTCGAAGGTGGGCAGCTTCATAATATCTCCTGAAAGAAGGGACACCGGGGCTCATTTATTAACGCAGCGCAGCGCATAAGTGGACGCAAAAGATTGTCTGCGACATCACGAGTGTGATCGCTAATATATTTGCGTGATATTGCGCATAACACAGAGCTTTTGCGATGGTTTTGTTTATGCGTATTGCGCAAAAGATTGGGCATTTATGTCGCAAACGATGCCATGGTTGTTAGGGGCGTGGCTGTGGGCGTGGCTACAATGCGCTTGCACTGCGGCCGTCGCAGATTTGCGTCTGTATATGTGCAAAACTGCACCCGGTCAACAGCACCACAATTTTTACGACTGCCTCTTCGTGGCGTAATAGTAACGCTCTTCAAAATGCGCATTCCTGCCCAGCTGCTCTAGCAGAGCCACACTGCTAAACTGGGTTCTGGCAAATACAATGGTGCTGCTGTTGGTGGGGATGTTTGTTAACTCAAAGTTTACTCAAAGATGAACAACCCCTGTAAAGTGCATATTAACCACGCCTTCCACCCAACATGTTTATATTGACCAAGGTTCCTTTAAGGGTATCAGGTAGGCTAAACACCTTTGCAACCAAACAAATATTAGCACAGAAACAAATGCAGATGCGTCTAAGTGAACGCAATATGCGCAATATGTGACGCAACTAATTAAAGCAGCGCATTCATACATGAGCACAACTAATCCTTACCTTTGCGGTATCTTCCTGTGCGCACAATTTATTATAAGCACTGCGACAGCTGATACGCAGTTTCACACAGTTTCACAAGTCGCACCTACATTAGCGCACAAAATCGCACTGTTAAGGTATCGTGCGCTACATTATTAAATACTCGCATACGCTGGGCAAATGTCAGGCCACTGCGCTCTTTTTAGCACTGCGCTGCGTTAATAAATGAGCCCCACCCAGTCCTCCCTGCTGAAGTGGTAGGGTTAACACTTTCCTAGTAATCCGATGTCTACGATTGGACCAAATGAAATCATGACACATTGTTTGGATACCTTTAAGAACCTTAAAAGGCACAGGGATTGGCAAAGTCTCAAAAAGATATAAAAACTTAGGCAAAATCGACATCTTTATTGCCGAAACTCTACCAAACCAGGAGATGGAATGTTTCACCCAATGTTGTAGCATACCCTTCACTTTCTGTATCAAAGGGGTGTAGTTACACGTGTATAAATCGGAGAACGTCGAACTGATTTTTGTCCCCAAATATGAGATCGTTTTTTCCTGCCACCTATATTGGAAAGCGCTCTGGAGTTGTCGCATCAGAGGTTGTGGGATATGCAGAGGAAGAGCCTCTGTTTTGCTAAGATTAATTTTGAAGTTAGATAACTTGCTATAAGCATCAAGGATTTTATGCAGATTTGGTAGAGAAATTAATGGTTTAGTCAATGTTAGCAACACATCGTCCGCAAATAGCGAGATCTTGTACGTTGCAGTTCGCATAGTAACCCCAGATATATCAGGTGAATTTCTGATCATGGCCGCTAATGGCTCAATACTTAATGCGTAAAGGAGAGGGGACAATGGGCAGCCCCGTCTAGTCCCATTGTTGATGTGAATGTATTTAGATGTTTGACCTGGAAGCTTTAACCTAGTCCTGGGTGCGCTGTATAACCCCTTCAGTGCCTCCAAGTACGGGCCCGAGAAATTTAAATGTTGTAGCAGGGAGAACAGATAAGGCCAGCTGAGGCGATCAAAGGCCTTCTCTGAATCAAGGCTCAAGAGAACTGCTGGTGTTTTGTGTCTGTTGAGTATCTCAATCAGATCTATTGTCCGCCTTGTATTATCCCCGGCTTGTCTCCCATAAATAAACCCAACCTGATCTCCATTTACCAATTTAGGAAGAATGGGGGCTAATCTGTTAGCCAAAATTTTGGAGAACAGTTTGAGATCCGTGTTCAATAATGCAATTGGCCTATAATTGCCACACTGATTAGGGTCTTTCCCTTCTTTAGGTATAAGGGTAAGGAAGGAACCTAAAAAAGAAGGCGAATTCAGAGAACCTTCCAAAAACGAATTAAAGAGTCTTACTAGATAAGGGGTGAGAATGTGAGAATATATCTTATAATATTTATACGAGAACCCGTCTGGTCCCGGGGACTTACCATGGGGCATAGACTTTAAAGTGGAAACTAATTCTTCAGAAGTAATAGGCTCATTCAATTTTGAGACCTCTTCTTGGGATAGTTTAGGAAGGTTTGCTTGCTCAAAAAAACCATCCAATAAAGCCTGTTGCTCTGGGGTATTAGTGGTGGGAATATTGTATAAATGCGTATAGTATTTGTTAAACATATCTCCTATCAATTCCTGATTGTAAGTTAAGTGGCCAGATGAAGTGTTTATCGCTGTTATTCTAGATTGATTCCGCTGTTCTTTAAGTTTCCTCGCCAAAAGCGTATGCTGCTTATCCCCGTGCTCATAATATTTTTGCTTAGTCCACAGAATAGCTTTCTCCGTGCTTACATATTTGAGTGTGGAAAGTTGTTTTCTAGCCTCCAGTAATTGAATTAAAAGGTCCTCTGATTTATTACTATAATATTGTGCTTCAAGGTCAGATATTCGAGCGCTAAGTGTGTCATATCTCAAACGCATAACTCGCTTCCTATGGCTTGTAATAGCTATTATCCGTCCCCGAATGGTAGCCTTATGGGCTTCCTATAATGTCAAGTGAGATTGAACAGATCCCTCATTTAATTAAAAGTACTCTTTCAGAGCTTGTTTAATCTGCTGGAAAGTATCTGGATCCTGCAGTATGGTTTCGTTAAGACGCCAATGAGGTTCCCTAGGGGGGAGCGTGGCCAGATCTAGGTTTAAAGTTATAGGGGAGTGGTCAGACCACGTGATCGGATATATTTCACTAGTGTAGGGTAACTGAAGACATGGTTGCGATATTAAGAAATAATCAATGCGAGTATGTATCTTATGAACCGGAGTATAAAATGTATACTGAGAGTCTCTCGTGTGGTTAATTCTCCAACTATCATAAAAGGCAAATTGCCGTACCAACCTTCTAAAATCAGTTGAAAGTTGATGAGCCAATCTGTCCATAGAGGGAGAGGTACGATCTTTAATCTGTGAAAACGCTAAATTGAAGTCGCCTCCTAAGACCTGATATAAAGGGACCTGGGTAGAACATTTGTTAAGAATAGCCCGAAGAAATCGTATTTGATGCTTATTAGGGAAATACACATTTGCCAAAACTACAGGAATATCCAAATATTTACCAACTAATAATATATAACGCCCATTGGGGTCACAATGTACCTGGTCCACCACTAAAGGACAATCCTTCTGAATAAGTATTGCTACTCCAGTGGACCTGGAAGAGCTATTAGCATAGTATGCTGTCGGGTAAAATCTTGATTGCAATTTAGACGGGGTATCTTTCTGGAAATGAATCTCCTGAATAAATGCAATGTCAGCCTTCAAGGCTCTAATTTCTTTAAGGACCAAATACTGTTTAGAGACAGTGTTCAACCCTTTAGCATTTATGGAAACTATTTGAACCATAATTGGGCCGTAGTCCAGTCAGCTACCCATGCTATGACATCCCTGTGCGTAGTTTCTAACAGCAAGTTAAGGTGACCAAACACCTTGAGAGCCAAGTGAAGATCTAGAACTGAATCAAATAAAATAAAATAATCACAGTCGAATCCTATATGTTTCCCAACATATGACCGATACACATAGAAAGTTTCCAATAGCATGTCCTGCAAATTTAAACAAGTTAAGTATATTAACCATAACATAAAAACTTTGAGTAACCTTTGAGAAAGTGTGAGGGAGTGTTGACTTAAAACCCTCATGCTTAAGAAAAATAGTAAGAGATAGGTAACAAATAACCTTAAACAGATCCCGTCGTAATTTAGTTCCTTACGTACAGGGTCCAAGGGTGACTCCAGTCTCCCGTTAGGAGGGGGTCCGAGTCCAAAACCAGGAATTAGCATTCCTAAAGTTTTGCAACAAATAAGGGCAAGGTGTGATTGGGCCTGTCATCCAAATATGAGAGGCAAAAAACCCGGTACAATCCAAAGCGATGGGAAAGATGCATGACCATAACTCGTCTCGATCATGAGATAGGCTCCTCACGCGGTGGAGAAGGAGAAAGAGCCAAACCCGGCATACGAGGCGATCCCGGCACCGTAGACCATTGCGGGCTGGAAGGTGGCTTGGATGGAGATGATCTCGGCTTGTAGGGTTCCTTAAACTTAATCCCCAACGCTGCCATTAGTTTAGCACCTTGCCGTGGGTGCATCAAGGTGTGGGTTCGCCCACGGTGATTTATGACCAACTTAAAAGGAAAACCCCACCGATATGGAATCTTGCTGTCTCTGAGAATCTGGGTAATAGGCTTCAATTCTCTCCGTTTAGCCAATGTTACTGGAGACAAATCTGAGTATATTTGCAATTTATGATTTTGAAACTCCAGAGTTGAAATAGATCTTGTTTTTGCCAGGATTAATTCTTTACTTTCATAATAATGAAACCGGGCTATGATATCTCTGGGTGGTTTCGTGGGTGGAGGTTTCACAGCCAGCGACCTATGTGCTCTGTCGAATCGCCACTGTTCAGATGGGATCTCGGGGTTCAGATATGAACATAATTCTGTCAGATATCGTATAATTCCCGGGCCAGCAATATCCTCTGGGACCCCCCTGAAACGCAGATTTTGCCTTCGGGATCGATTTTCCAAATCCTCACACGTGGCTTTAAGTTGAGACATTTCGTCCTTGAGTTCCAAATTTTCCTGTTCCAAATTGGCCAACCTTTGTAATATATCATCGGTATATGTCTCAAGTTTATCAGTACGCTCACCTAAATCAGTGAGATCATTTTGTAATTCCTTAACTGCCAAGGAGATCGTTGTTGAAATGGAGCGTGTAATAGTGCTGTGTAACTGCTCCTGAAGCAGTGCCAATTGTTCCTGAAGTACACGTGTAGTGACCGGGGCCTCGACTACAGCCGGTTCTGTAAGTGTAAATTGTGCAGACTGACCTGGAGGTGCTGTAGGGTCAGATGACACAAAGTCCTCAGGGCGAATTGGGGAGTCTTGTCCCGACAGGGAAGAGGCGGAAGAGACGCTGGGTTGTAAGGCGCCATCTTGGCTGTCGTCTGCGCACTCCGCATTAGGTGTTCTATGCAGGAACGGGGACAGCGTCGCTTTCTGTTCTTTCTGTTTTTTCTTCCCCATTTTTGTAGTCCACAGTTGCCTTCTACCTCCGATTGTCCCGAGCTTCAGTTGTAAGCTTAAGAAAGCTGATTTTCGGGCTTTAATTAGGCCGGAATCACGGAGCCCTTAGTATGTGCGTGCGTTCCGTTCCATAGCTGGACACGCCCCCGGACATTTATGATTTCTAATGTGGTTAGGATAAGGCTGTGTTTCTAAAATAAGCTTGACTCTACTGTATACTTTGCCATATATTGTACAGAATGCTGGATGCAGTTTTCCAATTTGAGATTTACAGGTATGGAACCTGTTATCCAGAATGTTCGGGACCTGGGTTTTTCCAAATAATGGATCTTTCAGTAATTTGGATCTTCATACCTTAAGTCTACTAGAAAATCATGTAATCATTAAATAATCCCCTGCTTTTGCTTCCAGGATTAAAAATTAATTTTAACTCAGTTTGGATAAAGTATAAGGTACTGTTTTATTATTACAAAGAAGAAGGAAATCATTTTTGAAAATTTGAAGCAGTCTATGAGAGACAGCCTTTCCATAATTTAGAGCTTTCTGAATAACAGGTTTCAGGATAATGGATCCCATACCTGAACCACAGAGAAAGCATTTAAAAACAATTTAGGATAGGATGGCTCTACTATTTTTCTTTATGCATTAAACCCTTTACCTGCTGGCCGCACTGATTGTAAACTGGGATGTGCATTGCCCTTGCAAGTCTAGCTCATAGAATAATATAGATTCAATGTCCTGGCAACATGCTGTAGATTGCATTGTGCTTGCAGGTTAAGGGTTAAACTATACTCGACTCATCAAACAAAGTTGCCTTTCCATTTAATCAGCCAAACAAAGAAGCAGACGTGCTTATGCTGTTTTTACTCTTCGTGTTCTAGAACGTAAGTAGTCTGAAACCACATAATGACCCCAGATCAATAGCTTTGTACACTGACCCAGTATGTTACAGGTATGGGACCTGTTATCCAGAATGTTCGGGATCTTTCTGTAATTTGGATCTTCCTACCTTAAGTCTACTAGAAAGTCATTAAAACATTAAATAAACCCAATTGACTGGTTTTGCGTCCAATAAAGATTCTTTATATCTTAGTTTAGATCAAGTACAAGGTACTGTTTTATTATTACAAAGAAAGAAAATAATTTTTTAAAAATTGGATTATTTAGATAAAATGGATTTTATGGGAGACAGCCATTACATAATTTGGAGCTTCCTGGATAACGGTTTTTAGATTGAATCCCATACCTGGATAAGGCTATCAAACCATTATGATAACACACACTTCCAACTTTGCTTATTTGTATGAAATAAAGAGAAGGGCTTTATTAATCATGCCAGCACATTCAACACACATTGGTCATACTTGAATAAGAGAAATACAGTATTTTAGTTTACAGTAGGGGCTGAAAATCTCTAACTCTAAAAGCCATGGACTTTTTGTGAACCTCCGGATTATGCCTCTCAAACAAAGGGCCCAAATATTTCTAACAAATGTGCTGCAAATTTATATATATATGATCTAAGAATGTCTAGGGCAGAGGTATGAGTCATATTTTACTGGATAAGGATATATAACTGAAAATAGAATCTAACTGGGCTTTGATAAGTAGGAAAATGTAGAAAAACAAAGCAGCTCCAGCAAATGTTTGATTTACAGCCAGAATATTGATTCCTGTTCTTTCGAGAGGATTGTGGCTTTACACTGGGATTTATAAAGAGATCACCGGTAATAAAGTGGCCCAGTATTGCCTAAACCCCATGCTGATCTTAAACTGGATGGTATAGCCTCATAAACATGAATTATACATTAAAAGTTTGATTTGACAGCAGCTAAGAAGAATTACTTTTCCTGTGCAGTTTGCACTTTGCAGATCTATTCAGGACCTGGGATAAAGGCATCTTCTAGAAAGCCATATGCTTGTCCCAGGCAATTCATTAACTCATCCTTTGCCCAAAAGCATATAGTCATTCTCTAGTGGCTAAACATGTGAACAGTCATGAAATTTATTAAAAGATCTGAATTCAAAAAGCACAAATGAAAAAAAAGTTTTTAAAAAGGTTTTAAAAAATATGAATACCTCTACAACCTCTAAAAATTCGAGTTCTTCAGACAATTCCTAGCAGGAAAAAAAAATGAGAAAACCTCTAAAAGCCTGAATTGATTAGAAATGGTCAATCCATCAACGGAGTCAATCAGCCCAATTGTCTGTGTGATTCTGCTGACAGGTTGGATATAGAATAAGTGAATACAGATGGGCACTTGCTGTACTGCTATGAATTAATACAGAGGAGCCCCTCATTCTGGAACACAAGCTCACTACACTTTACTATGGGTACACTGTATACAGCAAATGCACAATATAATGCCAACACGAGTTCTGTATATGCCATTTATCAGAGGTACATTGACTACTCATTTGGCTAGTAGCAAAGTTGTCTTTATTGAAATTACTTGTAAATAGTTTGCGTGTACATTTTCCTTTGAAATTAAGTAATAATATATTTTCCAGTTGGCTTTAATATCATGTCCATAGCAAATCATGGAAACTGAATTCCTTATTTACTATAATGTACAATAGACATAGCACTGAAGGCATTTGCTTGAAAAGAAAAAATAAGATAGGATTAGAAGAAAAGGACCCCCCACTTTGCCTTTATAAATCAGCAAACAAGAAATAGTTCCCATTTTATAAGTTGGGCAAAGATTATTCGTAATTATGTAGTAGACGTTGACTGAGAAAGGCAAATAAAAGGTTCCAAAACGATACAGGCTTGTATAATAGTACAATAATGACCCAAAAGTGGTATATTATATCGAAAGTCAATAAATTCAATGTGTGACAAGAGGAAAATAAATCAGCATTTTATTTAATTTCCTACTACAGTTTGAGTGAGGGGAACACTAACATCACAGCCACGATCTGGACTTGATGAAGTGCTGCAACCGGATGGTTATGCTCTTGCCAGTGGGTTCTTACAATAGTCACTGCCTGAACTATCCAAAGGAACAGATTGTTGGCTTTACATAATATCTTGAGGATAATACAGTTATTGGCTCAAAAATATTTCCTTCACAAGCAATATCTTATTGGGGCTCATTCAAATATAGACAGGATGGGGGCAAATAGCTCACCAATGAGAGCCACATCTATGACCTAATACAGTAGTAGTCGGATTTTCTACCCTATCTAAATTTAAATAAGTCACAACAATATAATTTGGGTAAGATGTCTTTTTTGGGTTATACACAGACAATTGGCTTCCAATCTTTTAAAAGTGTCTTCAGAAAAAGGGGCTTCCCATGTGATCATAGGGCACATTTACTTACCTAGACGCAGTGTGAATATTGCAATTTTAATCACAATCAAATTTCCCCCTAGTATTTTAGCGTCATTGAGGGTGCAATGGGGTGAATCTGTGTTGCTTTTACCACAATTGTATCCAATTCAACAAAATAGATACACGTTATGCTGAATATTTTCAAAGTCCCCTGGTGTTATTTTCGTGAGTGACATTGGCACCTGATACTTTTGGCACAACTGTGCTGCAAACACATAGCAACCATGCCAGACATATCTCATTATGGATGCTCAGGTATAACCCAAAGGGGCAACGAAGCTATGGGGCCACAACTTAGAACACAAAATATACCTAGCTCTCACACACCACAATTCAATTAGATATCTGGTGCTCAGTGGTAGAGGTTCGGCAACCTCACAATCTGTTTGAAGTGCAAAGTATCCACGGCACACAGCTTAGTGTAAGCAAGGGTCTCCTTGCACGTTTATTGCGGTAGTGAGCAACGTTTCGGGGTCACGCCCCTTGACAAAGGGGCGTGACCCCGAAACGTTGCTCACTACCGCAATAAACGTGCAAGGAGACCCTTGCTTACACTAAGCTGTGTGCCGTGGATACTTTGCACTTCACAACTTAGAACAGCCATAAGCAATCTCTTGGGAGTGCTTGAAATTGTAATTCCAGACACTAGACATATTGACCAACTGATGTTTAGGTTATATAGAAACAATGCTTATTTGAACTAAAGCTCACCCATTATGATTGGCCCTCATCCTGGTATAATGTCCTTGTTGCAGCTGTAATCCCTGTAATTATATATACTTTTATTTAATGCTCAACAAATGCAAAAAAAAGGCAAAGTGAATGTGAATTAAGCTATTGCTACAGGGAGGCAAAGCATGTTGCAGGTTTTGTGTGCAGTGATATAATATACAGTGGTGCCATGCTGTAGATACAAATGATTGACTTCAGGCACCAGAGTATACAATGTTCTATACACCATTTTCATCTGAATCCTAAATCCGCACGTTGTTCAGTTTTATTTAGACTTTTGCTTAAAACTGCTGGTTAAATCATGTTCTCCTGCATATACCTTCAAACATCTTTCCAGCTCCTTGAATCAACTAATAAATGTTATTATTGCTGTTATTATTACCTATTGCTGCTCCACAGCTCTTTTATGTTTCATAGCACACAAAGCTCTCATGCTCCCAGCAATCTGTTGCTTTCAAGGCTGCCTGTGAATATTACGTTTTGACCTAGCAACAGGGCTAGGATTCACTCCTAGGACTCTATGTACAAATTCTAATTCTAAGACATGAGGGGGCTTACATTTTAGCTCACTGTGTGCCACTGAGTAGAAGGAAATGTCAGTTTGCTTTTGCAAATCACTATACATAACTTAGACGGGAGAGTTATCCTAGAGAGCCTCTGACGTTGTATCTACGCCATTTCATTATTTATACAGTAGCCAGACTATATCCTGTACAGTCATTTTTAAAAAAGTTCCGTCCAATGAATTTAAGATCAAGTTAGCCATTCTCTGTTTAATGTATTGCATGTTTTTCAAGCTTTATTCTTCATTGTGCTTGAAAACAGGTTCAATATTAATTAAAGGGGAACTATAGCGAAAATGAAAATGTAATATTAGTTTCAGCATAAGAAACTTTCTAAATAAAATTAATTAAAAATGTAGTGCCGTTTCTGAAATAATAAAGTTTAACTTCACTATTCATTTCTCAGCATCTGTTTCTCCTCATTCTTTTTTCATTCAGGAGTTGGGTGTCAGATGAATGATCCAATATATCTTATAGGGGGGCTTCTTTTGCCTAGAAGATGTATTAGAGCTCACACTATTAAAATCACCAGACATTGTGTCTTTCTACATGAAGGATTTGTGCAAAAGCCAGTTATTTTGTTTGATTTTGTTTGTAATGGAATCAGTTATTTGAGTGAGCTCTAATTCAGCTGCTAGGAAAGGGAGCCCCCTCTATAAGATATATTGGACACCCAACTGCTGCATGAAGACAGAAAAAAGAGAAGCAGACAGAGAAATAGTGAAGATAAATGTGATTATTTCAGAAACAGTACCGATTTTTTAATTGATTATTTCAGTATGATGAAGCTTATATTAAATGTTCATTTTCGTGATAGTTCCCCTTTAACGGCTGATTTCTTAACAGGTGGTCTGTATTATTATTTGTAGGACTTCAGGAGATCAAATGTAACTTTAGCTAGCATCCGTTGGGTAAATGTGGCCATACATGGACCAATAAAAGCTGCTGACAGACCAAGTGAGCGGCTTATTGGCCAATGTATAGGGCCCCCCAATGAGTTTCCTTGACCAATATCCGTCAATGTCATTTGGGCAGGTTTAAAATCCTGTTGATTCGAGGACCGCATTCATTTGTTGATGCATTCCATGCTTCGACCACCTGCATTACCATCATTGTAATTCAATTGTTGGGCCCTAGGGCCAAGGTGGGCATATCGAGGTAAGATCTTGATCTCCAAATGAGAAATGAATGTCGTCAGGGATGGTCTAATCAGCTCACACATATGTATGTACGCCCCAAGGTGTAGAAGGCATCAGTTATAAATTTTTGTCCACCTGCCCTGGAACTGTATATGCCCCCATCACTCTTCTAGAAAGGAGGGAGAGGGCCTTTTATAACTAATAATTTTTTTTTTACAATTATTTGACATACTATGTGGTAAATGAATAGCATTAAGACTGAGAAATGGTAATAAAATGCATACCTTTGATTTACTGCCAGACTATATTTCTTTTAAATCTGTAGAAAGACTGCAATGCATTCCTACCAGGCACATAAGAAAAAAAACAGACACAAGTCAAAGAACAGCTAGCATATCTTATGTCTTATTCAGCCTGCTTGCAAAGGAGCAGCCTTAATGAGTTACCAGGGGTTGTACTGGCTTCTACCAGTCAAAAACTGATATCTGTTCCCATCTGAACAAGCGAAGCCTAAAACTGAATCTCTAGTTCACTTGCAGAAACTGATATGTAATTTTTTTATGCGACCCATACTGATCCTAATTATATAACTTCTAGATAGATTTTATTCCCTAGAGCATATTTTATGCCAACCTACATACTGCAGCAATAATGATTTATTCTATAATTATTCCAGCTGACTGCCATTATGTCCTGTTTAATAGCATATACTGTATATGGTATTTTGTGTAAACTTTCAATTGGATAGTGTCAGTAAGGTTTAAGGGCCCATTCACTAAGTTCGAGTGAAGGAATAGAATAAAAAATACTTTGAATTTCGAAGTATTTTTTTGGCTACTTCGACCATTGAATTGCCTACTTCGACCTTCGACTACGACTTCGACTTCGAATCGAACAAATTTTAATCCATCGATCGAAGGATTATCCTTCGATCAGAAAAAACTTGGAAAGCCTATGGGGACCTACTTCGGTAGCTTTTAGGTGGTGAACTAGGGGGTCGAAGTCTTTTCTTAAAGAGACAGTACTTCGACTATCGAATGGTCGAATAGTCGAACGATTTTTAGTTCGAATCGTTCGATTCGAAGTCGAAGTCGTAGTCGAAGGTCGAAGTAGCCTAGTCGAAGTAGCCTATTCAATGGTCGAAGTACCCAAAAATAAACTTCGAAAATCAAAGTTTTTTATATTCAAATCCTTCACTCGAGCTTAGTATATGTGCCCCTCAGTATCTAATTCTTAATCCTGTGCATCCGAAGACAAATATTTGAACTGCAGGTAGAAATGAATAGTGATGGGTGAATTTATTCGTCAGGTACGAATTTGCGACGAATTCCCGCTATTCGCCGCTGGTGACTAAATTTGTAAAATCGCAGCAAAAATTCGCTAGTGTCGGTTCGTGAATTTCATTTCATTTCATTTTTCAGCGAATCGAAATGGCCCAAATTTCCCATCACTAGAAATGAAGCTAGAACTTCATAGCAATGACTGGAACATATTTATCTGAATTGTACAACACATCTGAAACACCATGTCTTGGTTGAGGAATCTTCAGCCTGTGGCTCCCAAGCATTAATTTAATGCAATTACTGTACAGTTGGCTCGAGCTTATCAAAGACTTCTATTCACATAAGATGCTGTGAGTTGCAGTTGCAGAAAAGAACCAGAGACCAAACTATTGAAGATCCATGTCCATGATTTAGTTCCCTGTACACATCAGCCATTTTGCTACAGTGGATATCACATCAGTTTCTGATGACTTGCACAACTCACACCACATGCACAGACCTGCATTTATTATTAATTAAAGAAAAAAGAAAAACTGGTGGTAAAATTTAGTTATAGATCTCCATAAATATCATAGATGTTTTTCTCATGCGTATGAAGGAACTTACGCATTGGGAAGAGCAGGCCAAATATTAAAGCTATGCATTATGTTGCAATGAAATATTTATACATACAAAGATATATTTATATTCATATTCACCCCCTTTAGGATATGTACTCCAATCAAATCATTGCAATATTTTATTCTCGAAGAATTCCCCACTGGAGCTAAACTTAACCCTTTCCAAGCCCAAATATAATACGAGAAATTCATATGACGTTCTATGGAATGTCTTGAATGTATCAATGTGTTCTTTTATGTAATACCTACTACTTGGCAAATCTGCACCTGAACAAACCCATAAAAATCCAACAGATATTTACTTTTACTATTACTACTTACTATTATTTTATGTGCGACTAATTAAACAAAGCTAATCATTTTTTAGGTACTGCCCAGGTGCAAATGTGTCCACTGTTAAAATATTTGCTTCAAAGTTCTTCAAGCTGAGACCTCTAACTTTTGGTGTGATATACAGTGTACTAATATTTTTGCCATTACAGGTTATACAGAAACTCATTATCTAGAATAATTATGGGAAGGCCATCTCCCATAGACTTCAATTTTTCCCAATAATCCAATTTTTTTAAAATTGATTTCCTTTTTCTCTGTAATAATAAACCAGTACCTTGTACTTGATCCAAACTAAGATATAATTAATCCTTATTTGAAGCAAAATGTTCCTAACTTTTTACTTACCCCTTGGTGCAGATTCAGGCATCGGAGCTCACGGCGCCATCTTCAGTCGATCCGGTAATCTTCTTAATGAGACCGGCGTATCGGTGCATGCGCAGTTGAGGCAATTTTCTATTTCTCGACAACTGTGCATGCTCCGAAATTCATGTAAATTGCTGAAGCACCAGTCTCATTCCGAAGACTACAAAAGTGGTTGAAGATGCCGGGGTAACACTTAGGCTGCGGGGAGGAGGGAGGGGGGTCTATGTAGGGTAGGGGGTAGGTTTTTTTTAACTTTAGGGTTCACTTCTCCTTTAAGGCATGAAAATGCAAATCGCGGAAAGATCTATTATCTGGAAAACCCCAGGTCCCAAGCATTCTGGGTAACAGGTCCCATACCTATAATTAATTAAATTAAAATTCAACTTAAACACCTTATAGCTAAATTTCCAAATTGATTTGGGTGTAAATTATAGGGCCAATAGGTTTGGTAATCAACAAAATAACATCACTAGTTAATATTTCTTAATTCACCCACTTGGCAATCCAGCTTTCTCTTTGTCATGATTTTAGTGGGCATTTCATATCAGGTTTGTACGTTTCTAATATAACATATACATTTTTTTAAACAAAGCCAGACCCTGATATTGCTGGCTGTGGTTGAATACAGCTTTTAGAACAATTGGCTTAGAAACATGAAAAAAAATGAGTCGTAGGCACTTTGATTCAGCATGCAATGGAAATTACAACCTGTTAGCCTAGCAGGTCCATGTGAGGCTAATTGAACAATTTCAGATATGTTAACTGATGTTTATGGACGGTTAAAATCAAAAAATGGAAAGAACAGATTCAGCCTTTGAGATAGCAATATGATTTATTTAGCCTCTAATGGCTGTTTTAGGTTGTGATGGTTACTTTTGTTGTCAGTCAGAATCGTTTCAAATTCGAATGCATGCTAAATAGGATTGCCATGCTGTTTTTTCTTTGAGTCGTTATGAATGCAGAACTTCAGCTGACGTCATATGACTTTCAGTGGTTTTTTTTCTGTCAGGTTTAGTAATATACATTTCTTGTGTTGCTTATGACATACTATTGTAATCAATTAAAGACATTTCATATATGATTTATATTAAAGGAACAGTAACATCAAATGATGCTCCCAAATGAAATAGCTTTATAGTTATAAAAATGTAAAGTAGTGTTGCCCTGCACTGGTAAAACTGCTGTGTTTGCTTCAGAAACACTACTATTGTTTATATAAATAAGCTGCTGTGTAGCAATGGGGGCAGCCATTCAAAGGAGAAAAGACTCAGGTTACACAGCAGATAAGCTCTGTAGAACATAATGGTGTTATCAGTTATCCACTATTTAATCTGTGCCATATAGACTTTTATCAATTTCCGCCATTGCTACACAACTATAATAGTGTTTCTGGAGCAAACACATCAGTTTTACCAATGCAGGGCAACACTACATGATATTTTCATTTCTTAAAACACTTTCCATTTCCATTTTACTGCCTGTAACCAATGTCCAAACTACCATAATTATCCAATGATTATTTGGTTTTAAAAGTAGAACTAGTCCACCTTATGACATTATTATTTATTTGTTGTCCTTTTCTGTTCTTGCCATGCTTTTAAACTTGTCACATTGTTTTACTTTTCAAATTATTAAAAGGGAACTCCACAAAAAAACATAACTTAAGGTTTTTGAAAAGTAAACATAATTTCAAGCAACTTTGCAATATAAATCAATTAAAAAATATGATGATTTTTCATGGTTTTTAATGATTTCTGACAGTCCCCTAAGCCTAGCCCCCTGCTCATCCTTCTGACTACTTTGCTGAGCTGGCTGACTACTGTTACTTTGTATCAACAGCCATCTGTCCTTAGCCTGCATCCTCCAAACCCCACAATTCCCTGCACACGTGATTTCAATAAGGAAAGGAACATCACAGTGCAAAGCATTGTGGGTTATGTAGTTCCTGCATGCTGTCTGTAAGCTGTGGAGAAGTTGTTACAATTTGTAACATCAGTGTTTAGTCCCTCCTTCCCTGCCAGGATTTCAAATGATGCAGAAAGAGAAGAACTGTTGAACAGCTGTATTTCAGCATAGAAAATGGCATTTATTCATACTTTTTGAAGAAACAGGTAACTGTGATGGGTATATTAGGGGATCCTGTGTTATCTGGGCCTCTTTATTAAATTTTGGTTGGAAGCTGGAGTTCCCATTTTACATCCAAAGTTAACTTTCTCAGCTTGTTTCATTCTTAGTCTTTTTGAAAAAGTTCACATATATTCGGACTAATCTAAATCTTATATAAAGTTACTGGAATTTTGTATGATTTCCAAAGTGAATTATACATTGAGGGCTGACATTTATCTAGTTCTTTCGACAATATGGACATCATTCTGGTGTTTAGGCCGATGGGTAGCAATAGGCAAATAAATTTGCCAGACACAAATATGCAATGAATTTCTGTGTTTTGCCGCAAGCGAATTAATTCACAAAACTGCAGTAACCATTCCCCGGAGAAAAATCAGCACGGCAAAATGGTGCATAAAAATTGCTGCGTCGAAACTATTAAAACGTCCATTGACTTTAATGCATTTAGACCAAATAGTCGGCCGTTTAAAAATTGACGCTCACGTCAAAATTGACACGCATCAATATTATTTTGACGCCCATCGCCATTTCACAAATTTCGCGGTAAAGATATGCCCATCACTACTGATGGGGGTTATGCAATAAAAGTCACTAAGTTTGCCCGGGAAAAGTAACCCATAGTAAACAATCAGCAGGCAGCATTCCAAATAGAAGAGGGGGAGGTGGTCAGCACAGCTTTTCCAAATGGTATGCGTCCAATTCCTTAATAGTTGCTCTGTGCTGCAACTGCTGCAAATGATCCAAGTATAGGAGAAGGAAGAGGAACTCCAGCAGTGTTACAATAAACAACCAGTAAATGCTGCCTGCTTTTTAGTCCAGGCAGTGGTAAACACAACATGTTTCGGGTTCAATACCCTTTATCAAGTGAAAGGGTATTGAACCCAAAACATGTTGTGTTTACCACTGCCTGGACTAAAAAGCAGGCAGCATTTACTGGTCATCTGTTTAAAAGCAAACATTGAATTGGTTGCTAAGGGTTACTGTTTCTGGGCAAACTTAGTGACTTTTATTACATAAGTGGGTCGATGCCTCAGACTGTAGTATAGAATTAAATAAATTTCAGACAGAATCACTCTCCCAATTAGTTTAGTTATACCATAACCTATTGATTTCTAAGAAAACAAGATGGATGTGTCCTCAGTGATTCCAAAGGTCCAAGAGAGTTGATACAGTTCTGGTCTTACCTAGGACAAAACAGACTATGATTAGAGTAGTGATAGTGAATAGATGTGTCAAGGCTATGGTTCTTAAAGGGCATGTAAAGTCTAAAATAGAATAAGACTAGAAATGCTGTATTTTGTATACTAAATATAAACATGAACGTACTGCACCACAAGCCTAATCAAACAAATAATTTATGCTTTCAAAGTTGGCTACAGGGGGTCAACATCTTGTAACTTTGTTAAACATCTTTGCAAGACTAAGACACATGCTCAGTGTGGTCTGGGCTGCTTAGGGACCATCATAAACAAAGCTGCTTGAGTATGATTGTTTTCCTGCTCAGCAGTTAGGGACTATCTGACAATTCCTATCCACAGCAGTAAATGAAGGGAGAATTTCACTGCATACAGTCAGCATACATTTTTTAATGAAAGTATATTGGAGATAGGTTTCTTTTTCATTAAAGAAAGTAAAAATTTAAACTTTCATAACTTCCTCTCCTCATTCTTCTTCAAGTGTACTACTGAATCTAGCTAATTAATTTTATAATTAATTTTATAATAAAGAGCACTAGTATTTATTCTAGCTTGTGATGGGCAAATTTATTCGCCAGGCATGGATTTGCTGCAAATTTCCACATTTCTCTGCACACAAATGATTTAGTGAAACTGCTGTGAAAATTCACTGCAACAAAAAAAAAATGTTGTGCGTAAGTGAAAATTATTTGCATGCCCATTGACTTTAATGCATTTGGACAAAAGAGTCACACATATTAAAATCGATGCTAGTTTCAAAATTATTTTGATGCCCATTGACTTCAACGCTTTTTATGAGTTTTGCAAATTTTTTGTGAAATGAAATGGGACAGATTCGCCCATCACTGATTCTAGCTAATATTGGTTATGTATGACTGCCCATTATTCCTACTAAAATAAAAGGATGAACTGAACATTCTCCCAATATGCTTGCGCCGTTGATTTTAAAATTTTCCTTATAAGTATTGTTGACTACATACTGTCGTGAAATACAACTAACCAAACCAAAACCACTGGCTTTATTTAAAAGTGGAAAAATAAATCTGTTTTGTCCTGCAATAATCTAAAAGCAACAGAGAAAGATAAAAGTGGAATCAGAATTTAGTTTCAGCGAGCACCAAAGAAGCCTGGCTTAGTGGAGCATAGTGATTTATTATGTCAAAAATTTCTGCTCCCTCCAAGGGATTAATTTACAAGGGTAAATAGTGTCATATCGGATAAGAGTGTTATTAATAACACAATGAAAAATGTGTGTACAGATTATAATTCTAATAAAAAAAACACTGATCCTCTTAGTTTGTTTTATGGTGAAGCCAGCTCAAATTAATTCCAATACCATTAGTGTAATATGCAGTGTATGTATATATATATATATATATATATATATATATATATATATATATATATATATATATATATATATATATATATATATATACTGCATTTGCATCTGGGTTCTGGCTGTACTATGCATTAGACATCCAATCCAAGAGAGCAGTACCCAAGCAGCCCTGTCCTCACCAGGTTCTTCCAATGCCCCCTAACTTGCCTGTATTCCTGGGGGATAAATGTCTCTGTATGGGAGCATCTGTTGCAATTTTGCATGGTGCAGAATTGCACCTTTCTTTTACACTTTACATCTTGCTGTGCACAGAATATAAGACTCCTTTGATATTTACTCTTTACATCTAGCATGTAGCTCTATAAATGGTACTGCAAAAATAAATAATGGAAAAATCTCATACGTCACATTTTATGATGGTTTATTTCGTAAATTTAGGCCAACTCTAGCTAAAAATGATCCACCCAATTTGATGCAGTGCACATATCTTGATGGTTTTCATCCTCACATACAAGGAAATTGAACAGAAGATGAAAAATGTTACCCTTTATTTTATTTGCTCTATTAAACTTTTATATTGTAATTGATTTAGGAGTTGAAAGGGCCACAAGTAATTCATACCTGCTATAAAAACAAAACAGACATATCGTTAACATGAGAATAATATTTTAAAAATGATTGCCCAAAAGAGCATTAAGGGAGTTATTACACTAGCTGAGATGATCAGGCTGTCAAGCAGTGGGGGTAGAATCACATTTAATAGTGAGGCAATAGTAATTCCATGGACAGATTTGTATAGTGGAACTGCACCAATATGAAATGCATAAAGTTCCTTTGAACTTAGTTGTTAAATGCTTTGTCTGTGGTTCAAGTTTATCTGAAAATGTGTTATCCAGAAAGCTCTGAATAATGGAAAGGCCATCTCCCATAGACTCCACTTTATCCAAATAATCCAAATTGTAAAAGCGATTTCCAGTTTCTCTGTAATAAAAAAAAACAGTACCTTGTAATAGATCTAAACTAAGATATAATTAATCCTTATTGGAAGGAAAACCAGCCTATTGGGTTTATTTAATGTTAATGTACAAGTAGACTTAAGGTATGAAGAATCAAATTGCAGAAACAATCATTATCTGGAATACCTCAGGTCCCAAGCATTTTCGATAATAGGTTCCATGACTGTACTGTATTTGTTTGAAACCAATGCATCCTTATTTGATAACAATAGTTTTTTTTTTAGATAATACATATAAAAATCACACTGATGACTGCTGCTTAGTTGCCCTTTTCCACTGCTTTTCAAAGAACACAAACTTTAGAACAGCGATTTGCATATATTATAGTGAATCAATACCATTTTAGGGTGGGGGTATTTGTCAAAGACTAATGGTTTTTGAATAAGCGAGGGATGCAAATGAGCATAGGTTACATTTCACAGAATGCTGAGATTCAGTCAGTGGCACACTGTTTCTACAATGAAGTAGACAGTGCGTATAATATAGATTGCATTGAAACATTGCATGATATCTGTTGTAAACCGTCCGATGATTGCGGGGAGTTATGCCCTTGAAGAACTATACATTTTATAATAGGAGAAATGAGTCAGAACATATCAGATTCTACAATCCATTGTGAGGAAATGAAATAAATATGAAAACAATGCTGACATGCTTCACCGTTGCAACAATTTCTCAATAAACACATTTACGTTTTAATGCACTATTTCGTTTCTTATTGGTGTTTGGATATGTTAAGAACTTGTGTTGGCCAAATTATAAATAAATGCTATTTTAGACATTCAGAAATGTAGAGGTTTATGGATTTTTTTTTTCAATAGTAATTGTCAGAAAAACTTGAGTTTTTAAAGATATTTTATATTTTTTTCACATCAACGTCTCTGGAGTTTAGTTAAATAAGTTGTCATAAAAAGTGCTTTGCGATACATACACTGTGCATGTTTGCAAAAACTGTTTTGTCACAAACTTTGCAAGGGAGTTGTTGAGATCTGAAATCTGTCTAAAAGGACATCAAAAAGGACAATCTGGGTCACTAAAATTCTCAATGGTCTTTTGTGTATTACATCCCCCCAATAGAGTTTAATTGTATTTTTAAAAAACTCTAAAACCACTAAACTGAGAAAGTCGATAAATGGGCATCTATTGGCTAAGTTGCTAACCCCCATATGTAATTAAAGATATGGAGCAGTTATCCATATCAACCAATAGGATGTTTGTTTTTTAAAAGATAACCAATAAATACTAGCTGTTGATCGGTTGCAATGTGTGACTGCACCTGGACAAACTTAGTGCTTTTAATTACATAACTCCCTTAGATATGAACCTGCAGACCAATTTTGGACTCATTAACCTGTCTAGTCCTTATACCTGTGTGTGAACAAGAGCTATAGGGGCAAATTTACTAACCTTCGAAGTTGCGCCAGCGTTGGCTTCGGCGCACTTTGCGGCATTTCACCAGACGAAGTTTCGCCAGGGTGCCACTAATTCACTAAAATCCAAAGTTGCATTCAGGGAGGCGAAAGGTATCAAAGTTGCGCTAGCATTAATTTATCAAGCAAAGCGAAGTTACGCTAGCGATGCCTAATTTGCAAACGGCGCCCAGTTAAAGTACATTGGACATATATGTTGCAGCAAATACATTACACTACACAAGCCTGGAAAAGCTTCATAGAATAAAATAGAGTTGTTATTTTGCCCTATACATGTGCCCACTGTATAGTTTAGGTGCCATATGTTAGGAAATGTAGGGGGAAAGGAGGGTACCCCCAAAAAAATTTACAATCTTTTTCAGCCTATCAGCCTTAAAAAAGTAAAAGATGGCAGCGTTTTTTGGGATTTCAGCAAGCCCTATCTACTCTGTTGCACTTCGCTTGGTCTGAGGTGGCGAAGGCAAGTCTGGCGCAAGAGGTAACGTTCAGTAAAATGCGCAAGTTAGTGAATTAGCGTAGTTACGTCCCTTCGCCATAGAGCAATTTCGTCTGGCATAAGGGTGCAAAGTCGTGCTAGAGTAGGTCCACTTCGCTAGCAAATTTACGCCAGCACCTGTTAGTAAACCGGCAAAGTAACAAAATGGCGTCACACTGGCAAATTTTTGCCAGCATTAGCCACTTTGCCCTTTAGTAAATTTGCCCCATAGACTGTTATATAGTGCAGTAACCAATACCAACCAATAAGATATATTTGTCCGTTATTCTGCCTGCAGCAAGGATTACTACACTGAGGCAAATTAGTCCAGTCTCGGTAAACCAGCTCCATAGATTCTTATTAAACAGCGGGAAAAGCCTAAATCCCTTAAAAATAGGAATTCATTCTCACTTCCATTCTTGTCTGCATTGATATTTTCCCTTCTATTTCCTTTAAGTAAAATGGTGAAAATTAGCTGCTAAAACCAGCGTAAGGACGTTTGTTGCTGTCGTGGACACTTTACAAGTGAAATCATTGATAAATGAGATTAAAATTAAATAGAAGGGACATGTATCCGCAGATGAGGACAAATAAATGATACAATGTAGTTCGCCTCATACATGGCACCATGACACATGGCAAAAGCAATCTACTCCAACAAGCTCTTCTCCTGAGGCAAGACACAAGATAAATGACTGTGCTTTAAAGAGTGCCGAGTGGATGTTCTGCTGTAGGAACTTGCTACAGGAATTATAATTTCAGTTATGCTTCTCTGATATCTGCATGATACCACAATATCTTTCTTTGTGATGGAAACTCGGCTTTGTCTGCATGTGCTTCCAACATGTCTATAAATGAACAGTGCAATTTCCCTCTTTGTAGTTCTTAGCTTTGCAAAGCCATGTAGAACTAAATGACTATTTCTTTTGAATGTTCAGTTCTGACGTGACTCTGTTTGGTGGCCACTGAAAAAAATGCTGCTTTTAATTTGTTTGCAATACTGTATCATTATATATTTTTAGACTATATACTATATGTTACTAAATGCCTCACCATCAAAGCTCATCTAATAGCCAACTGCTATTCAGGGATTAAATAATGAAAGTGATTTGGCTTGCTTCCCTCCTTCAATTATAACGCCCAGCACCAAATAATAAAAAAATCTTCACGTTATGCTGGGAGTTATAAAAAGACACAAATTAAATATCCAGCTAATTAAATATATAAATAAAAAAACAGGACTGTATCGAAAATATCCTAGATTCAAAGGGAGCATAAAAAGTCACATCAGATGTCTTTCACTATTATAGAACATGATGTAGGCAATAAAGCATGATGGAGGCAAGGCAGATCATACATATTTTCCTCCAGTTTGCCTTAAGCTAATGATGAAAGTGCTGTAGAGGCAGAACTTTGTTATTAGCTCTGTTCTGAATGTGGTAAATATAGTGTACCATAGGTAATATGCTTTAATCCTATCAACGATCCTACTCTACCATTGCCTTAACTACATTTTAAACATGAGCCGATGCTAATGCTATGAAATACGTTCATGTTATACTGTATATATTCATTTTATCTCAGTTCACCAGTATACGGCAAGCAAAATATTCAGCTGTTCTGTCGAACAACCTTGACTAAACACCAAAATCATCAGTCTAAATGCTTTCAAGAAGCATTGGTATACTCCTAATATGAGTTTTTTTTATTATATTTCTATAAACAAAATAATATGTTTTTGAACCCACTCATTGTGTAACTGGTGATTTCAGTTTTTTTTCTTTCTTAAACTGGGGCAAACGTAGCAGACTTTCATGTAAATTATAACTACAATGAAGTTGTATAAAAAATGTTTGTAGGGACAAAACAAATGTAACTATGACTGCTTCTTAGGTTATAATCTGATTTATGATGCACCTGTGAGGAGAAGAGGCGGGTTTGCAGAGCATTTGAGGGTGGGGTGATGTCTTACAACAGTGGCTTTCATTTTAAGCTCCCCAAGCTTGGAGGTTCAACTGTTGTTGAGACCCATTTTGCTAATAAGAAGATTACAGATATAGGAAAACTCTGCCTTCATTCAAAGAATGTATAGGACAACATATAAGTGATTGCCCCAAATCTCATCCTATCTATGAAAAAATTCATCATTCTTCCAAAATCTACCCCAAAATGACCTCTAGACTGGATGCCCAATCCATTGTTCATGCCTGACTGGGATGGGATGGCCAGCCCCAAAGTTTGGGAACCAGTGATTGACTGCAGAGCAAATTACTCAGTGTCTTCCATCTCTTGTTTTATTCCACCATGGACTCCTGGCCATGTGTCAACAATGATGGGGAGGGGGGTCCAACTTTTCCAAAAGACTAGAGTTGAAAGCTCTATGTATCATACACAGTTAGGGGCAGATTTATTATGTGGTGGAAAAAACAGCAGAATAATAATCGCCAGTCGCGGTGTCGTTTTTTTTTTTTTTACACAATTTTTCCTTGAAGAACTTCTGCTGGAAATTACTGAAGCAGTGTAAAATAATGGTGGTGAATCTGGTGTTTGTATGGAGTAAAATAAAACACATCCTGATAAATTGTTCATTGACAGCTTTTTACACCATTTTTTGGCGAATTTCTTTTACACGGCATAATAAATAGGCCCCTTAGTATTTAAGCTGACGCTAGTTTGTATAGCTACATGCCTAGAGATATTGTTATTTGTTACTGTAAGTAGTGATGGTTTAATTAGTGATGATTTGCCACGTTTCGCCTCGCCGAAAAATTTGCGAAACAGCGCCGGCATCTCGTTTTTTCGGGAAAATTTTAACGCCGGCGAATTTTTGCCACTAATTTTTGCGGGCGTTTCGCGAATTTATTCGCTGGCGGCGAATCGCGCAAATTCGCCGCAAATTCGCGCCTGGCGAATATATTCGCCCATCACTAACTGTAATTATTGATAGATATTGTTAAGCCCTGGCTGCTTAATGCCTAAAGCTTTAAGCAAAAAAAGACACCAAAGCATTTGTTTATAAAAAATGATGGTATGCTTATTAGTGATGAGCGAATTTGGCCCGTTTCACTTTGCATAAAATTCGAGAAACGGCAAAAAATTCACAAAATGTATTGAAGTTAATGGGCTTTTTTATGCAAGCAACTTTTTTCTCACTCCAGTTGCATTAAAGTCAACGGATGTTTTTTCTCAAGTTCTTTCACACGTCAAATGCATTGTCAGTTGGAGTTTCTTTCGCACTTCAAATGCAAGTGAATAGGCATTTTCGTGCATTTTTTCATGGCAAATCTTTGCTGCAGTTTCGCTAATAACTTTGACAACGTGGAAATGTGGAATCTCATAGCAAATCCATGCATGGCAAAAAAAAGTGCTCATTATTAATGCTTATCATTAGTATGTAATGAAAATGTAATGAAATGTAATGAAAATGAAAATGTATGTACTGAAAATGTGCATATTTAAATCAATGGAACATTTACGTAAAACTTTGGTTCTCCCATGCAGGTTAGGTGCCTTTTAAAAAAAAAAAAAAAAATAAACAAATAAAAAAAAAAAATATATATATATTTTTTATTTGTTTATTTATTTATATATATATATATATATATATATATATATATATATATATATATATATATATATATATATATATATATAATTCACAAAGCCATTTCATGAATTTATTTGCAGGCGGCGAATCGCGCAAATTCGCCCATAACTATATATATATATATATATATATATATATATATATATATATATATATATATATATATATAATGTGCATATTTGAATCAATGGAACATTTACGTAAAACTTTGGTTCTCCCTTGCAGGTTAGGTGCCTTTTACAAAAAAAAATAAATAAAAAAAAACATATATATATATATTTTTTTTATTTGTTTATTTATATATATATATATATATAAAATTCACGAAGCTGTTTCATGAATTGAATCGCGCAAATTCGCCCATAACTATATATATATATTTCTCAGTGAAGCCAAGCATTCTATTATTTTTCTTAACTTGACCTTTGGGAGCAGCGATTCATTGGAGTGTTTCATTTGTATGACTTTTCCCCCTAATTGTACTTCTTTAGAGAAACTAGTATGGTAGGACCCATCATCAGTCAATATAAGATTGTTGTGTAAAATGTCCTAAGACCATATGTTATAACTGTTAAAATAAAAGTTAGCCCTACTAATAGAAAGGGCATAGATTCCCTATAATTGAAAGCTCTCACTATATTTTTGTTGCTTGCTGGAAACACGAGACCCCGCTTCATTATATGAGATAGTGCTAGCAGCTCATTGATGATACAGATTCTGAAATAAAAAGCATAAGGAGGAATGAAAAGGTCATAGATGAAGGTCAAAAACACATATAGGGAAGTCTTGCATATGAGCCGAAATGGAATAGTTCCACTGGCTTTCTGAAATCCTTTCACGGTTAAAAGGCTACCCGACTTTCCAAGATTTTTAAAAATCCAATATAAAGTCATTTTATTATCTTGGTTCTGTATAAACTTTAGTATAATAAGAAAGTTTCACTTTATATTTTACACAAAAATATATTGTTTGCTTTGCCGATTGATTTGTGTTCTTCACTCCTTATACGGTACATTTACACACAGAACTATTTCAGGCTTTTTTTTTTATCTCATGCCCTTAATCTCAGTGAGAACATTTCCACAAATGGCACTTGTTTACTTTTGATAAACAAATTCCAGATCATCCATCACTCTTCCGAGTTGAAAAGCCTGACATTATAGCTGCATTAATTGTATTTATTAACAAGAGTGCAGATATCCCACAGTCTGTAATTAGAATCTTACTGCAGTGCCTTTCAAAATTACAGCAAAGTCCAGGCATCTGTACATGTGAAGAATTCAATGTAGAAATCCGAGCACCAAGATAATTATGTATGCAAACATTTGGCATTGCTCTCTTTATTGTAAAAATACATTTGCATACTGACTGGGTGGACAAGGAAAAGGGAATCATCTAAAAAGAAGGTAAATATTAGAACAGAATGAAAGTTATCTGATGTACCATTAAAAGCAAACGGATGTCAATAACACTTTGTTCAACGTTTGCAAAGGCTAGTCATAAAGAAAAACAATAGTTTATTCTCTGTGTGAATCAATTATTTAAGTCCTTATTACCCAATGTTTTGAAGTGAAATATATATGATTTTCCAACAGCCTTCTTTTGCTTTGGGTGGTGTACCATTCCCACTGCTATTATAGACACTTTTCACCCTACTATAACTACAATGCCACTGCCTCAGTCCCTAACTATTAGCATATTATCCAACTACTATAGGCACCATCTCTCCCTACTATACCTGCTATCCCACAGCCACAGTTTCTTCCCAGAGACTATTATACCCACTGCTACTATAGGCACCGCCTCTCCCTACTATACCTGCTATCCCACAGCCACAGTCCCTTCCCAGAGACTATTATCCCCACTGTTACTATAGGCACCATCTCTCCCTACTATACCTGCTATCCCACAGTCACACTCCCTTCCCAGAGACTATTATTCCACTGTTACTATAGGCACCATCTCTCCCTACTATACCTGCTATCCCACAGTTACACTCCCTTCCCAGAGACTATTATCCCACTGTTACTATAGGCACCATCTCTCCCTACTACACCTGCTATCCCACAGTCTCACTCCCTTCCCAAAGACTATTATCCCACTGTTTATATAGGCACCATCTCTCCCTACTATACCTGCTATCCCACAGTCACCCTCCCTTCCCAGAGACTATTATCCCACTGTTACTATAGGCACCATCTCTCCCTACTATACCTGCTATCCCACAGTCACACTCCCTTCCCAGAGACTATTATCCCACTGTTACTATAAGCACCATCTCTCCCTACTATACCTGCTATCCCACAGTCACACTCCCTTCCCAAAGACTATTATCCCACTGTTACTATAGGCACCGTCTCTCCCTACTATACATGATATCCCACAGTCATACTCCCTTCCCAGAGACTATTATCCCACTGCTACTATAGACACCATCTCTCCCTACTATACCTGCTATCCCACAGTCACACTCCCTTCCCAGAGACTATTATCCCACTGTTACTATAGGCACCGTCTCTTCCTACTATACATGATATCCCACAGTCATACTCCCTTCTCAGAGACTATTATCCCATTGTTACTATAGGCACCATCTCTCCCTACTATACCTGCTATCCCACAGTCACACTCCCTTCCCAGAGACTATTATCCCACTGTGACTATAGGCACCGTCTCCCCCTACTATACCTGCTATTCCACAGTCACACTCCCTTCCCAGAGACTATTATCCCACTGTTACTATAGGCACCATCTCTCCCTACTGTACATGATATCCCACAGTCATACTCCCTTCCCTGAGACTATTATCCCACTGTTACTATAGGCACCGTCTCTCCCTACTATACCTGCTATTCCACAGTCACACTCCCTTCCCAGAGACTATTATCCCACTGTTACTATAGGCACCATCTCTCCCTACTATACCTGCTATCCCACAGTCACACTCCCTTCCCAGAGACTATTATCCCACTGTTACTATAGGCACCATCTCTCCCTACTGTACATGATATCCCACAGTCACACTCCCTTCCCAGAGACTATTATCCCACTGTTACTATAGGCACCGTCTCTCCCTACTATCCCTGCTATCCCACAGTCACACTCCCTTCCCAGAGACTATTATCCCACTGTTACTATAGGTACCGTCTCTCCCTACTATCCCTGCTATCCGACAGAGTCTTCCCATAGGCTGTCATCACAAAAGCACAATGTGTCACTTAATAAATTTGAGCGACAAAAGCTGTAATTTTCATTTGTTTATTTAAATGCATTGATATTGTGGACAAGGGGAGCATTCTAATCTTAATAGCTTCATAAAATTTGCTCCATCTGTAACTGTGCTCTGTTGTAGTCTAGAATATAGGTAGTATATGCCAAGACAAATGTACTATAATGTTCACATTCCTGTATGGGGTAACTCTCAGTGGTATGTGATTTATATTCATGAATAGCTTTCAGTTGCTGTATTTAGAAATCTGTGAAATAAACAGTTTAGATAAATGCTGCTAAATCAAAGTTACAAACCCACTCACGCCAAGATGTCCAGTCTGATATTCATTGTCCAATTTGCTAGCCTATTCCATATTCAATGACGCAGATATTGCATTCATTTCATCTCCAGCCTGCTGCCCTAACCCTTCTTGTTGCAGGCAAAGCAATTTCTCCTTTGATCATTGACCAGTTAGATAAATCACATGATCAAAGGTCCTCTCTTTATATCTTCCTCCAAGTTGGTAGCAAAATTGATTGGAGTACAGAAATGAATCCTGGATGTTATTGGCTTAACAATCAATACATCCTCCCAGATGTCAGAAACACCTCTGCTCATGGGACTGAATGGATTTGCTGATATATTTCTCTGCATTTACCTTTCATTTATAGTCTGAACACACTGCTAAGTGCTTATTTTCACTCTCCAAACCCCAGTTGTTGCCTTCCTAAATTCTAAATATGCCCATTAACCTTCAGTATATCGACACAGAGAAGCAGCCTATAGTTTTTATCCTGTATTAGACCTCCAGTCCACCATACTTGTGTATCATCCAGTTTTCTTGGAATACAAGTCTCACTTCAAGCAGACATGATAATTTCACCGTTAGAATAGGCATTGAGTATATCACAGGATCTTTGTGGTCCATGTAATTAATGCAAGTTTTAAAGATCGTTACTTGTGCTTCAAATTATATATTGTTTTCCAGTTTTCCATGTTTCACCCCCAATAAATTTCTTCTTATGGACATCATTAGTGATGGGCGAATTTATTCACCAGGTGCGAAATTGCGGCGAATTTGCGCGATTCGCCGCCAGCAAATAAATTTGAGAAACGCCCGTGAAAATTCGGCTGAAAAAAATTTGCCGCCGGCAAAAAAATTTTCGCCGCGCCGGAAAAAAACGGACGCCGGCGTCAAAAACGAGACGCCGGCGCTGTTTCACTAATTTTTTGACGTTTCTCAAATTTTGCGCGAAATTCACACATTTTCCGGCGAAGCGAACAAATTCGTCCATCACTAGACATCATGAACCATTCAAGCTCTATTCCTTTATCATTGCGTATAACCAAATGAACTTTCAAAAAAAAATTAAAACCCTTTTGTGGGAATGTAATATGTTTCGCTACTGCAAAAAACCTGTGCAAAGACACTTGCGAACATTAGAGACCAGGTTTGCTTCCTTTTTGACCGAATTAAGATCTCAATGGCTGCATGGCAAAGTTTGCAGTGCATGTAATTCATTTTCGCAAGCGCAAGTGTTCTTAGCGACAAAATACACTAAACCATTGCTTAGCGCTAATGTGCAATGTAATATTCGCCAGCAGTGGTGTAACCACCGGGGGAGCAGGGGGTGCGATTGGGCCAGGGCGCGCACCCCCTCAGGGTCCCCCGGCAGCTCCCCTCTAGTTATTTTTCTGTTCGCCAGCGACTGATTTTAAATTGCAAGTAGTGCTAAACATTCTCAAAGGTGCTGTTTAAATAATGATTGACACTTTTAATTACATTCCCCGCTTTGTGTTGTCACAGGGGATTGTCCGCCAGAAACTAAAAAAATATTTTTAATTCTATATTCAATTCGCTCAATACAATGTTTTTACTTGCAGTCAAAAGTTGATTCTTTTGAGTACACTTTACTACCTGACGGAAATCCTTGTGCTTCTGGTATCTGATGTAATTACACTGGAAACAAATAGAAAATAGGCCTAACTTTGGTCTGAATTTGTACTCCTTTAGTAAAAGATCCTTGCAATTTCGCATGCAAAAGTTTTTCCTTGAGACAATAGAAAACAAAATTGAAAATACACGATTACTGTGTAAATCACATTTGGAGGATATATAGTGCATTGTGGCATTCAAGCTGCTTCAATGAGACATGCAATGTTTATTGGCAACTGTATTCTTCTAAACCCTGGGATTAAAACGGTTTAGTTTAAAGCCTTGACCTCAGTGAACCAAGATTAGAGGTATAATATTGAACTTAATATGCATTTTTCTTTCAGTCCATCCAAGCATCATATTTTTAAATCAATAATAAATCAGCTCTATACTTATATATGCATACCCTCCACCACTTATTAGTGATGTATCGGATACCACTCTTGCATAGCGCAGAAATTCCAGACTGGGATTGTTGAGATTTATAACATATTTTGGAAATAATTTAGCACTCAAAATATATATTTTTGTTGCAGCGAGAACACTTTAATTGCTGGGAAATTATGTCCCTAGCCTTTATTTACAGTAAATGTGTTTGTTGTGTAAGTCTTTTAAATTAAGTTAATTGGCTGCAGACTAAGGTAACTGGAGCTGTATATATAAGAAACCTTTCCCTCTATTTAAACAAAGTTAATAGGACAGCTTTCCTTTCCTTTGTACCCATAACTTTCATCCAGGCATTGGATACATAAACCCAACTATAGGACTCATTTACTAGAGGAAGGGGGGCAATACTGGAGTCCGAAGGGACACGAAATTGTGCCTTAGGACATTCCCATGAAAAACTAAACGTTTACACTCCATTTCCAAACTGCTAAGGTAAATTAACTTTATAAAGCCATAACTCTGCTATTCGGAAGAAATGGAGGGCAGGGACAAGGGCAAGTCTGCAACAGCACCATACCCACTGTATAAGGCATTAATTTTTATTTCCCATCTCTAAAACAAATGGGAACAGGTTTCTGTAGTTAAAATAAGACCTGTCCTGCTGGTTAGTTACAAATTGGTTTAGGGTTCATTTTCTACTCTGCTTTTACAGTACAGATATGGCATTCATTATCCAGAAAGCTCCGAATTATGAGAAGGATGTCACCCATAGATTCCATTCTATCCAAATATTTTTATTTACTTTTTCTCTGTAATAATAAAACAACATTGGGTTTATTTAGGGGGTCATTTATTAAACCTCAAATGTATCTGTTTTTAAAGGGGAAAACTCAAATAAAAAAAACTAAATGTTTAAATAATTTTCTAGTATGAAGATTAAATTACAGAATTATCTATTTTATGGGAAAGCACCAGGTCCCGAGTATTCTGTATAACTTTGAAGGATTGAGATCCGACACCAATAGATGTTATGAGATTAAAAAAGCAGTTAATTAAAAGCCATTGAAATCACTTGCATTTTTGAATTTGAATTATGATTAAGTGTATATCATATGTAATATAAAATGAATTACAATTCTTGAATTATTACATTCATACCTGACAACAACTGCAATTATAACACAACTTCAGATAGAACAATGCACAACGAGTAACACAATATTACTAGAGCAGAGCAGGATCTGTTCAGTCAAACCCTCCCATTCTAACAATGGAAACACTAATATTTTGCTTTGCTTGAAATGGATTTCAAGAATGTATCCAAGTGCACAGCCCTAAGAGCTATTTTTTATTTATCTTACCTACACACACAGAGTCTACTGTTCTGCAGGCAGGAGAAAGCAATGGGGAACGTCTTTATCAATTAATCAGTGTTCTCACCACACAGCATGCCCAGTATGGTACACACCACACTATGAAGGGGAATGACTGGCAGAAAAAGAAATTGTAGCAAAGTTTAAAATTCACAAAATGCCTAGAGTATAGAAATCATGTTGGTTTTAAGCAGAAAACATAGACAGGTTTCAGGACTAAATGCAACAGGGTTTATTTATTTATTTTGCATGAGCAGCATCTACTGAGTGTCCAGAAGGTGTAATTGCGTCGCCGTTCTTTATTGCATATCTGTAATGCTCTCTGCGAGGCAATCAACATGTACATTCAAACTGGGGAAGATTTCCATCCGGGTGCTAAAATCTATAAAGAGAACAATTAGGAACAAAGTAACCATTGCTCTGGTTGCCAAGAGGTAGTACAAGCAAATGTTCATCAACTTGTGCTGCTAATAAATGTGGGGACATTATACACTTAATTGTTTTTCAACATCACTGGGAAATTGTGCTACTTATTTCCCTCAGTAGCAAAACAATCCAAACCTGGCAACACTGATATTTCCTCAGTTTATTGCCTTGCTACATTGTACCTCAGACACAGCCACCACAGCAAATGCAGATCTCTGTGCATGAGCAAATTCTCAAGCAACTGTTGGCCACTGGAGTAGGTCTTTGTGTCCCAGTGCTGTTCTTGCTCTACAGGATAAGTGTATACATTGTCTCTACACAAAGGCTTTAGATAATTGAGGCTAAGAGGGTTATTTATCAATGTGCATATAGTTTTAAGACAATTAGATTTTTTTTGCGCTAAAAATAATACATTTGAATAATGATTAAAGATCTTTTTATTAAAATATAAAAGTCTGAAAAACTCTAAGCAAGCAAGAGAGACTTAGTTAAATGAATATGACTTTATGATGTGGATTTCTTCAAATCTCTTGCAACTGAATGCACATTCTAAAATTAAGGGGCCCATTTACTTAGCTCGAGTGAAGGTATAGAATAAAAAAAACTTTGAATTTCGAATGTTTTTTTTGGCTTCTTCGACAATCGAATTGGCTACTTCGACCTTCCACTACGACTTTGAATCGAACGGTTCGAACTAAAAATCGCTCGACTATTTGACCCAGTGTTGGACTGGGACACCAGGGGCCCACCCGAAAACCATTGACCAGGGGCCCACCAATTAATCTTAGCCCAGGGGCCCACTCTCAGTACTATTATTCTTCCTCTACTCACTCAACCTCTATTCTCCTATTCTCTTTTCTTTACATACTATAATCTATTATTCCATCTATTTAGTCTCTTTGTTCTAATAGAAATATGGAATGGCCATGAAATAGGCCAAATATTTAGCAGCATGAGGGCCCACTGACACCTTGACCCACCGGGAGTTTTCCTGGTATCCCTGTGGGCCAGTCCGACACTGATTCGACCAGTCGATAGTCGAAGTACTGTCTCTTTAAAAAAAAACTTCAACCCCCTAGTTCGCCACCTAAAAGCTACCGAAGTCAATGTTAGCCTATGGGGAAGGTCCCCATAGGCTTTGCAATCTTTTTTTGGTAGAAGAAAAATCGTTCTATCGATGGATTAAAATCCTTAGATTCGAGGGATTTAATTGTTCGATCAAACGATTTTTCGTTCGATCATTCTATCAAACGAATTGCGGTAAATCCTTCGACTTCAATATTCAAAGTCGAAGGATTTACATTCGGCAGTCAAATATCGAGGGTTAATTAACCCTCGATATTCGACCATAAGTAAATCTGCCCCTAAGCATAGGGTATATTGAAGAAAAATACTTAAGTTTTGCTATCTATCTATCTATCTATCTATCTATCTATCTATCTATCTATCTATCTATCTATCTATCATCTATCTATCTATCTATCTATCTATCTATCTATCTATCTATCTATCATCTATCTATCTATCTATCTATCTATCTATCTATCTATCTATCTATCTATCATATATCTATCTATCTATCTATCTATCTATTATCTATCTATCTATCTATCTATCTATCTATCTATCTATCTATCTATCTATCTATTATCTATCTAGTATCTATCTATCTATCTATCTATCTATCTATCTATCTATCTATCTATCTATCTATCTATCTATCTATCTATCTATCTATCTATCTATCTATCAAGGTATTCCAGAGCTCCTTACCATATATATCTGAATTGCAATAAAAGGACAAGGTATTTTTGTCCTAATATGCTTTTAAATTGCAGCTGATGTGCCTTTTTTGGTGAGTTTAGCAAATCATTTGAACATTTCTACCAAGTGATTTACAAAGTGGTTTTCATCCACTTTAAAAAGATGATGGTCATTAAACTACCCCACTGGCTCCTTAGCGATAAGAAAAATACATGCTGAATAGCTGGCATCTTCTGTTTGCACTTGGTTGTCTTCAGTTTACAGGTCTATATCATATGTATTAGTGATGTGCGGGCCGGTGGAACAACGGGTTTACCTGCGGGTCGGGCGAGTTCAGGCTGACTTTGCACCCCCTTTTGTGGGTGGTGGGCAGGTAAGGGTTGAGCTCTTCTTCCTGCCACCTTGCACTGCTGGCTTCTGACTTCCGACTTTACAGAGCGCCGGTTAGTGTTGGGTATGGGTCTTATTTTACCTAACCCGCACATCATTAATATGTATGTACAGTATCAGCGATGGATGCTCAATACACATACTTTATTTAGCATAAATAATATATTTTACTTAAAAAGTAGATTTGACCATTTCTGATTCCGTGAGGACGTAAAGACTAGTATGCCTGATTGTTAGATCTTCCTTTTTTTTGTTATTCAGAAACCCGTTATCCAGAAAGCCCTGAATTAGGGAAAGGCTGCCTCCCATAGACTCCATTTTATCCAACTAATCCAAATTTTTTAAAAATGATTTCCTTTTTCTCTGTAATAATAAAACAGTACCTTGTACTTGATCTCAACTAAGATAGAATTAATCCTGATCGGAGCCAAGTCTGTTGGGTTTATTTAATGTTTACATGATTTTCTATTAGACTTAAGGTATGAAGATCCAAATTATGTAAAGATCCATTATCCAGAAAACCATAGGTCCTGGGCATTCTGGATAACAGGTCCCATACCTGTGTTATTATGGCATATTATTGCATAAATTTGCATATGAAAACCATTGATTTTATATTAATATACACATCATTATATTTTTCTACCTTAGAAAAAAATTTTTTGGGAAAAAAAACCTTACTTTTAACTGTTAAAGATATGCAGGTTTTCACCATCAGCAGGGCAACTAAAGGAAACCCATTGGTTTGGAGCATATTACTTTGTTCCATTCTCTTATAAGCCCATTGGAACAAAACTCAAACGTTCCTTTCATGATCTTCTATCAACATCCCTCATAAATAAATCTCTCTAAATTGTTCTCTCTTCATCCACAGGAAGTTAATTGAAACTCACTTTTTGAAATTTACAGGCAGGGTTCCATTCCATGCTTATTAGACATACTTGTATACTATGGCGAAGCAAGCCTATGAGATGTGCAAATTTGAACAAGAGATCAGGAACGGAAAATTACAAAATAAAATGTGCTGACAAAGAGGTCTAAATCTCAGCATCTTAACAATTCATCTTAAATGAATATTAAGATTATTAGCTAGTTATGATTCATAAATAAATTGTATTTAAGTCCCTTGGCCCTTTTTTCCTGCTTGGTATGACATATTTTAGCAGCTGGGTTTATTTCCTGTAGTCACAGAATATTAGTGCTACTTCCCTCCATATACATATGAAATCAGACAGTTTTAAAGTAAGTAAAAACTCTGTGATTCTTTCTAGTACATTATTTAAGAAGGATTAAATGTCTTATAAAGTTTCCCTTAATCAACATGAAAAGATAAAGAATGAGGGGTTTAAGCTTTAAAGGGCAAGTCAACCCCAAAATAAAAATGTACCCAATAAAAGAAAACATCATTCTAAGCAACTTTGCAATACACATTAACTACACAATTTGTATGGTTTTTAAGTTATTTGGTTATGGCTCATTATGCCATGTTTCATGGAATGCTTCCTGGAATATATAACCTCGTTTAAAATATGGGGCAGGAACCAGTCATTAAAATGTATTGGAGTGGATGGAGTATTTCAAGGATTTTATTTAGGTACACTACAATACAACAAAATAAAAAGGGTATAAGCACCCAAATCCATGGGCATGGAGCTGTTAACAGTGGGATTGTCAACATGTGCAGTGTCATGTGTCATGTACCCCTCGCTGAAACTGGGGAGAAATTGTGGGATGTTTCCCACTGTGAGCTGATCATATGGAAAAGGCTTGCATCTAGTCACCCTGGATCAGTCTGCCATCCAACTCATGCTCTGGTAAGTTTTAATCAGGGTATATCTCCTAGCTTATGAGCACAAGGGTGCTGATACTGGTTAGCTCTGGGATTCCTGGAGAAGGATGTTCTATTTGGTAGCCTGCAATTACTTTTAGGAACCAATCTTCCAAGCAGACTTTTTCCGTTATATTAATAGATCATAGATTAAGTATCCTGTTGATACGAAACAAGTTAGGCTGTGTCCTAGTGCTCCTCAATAAATAATTACTTTTTAACTGAAAAAGTCTGCTTGGAAGATTGGTTCCTAGAAGTGCCTGCTCATTTTCTACAAACGGTTATCCACTCCCTCAGCTGAAGGTTCAGAGCAGTGCACCTGGACCTCTTCCCTAAACTGGTGAGTGTTTTTCATTTTTGAAACCTGGAAAGATATACTGCCTCTACCCATCGGTGTTTATGATTCTAAGCCTGCAATTACTTGTCCACCTCAAGTGACTGCAAAAAGTGCCTGGCATGTCAAGAGTCACATCCAAGGCAAACATGCTGAAATTGGTGCCTACTGTTGATATATAGAGTTTTCAAATAACTTATGTAGTTTTTTTCATAATTGAGTGGTGCACCTTGTCAACATAATGAGATAGTGGGGTATAAATTGTCTGTACATCTTATATCACAGAAGCCCATGCACAATATAAGCATCAGAAATGTTTCGGCACTCTTCGGGGGTTATTTATCAAATTTATCAGTATTTCTAAATCTGAGCAACTCCGAATTCCTGAATGGACCTTATTTATCATTCAAAAAAATAGGTTCGGGCAAACTTCGGACCTTTGCCTGAAAAGTCTGAAGTTTTTGGACTTTTCCGCAAAAAACACAAATTTTTGGAGTTTTCCCCTAAATTATCGGATTTTTGTACTGACAGCAAAGCAGACACTGGGACCTTCCCCACTGACTAATACAGGACCATGAGAGCTTTGAGATGCCAGGTTTTTGGATTTGAAGTTTTCCCACCATCAGACTTTAAGAAATACCAAAAAATTCAGATTTTTTTTTTAAGGTCTGAAAAATCTGAATTTTTAGTATTTTGGGAATTCAAAGCTTAATAAATAACCCTCTGCATGTAACTGTAAATCACATTTGATGCATCTTTTTCTATTGTACTGATCTCATAAACAGTTGGGTATTTTTTGTAGTCACTCCATCTAAAATCTTATTGCTTTCCATGACATATTTTCTAATGATTCCTTCATTGCTTTCAAATGTTTATGGTGCACAAAGAACATTTAGTTATAGTCAGGATATACCTTTATTTCCATTGTTTATTTTTACTTAACCCCAAAATTTAATTTTGACATATCCCTTAAACTTTTTTATGAGACAAGGTTGTGGCCTAATGTTAATGCATTTTAATCAAGAGAGCATAAAGTGTCTATAGTAATAGCATGTTGGAATAAATGATTTTGTAAACATGATAAGATAACTAAATAAAACACCTCCTACTGTGCTTCATAAGGATGTTTAAGGTTTCAGAGAACACCCTTGAATTTACAGGGTTGAGTGATTTTCTAACAGACCTCCAGAGACATTTGTTTATTGTCCTTGGCTTTGTATGAAATCATTTATTTACTAAGAACATTAAGAAAGAAGCATAGTAACTATATTTGCATTTATGTTGTCAGTGCTTGATATGCTGCAAAACGAATTAATTTCGAAAAAGGAAAACATTTATTAAATGGGAGCATTGTTCTCATGTATATTATGTTCACAGAACTTGGTGACTTTAAGTGGTAGATTTATCAAGGATCAAATTGAAAATTTGAATTAGAAATTCTAATTTACGAGTTTTTTATGATCAAAACTGTCAAATTCGACTAGGGAGTTAATCAATTTTGATTTGAGTTTTTCAAAAAATTTGTATTAGATTTCCAAGATTTATTATACTGGCCTTTTAAGAACTCAGATTAGACTATTTGCCATCTAAAACCTGCTGACTTGCTGTTTGAGTCCAGGGATCAATTTGGAGTTGTTTGCAGCCTTCCTTTTTGGAGAAAAAATGTTAAATTTTAAATGTTTACATTATTAAAATTCAAGTCAAATAAGATTCAAATTCAATTTGAGTTTTTGGGTCAATCCTATTCACCCGAGTGTAAAAAAATAAATTTTTACAATAAATTTCGATTGTCCATATTTTGAGTTCATGTGAGTTTATGGGAGTTTTAAAAAACTCACATGAATTTGAAATTCGACCATTGATAAATGAGCCTCTAAATATTCCTCTAAGTTACAGTAAGGGGCAGATTTTATCAAGGGTCGAATTGAATTAAATTGAATTTAATTTCAATGTAATTTTAGTGTACTTCGACTAGTGTACTTCGTCTAAATTCTAATTGAATTTGAAAAAAATAAGAAAATTATCATGTACTGTCTCTTTAAAAATTCAACTTAGACTATTTGCCATCTTACACCTGACAAATTGCTGTTTTAGCCTATGGGGGACCTCCGAGAACCAATTTGGAGTCATTTGGTGGCCTTTGAAAAATCAAAGGTTTTTTTTGTGAAAAACTTCAAATCGTATTTGATCGAATACGATCCGAATTTGGTTCGAATGATTGAATACAGACGTCACCCGAAGTTAAAAAAATGTGATTTTTTTTTTTTTTTGTGATAAATTTTGGTTGGTCTTTCTTTATCCGAATTTCAAGGTGATAGGAGTTTAAAATAACTCCCATCAACTTGAAATTCGACCCTTAATAAATCTGCCCCTAGGTGTAGGTAATTAATTATATTCATGGGAATATAATACTGTAGTATCTTGAGCACTTGTTAATGATAACACTATAGTCTGCATCTTTTAATGTTAGAATTCCAAGGATGCCAATGCCAAGGATGATTATTTAAAGGGCATATCACTTTATTTACCTCTTCTGAAGCAGTTATTTCTATACAATTATTATGCAGCCAATGGAAGCTTTAATAGTTCTGGCTATACCTTTAGTAGAGCTAAGTAACCCATATGTGCTTCACTGGTAAGGAAAACTAAGCAAATGCTATGGAAATTCTTTGTTTTATCGAAAGCTTCTAAAGAGGGAAAACTTCCGGCAGTGACTGAAACTCTGCACTCACTCACACAATGCAGTAAATTACACGACATGCTGGCTAAATTGCTCAGCATGCTGGGAAAAATTAATAGCGCTAGACAGTTCATTTATGCATGAGCTCAGATGTCTATTCCATTAACCAGAGTATCTTTCTTTTAATTAACTCTAGGATTTTAATTTTAGAATATCAAATACAGTCTGAAAAAGATTGATGCTACAGTAAAATTTTTTTCCTCTCCCGTGTATCATTTTTTCCTTTTCTCCTCCTAGATTTGTAAATTTCTAGTTGCTAACTAATGGAATATGTATCTGGAAATGCTAAAGGTTAAAGAACCCACTAACTTGCTTAATTTCTATCTAAGTGTGTTATAGGATGACTTTCTGCTGAGAATGTATCTTGACATGGCCTCATTACATCATGTCGTGGGGGCTTGCAGGCATTTTTGCTTTGCCTACTGCCAGGTTATGACCCACTGGTAGAACAATACTCTGCATACAATAGCTGACAGTTACAAGAAAACAAAGGCAATTCAACTGAAAAATGTTTAAATATATATGAAGATATGCCCCTTCTTTTAAAAAAAGCAGTCTTAACTGCAGAGTTGAATTTCTATCTAGAGTAATGTGATACATTTGCCTGCTTTGGAATGAAAGCTCAAACATTTTATTACATTTTTTTAATGTAGGGGTTCTAAATAGTTTTCTCAATCAATAAACAGGTTACAAATATATGAAAACATTGCTGTATCATTCATTAAGACAATCTTTCATAAATATATATAGTAGCCATTCTTTTACCCCAAATTTCACCCTAATGAACTTTCATTTTTTGATTTGTAGAATTTAATTTTCACACTTCACACTAGGATCCTCCAATATCTATATAATAATGTATCCTCAACATATTACTTTTGTAGCAACAGTGGGTGTATTATAAATATTATAAACATATCAGAGTCATGTGACAATGCTATGCAATTATAATTGAGAACGGTTCGGGAAAATTGTAATAGAGTACTTTGAATAGGTGGAGAGTAAAAGAATATTTAAAAGCAAGTAAAAGGAAGAAAGAAAGAAAGTTATGGAGATGAAGGCATTTATCTATGGGAGGATGTCATAAAAAAAAGAAACTGCAGTAGACAGTTTGTAGATCATTGTAAAGCAAGAACAGGTATGTTGGAGTAAGATTGTGGAATGTTTTTAATCTGTTAGCGTTGTAAATTCAAGGCTGGAAAATCAAGGAGCCAGTGGAATAAGTTGGAGAGTGGGAAGGTGGAAGGCTGTCAAGTAAATGAGGAATCATTTACTTACCATAGGATAGATTATAGGTAAAGCAGAAAGCCAAGATAATAAGGGGTTGCAAAAGTGATATGATATACAGTATAAAGGATATGAACACAGTTCTGCAGGGTGGAAGGATCTTGTTTTATACAGTTGCGTAAATAAAGAAATCAACTGTGAATTAGACTGAAAAAGATTCATATTCTTGACAACTGTGATTCAAGAAATGTCGTTTTTAATAGGATAAAGTATGGGACCTGTTTTCCAGAATGCTTGGGACCTAGGGTTTTCCAGATAAGGGACAATTCCATAATTTGGATAAGCATTCATGTAGGAGCCAATTTAAGGTTGCTTGTGCATTTAGGTTTTTGAAATGTACCTAAATGTTTTTCTTTCTTTCAGAAACCCATATGGGTAAAATAATGAAGATTGCCAAGTTTCTTCTGCACAAAATTCCATTTAGAGTTTCCTTAAAGGTTGCGTGTGCCGAAAGGCATGCTTCATTTTAAATTGTCCCCCATCTACTAAAAATAATTTAAACATTAAACACAATATTGCCACCAGTATGAATTCATACAGCTTAGTTATGATCAAGTACAAGGTACTGTTTTATTGTTATAGAGGTAAAAGGGAATACTTTTTTTTTAAATTTTAATTATTTGATTAAAATGCACTTTATGGAAGATGGGCTTTCGGGAACTTTTTGGATAACAAGTAGGATAACTAATTAGTAGTCAACTTTTGACAGGCTAATGAAATTAAGGAAATTCTCAGGTTGATTGCTACAGGTAATTGCAATGGTGCAGTTGGAACTATTATTACATCACCACACTCACATTAGTCTTTAAGTCACCTGACGAAGGGGCCAGCCCCCGAAACATTGTGCTTTTTTTGACACAATAAGCACATAGGGGTCTATCCCCTTTTGCATCCATCTCTGTGTGCCGGTTCCTCACTTGTTTGTTTCCTGTGGATCCAGGGGAGTGTTGTCTCCCTAGAGGACTGAGCACCAGACAATTGCATCACAAGAAGGCCAGGGAGTGCATACGAAATTTACTTTGATCTTTAAGTCACAATACCATCACTTCTCTCTTATTTTCAATGAAATATTTATTTTGCCTCAGCATGGTATGTGTTTATGCACCTCGTGTGTGATCACTAAGCCAGTTCCAAGAAAGAACAAACGTAATATTCAAGGGTAATTTCCTTCCAAGTTTTGTCATCCATTTTTAATACATTAATTACTAAGAACTTAATTCCAGCACAGGCTGCAGGCAAATTCTTTTGCAGAAATTCTCCAGTTCTGGGCTCATTTCGATTCCAGAAGTTGCCCTCCTAAACAAACATAACACTGTTTTTCTGTGTTCAAGGTCATTTCCTAGACTTTGATTTTTTTATTATTATTTATTATCAATTTATTATTAATTTATGGAGAAATCAATCAGAAGTCCAAAATAGGAGAAATAAAGGCCTTTACCAATTGGAATTTGTTATTGGTCAACTTTATTAGTGACCTTATGTTGAGTATGGTTGACTTTATTCCTTTTTCTTTGAATAATTGCGATTGTAGAGATTTATACTCATGTCCACGTTTTCAGGCAACCTAATTGGACACTATATGCTATGGAATTCACTTGCCATTGGGCCCGTTTTGGTGAATTCATCCTTTTTCTTGAGAGTTTATTCTGTTATTAATTCCAAAAGCTTGTATATACCAGCTGCATTTTAAAACAGATATAGGGTTATATAGTCCCCCCAATTTAGGCTTATGGCCTGATTACTAATTAATATATGATCTTATGCAGTTGGAATATGGATGCCACCTAACAGGGTACTGTGGGTTACAAGTTTGGAGTTAACTCTGTTTATCCTATTAACCCTATATTATTTGCAGTAAAAAAATATGCCCTTGTCAAATATAAGGATATTAGAATTTTACAAGGAGTCCATATAAGGTACAAGGTTGCAAGTTATAGACTTTTATATGGGTCATGGAACTCCAAGGTGACTGCTAACCTCCTCATAATTTATGACAAGTGGGTACATTGTTTCTTATAATACAAAAGATTGTCTTGATATTTTACAATAGGGGGTACATTATTTCTTATAATAAACAAAATGCGATACGTATTACATCACAAAACTGTGATTATAACAGATATCACAAAGTATCATGCATTTGTTAATTATAAATAAGGAAATAGTTGGTGATTAGGGATGGGTGAATTTTTTCGCCTCGTTTCGCCGAAAAAATGACGCCCATAGACTTGTATGGAGATGTGCGTCAAAAAAAAAAGACGCGCAACAAAATAATTTTGCCGTGCGACAAATTTTTTTTGACGCCCATAGACTTTAATGGGCGTCTGCGACATTTCGCCGGCGGCGAATTTTTGGCGAAACGAAACGGGTCAAATTCGCCCATCCCTGTTGGTGATGATGAAGATAATGATGATAATGAAATGGTGTATTTCCTTGTAATTTCCTTGGGAGGGTAGAGAAAATGACAATACTTAATCTACTGTATACTTGCAATAAATAGAGAATATTTAATACTTGAAATATACATTATATTACCGTACTTAAAATAGCATAAAAGATATAATAGCTTTGATATTAAATTATACAGAAAGAATATTATTTCAGAAACTGTATTTCAACTCGCTGTAAATATAAGCTTGTCATTTTGATTGTAGTAATGATTTTTAAGGCTCCTTTATGAGGCAGTTTGGAATTTCTGCTGAAATTCTTTCATTGATGGAGTGCTGATTAAAAATAGGTGAATTATTTTCTTGTCTTTAAAATATTCCCCCCACAAAGACCTGGGAAGCTGTTTTCACTGATGGAATTTGAAAGAGACGTGATTCCGTTTTTTTTAATTGGCTTAATAAACATTCATGCATGTAAATTATTTTCACAACCGGAGCCCGAGAAAAAAAGTGCTAATTGCCATGCTGAATATATATCAGCAAGCTTGATCAGACCTCTCATAAAGTATCTGTAGTCTGTAATTATAATCATAGGGAAATAACAGCTAGCAAGACTCTAGCTTCATTGGATTTTGGATACTAAAAGAGTGTAGCACTACTTTTCAAAATTATATAAATTTGTTCACTTTGCAAAACTGTAGGATGAGTTTAAAATGATATATAAAATACATGCTTTCAGCCTGTGAAGTAAAGTGGGGTAAATTGCATTCCTGACCCCAAGGGTTTTTGAGGTGTTGTCCATATTTCCCATGTCTTGTAAGCTATTGTTGTTTGCTACAATCCCTGCATGGAAGGAGAAAGAAATCAAGGGTTTAAAATATTCTAATATTCTGAATAAAATCCTAATTTGGATAACAATTGGCAAACCTCATACAGTATATCAGTATGGGTCTTTAGTTACACACTGGCCAACTAGGATACCAGGAAAACTCCCAGTGGGAGTGGAGCGGAGAATGAGCATATGGTCTAAGGCTTGTTTGTGCATTCATAGCATCCCAGGCACATCAGTGCTATTGTATTTTGTTTATAATAGATACGACTTACAGCATGTGATAGAAATTATATAGCCACACCACCAGTGTTGCTCTGTATTGGAGGTCCCCAGCCTTTTTAACCTGTGAGCAACATTCAGATGTAAAAAGAGTTGGGGTGAAATACAAACATAAATAATGTTCCAGGGTGGTGCAAAATAAGGGATGTGATTGGTCATTTGGTAGCCCCTACGAGCATTTCTTAGCGATCTTTCGCTAGCATTCAATTCTGCCTAGCGAAACTTTGTTATTACTCTAAAGCTTAGGTCAACTTGAATAGGACGGGTACATATAGGTCATATAGATGCCTTTATTAGAGATATTGGTTAAAATGCTTGAAGTGGCCTCTTATTATTACACATGTCCAAGGAAGCAAAATAAAGACAAAAGAGATCCTCTAATGCCCTAGACATGAGCCCACCCGAAAACAAATGTGCTATGCCCCTCAAATTGGTTAAACAAGTGGTTAACTCAAAAATCTTTAATAGCGAGGACTTTTGAAGGCAATCCCGCTTTATAAAATGAAAATATGCCAGTGTTTTTTTTACAACTTTTATGACTTTCCAGCATACAGGATATGATGTCACATAAGACATAAGATTGAGAAGAATGTAGCTTCATTTTATCAGTTTGCCTGCTCTAAGTTGGCAACTCTGTCAAAAAAGGTAACGTTCTGTAAAATTCGCACTTTAGTGAATTTGTGGAGTAACGATTGTTCAACTGAGCGAAAATGTGCCTGGCGATAGGGTGCGAAACTGCACTAGTGACAATGTCTTTTGCTATCGAATTGTTGTCTATGCCTGTTAGTAAATTGGTGATGTCCCTGTGGATGAGGTTTCTGGTGAATTTTTGCTAGAGACATCCACTTCACCCTTTAGTAAATCTGCCCCATGGACTCTCTCTTTATTCATATGTGAAGTTTTTTTTTGTAACCCAAAATTTAAAAGCTTAAACAATATTATAGCCATTGTTTCAATAGGGAAATGTCCTTAAAATCTGGGGGTGCTCTAGTCCACTTTCTGTATTTTCTTTAGTTAATTCAAATAACATAGGATGTAAGACTATGTGCATATTTTATATATATATATATATATATATATATATATATATATATATATATATATATTTTACAAGGCAAGAGACTTTATATACATTCTCCCAGCCGTAATTATTTTCAATTATAGGCGTTATAGGTAGGGTTATCACATTCACTGAAATAGAACAGTTATATGTTATTATTCATGCAAAACGTAGCTTGTTTCATTGTTCCAGTAGATCTATATCAACCCCGCTGTTTTGCCATGCTCAAACCTGCAGAACATTCTTTACACTGGATGATAAGGGAACTGACAGTTGTACAGCATATTTAACAAAATGTGTTATGAAAACAATTAACCCCGCTCTGATTGTGTGCTGATTTATTTCGATAAATTTAACAATTTGTAGCTACATACGAACCCTATTGTTAATACAGCAGGCACGCTTCTTTGCAAAGGCCCAGTATACACCAATCAATAGGAAAAACATTTGTCTTTCCTTAGGACAATGTAAAATAACACTAAAACTGAAATATAGCTAACATATAGAGCATAAAAGTCCACGTTTTAGCATTCATAAATATGTCAGTGTTAAAGTTTATATGTCCATTCTGGATATCAGGAGAATATTTATATGTTAATGTGCTTGGACTGAGCAGATTTGTAATCTGGTTTGCAAGGAGACAGGTAATCTTACACAATAAAGTCTGCAACCAATCTGAGTTAAGATAATTATCCTTCCCAGCCTGCTGATAAACAGTGCATACATCTTCCCTTCTCTACCTATTTGCATCAAGGGTAGGTACCAATTGGAGTTCGGCCTTGTAGTTGTGCTGAATACTTATTATTATAGTGACTGCAATGTGGAGAGATGTGTGCACCAGTGTCAGATGCGTAAGAAAACATACCTTCATACCTTAAGTCTACTAAAAATAAACATTAAATAAACCAAATAGGCTTGTTTGGCCTCCAATAAGAATTAATTAGATCTTATTTGGGATGCAATATAAGGTACTGTTTTATTATTACAGAGTAAAAGGAAATCATTTCTAAGAAATTCAATTATTTGGTTAAAATGGAGTATATGGTTGATGGCCTTCCCATAATTCTGAGCTTTTTGGATAACGCGTTTCCAGATAACAGAGCCCTTACCTATAAATATATTCTCTGTGTTTAAATACTAAAATACATTTGGCAGTCTAAATCTACTGTGCCATTGTATAATATCCAATCAGTTTTTTTTTAGTTACAGTGTACTGGAATCCTCCTTCTGTTTCCTCGGGGGCTTTAATAAACTGTTTAATATTTTCACTTTAGCTTTTTTCTTCTATTTCAAGGTCACCAAATAATTCTTTCAGTAATCCAAAGAGCCTGTGATGCTCTTGCTCACTTCACAGCCCATGCTCCGAGAGATAAGATTATTATGGATACACAGAAAATCTCATCCAACGTACTTTCTATTTAATGTCTTAGCTGTCAGGGAGACTTGCACCAAATCTTTGCTCAATGGCAGAGTTTAAAGCTGCTGTGGAAAAGAACATGTGAGTTGGCGCGTGTACATTAATGGAATACAACAGCTACTTTTGAGAATTTGCTATAATTTTTAAGCATTGTTATTTATACACAGTACTGGTCTTTTACAATGTTTTCACTTATAAAGAAATTAACAGCAAATACAAAACAAGTAACCAATTTTAAATAAATTCCCGTTGCTACATAATGAACATAAATATATAACAGATCCTATTGAAATGGTTATCTATGTTGGCATCTTTATTGGCTAATAATACATTATTATTATAATAAATGAATCTGTGTTGTGATCAATGTATTGGCACAGGTAAGGGCCCTGTTATCCAAAATGCATTTGGACCGATTATATTCCAATAAGAGATCTTCCCGTAATTTGGATCTCCATACTTTAGGTCTACTAAATAATTATGGAAATGATAATTAATTTGCATCCAATAATATTATATCTTAGTTTGGATCAAATACAAGATTTCATTAGTACAGAGAAAATAATTATGAATTAAGTGATTAGAATGGAGTTTATGGGAGTTGGTTTTTCTGTAATTGGGAGCTTGCTGGATAACGGGTTTACAGATAATGGATCCTATATAAAGTGTATAATCTGACAATTGTAAACTGCAAAATGACCATTTAGCTTGTCATTGTAGGAATGAATCACATCGGCTTGGACTGCAATTTAATTTGCAAAATGTTGAGTTTCATCGTTATAGATGACCACATGACCACACATGGGGGATTTGCAGAGAGTCATAATTGGCATTTAACCCATGTGTCTCTTCCTGTGCAGGAACTATACCCATTGTATTCTACACAGTTTATCTGCTCTGTATACATGATCATTTTTTTCCCCATTCAGCTTGAATGGGGAACCTAGTGCTGTGCATCTCTGTGCATGGCTACCCAGCAACTTAGTCCTGTAAACTAGTGCATGAACTGTAATTTCTTTGTGGTTACTTGTCTTTTAAACACATTAACAATGTAGTTAGCTACTTATATTTACAAACAAGAAATTGGCTACTTTCAAGGCTAACAGTGCAAGAAAGATTAGGCTAGACTGCCTGACATCTGCAGGAGTGTCACTTATACTCCATATTGTAGGTAAATTAAAGATGAAAATATGTCCTATATAGGTGTTTTCTTTCGTATCTCATTGACTAGCCTGAAGCCTGTATAAAAACTATCAGAGCTTAATACCTTGTATCATTGGCATATACTATATCTTACCATGTGTACCTGTGCAAGGGTCACCAGCAAAGAGGATATTTACTCACAACTGACTTAAAATAAATAGGAAATAATTGCTTAAAGGAGAAGGAAAGGTTACAACTAAGTAAGCTTTATGAGAAAGGTCAATATGAATACACCAGAAAACCCTCAAGTAATGCTGCTCAGAGTCCTCTGTCAAAAGAAACCCAGCATTTCTTTGCTTGTATTGTGTATACACCGACTTCTGTATCAGACTTCTTGTTTTCAGCTTAAAACTCCAATAATTGCGCTTGAGCATGCTCAGTTTGCTACTCTCCCCCTCCCTCCTCTCCACCCTGCTGTAATCTGAGATCAGAGCTACGAGCGAGCAGTGAGAGGAAGTGATGTCACAGCAAGCTAAAATGGCAGCTGCTATCCTAAACAAACAGAGACAGTGTCTAGAGCTGTTTACTCAGGTATGGAACAGCATTCTAAAGCATAAAAATGGCATTCTAGCTTGCACTGTTGTGGATAATCTATTGGCAATAAACTGCATCGGTAGCTTTCCTTCTCCTTTAAATTCATTGTTCGAATTACCTACAAACTGAGCAATTTGGTCAGAAATTACCAGACTAACCAGCAATCTTCAGGTTATAAAATGGCCATGTTATCTGCTACTTGGTTCTCTGCCTGTTACCAGATGCAGACAATCCCAGTTACCTTGGGAACTGGGTGAAAAGAAAACATTATTATGAACAATTTTTGGAAGTGCATCCGCAGAACCATTGATAGTATGAGTTCAGAAAATTCTACATTTTAAATCTAATTTGAGAAGTGTGAGGCCAAATCAATTCAACCATTATACGATATTAAAATATTTAAGCTTTTCTCCTTGCGAGTGAAAATTAAACTAAATCTATATGGGTTCACTGGCCATATTCTTATTAAACTAGGAAAAGGCTGAAAGCGGAATCCATCGGGGATTCGAAAAAAGCACTTTTTAACAGTGTTCTGGTATAATGTCAGGAAATTATATTTTTATAAAGAAAGGGAAAAAGCAGGTAATGCAGTTTATTTCCTGCTCTGAGACCCAGCCTGTAGATCTTACAGTCTAAGATTTATGCTTGAGGCACAGGGACATAACGTGTACTGCCTGATATGACCAGCAGTTTAAACAGAACACAAAACTGGAATGAAAGAGTCCAGTGGCTTAATCACTGAGCTGCACCTTCTCACTAATATAGATATGCTATTAAGAAAATTAATTTATAAGATATATAAATATATATTTTTTAAAAAAATATGTATATTTTGCTATCAGTTTAGGCATCAAAAATGGTACAAACCGACTATTTACTAAGTACAGGTATAGGATCTCTTATCCGGAAACCTGTTATCAGGCCAGGATTTGTGGTGAGGCCTAGGGTGGCAAGATTACAGGGGCGGCATGCTGCCCAGCCACACCATCTGCCAATGCACCGACGACTGCATGCACGGCAAATTTCCTAGTTTTTTACCGGGTTCACACAGGTTCTCGGTGCAGATAGGGACTGGGGGGAAGAGTGTAAGCATGTGTGCGGTTCCGCATGGGGGAAGTGTGCGCTCATGCGTGTGCTTCCGCGCGGGGGAGGGGCGCAAAGCAGAAACACTGCAGCCGGCCTAGGGGCAAGACAAATCTGGCCCTGCCTGTTATCAAGAAAACTACAGGAAGGCCTCCTGCCTTTGACTCCATTTTAATCCAATAAGTTTTCTTTGTAATATTAAATTTAGAGATGTAACCGTATCCAGGATTCAGTTCGGGATTCGGCCAGGATTCGGCCTTTTTCAGCAGGATTCGGATTCGGCCGAATCCTTCTGCCTGGCCGAACCGAATCTGAATAATAATTTGCATATGCAAATTAGGGGCGGTGGGAAATAACTTTTTGTCACAAAACAAGGAATTAAAAAATGTTTTCCCCTTCTAATGCAAATTAGGATTCGGATTTGATATTTGGCCAAATCTTTCAAGAAGGATTCGGGGGTTCGGCCGAATCCAAAAAACTGGATTCGGTGCAACCCTAATTAAATCAGTGCCTTGTTCTTGATCCCAACTGAGATAGAATAAGATAAGATAGATACGATAAAATAGAAAAAATACACTCTTATTGGAACTAAAAGAATCCTGTTGGATTTAATAAGTATTTAAAGAAGTTTTTAGTAGACTAAATGTAGATCCAAATTATGGAAAGTCCCCTTATCAGGAAAAGCCCCAGTCCCGAGCATTCTGGATAGCAGGTTCCATAACTGTATATCACTTACTCTACCTACCACCTGCTTTGTTTCTGCACACAATTCAACCCCCTGCTCTTCAAAGAAATTGTATTAAAGGGATAAATACACATACTGTATATGATTAACATGCATTAAATAAATAGTGGTTTAAAGGATAATGAGCCGTGTGTAAATGTGAGGTTAACTCTGACTGTCGTCTCCTCCCTTAAGAAATAAGGATGTAGCATCAAGTGTAAAATAAAAGTGATTTTTGGTTTTACTGTGCGGCATAACTACCTATACAGCAGGCCCCACAGGGGGGACCAGGTAGCAGGGGAGCCTGGACCATAGGGTCTGCTGCATCGTAGTCCCCCCTTCCCAGCCCCCTCATACCTTTAAAATAGGGGATGTTTAATGTTATTAAAACATCAGCTAAGATGTATTTAAAACACAAGTCCTATTTATTGAACTCATGTCCAAGACAAGTGTATGTTGTCTGTCCCTTTAAGAAGGTTACTTTATATTGAAGATTCCTTCTCGATGTACAGCAACGACCTTTGCATTAGCAAATATATATTTTGTACAGAATTGCATCCATCAATAACAATTAAATAATATGGCAGGTTTGACTGATTTCTGTTGCTGTAGCTATTAGTTTTAATTTTACAATTAGCAACACTAAAGTGCTGTGTAAGCTCTAATACCTTCTGCTTCATCACTCGGCGAGCTGGGATTTCCTGACATGAAATAAATTGCCACCTATGGACCCCGAGGTGACAACTCTCTCTCTCTACAGACCTGCTGTATTTACTGTAACAGGAAAAATATCTTTTCCTCCACCTGAGATGGAAGGTCTGCAGCTGAGCACTTCTGCTTTTAACACCTTCAATCATTACCTGTAAGAATCCTACAGGTAAAAAAAGTCTATTTTTATCATTTACCACCGAAGAGACATACGATTATTTATATATTTGCTTTAAAAACAAAAGGCAAGCTGATCATATAGGCCTTGTAACAAGCTTGTTAAAATACTAAAAGTGGTTGCTGCGAGTGAGCATGTTTAGGATGGATTGCTTTAGCCCATCACTCTTAAGTCAATATGATTACCCACAGTCAGACTAGTCATTAGCCATCACAGGGTTAAAGATCATCCCGTGCTTCTTTTGAATGAAATCAGATATGAGCGACGCTTCATGCTACAGTATATTAAGGGTTTTGAAGAACCCTAAAAGTAGCCTTTTTTTTGTTATTTTTATTTTTTCGCATTGTGCTTAAACTTTTGTCTTCGCAGTGGTGCCAAGCCATATAGCAGAACGATGTATTGACTATAAGTCAGAGCATCTTAGCCTGTCAATGCAGCCCTTAGATGCTAAGATGAATGGCTCAGGGCCAACTCTCAACAGTGCTGAATCCATAACCCCTCCCTCGGCTATGGTTATTATTTTTTAATCAGATTGTTTATGTAGGAGTAAGTAGAAAGGCAAATAAGATAAACAACTAGTAATTGCTTCTATCTATCTATCTATCTATCTATCTATCTATCTATCTATCTATCTATCTATCTATCTGTCTGTCTGTCTGTCTGTCTGTCTATCTATCATCTATCTATCTATCTATCATCTATCTATCATCTATCTATCTATCTATCTATCTATCTATCTATCTATCTATCTATCTATCTATCTATCTATCTATCTATCTATCTATCTATCTATCTATCTATCTATCTATCTATCTATCTATCTATCTCTCTATCTATCTATCTATCTATCTATCTATCTATCTATCTATCTATCTATCTATCTGTTTATCTCTATCTATCTATCTATCTATCTATCTATCTATCTATCTATCTATCTATCTATCTATCTATCTATCTATCTATCTATCATCTATCTATCTATCCCAATCAGAATTACACATCTTACTTTAACTGCTATTTGCTGAGGTTAACAATGCAGTACCTTTTCAAGAACATTGTTCCACCAGTGTGTCTAATAAAGTATTACTTTAGGATTTCACACAGCTACGGAAATTGCTGTATATCCCCTAGAGAGAAATTAGCCATTTCAACAAAGTGAGTTGCACTTTCTATCTAGATATCGTATTCATAAAAATTAATTCGCCTTCATTTTGGAATGCAATGGATCTCTGCGCACCGCACTAGGCATTGGTACTAATGGTTGAAGATGGGGAAAGCAAAAACAAAAAAGAAAACAATTAGGCATTCCCCTGATAGTTTAGTGTAGCTATCAAGTTTCACTAATTTTGCAGTTTGCCTGCTTTATTATCCTATCCAAGTCCAGCTAGGGATGGAATTAATGCAGTAGATGCATTGCAAACAACAATTATGCTTCTCAAAGATTTTTATGAACGTAGCTGTGTTTCAGAGTCCTATTGTCAGAGGATATTTACATGCCTTAAACCTCCAATAAAAGGAATATATAATTACCAATATGATTTCAGACCAATGCACAGACCATGGATTTCAGCTCTTAATCTTTTAATATATATAGCTGTTTGCTACAAATGGAAGGAAAAAAATAGCTCCTAAGTCTGTTGCCTGTACTTAATGCATGTATGAATTTACTGGTTATCACTATGGAGTATGCATTTTAATATCAGTTTAATGATAATTTAAATGGTCCAAACTTTGGTGATAAAGAGAAATGAATGGTCACTAGCAATGTAACTGTAAGCCAGTTGAGCTAAAGTGGTCGCAAATGTGTGGGTGTCATTCATTAAAGGTACCTGCGTCACACTTCTTGTACTTCCCAGTAGTTGCAAGTTCCATTGTGTCCATTCTACTTCTTCTACTGAATCCTGCAGAAATGAACCTATTGACAGTGAGGAACCCTGGAGCTTCTGCCGCCATGAATGTGGTGACAATTCCATGGTTCTTCCAGTGGTTTGTAAACGTGTTCTAAAAGAATCACATGCTTATATCATGTTAATTGGTTGACGTCGTCATTCAAAAATGGAGGCTGATTTGAAAACATGCACAACTGCCATTTATTTGATGCAGCAGAGATTTCGTTGCCATTTGGACACATTTTTACTGGGATTTTGGAGGACATGATGTATTGTGTGCAATTTTTTTTTACACAGTTTAGACAATTATACACTGAAGTGAAATGGGCTAGTTTCACTCATCACTAATGCCGATTTACTTCCTTAAATTGCATTCTGCACTGCATTATTACATTACATGGTCATCTTACTTGTGAAAATCAGTGTTAAATATCTATATGCATGGCAGTGCCCAAATTAATTGTAACTTTTGTATGTTACGTATGTATGTAGGGATGGGCGAATTTGACCCGTTCCATCAAAAATTAGCCGTCGGCAAAATGTCGCAGACGCCCATTAAAGTCTATGGGCGTCAAAACAATTTTGACGTGCGTCTTTTTTTTTTATGCACGCCGCCATACAAGTTTTTGCAGTGAAACAACTCGAAAAAATTCGCCCATCCCTATCATTTGTGTTTGAAACATGATAAAAGGCATTTTGGAGAAAAATCTATAATTGTTTTATCCTCCAGGAATAATCATAGCTTTTAAAGGGATATTTTCATGGAATCATACGTTTTATTTTTCCAAAATGCATCAGTTAAGAAAAAGTTTAAATTTGGCATGGGGCTATACATATTGTCAGTTTCCCAGGTGCCCTCAGGTCACGTTACTTGTGCTCTGATAAACTTCAGTCACTCTTTACTGCTGCACTGCAAGTTGGAGTGATATCACCCATTCCCTTCTCAGCAGCCCATCAGCATCTTATCAACAGTACAATGCGTAGCTAACCAGATAGCAACTACCTGACGCTTCTGCTGAAGGATTTGTTTGCATTGAGGTAGACATGAGAATAGTACTAAAGCTGGAAAAACTCTGTGGGGCTCGGGTGCACCTTTAGCATTACCTAAGGGCATGGACACATGTGGTTTTACCTCGCGGAAAAGTGGTGTGGTTTTTAAAGAAGCTGACCACCGCATAATACATTAATCTAGTGTGCCATTGCCTAAGCTTAAAACCGCTTATCGTATTTACGTGGCGTTCGGCTTTTTTGAAAACCATGCCGCATTTCCGTGCAGTAAAACCGCATGTGTGTCAATGCCCTTAGTCGTGATAAGATACAATGAGAAGGAGAGAAACAATAACTGTCTCAAAACAGTTTTGAAGTGCTGGCTCCTTCTCAAAGCTCAGAATCAGGCACAATGCACTAAGATGGCTGCCTCCACACCCATATTACGGCTTAAAAAAATACATTTGTTGGTTCAAGAATAAAATTTTAAATGGTAGAGTGAATTATTTGCAATGTAATCAGTGTAATTTAGAAATAAAAAGTAAACCATAACAATCATGACAGAATCCCTTTAACTATACACAATCACAAGTCTAGCTATTCTGCCGTATCATGTAAAAAGACCAGGATGCTTGCTTAGTGCATCTCTTTTATTAAGCCAAAGAAAATATAAAAGTAAGAGAGCTTTTAAAGTTAGGGCCTTTAAATAGTAAAGAGATGATAACAAATATTGCTGTTGCTCATAATATGCTCCCACATCGGAGCACTTTGTGCATCACTAGTCTAGCAGCACAGCGAGAAGGTAGATTTATCTGGAGATCTGCAGCAAGTCAAATGCCTCTCATTTATAACCATATCCAAAGCTGTAGACGTTAAAGGGCTTGGTTCCTGTTTAGCTCAGGTTTCTGAGAAAACCAAGCTTGTGTTCTGTTGGGGAAAAGTCTCTATTGATTTTGCTTGCCAAGCATTATTGTCTTTTCTGAATCTCACTTCCTTTCAGCAACCTTGCATACAGAGCACAGGCAGCTCAACGACTGAACGTGGGGTTTCCTGGCTGATCAATACATTTTCTCTTCCTGTGTTTAAGGCAGGTTACACTTTGGATTCCCATCAATTCACATGGCAAAGCATGAAGTTATATGGATTTGTAAAGCACACATAATCCACTATTTCTCTTTAAATAGATAAATGTGAAAATGTATCCCGCAGGAATGTACTAGTTGGGCAACCCAGGCACAGTGGCCGAATTTAGTGCAAATCCATTGCATGTAGAATGTGCTAGACGGGGCCCAAGCTATAGAGGAAGAATAAGTAATGTCTATGGAAGTTTAGGGAGACTAATGCATTTTAATTAGTAATACAATTATTTGTTGGATTAAACATCATGCACCCTAGAGAAGAGTAACTACAGAGGAAGCAGACCCTGCAGTTGCTGGGGGCTAAAGAGTGTCCAGTAAGGCCCTAATTAATGAGCAATTTCAAAACATCTTGGTAGAATAGGTCAACTTACTAATGTAATAAACCTGTAAACCTGTATAGTGCACCAAACGGGAACACTTTTTCAGTTTTGCTAACAATGCTTTTGTATATACACTTTACTAAATTTACTGGTTTCTCTGCTTATAAATACAAACAAGTACATACATGCATACAAATATGGATGTTAAATTGAAGCATGCTGGGAGGGCCCCCATGGCACTTGAGGGACTAAATCTAACTCCTCCATACATTAAGTTACAGTTCTTTGGAAGCAGAATACAAAATATACAAATAAAATCCCCTTGGGAGCTCAAACTGCAGAAAACCCAACAACAAGAGAAATCTAATTTCATAAGAAAATGTCATTTGGGAAAATAAACCTCAAGTTTTAGCCATTTAAATTATTTTGACAAATTCATCCCTTTTGCATAGAAAAATGTAGAAGATGCTTAGTATCAACGCAAACAAAACAACCGAAGGCGCTTTATCTAAAGCCGCCACATTATGGATTTGTGTCAGCATGAAATTAGCATAAAACTTCTGTAACAGTATACTGTTTTGATGTGTACAGCATTAATACACTGTCATGTGTGGCGAATTGATTACCTAAAAGTAAAGAGATATAATTACTTTTCATTAAAAGGTCAATGTTATCAAGGGCATTCACAACAGACCATTAGTCATGACAACGCTGCTTGTTGGAACTGCTGCTAATTAAATGTATATAGTTAGAATTTAAGGTGCTTAAATATTAATCAAAACAGTCAAATGATACAGTTTGGTATGTGTAAAATATTCCTTCTCCTAATACAGTAAAAATACTGCATGAACAGGAGCGGCCATACTGTTTGCCACAACAGAGATATTTTACTTATATACATAATATAGAATATATAGTTATTGTATTTCTTTTTGGAGTAGGAGTATATTACATAAAATACATCTTTTTTAAAATGGCTTCCTGATTTACAAGTGGTTGTTGATGCCGCAAGTGCAATTTCTAACACAATCTCCATGGTTTTCTAACTGTAATGCAGGGTTTCCCCTAGAACTCCAGTATCATGGCCCTCACCAGGAGAAATAGTGCCTGACACAATTGCAGCCAATGTGTCAAAATGAATGCAATTATGCTTGCATTTTGCCTTCGGGCCTAATTGGATATAATTACACTGAAAGTTTTCCAAATTTAATTGGCATGATTTCTAGTGATGTGAGATTGACATTTGTGCCCAGTTCTATTGATGCAATTGCACTGGGTCTATTGACACAAGGTGCTGAGAAAACCCTAGAGCTACTGCCACCTCTGGTGGAACCTTCAGGGTACCTTCCAGTATCCTATGTCAATAGGCTCAGCGGTGCTGGATTTGGAACAGGAGGTAGAAAGGGCTGATTGGCCACAACTGCAAATATGGAAGAGTGTCCTCTGATACAAGTACCTTTAATAAATAAGTGCCACTGACTGCAGTTAAATTCCTAGGTGAATGACCCCTATAGGGTTGTAGACATGTGTGGCAATAAGATCCCCAGTCATTGAAAGTTGGTGCAGTTTTCAAGGAGAGAATGGGATTTGTGACTGGTTAATAGGTCAATTTGATTTTACAATATACTTTATTTAAAATTGGTGCAATTTTCTTGACATTTTTATCAAGCAATGGATGAATAAGAAGTATGTAAAGGTGTGCCAACCAGTACCATTACCTCTTGTTACACAAATTTGGCATCAGATGCTTCCTTTACACAAATACTGTATGTGCACTAGGCATATACTTCCTTCCTATGGGTAACTGTGGTCTGGTGTGTCCTCTTTCACTCTCTGTGGCCAGAGAAACTTAATGGGAAAGAGAATACATGACAACAAGTTTGGTTGGTTATTATTTAGTATAGAAAACTGATGTATGACCTGAAACCCACAGAGAGCAAATGTGTGTATATGGAACATATTTCTTCTTTTTCCTAACATAAATAATCCTTCATTGTTTTGATGAGGAGGAGTTAATTTATGCTTATATGCTCTTCTAGATACAACTTAAACCCAGCTTGAAGGTCAAATAAAGCCACATATGGGGTGAAAATGTGTTTGCTACCCTAGATAGACTTTCAATTCAGACTGAATGACTGATAAACTGTTCTTATTTCCTTTATCTGTAACATTGGTACAGGTATAGGACCTGTTATCCTAGGGATAACCTGGGGATAACGAATCTTTCCTTAATTTGGAACTTCATACCTTAAGTCTGCTAGAAAA